>CM044172.1:21722146-22982798 GCA_024222315.1 Thymus quinquecostatus
AATGAAGATATCTAGCATGATAAAGGCTTGGAAAGCACGGTTTGAACTACCAAAATCGAAGAACGTAAAGTAATCGGTCAACCGAAGCTATCTTGAGCTTCCGGAGTCAACAGATGGTCGAACGACCTCGAATTCGATGCGCTCTTCATGAATAACCTCTAATTCAATACAATATATCAATCGGTTGATGTACGTACGAGAATAATTGAGTTTTAAGTCAGTTATAGTGGATTTATTCTCGATTAAGCAAAAGAGACTTCAATCGAGGTTATGAGCTCAAATGCTTTTGAAATCAACGAGTAAGCTTCAATTTCATGTTCTAATATAAGAAATGAAGAAATCTAGCATGATAAAGGCTTGGAAAGCACGGTTTGAACTACCAAAATCGAAGAACGTAAGGTAATCGGTCAACCGAAGCTATCTTGAGCTTCCGGAATCAACAGATGGTCGAACGACCTCGAATTCGATGCGCTCTTCATGAATAACCTCTAATTCAATACAATATATCAATCGGTTGAAGTACGTACGAGAATAATTGAGTTTTAAGTCAGTTATAGTGGATTTATTCTCGATTAAGCAAAAGAGACTTCAATCGAGGTTATGAGCTCAAATGCTTTTGAAATCAACGAGTAAGCTTCAATTTCATGTTCTAATATAAGAAATGAAGATATCTAGCATGATAAAGGCTTGGAAAGCACGGTTTGAACTACCAAAATCGAAGAACGTAAAGTAATCGGTCAACCGAAGCTATCTTGAGCTTCCGGAGTCAACAGATGGTCGAATGACCTCGAATTCGATGCGCTCTTCATGAATAACCTCTAATTCAATACAATATATCAATCGGTTGAAGTACGTACGAGAATAATTGAGTTTTAAGTCAGTTATAGTGGTTTTATTCTCGATTAAGCAAAAGAGACTTCAATCGAGGTTATGAGCTCAAATGCTTTTGAAATCAACGAGTAAGCTTCAATTTCATGTTCTAATATAAGAAATGAAGAAATCTAGCATGATAAAGGCTTGGAAAGCACGGTTTGAACTACCAAAATCGAAGAACGTAAGGTAATCGGTCAACCGAAGCTATCTTGAGCTTCCGGAATCAACAGATGGTCGAACGACCTCGAATTCGATGCGCTCTTCATGAATAACCTCTAATTCAATACAATATATCAATCGGTTGAAGTACGTACGAGAATAATTGAGTTTTAAGTCAGTTATAGTGGATTTATTCTCGATTAAGCAAAAGAGACTTCAATCGAGGTTATGAGCTCAAATGCTTTTGAAATCAACGAGTAAGCTTCAATTTCATGTTCTAATATAAGAAATGAAGTAATCTAGCATGATAAAGGCTTGGATAGCACGGTTTGAACTACCAAAAACGAAGAACCTAAGGTAATCGGTCAACCGAAGCTATCTTGAGTTTCCGGAGTCAACAGATGGTCGAACGACCTCGAATTCGATGCGCTCTTCATGAATAACCTCTAATTCAATACAATATATCAATCGGTTGAAGTACGTACGCGAATAATTGAGTTTTAAGTCAGTTATAGTGGTTTTCTTCTCGATTAAGCAAAAGAGACTTCAATCGAGGTTATGAGCTCAAATGCTTTTGAAATCAACGAGTAAGCTTCAATTTCATGTTCTAATATATGAAATGAAGAAATCTAGCATGATAAAGGCTTGGAAAGCACGGTTTGAACTACCAAAATCGAAGAACGTAAGGTAATCGGTCAACCGAAGCTATCTTGAGCTTCCGGAATCAACAGATGGTCGAACGACCTCGAATTCGATGCGCTCTTCATGAATAACCTCTAATTCAATACAATATATCAATCGGTTGAAGTACGTACGAGAATAATTGAGTTTTAAGTCAGTTATAGTGGATTTATTCTCGATTAAGCAAAAGAGACTTCAATCGAGGTTATGAGCTCAAATGCTTTTGAAATCAACGAGTAAGCTTCAATTTCATGTTCTAATATAAGAAATGAAGTAATCTAGCATGATAAAGGCTTGGATAGCACGGTTTGAACTACCAAAAACGAAGAACCTAAGGTAATCGGTCAACCGAAGCTATCTTGAGCTTTCGGAGTCAACAGATGGTCGAACGACCTCGAATTCGATGCGCTCTTCATGAATAACCTCTAATTCAATACAATATATCAATCGGTTGAAGTACGTACGCGAATAATTGAGTTTTAAGTCAGTTATAGTGGTTTTCTTCTCGATTAAGCAAAAGAGACTTCAATCGAGGTTATGAGCTCAAATGCTTTTGAAATCAACGAGTAAGCTTCAATTTCATGTTCTAATATAAGAAATGAAGTAATCTAGCATGATAAAGGCTTGGAAAGCACGGTTTGAACTACCAAAATCGATGAACGTAAGGTAATCGGTCAACCGAAGCTATCTTGAGCTTCCGGAGTCAACAGATGGTCGAACGACCTCGAATTCGATGCGCTCTTCATGAATAACCTCTAATTCAATACAATTATCAATCGGTTTAAGTACGTACGAGAATAATTGAGTTTTAAGTCAGTTATAGTGGATTTATTCTCGATTAAGCAAAAGAGACTTCAATCGAGGTTATGAGCTCAACTGCTTTTGAAATCAACGAGTAAGCTTCAATTTCATGTTCTAATATAAGAAATGAAGATATCTAGCATGATAAAGGCTTGGAAAGCAGGGTTTGAACTACCAAAATCGAAGAACGTAAGGTAATCGGTCAACCGAAGCTATCTTGAGCTTCCGGAGTCAACAGATGGTCGAACGACCTCGAATTCGATGCGCTCTTCATGAATAACCTCTAATTCAATACAATATATCAATCGGTTGAAGTACGTACGCGAATAATTGAGTTTTAAGTAAGTTATAGTGGATTTATTCTCGATTAAGCAAAAGAGACTTCAATCGAGGTTATGAGCTCAAATGCTTTTGAAATCAACGAGTAAGCTTCAATTTCATGTTCTAATATAAGAAATGAAGTAATCTAGCATGATAAAGGCTTGGATAGCACGGTTTGAACTACCAAAATCGAAGAACCTAAGGTAATCGGTCAACCGAAGCTATCTTGAGCTTCCGGAGTCAACAGATGGTCGAACGACCTCGAATTCGATGCGCTCTTCATGAATAACCTCTAATTCAATACAATATATCAATCGGTTGAAGTACGTACGAGAATAATTGAGTTTTAAGACAGTTATAGTGGTTTTCTTCTCGATTAAGCAAAAGAGACTTCAATCGTGGGTATGAGCTCAAATGCTTTTGAAATCAACGAGTAAGCTTCAATTTCATGGTTTCTAATATAAGAAATGAAGTAATCTAGCATGATAAAGGCCTGGATAGCACGGTTTGAACAACAAAAAATGAAGAACCTAAGGTAATCGGTCAACCGAAGCTATCTTGAGCTTCCTGAGTCAACAGATGGTCGAACGACCTCGAATTCGATGCGCTCTTCATGAATAACCTCTAATTCAATACAATATATCAATCGGTTGAAGTACGTACGAGAATAATTGAGTTTAAGTCAGTTATAGTGGATTTATTCTCGATTAAGCAAAAGAGACTTCAATAGAGGTTATGAGCTCAAATGCTTTTGAAATCAACGAGTAAGCTTCAATTTCATGTTCTAATATAAGAAATGAAGATATCTAGCATGATAAAGGCTTGGAAAGCACGGTTTGAACTACCAAAATCGAAGAACGTAAGGTAATCGGTCAACCGAAGCTATCTTGAGCTTCCGGAGTCAACAGATGGTCGAACGACCTCGAATTCGATGCGCTCTTCATGAATAACCTCTAATTCAATACAATATATCAATCGGTTGAAGTACGTACGAGAATAATTGAGTTTAAGTCAGTTATAGTGGATTTATTCTCGATTAAGCAAAAGAGACTTCAATAGAGGTTATGAGCTCAAATGCTTTTGAAATCAACGAGTAAGCTTCAATTTCATGTTCTAATATAAGAAATGAAGATATCTAGCATGATAAAGGCTTGGAAAGCACGGTTTGAACTACCAAAATCGAAGAACGTAAGGTAATCGGTCAACCGAAGCTATCTTGAGCTTCCGAGTCAACAGATGGTCGAACGACCTCGAATTCGATGCGCTCTTCATGAATAACCTCTAATTCAATACAATATATCAATCGGTTGAAGTACGTACGAGAATAATTGAGTTTTAAGTCAGTTATAGTGGATTTATTCTCGATTAAGCAAAAGAGACTTCAATCGAGGTTATGAGCTCAAATGCTTTTGAATTCAATGAGTAAGCTTCTATTTCATGTTCTAATATAAGAAATGAAGAAATCTAGCATGATAAAGGCTTGGAAAGCACGGTTTGAACTACCAAAATCGAAGAACGTAAGGTAATCGGTCAACCGAAGCTATCTTGAGCATCCGGAGTCAACAGATGGTCGAACGACCTCGAATTCGATGCGCTCTTCATGAATAACCTCTAATTCAATACAATATATCAATCGGTTGAAGTACGTACGAGAATAATTGAGTTTTAAGTCAGTTATAGTGGATTTATTCTCGATTAAGCAAAAGAGACTTCAATCGAGGTTATGAGCTCAAATGCTTTTGAAATCAACGAGTAAGCTTCAATTTCATGTTCTAATATAAGAAATGAAGATATCTAGCATGATAAAGGCTTGGAAAGCACGGTTTGAACTACCAAAATCGAAGAACGTAAAGTAATCGGTCAACCGAAGCTATCTTGAGCTTCCGGAGTCAACAGATGGTCGAACGACCTCGAATTCGATGCGCTCTTCATGAATAACCTCTAATTCAATACAATATATCAATCGGTTGATGTACGTACGAGAATAATTGAGTTTTAAGTCAGTTATAGTGGATTTATTCTCGATTAAGCAAAAGAGACTTCAATCGAGGTTATGAGCTCAAATGCTTTTGAAATCAACGAGTAAGCTTCAATTTCATGTTCTAATATAAGAAATGAAGAAATCTAGCATGATAAAGGCTTGGAAAGCACGGTTTGAACTACCAAAATCGAAGAACGTAAGGTAATCGGTCAACCGAAGCTATCTTGAGCTTCCGGAATCAACAGATGGTCGAACGACCTCGAATTCGATGCGCTCTTCATGAATAACCTCTAATTCAATACAATATATCAATCGGTTGAAGTACGTACGAGAATAATTGAGTTTTAAGTCAGTTATAGTGGATTTATTCTCGATTAAGCAAAAGAGACTTCAATCGAGGTTATGAGCTCAAATGCTTTTGAAATCAACGAGTAAGCTTCAATTTCATGTTCTAATATAAGAAATGAGGATATCTAGCATGATAAAGGCTTGGAAAGCACGGTTTGAACTACCAAAATCGAAGAACGTAAAGTAATCGGTCAACCGAAGCTATCTTGAGCTTCCGGAGTCAACAGATGGTCGAATGACCTCGAATTCGATGCGCTCTTCATGAATAACCTCTAATTCAATACAATATATCAATCGGTTGAAGTACGTACGAGAATAATTGAGTTTTAAGTCAGTTATAGTGGTTTTATTCTCGATTAAGCAAAAGAGACTTCAATCGAGGTTATGAGCTCAAATGCTTTTGAAATCAACGAGTAAGCTTCAATTTCATGTTCTAATATAAGAAATGAAGAAATCTAGCATGATAAAGGCTTGGAAAGCACGGTTTGAACTACCAAAATCGAAGAACGTAAGGTAATCGGTCAACCGAAGCTATCTTGAGCTTCCGGAATCAACAGATGGTCGAACGACCTCGAATTCGATGCGCTCTTCATGAATAACCTCTAATTCAATACAATATATCAATCGGTTGAAGTACGTACGAGAATAATTGAGTTTTAAGTCAGTTATAGTGGATTTATTCTCGATTAAGCAAAAGAGACTTCAATCGAGGTTATGAGCTCAAATGCTTTTGAAATCAACGAGTAAGCTTCAATTTCATGTTCTAATATAAGAAATGAAGTAATCTAGCATGATAAAGGCTTGGATAGCACGGTTTGAACTACCAAAAACGAAGAACCTAAGGTAATCGGTCAACCGAAGCTATCTTGAGTTTCCGGAGTCAACAGATGGTCGAACGACCTCGAATTCGATGCGCTCTTCATGAATAACCTCTAATTCAATACAATATATCAATCGGTTGAAGTACGTACGCGAATAATTGAGTTTTAAGTCAGTTATAGTGGTTTTCTTCTCGATTAAGCAAAAGAGACTTCAATCGAGGTTATGAGCTCAAATGCTTTTGAAATCAACGAGTAAGCTTCAATTTCATGTTCTAATATAAGAAATGAAGTAATCTAGCATGATAAAGGCTGGGAAAGCACGGTTTGAACTACCAAAATCGAAGAACGTAAGGTAATCGGTCAACCGAAGCTATCTTGAGCTTCCGGAGTCAACAGATGGTCAAATGACCTCGAATTCGATGCGCTATTCATGAATAACCTCTAATTCAATACAATATATCAATCGGTTGAAGTACGTACGAGAATAATTGAGTTTTAAGTCAGTTATAGTGGATTTATTCTCGATTAAGCAAAAGAGACTTCAATCGAGGTTATGAGCTCAAATGCTTTTGAAATCAACGAGTAAGCTTCAATTTCATGTTCTAATATAAGAAATGAAGAAATCTAGCATGATAAAGGCTTGGAAAGCACGGTTTGAACTACCAAAATCGAAGAACGTAAGGTAATCGGTCAACCGAAGCTATCTTGAGCTTCCGGAGTCAACAGATGGTCGAACGACCTCGAATTCGATGCGCTCTTCATGAATAACCTCTAATTCAATACAATATATTAATCGGTTGAAGTACGTACGAGAATAATTGAGTTTTAAGTCAGTTATAGTGGTTTTCTTCTCGATTAAGCAAAAGAGACTTCAATCGAGGTTATGAGCTCAAATGCTTTTGAAATCAACGAGTAAGCTTCAATTTCATGTTCTAATATAAGAAATGAAGATATCTAGCATGATAAAGGCTTGGAAAGCACGGTTTGAACTACCAAAATCGAATAACGTAAGGTAATCGGTCAACCGAAGCTATCTTGAGCTTCCGGAGTCAACAGATGGTCGAACGACCTCGAATTCGATGCGCTCTTCATGAATAACCTCTAATTCAATACAATATATCAATCGGTTGAAGTACGTACGAGAATAATTGAGTTTTAAGTCAGTTATAGTGGATTTATTCTCGATTAAGCAAAAGAGACTTCAATCGAGGTTATGAGCTCAAATGCTTTTGAAATCAACGAGTAAGCTTCAATTTCATGTTCTAATATAAGAAATGAAGAAATCTAGCATGATAAAGGCTTGGAAAGCACGGTTTGAACTACCAAAATCGAAGAACGTAAGGTAATCGGTCAACCGAAGCTATCTTGAGCTTCCGGAGTCAACAGATGGTCGAACGACCTCGAATTCGATGCGCTCTTCATGAATAACCTCTAATTCAATACAATATATCAATCGGTTGAAGTACGTACGAGAATAATTTAGTTTTAAGTCAGTTATAGTGGTTTTCTTCTCGATTAAGCAAAAGAGACTTCAATCGAGGTTATGAGCTCAAATGCATTTGAAATCAACGAGTAAGCTTCAATTTCATGTTCTAATATAAGAAATGAAGTAATCTAGCATGATAAAGGCTTGGATAGCACGGTTTGAACTACCAAAATCGAAGAACCTAAGGTAATCGGTCAACCGAAGCTATCTTGAGCTTCCGGAGTCAACAGATGGTCGAACGACCTCGAATTCGATGCGCTCTTCATGAATAACCTCTAATTCAATACAATATATCAATCGGTTGAAGTACGTACGAGAATAATTGAGTTTTAAGTCAGTTATAGTGGTTTTCTTCTCGATTAAGCAAAAGAGACTTCAATCGAGGGTATGAGCTCAAATGCTTTTGAAATCAACGAGTAAGCTTCAATTTCATGTTCTAATATAAGAAATGAAGTAATCTAGCATGATAAAGGCTTGGATAGCACGGTTTGAACTACCAAAAACGAAGAACCTAAGGTAATCGGTCAACCGAAGCTATCTTGAGCTTCCGGAGTCAACAGATGGTCGAACGACCTCGAATTCGATGCGCTCTTCATGAATAACCTCTAATTCAATACAATATATCAATCGGTTGAAGTACGTACGCGAATAATTGAGTTTTAAGTCAGTTATAGTGGTTTTCTTCTCGATTAAGCAAAAGAGACTTCAATCGAGGTTATGAGCTCAAATGCTTTTGAAATCAACGAGTAAGCATCAATTTCATGTTCTAATATAAGAAATGAAGTAATCTAGCATGATAAAGGCTTGGAAAGCACGGTTTGAACTACCAAAATCGAAGAACGTAAGGTAATCGGTCAACCGAAGCTATCTTGAGCTTCCGGAGTCAACAGATGGTCGAACGACCTCGAATTCGATGCGCTCTTCATGAACAACCTCTAATTCAATACAATATATCAATCGGTTGAAGTACGTACGAGAATAATTGAGTTTTAAGTCAGTTATAGTGGATTTATTCTCGATTAAGCAAAAGAGACTTCAATCGAGGTTATGAGCTCAAATGCTTTTGAAATCAACAAGTAAGCTTCAATTTCATGTTCTAATATAAGAAATGAAGATATGTAGCATGATAAAGGCTTGGAAAGCACGGTTTGAACTACCAAAATCGAAGAACGTAAGGTAATCGGTCAACCGAAGCTATCTTGAGCTTCCGGAGTCAACAGATGGTCGAACGACCTCGAATTAGATGCGCTCTTCATGAATAACCTCTAATTCAATACAATATATCAATCGGTTGAAGTACGTACGAGAATAATTGAGTTTTAAGTCAGTTATAGTGGATTTATTCTCGATTAAGCAAAAGAGACTTCAATCGAGGTTATGAGCTCATATGCTTTTGAAATCAACGAGTAAGCTTCAATTTCATGTTCTAATATAAGAAATGAAGAAATCTAGCATGATAAAGGCTTGGAAAGCACGGTTTGAACTACCAAAATCGAAGAACGTATGGTAATCGGTCAACCGAAGCTATCTTGAGCTTCCGGAGTCAACAGATGGTCGAACGACCTCGAATTCGATGCGCTCTTCATGAATAACCTCTAATTCAATACAATATATCAATCGGTTGAAGTACGTACGAGAATAATTTAGTTTTAAGTCAGTTATAGTGGTTTTCTTCTCGATTAAGCAAAAGAGACTCCAATCGAGGTTATGAGCTCAAATGCTTTTGAAATCAACGAGTAAGCTTCAATTTCATTTTCTAATATAAGAAATGAAGTAATCTAGCATGATAAAGGCTTGGAAAGCACGGTTTGAACTACCAAAATCGAAGAACGTAAGGTAATCGGTCAACCGAAGCTATCTTGAGCTTCCGGAGTCAACAGATGGTCGAACGACCTCGAATTCGATGCGCTCTTCATGAATAACCTCTAATTCAATACAATATATCAATCGGTTGATGTACGTACGAGAATAATTGAGTTTTAAGTCAGTTATAGTGGATTTATTCTCGATTAAGCAAAAGAGACTTCAATCGAGGTTATGAGCTCAAATGCTTTTGAAATCAACGAGTAAGCTTCAATTTCATGTTCTAATATAAGAAATGAAGAAATCTAGCATGATAAAGGCTTGGAAAGCACGGTTTGAACTACCAAAATCGAAGAACGTAAGGTAATCGGTCAACCGAAGCTATCTTGAGCTTCCGGAGTCAACAGATGGTCGAACGACCTCGAATTCGATGCGCTCTTCATGAATAACCTCTAATTCAATACAATATATTAATCGGTTGAAGTACGTACGAGAATAATTGAGTTTTAAGTCAGTTATAGTGGTTTTCTTCTCGATTAAGCAAAAGAGACTTCAATCGAGGTTATGAGCTCAAATGCTTTTGAAATCAACGAGTAAGCTTCAATTTCATGTTCTAATATAAGAAATGAAGATATCTAGCATGATAAAGGCTTGGAAAGCACGGTTTGAACTACCAAAATCGAATAACGTAAGGTAATCGGTCAACCGAAGCTATCTTGAGCTTCCGGAGTCAACAGATGGTCGAACGACCTCGAATTCGATGCGCTCTTCATGAATAACCTCTAATTCAATACAATATATCAATCGGTTGAAGTACGTACGAGAATAATTTAGTTTTAAGTCAGTTATAGTGGATTTATTCTCGATTAAGCAAAAGAGACTTCAATCGAGGTTATGAGCTCAAATGCTTTTGAAATCAACGAGTAAGCTTCAATTTCATGTTCTAATATAAGAAATGAAGAAATCTAGCATGATAAAGGCTTGGAAAGCACGGTTTGAACTACCAAAATCGAAGAACGTAAGGTAATCGGTCAACCGAAGCTATCTTGAGCTTCCGGAGTCAACAGATGGTCGAACGACCTCGAATTCGATGCGCTCTTCATGAATAACCTCTAATTCAATACAATATATTAATCGGTTGAAGTACGTACGAGAATAATTGAGTTTTAAGTCAGTTATAGTGGTTTTCTTCTCGATTAAGCAAAAGAGACTTCAATCGAGGTTATGAGCTCAAATGCTTTTGAAATCAACGAGTAAGCTTCAATTTCATGTTCTAATATAAGAAATGAAGATATCTAGCATGATAAAGGCTTGGAAAGCACGGTTTGAACTACCAAAATCGAATAACGTAAGGTAATCGGTCAACCGAAGCTATCTTGAGCTTCCGGAGTCAACAGATGGTCGAACGACCTCGAATTCGATGCGCTCTTCATGAATAACCTCTAATTCAATACAATATATCAATCGGTTGAAGTACGTACGAGAATAATTGAGTTTTAAGTCAGTTATAGTGGATTTATTCTCGATTAAGCAAAAGAGACTTCAATCGAGGTTATGAGCTCAAATGCTTTTGAAATCAACGAGTAAGCTTCAATTTCATGTTCTAATATAAGAAATGAAGAAATCTAGCATGATAAAGGCTTGGAAAGCACGGTTTGAACTACCAAAATCGAAGAACGTAAGGTAATCGGTCAACCGAAGCTATCTTGAGCTTCCGGAGTCAACAGATGGTCGAACGACCTCGAATTCGATGCGCTCTTCATGAATAACCTCTAATTCAATACAATATATCAATCGGTTGAAGTACGTACGAGAATAATTTAGTTTTAAGTCAGTTATAGTGGTTTTCTTCTCGATTAAGCAAAAGAGACTTCAATCGAGGTTATGAGCTCAAATGCATTTGAAATCAACGAGTAAGCTTCAATTTCATGTTCTAATATAAGAAATGAAGTAATCTAGCATGATAAAGGCTTGGATAGCACGGTTTGAACTACCAAAATCGAAGAACCTAAGGTAATCGGTCAACCGAAGCTATCTTGAGCTTCCGGAGTCAACAGATGGTCGAACGACCTCGAATTCGATGCGCTCTTCATGAATAACCTCTAATTCAATACAATATATCAATCGGTTGAAGTACGTACGAGAATAATTGAGTTTTAAGTCAGTTATAGTGGTTTTCTTCTCGATTAAGCAAAAGAGACTTCAATCGAGGGTATGAGCTCAAATGCTTTTGAAATCAACGAGTAAGCTTCAATTTCATGTTCTAATATAAGAAATGAAGTAATCTAGCATGATAAAGGCTTGGATAGCACGGTTTGAACTACCAAAAACGAAGAACCTAAGGTAATCGGTCAACCGAAGCTATCTTGAGCTTCCGGAGTCAACAGATGGTCGAACGACCTCGAATTCGATGCGCTCTTCATGAATAACCTCTAATTCAATACAATATATCAATCGGTTGAAGTACGTACGCGAATAATTGAGTTTTAAGTCAGTTATAGTGGTTTTCTTCTCGATTAAGCAAAAGAGACTTCAATCGAGGTTATGAGCTCAAATGCTTTTGAAATCAACGAGTAAGCATCAATTTCATGTTCTAATATAAGAAATGAAGTAATCTAGCATGATAAAGGCTTGGAAAGCACGGTTTGAACTACCAAAATCGAAGAACGTAAGGTAATCGGTCAACCGAAGCTATCTTGAGCTTCCGGAGTCAACAGATGGTCGAACGACCTCGAATTCGATGCGCTCTTCATGAACAACCTCTAATTCAATACAATATATCAATCGGTTGAAGTACGTACGAGAATAATTGAGTTTTAAGTCAGTTATAGTGGATTTATTCTCGATTAAGCAAAAGAGACTTCAATCGAGGTTATGAGCTCAAATGCTTTTGAAATCAACAAGTAAGCTTCAATTTCATGTTCTAATATAAGAAATGAAGATATGTAGCATGATAAAGGCTTGGAAAGCACGGTTTGAACTACCAAAATCGAAGAACGTAAGGTAATCGGTCAACCGAAGCTATCTTGAGCTTCCGGAGTCAACAGATGGTCGAACGACCTCGAATTAGATGCGCTCTTCATGAATAACCTCTAATTCAATACAATATATCAATCGGTTGAAGTACGTACGAGAATAATTGAGTTTTAAGTCAGTTATAGTGGATTTATTCTCGATTAAGCAAAAGAGACTTCAATCGAGGTTATGAGCTCATATGCTTTTGAAATCAACGAGTAAGCTTCAATTTCATGTTCTAATATAAGAAATGAAGAAATCTAGCATGATAAAGGCTTGGAAAGCACGGTTTGAACTACCAAAATCGAAGAACGTATGGTAATCGGTCAACCGAAGCTATCTTGAGCTTCCGGAGTCAACAGATGGTCGAACGACCTCGAATTCGATGCGCTCTTCATGAATAACCTCTAATTCAATACAATATATCAATCGGTTGAAGTACGTACGAGAATAATTTAGTTTTAAGTCAGTTATAGTGGTTTTCTTCTCGATTAAGCAAAAGAGACTCCAATCGAGGTTATGAGCTCAAATGCTTTTGAAATCAACGAGTAAGCTTCAATTTCATTTTCTAATATAAGAAATGAAGTAATCTAGCATGATAAAGGCTTGGAAAGCACGGTTTGAACTACCAAAATCGAAGAACGTAAGGTAATCGGTCAACCGAAGCTATCTTGAGCTTCTGGAGTCAACAGATGGTCGAACGACCTCGAATTCGATGCGCTCTTCATGAATAACCTCTAATTCAATACAATATATCAATCTGTTGAAGTACGTACGAGAATAATTGAGTTTTAAGTCAGTTATAGTGGTTTTCTTCTCGATTAAGCAAATGAGACTTCAATCGAGGTTATGAGCTCAAATGCTTTTGAAATCAACGAGTAAGCTTCAATTTCATGTTCTAATATAAGAAATGAAGTAATCTAGCATGATAAAGTCTTGGAAAGCACGGTTTGAACTACCAAAATCGAAGAACGTAAGGTAATCGGTCAACCGAAGCTATCTTGAGCTTCCGGAGTCAACAGATGGTCGAACAACCTCGAATTCGATGCGCTCTTCATGAATAACCTCTAATTCAATACAATATATCAATCGGTTGAAGTACGTACGAGAATAATTTAGTTTTAAGTCAGTTATAGTGGTTTTCTTCTCGATTAAGCAAAAGAGACTTCAATCGAGGTTATGAGCTCAAATGCTTTTGAAATCAACGAGTAAGCTTCAATTTCATGTTCTAATATAAGAAATGAAGTAATCTAGCATGATAAAGGCTTGGATAGCACGGTTTGAACTACCAAAATCGAAGAACCAAAGGTAATCGGTCAACCGAAACTATCTTGAGCTTCCGGAGTCAACAGATGGTCGAACGACCTCGAATTCGATGCGCTCTTCATGAATAACCTCTAATTCAATACAATATATCAATCTGTTGAAGTACGTACGAGAATAATTGAGTTTTAAGTCAGTTATAGTGGTTTTCTTCTCGAATAAGCAAATGAGACTTCAATCGAGGTTATGAGCTCAAATGCTTTTGAAATCAACGAGTAAGCTTCAATTTCATGTTCTAATATAAGAAATGAAGTAATCTAGCATGATAAAGGCTTGGATAGCACGGTTTGAACTACCAAAAACGAAGAACCTAAGGTAATCGGTCAACCGAAGCTATCTTGAGCTTCCGGAGTCAACAGATGGTCGAACGACCTCGAATTCGATGCGCTCTTCATGAATAACCTCTAATTCAATACAATATATCAATCGGTTGAAGTACGTACGAGAATAATTGAGGTTTAAGTCAGTTATAGTGGTTTTCTTCTCGATTAAGCAAAAGACTTCAATCGAGGTTATGAGCTCAAATGCTTTTGAAATCAACGAGTAAGCTTCAATTTCATGTTCTAATATAAGAAATGAAGTAATCTAGCAAGATAAAAGCTTGGAAAGCACGGTTTGAACTACCAAAATCGAAGAACGTAAGGTAATCGGTCAACCGAAGCTATCTTGAGCTTCCGAAGTCAACAGATGGTCGAACGACCTCGAATTCGATGCGCTCTTCATGAATAACCTCTAATTCAATACAATATATCAATCGGTTGAAGTACGTACGAGAATAATTGAGGTTTAAGTCAGTTATAGTGGTTTTCTTCTCGATTAAGCAAAAGACTTCAATCGAGGTTATGAGCTCAAATGCTTTTGAAATCAACGAGTAAGCTTCAATTTCATGTTCTAATATAAGAAATGAAGTAATCTAGCATGATAAAGGCTTGGAAAGCACGGTTTGAACTACCAAAATCGAAGAACGTAAGGTAATCGGTCAACCGAAGCTATCTTGAGCTTCCGGAGTCAACAGATGGTCGAACGACCTCGAATTCGATGCGCTCTTCATGAATAACCTCTAATTCAATACAATATATCAATCGGTTGAAGTCAGTTATAGTGGTTTTCTTCTCGATTAAGCAAAAGAGACTTCAATCGAGGTTATGAGCTCAAATGCTTTTGAAATCAACGAGTAAGCTTCAATTTCATGTTCTAATATAAGAAATGAAGATATCTAGCATGATAAAGGCTTGGAAAGCACGGTTTGAACTACCAAAATCGAAGAACGTAAGGTAATCGGACAACCAAAGCTATCTTGAGCTTCCGGAGTCAACAGATGGTCGAACGACCTCGAATTCGATGCGCTCTTCATGAATAACCTCTAATTCAATACAATATATCAATCGGTTGAATTACGTACGAGAATAATTGAGTTTTAAGTCAGTTATAGTGGATTTATTCTCGATTAAGCAAAAGAGACTTCAATCGAGTTTATGAGCTCAAATGCTTTTGAAATCAATGAGTAAGCTTCAATTTCATGTTCTAATATAAGAAATGAAGAAATCTAGCATGATAAAGGCTTGGAAAGCACGGTTTGAACTACCAAAATCGAAGAACGTAAGGTAATCGGTCAACCGAAGCTATCTTGAGCTTCCGGAGTCAACAGATGGTCGAACGACCTCGAATTCGATGCGCTCTTCATGAATAACCTCTAATTCAATACAATATATCAATCGGTTGAAGTACGTACGAGAATAATTTAGTTTTAAGTCAGTTATAGTGGTTTTCTTCTCGATTAAGCAAAAGAGACTTCAATCGAGGTTATGAGCTCAAATGCATTTGAAATCAACGAGTAAGCTTCAATTTCATGTTCTAATATAAGAAATGAAGTAATCTAGCATGATAAAGGCTTGGATAGCACGGTTTGAACTACCAAAATCGAAGAACCTAAGGTAATCGGTCAACCGAAGCTATCTTGAGCTTTCGGAGTCAACAGATGGTCGAACGACCTCGAATTCGATGCGCTCTTCATGAATAACCTCTAATTCAATACAATATATCAATCGGTTGAAGTACGTACGAGAATAATTTAGTTTTAAGTCAGTTATAGAGGTTTTCTTCTCGATTAAGCAAAAGAGACTTCAATCGAGGTTATGAGCTCAAATGCATTTGAAATCAACGAGTAAGCTTCAATTTCATGTTCTAATATAAGAAATGAAGTAATCTAGCATGATAAAGGCTTGGATAGCACGGTTTGAACTACCAAAATCGAAGAACCTAAGGTAATCGGTCAACCGAAGCTATTTTGAGCTTCCGGAGTCAACAGATGGTCGAACGACCTCGAATTCGATGCGCTCTTCATGAATAACCTCTAATTCAATACAATATATCAATCTGTTGAAGTACGTACGAGAATAATTGAGTTTTAAGTCAGTTATAGTGGTTTTCTTCTCGATTAAGCAAATGAGACTTCAATCGAGGTTATGAGCTCAAATGCTTTTGAAATCAACGAGTAAGCTTCAATTTCATGTTCTAATATAAGAAATGAAGTAATGTAGCATGATAAAAGCTTGGAAAGCACGGTTTGAACTACCAAAATCGAAGAACGTAAGGTAATCGGTCAACCGAAGCTATCTTGAGCTTCCGGAGTCAACAGATGGTCGAACGACCTCGAATTCGATGCGCTCTTCATGAATAACCTCTAATTCAATACAATATATCAATCTGTTGAAGTACGTACGAGAATAATTGAGTTTTAAGTCAGTTATAGTGGTTTTCTTCTCGATTAAGCAAATGAGACTTCAATCGAGGTTATGAGCTCAAATGCTTTTGAAATCAACGAGTAAGCTTCAATTTCATGTTCTAATATAAGAAATGAAGTAATGTAGCATGATAAAGGCTTGGAAAGCACGGTTTGAACTACCAAAATCGAAGAACGTAAGGTAATCGGTCAACCGAAGCTATCTTGAGCTTCCGGAGTCAACAGATGGTCGAACGACCTCGAATTCGATGCGCTCTTCATGAATAACCTCTAATTCAATACAATATATCAATCGGTTGAAGTACGTACGAGAATAATTTAGTTTTAAGTCAGTTATAGTGGTTTTCTTCTCGATTAAGCAAAAGAGACTTCAATCGAGGTTATGAGCTCAAATGCTTTTGAAATCAATGAGTAAGCTTCAATTTCATGTTCTAATATAAGAAATGAAGTAATCTAGCATGATAAAGGCTTGGATAGCACGGTTTGAACTACCAAAATCGAAGAACCTAAGGTAATCGGTCAACCGAAACTATCTTGAGCTTCCGGAGTCAACAGATGGTCGAACGACCTCGAATTCGATGCGCTCTTCATGAATAACCTCTAATTAAATACAATATATCAATCTGTTGAAGTACGTACGAGAATAATTGAGTTTTAAGTCAGTTATAGTGGTTTTCTTCTCGATTAAGCAAATGAGACTTCAATCGAGGTTATGAGCTCAAATGCTTTTGAAATCAACGAGTAAGCTTCAATTTCATGTTCTAATATAAGAAATGAAGTAATCTAGCATGATAAAGGCTTGGATAGCACGGTTTGAACTACCAAAAACGAAGAACCTAAGGTAATCGGTCAACCGAAGCTATCTTGAGCTTCCGGAGTCAACAGATGGTCGAACGACCTCGAATTCGATGCGCTCTTCATGAATAACCTCTAATTCAATACAATATATCAATCGGTTGAAGTACGTACGAGAATAATTGCGGTTTAAGTCAGTTATAGTGGTTTTCTTCTCGATTAAGCAAAAGACTTCAATCGAGGTTATGAGCTCAAATGCTTTTGAAATCAACGAGTAAGCTTCAATTTCATGTTCTAATATAAGAAATGAAGTAATCTAGCATGATAAAGGCTTGGAAAGCACGGTTTGAACTACCAAAATCGAAGAACGTAAGGTAATCGGTCAACCGAAGCTATCTTGAGCTTCCGGAGTCAACAGATGGTCGAACGACCTCGAATTCGATGCGCTCTTCATGAATAACCTCTAATTCAATACAATATATCAATCGGTTGAAGTACGTACGAGAATAATTGAGTTTTAAGTCAGTTATAGTGGATTTATTATCGATTAAGCAAAAGAGACTTCAATCGAGGTTATGAGCTCAAATGCTTTTGAAATCAACTAGTAAGCTTCAATTTCATGTTCTAATATAAGAAATGAAGATATCTAGCATGATAAAGGCTTGGAAAGCTCGGTTTGAACTACCAAAATCGAAGAACGTAAGGTAATCGGTCAACCGAAGCTATCTTGAGCTTCCGGAGTCAACAGATGGTCGAACGACCTCGAATTCGATGCGCTCTTCATGAATAACCTCTAATTCAATACAATATATCAATCGGTTGAAGTACGTACGAGAATAATTGAGTTTTAAGTCAGTTATAGTGGTTTTCTTCTCGATTAAGCAAAAGAGACTTCAATCGAGGTTATGAGCTTAAATGCTTTTGAAATCAACGAGTAAGCTTCAATTTCATGTTCTAATATGAGAAATGAAGTAATCTAGCATGATAAAGGCTTGGAAAGCACGGTTTGAACTACCAAAATCGAAGAACGTAAGGTAATCGGTCAACCGAAGCTATCTTGAGCTTCCGGAGTCAACAGATGGTCGAACGACCTCGAATTCGATGCGCTCTTCATGAATAACCTCTAATTCAATACAATATATCAATCGGTTGAAGTACGTACGAGAATCATTGAGTTTTAAGTCAGTTATAGTGGATTTCTTCTCGATTAAGCAAAAGAGACTTCAATCGAGGTTATGAGCTCAAATGCGTTTGAAATCAACGAGTAAGCTACTATTTCATGTTCTTATACAAGTAATGAAGTAATCGAGCATGATAAAGGCTTGGAAAGCACGGTTTGAACTACCAAAATCGAAAAACGTAAGGTAATCGGTCAACCGAAGCTATCTTGAGCTTCCGGAGTCAACTGGGTCAAACGACCTCAAATTCGATGCGCTCCTCATGAATAACCTCTAATTCAATACAATATATCAATCTGTTGAAGTAGGTATGAGAATCATTGAGTTTTAAGTCAGTTATAGTGGTTTTCTTCTCGATTGAGCAAAAGAGACTTTAATCGAGGTTATGAGCTCAAATGCGTTTGAAATCAACGAGTAAGATTCAATTTCATGTTCTAATATAAGTAATGAAGTAATCGAGCATGATAAAGGCTTGGAAAGCACGGTTTGAACTACCAAAATCGAAGAACGTAAGGTAATCGGTCAACCGAAGCTATCTTGAGCTTTCGGAATCAACTGATGGTCAAACGACCTCGAATTTGATGCGCTCTTCATGAATAACCTCTAATTCAATACAATATATCAATCGGTTGAAGTACGTATGAGAATCATTGAGTTTTAAGTCAGTTATAGTGGTTTTCTTCTCGATTAAGCAAAAGAGACTTCAATCGAGGTTATGAGCTCAAATGCTTTTGAAATCAACGAGTAAGCTTCTATTTCATGGTCTAATATAAGAAATGAAGTAATCGAGCATGATAAAGGCTTGGAAAGCACGGTTTGAACTACCAAAATAGAAGAACGTAAGGTATCGCTCAACCGATGATATCTTGAGCTTCCAGAGTGAACGAAGAACGTAAGGTAATCGGTCAACCGAAGCTATCTTGAGCTTCCGGAGTCAACAGATGGTCGAACGACCTCGAATTCGATGCGCTCTTCATGAATAACCTCTAATTCAATACAATATATCAATCGGTTGAAGTACGTACGAGAATAATTGAGTTTTAAGTCAGTTATAGTGGTTTTCTTCTCGATTAAGCAAAAGAGACTTCAATCGAGGTTATGAGCTCAAATGCTTTTGAAATCAACGAGTAAGCTTCAATTTCATGTTCTAATATAAGAAATGAAGTAATCTAGCATGATAAAGGCTTGGATAGCACGGTTTGAACTACCAAAATCGAAGAACCTAAGGTAATCGGTCAACCGAAGCTATCTTGAGCTTCCGGAGTCAACAGATGGTCGAACGACCTCGAATTCGATGCGCTCTTCATGAATAACCTCTAATTCAATACAATATATCAATCGGTTGAAGTACGTACGAGAATAATTGAGTTTTAAGTCACTTATAGTGGTTTTCTTCTCGATTAAGCAAAAGAGACTTCAATCGAGGTTATGAGCTTAAATGCTTTTGAAATCAACGAGTAAGCTTCAATTTCATGTTCTAATATAAGAAATGAAGTAATCTAGCATGATAAAGGCTTGGAAAGCACGGTTTGAACTACCAAAATCGAAGAACGTAAGGTAATCGGTCAACCGAAGCTATCTTGAGCTTCCGGAGTCAACAGATGGTCGAACGACCTCGAAGTCGATGCGCACTTCATGAATAACCTCTAATTCAATACAATATATCAATCAGTTGAAGTATGTACGAGAATCATTGAGTTTTATGTCAGTTATAGTGGTTTTCTTCTCGATTTAGCAAAAGAGACTTCAATCGAGGTTATGAGCTCAAATGCTTTTGAAATCAACGAGTAAGCTTCAATTTCATGTTCTAATATAATTAATGTAGTAATCGAGCTTGATAAAGGCTTGGAAAGCACGGTTTGAACTACCAAAATCGAAGAACGTAAGGTAATCGGTCAACCAAAGCTATCTTGAGCTTCCAGAGTCAACAGATGGTCGAACGACTTCGAATTCGATGCTCTCTTCATGAATAAACTCTAATTCAATACATAATATCAATCGGTTGAAGTACGTATGAGAATCATTGAATATTAAGTCAGTTATAGTGGTTTTCTTCTCGATTAAGCAAAAGAGACTTCAATCGCGGTTATGAGCTCAAATGCTTTTGAAATCAATGAGTAAGCTTCAATTTCATGTTCTAATATAAGAAATGAAGTAATCGAGCATGATAAAGGCATGGTAAAGACACTTTTTGAACTACCAAAATCGAAGAACGTAAGGTAATCGGTCAACCGAAGCTATCTTGAGCTTCCGGAGTCAACAGACGGTCGAACAACCTCCAATTCAATGCACTCTTCATGAATAACCTCTAATTCAATACAATATATCAATACGTACGAGAATCATTGAGTTTTAAGTCAGTTATAGTGGTTTTCTTCTCGATTAAGCAAAAGAGACTTCAATCGAGCTCAAATGCGTTTGAAATCAACGAGTAAGCTTCAATTTCATGTTCTAGTATAAGTAATGAAATAATCGAGCATGATAAAGGCTTGGAAAGCACGGTTTGAACTACCAAAATCGAAGAACGTAAGGTAATCGGTCAACCGAAGCTATCTTGAGCTTCCGGAGTCAACAGATGTTCGAACGACCTCGAATTCGATGCGCTCATCATGAATAACCTCTAATTCAATACAATATATCAATCTGTTGAAGTAAGTACGAGAATCATTGAGTTTTAAGTCAGTTATTGTTGGGAATTGTTATGGACCAACTTGTTAAGGGGGAACTATGTAGGATACTTGATAAACGAAGTCATTCGTTTTGATTGGATCCCAAAACCCCAAGTGTCCAGCTCCCAAGTGACCCACTTTGATGTAGTTAATAGGTTAGAATTTTTCTAAGCCTACTCTGTTAGGATGGCTCTTTTATTTTTGCTTAGATTAGGCTTCAAAAGTTCAAGTGAAGGCCACTCACTTGAGTGTGTTTTTCAAAGCGAAGCAAGCCAAGCAAACTGAAGTGAAGCGTGTCGAAGAACAGTGTAGCGAAGCGATCGCTACAGTAGATTCGAAGTGAGTCCACCAAAGCGAAGCGAAGCAAGCGCTACAGTGAAGAGTCAAAGCTAGTCAACTCTAGTCAGCAGTTTCCAAAGCAGTCACTAGGGAACTTTATTTCCCGAAGCGACTCACTACAGAATGACTACGAAGTGACTCAACTAGAGCGGACGCTACAACTTCAAAGCGAAGCGAGCCACTACCTACCAGAAAGCGACAGCACAACTCCCGCCCATATTTTGAACTCCAGTCAACAGGAGATCGTAGCATTAATTACGAGATCTCCACGTGTCGAAAGCGGAGTGGAGCGGAAGAGTTGACTGCCAGGACGATAAGGCGCCGTAACAGTACTGGGTCGCTCCAGTTACTGTTGAAATTGGAACTTAGCCATTTCCGGCAAAAATCCAAAACTGCGTATCTGAAAAGTTGCCAGCCTGTGCAAGTACTGTCGAGAGGAGGAGGGACAAGGCCACCAACCAAGCAACGGATCTCAGCCAACCCTCCGCCTATAAATAGTGAAGGATGAAGACGAAGAAGAGCAGAACACTACCTGCGCATACGAGCCTACTGCAAACAAACACTCCCAGCTTTCTAGTAATCTTCGAGTCTTTGTTTCCCAGTGTTCTCCGAGTTTCCAGTTCATCGGAACTCGTCTTCACAACCTTCACACCTAGATTCTAAGCCCACTTCATATATCCAAAGCTTAGAAGAAGAACTCTAACCAATCTTTGCATCTACTGTAAAGAGTTCTTCATAGTGTGTCGTCAACCAAAAACCCTATACTTTTCTGTTAGGTTTTTGAGTGTTGTCGTTAGGTTGTCCAGATCCAAGGCCCTTCTTTCATCGATTGAAGAAGCCTCGATCGTAGAGTTGAGATCCAAGCTTACACTTACATCATTTGTGTAAAGCTCGATCGAAGCTAGGCTGTAAGGAGAGCCCGTAATCTCCCTGTTCGACTGAAGCGAGTGAAGCTTGCAGTCTTTGTTAGGTTTGTGTAGTGAACCCGCAATCACTACGTCTGTCGTTTGATCTAGGCGAGTGAAGCCCGATCTCGACCAGGTTTTTGAAGGACCCGTAACCTTCAAGTTCTTGAGTGAAAAGAACAGTTGCTGTCGTGCAACAAAGTGGACGTAGGAGCTTTATCTCCGAACCACTATAATTCTTGGTGTCGTATCTCTCTTACCTTAATCTCTCTACAGTATTCGATTATCCATTGCACGTGCATATAAACAAACTTAACTTGGATTTTCAATTACTTAGGAAAGATTATAGCTCACCAAATTCCGCACATACGAGTAAAGACTCCCTCTTGATCAAGTGTTCACTTCGGTCAAGTAGGCAAGCTACGTACTGTAAATCTAGCTTCATCTAGGTCTTAAGTTTCAAAAAGAGCTCTTTACTTGTTACTCTGAGTTAAGGGATTTGAAGTTGAAAAACTTCAAAATACGTATTCACCCCCCCCCCCCCTCTACGTATTTTTCCTATTAACAAACCGGGCCAACAAGTGGTATCAGAGCGAGGTTCTTTCGAGCCTCTGCTTTGCATATCCGAAGCGAGTCCCCACTCGCTTCACGTTGTCTCACTGAACCGGATCCTATTTTCCTAAGTGCATCAAAACCTCACTCACGCATATTGCATTTACTACTGATAGTTTGCTATGTCTACATACAGTGCCTCAAACCTTCCACAGTTCTCGATCGAAGGATACGAGACATGGAGTTTCCGAGTCGAGAGCTTCCTTTGCTCCATCCACGACCGGATGTGGGAAGTCATAGAGGACGGACCAATTGAAATCAAGAAAGCCATATCTGTGAACGTACCAGCTGCTGAAGGACGCGAAGCTCATGTCAGACAAGAGTACGTTGAAAAGGATAAAGATGAGTACACTCCAAATGACTTCAAAGTTGCCAACCTCGACAAGATTGCACGCCACACGATGTAGAGCACCGTGTCGGATGCCTATCTTCCTAGAATCAGGAAGTGTGCGACGGCGAAGGAAATGTGGGAAACTCTAGCCCTCATTTCTCAAGGAACAGACAAAATCAAGGAGAACAAACTCGCCGTTCAGATGCGGGAGTTTGAGAGTCTGATAATGAAGCCAGGAGAGTCCATCGACACCTTCGAGCTGAGAGTTACAAACATCATTGCAACTCTCAACTCGCTTGGGAAGGAACTCACAGATAAGGAAGTCAACCTGAAGATTGTCCGAGCTCTCACAAGGAAGTGGCAAACTATGAAGGAGCTGTATCTAGCAACCAAGGATCTATCAAAGTTCACACCGGAGATTCTGTTTTCCGAACTGAAAGCTCATGAATTCGATCTGAATTGAATGAACCTCGACGAAGAGGAGGAAGCGCCCACTACGTCAAAAGGAGTAGCATTCAAAGCTGCTGAAGGGCCAAGCGAGCAGTCGCTAGCCAAGATGACGAGGGAAGAATTGGAAGAACACATTGCGTTCTTATCCAAAAACTTCAACAAAATGAATTCTCGAGTGGGCAAATATAAAAGATTCTACAAGCAATACAAAGGGAGGAGCACTGAAGCTCGAGAAGGAAAAGGAAAGAGAGAAGAGACGACAAAGCCGATCCCGAGAGACATGATGGAAGTGCAATGTTACCATTGCCATAAGATGGGCCACTACAAATCTTGCCCAAAGCTGAGTGCGAAGGAGCGAGAAGAACTGAAAGCAAAAAGGGATGCACCAAGGCGAGCGCTCGTAGCGAGTGAAGTGCCGGTCGCTACAACTGAAGATCCACCAAGCGACTCAGATGCATTCACTGATCCAAATTCCAGTGATGGTGAGGATCTAGGATTTATGGCGCTCACCGATGAAGAAACTGGAGAGGTATTCATCTATCCCCCATCTAGTTCAATTACACTCGCACACTCGCACCAAGAGGAACCCAATTCCTCAACATGGAGTGAATTGCTTGACAAACACGTTAAATTGTCAAGTGATCACGAAGTGCTGCAACAAGCTCTGTCTCAAAGCGAGAAGGAGAACCGAAAGCTAGCCACTGAGCTTGACCAAGTCAAACTTAATCTAAGGGCTATGTCTAGTAAGTTCGAGGATCTCTTCGCGAGACATCAGAGCTTGGAAGGAAGGTATGAAGCCCAATCCACTCTAGTCGCCAACCTAAACAAAGCTTCATATGCTAGACAGGCATAGAGAGTTCTCTTCTACCTTTTGGTAGAAAGGAAGGACTTGGATTTGAGGGTGGACCTTCCAAGCCGACTGTCTTTGTTGGTGCTTCAAAAACACCATCAGTCATTTTGGAAATGCCCACTGCATCCAAAACGACCACTAACAAAGACAAAGGCAAAATGGCTGAGAACCCTAAGAAAAGGCCAATGAAGATGTCTATATCTTTAAGGACTGAATCTAAGGGTAAGCAAAATACAACTATCCCGAGCACTCACAATGCTAAAAATTACCAATCCAAAGGTAAAGGGAAACCAGTTGTAGCTTCTAAACCTCAAGCCAAGACACGAGAGACAAAGGATCTCCCTTTCAAAAAGAGGAGTAATGTCTATGTGTCACGTTATCCGGACTGGAGATGGTCCAACCGGACTAACGTTGAGGGGGAAGAATTCGAAGCACCAAAGAGGCCGCTTCGAACTCCCAAGGTTACTCAATCGAGTCGTGGTCAAAACTCTAGTTGGACCGCTTCGAGGAAACCAAGCGAGCCGCTTCGACAGACTAGAAACCCTAAGTCAGCCTCTAAACCCAGAGCTAATCCGAAGCGAGTCGCTTCAGGATATAAGCAAAGTGGGAAGAGCATAGGTAGGACTGAAGCGAGCCGCTACCCCTCTTGCACACACTGTTGCACATGTGAAGCTGCTTCTAGGCAGAAATCACAGTTTTCGAAGGTCGAGAAGCCCAAAGCACAAGCTTCATTTCAAAAGAAAGTGAAGCAAGTGTGGGTACCTAAGGGAACTAACCTGCAAGGACCCAAACTGATTTGGGTACCAAAATCTGTCTAATTGCAGGTGAGCGCCGTGGATCCCATGCCATGCGAAGGTCAACAAATTTGGTACTTGGACAGTGGATGTTCAAGACACATGACCGGCATGAGAGCTCTACTTCAAGATTACATAGATAAGAAGGGTCCACACGTAACCTTTGGTGACAACTCTCGAGGAAGCACCAGGGGATACGGCGCACTGAAAGTTGGAAAGCTCACAATTGAAGAAGTCTCCTATGTGGAAGGACTCAAGCACAACCTGTTGTCCAGTTCACAGTTTTGTGATAAAGGGTACAGGGTGGAGTTCATCTCCAACAAGTGCATTGTGAAGAGCAAACTCACATCCCAGATTGTGCTCACTGGAGTTAGACAAAGGAATGTCTACATCGCACAATGGGATAGCTGCAAAGTGGAAACGTGCTTAGTAGCAAGGAGTGCTACAGAGATAGGATGGCTATGGCACAGACGCTTGAACCACCTCAATTTCAAAGCTATCAATCGCTTAGCTCGAAAAGGTCTGGTGCAAGGCATACCAAATGAGGTCTTCATCAAAGACCATCCATGCTCACCATGCCAACGAGGGAAGCAGACGAAGAAGCACTTCGCCAGTCTCGAAGAAGCCTCATCAAAGCGAGTGCTCGAGCTGCTTCACATGGATCTGTTTGGTCCAGTTACTCCAGTTAGTGTGAATGGAAGAAAATACACTCTAGTTGTAGTCGACGACTTCTCTCGCTACACTTGGGTCGTATTTCTCTACAGCAAGAAGGAGACTCTGACCAAGCTACCACAACTGCTCAAGCGATTGGCTGTGGAGAAGAATCAAGCGATCGTGACCATCCGCTCCGACAAAGGGACAGAGTTCTTAAACTCTACCATCGAAGCTTACTGCACGGAGCATGGCATAGCACATCAGACCTCCTCAGCACGCACACCACAGCAGAATGGAGTTGCTGAAAGAAGAAATCGAATCATCAAAGAAGCCGTTCGCACCATGATTGCTGACTCAAAGCTTCCAATGAAATATTGGGCTGAAGCAGCCAATACAGCATGCTACACGCAGAATCGAACGCTTCTCTGCAAACGACACGACAAGACACCATATGAAATATGGACAGGAAGAATTCCTAACATATCTTATTTCCATATCTTTGGTTGTAGGGTCTTCATCCATGACAATGGGAAGTCACAGTTGAAAGCCTTTGAAAGCAAGGCTGATGAAGGAATATTCTTAGGATACTCCACATCAAGCAAAGCTTACAGGGTGTTCAACTGTAAAACCCTAATCGTGGAAGAATCACCCCATGTCGTATTTGATGAATCTTCTTTAAGTCATCCACAGGAACAGGATCTATCTAAAGACGGAAAGTCAGGTGAGGAACCCATCAACTCTCTTACTTGGGACATATTTGAGGATGAAGAAGAGATCAAAGGCTCAAGCGAGCTGAATGCCCAAGGAAAAGATGAAGCTGCCCCCAAAATTTCTAAAGCAAGTGCAGGCCAAGCACCCAATCCACTTGCTACAGATGGTGAAGCAAGTGACCAAGAAGAAGATGAAGACGAAGCTGGCGTGTCCAAGCGAGCGTGGCTCAAAGATCACTCACCAAGTCAAATCATTGGAGATCCATCCAAGGGTGTAGTGACCAGAAGTCAAGTGTTTGAAGAAAGTGCTATGTTCAGTTGCTTTCTCTCAAACATTGAGCCATCAAGCGTGGAGGAAGCTCTAGCCGACTCAAACTGGGTGATCGCCATGCAAGAAGAGCTGAACCAGTTCACCAGGAATGACGTATGGTACCTCGTGGAACGTCCCAAATTTCAGCACGTTATTGGCACCAAATGGTTGTTCAAGAACAAGACGGACGAGGACCACAACGTTGTGAGGAACAAGGCGCGACTCGTTGCCAAAGGCTACTGCCAAGAGGAAGGAATCGACTTTGACGAGACTTTCGCTCCAGTGGCACGTCTTGAAGCTATCAGATTGTTTCTAGCCTATGCAGCAACCAAGAAGTTTAAGGTCTATCAAATGGATGTGAAGAGCGCATTCCTCAACGGTGAACTCAAGGAAGAAGTGTATGTGGAGCAGCCACCGGGTTTCGAGCAAGGGACAAGGTGTATCGCATGAAGAAAGCTCTATATGGGTTGAAGCAAGCTCCCAGAGCTTGGTATGATACATTTTCTCAATTTCTAGTGGATAATGGATTCCACAAAGGTAAAATAGATCGAACTCTATTCACTATCAACCATGGAGATGACATGCTATGGGTTCAGATCTACGTAGACGACATCATATTTGGATCGCCAAACCAGTCGCTTAGCGAGAAGTTTGGAGAGCTGATGAAGACCAAATATGAGATGTCAATGATTGGCTTGATGAGCTGCTTTCTAGGTCTTCAAGTGAAGCAGCAGGATGATGGTATCTTCATCAATCAAGCAAAGTACACAAGAGATATGCTTGCTAAGTTCGGTATTCAACATGCTAAAGCTGTGAAGATCCCTATGAATACCAACTGGAAAATGGAGCCAGACGAAGAGGGAAAATCTGTGAATGCTACAGATTATCGTGCTCTTATTGGATCCCTTCTATATCTCACTGCAAGTAGGCCAGATATTACTTTTGCAGTTGGAGTCTGCGCTCGCTTCCAAAGCAACCCCAAGCACAGCCATCTTGAAGCTGCCAAAAGGATTCTTCGATATTTGAAGGGCACTATCAACATGGGTCTGTGGTATCCAGCGGAGGACAATTTGGAGCTCGTTGGATACTCCGATGCTGACTATGGAGGGTGCCGAGTCGATAGGAAGTCAACTTCGGGCACATGTCAGTTCTTGGGAAGCAAGCTGATCTCGTGGTTCTCAAAGAAGCAAGCAAGCGTAGCTACTTCAACAACTGAAGCTGAATACATGGCCGCTGGAAGCTGTTGTTCTCAAATCCTATGGCTTCGTCAACAGTTGAAGGACTACAAAGTTGAAGCGAATGAAATTCCGATCTTCTGCGACAACAACAGTGCCATATGTATTTCGCAGAATCCAGTGCTTCACACCAGATGCAAGCACGTGGAGATCCGACATCACTTCATTCGAGATCATGTCGAGAAGAAGGATATCAAGCTCGAGAAAATTCATACCGATCTCCAGCGAGCAGATATTCTCACAAAGCCTCTAGCTGAGTCTCGTTTCAACCAGCTATGCATTGAATTAGGGTTATTAGACCCTGGTGAAGAATGCTAGATTCAGGATGCACGAAGGAGTGATCGCTAGTTTTTCGTAGCGTCACTCGCTTCGGATCTTCACCAACTCAAGCGAGTCACTTCAAAATCTCACTCGCTTGAAGAAGGAGAAACAAGGTGGAGTAAGGTGGAGTGTTGGAAGATGTTCCCTACCCGCTTACAGGAATTGTTAAGCCATTGGTTAAGGGGGAACTATTGTTTGCTCCCGGAGCAAGCTACTTCCAAAGCGAGCAAGGAAAGCTGCTACCTAGCCTAGGATTCCTAGCGAGTGGGTATAAACACTCGCAAGTGCCGTTTCTAGTAACGGTTGTGGGGTCTTGTATCGGGCCTTCCCACGTAAAAATGGTGAAAGCTTAGGCAGGGCTGGCACCTAGACCTTGTGTCCTCTTCCCATCTTTCCGCCGAAGAGGAGCAAGTCCTCTCATCTCCTTCATCGTGGATAGATGTTCATTCCTTACTCACTCTTTACTGAGTTGAGCTGCCGGATGTCTATCCATTCCCCTCTCACTTTGAATTTTGCATCACCTCAATTTGCCCAAGCTTGGGTCAAAGCGAGTCGATTGCAAGTTCATTCTGTAGTATGTAGGAGGATGCTTGAAGGTTTACCTTTTTCTACAAAAGGTTGCAGGGCTGGTGACATGCTTCTGCGTAAAATACGAGATTGTCTTGTCAGAGCATTCTCATTGTCATCCTGTCCATCTCTGCTCTGAGATAAGGACTTGTACTCATCCCCCATTCGTCGTGAATATGTACACTTACGTGAAACTCCCCTCTGGGTTGTAGTAAGCTTGTGTACTATATTCATTTTCTCCCTCATTCACTTTGATGGAGGACTCTCTAATTCGTAGAGGAAGAAGAATGCCATGAAGACTAATGCCAAGAAGTTGAATTACGAATCGGGTAGCATCAACAAGCTTCAAAGCAAACAAGTGGATTCTACAATCTGAAGTCCAAATCAAAAGAAGTCTTCAAATAGTGGTATCAATCTCCTACGAAGTGAGATTGACTGGTAAGCGTTTCAATTTTAAGTACACTAAGTGAGCTGAAGCGTGCTAGAAACCTTCACTCGCTATGTGGAAAATATGAAATGAATCTGACACAAATACAAAGAGGAAAACACTCTTGTTTATCCTCGAAGTATGTAAGTCAGAAACATTTTAAATTTAAGTAAAGAAATTCAGTTTCTTATTCCAGTCGCTTCAGATGGCCAAGCGAGTGCTACGTCACTCAAAGCTAGCCATCGCAAGCGAGTGCGGAACAGTCACGTGAAGCGAGTACTCCGCAAGCGAGTGGATGCTGAAGCGGCTACACTCAAAGTAAGCGGATGCGTAGCGAAGCGTATGAGCTGTCTGCACTCGAGTGCCTATTTTACTTTCTGCCAAGCATTTAATGCAGCGGCGCGTAGAAGAAGAAACGACAGGGGCGTGGACGTCAAAGCCGAGGAAAGCGGGAAAAACCGCACTCAATCCAGCCGTCGAATCTGAACCGTCTCTAAATCTCAACCGCTGGATTGACTACTATTGGAAGAGACGAATCAAAATCTGCCACGTGGCCACGTCAAACCAAATTGGCGGTTCACTTTTCCAGTGATGACGCCGGACACATCAGATCCATCACCGAAGGTCTGCCGCCCCTGCACAGGATCTTGAAAGATTTTACTGTCTTGCCCCTGCCTCGTCAGCCGAACCCTAGTTCTATATATATGCAACATCAAAGGCTGCAGAAAAATTTCAAAGTCCCAAAACTACCATTTTAGTGAAACCTCTGCACCTCTGAAATCTCAAACCTAAAATCCCTCAAAGCCTTTCACAACCTTCTATATTAGCCATTCTCGTGCTTAGATCTGCAACCTCTGCAACTCACGAGTCTCAACCCTTTCACTGTTAAAATCTCGTTTCAAAACTTCCCAAATCTCACCATGGGCAAAAAGCTGAGTACAGAAACAATGGAGCAATTCATGACGAAGGTAGACAAGCACCTCAACGTCGAGCCCCATCTCGACCCAATTGTCATCGAGAGAAACGGCCTTTTCCGTAGAGCCGTGACCACGGCCGGTCTTTGGAAGTTTGTAACGTTGGTTCCGACGAAGGTCTTGGCAAAGGCAGTGGGAGAGCTACTTCTGAACTTGAAGAAGGAACAAAACACAACATCATTTATAGATCCACAAACCCGGAAGCCGGTGGAAGTGGACTTGAACGAGCTCATCAGCGTGTTCGATTTGCCAAGAGAAGGAGGAGATTCCCTGTTGGATTTGGGATTCTCGGCCAAAGACCAATATGGTCGTTTCGCCGTCGACAAAGCAGAACCAAACTTCAAAGTGGCCAGCATTCGTTCAGATTTGAAGGCCCCTTTCAACCTCATATGCGAACTCTTTACGAAGAGCATCGCATGCTATGTCGGATCCCTAGAGATGCTGTCGGAAACAAAACTGATCGGTACCACCATGATCGTCGACAGCCTCACCGGAACTAAATTCAACTGGCATGGGTGGTTTCTCAAACAAATCTACGAGGCTGCTGAAGATTTTACATTTGTACCAGGAACTGCAAACAAGATTCTTCGCAAAGGAAAATTGAAATTCTTTTCAAGACTGTCTGTCGCACTGGAGATGAAGTTTCCAGAGAAAAGATGGCCGGATTCCGACACGACCATATACAACAAGCAGACAATCTTCTACTAAAAATGGAAGAAAGCAAAGATACCAATGGATCAGGGACTTCTAGTTGTAGAAGTGCCCCCAGCAACGCCACTTGCGAAAGCACAAGCTGAAGCTCCCCAAGCAAAGCGAGCCGCTTCACTTCTGAAGCAAGCGGCTGCAAAGCAAGGGAAGAAGAAATTGAAGCAAGTCACTTCACCTGTCCAAGGAAGCGAGGCGATGGAGAAGCCGCTCAAGGACACTGAAGCTATCCAAATCCCTGAAACCCAACCAACTCAGCCAACCACAAAACCCATCCATATCCATGAAACCCCTGAAGCTACATCATTCCAATCCCCTTCGATATCGGCAGCCGATACAGCCCATACATCCATAATTCCCCAGTTCCAAATCCCCAAAACCCCCTCACAGGTGGATGCTCTCAAAAGATACAAGAGAGACAGAGAGCAAGCTGCTGAAACCCTCAGAACCCGCTATCCCTCAGTGCCTATGTCAGACGATTTCTTCACCAAAATATTCGATTTCTTGACATACGTCTCCTACCGCGGCACAGAGTTTTACAAAGTTTTCAAGCTCCTGGAGGCTTTCTCAAAGGAAGATCTCATCCAGATGGAAGGAAAGCTCCTGGACTTCATCGGTGAAAATGGCTTTCATGCATTTCTCACTGGAACCAGCTTCTGGGATAAGCTAGATGCAAAAGTAAAGCGTGCCTATCCGGACGCTAAAGTCCCTAAGCACACTCCGACCATTCACGAGAAGAAACTAATGAGGGATCATGCAGAAGAGATGGAGGTTAAGGTGGCGGAGATCTCAAGTATACAAAGTGAGATCACCAGAAAGAAGATGGAGTTGGAAGAGAAGGAGAAGGCGCTGGAGGCGCAAATGAAGCTAGTGAATGATCACACAAAAACAATCAACGAACTCAAGGGCTCGCGTAACGCAGAAAGGAGCCGCTTGAGAGAGGTGAATACCAAGCTTGTCACAGTTGGTAAAGAGAAGGAGGCATTGGAGAAAGAGGTGAAGAAGTTGAAGGAGGCAGTAGAAAAGAGAGAAGAAGAAGTGATAAGAAAAGGGAGTGAGCTGATTAGCACCAAAAAGACCCTCAACTTACTTCAAACGAAACTGAAGGAACTCAAAGAAGAGAGTGACATTGACAAGAAAGAATTGGAGAGTCGAAGGAGGAGTGCTCAAGCTCTTGACTTACAGAATGCCGAGCTCTCAATTCTGCTGAAGACAGTCAAAGAATTGGGTGAACTGTACACCGAGAAGGTAGCTGCAGGTGCCGAATTCCACCTCTCTCTTAATCAAAGAGAGAGATCGCTTGAAACCCTGGAGGCAGAACTTCAAGCAGCATAGGATTTCTGGTACTTCAATCTGCAAGAGCAAAAGAAGGATATGAAGAGAGAAATTGAAGCGGAGCTGGAGGATCGCTTCAGAAGACTAGAACCTTTGGAAAGAATGATGAGATCTGTAGTTGAGAGAGAAAAGCAATGCGAATATTTGTTGGAAGAAATCTCGATCAAAACAGCAGGAATGGTACTGTCGGAAGAACAAGTCTTCGCGACACGAACGGAAAGTATGCTTCGTGCTGTACTTGATAAGATTGAGGGACTTTACAAGTCTCTTGTTGGAAAGACAATCGTCCCAACCCCTGGCAGTGATGATGCCAAAAAGGGGGAAGGGATGATACTGAAAAATACCAATCTCTTGGAACCACAAGGTGGAGTAACTGATGTGTTTGAAGTAGAAAGGTTGTTGGAAGAAGGTAGTGGTACCAGAGGAGAGGAGAAGGAGGCAAAGCTTGCCAAGAAAGGCAAAGAAAAGCTCACAAAGGAAGAACTAATGAAGAAGCCCGAGGAATCCCGCAGACCACTTGAGGAAAAAGTGTTGGCTTCTTCTATCGCACGACATCCTCCAGTTACGGTGTTAACCAAGGAGGAAAGGCGGAAGCAAGCGGAGGAAAACGAAGCCACAGCCAGGCAGTCGGAGCTAGTAAGGTTAACTCTTGCAGGTGCTTCGAGTTCCAATGCGCATACTTCAGCCGCCGCAAGTGCTGCACTCACCTTGGCAACTGAAGAAGTCACTTCATCTGCAATTGTCGCGGACATGTCGCCTCCCCCACCACCAAAGCAAATAGTGAAGCGAACTGCCCCAGAAACTATAAGAGATGATCCAGCTACCAAGCGCCAAAAGGTCGAGAAGGCAGTTACTTCAAAGGCAGAAAAGGAAAAGAGGATAAAGGCAAAGCCACTGCAAGTCATTGACGACCGGATAGAGGAACACTTCAATGAAGTGAGACTCATCCAGTCTGTCTTAGTCCGAAGTGCCCTTGCTCCAGTCACACCAGAGGAGTCCGATGCATGCCTAGCTCAGGCTATAATCGATACATGTCACGAGACTGCTAAAGAGATGATTAACTCTGGTCGCTATCCTCTCAAGGAGGAACGCAATTACATTCGGAAGCAACTCAACCAGAAGCTTCCTATCTGGAGCAGCGAGTCAGTAAAGATGTTCAAAACACTCATGGGACAGATGTCCAGCCGGTCGGAAGAGGAGTTGACTGTGCGCAGAAATGAGCACCCAGATGCTCGTGAAATTGAGCAATTCATCCCTGACGAATTACTCGAGCAATGGCTACATTACAAGGAGAAATTTATCAAAGCATATTACTATTGGGAGGTAGTGCCATTGCAGACCGAATGCTCAAGGGTCAGTGCGCTCAACAACTTTCTCAGTGCCTATGATGATAAGTTCAGGCGACAGGTCTTCGCTCTTGCACAGCTTGCAGAGCCCATGCCGTTAATCATCAAGGTACCAGCCAAGAAGGAATTTCCTATGCCATTCCTACCTGGCACCAGTGTCCCCAACCGCAGCATCATCGACGCTGAGGTGGATGAAGCCTTCCAACTGGAAGAGACTTGGAGGAGGCCAAGTATCCACAGTGTTGATTCGCTGGAAGCAAAGGTTTTCAGTGCATACACCATTCCAGATGAAATGATCGCGAAGGATTTGGAGGAAGAGGAAGAAGAGAAGGAAAGGGAAGTGACAAAGGAGGATGACAGGGAAGGAACTGCAGGAAACCTTTGAGTTTCAAGTTCCTTATCTATTTTGTGAACTGCTTGTTCATCTATCAATTTTCAATTTCTGTCAAAATTTGTCATTTACCTGCTTTGTGAATGACCTTACCTTTTGCTACAAACTCAAATAATTTAACCAAAAAAAAAAAGGGAAAGGAACTTAAAAAAAAAAATTTTTACAAACGAAGCTGCAAAGGAAGCAGTCGCTTGGAGTTCCCTTCACGGTTAGATAGGCTGGAACTTTCTAAGTCTTAGCCTTTGGGTTTTGGCATCATCAAAAAGGGGGAAATTGTTGGGAATTGTTATGGACCAACTTGTTAAGGGGGAACTATGTAGGATACTTGATAAATGAAGTCATTCGTTTTGATTGGATCCCAAAACCCCAAGTGTCCAGCTCCCAAGTGACCCACTTTGATGTAGTTAATAGGTTAGAATTTTTCTAAGCCTACTCTGTTAGGATGGCTCTTTTATTTTTGCTTAGATTAGGCTTCAAAAGTTCAAGTGAAGGCCACTCACTTGAGTGTGTTTTTCAAAGCGAAGCAAGCCAAGCAAACTGAAGTGAAGCGTGTCGAAGAACAGTGTAGCGAAGCGATCGCTACAGTAGATTCGAAGTGAGTCCACCAAAGCGAAGAGAAGCAAGCGCTACAGTGAAGAGTCAAAGCTAGTCAACTCTAGTCAGCAGTTTCCAAAGCAGTCACTAGGGAACTTTATTTCCCGAAGCGACTCACTACAGAATGACTACGAAGTGACTCAACTAGAGCGGACGCTACAACTTCAAAGCGAAGCGAGCCACTACCTACCAGAAAGCGACAGCACAACTCCCGCCCATATTTTGAACTCCAGTCAACAGGAGATCGTAGCATTAATTACGAGATCTCCACGTGTCGAAAGCGGAGTGGAGCGGAAGAGTTGACTGCCAGGCCGACAAGGCGCCGTAACAGTACTGGGTCGCTCCAGTTACTGTTGAAATTGGAACTTAGCCATTTCCGGCAAAAATCCAAAACTGCGTATCTGAAAAGTTGCCAGCCTGCGCAAGTACTGTCGAGAGGAGGAGGGACAAGGCCACCAACCAAGCAACGGACCTCAGCCAACCCTCCGCCTATAAATAGTGAAGGATGAAGACGAAGAAGAGCAGAACACTACCTGCGCATACGAGCCTACTGCAAACAAACACTCCCAGCTTTCTAGCAATCTTCGAGTCTTTGTTTCCCAGTGTTCTCCGAGTTTCCAGTTCATCGGAACTCGTCTTCACAACCTTCACACCTAGATTCTAAGCCCACTTCATATATCCAAAGCTTAGAAGAAGAACTCTAACCAATCTTTGCATCTACTGTAAAGAGTTCTTCATAGTGTGTCGTCAACCAAAAACCCTATACTTTGTCTGTTAGGTTTTTGAGTGTTGTCGTTAGGTTGTCCAGATCCAAGGCCCTTCTTTCATCGATTGAAGAAGCCTCGATCGTAGAGTTGAGATCCAAGCTTACACTTACATCGTTTGTGTAAAGCTCGATCGAAGCTAGGCTGTAAGGAGAGCCCGTAATCTCCCTGTTCGACTGAAGCGAGTGAAGCTTGCAGTCTTTGTTAGGTTTGTGTAGTGAACCCGCAATCACTACGTCTGTCGTTTGATCTAGGCGAGTGAAGCCCGATCTCGACCAGGTTTTTGAAGGACCCGTAACCTTCAAGTTCTTGAGTGAAAAGAACAGTTGCCGTCGTGCAACAAAGTGGACGTAGGAGCTTTATCTCCGAACCACTATAATTCTTGGTGTCGTATCTCTCTTACCTTAATCTCTCTACAGTATTCGATTATCCATTGCACGTGCATATAAACAAACTTAACTTGGATTTTCAATTACTTAGGAAAGATTATAGCTCACCAAATTCCGCACATACGAGTAAAGACTCCCTCTTGATCAAGTGTTCACTTCGGTCAAGTAGGCAAGCTACGTACTGTAAATCTAGCTTCAGCTAGGTCTTAAGTTTCAAAAAGAGCTCTTTACTTGTTACTCTGAGTTAAGGGATTTGAAGTTGAAAAACTTCAAAATACGTATTCACCCCCCCCCCCCCCTCTACGTATTTTTCCTATTAACAAACCGGGACCAACAGTTATAGTGGTTTTCTACTCGATTAAGCAAAAGAGACTTCAATCGAGGTTATGAGCTCAAATGCTTTTGAAATCTACGAGTAAACTTCAATTTCATGTTCTAATATAAGAAATGAAGTAATCAAGCATGATAATGGCTTGGAAAGCACGGTTTGAACTACCAAACTCGAAGAACGTAAGGTAATCGGTCAACCGAAGCTATCTTGAGCTTCCAGAGTCAACAGATGGTCGAACCACCTCGAATTCGATGCGCTCTTCATGAATAACCTCTAATTCAATACAATATATCAATCGGTTAAAGTACGTATGTTGGGAACCCCTTGCAGTTTGATTTTGATGATGTTTATCGAAACCACACTTAGGCATATTTTACTTGTTTAGGGTCAAGGCCGATAGATCGACCTGCTACTTGTTAGTGCAGGTCGATGCCCTCTAAAGTTTAGAATCAAGTTCGATCCACCCTGTAAGAGAAAGGTCGTTATACGGCCTGCCTCGTTTTGGATCGAGCTGGATCATCATCCTGTCTATCGACCTTCCTTATCAAGCTTCCAGCCCGCTTTGACTTAGAAGATTTCAAGAGCTGGATTATCAATCAAGGTCGATGCTCCGCCTTAATGGAGCGTCACGACCTGATCCTTGCCACGTCGAGTGCCAGCAAGGACGAATATTCCCAACGGCTAGAAGTGAGTCAGCTTCCAACGGCTAGTGCCACGTCAGCCTGACTCCAACGGCTAGTTTTTCAAAACTGCCTATAAATACTTCAGCCATTTTCGGATTCAAGCACGGGAAACACAAGCTATCAACGCCATATCTCTGCCCAAATCTCTCTCAAAGTTCATATCCATTCAAGTGTTCGAAATCCGATTAGTTTCCCAAACACTTGACAAAGAGAGGTTTCCGATTCCGATAAACACCACAACGACGAAGCGTTCACTGCTGCTTGTCGATTGTTCAACAACTTCTTCTCCGACTAGTTCGAAGTTAGAAAGTTTGTTTGTGTTCTTCGCCATTATAGAGTTTAGTCAAGCTCTGTATTTAGCGTAGGGTTGTTTGTACGTTTCAGTACGAAGGTTGTAAGGGTCACGACCCAAAACTCGTGTCTAGATATTTTCAGGTTAGATTGTATCTAGAACTGATACTCAGTCAGTATAAATAAGAGAGAAGTTGAATCCAAAGGTAAAGGGATTCTCAGGTCGAGTCGACCTGATGTGGACGTAGGAGGGTTTCTCCGAACCACGCTAAATCGCGGTCTCTCTCTCTCTATCTCTCTCTTTATTTATCGCCCTTATATTTTATTATCAAACTGACTAGCATCAACCTGCATATCACGCATCAACCTGCTACTATTCACCAGCCTTAAGATTTTTCAAAGAGTAAATCAACCTCCACCAACTTCCGCATTAACAACAGTTTGATAAATCAAGCTTGATACCATACAAGCTTGATAGATCAAACTGCCTCTGATAGGGTCGACCTTGACAATCGACCTTTAGATCGACCTGATTTTATAAAAGTCAAAAACGGTTGGTTATTGGTGTATTCCCCCCCCCCCCCCCCCCCATACACCAATTACTCTTTCCCGGGACCAACAAGTGGTATCAGAGCAGTTGTTCTTTTGACCGTTGCTTTGCATACTAAAAGTTTTTATCATACTTTTGGTCATTTTGAACCGATCCTTTTGAAAAATCTTTTCATACACGCATATCATATTATTTGCTATGGAGGCTTCTCTTCTCAGGGTGTGTGAAGACTTCTCCATTCAAGGCTATGAAGACTGGAGTTTCCGAATCAAGATGTGTCTCAAGGCACATCACGTCCTCATGTGGGATATTATCGAGAATGGCCAACCCCCATTTATGCAGCGAAGATTATTGTAGATGGAACATCCCCCGGGGAGGCTACATACGAGAGAGTCCTCAAAAACCCTCGCGACTACTCAACCGAGGAAAGGAAAGAGGCCGGCCTCGATGATTACGCAAAGGGACTCATCTCCAGCACCGTGAAGGGCGTCTACCTGGCCAAGATCCGAAATCTTGAAACTCCAAAGAAATGTGGGACACCCTCCGGTCCATCAGCCTTGGCTCAGAGGAAATGAAGGAGAACAAGCTGTCAATGGCATGCAGCAAGTTCGATGACTTCAAAATGGTTTCGGGTGAAACCATAGAAGCGATGAAAATTCGCTTCACCGAGATTATTCTCGAGGTCGCTGCAATCAACCCGTACAAATATACGCAGCGCGAGAAGAATCTTAAAGTGATACGTGCCCTTCCTGCAAATTGGCACGTATACGCCGCCATGCATCCAGCCCGATCGGATTTCAACTCCCTCACCACTGAAGACCTTTTCGACATTCTTGTCGGAAATGAATATGAGATGATCCGCATCCATGGATCAACACAGCCTTCCACCAGCAAGAAGGCTGATGAAAAGAACAAGGAGGTAGCTTTCAAGGCCGACTCAGCCTCTGCTGCTACCCCAAGTCCGATTGACGAATCCATCGTCAAGAAGTTAGAGAAGATGACTCTCGACTATGCTCTAGCTGCTAGGAGAAATGAGAAGCTCCTAGGAAAGGTTGTCAAATACAAGAAATTCTACCGTGACAACAAGCGAAACTTCTCAAACCGCAACCACGACCGCCCTGACAAAAAGGGAGAAGGTAAACCCTCAACCTTCAATTCTTCTAACACACCCGAGGGTGGTTGTTTCAATTGTGGCAGGCCAGGTCACTACAAGACCGACTGCCCGGATCTTACCAAGGCCGAGAGAGACGAGCTCCGTGCAAAGCGCGATAAGAAGCTCAAAGATCAACGAGCTGCAATGATTGCCGAAGAAACAAAGGAAGCTCACCTCTCGGATAGCTCGTCAAGTGATGACGAAGGTTACATCGCTTTCGACGAAAGTGATGATGAAGAATGTTTCGTTGGAGAGCACCAACAAAACGAGGGATCTTCAAAGGTAGATCTTCAACCCATTTCACTTTCTTTTTCTGACGATGATTGTGCAGAAGAAGGTGATGAAGACCTATCCGAGGCTGTGTCTTGGGAAGAAATCAAGAAACAGCTCGACGACTATGCTGATCTCGTGGATACACTCAAAGAGGTCGTTGAAGATAATGCTGAGCTATTGGACAAAAATGAAAAATACAAGCTAGCATTAGAAGAAAGATTCTCTCCCTACGATGAAGAAAAGGAAAGGGAGATTGAAGCCCTAAGGTCAAAGGTTGAAGAATTGACTTTACGGGTCAAGGAGTTCGATTCCAGGGAGCTCGAGAAGGACGAGTCCCTCAAGACCAAAGATGCCGAAATACACAGCCTTACCTCAAAATTGGCTGACTTGGTAATTCGACACGAACTCCTCGTGAAAAAGGAAGAAAAACTTCAACTCACTTTGAGTCAGTTGAAGAAAAGCGGAAAGAAATTAGAAGAGGTCCAATCCATGCAACACAATCCGTGTGATCACTCTAGGATTGGTTTCAAAGGAGAATCCAAGAAAAGCAAGGACAAAGACTGCGAGATCACGTTCGTGAAAGCGCAGCCTAAGTCAAAGAGTGTTCGGAAAGCTCATCAAGCTCTCCCAGATAAGATGGTCAAGCTGAAGAACCCAGTTCGACAGCCCCAAGCCATCCTCTTAAAGCAACAAAAGAAGGAACAGCAAGTTCCACAAAAGAAAAAGATCCGACCTGCCCAGCATCGTCGACCTGCCCCCTCTCATAAATAGCAGGCTGTTCATCAAGGGCGATACCAAGGCCAGTACTATCAAAGGCCGTATCACCCTCAGTTCTTCTTTCCTGCTCCTCAAGGTTGTCACTGCCATTTCCCTCAACAGTCGAATTTTCAAGACTGGCAGTTTCAACCTGGTCTTCATGAAGAGCAGTATTATCAGCCTCGTCGCCCTCGCTCAAAGAAATCCAAGGCTCCCAAGCCCAAGACCGCCACTGCCTCGTCCTCAGCCTCGGATAGAAGCAGACCGGCAAAACAAATTTGGGTCCCAAAGGCCGTTCCCGCAACCGATGTAGCACCCAATCTCAAGTGGGTTGCTAAGTTTAACTAATTGCAGGTCGGGAAGGCTCAAAGAAGGAGCCAAGCAGCTCGTGGAGCTGTATGGATCATTGATAGTGGATGCTCAAAGCACATGACTTGTGACAAAACGCTACTATCAAACTATCAAGAACAAGACGGGCCACTCGTAACCTTTGGAGGAAGTTCTAAGGGACTTACGAGAGGCCAGGGCGATCTAAAAGTTGGTAAAACAACTATTTCTAACGTCTCTTATGTTGAAGGTCTTAATCATAACCTATTCTCTGTGTCACAATTCTGCTCGAGTGGTAAACGAGTAGAATTCACCGCTAACAAATGTCTCGTGAAAAATGAGGAAGGAGAAACACTTCTTACCGGAATTTTGCAGGATAGACTCTATATTGTTCAATGGACAGATTGGATAGAGAACTGCCTGGTCACAAAGGCTGATTCCGAGACAAGCTGGCTATGGCACAAGAGGTTGAGTCACTTGAACTTCAAGGCCATCAACAAGCTCGCACGCAACAAGCTGGTGAACGACCTGCCAGATCAAGTCTTCGATCGTGATCATATCTGTAAAGCCTGTCAAGCTGGAAAGCAAACAAGATCATCCTTTCCATGTGTGACGGCTCAAGCTTCAAATCGAATTCTTGAGCTTCTCCATCTCGACCTTTTTGGTCCAGTCACTCCCTTGAGTATAAACGGTAGAAAATACGCTCTCGTTATTATAGATGATTATTCTAGATTTACGTGGGTTATTTTCATGTACAAAAAGAAGGAGACTTTGGAGAAGCTACCTGCGTTGCTGAGCAAGCTGTGCAATCAAAAGGAGAAATCCATCATCTCCATTTGATCAGATCGAGGCACCGAATTTATCAACGCTATGATCGAAGAATATTGCACAAAGAGTGGAATTCATCATCAAACCTCAGCAGCTCGTACACCTCAACAAAATGGCGTAGTGGAATGCCGTAATAGGTCGCTGAAGGAAGCAGCTCGTACCATGTTGGATGAAACCAATCTTCCAAAGAAGTTTTGGGCAGAGGCCATTAACACAGCCTGCTACACCTAAAACAGGTCGATCATCACGACCCGACATGGAAAGACTCCATACGAGCTGTGGAACAACAAGCTCCCCAGGTTAAAGTATTTTAAAGCTTTTGGGTGCTTGTGTTACATTCATAACAATGGGAAATCTCAATTAAAGACTTTTGATAGCAAGGCCGATCCAGGAGTATTTTTAGGATACTCAGAGGTTAGCAAAGCTTATAGAGTCTTTAATAAGAAAACCCTAGTTGTGGAGGTAACACCTCATGTTGTGTTTGATGAATCTACTTGTCTGTACAGAGAATCAAGTAGAGGTACAGATCAGCCCGCTGCTAACAGGCCGTCTAACTCCCCCATTGACGACCTGCTAGTATGGACTCCAAATGATTTGGAGGAAGAGGATCAATCTGATCCTAGGGTCACACAGCAAGGGGGAAGTGATGCAAATGATACTTCGAGCTGTAATACATCAGCCGGACATAACCAGGCAGATCCCCCTCCCTCAGTCCCCAAGACTGATGCTGTTCACGACCTTACATCCCAAATCAAGCAGCTCGATAACACTATGGAGCAGCTCAACATCCAGGGCGAACAGCAGCCCGATCAACATCCCGAGCAACAGCGCGTGTCCACTGATCAACCTTCAACTCACCCGGAGTTTGATGAACCCATTAATGAGCCCGAACCAATCATTTCAAATGAAGAAAGATCACGACGCAGACGATGGATCGATGATCATCCGAAAGAACTCATAGTTGGGAACCCAAACCAAGGAGTACGAACAAGAAGGATGATTGGTGAAAGCGCACTTCTAAGTTGCTATCTCTCTCGCATAGAACCCAAAGATGCAATTGAAGCTCTTCGTGATGCTGACTGGATTCAAGCCATGCAAGAAGAACTCAATGAATTCAAAAGAAATGAAGTATGGTCTCTAGTTGATCGTCCTTATCATCAGGGCGTCATTGGAGTCAAATGGGTTTATAAGAACAAGAGAGATGAATCTGGAGAAGTTGTCAGAAATAAAGCCCGATTGGTTGCAAAGGGTTACTGTCAACAAGAAGGAATCGACTATGATGAGACGTTTGCCCCCGTTGCAAGATTAGAAGCTATAAGGCTGTTTCTAGCTTATGCCGCTCATCAACGATTCAAAGTCTACCAGATGGATGTTAAAAGTGCGTTCCTCAATGGCGTCCTCGAAGATGAAGTCTATGTGGAACAGCCTCCTGGATTCGAGAAGGGTGATTCAAGCAAAGTCTACAAACTGCACAAGGCCGTATACGGACTTAAGCAAGCTCCTCGAGCTTGGTATGAGACGCTATCATCCTTCCTCATCGAATCAGGATTCAAGCGTGGTTCAGTCGACAAGACGCTATTCACTATCAAAGTGAATGAACATATCCTTTTAGTACAAATTTATGTTGATGATATCATTTTTGGATCTAAATCTCCCATTTTGTGCGAAAAATTTGGTAACCTCGTGACCGAAAAATATAAAATGTCTATGATGGGGGAAATGAATTTCTTTCTAGGGTTGCAGGTCAAGCAGTCCGAAGGAATCTTCATTAGCCAAACAAAATACGCACACGAGCTGGTCGACAAGTTTGGTGTCAAAGACAGCAAGCCTGTCAAAATACCGATGCTCTCTGGTGGGAAGATTGACCCGGATCCCGAAGGAAAACCTGCCAACATAACACAGTACAGGGGTATAATTGGTTCATTACTTTATCTAACTGCTAGTCGACCTGACATCACTTTTGCAGTTGGAGTGTGTGCTCGATTTCAAGCTAATCCGAAGGAATCCCACTTGGAAACAGCAAAGAAAATCCTTCGTTACATCAAAGGAACCACAAATCTAGGTCTTTGGTATCCTTGTGATGATAATTTGCAGCTTACAGGTTATTCAGATTCTGATCATGCAGGGTGCAAGCTCGATAGGAAATCTACCTCGGGTACTTGCCATTTTCTCGGAAACAAGCTGATTTCGTGGTTTTCAAAGAAGCAAACTTCAGTAGCCACCTCCACCATAGAGGCCGAGTACATGGCCGCAGGAAGTTGTTGTGCACAAATCTTGTGGATCAAACAACAACTTAAAGATTATGAAGTTGAAGTCAGTGAAGTGCCTATATTCTGCGACAGCTCGAGTGCCATCGCCATTACTCAGAATCCAGTTCTTCATTCAAGATGCAAACACGTGGATATTCGACATCACTTTATTCGTGATCACGTGGAAAAGAAGAACGTGGTTATTGAGAAGATACACATTGACATTCAACGAGCTGATATTCTAACCAAACCTCTAGCCGAAGAAAGATTCAAAATGCTATGTGGAAAGCTAGGGTTATTAAATGTTGAGTCATCAGGCCGATCGTAAGCCACCAGGCCGTTATCTCCTCATCAGCCTGCCACATCTTTCAAAAGCTTGTGTGGGACCAACTATCGGGACCAACAAGCAGGCCGTCTCTTTACAAACAGGCAGATATTAAGGGGGAACAGGCCGTCAACTCTCAACAGGCCGTTACCATTTGAACAGGGAGTTACTATTTGGACAGGCTGTGTCTGTCAACAGGCCGTATCTGTCAACAGGCCGTGTCCATCAACAGGCCGTGTCCATCAACAGGCCGCCGGCTATTCAACAGATCGACCTGTGTTCCTCAATTGAGGGGGAACACTTGGCCAAAATGATCCATCATTTGAGGGGGAACAAAGGCCGATATTATAAGTCCAGGCCGTTTATTCCGCTAGGCCGATATCACATGTCCAGGGCGTTTATTTCGCCAGACCGATGTCTTCCCCCCCCAGGCCGTCAACTTCGACAGGCCGTTTTATGCCACAAGGCCGATATCATCAGGCCGATATCAACCTGAATGCAACTGCATTTATGAAGGAAGAATCAAAAGGGCAGTATCACCCTTTTGTCTTATAACTTCTTTAATACGCATTGATTTCTTCATTTATTAATGTTATTTATTTCTCAATTTGTTTCATTATTTAAGAGTCTGATAATTTGCAGAAAATGAGGAAAAATGGAGTAATGATTACCATTTTTGTAAAACATCCAGTCAAGTGTCAAATATTGACACATTGACCGAGGCTGCATTTAATTCCCTGCCTTCTCTCTGCAAAAGTGCAAGTTATCACACGTTTTCAATATCTCACGCGCGAATGTGTAACGTTTCACATTTCACGCGCACCCATCGTGTGGATGAAAATTAAAGAGAGATTTTCACCTTTTCAAATTCGAACGATCACAACCGTTCGAAATCTCTATATATATGGCATACAGTTTTCTCTCAAACTTTACTTACTCTCTTCATCTTCTTCGAAAAACCTAATTTTCATTCTCTGCAAAAATTTAAACTGCCGCCGTCGTGTTCTTCGTTTTTCTGCTTACTCACTATCTGCATCAAATCACTCTCCGTGGAAAAACAATGGCAGAAAAAGTTTCAACCTCCGGCCGAAAGGAATGCAGTGGTCGGAAATCGAGGACTATTTGACCGCTCGCATCAAGTTCGAGCCATACATGGTGCGCGAAAACTACGGTTTTCACGATCTAGACTCCATGTTCGCCCTGGTGGAGAAGTGCTTCCCATTCCATCAGATTATCTCCCACCGGCCGGCGAAGAGTCTACCTAAGCTAGTATGTGCCTTCTTCTACAACTGGAACGAGGGCGAGTCCGTGTCTTCCCACACAGTCTCCCTCGGAACCCAGAAAGCCATGGTCACCATCAACATTCTTGACGCGGTGAAGGCTGCTTTCGGTATTGGTGAAGGAGGGACGATGCCAATCTCGGAAATTTCTCGAGACCAACTGCAGCAGGTTGCAGACCGTGTCTTGATTGAGCAGAGGCAGTACGTGCGACATCCTTCAAGAGGAACGAGCTGCGTCCCAAATACCGCCTCCTAATGGACTTTGTCCAGAAGTGCTTTCTAGGGCACATCGGGAATTACGACCAGGTCACCCCGTTCAAGTTTCAGATTTTTACGGCCGTAATCCTCGACCTGCCCATTAGTTGGGCCAAATTGATGGTCTCGCTGCTCTGGGAGGAGGCCAGGCAGATCGTCTGCGAGACGGAGGGAGAGGCCGTAGTGAAAGTGTCTCTCCACGACGAGAAAAGGCCGATTCGCCTTGGGACGAAGGCCACCTGTATTATCATTTCCTACTTCAAGAATAGGAAATGGTCCATTGATCCGGTCTTCCCCCCTCTGTTTATTCCAAAAGATCTTCACCAACTGGAGATGGCGATTGGGGTGGCGCCGCAGATTTATTTCAACTCCCCAGACTCAGTCAGGGAGCATCTCGCCAAGACCGGCCAATCTAAGGTTGGTTGGAGGATTCCAGATCGACCCGTCCAAAAGAAGAGAAAGGCCGATGTCGACCTGGTCCCCTCTCGCCCTGCCAAGAAGGCTCTACCTGTGAAGAAGACTCCTCCACGGAGGACGCAGTCGGCCTCCGGTGATCCACCCAGGCCGTTTCACAAGATCCTCCCTCTAGATTTCGAGGTTTCTGCACCTCCTCACAGGGAGCCATCACCCTCTTCATCGCCCTCTCATTCTGCCGAACGGACTCCATCTCCAGTCCGTTCCGCCGCCGAGCCATCCGCCTCGAAGCAACGCCCTGCATCCTCTCCGCAGGTCGTTGTTCCCTCTCCAGTGAGATCCCCCCCAGTCCAAAGAGCTGGATCCGTTGAGATCCAAGATCTCACTGCTGAAGACTCTCTGTCTTCCCCCATTCGGGACGTGCCCGTGGAGGAGGACGTCGTGCTGCCGATCCAGCCATTTTCTGAGCAGCCGATGTCTGCTGCTCACTCCCAGGTCGCCGCCATGAAGGCCGAGGCCAGGCTGAAGGTCATCGACCTGATACCAGGGATAGCCCAACTCCCCAAGACTCTCGACCTCGCCACTCGCCTCCAGTTCTATCTGGATTGTAAGTCGAGTTATTATTTCGTCTTCGAGGCCTTGCTGCAGGTCGTTACTCTCGACGACCTGAAGGTCGAGGAGTTGGCGCTGGAAGCGGAGTTTGGTTTCTTCAATGTGGGGGATGCGGCCTCAAACTTTCGATCACTTGTGCTACGCCGCATGAAGGTCGAGGCCAAAATTCTGGGCATCGACCTTCGCCCCCTCTACATCAACTCTCGTGCTCTCTACAATTCCGCCGCAGAAGCTGGAGACGAGTTTGAGTTGATTCAAACTCCGGAGCAATCGCCATCCAGGAATGAGGGTGGTGATCAGCTTCTTGAAGCTGCTGCTCCGACTTCTCAGATTTCAAAGACTGATGTGGAGGTGGTGCTCGATACAATTTCTGCCAAGCTCGAGTCCATCATCACCAGCCTTCCCGAGCAGATCAAGAAGGCCGTAGCTGAGGCCCGGGTCGATATTGTCAAAGATGCCAAGATCCAGGCCGATGAAGCTGCCAGGGAGCGTGTTACGGACTTTGCCGTGAGGCTGCTGAAGGAATATACTGACAAGCTCCTGCCTGGCCAGCTCGAGGAACTGAATATGGCGTCCCACGACCAGATCGGGGAAGTGTTGGAAGATTTGGCCAAGGTCGATGAGCGAGTATCCAATCTGACTTCTTCAGTCTCCAACTCGGCATCGACCTCCAACGATCAAATCAACGCCATTCACGGCACCATCTCCTCCCTTCTCAATGGTCAACAGGAGTTGAAGGATGCCGTGACCAAGCTGCAGGAGGAGGACGAGACTCTTCTTTCCCTCATCAATGCCCTTTCTGATGATGTCGAAAAGGGGGAAGAAGAAAGAGCCGCAGCCGCCACCAAGAAGAAGAAGACCCATAAATCCAAATCTACTTCAACTTCTGTGGCCCCTCCTCCTCCTCCTCAAAAGAAGCTTGCCCAGGCCGTCTCATCCAAGGCCGTTGCCTCCCAGGCAGATCCAATTTCTCTTCTTGGTGCTGCCGAGGCTGCCGCCGCCAAAGCTCGATTGGCTGCCGAGGCCGAGCTAATTTCTGCTATGACTCTGGCTGGTGCAACGCCGGAGCAGGCCGCAAATCCAGAAGAGCAGCGGCGTTTCAAGGCCGAACGCCGAGCTGCTGAAGCTAGAAAGAAAAGGGAGATGGACTGGATCAGCCAGTCCGCCCTTGTTTTGAATGCTGGAGTTCAGCAGCAGGTCGTTGAATGGCTCGACGAATCTCAGAACAACCTGCTGCGGGAGCTTAACAGTTGCTTCATCCTCCTGCATTACTGGATCCAGGACCCATCCCTTCCTGCCGACGCCGATGAAGCCTATGCAGCTTACATGCTTAAATTTCCTTACCAAGATTTCATTGGTGAGCTTCGGAAGAAAGCTGCAAAGGCCGGTGTGATGATAAGGGCGCCAGCAAAGCAATATTTTGCGCCCTTGCTTCTTGGTGATTCGGGGTATTTGGATTACTCCCGAGTCGACCAATACATCGCACAGACCGCCATCGGCCTGAACGTCAACGTGTCAAATTCCGATCCCGCCTTTCGCCGCATCAGGGATGGAATTTACGCAAGTATGCAGTCGAAGTCGAGGGGGCAGGTCCAGGAAGAGAGAATAGCAGCTCGTGCCAAGATCCAGCAGATGTAGTTAGATGATTTTGTAATTTTTGTTATTCATTTATGCTCTCAGCCTGTTGTAAATTCTCTATGTATTCTGCTATCGAGCTTAATGAAGCAAAAATCATCTTTCGTCCTGACGACAATATCTCTTTGTCCAGGCATCTGCCTTTACTGCTTTATTTACCTTGCTTTATTATCTGCCTTTCTTATAATTCCTTATCAACCTTCATGGTTATCGATCTTTCATTGATTTATATCTTAGGAATTATTTGTAAAGTGTATGGTTTCGACATCATCAAAAAGGGGGAAATTGTTGGGAACCCCTTGCAGTTTGATTTTGATGATGTTTATCGAAACCACACTTAGGCATATTTAACTTGTTTAGGGTCAAGGCCGATAGATCGACCTGCTACTTGTTAGTGCAGGTCGATGCCCTCTAAAGTTTAGAATCAAGTTCGATCCACCCTGTAAGAGAAAGGTCGTTATATGTTGGTCCCGGTTTGCTATAGGAAAAATACGTAGAGGGGGGGGGGGGGGGGGGTGAATACGTATTTTGAAGTTTTTCAACTTCAATTCCTTAACTCAGAGTATAAAGTAAAGTGCTCTTGGAAATACTAAGATCTAACCGAGGGCTAGATCGAAAGCAATCACGAATCTCTTGACCTAAGCTTAGAGCTTGATCAAGAGTGAGACTTTACTCTTTGTGCGGAATTTGGTGAGCTAAAATCTTTCCTAAGTAATTGAAAATCCAAGTTAAGTTTGTTTATATGCACGTGCAATGGATAATCGAATACTGTAAAGAGATTAAGGTAAGAGAGATACGACACAGAGATTTATAGTGGTTCGGAGATAACGCTCCTACGTCCACTTTGTTGCACGACGGCAACTATTCTTTTCACTCAAGAACTTGAAGGTTACGGGTCCTTCAAAAACCTGGTCGGGATCGGGCTTCACTTGCCTAGATCAAACGACAGACGTAGTGATTGCGGGTTCACTACACAAACCTAACAAAGACTGGAAGCTTCACTCACTTCAGTCAGACAGACAGGGAGATTACGGGCTCTCCTTACAACCTAGCTTCGATCGAGCTTTACACAAACGATGTAAGTGTAAGCTTGGATCTCAACTCTACGATCGAGGCTTCTTCAATCGATGAAAGAAGGGCCTTAGATCTGAACAACCTAACGACAACACTCAAAACCTAACAGACAGAGTTTAGGGTTTTTGGTTGACGAAACACACTATGAAGAGCTCTTTACAATAAGTGCAAAGATGGCTAGAGCTCTTCTTCTAAGCTTGGATATTTGAAGTGGGCTTAGAATCTAAGTGTGAAGGTTGTGAAGACGAGTTCCAATGAACTGGAAACTCGGAGAACACTTGACAACAAAGACTCGAAGATTGCTAGAAAGCTGGGGAGTGTTTGTTTGCTGTATGCGCTCGAATGCTCAAGTAGTGTTCTTTTTCTTCACGTCTTCATCCTTCACTATTTATAGGCGGAGGGTTGGCTGAGATCCGTTGCTTGGTTGGTGGCCTTGTCCCTCCTCCTCTCGACAGTACTTGCGCAGGCAGTAGCTTTTGCAGACGCGCAGTTTTGGCATTTTGCCAAAATTGGCTAACTTCCAAGTGTAACAGTAACTGGAGCGACCCAGTACTGTTGCGTTGCCTTTGTCAGCCTGGCAGTCAACTCTTCTGCTCCTTTCCGCTTTCGACACGTGGAGATCTCGTAATTAATGCGGAGATCCCCAGTTGACTGGAGTTCAAATTCGGAGCGGGAATTTGTGCTGTCGCTTTCTGGTAGGTAGTGGCTCGCTTCGCTTTGAAGTTGTAGTGGCCGCTCTGAAGTGAGTCGCTTCGCAGTTAAATTTGTAGTGAGTCACTTGAGAAATAAATTTCCCGTGACACTACTAAATAAAGTGTTGCCTCGTGTTGACTCTCTTCGGCTTTTCTTTGTAGCGCACGCTTCGCTTCGCTTTAGTGGGTTCACTTGATTCCACTGTAGCGCTCGCTTCGCTTCGCTTTGCTTTGAACTGTAGCGCTCGCTTCGCTTCACTTTGCTTTGAACTGTAGCGCTCGCTTCGCTTCACTTCAGCTTGCTTGACTTGCTTCGCTTTGGAAAACACACTCAAGCGAGTGGCCTCACTTGAACTTTTGAAGCCTAATCTAAGCAAAATAAAAGAGCCATCCTAACAGTGTAGGCTTAGAAAAATTCTAACCTATTAACTACATCAAAATGGGTCGCTTGGGAAAAGGACGCTTGGGGTTTTGGGATCTAATCAAAACAAATGACTTCATTTATCAAATGTCCCATGAAGTTCCCCCTTAACAATTTAGTCCTTAACAATTCCCAACAATTTCCCCCTTTTTGATGATGCCAAAACCCATACGACTTAGATAAAAAAAATAAATCTAGTCTATCTAACCGTGAAGGGAACTCCAAGCGACTGCTTCCTTTGCAGTTTCGTTTGTAATTTTCTTTTAAGTTCCTTCCCCTTTTTTTTTTCGGTTAAATTAATGAGTTTGTAGCAGAAATATAAAGTCATTCACAAAGCGAGTAAATGACACAGAAGAGACAGAAATAAAAGTGGGATAAATGAACAAGCAGTTCACAAATGATATGTTCAGAAGCTTGAAACTCAAAGGTTTCCTGCAGCTTCATCCTCCTTCTCCTACTCCTTTCCTTCTTCCTCCTCCTTCTTCTCTTCTTCAATAACAGCAGTATCCACGTAAGCTGATAGCACTCTCGATTCCATAGAGTCTACTGTGTGGATACTAGGTCTTCTCCATGCACCCTCCAGCCTGAAGGCTTCAGTTACTTCCTCATCGATAATTCCTCTGTTAGGAACGTCCGTGCCTGGATGATAAGGCATGGCGAATTCCTTTAAAGCTGGTACCTTGACAACAATTGGCTTGGGCTCTGCTTGTTCAGCCATTGTGAAGATTTTGCGGCGCAATCTGTCGTCATAGGTGGCAAGGAAGTTGTTGAGTGCACTTATTCGAGAACACTCATTCTGCAGCGGCACTACCTCCCAGAAATAATAGGCTTTGATGAATAGGTTTTTGTAGTACAGCCACAGCTCGAGCAGATCTCTCGGAATGAAATCCTCGATTTCCCTTCCGTCCAGGTGCTCATCCCTCTGTTTGGTCAACTCCTCCTCTGACCTGCTTGACAGTTGAGCCATAGTCTTTTTGAATTTTGCTCCCGACTCGCTGTTCCACGATGGACGCTTCGCATTGAGTCGTTTGCGGATGTAATCTTGCTCCTCTTTGAGAGGATATCGACCAGACTCAACCATCTCCTTCGTAGTCACGTCACATGCATCAATTATGGCTTGAGCTTCACATGCTTCGGACTCTTCTGGCATGAGAGGGATGAAGGCGCTGCGCACTAATGAGGACTGGATGAGTAACACTTCACTGAAGTGTTCCTCGATCCGTGCGTTGATCACTTGGAGTCGCCTTTCATTACTCCTTTCCTTCCTCTCGCCTTTGCTCCTTCCCTCTTCTCTTTCCTTCCTCTTTCTCTCCTCTCTTCCAGCTTTTGAAGCGACTGCTTGCTTGACCTTTTGGCGCTTGGCCTCGGGGTCATCTTGCTTAGAATGTGGGGCAGCACGCTTCAATGGCTGCTTCGGTGGTGGGGGAGGTGGCATGTCCTTCTTGGCAGCACTTGGAGGGACGACTGCTGACGAGGTGAGTGCAGCAGTGGTCGTAGTGAGTGCGGCTGTCGAAGTTGGCGCGGCGTCTGAGGTGGGCAGCTTGGGAGTAGCGGCCACTTGGGAGCTAGATGAAGCACCTGCAGCAATAGAATCTTTTGTTAGTTTAAACACCTGCTCCAACTCCCACGCCAAGGCAGCATCCTTCTCCACCTGCACCCTCTTTTCCTCCTTCGTGATCACAGTGACTGGAGGATGTCGTGCAATAGAAGCACTCAGCACTTTTTCTTGAAGCGGCATACTGGGCTCTTCAAGTTGTTTCAGTAACTCCTCCTCCGTGAGTTTTGTCTTGCCCATAGACCTCGCTTCATCCACATCCTCCTTCTCACCTGCACCACTTCCACCTTCCAACATCAACTCCACACCGACTCTCCTTCCTCCTGAACCTCCAGCTTCACCTTGTTCTACTTGCCCTTCCCCCTTTTTGGCATCATCACTGCCAGGGGTTAGGATTATAGATTTTCCAGAGAGAGATTGATGTAGTGAATTGACTGTGTTGAGGACAGTCTGAAGCATCTGCTGGGTTTTGTCCATTGATGGCGCCACAATTTCAGCAGTCTTGATCGATATCTCTTCAAGTAGATATTCGCACTGCCTCTCTCGCTCTACAACAGACGCCATCATGCTCTCTAAAGGCTCCACCTCTCTGAAGCGAGCCTCCAGCTCCGCTTCTATGGCTTTGGTGATCTTCTTGGTTTCTTCTTGAAGTGTGAGATCCAAGTGTTCCTTGGACGCTTCAAGTTCTGCCTTCATCCCGGCAAGTCTCCTTTCCCTTCGATTGAGAGAGTTGTGAAATTCGGCATCTGCAGTGATCCGTACTGTGAGAGTTTCTTTCAGTCTCTTGACTTTCTGCAGTAGGATTGACAGTTCAGCATTCTTCAAGTCAAGAGCCTGTGCACTGCTCCTCAGACTCTCCAGTTCTCTCTTGTCAACTGCACTCTCATCCTTGACTCCCTTCAACTCAGTTCGAAGTGAGTCAAGAGCCTTTTTGGTGTTGAGGAGCTCACTTCCCTTCAACACTAGTTCTCCCTCCCTATCCTCCACCTTCTCCTTCAGCTCCTTCACCTCCTTCTCTAACACCTTCTTCTCTTTGGCAAGAGCGATCAACTTGGCATTGACCTCCCTCAAGCGGCTTCTTTCTGCCTCAAGCAAGCCCTTGAGTTCGGTGATGGTTTTGGTGTTATCATCCACAAGCTTCACCTGCGCCTCCAGCGCCTTTTCTTTCTCCTCCAGAAGCCTTTCCTTCTCCTCCACCTTTCCCTCCAATTCTCTTTTCTTCCTGTCATAGTCTTCTCTAAGACTGATGACTTCCCCCGCCTTCCTCTCCATCTCTTCACTCATCTTTGTGATTTCGCTTTGAAGACTAGCGATCTCAGCATCTTTCAATTCCACCTCCTCCCCATGCTCTCTGATCAGCTTCCTTTCATGAGAGGAGGGCACTCGCTTTGGAACTGTGGTGAGTGGATAAGATTCCTTCACCTTGGCATCCAGCTTCTCCCAGAAGCTGGTCCCTTCAAGGAAGGCATGGAAGCCATTTTCGCCGATAAAATTGAGCAGTTTGGCTTCCATCTGGATCAATTCCTCCTCGGTGAAGGCTTTGAGGAGTCTGAAAATCTTGTAGTACTCCGTTCCTCGGTACGTGATGTACGTCAGAAAGTCGACTACATTCGTGTAGAACACGTCGCTCCATTCAACGCTCGCGGAGCTGAGATTGTAGCGAAGGTTGATTGTCTCCGCGGCTTGTTCTCTGTCTCGAACATAGCGTTCGAGAGCCCGCTTGCGATCGGTGAGAACAGGGGTTTTGAATTGAGGGATGATGGGAAGTTCTCCGATAGTTTGGGCGGTATCAGCTGTAGCTGCCGATGTCGAGATGGATTGGGTAGGTGATGAGGTTTCTTGGGTTTCGGAAATCTGGATGGTTTCGGTGGGTGCTGGTTGTATCGGCTGGGATTGAAGTTGGGTGAATGTAGTGTAGGCAGCAGTTTCATCTGTGCTGAGGAATGGCACAGTGGGAATGTGAAAAGAAGATGCTGATTCTTCTTCACGGGGAGAGAGGGGGGTTATCTGTTTTGGTGGTTGTTGGGTTGATGAAGATTGGGGTTCTGGTGCTTGGGTGATTTGGAGTTGTGGGGATTGGGCTTTGGTTGGTGAAGGCTGGGTTTGAGTCACTTCGACGTTCTCAAGCGGCTCCTCCACCGCCTCGCTTTCTTGAACGATTGAAGCGACTCGCTTCATCTTTTTGCCTCGCTTGGACCTGGCTCACTTCACGGGTGAAGCGATCTGGCTCGCTTGGCCTTCTTCAGCTTGCCTTTCGGCAACTGGTCTTGCAGTGGGCACTTCTACCTCCAGAAGTCCCAAATCCATCAGAACCTTCGTCTTCCTCCACGAATCGTAGAAGATAGTCTGCTTGTTGTATATGACGGTGTCGGAATCCGGCCATATCATTTCTGGAAACTTCATCTCCAGTGCGACAGACAGTCTGGAAAAGAATTTTAATTTTCCTTTCCGTAAAATCTTATTCGCAGTTCCTGGAACGAACGCGAAGTCGTTGGCAGCCTCCTGAATTTGCTTGAGAAACCACCCGTGCCAGTTAAACTTCGTTCCGGCAAGACTGTCGACGATCATGGCGGTTCCGATCAGTTTCGTCTCCGACAACGTATCAAGGGATCCAACATAGCATGCGATGCTCTTCGTAAAGAGTTCGCAGATGAGATTGAACGGGTTCTTCAAGCTTTTGCGAATGTTGGCTTCCTTGAAATTCGGATCAGCTCTGGCAGTTGCAAATCGAACATACTGCACCCCGGCTGAAAGATCCAGATCAAGCAGAGAATCTCCTCCTTCTCTTGGCAGATCGAACACCTCGATGAGTTTACTCATATCAACCTCCACCGGCTTCCTGGTCCGTGTATCAGTGAAGGAAGATGTATTTTGATCCTTCTTTAGATTCAGCAGAATCTCTCCAATGGCTTTCGCCAGAATCTTCGTTGGTACTAACGTTATGAGCTTCCATAGACCGGCCGTGGTCACGGCTCTACGGAAGAAACCATTTACTTCGACGACAATAGGGTCGAGATGGGGCTCGACGTTGATGTGCTCGCCAACATTTGTCATGAACTCCTCCATTGTCTCAGTATTCTTTTTCTTGCCCATGGTGGATTTTGAAAGAACTTTGAAGAAAATTTTTAACAATGAAGTAGAAAGGGTTGAGACTCGTGAGTTGCAGAGTAATTGCAGATCTAACACGAGAATGGCAAATTTAGAAGGCTGTGAAAGGTTTGCAGTTCTGCCTCGTCCCATATATATAGAATTAGGTTATGGCTGACGTGGCAGGGGTAGGACGGTAATAACACCGAAAATCCTGTAGGTAGGCGGCGGACGTGCGGTGATGGATCTGACGTGTCCGGCGTCATCACAATAAAAGTGAACCGCCACTTGCTCGGCGTCGCCACGTGGCCTTCTATGGTTGGCTTGTCTTATACGGCGTTGATCGAACGGTTCCAGATTGGGGCCTGTTGAGATTCGACGGCTGGATTTTCTCCGCCTTTTCCCGCTTCAAATTCAAGCGTGTGAACACGCGCCCGTTATTTCCGTCGTTCCTGCACCTGCATTAAATGCACAGCAGAAAGTGAAATTGCACTCGAGTGCAGACAGCTCATACTCGCTTCATGCCCGCTCGCTTCGAGTTGGGCCGCTAAGCCTTGACTCGCTTGAGAGGCATTCGCTTGAGTGACTGTTCTGCACTCGCTTGCGATGGCTAGCTTTGAGTGACGGAGCACTCGCTTGGCCATCTGAAGCGACTGGAATAAGAAATTGAATTTCTTTGCTTAATTTAAAATGTTTCTGACTTACATACTTCGAGGATAAACAAGAGTGTTTTCCTCTTTGTATTTGTGTCAGATTCATTTCATATTTTCCACGTAGTGAGTGAAGGTTTCTAGCACGCTTCGGCTCACTTAGTGTACTTAAAATTGAAATATTTACCAGTCAATCTCACTTCGTAGGAGATTGATACCACAAATTGAAGACTTCACTTGAATTAGTTACCACATGTTGAATGCTACGCGTTTAGTTAGATCTTCATGGCATTCATCTTCATGGCATTCATCTTCCTCTACGAATTAGAGAGTCCTCCATCGAAGTGAATGGGGGAGAAAATGAATAAAGTACACAAGCTTACTACAACCCGAAGGGAGCATCACGTAAGTGTACTTATTCACGACGAATGGGGGATGAGTACAAGTCCTTATCTCAGAGCAGAAATGGACAGGATGACAATGAGAATGCTCTGACAAGACAATCTCGTATTTTACGCAGAAGCATGTCACCAGCCCTGCAACCTTTTGTATAAAAAGGTAAACCTTCAAGCTTTCCTACATTCTAAGGAATGAATCTGCAGTTGGTTCGCTTTGACCCAAGCTAGGGCAAATTGAAGCAATGCAGAACTCAAGATTGCAGCATTCTTGCTCGCTTTGGAAGTAGCTTGCTCCGAGAGAAGCATTAGTTCCCCCTTAACCATATACTTAACAATTCCAATAAGTTGGTAGGGAACTTCTTCCATTACTCCACCTTTCTCCACCTAACTTCATTTTCTTCAAGCGAGTGAGATTTGAGGTGGCTCGCTTGAGTTGGTGAAGATACGAAGCGAGTGACGCACAAGAGAACAAGCGAACACTCCTTCGTGCATCCTGGAACTAGCATTCTTCACCAGGGTCTAATAACCCTAATTCCATGCATAGCTGGTTGAATCGAGACTCAGCTAGAGGCTTGGTGAGGATATCTGCTCGCTGGAGATCGGTATGAATTTTCTCGAGCTTGATATCCTTTTTCTCGACATGATCATGAATGAAATGATGTCGAATTTCCACGTGCTTGCACCTGGTGTGAAGCACTGGATTCTGCGAGATACATATGGCACTGTTGTTGTCGCAGAAGATCGGAATTTCATTCGCTTCAACTTTGTAGTCCTTCAACTGTTGACGAAGCCATAGGATTTGAGAACAGCAGCTTCCTGCGGCCATATATTCAGCTTCCGTTGTTGAAGTGGCTACACTTGTTTGCTTCTTTGAGAACCACGAGATTAGCTTGCTTCCCAAGAACTGACACGTGCCCGACGTTGATTTCCTATCAACTCGGCAGCCTCCATAGTCAGCATCGGAATATCCAGTGAGCTCCAAATTGTCTTCTGCTGGATACCACAGCCCCATATTGACAGTGCCCTTCAAATATCGAAGAATCCTTTTGGCAGCTTCAAGATGGCTGTGTTTGGGATTGCTTTGGAAGCGAGCGCAGACTCCGACTGCAAAAGCAATATCTGGCCTACTTGCAGTGAGATAGAGAAGTGACCCAATTAGGGCACGATAATCTGTAGGATCTACAAATTTTCCTCCTTCGTCTGGCTCCATCTTCCAGTTGGTATTCATAGGAATCTTCACAGCTTTAGCATGTTGAACACCAAACTTGGCAAGCATATCTCGAGTGTACTTGGCTTGGTTGATGAAAATTCCATTATCCTGCTGCTTCACTTGAAGACCTAGAAATCAGCTCATCAGGCCAATCATTGACATCTCATACTTGGTCTTCATTAGCTCTCCAAACTTCTCGTTAAGCGACTGGTTTGGTGACCCAAATATGATGTCGTCCACGTAGATCTGGACCCATAGCATATCATCTCCATGATTGATGGTGAAGAGAGTCCGATCTATCTTTCCCTTTTGGAATCCATTTTCCACTAGGAATTGAGAGAGTGTATCATACCAAGCTCTGGGAGCTTGCTTCAATCCATACAGGGCTTTCTTCAAGCGATACACTTTATCTCCCTGCTCGAAACCCGGTGGCTGCTCCACATACACTTCTTCCTTGAGCTCACCGTTGAGGAATGCGCTCTTCACATCCATTTGGTACACTTTGAATTTCTTGGCCGCTGCATAGGCTAGAAATAAACGGATCGCTTCAAGACGTGCCACTGGAGCGAAGGTCTCGTCAAAGTCGATTCCTTCCTCTTGGCAGTAGCCTTTGGCAACTAGTCGCGCCTTGTTCCTCACTACGTTGTGGTCCTCGTCCGTCTTGTTCTTGAACACCCACTTGGTGCCAATAACATGTTGAAACTTGGAACGATCCACGAGGTACCATACGTCATTCCTGGTGAACTGATTCAGCTCTTCTTGCATGGCGATCTCCCAGTTAGAATCGGCTAGGGCTTCCTCCACGCTTGATGGCTCAATGTTTGAGAGAAAGCAACTGAACATGGCACTTTCTCCAAACACTTGACTTCTGGTCACTACACCCTTGGATGGATCTCCAATGATTTGGCTAGGTGAGTGATCCTTGAGCCACGCTTGCTTTGATCCGCCAGCTTCATCTTCATCCGCTTCCTTGTCGCTCTCTTCACCGTCTGAAGCGACTGGATTGGGTGCTTGGCCTGCACTAGCTTCAGGAATCTTGGGAGCAGCTTCGACTTCTCCTTTGGGATCCTGCTCGCTTGAGTCCTTGATCTCATCATCTTCATCAAGCATGTCCCAGGAGAGTTGATTTGAGGGTTCCTTGCTTTGATCCTTTTCATTCGCTTGGGCTTGTTCCTGTGGAAGACTTAAAGAAGATTCATCAAATACGACATGGGGTGATTCTTCCACAATTAGGGTTTTACAGTTGAACACTCTGTAGGCTTTGCTAGATGTAGAGTATCCTAAGAATACTCCTTCATCTGCTTTGCTTTCAAAGGCTTTCAACTGTGACTTCCCATTGTTGTGAATGAAGACCCTACAACCAAAAATATGGAAATAAGATATGTTAGGAATTCTCCCTGTCCATATTTCATATGGTGTTTTGTCGTGCCGTTTGTTGAGAAGCGTCCGATTCTGTGTGTAGTATGCCGTGTTGGCAGCTTCAGCCCAATACTTCATCGGAAGCTTCGAGTCAGCAATCATGGTGCGAACGGCTTCTTTGATGATTCGATTCCTTCTTTCAGCAACTCCATTCTGCTGAGGAGTGCGTGCTGAAGAAGTTTGATGTGCTATGCCATGCTCCGTGCAGTACGCTTCAATTGTAGAGTTCAGGAACTCTGTGCCTTTGTCGGAGCGAATGGTTACTATAGCTTGATTCTTTTCCACCGCCAATCGCTTGAGCAGTTGTGGCAGTTTGGTCAGTGTCTCCTTCTTGCTGAATAGAAATACAACCCATGTGTAGCGAGAGAAATCGTCGACTACAACTAAAGTGTACTTCCTTCCATTTACACTAACTGGAGTAACTGGACCAAACAGATCCATGTGAAGCAGCTCGAGCACTTGCTTTGATGAGGCTTCTTCGAGACTGGCGAAGTGCTTCTTCGTCTGCTTCCCTCGTTGGCATGGTGAGCATGGATGGTCTTTGATGAAGACTTCATTCGGTATGCCTTGCACCAAACCTTTTCGAGCTAAGCGATTGATAGCTTTGAAATTGAGGTGGTTCAAGCGTCTGTGCCATAGCCATCCAATTTCTGTAGCACTTCTTGCAACTAGACAAGTTTCCTCCTTGCAGCTGTCCCATTGTGCTATGTAGACATTCCTTTGTCTAACTCCAGTGAGCACAATCTGGGATGTGAGTTTGCTCTTCACAATGCACTTGTTGGAGATGAACTCCACCCTGTACCCTTTATCACAGAACTGTGAAATGGATAACAGGTTGTGCTTGAGTCCTTCCACGTAGGAAACTTCTTCAATTGTGAGCTTTCCAACTTTCAGTGCACCGTATCCCCTGGTGCTTCCTCGAGAGTTGTCACCAAAGGTTACGTGTGGACCCTTCTTCTCTATGTAGTTGTGAAGTAGAGCTTTCATGCCGGTCATGTGTCTTGAACATCCACTGTCCAAGTACCATACTTGTTGACCCTCAATTGGCATAGGATCCACGGCGCTCACCTGCAATTAGACAGATTTTGGTACCCAAATCAGTTTGGGTCCTTGCAGGTTAGTTCCCTTAGGTACCCACACTTGCTTCACTCTCTTTTGAGATGAAACTTGTGTCTTGGGTTTCTCGACCTTCGAAAACTTGGTGTTCTGCCTAGAAGCAGCTTCACACGTGCAACAGTGTGTGCAAGAGGGGTAGCGGCTCGCTTCAGTCCTACCTATGCTCTTCCCACTTTGCTTATATCCTGAAGCGACTCGCTTCGGATTAGCTCTGGGTTTAGAGACTGACTTAGGGTTTTTAGTCTGTCGAAGTGGCTCGCTTGGTTTCCTCGAAGCGGTCCAACTAGGGTTTTGACCCCGACTCGCTTGAGTAACCTTGGAAGTTTGAAGCGGCCTCTTGGGTGCTTCAAGTTCTTCCCCCTCAACGTTAGTCCGGTTGGACCATCTCCAGTCCGGATAACGTGACACATAGACATTACTCCTCTTTTTAGGAGGTAGATCCTTTGTCTCTCGTGTCTTGGCTTGAGACTTAGAAGCTTCAACAGTTCTCCCTTTACCCTTGGATTGGTAAGACTTAGCATGTTGAGTGCTAGGGATTGTTGAATTTTGCTTGCCCTTAGGATCTGCCCTTAAAGATATAGACATCTTCATTGGCTTCCTTTTAGGGTTCTCAGCCATTTTGCCTTTGTCTTTGTTAGTGGTCGCTTTGGATGCAGTGGGCATTTCCAAAGTGACTGATGGTGTCGTGTTTGAAGCACCAACAAAGACAGTTGGCTTGGGAGGTCCACCCTCATATCCAAGGCCAGCTTTCCTACCAAAAGGCAGAAGCGAGCCCTCTAGTGCCTGCCTAGCATATGATGCTTTGTTCAAGTTGGCAACTAGAGTGGACTGGGTTTCATACCTTCCCTCCAAGCTTTGATATCTAGCGAAGAGATCCTCGAACTTACTAGTCATAGCCCTTAAATTAAGTTTGACTTCGTCAAGCTCACGGGCTAGCTTTCGGTTCTCCTTCTCGCTTTGAGACAGAGCTTGTTTTACCACTTCGTGGTCGCTTGACAATTTTTGGTGCTTGTCAAACAACTCACTCCATGTAGAGGATTGCTCTTCCTCATTGACAGTGTGTGCTAGTGTAATTGAAGTGATTGAAGGATAGAAGAATACCTCTCCTGTTTCTTCATCGGTGAGCGCCATAAATCCAAGATCCTCACCATCACTGGAATTTGGATCGGTGAATGCATCTGAGTCGCTTGGTGGATCTTCAGTTGTAGCGACCGGCACTTCACTCGCTACGAGCGCTCGCCTTGGAGCATCCCTCTTGGCCTTCAATTCTTCGCGCTCTTTGGCACTTAGCTTTGGGCAATCGGATTTGTAGTGGCCCATCTTGTGGCAGTGGTAACACTCCACTTCCATCATGTCGCGCGGGATCGGCTTGGTCGTCTCTTCTCTCTTCCCCTTTCCTTCTCGAGCATAAGTGCTCCTCCCTTTGTACTGCTTGTAGAATCTTTTATACTTGCCCACTCGAGAGTTCATTTTGTTGAAGTTCTTGGATAAGAACGCAATGTGTTCTTCCAATTCTTCTCTCGTCATCTTGGCTAGCGACTGCTCGCTTGGCCCTTCGGCAGCTTTGAATGCTACTCCTTTTGACGTAGTGGGCGCTTCATCCTCGTCGTCGAGGCTCATTCGATTCAGATCAAACTCGTGAGCTTTGAGCTCGGAGAACAGCACTTCTGGCGTGAGCTTCGTTAGATCCTTGGTAGCTAGATATAGCTCCTTCATAGTCTGCCACTTCCTTGTGAGAGCACGGACTATTTTCAGATTTACTTCCTTGTCTGTGAGTTCCTTCCCAAGCGAGTTGAGAGTTGCAGTAATGTTGGTAACTCTCAGCTCAAAGGCGTCGATGGACTCTCCTGACTTCATCACCAGATTTTCAAACTCCCGCATCTGAACGGCGAGCTTGTTTTCCTTGATTTTGTCTGTACCTTGAGAAATGAGGGCTAGGGTTTCCCACATTTCCTTTGCCGTTGCACATTTCCTTATTCGTGGTAGATAGGCGTCCGACACGGTGCTCTGCATCGTGTGGCGTGCAATCTTGTCGAGGTTGGCAACTTTGAAGTCATTTGGAGTATACTCATCTTTATCCTTCTCCACGTACTGTTGTCGAACGTGGGCTGGACGACCTTCAGCGGCTGGAACCTCCACAGATATGGCTTTCTTGATTTCAATTGGTCCGTCTTCAATGACTTCCCACATCCGGTCGTGGATTGAGCATAGGAAGCTCTCGACACGGAAACTCCATATCTCGTATCCTTCGATCGAGAACTGTGGAAGATTTGATGCACTGTATGTAGACATAGCAAACTATCAGCAGTAAATGCAATATGCGTGGGTGAGGTTTTGATGCACTTAGGAAATAGGATCCGGTTCAGTGAGACAACGTGAAGCGAGTGGGGACTCGCTTCGGATATGCAAAGCAGAGGCTCGAAAGAACCTGGCTCTGATACCACTTGTTGGTCCCAGTTTGCTATAGGAAAAATATGTAGAGGGGGGGGGGGGGGGGGGTGAATACGTATTTTGAAGTTTTTCAACTTCAATTCCTTAACTCAGAGTATAAAGTAAAGTGCTCTTGGAAATACTAAGATCTAACCGAGGGCTAGATCGAAAGCAATCACGAATCTCTTGACCTAAGCTTAGAGCTTGATCAAGAGTGAGACTTTACTCTTTGTGCGGAATTTGGTGAGCTAAAATCTTTCCTAAGTAATTGAAAATCCAAGTTAAGTTTGTTTATATGCACGTGCAATGGATAATCGAATACTGTAAAGAGATTAAGGTAAGAGAGATACGACACAGAGATTTATAGTGGTTCGGAGATAACGCTCCTACGTCCACTTTGTTGCACGACGGCAACTGTTCTTTTCACTCAAGAACTTGAAGGTTACGGGTCCTTCAAAAACCTGGTCGGGATCGGGCTTCACTTGCCTAGATCAAACGACAGACGTAGTGATTGCGGGTTCACTACACAAACCTAACAAAGACTGGAAGCTTCACTCGCTTCAGTCAGACAGACAGGGAGATTACGGGCTCTCCTTACAGCCTAGCTTCGATCGAGCTTTACACAAACGATGTAAGTGTAAGCTTGGATCTCAACTCTACGATCGAGGCTTCTTCAATCGATGAAAGAAGGGCCTTAGATCTGAACAACCTAACGACAACACTCAAAACCTAACAGACAGAGTTTAGGGTTTTTGGTTGACGAAACACACTATGAAGAGCTCTTTACAATAAGTGCAAAGATGGCTAGAGCTCTTCTTCTAAGCTTGGATATTTGAAGTGGGCTTAGAATCTAAGTGTGAAGGTTGTGAAGACGAGTTCCAATGAACTGGAAACTCGGAGAACACTTGACAACAAAGACTCGAAGATTGCTAGAAAGCTGGGGAGTGTTTGTTTGCTGTATGCGCTCGAATGCTCAAGTAGTGTTCTTTTTCTTCACGTCTTCATCCTTCACTATTTATAGGCGGAGGGTTGGCTGAGATCCGTTGCTTGGTTGGTGGCCTTGTCCCTCCTCCTCTCGACAGTACTTGCGCAGGCAGTAGCTTTTGCAGACGCGCAGTTTTGGCATTTTGCCAAAATTGGCTAACTTCCAAGTGTAACAGTAACTGGAGCGACCCAGTTACTGGTAGGTAGTGGCTCGCTTCGCTTTGAAGTTGTAGTGGCCGCTCTGAAGTGAGTCGCTTCGCAGTTAAATTTGTAGTGAGTCACTTGAGAAATAAATTTCCCGTGACACTACTAAATAAAGTGTTGCCTCGTGTTGACTCTCTTCGGCTTTTCTTTGTAGCGCACGCTTCGCTTCGCTTTAGTGGGTTCACTTGATTCCACTGTAGCGCTCGCTTCGCTTCGCTTTGCTTTGAACTGTAGCGCTCGCTTCGCTTCACTTTGCTTTGAACTGTAGCGCTCGCTTCGCTTCACTTCAGCTTGCTTGACTTGCTTCGCTTTGGAAAACACACTCAAGCGAGTGGCCTTCACTTGAACTTTTGAAGCCTAATCTAAGCAAAATAAAAGAGCCATCCTAATAGTGTAGGCTTAGAAAAATTCTAACCTATTAACTACATCAAAATGGGTCGCTTGGGAAAAGGACGCTTGGGGTTTTGGGATCTAATCAAAACAAATGACTTCATTTATCAAATGTCCCATGAAGTTCCCCCTTAACAATTTAGTCCTTAACAATTCCCAACATTATACGGCCTGCCTCGTTTTGGATCGAGCTGGATCATCATCCTGTCTATCGACCTTCCTTATCAAGCTTCCAGCCCGCTTTGACTTAGAAGATTTCAAGAGCTGGATTATCAATCAAGGTCGATGCTCCGCCTTCATGGAGCATCACGACCTGATCCTTGCCACGTCGAGTGCCAGCAAGGACGAATATTCCCAATGGCTAGAAGTGAGTCAGCTTCCAACGGCTAGTGCCACGTCAGCCTGACTCCAACGGCTAGTTTTTCAAAACTGCCTATAAATACTTCAGCCATTTTCGGATTCAAGCACGGGAAACACAAGCTATCAACGCCATATCTCTGCCCAAATCTCTCTCAAAGTTCATATCCATTCAAGTGTTCGAAATCCGATTAGTTTCCCAAACACTTGACAAAGAGAGGTTTCCGATTCCGATAAACACCACAACGACGAAGCGTTCACTGCTGCATGTCGATTGTTCAACAACTTCTTCTCCGACTAGTTCGAAGTTAGAAAGTTTGTTTGTGTTCTTCGCCATTATAGAGTTTAGTCAAGCTCTGTATTTAGCGTAAGGTTGTTTGTACGTTTCAGTACGAAGGTTGTAAGGGTCACGACCCAAAACTCGTGTCTAGATATTTTCAGGTTAGATTGTATCTAGAACTGATACTCAGTCAGTATAAATAAGAGAGAAGTTGAATCCAAAGGTAAAGGGATTCTCAGGTCGAGTCGACCTTACGTGGACGTAGGAGGGTTTCTCCGAACCACGCTAAATCGCGGTCTATCTCTCTCTCTCTCTTTCTTTATTTATCGCCCTTATATTTTATTATCAAACTGACTAGCATCAACCTGCATATCACGCATCAACCTGCTACTATTCACCAGCCTTAAGATTTTTCAAAGAGTAAATCAACCTCCACCAACTTCCGCATTAACAACAGTTTGATAAATCAACCTTGATACCATACAAGCTTGATAGATCAAACTGCCTCTGATAGGGTCGACCTTGACAATCGACCTTTAGATCGACCTGATTTTATAAAAGTCAAAAACGGTTGGTTATTGGTGTATTCCCCCCCCCCCCCATACACCAATTACTCTTTCCCGGGACCAACAACGTACGAGAATCAAGCATGATAAAGGCTTGGAAAGCACGGTTTGAACTACCAAACTCGAAGAACGTAAGGTAATCGGTCAATCGAAGCTATCTTGAGCTTCCGGAGTCAACAGATGGTCGAACCACCTCGAATTCGATGCGCTCTTCATGAATAACCTCTAATTCAATATAATATATCAATCGGTTAGAGTACGTACGAGAATCATTGAGTTTTAAGTCAGTTATAGTGGTTTTCTTCTCAATTAAGCAAAAGAGACTTCAATCGAGGATATGAGCTCAAATGCATTTGAAATCAACGAGTAAGCTTCAATTTCATGTTCTAATATAAGTAATGAAGTAATCGATCTTGATAAAGGCTTGGAAATCACGGTTTGAACTACCAAAATCGAAGAACGTAAGGTAATCGGTCAACAGAAGCTATCTTGAGCTTCCGGAGTCAACAGATGGTCGAACGACTTGGAATTCGATGCGCTCTTCATGAATAACCTCTAATTCAATATATAATATCAATCGGTTGAAGTACGTATGAGAATCATTGAATTTTAAGTCAGTTATAGTGGTTTTCTTCTCGATTAAGCAAAAGAGACTTCAATCGCGGTTATGAGCTCAAATGCTTTTGAAATCAATGAGTAAGCTTCAATTTCATGTTCTAATATAAGAAATGAAGTAATCGAGCATGATAAAGGCTTGGTAAAGACACTTTTTGAACTACCAAAATCGAAGAACGTAAGGTGATCGGTCAACCGAAGCTATCTTGAGCTTCCGGAGTCAACAGACGGTCGAACGACCTCAAATTCGATGCACTCTTCATGAAAAACCTCTAATTCAATACAATATATCAATCAGTTAATGTACGTACGAGAATCATTGAGTTTTAAGTCAGTTATAGTGGTTTTCTTCTCGATTAAGCGTAAGAGACTTCAATCGAGGTTATGAGCTCAAATGCGTTTGAAATCTACTAGTAAACTTCAATTTCATGTTCTAATATAAGAAATGAAGTAATCAAGCATGATAAAGGCTTGAAAAGCACGGTTTGAACTACCAAACTCGAAGAACGTAAGGTAATCGGTCAACCGAAGCTATCTTGAGCTTCCGGAGTCAACAGATGGTCAAACCACCTCGAATTCGATGCGCTCTTCATGAATAACCTCTAATTCAATACAATATATCAATCGGTTAAAGTACGTACGAGAATCATTGAGTTTAAGTCAGTTATAGTAGTTTTCTTCTCAATTAAGCAAAAGAGACTTCAATCGAGGTTATGAGCCCAAATGCATTTGAAATCAACGAGTAAGCTTCAATTTCATGTTCTAATATAAGTAATGAAGTAATCGAGCATGATAAAGGCTTGGAAATCACGGTTTGAACTACCAAAATCGAAGAACGTAAGGTAATCAGTCAACCGAAGCTATCTTGAGCTTCCGGAGTCAACAGATGGTCGAACGACTTAGAATTCGATGCGCTCTTCATGAATAACCTCTAATTCAATACATAATATCAATCGGTTGAAGTACGTATGAGAATCATTGAATTTTAAGTCATTTATAGTGGTTTTCTTCTCGATTAAGCAAAAGAGACTTCAATCGCGGTTATGAGCTCAAATGCTTTGAAATCAATGAGTAAGCTTCAATTTCATGTTCTAATATAAGAAATGAAGTAATCGAGCATGATAAAGGCTTGAATTTTAAGTCAGTTATAGTGGTTTTCTTCTCGATTAAGCAAAAGAGACTTCAATCGCGGTTATGAGCTCAAATGCTTTTGAAATCAACGAGTAAGCTTCAATTTCATGTTCTAATATAAGTAATTAAGTAATCGAGCATGATAAAGGCTTGGAAAGCACGGTTTGAACTACCAAAATCGAAGAACGTAAGGTAATCGGTCAACCGAAGCTATCTTGAGCTTCCAGAGTCAACAGATGTTCGAACGACCTCGAATTCGATGCGCTCATCATGAATAACCTCTAATTCAATACAATATATCAATCTGTTGAAGTTGGTACGAGAATCATTGAGTTTTAAGTTAGTTATAGTGGTTTTCTACTCGATTAAGCAAAAGAGACTTCAATCGAGGTTATGAGCTCAAATGCTTTTGAAATCTACAAGTAAACTTCAATTTCATGTTCTAATATAAGAAATGAAGTAATCAAGCATGATAAAGGCTTGGAAAGCACGGTTTGAACTACCAAACTCGAAGAACGTAAGGTAATCGGTCAACCGAAGCTATCTTGAGCTTCCGGAGTCAACAGGGTCGAACGACCTTGAATTCGATGCGCTCTTCATGAATAACCTCTAATTCAATACAATATATCAATCTGTTGAAGTAGGTACGAGAATCATTGAGTTTTAAGTCAGTTATAGTGGTATTCTTCTCGATTAAGCAAAAGAGACTTCAATCGAGGTTATGAGCTCAAATGCGTTTGAAATCAACGGGTAAGCTTCAATTTCATGTTCTAATATAAGTAATGAAATAATCGAGCATGATAAAGGCTTGGAAAGCACGGTTTGAACTACCAAAATCGAAGAACGTAAGGTAATCGGTCAACCGAATCTATCTTGATCTTCCGGAGTCAACAGATGGTCGAACGACCTCGAATTCGATCCACTCTTCATGAATAACCTCTAATTCAATACAATATATCAATCGGTTAAAGAACGCACGAGAATCATTGAGTTTTAAATCAGTTATTGTGGTTTTCTTCTCGATTAAGCAAAAGAGACTTCAATCGAGGTTATGAGCCCAAATGCATTTGAAATCAACGAGTAAGCTTCAATTTCATGTTCTAATATAAGTAATGAAGTAATCGAGCATGATAAAGGCTTGGAAATCACGGTTTGAACTACCAAAATCGAAGAACGTAAGGTAATCAGTCAACCGAAGCTATCTTGAGCTTCCGGAGTCAACAGATGGTCGAACGACTTAGAATTCGATGCGCTCTTCATGAATAACCTCTAATTCAATACATAATATCAATCGGTTGAAGTACGTATGAGAATCATTGAATTTTAAGTCATTTATAGTGGTTTTCTTCTCGATTAAGCAAAAGAGACTTCAATCGCGGTTATGAGCTCAAATGCTTTGAAATCAATGAGTAAGCTTCAATTTCATGTTCTAATATAAGAAATGAAGTAATCGAGCATGATAAAGGCTTGAATTTTAAGTCAGTTATAGTGGTTTTCTTCTCGATTAAGCAAAAGAGACTTCAATCGCGGTTATGAGCTCAAATGCTTTTGAAATCAACGAGTAAGCTTCAATTTCATGTTCTAATATAAGTAATTAAGTAATCGAGCATGATAAAGGCTTGGAAAGCACGGTTTGAACTACCAAAATCGAAGAACGTAAGGTAATCGGTCAACCGAAGCTATCTTGAGCTTCCAGAGTCAACAGATGTTCGAACGACCTCGAATTCGATGCGCTCATCATGAATAACCTCTAATTCAATACAATATATCAATCTGTTGAAGTTGGTACGAGAATCATTGAGTTTTAAGTTAGTTATAGTGGTTTTCTACTCGATTAAGCAAAAGAGACTTCAATCGAGGTTATGAGCTCAAATGCTTTTGAAATCTACAAGTAAACTTCAATTTCATGTTCTAATATAAGAAATGAAGTAATCAAGCATGATAAAGGCTTGGAAAGCACGGTTTGAACTACCAAACTCGAAGAACGTAAGGTAATCGGTCAACCGAAGCTATCTTGAGCTTCCGGAGTCAACAGGGTCGAACGACCTTGAATTCGATGCGCTCTTCATGAATAACCTCTAATTCAATACAATATATCAATCTGTTGAAGTAGGTACGAGAATCATTGAGTTTTAAGTCAGTTATAGTGGTATTCTTCTCGATTAAGCAAAAGAGACTTCAATCGAGGTTATGAGCTCAAATGCGTTTGAAATCAACGGGTAAGCTTCAATTTCATGTTCTAATATAAGTAATGAAATAATCGAGCATGATAAAGGCTTGGAAAGCACGGTTTGAACTACCAAAATCGAAGAACGTAAGGTAATCGGTCAACCGAATCTATCTTGATCTTCCGGAGTCAACAGATGGTCGAACGACCTCGAATTCGATCCACTCTTCATGAATAACCTCTAATTCAATACAATATATCAATCGGTTAAAGAACGCACGAGAATCATTGAGTTTTAAATCAGTTATTGTGGTTTTCTTCTCGATTAAGCAAAAGAGACTTCAATCGAGGTTATGAGCTCAAATGCGTTTGCAATCAACGAGTAAGCTTCAATTTCATGTTCTAATATAAGTAATGTAGTAATCGAGCATGATAAAGGCTTGGAAAGCACGGTTTGAACTACCAAAATCGAAGAACGTAAGGTAATCGGTCAACCAAAGCTATCTTGAGCTTCCGGAGTCAACAGATGGTCGAACGACTTCGAATTCGATGCTCTCTTCATGAATAACCTCTAATTCAATACACAATATCAATCGGGTGAAGTACGTATGAGAATCATTGAATTTTAAGTCAGTTATAGTGGTTTTCTTCTCGATTAAGCAAAAGAGACTTCAATCGCGGTTATGAGCTCAAATGCTTTTGAAATCAATGAGTAAGCTTCAATTTCATGTTCTAATATAAGAAATGAAGTAATCGAGCATGATAAAGGCATGGTAAAGACACTTTTTGAACTACCAAAATCGAAGAACGTAAGGTAATCGGTCAACCGAAGCTATCTTGAGCTTTCGGAGTCAACAGACGGTCGAACGACCTCCAATTCGATGCACTCTTCATGAATAACCTCTAATTCAATACAATATATCAATCAGTTAATGTACGTACGAGAATCATTGAGTTTTAAGTCAGTTATAGTGGTTTTCTTCTCGATTAAGCAAAAGAGACTTCAATCGAGGTTATGAGCTCAAATGCGTTTGAAATCAACGAGTAAGCTTCAATTTCATGTTCTAATTTAAGTAATGAAGTAATCGAGCATGATAAAGGCTTGGAAAGCACGGTTTGAACTACCAAAATCGAAGAACGTAAGGTAATCGGTCAACCGAAGCTATCATGAGCTTCCGGAGTCAACAGATGTTCGAACGACCTCGAATTCGAAGCGCTCATCATGAATAACCTCTAATTCAATACAATATATCAATCTGTTGAAGTAGGTACGAGAATCATTGAGTTTTAAGTCAGTTATAGTGATTTTCTACTCGATTAAGCAAAAGAGACTTCAATCGAGGTTATGAGCTCAAATGCTTTTGAAATCTACGAGTAAACTTCAATTTCATGTTCTAATATAAGAAATGTAGTAATCAAGCATGATAAAGGCTTGGAAAGCACGGTTTGAACTACCAAACTCGAAGAACGTAAGGTAATCGGTCAACCGAAGCTATCTTGAGCTTCCGGAGTCAACAGATGGTCGAACCACCTCGAATTCGATGCGCTCTTCATGAATAACCTCTAATTCAATACAATATATCAATTGGTTAAAGTACGTACGAGAATCATTGAGTTTTAAGTCAGTTATAGTAGTTTTCTTCTCAATTAAGCAAAAGAGACTTCAATCGAGGTTATGATCTCAAATGCATTTGAAATCAATGAGAAAGCTTCAATTTCATGTTCTAATATAAGTAATGAAGTAATCGAGCATGATAAAGGCTTGGAAATCACGGTTTGAACTACCAAAATCGAAGAACGTAAGGTAATCGGTCAACCGAAGCTATCTTGAGCTTCCGGAGTCAACAGATGTTCGAACGACTTCGAATTCGATGCGCTCTTCATGAATAACCTCTAATTCAATACATAATATCAATCGGTTGAAGTACGTATGAGAATCATTGAATTTTAAGTCAGTTATAGTGGTTTTCTTCTCGATTAAGCAAAAGAGACTTCAATCGCGGTTATGAGCTCAAATGCTTTTGAAATCAATGAGTAAGCTTCAATTTCATGTTCTAATATAAGAAATGAAGTAATTGAGCATGATAAAGGCTTGGTAAAGACACTTTTTGAACTACCAAAATCGAAGAACGTAAGTTAATCGGTCTACCGAAGCTATCTTGAGCTTCCGGAGTCAACAGAAGTTTGAACGACCTCGAATTCGATGCGCTCATCATGAATAACCTCTAATTCAATACAATATATCAATCCGTCGAAGTAGGTACGAGAATCATTGAGTTTTAAGTCAGTTATAGTGGTTTTCTACTCGATTAAGCAAAAGAGACTTCAATCGAGGTTATGAGCTCAAATGCTTTTGAAATCTACAAGAAAACTTCAATTTCATGTTCTAATATAAGAAATGAAGTAATCAAGCATGATAAAGGCTTGGAAAGCACGGTTTGAACTACCAAACTCGAAGAATGTAAGGTAATCGGTCAACCGAAGCTATCTTGAACTTCCAGAGTCAACAGATGGTCGAACCACCTCGAATTCGATGCGCTCTTCATGAATAACCTCTAATTCAATACAATATATCAATCGGTTAAAGTACGTACGAGAATCATTAAGTTTTAAGTCAGTTATAGTGGTTTTCTACTCGATTAAGCAAAATAGAGTTCAATCGAGGTTATGAGCTCAAATGCATTTGAAATCAACGAGTAAGCTGCCATTTGTTCTAATATAAGTAATGAAGTAATCGAGCGTGATAAAGGTTTGGAAATCACGGTTTGAACTACCAAAATCGAAGAACGTAAGGTAATCGGTCAACCGAAGCTATCTTGAGCTTCCGGAGTCAACAGATGGTCGAACGACTTCGAATTCGATGCGCTCTTCATGAATAACCTCTAATTCAATACATAATATCAATCGGTTGAAGTATGTACGAGAATCATTGAATTTTAAGTCATTATAGTGGTTTTCTTCTCGATTAAGCAAAAGAGACTTCAATCGCGGTTATGAGCTCAAATGCTTTTGAAATCAACGAGTAAGCTTCAATTTCATGTTCTAATATAAGTAATGAAGTAATCGAGCATGATAAAGGCTTGGAAAGCACGGTTTGAACTACCAAAATCGAAGAACGTAAGGTAATCGGTCAACCGAAGCTATCTTGAGCTTCCGGAGTCAACAGATGGTCGAACCACCTCGAATTCGATGCGCTCTTCATGAATAACCTCTAATTCAATACAATATATCAATCGGTTAAAGTACGTACGAGAATCATTGAGTTTTAAGTCAGTTATAGTAGTTTTCTTCTCAATTAAGCAAAAGAGACTTCAATCGAGGTTATGATCTCAAATGCATTTGAAATCAATGAGAAAGCTTCAATTTCATGTTCTAATATAAGTAATGAAGTAATCGAGCATGATAAAGGCTTGGAAATCACGGTTTGAACTACCAAAATCGAAGAACGTAAGGTAATCGGTCAACCGAAGCTATCTTGAGCTTCCGGAGTCAACAGATGTTCGAACGACTTCGAATTCGATGCGCTCTTCATGAATAACCTCTAATTCAATACATAATATCAATCGGTTGAAGTACGTATGAGATCATTGAATTTTAAGTCAGTTATAGTGGTTTTCTTCTCGATTAAGCAAAAGAGACTTCAATCGCGGTTATGAGCTCAAATGCTTTTGAAATCAATGAGTAAGCTTCAATTTCATGTTCTAATATAAGAAATGAAGTAATTGAGCATGATAAAGGCTTGGTAAAGACACTTTTTGAACTACCAAAATCGAAGAACGTAAGTTAATCGGTCTACCGAAGCTATCTTGAGCTTCCGGAGTCAACAGAAGTTTGAACGACCTCGAATTCGATGCGCTCATCATGAATAACCTCTAATTCAATACAATATATCAATCCGTCGAAGTAGGTACGAGAATCATTGAGTTTTAAGTCAGTTATAGTGGTTTTCTACTCGATTAAGCAAAAGAGACTTCAATCGAGGTTATGAGCTCAAATGCTTTTGAAATCTACAAGAAAACTTCAATTTCATGTTCTAATATAAGAAATGAAGTAATCAAGCATGATAAAGGCTTGGAAAGCACGGTTTGAACTACCAAACTCGAAGAATGTAAGGTAATCGGTCAACCGAAGCTATCTTGAACTTCAGAGTCAACAGATGGTCGAACCACCTCGAATTCGATGCGCTCTTCATGAATAACCTCTAATTCAATACAATATATCAATCGGTTAAAGTACGTACGAGAATCATTAAGTTTTAAGTCAGTTATAGTGGTTTTCTACTCGATTAAGCAAAATAGAGTTCAATCGAGGTTATGAGCTCAAATGCATTTGAAATCAACGAGTAAGCTGCCATTTGTTCTAATATAAGTAATGAAGTAATCGAGCGTGATAAAGGTTTGGAAATCACGGTTTGAACTACCAAAATCGAAGAACGTAAGGTAATCGGTCAACCGAAGCTATCTTGAGCTTCCGGAGTCAACAGATGGTCGAACGACTTCGAATTCGATGCGCTCTTCATGAATAACCTCTAATTCAATACATAATATCAATCGGTTGAAGTATGTACGAGAATCATTGAATTTTAAGTCATTATAGTGGTTTTCTTCTCGATTAAGCAAAAGAGACTTCAATCGCGGTTATGAGCTCAAATGCTTTTGAAATCAACGAGTAAGCTTCAATTTCATGTTCTAATATAAGTAATGAAGTAATCGAGCATGATAAAGGCTTGGAAAGCACGGTTTGAACTACCAAAATCGAAGAACGTAAGGTAATCGGTCAACCGAAGCTATCTTGGGCTTCCGGAGTCAACAGATGTTCGAACGACCTCGAATTCGATGCGCTCATCATGAATAACCTCTAATTCAATACAATATATCAATCTGTTGAAGTAGGTACGAGAATCATTGAGTTTTAAGTCAGTTATAGTGGTTTTCTACTCGATTAAGCAAAAGAGACTTCAATCGAGGTTATGAGCTCAAATGCTTTTGAAATCTACGAGTAAACTTCAATTTCATGTTCTAATATAAGAAATGAAGTAATCAAGCATGATAAAGGCTTGGAAAGCACGGTTTGAACCACCAAACTCGAAGACGTAAGGTAATCGGTCAACTGAAGCTATCTTGAGCTTCCGGAGACAACAGATGGTCGAACCACCTCAAATTCGATGTGCTCTTCAAGAATAACCTCTAATTCAATACAATATATCAATCGGTTAAAGTACGTACGAGAATCATTGAGTTTTAAGTCAGTTATAGTGGTTTTCTTCTCAATTAAGCAAAAGAGACTTCAATCGAGGTCATGAGCTCAAATGCATTTGAAATCAACGAGTAAGCTTCAATTTCATGTTCTAATATAAGTACTGAAGTAATCGAGCATGATAAAGGCTTGGAAATCACGGTTTGAACTACCAAAATCGAAGAACGTAAGGTAATCGGTCAACCAAAGCTATCTTGAGCTTCGGAGTCAACAGATGTTCGAACGACCTCGAATTCGATGCACTCATCATGAATAACCTCTAATTCAATACAATATATCAATCTGTTGAAGTAGGTACGAGAATCATTGAGTTTTAAGTCAGTTATAGTGGTATTCTTCTCGATTAAGCAAAAGAGACTTCAATCGAGGTTATGAGCTCAAATGCTTTTGAAATCTACGAGTAAACTTCAATTTCATGTTCTAATATAAGAAATGAAGTAATCAAGCATGATAAAGGCTTGGAAAGCACGGTTTGAACTACCAAACTCGAAGAACGTAAGGTAATCGGTCAACCAAAGCTATCTTGAGCTTCCGTAGTCAACAGATGGTCGAACGACTACGAATTCGATGCTCTCTTCATTAATAACCACTAATTCAATACATAATATCAATCGTTTGAAGTACGTATGAGAATCATTGAATTTTAAGTCAGTTATAGTGGTTTTCTTCTCGATTAAGCAAAAGAGACTTCAATCGCGGTTATGAGCTCAAATGCTTTTGAAATCAATGAGTAACCTTCAATTTCATGTTCTAATATAAGAAATGAAGTAATCGAGCATGATAAAGGCATGGTAAAGACACTTTTTGAACTACCAAAATCGAAGAACGTAAGGTAATCGGTCAACCGAAGCTATCTTGAGCTTCCAGAGTCAACAGACGGTCGAACGACCTCCAATTCGACGCACTCTTCATGAATAACCTCTAATTCAATACAATATATCAATCAGTTAATGTACGTACGAGAATCATTGAGTTTTAAGTCAGTTATAATGGTTTTCTTCTCAATTAAGCAAAAGAGACTTCAATCGAGGTTATGAGCTCAAATGCATTTGAAATCAACGAGTAAGCTTCAATTTCATGTTCTAATATAAGTAATGAAGTAATCGAGCATGATAAAGGCTTGGAAATCACGGTTTGAACTACCAAAATCGAAGAACGTAAGGTAATCGGTCAATCGAAGCTATCTTGAGCTTCCGGAGTCAACACATGGTCGAACGACTTCGAATTCGATGCGCTCTTCATGAATAACCTCTAATTCAATACATAATATCAATCGGTTGAAGTACGTATGAGAATCATTGAATTTTAAGTCAGTTATAATGGTTTTCTTCTCGATTAAGCAAAAGAGACTTCAATCGCGGTTATGTGCTCAAATGCTTTTGAAATCAATGAGTAAGCTTCAATTTCATGTTCTAATATAAGAAATGAAGTAATTGAGCATGATAAAGGCTTGGTAAAGACACTTTTTGAACTACCAAAATCGAAGAACGTAAGGTAATCGGTCTACCGAAGCTATCTTGAGCTTCCGGAGTCAACAGACGGTCGAACGACCTCCAATTCGATGCACTCTTCATCAATAACCTCTAATTCAATACAATATATCAATCAGTTAATGTACGTAAGAGAATCATTGAGTTTTAAGTCAGTTATAGTGGTTTTTTCTCGATTAAGGAAAAGAGACTTCAATCGAGGTTATAAGCTCAAATGTGTTTGAAATCAACGAGTAAGCTTCAATTTCATGTTCTAATATAAGTAATGAAGTAATCGAGCATGATAAAGGCTTGGAAAGCACGGTTTGAACTTCCAAAATCGAAGAACGTAAGGTAATCAGTCAACCGAAGCTATCTTGAGCTTCCGGAGTCAACAGATGTTCGAACGACCTCGAATTTGATGCGCTCATCATGAATAACCTCTAATTCAATACAATATATCAATCTGTTGAAGTAGGTACGAGAATCATTGAGTTTTAAGTCAGTTATAGTGGTTTTCTACTCAATTAAGCAAAAGAGACTTCAATCGAGGTTATGAGCTCAAGTGCTTTTGAAATCTACGAGTAAACTTCAATTTCATGTTCTAATATAAGAAATGAAGTAATCAAGCATGATAAAGGCTTGGAAAGCACGGTTTGAACTACCAAAATCGAAGAACGTAAGGTAATCGGTCAACCGAAGCTATCTTGAGCTTCCGGAGTCAACAGATGTTCGAACGACCTCGAATTCAATGCGCTCATCATGAATAACCTCTAATTCAATACAATATATCAATCTGTTGAAGTAGGTACGAGAATCATTGAGTTTTAAGTGTGTTATAGTGGTTTTCTACTCGATTAAGCAAAAGAGACTTCAATCGAGGTTATGAGCTCAAATGCTTTTGAAATCTACGAGTAAGCTTCAATTTCATGTTCTAATATAAGTAATGAAGTAATCGAGCATGATAAAGGCTTGGAAAGCACGGTTTGAACTACCAAAATCGAAGAACGTAAGGTCATCGGTCAACCGAAGCTATCATGAGCTTCCGGAGTCAACAGATGTTCGAACGACCTCGAAGTCGATGCGCTCATCATGAATAACCTGTAATTCAATACAATATATCAATCTGTTGAAGTAGGTACGAGAATCATTGAGTTTTAAGTCAGTTATAGTGGTTTTCTACTCGATTAAGCAAAAGAGACTTCAATCGAGGTTATGAGCTCAAATGCTTTTGAAATCTACGAGTAAACTTCAATTTCATGTTCTAATATAAGAAATGAAGTAATCAAGCATGATAAAGGCTTGGAAAGCACGGTTTGAACTACCAAACTCGAAGAACGTAAGGTAATCGGTCAACCGAAGCTATCTTGAGCTTCGGGAGTCAACAGATGGTCGAACCACCTCGAATTCGATGCGCTCTTCATGAATAACCTCTAATTCAATACAATATATCAATCGGTTAAAGTACGTACGAGAATCATTGAGTTTTAAGTCAGTTATAGTGGTTTTCTTCTCAATTAAGCAAAAGAGACTTCAATCGAGGTTATGAGCTCAAATGCATTTGAAATCAACGAGTAAGCTTCAATTTCATGTTCTAATATAAATAATGAAGTAATCGAGCATGATAAAGGCTTGGAAATCACGGTTTGAACTACCAAAATCGAAGAACGTAAGGTAATCGGTCAACCGAAGCTATCTTGAGCTTCCGGAGTCAACAGATGGTCGAACGACTTCGAATTCGATGCGCTCTTCATGAATAACCTCTAATCAATACATAATATCAATCGGTTGAAGTACGTATGAGAATCATTGAATTTTAAGTCAGTTATAGTGGTTTTCTTCTCGATTAAGCAAAAGAGACTTCAATCGCGGTTATGAGCTCAAATGCTTTTGAAATCAATGAGTAAGCTTCAATTTCATGTTCTAATATAAGAAATGAAGTAATTGAGCATGATAAAGGCTTGGTAAAGACACTTTTTGAACTACCAAAATCGAAGAACGTAAGGTAATCGGTCTACCGAAGCTATCTTGAACTTCCGGAGTCAACAGACGGTCGAACGACCTCCAATTCGATGCACTCTTCATGAATAACCTCTAATTCAATACAATATATCAATCAGTTAATGTACGTACGAGAATCATTGAGTTTTAAGTCAGTTATAGTGGTTATCTTCTCGATTAAGGAAAAGAGACTTCAATCGTGGTTATGAGCTCAAATGCGTTTGCAATCAACGAGTAAGCTTCAATTTCATGTTCTAATATAAGTAATGAAGTAATCGAGCATGATAAAGGCTTGGAAAGCACGGTTTGAACTACCAAAATCGAAGAACGTAAGGTAATCGGTCAACCGAAGCTATCTTGAGCTTCCGGAGTCAACAGATGTTCGAACGACCTCGAATTCGATGCGCTCATCATGAATAACCTCTAATTCAATACAATATATCAATCTGTTGAAGTAGGTACGAGAATCATTGAGTTTTAAGTCAGTTATAGTGGTTTTCTACTCAATTAAGCAAAAGAGACTTCAATCGAGGTTATGAGCTCAAGTGCTTTGAAATCTACGAGTAAACTTCAATTTCATGTTCTAATATAAGAAATGAAGTAATCAAGCATGATAAAGGCTTGGAAAGCACGGTTTGAACTACCAAAATCGAAGAACGTAAGGTAATCGGTCAACCGAAGCTATCTTGAGCTTCCGGAGTCAACAGATGTTCGAACGACCTCGAATACAATGCGCTCATCATGAATAACCTCTAATTCAATACAATATATCAATCTGTTGAAGTAGGTACGAGAATCATTGAGTTTTAAGTCAGTTATAGTGGTTTTCTACTCGATTAAGCAAAAGAGACTTCAATCGAGGTTATGAGCTCAAATGCTTTTGAAATCTACGAGTAAACTTCAATTTCATGTTCTAATATAAGAAATGAAGTAATCAAGCATGATAAAGGCTTGGAAAGCACGGTTTGAACTACCAAACTCGAAGAACGTAAGGTAATCGGTCATCTGAAGCTATCTTGAGCTTCCGGAGTCAACAGATGGTCGAACCACCTCAAATTCGATGTGCTCTTCATAAATAACCTCTAATTCAATACAATATATCAATCGGTTAAAGTACGTACGAGAATCATTGAGTTTTAAGTCAGTTATAGTGGTTTTCTTCTCAATTAAGCAAAAGAGACTTCAATCGTGGTTATGAGCTCAAATACATTTGAAATCAACGAGTAAGCTTCAATTTCATGTTCTAATATAAGTAATGAAGTAATCGAGCATGATAAAGGCTTGGAAATCACGGTTTGAACTACCAAAATCGAAGAACGTAAGATAATCGGTCAACCGAAGCTATCTTGAGCTTCCGGAGTCAACAGATGGTCGAACGACTTCGAATTCGATGCGCTCTTCAAGAATAACCTCTAATTAATACATAATATCAATCGGTTGAAGTACGTATGAGAATCATTGAATTTTAAGTCAGTTATAGTGGTTTTCTTCTCGATTAAGCAAAAGAGACTTCAATCGCGGTTATGAGCTCAAATGCTTTTGAAATCAATGAGTAAGCTTCAATTTCATGTTCTAAGATAAGAAACTAAGATAAGAAATGAAGTAATCGAGCATGATAAAGGCTTGGTAAAGACACTTTTTGAACTACCAAAATCGAAGAACGTAAGGTAATCGGTCAACCGAAGCTATCTTGAGCTTCCGGAGTCAACAGACGGTCGAACGACCTCCAATTCGATGCACTCTTCATGAATAACCTCTAATTCAATACAATATATCAATCAGTTAATGTACGTACGAGAATCATTGAGTATTAAGTCAGTTATAGTGGTTTTCTTCTCGATTAAGGAAAAGAGACTTCAATCGAGGTAATGAGCTCAAATGCATTTGAAATCAACGAGTAAGCTTCAATTTCATGTTCTAATATAAGTAATGAAGTAATCGAGCATGATAAAGGCTTGGAAAGCACGGTTTGAACTATCAAAATCGAAGAACGTAAGGTAATCGGTCAACCGAAGCTATCTTGAGCTTCCGGAGTCAACAGATGTTCGAACGACCTCGAATTCGATGCGCTTATCATGAATAACCTCTAATTCAATACAATATATCAATCTGTTGAAGTAGGTACGAGAATCATTGAGTTTTAAGTCAGTTATAGTGGTTTTCTACTCAATTAAGCAAAAGAGACTTCAATCGAGGTTATGAGCTCAAGTGCTTTTGAAATCTACGAGTAAACTTCAATTTCATGTTCTAATATAAGAAATGAAGTAATCAAGCATGATAAAGGCTTGGAAAGCACGGTTTGAACTACCAAACTCGAAGAACGTAAGGTAGTCGGTCAACCGAAGCTATCTTGAGCTTCCGGAGTCAACAGGGTTGAACGACCTCGAATTCGATGCGCTCTTCATGAATAACCTCTAATTCAATACAATATATCAATCTGTTGAAGTAGGTACGAGAATCATTGAGTTTTAAGTCAGTTATAGTGGTATTCTTCTCGATTAAGCAAAAGAGACTTCAATCGAGGTTATGAGCTCAAATGCGTTTGAAATCAACGGGTAAGCTTCAATTTCATGTTCTAATATAAGTAATGAAATAATCAAGCATGATAAAGGCTTGGAAAGCACGGTTTGAACTACCAAAATCGAAGAACGTAAGGTAATCGGTCAACCGAATCTATCTTGAGCTTCCGGAGTCAACAGATGGTCGAACGACCTCGAATTCGATCCGCTCTTCTTGAATAACCTCTAATTCAATACAATATATCAATCGGTTAAAGTACGTACGAGAATCATTGAGTTTTAAGTCAGTTATAGTGGTTTTCTTCTCGATTAAGCAAAAGAGACTTTAATCAAGGTTATGAGCTCAAATGCGTTTGAAATCAACGAGTAAGCTTTAATTTCATGTTCTAATATAAGTAATGTAGTAATCGAGCATGATAAAGGCTTGGAAAGCACGGTTTGAACTACCAAAATCGAAGAACGTAAGGTAATCGGTCAACCAAAGCTATCTTGAGCTTCCGGAGTCAACAGATGGTCGAACGACTTCGAATTCGATCCTCTCTTCATGAATAACCTCTAATTCAATACATAATATCAATCGGTTGAAGTACGTATGAGAATCATTGAATTTTAAGTCAGTTATAGTGGTTTTCTTCTCGATTAAAAGACACTTCAATCGCGGTTATGAGCTCAAATGCTTTTGAAATCAATGAGTAAGCTTCAATTTCATGTTCTAATATAAGAAATGAAGTAATCGAGCATGATAAAGGCATGGTAAAGACACTTTTTGAACTACCAAAATCGAAGAACGTAAGGTAATCGGTCAACCGAAGCTATCTTGAGCTTCCGGAGTCAACAGACGGTCGAACGACCTCCAATTCGACGCACTCTTCATGAATAACCTCTAATTCAATACAATATATCAATCAGTTAATGTACGTACGAGAATCATTGAGTTTTAAGTCATATAGTGGTTTTCTTCTCGATTAAGCAAAAGAGACTTCAATCGAGGTTATGAGCTCAAATGCATTTGAAATCAACGAGTAAGCTTCAATTTCATGTTCTAATATAAGTAATGAAGTAATCGAGCATGATAAAGGCTTGGAAAGCACAGTTTGAACTACCAAAATCGAAGAACGTAAGGTAATCGGTCAACCGAAGCTATCATGAGCTTCCGGAGTCAACAGATGTTCGAACGACCTCGAAGTTGATGCGCTCATCATGAATAACCTCTAATTCAATACAATATATCAATCTGTTGAAGTAGGTACGAGAATCATTGAGTTTTAAGTCAGTTATAGTGGTTTTCTACTCGATTAAGCAAAAGAGACTTCAATCGAGGTTATGAGCTCAAATGCTTTTGAAATCTACGAGTAAACTTCAATTTCATGTTCTAATATAAGAAATGAAGTAATCAAGCATGATAAAGGCTTGGAAAGCACGGTTTGAACTACCAAACTCGAAGAACGTAAGGTAATCGGTCAACCGAAGCTATCTTGAGCTTCCGGAGTCAACAGATGGTCGAACCACCTCGAATTCGATGCACTCTTCATGAATAACCTCTAATTCAATACAATATATCAATCGGTTAAGTACGTACGAGAATCATTGAGTTTTATGTCAGTTATAGTGGTTTTCTTCTCAATTAAGCAAAAGAGACTTCAATCGAGGTTATGAGCTCAAATGCATTTGAAATCAACGAGTAAGCTTCAATTTCATGTTCTAATATAAGTAATGAAGTAATCGAGCATGATAAAGGCTTGGAAATCACGGTTTGAACTACCAAAATCGAAGAACGTAAGGTAATCGGTCAACCTAATCTATCTTGAGCTTCCGGAGTCAACAGATGGTCGAACGACTTCGAATTCGATGCGCTCTTCATGAATAACCTCTAATTCAATACATAATATCAATCGGTTGAAGTACGTATGAGAATCATTGAATTTTAAGTCAGTTATAGTGGTTTTCTTCTCGATTAAGCAAAAGAGACTTCAATCTTTTGAAATCAATGAGTAAGCTTCAATTTCATGTTCTAATATAAGAAATGAAGTAATTGAGCATGATAAAGGCTTGGTAAAGACACTTTTTGAACTACCAAAATCGAAGAACGTAAGGTAATCGGTCTACCGAAGCTATCTTGAGCTTCCGGAGTCAACAGACGGTCGAACGACCTCCAATTCGATGCACTCTTCATGAATAACCTCTAATTCAATACAATATATCAATCAGTTAATGTACGTACGAGAATCATTGAGTTTTAAGTCAGTTATAGTGGTTTTCTTCTCGATTAAGCAAAAGAGACTTCAATCGAGGTTATGAGCTCAAATGCGTTTGAAATCAACGAGTAAGCTTCAATTTCATGTTCTAATATAAGTAATGAAGTAATCGAGCATGATAAAGGCTTGGAAAGCACGGTTTGAACTACCAAAATTGAAGAACGTAAGGTAATCGGTCAACAGATGCTATCTCGAGCTTCCGGAATCAACAGTTGGTCGAACGACCTCGAATTCGATGCGCTCTTCATGAATAACCTCTAATTCAATACAATATATCAATCGGTTGAAGTATGTATGAGAATCATTGAGTTTTAAGTCAGTTATAGTGGTTTTCTTCTCGATTAAGAAAAAGAGACTTCAATCGAGGGTTTTTTTTTTTTTTTTTTTTTTTTTTTTTTTTTTTTTAATCAAAACACCTGTGAAGGTGAGGGGTTAGGCAGACCCCCAACCTGTGTATAAAACCATATGAATCGAACAATGTCTGTGGGAGGTAGCACTAAAAATGAGTGCTATCCCCACTACAAAGGATAAACCAAAGACAAACATGAGGAGGACCCGTATAGGACCCAACCCCTCACTACAAATAGGAAAACACGGAGAACTAGAAACAATTCACTGAGAATGGCCCAAAAGTGACCATCTCGGGAGACTAACAACACCGCCTATAAGCACGAGATACCACAGAGATGCCTGCATGATAGGCTATGAGTACCGGAACCTGAAGTTGGGGTAACCCAACTGATCCATTCGAACGAGCGCCAGGAAGTAGTGGGGGGCGCTGGAGGAGTCGAAGTGCACCATGGTGTCGGTCTGAAGACCCCGACGTGCCATGAAGTCTGCAGGCTTGTTCCCCTCACGAGGGATCGATGTGGGAGAACCTGGCCTGAATGCCTCTGAGCCGGAGACGGATCCGCGTCAATATGTGACGAGTGGCCGCGGACCCGTGCCGGCCCGAAGTGAGGAGAGTGACAACAGCCGATGCATCCATCTCTATCCAGATATGGGAGGAGAGCATGGTCGACAGCTCTAGCCCATGGAGGAGCGCCAAGAGCTCCGCCTCAAAGCTAGAACTCGCAGTCACCGGGGAGCAGTAGGCACGGAGGAGCTGGCTGTTGTGGTCACGGACTAGGCCCCCAGCGGCGGCGAGACCTGTACCTGTGTCGAACGATCCGTCCGTATTCAGCTTCACCCAAGGGGCCTCAGGTGGGAACCAACAGACCATGCGGGAGCGAAGGGGCCGCGGGACCGGCTCTGAGGTCGGCATGAATGGGACCCGAGGCCGGCACCCTGCCCAGTGGGCCGGATGGAGGAGCCGGGCAGCTACCAGTGTCTGCAGGTGATGGGTGACCTGCCAAATAACGTGAGAGCTACGGAAAGGAACCCCACGGTGCTTGTGGCTGTTCCTCTCCGTCCAAATAAACCATATCACGAGACAAGGGACCAAAAATGAAACGTGTCTGCAAGGAGCCCGAGGGAAGTGGTGTCTCCATCTACCTAAACTACGTGCAATGTCAGTGCGCGTGTGTGCTTGTGTCTGTGCAGGGAACCAGTCTGAAAAATGGGACCACACAGCCCTAGCAGACTCACTCCATTCAAAGACATGCATAGTGGACTCGACCTGGGGGGACGCACAACACTGGCATATAGAGGCAAGGGAGATACCCCTAGATTGGAGAATGGACTCGATGGGGATACGACCAAGGAGGAGGCGCCACAGAAAGACAGATATAGTGGGAGTAAGACACCGACTCCAAATGTCACCAAAGAGAGAGAGCTTGGGTCGCCTGTACCTGATCTTGTCCCATGCAGATGTCACGGTGAACCCGCGATGGCTGGTAAGCGTCCACCTCATCACATCCTCCTCGTCCCACAACACCGGAGTCCAGCTCACATCAACCAACAGATCAACAGACAAATAGGGAGCACAGTATGCATGCAAACGATTAAGATCCCAAGCAGAGTCATGCCAAAAGAAAGACACATTAGGTCGAGGCCGCCATTGGGCCGATAGATAGAGAGGGGGTGGTCCCCAAACCAACTATCGTCCCAAAACGATACTCTCCCTGCACCCAAGGACCAACAAATAAATTCATGCCCACGAATACCAACATGCAACAGGCGACGCCACAAAGTACTATGAGAAGCAGAGAAACCATATAAAGGATACGAGTACTTCTGCCACAGGTACCTCGCCCACAGCGAGTCACGGGCCTGGAACCTCCACCACAGCTTATAACTGAAGGTCGTGACCATATCGGACAGCCTGCGAATACCCAAGCCGCCTTTCTCCACCGGGAGACAGATCTGCTTCCAACTGACCCAGTGAATCTTCTTCTCCTCGCCCACGGCCCCCCAAAAATACCTCACCATCAACTGCTCGAGGCCATGCAGCACCTTCTTCGGGACTTGGATAGCCTGGAGAACATGCAGCGGGATGGTGGAAAGGGTGCTCTTGATCAACCCCAGGCGGCCCCCGAACGTGAGATGCCTGTGCGACCAACTGTGGATACGGTTACTGATCCGCTGTCTCAGCTCAAGGAAGAGGGAAGACTTCTTGTGACCCTTATAGATGGGCACCCCGAGATAGGTGAAGGGGATAGTGCCTCTCTGAAAGCCCCCAACCTCACGGATCATGTGCTGCCAGTCCTCAACATGATGGTCGTTCAGGTAGAAGTTGCTCTTCTCGAAGTTGATCATCTGGCTCGACACCGTGCAGTACTCATCAAGGCACTCTTTCAGCATCTCCAAGGACTCCCGCTTGGCTTGGGTGAAGACAATGATATCATCGGCTTAGGCCAGGTGGGAGATCGGGGGGGCCGCCCTCCTCTGAGAGTGGTACACCATATCCGCCTGGCCGACGATCAGCCTGTCAAGGGACCGCGAGAGGTAGTCCGCGGCAAGAACGAACAGGGACGGGGAGATCGGGTCACCCTGGCGCAGGCCACGAGAGGAGGGGAAGAAGCCCGCGGGAGACCCGTTCACCAGCACCGAGAACCAGCAGTTCTGCACACATCTCCTGACCATGTCGATCAACTGCTCCGGGAAGCCCATCTTTCTGAGGACACCGATCAGGAAGGGCCACTGGACACGGTCATAGGCCTTCGCCATATCCAGCTTGAGGGCGACATTGGGGTGCGCCCTCCCCTTGCACGGGTGAAGGTCATGGATGAGCTCCTGAGCCAACAGGACGTTATCGCTGATCAGCCGGCCCTTGACGAAGCCACTCTGATTGGGGGCCACGACGAGGGGAATGAGCGGTGCCAGCCGCGACGTCAAGATTTTATAAATGATCTTGTTTGTCACATTGCAAAGGCTGATGGGCCGAAAGTGAGTCCAAGACGTCGGTTTGTCCCTCTTGGGGAGAAGAACGATGGTGGTGGCAGTAAAGCTCCGCGGCATGTGGGCGTCCTGGAAGAATTCAAGCACCGCCGCCACCACATCGGGACCACCAGTATCCCAAAACCGCTGGAAGAACAAGGAAGTGAAGCCATCGGGGCCCGAGGTGCTGTCGCCACAGATGCCGAAGACAGCAGAGCGGACCTCATCATGCTCCGGGAGCGCACAGAGCCCCAGGGGGTCCACGGAGTAGGGCAGGGGGTGCAGGCCCTGGAGTTCCGAGGCGTCCGGGATAGCAACATTGGAAGAAAGCAAGTTCTGGAAGAACCCGGCGGCTGAGGCCCTGATCTCGGCCTCCTCGGCGATCTCTCTATCCCCCTCCTGAATGACATGGATACGGGACTTCACCCTCCTCTGCTTGACCCACCCCTGAAAGAACTTGGTGTTACGCTCCCCCTCGGTGGCCCAACGAATCGCCGCCTTTTGCTTCCAGAAGTCCTCCTCCATCCGAGTGCGGTGCAAAAGGAGGGCAATGCAACGGTGGAGCTCAGACCGGAGCTCCGGGGAGGGGTCCGCGTCATAGGCGAGCTGGGCAGCGTCCACGGCCTCCTCGGCCTCCCTCATCTTCTCATGGATATTCCCAAAGATGGTCTTGTTCCACCCCTTTAAGAACCCCTTGACACGGGACAGCTTGAACTGCAGATTCAGCATACCCTCAAAACCCGTCGGCTCCTCCCAGATCCTGGCGATCTCAGAGGCAAAGGAGTGGTGTCTGACCCACATATTCTGAAATCTGAACGAAGCCCGGGGCAGCTGGGCCGAGAACTGGCACCTCACCAGGAGCGGAGCGTGGTCAGAGGCCACGCGCGGCAAGTGCGTGACACGGGTAGTCACGAAGGCGGACTCCCAGTGCTCACCGATCAGGATCCGGTCCAACCTCTCAAGCAGGCCCGGCCTCTCCCAGGTGAAGACAGACCCATCAAAGCCGGGGTCCATCAACTGACAGTCAGAGATAGCGTCAGCGAAGTCCATGATCTCGAGATGACGATCAGTGGTGCTACCAACCCTCTCCTCCTCGGTTAGAAAGATGTTAAAGTCGCCTGCCACAAGCCACGGGCAACCCTCCATCTGTAGCGACACATCACGCAGCGTCTCCCAGAGCGGGTAGCGGCCCTCCCTAGAACACTTGGCATAAACGGTGGTCAAATACAACGGAGCACGGAACACGGCAGCAGAGATGCGAACATGAACCAGCTGATCAATATCCTCCAAGACATCCACCTGGTAGTCCCTGTGCGCAAAAATCCAAATCTTGTTGTTACCATTCGAGTGCCTGTAGGTGAGCCCAATCTTTCGAGTGACAAAAGAGGGGTCACGATCATTCTGAGGCTCCAAGATCGCCACGAAAGAAACAAAATACTCCCTGCACAAATTACTGAGGATGCCCAAGGGGTTGCGATTAACGATGCCCTGAGCGTTCCAAATCAAAAAATTCGCAGACATGGGGAAACAAATCAGGAAGAGGCTGGAGCAGTAACCCCACTCCTCAGATTTCCACCAAGCGAGTCGGGAAGGACACGACCCCCGGTTGGGAGTACTCGAACCCTGGACACTGCCACTAAGAACATCTCTGTTACCGTCTGACATCCCAACATCTCTGTCATCCTCGAACTCATACTCAGCCTCGAGCATCTCGGTGCCATAATCCAGGACAACAAAAGAATTCTTGATCGGAATACTGGCCCCACCATCGCGAGTAGCCGTCTTATGCTTCAATTGAGCAACTTCGATCCATTCCCCAAGAGAGGCGTCGGGCGAGGCACGCCCAAGAGAGGACCGGGGGGAGGATTGGCACCTCTGGGGGTCCCCGGAGACCACGGGAGCATTGCGGCCCCGGGGGAGGGAAGGGTGGTCCCCGCGGGCCCCGGAGTCCACGGGGCCTCTAGGAGCCTTGGGAGCCCTGGGGGGAGAGCTGGGGACCCCGCGGGCCCCGGGGGCCATGGGCGCTCCGAGAGCCATGGGAGCCCTGGGGGGGGGGGGGGGGGCGAGCTGAGGGCCCCGGGAGCCACGGGGGCCCCGGGGGTCCGAGACGGGGACCGGGAGGAGGAGCGCATGTGCCTTTCCCCCATGCGCAGGGGCCGCAGCCCCGAGGAGGAGGCTGCCCGTGGAGACTTGGGGGGAGCAGGGGCGACAGAGGCGCTAAGCAGGGCCCCCGAGCCCCTTTGATGGTCGTGCTCACGGGGAGGAGGGGCACCGGTCTGTCCCCCGGCGCATGGGCCTGATGCCCAGAACCCGAACTAGCCTGCGGAGCCCTGGGGGGAGCCTTGGGAGGAGCCGGGGCGGCGGCGGTGCCATGGGCACGAGGGGTGCCGCGGGGCGCACTCTTAGGCTTAGGGCCCGTAGCACGCTCTTGAGGGGCGGCTCTCTTGTCAGGGCGCGCGTTCCGCCCGAACGCATAACAAGACTCAGGAAGGTGCCCCACATGCTTGCAGTCGGAGCAGTACTTGGGTATTGATATAGGTGAAATTTACCTTGTTTTCATAGCCAAAAAGAGTCGATTTTGTGTCTCGATTTTATAGTATTGTCTATGTTTTATATGGTTTTTAGTATATGGGACAATATTATGCTTGTAGGTGTTTTTTATGTGTTTTCAGGCATAAATCGAGGATAAAACCCCGAGACGAGAAAAGGCGTGAAGATCGAAGTTGAAAATTCAAGATTTGAGTTCGAGTGAAGGCCTCTCGATCGACCTCTCGATCGAGAGAGGTGTCGAGAGGTGTCTTCTGTAGCTTTCGATCGAGAGCAAAAATGATACCCTCTCGATCGACCTCTCGATCGAGAGGTCTGTCGAGAGGTGTCCAGCCGGGAATTTTTCTCCTTATTTAATTTGACTCCTTTTTGGTTTAGGCTTTCCTTATGTAAATTTCTCCTATATATACTCCTAGTCTAGCATTGTAAACCTAGAACACCTTATTATTTTACATACTTTCTAGCACACTTTTATTTTAGAGTTTTGTATTCAACATTGGAGTTTTTCAAGTTTATGCAAGATTCATGATTCAACGTTCTTCGTTTGTGTTCAAGTTTTTCTTACTCTTATTCTTTAATTATGCTCTTTCAATCTTTTGTGTTTATGTTTGCTTTAATTATGTCTAGCTAAATTCCTTAGTTGATTTTAGGGATTGAATGCCTAATTGAATTTATGTAAGTGTTTTTGTTTACAATTAGCCTTCCAATCTAGATGCATGTTTCATGGTGCTTATTCTCATGCATAGTTAACTGGCCATTAATTGTGTATGCACAGTTATGTGTTTATGCCTTAATTGGATATTGCATAATAGATCTCATGAAAGCATGATATAATAGTTTGATTTTCTTGATTGATAATTGAATTGTTATATGTTCATATATAATTGATTTGGTGTCTTAGTTGAACCTAGTTGATTATATTATTGGTACTTGTTCTATTTTGCACTTGATTCGATTCTTACAATTCGAAAGAATATTAGGATCTCGTTGGGTGACTACTTGCATTGCTTTAATTAGGGTGTAAGTTATTTTTGCATGTATCACATTTAGATTGGATTAAAGTGGTTAATTGTATTCATTAATTATTTGCATATTTTTGATTAGGTAGGCTTCCCTAGAATCAACACTTTTCCTTAATTGTTCACTTTCCTTATTTACTTAATTGCTTGTGCCTTAAGTTGTTTTATTTGACTACTTATTTCTTTACTTGCTTATTTCCTTATATGATTACTTGAGTTCTTGTTATTATTTGCCTAGTATAAATACCACATTCATTAAACCCTTAAAAGCCTAGACATCACATTAGTTCTTGAGTAGAGGTATTGTGTGCGTTTTCGGTTTATCAGTCCCTGTGGATACGATACTCGTGCTTCATTATATTACACCTATTTTGTGTGGTAGAAATAGTGCAATCAAATTTTGGCGCCGTTGCCGGGGACGAGAAAAGGCGTGAAGATCGAAGTTGAAAATTCAAGATTTGAGTTCGAGTGAAGGCCTCTCGATCGACCTCCGATCGAGAGAGGTGTTGAGAGGTGTCTTCTGTTGTAGCTTTCGATCGAGAGCAAAAATGATACCCTCTCGATCGACCTCTCGATCGAGAGGTCTGTCGAGAGGTGTCCAGCCGGGAATTTTTCTCCTTATTTAATTTGACTCCTTTTTGGTTTAGGCTTTCCTTATGTAAATTTCTCCTATATATACTCCTAATCTAGCATTGTAAACCTAGAACACCTTATTATTTTACATACTTTCTAGCACACTTTTATTTTAGAGTTTTGTATTCAACATTGGAGTTTTTCAAGTTTATGCAAGATTCAAGATTCAACGTTCTTCTTTTGTGTTCAAGTTTTTCTTACTCTTATTCTTTAATTATGCTCTTTCAATCTTTTGTGTTCATGTCTACTTTAATTATGTCTAGCTAAATTCCTTAGTTGATTTTAGGGATTGAATGCCTAATTGAATTTATTTAAGTGTTTTTGTTTACAATTAGCCTTTCAATCTAGATGCATGTTTCATGGTGCTTATTCTCATGCATAGTTAACTGACCATTAATTGTGTATGCATAGTTATGTGTTTATGCCTTAATTGGATATTGCATAATCGATCTCATGAAAGCATGATATAATAGTTTGATTTTCTTGATTGATAATTGAATTGTTATATGTTCATACATAATTGATTTGGTGTCTTAGTTGAACCTAGTTGATTATATTATTGGTACTTGTTCTATTTTGTACTTGATTCGATTCTTACAATTCGAAAGAATATTAGGATCTCGTTGGGTGACTACTTGCATTGCTTTAATTAGGGTGTAAGTTATTTTTGCATGTATCACATTTAGATTGGATTAAAGTGGTTAATTGTATTCATTAATTATTTGCATATTTTTGATTAGGTAGGCTTCCCTAGAATCAACACTTTTCCTTAATTGTTCACTTTCCTTATTTACTTAATTGCTTGTGCCTTAAGTTGTTTTATTTGACTACTTATTTCTTTACTTGCTTATTTCCTTATATGATTACTTGAGTTCTTGTTATTATTTGCCTATATAAATACCACATTCATTAAACCCTTAAAAGCCTAGACATCACATTAGTTCTTGAGTAGAGGTATTGTGTGCGTTTTCGGTTTATCAGTCCCTGTGGATACGATACTCGTGCTTCATTATATTACACCTATTTTGTGTGGTAGAAATAGTGCGATCAAATTTTGGCGCCGTTGCCGGGGACTGATTAGATTTCATACACGTATTTTGAAATAGAATTAATAGGTGATTTAGGCGCTTTAATTTTCTGTTTTCGGTTTATTGATCTAACGTTTTTCTTTTCTTCTCTTTGGTTTTAGGTAGTGCATGACCACAAGGTCTAAAGGGTTTAAATCCTATTCCTATAGACTTGGAGTTAGAGCGCTCTCTTAGAGCATTGAGGCGAGGAAAGGAGGCAAGTAAGATCGATACACCACTCTCTTCACCACCCGATTCACCAAGGAGTTTCGATTCAATGGCGGATCAAGTGAGGAGGACTTTGAACGATCGGTTCAAACCGGTCGTGGACCAATTTCAGCAAGGAGGATGGGGGACCACGGAAGCTAACAACTACGAGTTCAAGACGTCCCTCATCAACATGGTGCAAAACAATCAATACGGAGGATCACCGGCGGAGGATCCCAACGCGCACTTGAAGCAATTTCTGGACATATGTGCTACATACAAGGCCAATGGAGTATCTTCGGACTACCTCAAGCTTAGCCTCTTCGTGTGGTCTCTCAAGGACGATGCAAGAGAGTGGTTGGATGGATTGGACAAGAAGGAGGTCACTACTTGGGCTGAGATGTGCACAAAGTTTCTCAACAAGTTCTTCCCCCTTCGAGGGCTCAAAAGCTTATCAATGAGATCAACCAATTTCAACAATATGAGGATGAGCACTTTTATGAGGCGTGGGGGAGATTCAAGAAGTTACTTCGAGCATGCCCGAATCATGGGATTAGTAAGGAGGATCAAATCACGTGCTTCTATCGTGGTTTGAACAAGTTGTGTAGGAAGGAGCTCGATTACGCTTCGAAGGGAGGATTCTTGAACAATGAGTATGAAGTGGCTATGGAGATTATTGAGCTGACCGTAAATTCGAGCTATGAAGAGGCTACCGTTCGACGGCTTGGAAGAAGGAGAGTTGCCAACATTGGGATCGATGCTTATGAGGACTTGATGGAGAAGTATACAAAAACAGCAAATGAGTTGGATTCTATCAAGAAAGGAGTACTTCGGTGCGATGCTATCACGGACGATCAAGCAAACCCAACCGAAGAGGAAGATGCCAATTTTGTGCAGCAAGGGGGCAAGTGGCAACCGAATCAAGGAAACAAGTGGCAAGGAGGGCAAGGAGGACCAGGAGGTTCGAACTACCAAGGAGGGTATAAGAAGCCATATGTTCCCAACAATCGAAATCATCCGAACTTCTCCTATGCCAATCCAAGCAACGCATTGCAACCACCTCCCGGCTTCCATGTTGAGAACGGAGTCATCCAAGAGCCCAAGAAGGAGATGTCTACCGACGATTTAATTCGTCAATATATGGCTCAATCGGAGATGAGGATGACACAACAAGATGCAAAGTTGAGGACGTTGGAGCTCACTCAAAGTACATCAACCAACAACTTGGCTAGTAGCATCAATGCGTTGACCAAGCAAATGCAAATGTTGGAGGCGCAAATGAGTCAAATAGCCAATGCTCAAGGAGGAGTCCATAAGCCCGGCCAATTTCCAAGTAACACGGAGCAAAACCCGAAGAACAACCATCACGTTCATGCTATTGAGCTTCGGAGCGGCACTACGTACACAAATCCATCCTTGGAAGCTGAGAAGAAAGGAGTCGGGAACTTCAAGAATGTGGTGCTCGAGGAAGCAAGGATCCAAGAGCCGAGGCGAGGGCCTCTCGACACCTCTCTCGATCGAGAGGTCGATCGAGAGGTCCATACTGGAGGTCAGAATCCACCTCTCGACACCTCTCTCGGTCGAGAGGAGGATCGAGAGGTATACGATGAGGAGATTCAAATTGACCCTCTCGACACCTCTCTCGATTGAGAGGTCGATCAAAAGGTCAAAAACCGAGGTCAGAAGGGACCTCTCGACACCTCTCTCGATCGAGAGGTCGGTCGAGAGGCCCAGCAGCCGCACCAACTTCCGACTTACACTCCGAAGGCCCCCTTCCCGCAACGATTGACCAAGACGAAGCAAGACGAGAAGTATCAACGCTTTATGGAGATACTACAAAAGGTCAACATCAACATACCACTTCTCGATGCTCTCCGAGACATGCCCAACCACATGAAGTTCATCAAGGATGCGGTTTCGGGGAAGAAGAAGTGGGGGAAGTTCGAGACGATCAATCTCACGGAGGAGTGCAGCGCGGTGATCCAAAGGAAGCTACCATTGAAGCAAAAGGATCCCGGAAGATTCACGTTGTCATGCAAGATTGGTGATCAAATCTTCCAAAATGTGCTATGTGATCTTGGTGCTAGCATAAATTTGATGCCTCTCCCTATATTCAACCGGCTCAAGATCGGGAAGATGAAGCCAACCACCATCTCTCTACTTATGGCGGACCGATCAGTTTCTTATCCAAGGGGGATAGTGGAAGACGTTCTAGTTCAAGTGCACAACCTCGTCTTTCCGGCAGATTTCGTAGTCTTGGACATGCCTGAGGACACAAATCAACCATTAATCTTGGGGCGGCCATTCTTAGCAACGGGGAGAGCATTGATCGATGTTCAAGATGGAGACCTCACATTTCGAGTCAACGGGGAGGAACTGAAAATTTCTATCTACGAAGCTATGAAGAGACCCGACGATCAACGTGAGGATATCTTCTCCATCGAGACATTGACACCACCTACATCGGAGGAGGCACTTAACCATTGCATTTCGAATTCTCTCTATGCCTACGAGGAGTTGGACGAAGCTTGCGACGAGATTCTAGAGTATCTCAATCAGTTGGAGGCTAATCGACCATCGAGTCACCACAAGGAGGTTTCTTATCTCGACATCAACAAGAAGGTGGACGATGGATTTTTCGAAGAGGAAGAGAAGAAGGATGCAACCCCTAAGGTGGAATTGAAGCCATTACCCGAGCACCTCAAGTACAAGTTCTTAGGAGAAGAAGAGACGTACCCGGTGATCGTATCTTCTCATCTCACGGAGGCAAACACGGACAAGCTATTGAGAGTGCTAAGGGAGCACAAATCTGCAATTGGATGGACGATTGCCGACATCAAAGGTATTAGTCCTACGATTTGCATGCATAGGATCTTGCTCGAGGAAGGCCATCGCCCAAGAGTCCAACCCCAAAGACGATTGAACCCAGCCATGCAAGAAGTTGTGAGGAAGGAGGTGCTGAAATTGCTTGATGCCGGCATGATCTATGCTATTTCGGATAGTGAGTGGGTGAGTCCTACTCCAGTGGTGTCAAAGAAAGGAGGCATGACGGTCATCAACGACGAGAAAGGAGAGCTGATCGCGACAAGGCTCGTCACGGGATGGCGAGTGTGCATTGATTATCGCCTTCTCAACGCAGCAACAAGGAAGGATAACTTTCCCCTCCCGTTCGTAGATCAAATGCTCGATCGTCTAGCCGGCCATGAGTATTATTGCTTCCTCGACGGATACTCCGGCTACAATCAAATCGCCATCGCTCCGGAGGACCAACACAAGACTGCATTCACATGCCCATATGGAGTTTTCGCTTATCGGAGGATGCCATTCGGATTATGCAATGCACCGGCCACTTTCCAAAGGTGCATGATGGCCATCTTCCATGGACTGATCGAGAATATCATGGAGGTGATTATGGATGATTTTTCAGTCTTTGGTCCTTCTTTTGATCAATGTTTGGAGAATCTTGCCACGGTGCTTCAAAGGTGCGAAGAGACAAACCTCGTTCTCAATTGGGAGAAGTGCCACTTCATGGTTCAAGAAGGAGTTGTACTTGGTCACAAGGTGTCTTCATATGGATTGGAGGTGGATCGAGCCAAAGTTGTAGCCATTGAGAAGTTGCCACCGCCAACCAATGTCAAATCGGTGAGAAGTTTCCTAGGACATGCCGGCTTCTATAGGAGATTCATCAAGGATTTCTCAAAGATCACGAAGCCGTTATGTGGATTGCTCGAGAAAGATGTCAAGTTCGTGTTCGATGATGAGTGCTTGGAAGCCTTCAAAACGTTGAAGAAGGCGCTTATCTCTACTCCCGTCTTGGTGTCACCGGATTGGAGTGCCCCGTTCGAGCTCATGTGCGATGCAAGCGATTGGGCGGTAGGAGCTGTGTTGGGGCAGAAGAGGGATAAGCTTTTCCGAGTGATCTACTATGCTAGTAAGACGTTGGACTCGGCTCAAAGGAATTACACCACCACGGAGAAGGAGTTACTTGCTGTGGTCTACGCTTTCGACAAGTTTAGACCTTACTTGGTGGGATCTCACACGATTGTGCACACCGACCATGCCGCCATTCGCTATCTATTCAACAAGAAGGACTCGAAACCAAGGTTAGTTCGCTGGATTTTGCTTCTTCAAGAGTTCGACATGGAGATCAAGGATAGGAAAGGATGCGAGAACGTGGTGGCCGACCATCTCTCGAGACTCGAGCAGCCCGTGGAAGGAGAGGACTCGAAAATTGCAATCAAGGAGAGCTTCCCCGTTGAGCAGATTTTTCAGATGGACGATTTGATACCTTGGTTCGCCGACATCGTCAACTATTTGGTGATCCATCATGTGCCCAAGGATCTATCGTCTCACCAAAAGAAGAAGGTCCTCCACGATTGTAAGTTCTATTATTGGGATGATCCATACTTGTATAGGAGGTGCGCCGATGGAGTCATAAGGCGATGTGTTCGACAATCGGAATGGAAGAAGATCATCGAAGATTGTCATAGCGCTCCGAATGGGGGACACTTTGCAGCGAATCGGACCACCCTCAAGATCTTTCATAGTGGTTTCTATTGGTCGTCGATCTACAAGGATTGCCATGAGTTCATCAAGTCATGGGGAATATCACGAAGAGGGACGAGATGCCGCAACGAACTATCATGGAAGTGGAGCTCTTCGATGTTTGGGGGATTGATTTCATGGGTCCTTTTCCCAAGTCTCAAGGGTTCTCCTACATTTTACTTGCGGTGGAGTATGTTTCTAGATGGGTCGAGGCCATTCCGACTACAACCAACGATTCGAAGGTGGTGATCAAATTCCTCCAGCGAAATATTTTGACTCGGTTTGGAACTCCGAGGGCTTTGCTTAGTGATGGGGGGAGTCACTTCAACAATCATTGGTTAGGATCGCTTCTTGCAAAATACGGAGTCAAGCACAAGATTACATCGCCCTACCACCCTCAAGCAAACGGTCAAGCCGAGTTAGCTAATCGAGAGATCAAGCAAATATTGGAGAAGACCGTCACCAACAAAAAGGAGTGGGCGAAGTACTTGGATGACGCACTTTGGGCCTATAGGACGGCTTTCAAGACACCAATCGGGAGGTCGCCATATCAATTGCTATTTGGCAAGTCTTGCCACTTACCAATGGAGTTGGAGCATAAAGCTTATTGGGCGACGAGAAGGATCAACTTCGAGTTCAAGGAAGCCATGGGCCAAAGATGTGACGACTTGTTGGAACTTGATGAATGGAGAAACGAAGCATTCGAAAATTCGAGGATCTACAAGGAACGAGCTGCAAGATTCCACGACTTGAGCATCAAAAAGCGTAAGTTCGAAATTGGTGATGATGTTCTTGTCTTTAATTCTCGACTTCGTTTGTTTCCAGGAAAATTGCAAAGTAAGTGGTCGGGGCCGTACGTCATTTACAAGGACTTGAAGAATGGTGCATTCGAGGTGTTGAAGAACGACGGTGAGAAATTCGTAGTGAATGGACATCGCCTCAAGCACTACTTCAAGCCGTTGCCGTTTTTCCCCAAGAAAGCGGCCACTTACCTCGATGACCCAAAGTAGGAAGGAGGTATCGTCGGGCTAAAGACGTAAAACGTAGCACTTGTTGGGAGGTAACCCAATATTCGTATCTCATTTTCATTTTGTTTCGTTTTACGTTTTAGAGTCTTAGGTAGGTTATTTTTCGTAGTTTTGAGTCAAATTTCGTATTTTAGAGTCGAACCCCTTAATATACTAACGAATGTTAAAAAGTTGTGTAGAAAACAAAATTGAGCAGGACCTCTCGACACCTCTCTCGATCGAGAGGTCGGTCGAGAGGTTTTGAATTGTTGATTTCCCAGGTTTGTCACGTGAAGCCTCTCGATCGAGACCCCCGTGTTTTCGATCGAGAGGGGAGGTCAGAACGTACAGTGCAGCACCTCTCGACACCTCTCTCGATCGAGAGGTCGATCGAGAGGTCAAATTTCAGAATCCAGTAGGCACCTCTCGACACCTCTCTCGATCGAGAGGTCGATCGAGAGGGTCGTTGACGGCGCACATTCCGACTTTGACCAGGTTTATTTACTCCTTTAAATACACCTTTTGCACACAGCTCACATACCATTCTCTCATAACTCACAAATTCTCTCAAGCACACACAAGAACTCTCAATTTCCTTCTTCAATTCGTCAAAAGGTACTCGATTTCTTGCTCTCTTGTTATCAATTCTTGATTCTTTACATGATTTCGCATGTTTTGACCGATTAAAATTCAATTTTGATGGTTAAATTCGTTGAATTGATAGATTGGGTGTTAGATTGAGCATGATAGATTGGATTCATGGAATTCATTGAATTATTTGTATGAATTGAATTCATGGATGAATGCGGAGAGAATTGTGTATTGATAATCGAATGAGTCTTTATATTTGTGTATGAATTGTTGAAGATTCGTTGGTATCTATATACATGAGATTGAGATTGTGTGATGAATAGTTCATGATTATGGAGGAGTATTGTGGTGATTGTATAAATTGGTGATGAAATTGAGTTGATAATGGGGGAGAATTGAGTTTGGTTGAAGTTTGGGGGGAAGATGATTTAAATTGCTTTATTCTTGCATCTCTTGTATTGATTTGTGATACTTTTAGGTACTAAGAATGGCAAGAGACAAGGGCAAGAATGTGGCTTCAACCTCTTCGGGCAAAGGCAAGGGAAAAGAAAAGGTCACCTCTTCGAGCAAGGGAAAGGAGACATGGAAGAATGACAAGACTATCCCGGAGACTAGAATACCGCCGGCGAGGTCGATGCCCTCAAGTTTGGAGCCCAAGGCGTTCAAACTCAAGCTCACGACGGCGGAGTCAAAGAGGAGATGGTCCCACCTTGTGCAACTCAAGCACAAGCATTGTCGTTTCCTCCATCAAGAGACGGTTGCAGCGATGGGGATAGCTAATGAGATCACCCAATTGATGCAACGAGGAGGCTTCACCAACATATTTCAAGGGAATCACTTAACCTACCACATTCTCATGGTGGAGTTTCTCTCAACTTTGGTAGTGGAGCGAGTCAACCAAGTGCCCCATGTCATTCGTTTCCAACTTGGTGGTCAACCGAGAGAGCTTGATATGGATCAACTTAGCGATATCATCGGAGGAAACAAGCATGGTGACTATATTGGCAACAATCATCCGAATTTGCAAGATTTGTGGGCACACTTCGTGGATTTTGAGGAGGAAAGAACGAGATCCTACAACCCGGCGAAAGCAAAGGCCACCTCAATTCGGAATCCCACGATTCGCTACTTCCATAGGCTGATCTCGTGCACCATCCACTCCCGTCATGACTCCGGCACCTTCCTTGCCACCGACGCTCATCTTATTTGGACTTCCTTGCGAGGACATTCTCAGTGTGCAGCCGTTTATCTCGTCGATCATATGGAGAACCAAGCATACTTGTTCGGGGGGCAAAAGATCAGGATAGGAGCTTTCGTCACTCCAATTGCCCAACACTTCCATATCCCGATAGTGGAGCAGCCCGTATCTACGTCCATCTTTGTAGATAGACGGATGTTGGAGCTTGCGAGGATGATTTCATATGACACGTCCGGGTGGTTCTTCAAGCTACACGGGAGAAGTGGTATTTATATCTTTCCACTTCCGAATAGCTATTTGACGGAGGTGATCGGGAACGAGAAGCTGCGGAGAGGGAACGGAAAGATGAATTCTCCTCAACACAAGGAGCTTATGTGGGCCGAGGGAGGTCCAAAACCCGACGAAGGTGGTGATGATGATGAGGAGGAAGAAGATGAAGACGAGGCTGAGCAATATGAGCGGGGATTTGATCAAGAGGAAGATGCGTATGCACAAGGATACGAGGGTGTTCCACAGCCCGGTTTTCATATGCGAGCTCCAGATTTCTCTACGATGCGGGATTGGCATACGGAGTCAATGGAAGCAATGGACAACTATCATTGGGATAGTAGGGAGTTTGTTGAATCCCAAGTAAGAGGAGTTCGTGAAGAGGTACAAACGTTGAGAACCGAGGTGGGGGATCTTCGTACATTTATTGGAAGTCGTTTTGATACTCTCGACGCCTACATTGAGAATGAGAGAAAATTTCGAGAAGAGGAGGCGAAGAGGCGTGAGGATGAACGAGCATACATGGAGAATTACAATAGGATGGTGCATGAGATGCACTATTTCTATCCTCACTACCCGGAGAGCCATCAACGATTCGACCCTAATAATCCCGATAACCCTCCCTTCCCACCGCCATTTCAATGAGGTCAGTTTTTAACTTAGCCTACTTCTTTTCTTTAAACTTATTTCTTTGCTATGCTTTGAAATAAGTTTGGGGGAGGGAAAGAGTGTCTAAGTTAATTACTTTTATTGTTTTCTTGCTTTGAGAGTCTTTTATTTGTTAGTATTATTTTGGGGTATGTTAGAGTCTTTTATTGTTTTGAGTCTTAGGTTTAAATTGAGTCAAGTAAGCATGTGATGATAGTGTTGTGAATTTGGCCAATGATAGAAAATTTTGCTTGATTTTTGGAGAAAATTCATGATCTTTATTATGTATGGAACCTTGGCGAAGAGACGCGATTTTATTTGATGAATTTGAAGCATGTCATGATGTCGGGAACTAGTTAGTTTGAGCCCGTGAGTTTTGAGCTATTGGTGCATATTAATGCCTATTTTCTTGATTGAGTGATCATGTATGCTTCATTGTTTCTAGAACTTGCCCTATTTCTCCGTCAAGACCTTAGTATATTTATGAACTAGGAAATGATATTAGGCCATTCTTTCGTAGCCACATGATTCCCATACACTAACCTTGATCATTATCTTTGTTTACCCCCTTTGAGCCTTGTTATGAGCCTTTCTTTATTGAGCTTGGATGATAGGAGGTTTGGATGGATAAGGGTATCTTTAGTGGAGTTAGTTGATGATGTGGGAAGGAGTTGAATAGAATATCTTGATGTGGTATTAAAAGAAAAGGAAAAAGAATTTGAGATGCTTGATTAAGTATAGTTGGCTATCCCTACGAGCTTAGAAAAAAAATAGTAGAAAAAAAAAAGAGAGAAAAGAAAGTTAGAGCCTTTGTTCGAATATTAGAGAGAACATTTATTAGAGGAGCTCTATAGTTAAAAAAAAAAAAAAAAAAAAAAAAAAAAAAAAAAAAAAAAAAAAAAAAAAAAAAAGTATGAGAATAAAAGCATAAGGGGATAGTTAGCTTGGATTGTATATGTTGCATCTATGATATTGAGTTTTGTAGTTGGTGTTGGATGGTAGAAGATGGAGTAAAATCTATACTTTGGGTGAAGTTGAAAAGAGGTTGATGATTTGGAGTATTTTGAGTCACTTAGCCTATATATTCCCTACCTTAACCAATGTCCCTACATTACAAGCTTTTATAAAGACCTTTTTGATCTTAGTTTGTGAATATTACATTAGGTGGAGATGTCGAGATTAGGGGCAAGCCTATGGTAAACATGTTGCATTACATTGATGTTGAGTGAACCCCATGATGTGCATTATATTACATCTTTTCTTTGAGAGAGTTGAGAGTTCACTTATATACATAATCTCACATGTTGGAGAGTGTTCTTTGATAGATTGACATGTTTCGAATTTGTTGGATAGGTTGTGTTATTGGTGCTAAGGTTGTATGCATAGTTTTGATCATGATCATGAGTATTGGTTTTGAAAAGTTTTTGAGGCCTATATAGTTCACAGTGCTAGAGTCTATTGTTTATGTTTTGGTATTGTTCGGGACGAACAATGTTTAAGTTTGGGGGATTTGATATAGGTGAAATTTACCTTGTTTTCATAGCCAAAAAGAGTTGATTTTGTGTCTCGATTTTATAGTATTGTCTATGTTTTATATGGTTTTTAGTATATGGGACAATATTATGCTTGTAGGTGTTTTTTTATGTGTTTTCAGGCATAAATCGAGGATAAAACCCCGAGACGAGAAAAGGCGTGAAGATCGAAGTTGAAAATTCAAGATTTGAGTTCGAGTGAAGGCCTCTCGATCGACCTCTCGATCGAGAGAGGTGTCGAGAGGTGTCTTCTGTTGTAGCTTTCGATCGAGAGCAAAAATGATACCCTCTCGATCGACCTCTCGATCGAGAGGTCTGTCGAGAGGTGTCCAGCCGGGAATTTTTCTCCTCATTTAATTTGACTCCTTTTTGGTTTAGGCTTTCCTTATGTAAATTTCTCCTATATATACTCCTAGCATTGTAAACCTAGAACACCTTATTATTTTACATACTTTCTAGCACACTTTTATTTTAGAGTTTTGTATTCAACATTGGAGTTTTTCAAGTTTATGCAAGATTCAAGATTCAACGTTCTTCGTTTGTGTTCAAGTTTTTCTTACTCTTATTCTTTAATTATGCTCTTTCAATCTTTTGTGTTCATGTCTACTTTAATTATGTCTAGCTAAATTCCTTAGTTGATTTTGGGGATTGAATGCCTAATTGAATTTATGTAAGTGTTTTTGTTTACAATTAGCCTTCCAATCTAGATGCATGTTTCATGGTGCTTATTCTCATGCATAGTTAACTGGCCATTAATTGTGTATGCATAGTTATGTGTTTATGCCTTAATTGGATATTGCATAATCGATCTCATGAAAGCATGATATAATAGTTTGATTTTCTTGATTGATAATTGAATTGTTATATGTTCATATATAATTGATTTGGTGTCTTAGTTGAACCTAGTTGATTATATTATTGGTACTTGTTCTATTTTGCACTTGATTCGATTCTTACAATTCGAAAGAATATTAGGATCTCGTTGGGTGACTACTTGCATTGCTTTAATTAGGGTGTAAGTTATTTTTGCATGTATCACATTTAGATTGGATTAAAGTGGTTAATTGTATTCATTAATTATTTGCATATTTTTGATTAGGTAGGCTTCCCTAGAATCAACACTTTTCCTTAATTGTTCACTTTCCTTATTTACTTAATTGCTTGTGCCTTAAGTTGTTTTATTTGACTACTTATTTCTTTACTTGCTTATTTCCTTATTTGATTACTTGAGTTCTTGTTATTATTTGCCTAGTATAAATACCACATTCATTAAACCCTTAAAAGCCTAGACATCACATTAGTTCTTGAGTAGAGGTATTGTGTGCGTTTTCGGTTTATCAGTCCCTGTGGATACGATACTCGTGCTTCATTATATTACACCTATTTTGTGTTGTAGAAATAGTGCGATCAGTATCTTGTCCCACACCACCTTTTGACGAATCTCAGTTCCTGCCATGTCAATCACAAACTCTTCCACGGAAGGCTTGGTGATGTCTATTTCAACACACACCCGAGCAAAAGTGATGCGAGAACGTGAAGCCGTAGCATAATCAACTTGGATAGGATTTCCCAAGGAAGAACAAATCATATAGAGGGCACGTTGATCATACAAGTGAATAGGTAAAGCAGGCAAATTACACCAGACAGCAACTATGGGAGTTTCAAATGAGGGATCAAATTCGGGGGTCCACTTAAAGACACGCATTGGGACGGACTCAACATACCAAACAGGCATACCATTGACACCATGGAGCAACTTAGCATAATCCTCAGCATCAGAAAGTTTGATAAGCACATGTTTAGCATTCAAGAAATTCCACATAAGAGTACCTTTGATCGGTATGTTGTTGAGAGCCTTATTGATGTTGTGGGATGAGGGGATGGAGTGCGAAAACTTTCCAACCACAGCGAGCCCGACGCGACCTGTAAGACATTCCGTGTCAGTTTTCGAAAACGAAACAATAGGCATACACTCGTGTTGGGAATTGTTAAGGACCAATTTGTTAAGGGGGAACTGCATGGGACATTTTACTAATGAAGTAATTTGTTTTGATTTGATCCCAAAACCCCAAGTGTTCTATTCCCAAGCGACCCTATTTGATGTAGAAATTAGGTTAGAAAATTTTTCTAAGCCTACTCTGTTAGGATGGCTTTATTTTGCTTAAATTTTAGACTATAGAAAATTTCAAGTGAAGGCCACTCTCTAGAGTGTGTTTTTCAATCGAAGCAAGTCTATCCAGCTGAAGTGAAGCATAGCGAATCAAAGCGAAGCGAACTTTTAAGTTCTTCATCAATTTCAAGACTTTGAATTTTCTTTTTCATCTTACACTTATTAGCGTAATGTCCTGGTTTTTTACATTTCCAACATAGTGGAACTCTTTTTTCGGTTATGAGCTCAAATGCTTTTAAAATCAACGAGTAAGCTTCAATTTCATGTTCTAATATAAGAAACAAAGTAATCGAGCATGATAAAGGCTTGGAAAGCACGGTTTGAATTACCAAAATTGAAGAACGTAAGGTAATCGGTCAACCGAAGCTATATTGAGCTTCCAGAGTCAACAGATGGTCGAACGACCTCGAATTCGATGCGCTCTTCATGAATAACCTATAATACAATACAATATATCAATCGGTTGAAGTACGTACGAGAATCATTGAGTTTTAAGTCAGTTATTGTGGTTTTCTTCTCGATTAAGCAAAAGAAACTTCAATCGAGGTTATGAGCTCAAATGTGTTTGAAATCAACGAGTAAGCTTCAATTTCATGTTCTTATATAAGTAATGAAGTAATCCAGCATGATAAAGGCTTGGAAAGCACGGTTTGAACTACCGAAATCGAAGAACGTAAGGTAATCGGTCAACCGAAGCTATCTTGAGCTTCCAGAATCAACAAATGGTCGAACGACCTCGAATTCAATGCGCTCTTCATGAATAACCTCTAATTCAATAAAATATATCAATCGGTTGAAGTACGTACGAGAATCATTGAGTTTTAAGTCAGTTATAGTGGTATTCTTCTCGATTAAGCAAAAGAGACTTCAACCGAGGTTATGAGCTCAAATGTGTTTGAAATCAATGAGTAAGCTTCAATTTCATGTTCTAATATAAGAAATGTAGTAATCGAGCATGATAAAGGCTTGGAAAGCACGGATTGAACTACCAAAATCGAAGAACGTAAGGTAATCGGTCAACCAAAGCTATCTTGAGCTTCCAGAGTCAACAGATGGTCAAACGACCTTGAATTCGATGCGCTCTTCATGAATAACCTCTAATTCAATACAATATATCAATCGGTTGAAGTACGTACGAGAATCATTGAGTTTTAAGTCAGTTATAGTGGTTTTCTTCTCGATTAAGAAAAAGAGACTTCAATCGAGGTTATGAGCTCAAATGCTTTTGAAATCAACGAGTAAGCTTCAATTTTATGTTCTAATATAAGAAATGAAGTAATCGAGCATGATAAAGGCTTGGAAAGCACGGTTTGAACTACCAAAATCGAAGAACGTAAGGTAATCGGTCAACCGAAGCTATCTTGAGCTTCCGGAGTCAACAGAGGTCGAACGACCTCGAATTCTATGCGCTCTTCATGAACAACCTCTAATTCAATACAACATATCAATCAGTTAAAGTACGTACGAGAATCATTGAGTTTTAAGTCAGTTATTGTGGTTATCTTCACGATTAAGCAAAAGAAACTTCAATCGAGGTTATGAGCTCAAATGCTTTTGAAATCAACGAGTAAGCTTCAATTTCATGTTCTTATATAAGTAATGAAGTAATCGAGCATGATAAAAGCTTGGAAAGCACGGTTTGAACTACCAAAATCGAAGAACGTAAGGTAATCGGTCAACCGAAGCTATCTTGAGCTTTCGGAGTCAACAGATGGTCGAACGACCTCCAATTCGATGCGATCATCATGAATAACCTCTAATTCAATACAATATATCAATCTGTTGAAGTAGGTACGAGAATCATTGAGTTTTAAGTCAGTTGTAGTGGTTTTCTTCTCGATTAAGCAAAAGAGACTTCAATCGAGGTTATGAGCTCAAATGCTTTTGAAATCAACGAGTAAGCTTCTATTTCATGGTCTAATACAAGAAATGAAGTAATCGACCATGATAAAGGTTTGGAAAGCACGGTTTGAACTACCAAAATAGAAGAACGTAAGGTAATCGCTCAACTGAAGATATCTTGAGCTTCCAGAGTGAACGAAGAACGTAAGGTAATCGGTCAACCGAAGCTATCTTGAGCTTCCGGAGTCAACTGATGGTCGAACGACCTCGAATTCGATGCGCTCTTCATGAATAACCTCTAATTAAATACAATATATCAATCGGTTGAAGTACATACGAGAATCATTGAGTTTTAAGTCAGTTATAGTGGTTTTCTTCTCGATTAAGCAAAAGAGACTTCAATCGAGGTTATGAGCTCAAATGCTTTTGGAATCAACGAGTAAGCTTCAATTTCATGTTCTAATATAAGAAATGAAGTAATCGAGCATGATAAAGGCTTGGAAAGCACGGTTTGAACTACCAAAATCAAAGAACGTAAGGTAATCGGTCAACCGAAGCTATCTTGAGCTTCCGCAGTCAACAGAAGGTCGAACGACCTCGAATTCGATGCGCTCTTCATGAATAACCTCTAATTCAATACAACATATCAATCAGTTAAAGTACGTACGAGAATCATTGAGTTTTAAGTCAGTTATTGTGGTTATCTTCACGATTAAGCAAAAGAAACTTCAATCGAGGTTATGAGCTCAAATGCTTTTGAAATCAACGAGTAAGCTTCAATTTCATGTTCTTATATAAGTAATGAAGTAATCGAGCATGATAAAAGCTTGGAAAGCATGGTTTGAACTACCAAAATCGAAGAACGTAAGGTAATCGGTCAACCGAAGCTATCTTGAGCTTTCGGAGTCAACAGATGGTCGAACGACCTCCAATTCGATGCGATCATCATGAATAACCTCTAATTCAATACAATATATCAATCTGTTGAAGTAGGTACGAGAATCATTGAGTTTTAAGTCAGTTGTAGTGGTTTTCTTCTCGATTAAGCAAAAGAGACTTCAATCGAGGTTATGAGCTCAAATGCTTTTGAAATCAACGAGTAAGCTTCTATTTCATGGTCTAATACAAGAAATGAAGTAATCGACCATGATAAAGGTTTGGAAAGCACGGTTTGAACTACCAAAATAGAAGAACGTAAGGTAATCGCTCAACTGAAGATATCTTGAGCTTCCAGAGTGAACGAAGAACGTAAGGTAATCGGTCAACCGAAGCTATCTTGAGCTTCCGGAGTCAACTGATGGTCGAACGACCTCGAATTCGATGCGCTCTTCATGAATAACCTCTAATTAAATACAATATATCAATCGGTTGAAGTACATACGAGAATCATTGAGTTTTAAGTCAGTTATAGTGGTTTTCTTCTCGATTAAGCAAAAGAGACTTCAATCGAGGTTATGAGCTCAAATGCTTTTGGAATCAACGAGTAAGCTTCAATTTCATGTTCTAATATAAGAAATGAAGTAATCGAGCATGATAAAGGCTTGGAAAGCACGGTTTGAACTACCAAAATCAAAGAACGTAAGGTAATCGGTCAACCGAAGCTATCTTGAGCTTCCGCAGTCAACAGAAGGTCGAATGACCTCGAATTCGATGCGCTCTTCATGAATAACCTCTAATTCAATACAACATATCGATCAGTTAAAGTACGTCGAGAATCATTGAGTTTTAAGTCAGTTATTGTGGTTTTCTTCTCGATTAAGCAAAAGAAACTTCAATCGAGGTTATGAGCTCAAATGTGTTTGAAATCAACGAGTAAGCTTCAATTTCATGTTCTTATATAAGTAATGAAGTAATCCAGCATGATAAAGGCTTGGAAAGCACGGTTTGAACTACCGAAATCGAAGAACGTAAGGTAATCGGTCAACCGAAGCTATCTTGAGCTTCCAGAATCAACAAATGGTCGAACGACCTCGAATTCAATGCGCTCTTCATGAATAACCTCTAATTCAATAAAATATATCAATCGGTTGAAGTACGTATGAGAATCATTGAGTTTTAAGTCAGTTGTAGTGGTTTTCTTCTCGATTAAGCAAAAGAGACTTCAATCGAGGTTATGAGCTCAAATGCTTTTTGAAATCAACGGAGTCCGGTGATGGACTCCACGTGGTCGCCGTCGTTGATGGTGGCCGCAGGCGGCGCCGGAGCGAGCAGCAGCGGCGGCAGAACCCGCGAGGGTTTCTGCCGCGGGTTAACGCGGCTGAAGGCGACGGCGAGGGCGGTGGAGGTAGCGTCCAGGGAGGCGGAGCACACCGGCGACATCAACACTAGCAGCAGGAGCCGCGGCGGACGTCGCCGGCGGCAGAATCGGCGGCAGCAGGCGGGGGGTTTCCGCGGCAGAACCCTATCAAGGGATTCACGCCGCGAGCTTCGCCGGAGAGGGCTGCCGGCCGTGTCACCGGCAGGGATCGACGGCCAGCAGCACAGCGGCGCCAGGGAGGCGGAGGCGGCCGGCGGCAGGGCCTCACGCCGTCGGCTGCGGCGCGGGCAGCCTAGCACGCCCGTGCCCTAGCCCGTGGACGGGCCTAGGGTTTCCAACCCGGCCCGTTCGCGTTTACGGGCTGCCTCCAGCGTTCGGGCTCGGGCCCAGTCACGAATTCGGGCCGTGTTAGGTCGGTTTCGGGTTCGTGGGCCCATAAGAGTGAAACGAGCGCGGTTTGGGCCTTTTCGAGAGAATTGGGTCACGTGGTGTGGGCCCAATCTCGGTTAGAGAAGCCCAATGGCAACGAAAATTAGAAAATAAATTATCTAAATAATTTATTTATTTTCGGGGAGAAACGGGAGATCAACTCGGAGGACTTATTCAAGACCGAAGCATGTTTCGGATTTTATTATTTAATGTAATAGTTTAGACGGGTCGTCACACCACGAAAAGCGAGTTTTATTTTTGTTTTTATCTCGTTCTTCTTAAGCATGCTATGGATGCATATTTATTATAGCATGTCTTGCCTGTCGAGGTGATTAAATTGCGCTTAGTCGAGCATGTTTTAGGATTGTCAATATAAGCATGTTTTAAATTTTCTGCGAGCATGGTTTATTTGTTGCGTTTAGAAAATTATGCTTAGGATTATGTGGCAACGTGATCTAGCATGTCGACAACCTTTTGAAAGAAAAAATACTAAGCAGATAAAAACGTTTTTGGTATAGAAAATGTTAAGACCTCCACAACTAACCTTAAGGTGAAGTTTGGTGCGAGTGTGTAAACGTCCACACGAACGTGGCTTGCACATCGTATCGAACGAGTTCGCCAGACTTAGGGTTTCTTAACAAAAATGTTCTAACCAAAGTGAGAAGTGGGAGCTTTTCTGAGTAAACGTCCACACTAACGTGGCTTACTCGGAATAGTAACTACGGTTTTCTCTGGAGTTGGTTTTTGAACAAAGATAGCTTAAGGAAAATAGTGTTTTTTCCAAGTTAGGCTAAGATTGTGGTTAAAAGCATAGATATTAGTTAGAATACAACTCCCCAACGGAGTCCCTTTTCTAATCTAATATGGTCTAGTAAGGTTCAACTATTAGCTCTATTTGCCATAAGGATAGGTTGGCAAGATAAGTAGAGTTAAAGATCCGAGTATCTGGTCGAACAGTGGGAGCGTAAACTTCCACACGAACGTGGCTTGCGATCTGCACTGTTTGGGCTGTTGAAGGTTTCGAAATTATTGGTTTATCAAAAGGTTACAATAATTTTCGTTACGAATTGATGCATGATCTTTTCTTACTTGTGTCTATGTGTTTATTGCTTTTTCAGATATGACTTTAGGCCCGTTGATAAATGTTCTCACTTCAAAGCCTCTCGTTGGTTCCAATTATTTGGAATGGAAACGAAATCTTGAGTATGTCTTGGTTGCGGAAGAGTACAATTTTGTACTCACAACTCCTGAACCTGCTCCCTTGACGAAGGAATCCACTGATGTTGAGAGGGAAGAACATAAGAGATGGCACAAGGCCAATGATATGGCAAAGTGCTTCATCATGACTTCTATGTCAAGTCAGATGCAGTTAGAACACAAGAATTTTGTGAAAGCATCTGACATTATGTTCAATCTCAAGGAACTCTTTGGAGAGAAGGACAGAGCTGCCCGTTTTGAGGCCATGAGGAAACTCATGACCACAAAGATGACGGAAGGCACTTCAGTGCGTGATCATGTTCTGAGTCTGATGCACGCATAGAATGAACTGGAAGAGCTCGGTGGAGGTATCGATGGTGAAGCCAAAGTCGATATGATACTCCATACGCTTCCAAAGTCCTTCGAGAATTTCCGTCTGAATGTAGTCATAAACAAAAAGGAGTACACTCAGAATGAACTTCTTAATGACTTGGTGACTGCCGAAGCCATGATGAGCGAGGGCGCCACGGCGCTGTCATCAGTGAAGGCATCTTCTTATGCACCGAAAGGTGGGATCAAGAAGAAACCGTGGTTGAGAAAGAAAGCGGCTAGCACCAGTGGGAGCAAAGGTAGTAAGCCTACCAAAGGCGGTGAAAAGCCTAAGGGGAAAGGCAAGTGCTTCAAGTGCAACAAGACAGGACACTGGAAGGCTGACTGCCCTCTAAAGAAGAAGAATTCTGGTACGTCATTCACATTTGTAACTGAAACATGCTTAGCTGCAAGTTCTACCCAGACTTGGGTAGTAGATACGGGAGCATCTGACCATGTATGTTACTCCTTGCAGGGGTTTCTGCAGACAAGGGAGCTGAGTGATGACGAGATTACCATCTCCATGGGCGATGCATCGAAAGTTGCAGCTGTCGCAGTTGGAGATATTCATTTATCGTTTGATAGTACTGTTTTGGTTTTGAGAGACGTTTTGTATGTGCCTGCTTTTAGGCGAAACTTGATTTCTGTTTCGAAACTATTTATTTACGGATATTCAGTTGTTATTGATAGAGGCGTTTCTATCATGAAAGACAATGAAGTTATAGTTTCTGGCACATTGTCCCGGTCTCTCTATACCATTACTTGTCCTATGAATGATTCTTCTTCTTATAATGCTTCCTCGTCATTGAATACTAAAAAGAGGAAGAATCCGTCTCAAACGAACCAAACTCTATTATGGCACTTACGATTGGGTCACATCAATCAAAAGAGGATTCAAAGGTTGATAAAAGAAGGTGTTTTGGATTTCCAAATAGAACCTTTATCAACGTGTGAATCATGTTTGGAAGGAAAGATAGTGACCAGACCTTTCAAGTCCATAGGATATCGAGCCCAAGAGCTCTTGGAGTTGGTTCATTCTGACTTGTGTGGACCGATGTCCGTTCAAGCTCGAGGAGGTTACGAGTATTTCGTCACATTTATTGATGACTACTCGAGATACGGTTATATCTACCTGCTCCACAGGAAGTCCGAATGCTTTGATAAATTCAAGGAATTCAAAGCGGAAGTGGAGAAGAGAACGGGTAGAAGTATCAAGTCACTTCGCTCTGATAGAGGTGGCGAGTACCTCGGAACTGAGTTTCAAACTTTCTTGTCAGAAAATGGGATTTCATCTCAGTTAACTACGCCTGGTACTCCCCAACAGAACGGTGTAGCTGAGAGACGGAATCGTACTCTTTTAGACACAGTTAGATCGGTGATGAGCTATGCATCCTTGCCAATTTCGTTATGGGGATATGCCTTGGAAACAGCAGGTTATCTCCTCAATCTAGTACCTACAAAGTCGACAGTTAAAACTCCTTCCAAATTATGGACAGGGCGCAAGCCTAGCTTGGGTCATATTCGGGTTTGGGGATGCCCAGCACACGTGCTGACTAAGGAGGCCGACAAATTGAGGTCTAAGACTGAGGTTAGGCTGTTTGTAGGATATCCAAAGGGAACGAAAGGAGGTTATTTCTATAGTCCCCAGGATCAGAAGGTCATTGTGAGCACCAATGCCCGATTCCTAGAGGAGGACTTTATTAGTAACCATCGGACAAGGAGCGAAATAATGCTCGATGAGTTGCGAGCATCAGCAGCCGACGAAATTCCAGAACAGCCGAGAGTACAAGAGGTTATACCACTAACTGCACCCTTATCCGATACTGTATCTCCACCATCGCTTCGTCGCAGTGGGAGGTTGTTCGTCAACCGGACCGTTTCATGTTCGTGGGAGAATCCACTGAACTACTCTCGGGTATCGAACATGATGAGATCGACCCCTGGACTTACAAGGAAGCGATGGAGGACGAGGATGCAGATTCCTGGAGAGTTTCTATGGATTCGGAGATAGAATCCATAGTTAACATGGACGTGTCGACCTTGCGGAGCTGCCGGATGGGGTAAAGCCCATCGGTTGCAAGTGGGTGTACAAGAGAAAGAGAGGACCTGACGGGAAGGTTTTAGCCTTCAAAGCTAGATTGGTGGCGAAAGGATTCACTCAGAAAGAGGGAATCGATTACGATGAGACATTTTCGCCGGTTGCCATGCTTAAGTCCGTCAGAATACTCTTGTCCATGGCGGCACATTTAGACCTAGAGGTTTGGCAAATGGACGTCAAGAATGCGTTCTTGAACGGGTACCTTGAAAAAGGTAGGGACATTTATATGCGCCAACCAGAAGGTTATGTGAGAGATGGCCAGGAGCATCTCGTGTGGAAGCTTAAGAAGTCCTTATATGGACTTAAGCAAGTGTCCAGGTCCTGGAACATTCGTTTTGATGGAGTGATTAAATCCTATGGATTTGTCCAGTACTTAAACGAAAGTTGTGTTTACAGGCTCAGTTCGGACGGAAGCGTGGTATTCTTAGTACTGTACGTAGATGACATACTTCTCATTGGCAACAATGTGAACGTGTTATCAGGCGTAAAGGATTGGTTGTCTGAACAGTTTCAGATGAAAGACTTGGGAGAAGCAGGTTACATCCTAGGGATCAAGGTGATCAGAGATCGCCATAAGAGGATGTTAGGCTTAAGCCAAGCTTCATATATAGATACTGTGATCGCCCGTTTCAGCATGCAGAATGCCAAGAAGGGTTTTCTTCCCTTCAGACATGGCATACCTCTATCTAAGGACATGTGTCCGAAGACACAAGAGGAGATAGAGGGCATGAAGACTATACCGTATGCTTCCGCGGTTGGAAGTCTCATGTATGCAATGCTGTGTACTAGACCAGATATCTGCTATGCGGTTGGCATGGTGGCGAGATATCAGTCTAACCCTGGCCAGGGACATTGGACGGCTGTTAAGCACATTTTAAAGAATCTCAAGAGGACAAGAGATCATGTGCTTGTTTATCGGTCCAATGAGATAATCCCAATAGGGTATACGGACTCAGACTTCCAGGCTGATCGAGATGAGAGGAAATCTACCTCATGCTATGTGTTTACCTTTGGAGGTGGAGCCGTCACTTGGAAGAGTGTGAAGTAGAAGTGCATCGCAGACTCGACCATGGAGGCTGAATATGTGGCTGCTTGTGAGGCTGCTAAAGAGGCTGTGTGGCTCCTGAACTTCCTTAATGAGCTAGAACTAGTTCCCAGTTTGCCCAGAGGTATCACCTTATATTGTGATAATGCTGGAGCAGTTGCGAACTGCAAGGAACCTAGGGCTCACAAGGCGAGCAAACACATAGAGAGAAAGTACCATCTCGTACGAGCAATCGTCGAAAGAGGAGAAGTAGAAGTGAAGAAAATCCCTTCAGCGGATAATCTGGCAGATCCATTCACAAAGAGCTTACCAGTCAAGGTGTTCGACAAGCATGTCGAAGGGATGGGACTAGAGCGCCTCCCACACTAGTAAACTTTGAGTATAAGTGGGAGAAGATGTGTAATAGATGCTAGATTGTAGAAACTTTGCCTTTTGTCACATGATATACTAAAAGTTTGCTTTAGTATAAGTGGGAGATTGATAGATTTGTATACTAGAAAGCAGGCCTTTTAGCTTGTATGCATGTGTTGTCCATAACCACTAACAATCTTCTATCTGATTAAGTATGAATTGTCATCCATGCATCAAACATCTATCCATTATCTCAAAGTTGTAGGCTTTATGGTGTGTTGTAGATCACAGATGACCATAGTTGCCGGTTCCTCAAGAGATATAAAAGGGTATCACAGTTGAGACAGTTCTGGATATAACTGTCGGTTTAGGCTGTAGTATAGGCTGCATAAGTAGCTTGTCTTGGCTACTTGTCTATACTAGTACGTGCGTGTACTGATAGGATCACGGTGAGGTGTATTCTTCTATTCTGACCAGATGTAGAAAGAATCAAGACCTCGGTGACTTAAGATGAACCTTAACTCTAGTTGAGTCCTAAGGGTGTATAGTTGTGGTCTGCTTCTTTGATTTACCATGGGTGAGAGTTCAGAGTATCTGTAACTCAATATGCTCCGTATCTTGGGAAGCAACTACAACTAGTACGACTCTTAGTGTAACTGCAACAGAGCACCATATCCTGGTAGAACAGGTTGATCACATCCCCTGAGGAATTCATTAAGGACTATCATACCAAACCCTGCAGGTGGATTAAATTCCGGTATGATGAGTAAGGTATGAATGGTACTACTCAGGAATATAAAAGAAGTTGAATAACACGAGCAGTCAGAAGCTCTAAGTTAATCAACGGATGTGGGATATCTTAAATATGGGGGTCGTTAAGTCTAATACTAGCCCTGAACTCAACAGGGGTAAAACAGGTAATTCAGTACTATTACTTTAGTTGAATGTTTTAGTACTTATGGACTAAATTATACTCTGGGCTGAGTATGGAGAATTTAGCCATTGGGAGGCCTCGGTTTTACCAGCTAGTAGATCCCTGATCTGGCCCAAAAAGCTCAATAGGCCACAGTATAAGGAATAAGTGGGCCACCACTCAGTTGGGCCCAGTATGTGGCGCCAACTGTGCTCATGGGCGGCCAGTCCATAAGTTGCAGGCCTGGCCTGCAACTTAAGCCCAAGTCTCTCTTGGTCTCCTCTATATATACCCCCTCAAGGTCTTGTTTAGACCTAACAGTCAGAATAATCGAGTGCACTTAATATTCTGAACAAGAAAAAGGAGGCTAGGGTTAGAGAGAGAGAGACGCGCGGCCGAGCAGCAGTTTTGGTGGGGATCCCGTTTCCGTGGCTGATTCCGAAGCTCGTTGTCCATCCAACGTCAGAATCGAGCAGGGATACAGATCAGAAGATCTATTCGCGAGTTCTCTACTTCTTCAGGTAATCGATCTATAAACCCCCTATGATTCCGCACTAAATTCATAGGAGCATGATAGGTTTAATTCGATAGTTAGATATCCGAAATAGATCCTCGGGCGAACCGATCTTCACCGATCAGATATGGTTCCTTCATGACCTTGACAAGTCGACCTCTTTATCGACCTGATTTTCAAAAACGTCAAAAACGGTTGGTTATTGGTGTATTCCCCCCCCCAATACACCAATTACTCTTTTCCGGGACCAACAAGTGGTATCAGAGCAGTGGTTCTTTTGACCGCTGCTTTGCATACTAAAAGTTTTTTTATCTAACTTATGGTCATTTTGAACCGATCCTTTTGAAAAATCTTTTCATTCATATCATATCATATTATTTGCAATGGAGGCTTCTCTTCTCAGGGTTTGTGAAGATTTCTCCATACAAGGCTATGGAGACTGGAGCTTTAGAATCAAGATGTGTCTCAAAGCACATCACGTCCTCATGTGGGAGATCATCGAAAATGGCCCCACTCCTATTTATGCAGCGAAGATCATCGTTGAAGGAACGTCCCCCGGGGAGGCCACATACGAGAAGATCGTCAAAAATCCTCGCGACTACACAACCGAGGAAAGGAAGGAGGCCAGTCTCGATGATTATGCAAAGGGACTCATCTTTAGCACTGTAAAGGGCGTCTATCTTGCCAAGATCCGAAATCTTGAAACTGCCAAAGAAATGTGGGACACCCTCCGGTCCATCAGCCTGGGTTCAGAAGAGATGAAGGAGAACAAGCTGTCCATGGCGTGCAGCAAGTTCAATGACTTCAAGATGATATCGGGTGAAACCATAGAAGCAATGAAGATTCGCTTCACCGAAATAATTCTCGAGGTCGCTGCAATCAACCCTCACAAATATACGCAGCGCGAGAAAAATCTTAAAGTGATGCGTGCTCTACCCCGCAAACTGGCACGTATACACCGCCATGCATCCAGCCCGTTCCGACTTCAACTCTCTCACCACTGAAGGCCTTTTCGACATTCTTGTCGGAAATGAATATGAGATGATCCGCATCCACGGGTCAGCACAACCTTCTACCAGCAAGAAGGCCGATGAAAAGAATGATAAGGAGGTAGCCTTCAAGGCCGAATCAGCCTTTGTTGCTACCCCAAGCTCGATTGACGAATCCATCGTCAAAAAGTTCGAGAAGATGACTCTCGACTATGCACTCGCTGCTAGGAGAAATGAGAAGCTCCTAGGAAAAGTTGTCAAATACAAGAAATTCTACCGTGACAACAAGCGAAATTTCTCAAACCGCAACCACGACCGCCCTGACAAAAAGGGAGAAGGTAAACCCTCAACCTTCAATTCTTCTAACACACCTGAGGGTGGTTGTTTTGGTTGTGGCAGGCCGGGTCACTATAAGACCGATTGTCCTGATCTGACAAAGGCCAAGAGAGACGAGCTCCGTGCAAAGTGCGATAAGAAGCTCAAAGATCAACGAGCTGCCATGATCGCCGAAGAATCAAAGGAGGCTCACCTCTCAGACAGCTCGTCAAGTGATGACGAGGGTTACATCGCTTTCGACGAAAGTGATGATGAAGAATGTTTTGTTGGAGAACACCAACAAACCGAGGGATCTTCAAAGGTAGTTCCTCAACCTATTTCACTTTCTTTCTCTGACGATGAATGTGCAGAAGAAGGTGAAGAACTATCCGAGTCTGTGTCTTGGGAAGAAATCAAGAAACAGCTCGATGATTATGCCGATCTCGTGGATACTCTCAAAGAGGTCGTTGAAGATAATGCTAAGCTGATAAACAAGAATGAAGAATACAAGCTAGCATTAGAAGTAAAATTCACTCCCTATGATGAGGAAAAGGAAAGGGAGATCGAAGCCCTAAAGTCAAAAATTGAAGAATTGACTTTCCGAGTAAAGGAGTTCGATACCAGGGCGCTCGAGAAGGACGAGTCCCTCAAAATCAAAGATGCTGAAATTCACAGCCTTACATCAAAATTGGCTGACTTGGTTATTCGACACGAACTCCTCGTGGAAAAAGAAGGAAAGCTTCAACTCACCTTAAGTCAATTGAAGAAGAGCGGAAAGAAACTGGAAGAGGTCCAATCCACGCAACGCAATCCACGCGATCACTCTGGTATTGGATTTAGTGGAAAATCCAAGGAAAGCAAGGATAAAGACTGTGAGATCAAGTTCGTAAAAGCGCAGTCAAAATCAAAGAATATCCGGAAAGCTCATCAAGCTCTGCCAGATAAGATGGTCAAGCTGAAGAATCCAGTTCGACAGCCCCGAGCCATTCTTTTAAAGCAACACAAGAAGACCGATCTTCATAAGAAGGAACAGCCTGTTCCTCAAAAGAAAGTGAGTCGACCTGCCCAGCATCGTCGACCTGCCCCTACTCATCAAAAGCAGGCTGTTCATCAAGGGCGTTACGAAGGCCAGTACTACCAAAGGACATATCACCCTCAGTTCTTCTACCCTGCTCAACAAGGGTGTTACTGCCACTATCCACAACAGTCAAACTTCCAAGACTGGCAGTATCAACCTGGTTTTCATGAAGAGCATTATCAGCCTCGTCGCCCTCGCTCAAAGAAATCCAAGGCTCCCAAGCCCAAGACCGCCACTGCCTCGTCCTCAGCCTCGGATAGAAGCAGACCGGCGAAACAAATCTGGGTCCGAAAGGCCGTTCCCGCAACCGATGTAGCACCCAATCTAAAATGGGTTGCTAAGTTTGATTAATTGCAGGTCGGGAAGGCTCAAAGAAGGAGCCAAGCAGCTCGTGGAGCTGTATGGATCATTGATAGTGGATGCTCCAAGCACATGACGTGTGACAAAACGCTACTATCAAATTATCAAGAACGAGACGGGCCACTTGTAACCTTTGGACGTAATTCGAAGGGTCACACAAGAGGCCAGGGCGATCTAAAAGTTGGAAAAACAACTATTTCTAATGTCTCGTATGTTGAAGGTCTTAATCATAATTTATTCTCTGTGTCGTAATTCTGCTCGAATGGTAAACGAGTAGAATTCACCGCTTACAAATGTCTCGTGAGAAATGAGGAAGGAGAAATACTCCTTACCGGAATTTTGCAGGATAGACTCTACATAGTTCAATGGACTGATGGGATAGAGACCTGCCTGATCACAAAGGCTGATTCTGAGACAAGCTGGTTATGGCACAAGAGGCTGAGTCATTTGAACTTCAAGGCCATCAACAAGCTCGCACGCAACAAACTGGTGAACGACCTGCCAGATCAAGTTTTCGATCGTGATCACATTTGCAAAGCCTGTCAAGCTGGAAAGCAAACAAGATCATCCTTTCCAAGTGTGATGGCACAAGTTTCAAATCGAATTCTTGAGCTTCTTCATCTCGACCTCTTTGGTCCAGTCACTCCCTTGAGTATAAACGGTAGAAAATACGTTCTCGTTATTATAGATGACTATTCTAGATTTACGTGGGTTATTTTCATGTACAAAAAGAAGGAGACTTTGGAGAAGCTACCCGCGTTGCTGAGCAAACTGTGCAATCAAAAGGAGAAATCCATCATCTCCATTCGATCCGATCGAGGCACCGAATTTATCAATGCGATGATCGAAGAATATTGCACAAAGAGTGGAATTCATCATCAAACCTCAGCAGCTCGTACACCTCAACAAAACGGCGTAGTGGAGCGCCGTAACAGGTCGCTGAAGGAAGCAGCTCGTACCATGTTGGACGAAACCAACCTTCCAAAGAAGTTTTGGGCAGAGGCCGTTAACACAGCCTGCTATACCCAAAACAGGTCGATCATCACTACCCGACATGGAAAGACTCCTTATGAGCTGTGGAACAACAAGCTCCCCAGGTTAAAGTATTTTAAATCTTTTGGATGCTTGTGTTACATCCATAACAATGGGAAATCTTAATTAAAAACTTTTGATAGCAAGGCCGATCCAGGAGTATTTTTAGGTTATTCGGAGGTTAGCAAAGCTTATAGAGTTTTTAATAAGAAAACCCTAGTTGTGGAGGTAACACCTCATGCTGTGTTTGATGAATCTACTTGTCTGTACAGAGAGTTAAGAACAGGTCCAGATCATTCCTTTACTAACAGTTCGTCCAACTCCCCCATCGACGACCTGCTAGTATGGACTCCAACTGATCTACAGGAAGAGGATCAATCTGATCCGAAGGTCACACAGCAAGGGGAAAATGATGCAAGTAATGTTCCTACATCAGGCTGTAATACATCAGCCGGAATTAACCAGGCTGATCCCCCATTCTCAGTTCCCCAGACTGATGCTGTTAACGACCTTACAACTCAAGTCGAGCAGCTCGATGAGTCTATGGAGCAGCTCGATATTCAGTCCGATCAGCAGCATGATCAACAGCCCGAGCAACAGCACTTGTTCACTGATCAACCTTCAACTCACCCAGAGTTTGACGAACCTATTAATGAGCCCGATCCAATTATTTCAAACGAAGAAAGATCACGACGCAGACGATGGATCGATGATCACCCAAAAGAGCTCATTATTGGGAACCCAAACCAAAGAGTGCGGACAAGAAGAACGATTGGTGAAAGTGCGCTACTAAGCTGCTATCTCTCTCGTATAGAACCCAAAGATGCCATTGAAGCTCTTCGTGACGCTGACTGGATTCAAGCCATGCAAGAAGAACTCAATGAATTCAAAAGAAATGAAGTATGGTCTCAAGTTGATCGTCCTTATCATCAGGGCGTCATTGGAGTTAAATGGGTCTATAAAAACAAGAGAGACGAATCTGAAGAAGTTGTCAGAAATAAAGCCCGATTGGTAGCAAAGGGTTACTGTCAACAAGAAGGAATCGATTATGACGAGACGTTTGCCCCCGTCGCAAGATTAGAAGCTATAAGGCTGTTTCTAGCTTATGCCGCTCATCAACGATTCAAAGTCTACCAGATGGATGTAAAGAGCGCGTTTCTCAATGGCGTTCTCGAAGAAGAAGTCTATGTGGAACAGCCTCCAGGATTCGAAGAGGGTGATTCGAGCAAAGTTTACAAACTACACAAGGCCGTCTACGGACTTAAGCAAGCTCCTCGAGCTTGGTATGAGACGCTATCATCCATTCTCATCGAATCCGGATTCAAGCGTGGATCAGTCGACAAAACGATATTCACTATCAAAGTGAATGAACATATCCTTTTAGTACAAATTTATGTTGATGACATTATTTTTGGATCTAAGTCTCCCCTATTATGCGAAAAATTTGGTAACCTCATGACAGACAAATATAAAATGTCTATGATGGGGGAAATGAATTTCTTTCTAGGGTTGCAGGTCAAGCAGTCCGATGAAGGAATCTTCATTAGCCAAACAAAGTATGCATACGAGTTGGTCGATAAGTTTGGTGTCAAAGACAGCAAGCCCGTCAAAATACCGATGCTCTCTGGTGGGAAGATCGACCCGGATCCAGAAGGAAAACCTGCCAACATAACACAGCACAGGGGTATTATTGGTTCATTACTTTATCTAACTGCGAGTCGACCTGATATCACTTTTGCAGTTGGAGTGTGTGCTCGATATCAAGCTAATCCAAAGGAATCTCACTTGGAAGCAGCAAAGAAAATTCTTCGATACATCAAAGGAACCGTAAATTTAGGTCTTTGGTATCCTTGTGATGATAATTTGCAGCTTACAGGTTATTCAGATTCTGATCATGCAGGGTGCAAGCTCGATAGGAAATCTACCTCGGGTACTTGCCAATTTCTCGGAAACAAGCTGATATCATGGTTTTCAAAGAAACAAACTTCAGTAGCCACCTCCACCACAGAGGCTGAGTATATGGCCGCAGGGAGTTGTTGCGCACAAATCTTGTGGCTCAAACAACAACTCAAAGATTATGAAGTTGAAGTCAGTGAAGTGCCCATATTCTGCGACAGTTCGAGTGCTATCACCATTACTCAAAATCCAGTTCTTCATACAAGATGCAAACACGTGGATATTCGACATCACTTTATTCGTGATCACGTGGAAAAGAAGAACGTGGTTATTGAGAAGATACACACTGTTATTTAACAAGCTGATATCCTAACCAAACCACTAGCCGAAGAAAGATTCAAAATGCTGTGTGGAAAGTTAGGCTTATTAAACGTTGAGTCAACAGGCCGTTCGTGAGTCAACAGGTCGTCACTTTTTAAATAGGCCGTTTCTAGTCAACAGGTCGTCATCTATTCAACAGACCGATATTCAAACGACAGATCGTTCCCTATCAACAGGCCGTTTCTAGTCAACAGGTCGTCATCTATTCAACAGACCGATAGTCAAACGACAGATCGTTCCCTATCAACAGGCCGTCGACTACCAGTCAACAGCTCGTTATCATACTGATATGAGTCAACAGTCCAAGACTATCAATCTTAGATCGACCTGTGTTCCTCAAACACTTAATCAAGTGATCCATCAATTGAGGGGGAACAAAGGCCGATATCTACCACCAGGTCGATATCACAAAGTCCAGGCCGTTCTCATTTCATCAGGCCGCAATCAACCTGAATGCAACCCGCATTAATGAAGGGGGAATCAAAGGGGTAGTATCACCCTTTGTCTTTCATTTAACTTCTTTAATACGCATTAAATTCTCTCTATTATTGAAATTTATTTCTCAATGTGTTACATTGTTTAAGGCTCTGTTGTTTTGCAGAAATTAAGGAAAAAGGGAATAATCATTGCTATTTTTGCAACCTATCTAGTCAAGTGTCAAATATTGACACATTGACCGAGGTCGCATTTAATTCCCTCCAACCCTTTCTGAAAAAGTGCAAGGATACGCACGTTTTTCTTTAACTCACGCGCGGATGTGAATCATTTCACATTCCACGCGCTTTCATCGTGCGGACGAGAGTTAAAGGAAAAACTTTAACCCTTTCAAATTCGAATGATCCCAACCATTCAATATGTCTATATATATCATGAAGTTTTCATTCGAAACGTTACTTACTCTCTCTGCAAAAAAAAAAAAAAAAAAAAAAAAAAAAAAAAAAAAAAAAAAAAAAACCTAATTTCTTCAGTTTTTGCTAAAACATCAGCCGCTGCTCTTCTCGCCATTTACTCCCTTCTCCGTCAACACTCTTACTCATCTAATCTTGTAAAATGTCAGGAAAATCATCTTCCGGCCTTCCAGAAATGGAATGGGATGCGATCGCTGCCTATTTGAACTCCCGCATCAAATATGAGCTGTACATGGTTCGTGAGACCTTCGGGTTTCGCGATCTGGAATCGATGTACGCCCTGGTGGAAACGTGTCTTCCTTTCCACCGGATTATCTCTGCCCGACCGCCGAAGCTTCTTACAAAGGTCATGAGTGCGTTCTTCTACAACTGGAACAAGGGCGACTCCGTCTCCACCCATTCTGTGTCTCTCGGAAGTCAGAAAGCCGCCCACCACATCAACGTCCTCGACGCCGTGAAGGTTGCCTTCAGTATTGGGGAGGGTGGGCCGCTGCAACTTTCCGAGATTTCTCGTGATCATCTGCAGGAGGTTCTTGACCGCGTTCTCATGGAGCCAAGGCCATATTTGGCGAGTACGTTCAAGAGGAACGAGCTCCGTCCTAAGTACAGGCTGCTTATGGACTTTGTGCAGAGGTGTTTTCTAGGGCACCTCGGGAATCACGACCAGGTCACGCCGTTGAAGTTTCAAATAATGACGGCCGTGATTCTCAACCTGCCCATCAGCTGGGCCAAGCTGATGGTCACCCTGCTATGGGATGAGGCCAAGCAGATCGACTGCTCCATGGAGGGAGAGGCCGTGGTGGGAGTGCGTCTCCACAACGAAAAGAGGCCGCTTCGTCTTGGGATGAAGGCGACCTGCATCATAACCTCCTTCTTCAAAAATCAGAGGTGGACAGACGAGCCGGCCTTCCCCCATATCTTCATTCCAAAAGATCTCCATCAGATGGAGATGGCATTGGGAGTCGTGCCGCAGATATTTTACAGGTCGCCAGACCACGTAAGGCCGCACCTTATTCGGACTGGAGAGTCCAAGGTCGGATGGAGGGTGCCGCCTCGCCCTGTGCAGAAGAAGAAGCGAAAGGCCGACGACGAGCTGTTGCCCTCTCGCCCTGCCAAGAAGACTCCCCCTCCAAGGAAACAATCTGCTTCTTCAGAACCGGTCAGGCCGTTGCACCGTGTTCTTCCCATGGAGGACGAGCAGCTCGTTTCCAGTAGGCAGCCTTCGCCCTCCCCATCGCCCTCACCTTCGCTGGAACGGACTCCTTCGCCAGTCCGTTCCGCAATCGAGCCGTCCGCCTCGCAGCATCGTCCTGCATCTCCCCCCCCCCCCCCCCCCCCCCCCCCCCCCCGCAGGACGTTGTCATTTCCTCTCCTGCAGGCTCCCCCGCTCGTCGTCGCATTGGTTCGGTGGAGATCGAGGATCTCACCGAAGACGAGCCCCAACCTTCCCCCTTCCGGCATGTCGCCATGGAGGAAGATATCGTCCTGCCTATCCAGCCGATCGCCGAGCAGCCTGTGTCTGCTGCTCACTCTATGGTGGCTTCTATGAAGGCTGAAGCCAGGCTGAGGGTGATCGACCTGATGCCGGGGATTGAGCAACTCCCCAAGTCCCTGAATCTAGCAGCTCGCCTCCAGTTTTATCTGGCTTGTAAGTCGAGTTACTACTATGTGTTTGAGGCATTGCTTCAGGTAGTCTCCCTCGATGATCTGAAGGTTGAGGAGCTGGAGCTAGAGGCCGAGTTCAACTTCTTCAGTGTAGAGGATACTGCCGCCAACTTCCAATCCCTCGTGCTGCGGCGCATGAAGGTTGAAGCCAAAATTTTGGGCATCGACCTTCGCCCCCTCTACACCAACTCGCGTGTCCTCTACAACTCCGCCTCTGTTATCGGAGACGAGTTTGATGCCATTCAAACTCCGGAGCAATCGCCACCCAGGAATGAAGGTGGTGATCAAGCTCTTACTGCTGCTACTGCTGCTCCATCTCCCCAAGTATCAAAGTTCGATGTGGAGACCGAGCTCAATTCCCTCTCTGCCAAGCTCGAGTCTCTCACCTTAGCATTCCGGAGTAGATCAAGCAGGCCGTAGCAGAGGCCCGGGTCGAAATTTTGAAAGAGGCCAAGACCCAAGCCGATGAAGCTGCCAGGGAGCAGGTCACGAAGTTTGTCGTGGAACATTTGAAGGATTACACGGACAAGCTTCTGTCGGACCAGCTCGAGTCTCTCAACATGGCGTCCCGGGAGCTGATCGGGGAAGTGAAGGAGGACATGGCCAAGGTCGATCAGCGAGTGACCGACCTGATTTCATCTATCTCCAATTCGGCATCGGCCTCCAACACTCAAATCAACGCCATCCTCGACACCCTCACCAGCCTGCTCAACCGGGCACCAGCAATTGAGGGATGCCGTATCCAAGCTGCAGGTGGAGGACGCTTCCCTTCTTTCGCTCATCAACTCCCTTTCTGATGATGTCGAAAAGGGGGAAGAAGCACAGACCTTAGCCAAGAAGAGAGAACCAGCAAATCCAAAATTCCTCAATCTTCTTCGGCTCATCCCCCTCCTCCTCCGCCTCCGCTGCCAAGGAAGCCCGATTCCGAGGCCGCCACCGCCAAAGCTCGATTGGCTCGCGAGGCCGAGCTGATAACCGCCATGCATCTTGCCGGAGCTACTCCGGAGCAGGCCGTGAACCCATCTGAGCAGAGGCATTTCATTGCAGAGTGCCGGGCTGCAGAAGCAAGGAAGAAGGCTGAAGAGGACTGGATCAGCCAGTCGGCCTCCGAGCTCATTTTGGAAGCTGGACTCCAGCAGCAGGCCATGGAGTGGCTCGACGAAAGCCCAGAACGCCCTGTTGATGGAGCTCAACAGCTGTTTCATCCTTCTCTTCTATTGGATCCATGACCCCTCCCTCCCAGAAGATGCCGATGCTGCCTATGCGGCCTACATGATGAAGTTCCTAACCAACAGTTTGTTGGTGAATTACGTAGGAAGGCTGCAGAGGCCGGTGCGATCTTGCGGGCTACTGCCAAGCAATACTTCACGCCCTTGTTGATCGGTGATTCGTCCTTCTTGGACTATTCGCGAATCGACCGATACATCGCACTGACAGCTATCGGCATGAACGTCAACGTCTCAAATTTCGATCCCACTTATTGCCGAATCAGGGATGGAATCTATGTGAGTATGAAGGCTAAATCTAGGGAGCAGATCCAAGAGGAAAGAGTGGCAGCCCGTGCCCAGTAGAAGAAGTAGTAGAATAGATGATTTTGTGTAAGTTTTTGATATTCATTTAAGCTCATAGCTTGCTTTGTAAAATCCCTATGTAATTTCACTATCGAGCTGAATGAAGCAAAAATCATCTATTCGACCTGACGACAATATCTCTTTGTCCAGGCAAACTGCCTTTACTGCTTTATTTTCATTATGTCTCATTAACTGCCTTTACTATAATTCCGTATCAACCTTCATGGTTAATCGAACTTTCATCGTTTTATATTCTTAGGAATTATTTGTAAGTGTATGGTTTCGACATCATCAAAAAGGGGGAAATTGTTGGGAACCCTTTGCAGTTTGATTTTGATGATGTTTTTCGAAACCACACTTAGGCATATTTTCACTTGTTTAGGGTCAAGGCCGATAGATCGACCTGCTACCTGTTAGTGCAGGCCGATGCTCTCTAAAGTTTAAATACAAGTTCGATCCACTCTGTAAGAGAAAGGTTGTTTATCGACCTGCCCTCATTCGGGTCGAGCTGTTATATCTAGCTGTCTATCGACCTTCCTTATCAAGCTTCCAGCCTGCCTTGACTTAGAAGATTTCAAGAGCTGGATTATCATATCAAGGTCGTTGATCCACCTTCATGGAGCAACACGACCTGATCCTTGCCACGTGGTATGCCAGCAAGGACGAATCTTCCCAACGGCTAGAAGTGAGTCACTCTCCAACGGCTAGTGCCACATCATCCAGACTCCAACGGCTAGTTTTCAAAAACTGCCTATAAATACTTCAAGCCATTATCGGATTCAAGCACGGGAAACTCAAGCTATCAACGCAAATACTCTGCCAAAATCTCTCTCAAAGTTCATATCCTTTCAAGTGTTCGAAATTCCATTAGTTTCCCAAACACTTGACGAATAGAGACTCCGATAAAACCCCAACGACGAAGCGATCACTGCTGCTTGTCGTTGATTCAACAACTTCTTCTCTGACTCGTTCGAAGTTAGAAAGTTTGTTTTGTGTTTTTTCACCATTATAGAGTTAGTCTAGCTCTGTAGTAAGTGAAAGGTTGTTTGTACGTTTCTGTACGAAAGGTTGTAAGGGTCACGACCCAAAACTCGTGTCTAGATATATTCAAGTTAGAGTGTATTTAGAACTGATACTCAGTCAGTATAAATAAGAGAGAAGTTGGATGCAAAGGTAAAGGGATTCTCAGGTCGAGTCGACCTGACGTGGACGTAGGAGGGTTTCTCCGAACCACGCTAAACTGCGGTGTCTCTCTCTCTCTCTCTCTATTTATCGCTCTTCCTTATTTTATCAATCTGACAAGCATCAACCTGCATTTCACGAAACAACCTGCATATGCCTATCACCCTTAGATTTTCAAAGAGTTAATCAACCTCCGCTTCCGCATAAACACAGTTTGATAAATCAAGCTTGTTTTCAAACGAGCTTGATAGATCAATCTGCCTCTGATAGGATCGACCTTGACAAGTCGACCTCTTTATCGACCTGATTTTCAAAAACGTCAAAAACGGTTGGTTATTGGTGTATTCCCCCCCCCCCCCCCCCGCCCCCCCCCCCCATACACCAATTACTCTTTTCTGGGACCAACACCGATGCTCTAGGGAGACAGGCTGATGCTCAGAGGAAACAGGCTGTTGTTCTGTGGAGATGGGAGATGGTTCTTTGGAGAGAGGTTGTCGTTCTGAGGAGGAAGCCTGTTGCACAGAGCCCAGCAGCAGATGGATGGAGTGAACATTCTGGCTGGGGGACTCGAGCTTACAACAGCAGCAATGAGCTGTTGTTTCTTCGAAGGCCTTTCCTCGGTGGCCGCCCTTCCTCGCTTCTTGCTTTTCTCCACCAGTTTCTCCTTGCCCTGGGTGGAGGATGATCCTGAGGTTTTCTTGGGCTTACGAGGGGCAGCAAGTTCCCACTTGGCTGGGAAACGAGAGTCCTCCCATTCCGGGTTAGACTTCGCCATGGCCAGCAGGAATGGTCTGATCGCGAGATCAGAGGTTATGAGGGATTGGTCATTAATACCCAGCGACATGTTGAGCTGTCGCTGATTTGACGGGAGTTTGATGGATTCGTTGAATGGGACAGCATCTTCCCACTCAGCTCATTCTACAACCATCTGGAAGATCAGGGAGATCTTAAGATAGAAGTTGAACTTCCTTTTGATGGTGATCAGGGTGTCACCATCCTTATCCATGGAGGTCTTGAATTTTGTTGCCTCTGCTTTCAATCCAAACACCAACAGCCTCGCCCAGTTCAGTGGGAGGTTGTTGTAGACAGCAATCGGGATCTTGAATTTGTCGTGGGGTCATCCTGTCATTCGTCCCCTTCTGAGAGAGAAAGACCTTGTGGATCACATCAAACAGAAAACGAAACTCGAGTTTTAGCCGAGTTCGTTGCATCCCCTTCAGGTCGTAGGACACGGCCTGGTCATCGATCGGCGGAAGAGTCATAGCTTGGAATGACTCCTCAATAAGAGCGGAGGACATATCTGGGAATATGTTTTTGCTGGGGTCCTCCAGATCGTACGTCTTCATCACTGCCTCCAGCAGGTTGAAGGAATCGTCGGCGATGACGTTGTCGGAGGCTCGAACGAAGATATTGTCGAGGGAGTCCTTCACGTCCTCACGCCAGAAGGCGTAGAAGGCTAGGGTTTGAAGCGGCAACATCTTCGCCGGAACCCTAGTGACGATGCGGTGAAAAGGGGCGCATCGCTGGATCCTCTCAAAAATGTCGTCGAGGCCACAGTGGCCCATGTTGTTGTAGGTGAGATGGTTCCTGCACAACGTGAGACTTGTAAAATTTCTTGGCATCTTGCCATTTGAAGGAAACCTCTGGGTTGGAAGTAGAGGTTTGCTCTTCGGAAGCCATAATTTCTATGAAGGAAGGATTGAAGAAATTAGGGTTTTGGTGAGCAGAAAATATGCAGAGTGAGAGAGTGCAAAATAATGGCAAAGATGGCGTAAATAATAATGAAAGGGATGGAGGAGTCCCTATTTATAGAGATAGAGGAACAGCCTCAATCGTTTTGATCGAACAGGTCAAGATTAATGGGATGTGCCGTCATCCCTTCTCAATAAATGATGATATGACAACATGCACGTTTTCGAGGCGCGTGGGAGGCGGAAAGTCGCGCGTGTGTAGAGGGGCACGACAGTTGATGCCCACTCGCGACTTTTCGGGTCTCACGTCCAGTCCTCACATTAATGCATCTCGAATGTCGAAGCATAAAACCCCAAAAAGGAAGTATTGTAACACAAAAGGGGTAATCATTGCTTCTGACAAAATTTTCTCCAATAAAATGTTTGGATATATAGAGAATAAAATCAGACATGCAAAGACATTAAATACTAGACACACTAAATGCCAATAATTTGAAATAAATGCTTTAAGGGAGAAATTAAAATAGGTAAAGAGACAGTGAGTGATACAACTCACTGCCTTTACTTCCCCCTTGGTTGAGCAAGGCTGTTGTGATTTCTCTCAACGGCCTTTCACACAGATTGTGTATTCCAGCTTGTGTCGATGGCAGGTTGTTGTGGTCAGTTAGTTGAGGGAGCTGGTTCTCCAGACTGACTGCAGTTCAACATGCCGAACTTGACGCACAGCATTTTGAAGCGCTCCTCTTGTAAGGGCTTGGTAAGAATATCAGCCCGTTGAATATCTGTGTGGATCTTTTCCACAACAACATTCTTCTTTTCAACATGATCACATATAAAGTGATGTCTCACTTCAACATGCTTACAGCGAGAGTGAAGAATTGGATTTTGAGTGATAGCAATAGCACTCGAGCTATCACAGAAGATGGGAACTTCTTTCACTATGACTTCATAGTCTTTGAGCTATTGCTTTAGCCAGAGAATTTGAGCACAACAACTACCAGCTGCCATATATTCTGCCTCGGTTGTTGATGTTGCAACCGATGTATGTTTCTTTGAGAACCAAGATATCAGCTTGTTCCCTAGAAATTGACAAGTACCTGATGTTGATTTCCGATCTAGCTTGCATCCAGCATAATCAGAATCTGAGTAGCCAGTTAGTTCTAGGTTGTCATCTCTAGGATACCACAGTCCTAGATTGGCAGTTCCTTTAACATAACGAAGAACCTTCTTGGCTGCTTCCATGTGTGATTCCTTTGGATTAGCTTGATAGCGAGCGCAAACACCAACTGCAAAAGTAATGTCAGGCCTACTAGCAGTTAGATATAATAAAGAGCCGATAATACCCCTGTATTGTGTTATGTTGGCAGGTTTTCCTTCGAGATCTTGATCAATCTTCCCACTTGCTAGCATTGGAACCTTGACAGGTTTGCTGTCTTGAATTCCAAATTTTGCAATAAGATCGTGAGTATATTTGGTTTGACTGATGAATTCCTTCCTCTGATTGCTTTACCTGCAATCCTAAGAAGAAATTCATTTCCCCCATCATGGACATTTTGTATTTGTCCTTCATGAGGTTAACAAATTTTTCACAAAACTTGGGAGATTTAGATCCAAAGATAATATCATCAACATAAATTTGAACTAAAAGGATGATATTATTCACTTTGATAGTGAAGAGAGTTTTGTCGACGGATCCGCGCTTGAATCCAGATTCAATGAGAAAGGTGGACAGCGTCTCATACCAAGCTCGTGGAGCTTGTTTGAGTCCATATACAGCCTTGTGTAGGCGATAGACCTTGCTGGAATCTCCTTCTTCAAATCCAGGCGGTTGCTCGACATAAACTTCCTCTTTTAGAACTCCATTTAAGAATGCGCTCTTTACATCCATTTGATAGACCTTGAACTGTTGGTGAGCGGCATAGGCTAGGAACAATCTGATTGCCTCCAGTCTTGCAACTGGGGCAAATGTTTCATCGAAATCAATTCCTTCTTGTTGACAGTAGCCTTTTGCAACCAATCGAGCTTTGTTTCTGACAACTTCTCCAGATTCATCTCTCTTATTTTTGAACACCCATTTGACTCCAATAACGCCTTGATGATGAGGTCGATCTACAAGAGACCAAACTTCATTTCTTTTGAACTCATTTAGCTCCTCTTGCATGGCCTGTATCCAATCAGTGTCTTGCAGGGCTTCATTTACATCTTTCGGCTCAATGAGAGATAAATAGCAGCTTAGAAGGGCACTTTCTCCATGCATCCTTCTTGTTCTTACTCCTTGGTTTGGGTTCCCAACAATGAGCTCTTGTGGGTGATCATCCACCCAGCGTCTTCTTCGAGTTTGTTCCTCTTGAGATATGACAGGCTCTTGTTCTGCAGTGGGTTCCTCAAACTCAGGGTGTGAGACAGTTCCCTGTTTTGAATTGAAGGGATTAAGCTGTTCCATATGATTTTCCAGATCAATAACAGCCTCAGTTCTTAATACTGAGTTAGGGGGATCAGCTTGAGTATTTCCAGCTGATGTATTACAACTTGATGTAGGAACATCACTTGCATCACTTCCCCCTTGCTGTGTGATCTTTGGATCAGATTGATCCTCTTCACTTTGATCAGTTGGGCTCCAGATCAACGTGTCTTTAATGAGATCGTTCTTTGATCTATTTAGCTCATCCTTATTACCTGTATTGAAGTCTCTGTACAAGCAAGCAGATTCATCAAACACAACATGAGGTGTTACCTCCACAGTGAGAGTTCTCTTATTATAGACCCGAAAGGCTTTGCTGATCTCCGAGTATCCTAAAAATACTCCTGGATTTGCCTTGCTTTCAAACGTCTTTAACTGAGATTTCCCATTATTGTGAATGTAACACAAACATCCAAAAGCTTTAAAGTACTTTAACCTGGGGAGCTTGTTGTTCCACAGCTCGTATGGAGTTTTCCCATGCCTGGTAGTGATAACAGATCGATTCTGGGGATAACAAGCTGTGTTAACAGCCTCTGCCTAGAACTTCATAGGAAGCTTTGTTTCTTCAAGCATTGTTCGAGCTGCTTCTTTCAAGGATCGATTTCTCCTTTCAACAACTCTGTTTTGTTGGGGAGTTCTGGCTGCTGATGTTTGATGATGAATTCCATTCTTCGTGCAATAATCTTTGATCATTGAATTTAGGAATTCTGTTCCTCTGTCTGATCGAATAGAGATGATAGATTTCTCTTTTTGATTGCACAACTTGCTGAGCAGCGCTGGCAGCTTCTCCAAGGTTTCCTTTTTCTTGAATAAGAAAATAACCCACGTAAATCTAGAATAATCATCTATAACTACGAGAGCATATTTTCTACCGTTTATACTCAGGGGAGTGACTGGACCAAAGAGATCCATGTGGAGAAGTTCCAATATTCGACTTGAGCTTTGAGAGTTTATGCTGGGAAAGGAGGCTCTTGTTTGCTTCCCAGCTTGACATGCATTGCATACATGATCTTTGTCGAATATTTGATCAGGTAGATCATTGACCAGTTTGTTGCGTGCCAGCTTGTTGATAGCTTTGAAATTCAGATGGCTCAATCTCTTGTGCCATAGCCAGCTAGCTACTGAGTTGGCCTTTGTTACTAAGCAGGTTTCTTTTTCATCAGCCCATTGGACTATATATAGTTTATCCTGCATTACTCCGGTAAGGAGAGTTTCTCCTTCCTCATTTTTCACAAGACACTTGTTAGAAGTAAATTCTACTCGTTTACCACTCGAGCAGAATTGAGAAACTGAAAATAGGTTATGATTAAGACCTTCAACAAAAGAGACATTATGGATAGTAGTTTTACCAACATTCAGATCTCCATAACCTTTTGTTCTTTGGAGTTTTCTCCAAATGTGACTTGAGGTCCATCTCGCTCGAGGTAGTTTGACAGCAGCATCTTGTCACACGTCATGTGCTTGGAGCATCCGCTGTCAATGATCCATACAGCTCCTCTAGCTGCATGGCTCCTTCGCAAAGCCTTTCCTACCTGCAATTAATTAAACTTAGCAGCCCATTTGAGATTGGGTGCTACATCGGTTGCTGTTGATGTTGATTGAACAGCCTTAGGCCTCCAGACTTTGATCAAGGGTTTGCTTCTATCCGAGGGAGTTGAAGCAGCATTCCGTTTCTTTGTGCTTGGTCTGGTGGCTCCTTTGCTCTTCTTGGTTTGATGAGTGCATCTAGACTGAGATTGATAGTAGAGCTCATCATAGTAGAGGGGTTGATGGTGCCATTGTTGATGATATGCAGGTTGTGGATAGCACATACATCCTTGTGATTGATGGGGATGGTAGTGCTGAGAATAGTAAGGCCTTTGACTTTCTGCCTTTCTTCCTTTCCTCTGTTGAACAACCTTAGGAACGGACTTGCCATATCTTTTCTTAGGAGGTGGAGGTCCTTCTTTTCTTTCAGTAGGTTGATCTTTCTTCAACCAATTTGGCTTCTGATGATTCTTCAAGAGAACAGCCTATGGCTGATGAGCTGGATTCTTCAAGCTCATCATTTTATCAGGAACCAGCTTGTGATCCTGTTTAGGCACTTTCATTTGTGGCTTTGTGAAGATCACTTTGTTGCTTACTGGACATTTTCTTGAAGGTCCAGTATACCCCAGGCCACTTTTGTTTTTCGAACTTCTCTGCATGGCCTGCACTTCTTCAAGCTTCTTTCCACTTTTATTTAGTTGGCTCAATGTGATCTGCAGCTTTTGCTCCTTGAGAGTTAGTGATTCATGTCTGATCACTAAATCTGCAAGCTTAGAGGTGAGAATGTGTATCTCGGCATCTTTTGATTTTAGAGCTTCATTCTTTTCAAGCTCTTTAACCTCCAAGTTCTTTTCTCTTTGAGTTAGAGTATCTATTTCTGATTTCAGATACTCTATCTCCTTTTCTTTTTCGGCATCATAGGGGGCAAACCTCTCTTCTAGAGCAGTTTGAATCTTCCATTTTGAGCTATGAGCTCTGCATTGTCCTTGACAACCTCCTCAAATAGTTCAGCCAGATCTGCATATTCCTTCAACTGTTCTTTGATTCTTTCCCAAGACTCAGCCTCGGATAGATCTTCTTTCTCATCTGCAATTTCATCGTCAGAGAAAGATAATTGAACAGTTTTGGAAATTACCTTTGAGGATTCGATCTTTGAGGGGGTTCCTGATGAGTCTCCCACGAAGCTTTCATCTTCGTCCTCATCTTCAGAAGCAATATATCCCTCATCATCGCTCGTTGAGCTGTCAGGGAGATGAGCTTCTTTTGTAGCTTCTTCTAGCAGAGTAGCTCGTTGTTCTTTGAGCTTCTTATCTCGCTTGGCGCGAAGTTTCTCTCTTTCTGCCTTGGTTAGGTCAGGGCAATCCGTTTTGTAATGACCTGGCCTACCACAGCCAAAGCATGCACCCCTCAGGTGTATTAGAGGAATTGAATTTTGAGGGTTTTGTATCACTCTTCTTTCCAGAGCGATCATCATTTCGGTTTGAATATCCTCGTTTATTATCTCGATAGAGTCTCTTGTATTTTGAGACTTTACCAAGAAGCTTTTCATTGCTTTTTGAAAACATGGCTACATCGATAGCCAGCTGATCAATTTTCTTGACCAAAGCCTCATCAATGGGTGAGGCGGTTATTTCTTTCGTCTCATCTGCCTTAAAGGCAACATCCTTTTCTTTCTTTTCATCAGCCTTTTGGATGATTGAGGCTGTGAAGATCCATGTATTCGAATCATCTCATATTCATTTCCGATTAAGATATCGAAGAGCTCCTCAGTGGAGAGAGTATTAAAGTCAGATCGAGATGGGAGAAGAGCTGAATATACGTGCCAGTTGGCAGGTAGAGCTCTTGTAACCTTCAAATTCTTCTCACGTTGAGAATATTTGTTAGATTTTAGTGCTTCTATTTCGAGAACAATTTCAGTGAACCGAGTTTTTATCGATTCAATGTTTTCGTTTTGCAACATTTTGAAGTCATCAAATTTGCTGCAAGCAATAGAGAGCTTGTTCTCTTTGATTTCTTCAGATCCCAGGCTTATAGCCTTGAGTGTATCCCACATCTCTTTTGATGTTTCAAGATTTCGTATTTTTGAAAGGTAGATACCCTTCACAGTGCTAGAAATGAGGCCTTTGGCAAAGTTATCAAGTCCAGCCTCTTTTCTCTCTTCCGTGGTATAATCACGGGGATTTTTGAGTTTCTTTTTGTATCCAGCTTCACCAGGTGAAGTTCCAGTGATTTCAACCTTTTCATCATAGATGGGAGAAGGTCCTTCCTCAATGACCTTCCACATGAGAATATGATGTGCTTGTAAGCACATTCTAATTCGGAAACTCCAGTCCTCATAGCCTTGGACTGAGAAATCTTCACACACTCGTATCAATGAGGATTCCATGATAATGATATGAGATGAATGAAAAAGATTTTACTAAGGATCGGTTCTAATTGACCAAAAACTTGAAAGAGTTTTTAGTATGCAAAGCAGCGGTCAAAAGAACCACTGCTCTGATACCACTTGTTGGTCCCAGAAAGAGATAATTGGTGTATGTGGGGGGGGGGGGGGGGGGGGGGGGGGGGAATACACCAATAGCCAACCGTTTTTTCGATTTTAGAAAACAAACAGTTTTTCTCAAGAGCTAGCTGGTCAGGCAGTTCTTTGAAGAGATGAGCAGATTGATCTATCAAGCTTGCGGATTGAACAAGCTTGATCTATCAAACTGATAGTGCGGAATGTGGTGGAGGGTTGAGCTAGATAACTCTTTTAAGTAAAATCAATGACAGCCTTTGACGGGAGGCTGTTGTATGCTGTGAATGAATGAGCAGTATAATGACAAGAATTAGTAAGACAGTAAATGGCATGAGGTGTTTTTACGTGGTTCGGATGTAACTATCCTACTTCCACAGTAGATCAAGCTCGATGTACGAATCCCTTTACTTTTGGATTCTCCTTCTCTCTTGTTTATACTGACTGAGAATCAGTTTCATACAACATACAATCTTCGATTTTCAATCGAATAAATAGAGTACAATCTCAACTATACTAGCTTAACACTAAATATGTGTGAGAGTACAGGGAGCTTGATGCAGCAGTAACTGCAACAAGCTTGATGGATAACAATGGTGAAATTCTCTACCTTCAACGCTTGGGAAAGCTCTAGGATTTTCGAGTGTTGAATGGATGTGAACTTGAGAGAATTTCTGCAGCAATTTGGCTCGTAAGAGTAATGAGTTTCCCGTGCTTAATCCATTGTTGTTGAAGGCTTTATATAGGCGTAGTTTAAAAAACTAGCCGTTGTGAGTCCTGCAAAATAGAGCCGTTAGAAACAGCTGACGTGGCTGATCGCACTATTTTCTACCACACAAAACAGGTATAGTATAGAATAAGCGAGTATCGTATCCACAGGGATTGACAAGTCGAAAACGCACACAATACCTCTACTAAAGAACTAATGTGATGTTTAGGCTTTTGGGAATTTAGGATTGTGGTATTTATAGACTAGGCAAATAATAAAAAGACTCAAATAAATCAAATAAGGAAATAAATAAATAAGGAAATAACTAGTCAAATAAAACAACTTAGGACACAAGCAATTAAACAAATAAGGTAAGTAAAGAATTAAGGAAAAGTGTTGATTCTAGGGAAGCCTACCTAATCAAACATATGCAAGCAATTAATGAATACAATTAACCAATTTAATCCAATCTAAATGTGATACATGAAAGATAACCTACACCCCGATAAAAGCAATGCAAGTCGTCACCTAATATGATCCTAATATCCTTTCGGATGCATAGATATCAAACTAAGTGCAAAATAGAACAAGTATCAATGATATAATCAACTAGGTTCAATTATGACACCCAAATCAATTATATGCAAACATATGATAATTGAAACTCAATTAAGACAATTCAAATTATCATACCATGTATTCATGAGATCTATTATGCAATATCCTATCAAGGCATATAAACATAACTATGCATACACAATTAGTGATCAATTAATCATGCATGAGAATAAGCACCATGAAAACATGCATCTAGATTGGAAGGCTAATTGTAAACAAAAACACTTACATAAATTCAATTAGGCATCCAACCCCTAAAATCAACTAAGAAATTTAGCTAGACATAATTAATGAAAACATAAACACAAAAGATTAAAAGAACATAATTAAAGAGTAGAAGTAAGAAAAACTTGAACACAAACGAAGAACTTCGAATCTTGAATCTTGCATAAACTTGAAAAGCTCCAATGTTGAATACAAGAATAAACTCTAAAGGAAAATATAAAGTGCTATAAAAGTATGAAGGATGATAAGATGTTGATTTATATGGTTTACAATGCTAGACTAAGAGTTTATATAGGATAAATTTACATAAGGAAACCTAAACCAAAAAGGAGTCTAATTAATTAAGGAGAAAATTCCCGGCTGGAACCCCCTCTCGACAGACCTCTCGATCGAGAGAGGTATCGAGAGGGTGTGAAATATGCTCTCGATCGACAACTGCGGCAAAATGTACCTCTCGATATACCTCTCGATCGAGAGAGGTATCGAGAGGCCTTCTCTCGAACTCAAATTTTGAACTTCAAGCTTCGATCTTCACGCCTTGACTCGTCTCGGGGTTTTATCATCGAAATATGCCTAAAAACATAGAAAAACACCCACAAGCATAATATTGTCTAATATAATGAAAACCATATAAACTATAGACAATACTACACAATCGAGATACAAAATCGACTCTTTTTGGTTATAAAAACAAGGTAAATTTCACCTATATCAAATCCCTCAAACTTAAACATTGTTCGTCCCAAACAATACCAAAACATAAACAATAGACTCTAGCATTGTGAACTATATAGGCCTCAAAACTTTTTCAAAAACAATACTCATGATCATGATCAAAACTATGCACACAACCTTAGCATCAATAACACAATTTATTCAATAAATTCAACTCATGTCAATCCATCAAAGAACACTCTCCAACATGTGAGATTTATATATATAGGAGTGAACTCTCAACTCTCTCAAGGAAAAGATGTAAGATAATGCACATCATATAGGTTCACTCAACATCAATGTAATACAACATGTTTACCATAGGCTTGCCCCTAATCTCAACACTCCACCTAATGTCATATCCACAAACTAAGATCAAAAAGGTCTTTAAACAAGCTTGTAATGTAGGGACATTGGTTAAGGTAGGGAATGTATAGGCTAAGTGACTCAAAATACTCCAAATCATCAACCTCTTTTCAACTCCAACCCAATCATAGATGCACATAATACAATTCAAGCTAACTATCCCCTTATGCTTTTATTCTCATTCTCTTCTTTTTTTCTTTTTTTTTTTTTTTTCCTAGAGCTCCTCTAATGAATGTTCTTTCTAATGTTGAACAAAGGCTCTATTTTTTTCTTTTCTTTTCACAACTATTTTTTTTAAGCTTATAGGGATAGCCAACTATACTTAATCAAGCATCTAAAATCCTTTTCTTTTTCTTCTTCACCACAACAAATATTCTTTTCAACACCTCCCACATCACCAACTAAATCCACTAAAGATACCCTTATCCATCCAAACCTCCTATCATCCAAGCTTAAGAAAGAAAGGCTCATAAAAAGGCTCAAAGGGGGTAAACAAAGATTATGATCAAGGTTAGTGTATGGGAATCATGTGGCTATGAAAGAATGGCCTAGAATCATCTCCTAGTTCATGAATATACTAAGGTCTTGATGGAGAAATAGGGCAAGTTCTAGAAACAAATGAAGCATACATGATCACTCAAACAAAGAATAGGCATAAACATGCACAAATAGCTCAATTCTCACGGGCTCAAACTAATTAGTTCCCGACATCAAAAACATGCTTCAAATTCATCAAATAAAATGTGTCGCTTCGCCAAGGGTCTATGCATAATAAAGATCATGAAATTTTCTCCAAAACTCAAACAAAAATTTTCTATCATTGGCCAAATTCACAATACTATCATCACATGCTTATTTGACTCTATTTAACCTAAGACTCTTAAAACTCAAAACAATAAAAGACTCAACATAAAAGACTCAAACATACCCCAAAATAAACTAACTACTAAAGCAATTAAAGAAAATACTTAAAAAGATTGTTAACTTTAGTTACTCTTCCCCCTCCCCCAAACTTATTTTGAAATCAAATATTAAGGAATAAGTTTGCAAAAAGAAGAAGGAACTAAGTTAACAAACTTACCTCATTGATATGGCGGTGGGAAGGGAGGGTTGTCGGGGTTATTGGGGTCGAATCGTTGATGGTTAGCCGGGTAGTGAGGATAGAAGTAGTGCATCTCATGCACCATCCTATTGTAGTTCTCCATGTAAGCTCTCTCATCCTCACGCCTCTTCGCCTCATCCTCTCTTCTTTTCGCTTCATTCTCAAAGTAAGTGTTGAGAGTATCGAAACGACCTCCAATGTATGTACGAAGGTCACCCACCTCGGTTCTCAAAGTTTGCACCACTTCTCGAACTCCTCGCACTTGATACTCAACAAACTCCCTACCATCCCAATGGTAGTTGTCCATAGCCTCCATCGTCTCCGTGTGCCAATCTTGCATTGTAGCAAAGTCCGGAGCTCTCATGTAGAAACCGGGCTGTGGAACACCTTCGTACCCTTGTGCATAAGCATCCTCCTCTTGGTCATATCCTTGCTCATATTGCTCGGCCTCTTCTTCATCGTCTTCCTCCTCAGCATCATCGCCTCCTTCATCGGGCCTTGGACCTCCCTCGGCCCACATAAGCTCCTTGTGTTGGGGAGAGTTCATCTTCCCATTTCCTCTCCGTAGCTTCTCATTCCCAATCACCTCGGTCAAATAGTTGTTCGGCAGTGGAAAGAGATGAACACCACTTCTCCCATGTAGCTTAAAGAACCACCCGGACATGTCGAATGAGATCATCCTCGCAAGCTCCAACGTGCGTCTATCCACAAAGATAGACCTAGACACCGGCTGCTCTCCAATCGGAATGTTGAAGTGTTGAGCAAGTGGAGTGACGAATGCTCCTATCCCAATCTTTTGTCCTCCGAACAAGTATGCTTGGTTCTCCATATGATCTACGAGGTAAAGGGCTGCACATTGGGAATGGCCTCGATAGGAGGTCCAAATGAGATGAGCGTCGATGGCAAGGAAGGTGCCGGAGTCGTGGCGGGAATGGATGGTAGACGAAATCAGCCTATGGAAGTAGCGAATCGTGGGATTCCGAATTGAGGTGGCCTTTGCATATGCCGGGTTGTAAGATCTCCTCCTTTCCTCCTCAAAATCCACAAATTGGCCCCACAAATCTTGAAGATTCGGATGGTTGTTGCCAATGTACTCGCCATTCTTGTTTCCTCTGATAATATCATTGAGTTGATCCATGTCAAGCTCCCTTGGTTGACCACCGAGTTGGAAACGAATGATGTGGGGCACTTGATTGACTCGCTCCACCACCAAAGTTGAGAGAAACTCCACCGTCAAAATGTGATAAGTCAAGTGATTGCCTTGAAAGATGTTGGTGAAGCCTCCTCTTAGCATCAATTGGGTGATCTTGTCGGCTATCCCCATCGCCACTATCGTCTCTTGATGGAGGAAACGACAATGCTTGTGCTTGAGTTGCACAAGATGTGACCATCTCCTCTTGGACTCCGCTGTGGTGAGCTTGAGCTTGAACGCCTTGGGCTCCAAATTTGAGGGCATCGACCTTGCCGGCGGCATTCGGTTCTCCGGAATGGTCTTGTCGTTTTTCCACGTCTCCTTGCCCTTGCTTGAAGAAGTGACCTTTTCCTTCCCCTTGCCCTTGCTCGAAGAGGTCGAAGCAACATTCTTTCCCTTGTCTCTTGCCATCTTAGTACCTAAAAGTTTCACAAATTAATCCAAGGGATGCAAGAATAAAGCAATATGTATCATCTTCCCCCAAACTTCAACCAAATTCAATTCTCCCCCATTATCAACTCAATTTTTCATCACCAATCCATACATTCAACACATTACTCCTCCAAAAACATGAACTTATCATCACACAATTTCAATCTCATGCACATAGATACCAACGAATCTTCATCAATTCATAGACAAATTCAAGGATTCATTCGAATATCAATACACAATCATCTTCGCATTCATCAATGAATTCAATTCATACAAATAATTCAATGAAATCCATGAATTCAATCTATCATGCTCAATCTAATACCCAATCTATCAATCCAAGAATTTAACCATCAAAATCGAATTTCAATCGGTCAAAACATGCGAATTCATGTAGAGAATCAAGAATTGATAAGAGAAGGGCAAGAAATCGAATACCTTTTGACGAATCGAAGAGAGAAATTGAAGATTTCTTGTGTGTTCTTGAGAGAAGTTGTGAGTTGTGTGTGTATGGTATGTGAATTGTGTGTATATGGTATATTTAAAGAGGAGATAGAACCTGGTCAAACTCGGATTTTGCGCCGTCAACACCCCTCTCGATACACCTCTCGATCGAGAGAGGTGTTGAGAGGTAGCTACTGTATTCTGAAATTTGACCTCTCGACAGGCCTCTCGATCGAGAGAGGTGTCGAGAGGTGTTGCGCTGAACACACTGTCCTCCCCTCTCGATCGAAAACATGGGGGTCTCGATCGAGAGGCTTCTCGTGACAAAAACCTGGGCACATTTTTTCAGAATATCTCGATACCCCTCTCGATCGAGAGAGGTGTCGAGAGACCCCTACTGGACAAAATTTTTCACCTCTCGATACACCTCTCGATCGAGAGAGGTGTCGAGAGGTCCTGTCCGATTTTGTTTTCTACACAACACTTTAGCATTTGTTAGTATATTAAGGGGTTCGACTCTAAAATACGAAAACTTTACCTACGACTCTAAAAATAAAACGAAACAAAAATAGTAAAAACGGGATACAAATATTGGGTTACCTCCCAACAAGTGCTACGTTTAACGTTTTAGCCCGACGATACCTTCTTTCTACTTTGGGTCATCGAGGTAAGTGGCCGCTTTCTTGGGGAATAGAGGCAACGGCTTGAAGTAGTGCTTGAGTCGATGTCCATTCACTACGAATTTTTCACCGTCGTTCTTCAACACTTCGAATGCACCATTCTTCAAGTCCTTGTAAATAACGAACGGCCCCGACCACTTACTTTGCAATTTTCCTGGGAACAAACGAAGTCGAGAATTAAAAACAAGAACATCATCACCAATTTCGAACTTACGCTTTTTAATGCTCAAGTCGTGAAATCTCGCGGCTCGTTCTTTGTAGATCTTTGAATTCTCGAACGCTTCGTTTCTCCATTCATCAAGCTCCAATAAGTCGTCACACCTTTGGCCCATGGCTTCCTTGAACTCGAAATTGATCCTTCTAGTCGCCCAATAAGCTTTGTGCTCCAACTCCATTGGTAAATGGCAAGATTTGCCAAATAGCAATTGATATGGGGACCTTCCAATTGGTGTCTTGAAAGCCGTCCTATAGGCCCAAAGTGCGTCGTCCAAGTACTTCGCCCACTCCTTTTTGTTGGTGACGGTCTTCTCCAAGATTTGCTTGATCTCCCGATTAGCTAGCTCGGCTTGACCGTTTGCTTGAGGGTGGTAGGGCGATGTAACCTTGTGCTTGACTCCATATTTTGCAAGAAGCGATCCTAACCAACGATTGTTGAAGTGGCTCCCTCCATCGCTAAGCAAAGCTCTCGGAGTTCCAAACCGAGTCAAAATATTTGAATCGATCTTGCGCGCCTCCTTCTCTCGCCTCAACGTCCTTAAAGAGCGCTCTAACTCCAAGTCTATCGGAATAGGATTTATCCCTTTAGACCTTGTGGTCATGCACTACCTAAAATCAAAGAGAAGAAAAGAAAACGTTAGATCAATAAACCGAAAAAAATAGAAAAATAAAGCGCCTAAATCACCTATTAATTCTATTTCAAAATATGTGTATGAAATCTAATCAATCCCCGGCAACGGTGCCAAAATTTGATCGCACTATTTTCTACCACACAAAACAGATATAGTATAGAATAAGCGAGTATCGTATCCACAGGGATTGACAAGTCGAAAACGCACACAATACCTCTACTAAAGAACTAATGTGATGTTTAGGCTTTTGGGAATTTAGGATTGTGGTATTTATAGACTAGGCAAATAATAAAAAGACTCAAATAAATCAAATAAGGAAATAAATAAATAAGGAAATAACTAGTCAAATAAAACAACTTAGGACACAAGCAATTAAACAAATAAGGTAAGTAAACAATTAAGGAAAAGTGTTGATTCTAGGGAAGCCTACCTAATCAAACATATGCAAGCAATTAATGAATACAATTAACCAATTTAATCCAATCTAAATGTGATACATGAAAGATAACCTACACCCCGATAAAAGCAATGCAAGTCGTCACCTAATATGATCCTAATATCCTTTCGGACGCATAGATATCAAACTAAGTGCAAAATAGAACAAGTATCAATGATATAATCAACTAGGTTCAATTATGACACCCAAATCAATTATATGCAAACATATGATAATTGAAACTCAATTAAGACAATTCAAATTATCATACCATGTATTCATGAGATCTATTATGCAATATCCTATCAAGGCATATAAACATAACTATGCATACACAATTAGTGATCAATTAATCATGCATGAGAATAAGCACCATGAAAACATGCATCTAGATTGGAAGGCTAATTGTAAACAAAAACACTTACATAAATTCAATTAGGCATTCAATCCCTAAAATCAACTAAGGAATTTAGCTAGACATAATTAAAGAAAACATAAACATAAAAGATTGAAAGAACATAATTAAAGAGTAGAAGTAAGAAAAACTTGAACACAAACGAAGAACTTCGAATCTTGAATCTTGCATAAACTTGAAAAGCTCCAATGTTGAATACAAGAATAAACTCTAAAGGAAAATATAAAGTGCTATAAAAGTATGAAGGATGATAAGATGTTGATTTATATGCTTTACAATGCTAGACTAGGAGTATATATAGGAGAAATTTACATAAGGAAACCTAAACCAAAAAGGAGTCTAATTAATTAAGGAGAAAATTCCCGGCTGGAACCCCCTCTCGACAGACCTCTCGATCGAGAGAGGTATCGAGAGGGTGTGAAATATGCTCTCGATCGACAACTGCGGCAGAATGTACCTCTCGATATACCTCTCGATCGAGAGAGGTATCGAGAGGCCTTTTCTCGAACTCAAATTTTGAACTTCAAGCTTCGATCTTCACGCCTTGTCTCGTCTCGGGATTTTATCATCGAAATATGCCTAAAAACATAGAAAAACACCCATAAGCATAATATTGTCTAATATAATGAAAACCATATAAACTATAGACAATACTACACAATCGAGATACAAAATCGACTCTTTTTGGTTATAAAAACAAGGTAAATTTCACCTATATCAGTGGCATAGAGCCATTGTAGATATGACTCAGCACTTCAAGGTAGGTCCAGACAGCTGGCAATAGAGGTGGCAGCTATGTGGAGGGAGGTTGATCTAGCTGATGAGATCAACAGTCTGTCTTCGGCAGCTAGATGAAGGAGCTTGAATAGCATGGCCGAAGAACCTGCAAAGCATGAAAGAGGAAAGAGCTGGTTGTCCTATAATATGTGAGGCTGTTATAGACAACGGCCTCATTCTTTAAGGAGAACATGCTCGGTTATAAAAATAAGAGCTATATCATGCTTGTGCAAATGCCTAAGTGTGGTTTTGAAAACATCATCAAAACAATTGCAGAGGGTTCCCAACAAAGAAAGAGATGGATGACCTAACCGACAATGTGCTTCCATCGGAGTGATGATACCCGCACATGCTACTGAAGAAGGTGATGGTGTATCAAGAATGTATAGACCGCCTGATTCTTGCCCTTTACCAATAATTTGCTTTGTCGTTAGATCCTGAAACAAACAATAACCAGGGAAAAAAGAGGCACTACAATTCAACTGACAAGTAAGTTTACTAACAGATATCAGGCTATACGAGCCAAGACAGTAACCATATCCATAAAATTACCCTCCTCAGACGTACTTAACCAAAATAAAAAATCACAAGAAGCAACTACACAAAAATTGAATCTGTACCGAAACTGATCTCACACCGTCACTCGATGCAGACCGTAACCACCCTAAAGATGAAGAGGAGACCGAGATGAATCAAACGGGATTGACCGGAGCAATTTCCGGCACCGGACACGCCCTCACGCGCCAGGAAAATGCCGGAGGGCGAAACTGCCCAGAAAAAGTCCGCCGGCGCATGGGACCCACACGCCCGGGCGCCGGCGACGAAACTTCCAGTGAAGAAGCGCCTGACGATGGCGCACCTAGCTGTGCCGGCAGTGTTGACCGGAGGTGGCCGGAAATGAAATGGGCGGCGCCGCCGTTTTCCAACCCAAAAAACCCTTTATTTTTTATTTTTTTTATTTTTAATATACGAAATCAACCCCCAAAAAAATCGAAAACCCTAGAACCTATAGCTCATGATACCATGTTATCTTAAACATAAAACATCAAAGAAAGGGGAAAATCTGAATGTCATTAACTGAACGAGAGCACATATATACACACAAATGTCGGGCCTAATAAGATGGGCTTAATAACCCTAATGCTAACTACCATATATATTATAACACTTTTGTTATAAGTATTCTGAATTATGGTATGAAATATATAGTTTTCAAATATTTTTATAACTTTTTTAATGGTACGAAATATCGTGTATTCGTACCATTTAACCACATATATATGATGTTTAAATCCTGTAAAACAGTATGAAATATATATAGTTTCCAAGTATTTCTGTAACTTTTTTAATGGTACGATATATCATGAATTCGTACCACAAAACCATGCATACATCATATAACATATATGTATAAAACAAAAACACAAAAAAAAAAAAATGTAAAAGTTCAAAATTTCAAACTTTCAAAGTTTCTGTGTTCACAAAAAAAATCAGATAAGTTGTCTATTCAAACCTATGAGGGTCATTGCAACGTTGACGTGTATGACCGACAACACCACATATTCCACATTTTTTGGGTTTTCTACGTCGTTTAGCACCAACTTGACTGTCACTAGCTTCTTCCCCATTTGTAATTTGCATTTGTATTAACTCAGTGCACGTTCTTTGATAATGACCAGTTTTATGGCAACGTGCACAAATGCGATTATCCTTTCTAGTTTCTCCGGCTTCCATCCTATTTACACGAGGACGTCCTGCTTGCTTTGGATTTTTTGGAATACCAACAACTCTTGACTCAATATCAACCGGAACACGTCAATCACAAGGATCAGGGACAGGCATAACCTCAGATGAATAAGTTGAATGCCAAATCTGAGTACTATAATATGCATGGACATATGTTGCTGGTGTTAGCTTAACAAAGCTGCAAACACAAAGTATGAAATTAGATAAAGAGTACCTAATTTAAATTAAATATAAGGTACGAATTAGGTTAAAGAGTACCTTATAGCTGCAGAGGCATGCGAGCATGTGAATACGTTTTGTTGGAAAACTTGACATGAGCATTCCCTTGAGTTGATATCAACAATATTACTTTTCGTACCTGAAATCACCTTAAACTTAAAATCAGAAATGGGTTCAACTTTCATTGAGCTACCTTTCTTCATAACAAAACCCAGCTTTTTCAGTGCATTTTTCGATAACTCATCTCCACTATTCTTTGCTGTAGAACGCCGCAAGAAAAACCATGATTGAACGAGATTACGACAATACTCCATAAGGGAACAAATAGGCAGTTTCCTTCCCCATTTCAATCAAGAGTTTAGAACTTCCACAGCATTGGAGGTACCAGATCTATAACGTCGTACCAGACATATGCACTTTGCCCATTCTATTGGGTCAATGGCCGTGAGCTTAGCATGCGCCCCTGGTGCAGACAAGGCTATGTTCAACATATAGGCGTTGAAATCAGATTCCCTGTATGCTGTTGCAGCAGCTTGAAACAATTCAATAACAGGTTTACCCCATGATTTTAAGTTGTCTTGTATGTGATATGAGCAAAGACCATGAGCAGTGCCTAGAAAAACATATTCAATAGCATTCTTTATGCTTATGTGTTGATCAGACACAATCAACAAATTGTCCGGCACCCCAAAAGTTTGATTTATATGCTCAAGGAACCAAGTCCATGACGAATCGTTTTCTTTGTCACCAATACCAAAACCAAAAGGGACTATTTGCTCATTAGCATCCTTTGTAGAGGCAACAAACAATACACCTTTGTATTTCCCCTTCGAGTGCGTGGCATCAATGACAATAACAGGACGACATGAACGAAAAGCTACAACACATGCTGCAAGTGAGAAGTAGCAATACTGAAAAGAATGGTCACCACAAGTTTGTAAATCCACAATAGAACCGGGGTTTAATTGCTCCAGCATGTAAAAGTACATGGGCAGCATCTGCGACATCAAAAGTACAAAATATCAAAAATCAAAAAGCATTGTACGAAATGACAATAATTCGTACAGTACACGTAAAAATAAAAAAGAACATATAACCTGGAATGACGATTCATGGTCTCCACATTTCATTTTCTAAGCGCGATTCCTGCAAGCCAATGCAGTCGAATATCTCAAATTAATACCAAATTCCCTAAGTACCTGTCCCTGAATATCACGTGGTCTAAGAACAAACCCATCCTCCGCCATATAAGAAATACAATGATCTGAAATTTCTTTAGAAGAAACTTTAACTTGACAACAACCCCTTCTCAAATCTCTCTCACATGTGTGCTCAATCATTTTTTTAATTATCCACTCTTTCCCAAAGGATTTACTACGGATACAGAATTTGCACATTTCAAACTTGCAAACAACGCAGAGTCTACCTTTATCTGAACGTTTAGATATAAACTCTAAGAAATTTCGCAAATGAAATGTACCAATAGCTGAAATCAAGCTATCTTTGCTGGGGAATATAGACCCACAAATAAGTTGTTCCCTCGATACAGGATCCAACATGGAAGAATGTTCATCAGGTGCAATACCAACTTGTTGCGATACACCCGGTATAATCCACTGACTTGATCCAACATGATTTGACGATGCACTTCCACTCAAGGACTGAACTATAGGAGGCAAGGTACGAATTGAGGAAACATTATCACCCCTATCAATCATCTCACACGCAATAACATAGATTGTAGGATACTTGGATAAGTCTATTAAAGACCTCCACTCAAAATCATCAGTTACCTTCATCCTAATCTTTTGGCTTTGATCATTTGTGAATAACGCATCTATGTCAAATGCATGTGTCGCAAGTCCTTATTTAATCGAGATTTAAGCTTTGACAACAAATCTTCATATCTCATACCACCAACGAGTATAGGAACATAATCTCTTATTCCATCTTCATATTTATCTTTATTCCAACTTCCAGCATGAACAACAACAAATTATGATGCCATCTGAATTAAAAAAAAAAATCAGCAAAAAAAGTATCTGGTACGAAATAAAGAATTGTGTTCCATACTAATATATGTACTGTTCAATCTTACAAACCTTTTTTTTTTTTCAAAGAATTCAACCAAATCACAAAACATTAAGGTACGAATAAGAGAATTTCGTAACTTCAACAAAAATATGAACAAAACAAGCAAATCATTCATATAAATAAAAGACACAAATCACTAAAAATCTCTTCATCAAATACACGAAAAACAACAACAAAACCAAATCAAAACAACAACACCAACAACAACAACATGTACAATGCCGACGACCAAAAAATCAAAATTCCGAGCTCAACGCCGGCGCCAGACAAAAACAACGCAAAAACAACACAAAATAAGCTCCAAAAATCGAATCAGAGATACCTTGGACGCCGAAGACTCAGCTGCCGATGAATCGCGGACGATGAATCGCCAAAAACAACATAAAAATCTGAGCTCTCACGCCAACACAAAACGCCGACGACAACACAAAAAGCCGCCGGCCAAAAATCCAAAAACCAGAGCTCTCATGCCGGCGACGCCATCGTCTGTACAGAATCGAGAAGAGAAAATCGTCGGGGAGAAGAGAATCGCGAGAGAGAATCGCCGAGGAGGTAGAATCAGGGAGAGAGATTCGATTTCTGTTACCCAATTTGGAAGAGAGAGAAATAAACGAGCTGAGGGAAAAATTTTATTATACCATAATTCTGTTACCAAAATACAGTAGGGCCATTTGTGTAATTGCACGTCCAAAATGAGTATTTTTTGTTTTTTTTAAATGTATGTCGTTAATTTGATTTTGTTATACCATATTGGGTATTTTATTATAATATCTCTCTCTCTCTCTCTCTTTTTTTTTTTTTTTTTTTTTTTTTTTTTTTTTTTTCCGGTGAATCTGTAGAAATTTCTAGTTTTTATAAAAGATTTTGAAGAGTGAAATGTCTTATAATTTTTGAAAGAGAATCCAGCCCATAGATTTTTAAAATTTATAAACTGTTGAATACCTACAGATTTTTAAAGATTTTATAAAGTATGCATTGAATAGCTCAAATTTTTTAAAAGCTTTATAAAAATTTGAATAGAATACCTACAAATTCTGAAATCAATAAAAATACAATAGATACATAAGTATGACATACTCCCTCCGTCCCCTAATAAGTGTCCCGAGCTGTCAAAACGCAATAACCAAGAAAGTGTATAATTTTACCATATTAACCCCTAATCATTACTCCCTCCGTCCCGCCAAAAACGTTACATTTCTTTTTGTCAATTTCTGACACGTTTTTCCACGCTTCTTGATGAAGTGTTTTAAAATAGATTTTTGAAGAATTTTTTCTTTTCCGGGATAATACAACTATCATAGTATCCCGTAAAAGAAAAAATTCTTCAAAAATCTATTTTAAAACGCATCATCAAGAAGCGTGGAAAAACGTGCCAGAAATTGACAAAAAGAAATGTAACTTCTTTGGCGGGACGGAGGTAGTACATAGAAAATTGAAAAAATAAAAAAAATGTAATGATAATAGGGGTAAAATTGGTAGTTTAGCCAAAATTTTACATTGAAATATGTGATAAGACACTTATTAGGGGATAAAAATTTTGACGGCTCAGGACACTTATTAGGGGACGGAGGGAGTATCACATATTAACTCCGAATCTCCGATGTAGTTGTCCAGACGATTAAAGAGGAATGATATGACAAGGATAAAAAAGTCTTTCCCCATCTGCGAGTTCTAGAGGAATCGTTGTTAAAGGAGAGTTAACCGAAAGGGAAGAACCCTGGAGCGAGGAAAAGGAGATTCTCTCTCTTCATTTTCTTCACATATATTCTTCTCTCTCCTATTTTTTCCTTCCCATTTAGCAGAATTTAGTAAATTACGTCCATGGCTAAACCCTTCTGAAGCAGATTCACTCCGATTCTCCCTTTTCGATAAGCCTATATAATAAGTTTTGTGGAAATTCAGTTTTAACACGTTGTGTATTGATATAATTCCGCTGCGGCGGGGATCGTGATTGGGAGGATTGGTAATCATGCTGTCGTTGCAGAGCGATCCGCGGCAGTACAACCTCAATCTTCAGCAGTTACAGCAGCCACAGCCACAGCATGTAGCTAGGGTTCCGTACAATGTTGGCACAGATCATCATCTTGAAGAGTCTTCTTTGGCTTTGACTTCTTCGAGTAATATCACGCAGGAAACTCCGCGTGAAGGTTTGAATTTTAACATTTCTAGTCATTTTTCTTTCTATGTTAGAAATTTTTATATTTTAAGTTTCTTGCGCTCTTAGGAGTCTTACTTTGATGCTATGATATTGTTGGAAAATATTATTTATTTGAATGTTGTAGATGGGTGTTGAGTTTATTTCGTTTATTTGTTTTTATTTATTTTGCATAGGGAATTATGAGCCTCAACCTGGAACTTTATTACTAGAATCCAAATTCAGGCCTGTAATGTTTAATTTGGCATATTCAACCACAAAACGTTTGGATTTCATTATTGCGAGATTTTTTCATCTAGTAGTTCATAGTGTTTAACTAATTGAGTATTGAGTAGCATTTCCCTTTAAGTTACTAAAGAAATTGTTAGTACAACTTGTAAACTTTGATGGATACTGGCTCTTATATTTTCCAATTTTTGTGCTTTGATAAGTTGTTGCTTCAATTTTATTGTATAACCCTGATTATCAGCTAGTTGGGTGACTGGTGATGCTCGCCATTTCATCATACTGCATCATTGGTTTGAAATCCATGTTCATTTATAATCTGTAAATATGATGAAATTGCTAAACTGTGTAATATTCCCTTAAATGTTTCTTTACATTTAAGTATAAGATGTTTTAGGATCTCTGAACACCTAGGTGGGAAGAAGTTAGTAACTTTTCTTGTATTAGATGCAATGGAGGATTTGGTAAATTGAAAGTTTATCTTATCTTAGTCTTTTGAACTATGCACAATCGGTGATTTAACATGACTCCTTTTTTTCTTTTTTCTTTTTTTTTTTTTGGTCTTTAAGGCACACAGTTTGTTTATTCATTGCCTGCTATATCTAATCAAATGCATGCCACATTCTGCATCTTGTTGTGTAGATGTCACCTTGGTATGTTGCTCAACTTCTATGGGATTTTATCTTCTGATGATTTAAACTATTTAAAACAGCCTTAATTTGTTTTTGTTTTTGTAAATTTTAACTGGACATGATTTAATATTACTTGCTCAATTCAGAATTAGGGGCCAGGTGTAGATAATGCCAAAACTTGCTTAGTCTTATGAGTACTCTTGCGCCAGTTGGTATAAGGTTTTGTATGGGGTTCTCTGACATATATGTGGGTACTAGGCAGCATAGATAAGCCGCTGTTTTTTCGATTTGTTTTATAGGATTTAAAGATGACTAGCCTAGGTTAATGTAATAATTGTATTGTATTACTTACATGGAAAAATTAGTTGCAAGAAATATTATTCTATGTACCCTCAACTGTGTTATCAAATTGTACATTAACTGTTCTGTTTTCTTTTACCAGATTTTATTATTGACTTGAGATGGGACTTAAAAATCATTTTCTGAATTTGAAGCAGGGGATGATATTTCTAGTTTGTACCTATGTGAAAATAGCCGATTAGAGCTGGTATATTCCAAGATTTGGATAATGAATCCTTACCGTGCCACATCTATTGACACATTAGTATTTTATTGCCTTGAAATCAAAATATAGATATCCTTTCGCAAAGGCAATTTATGAATATTACTTCACCTTCTAACCATGACAGAATCACTCTAATCAGCATTCATCCATATATAAAAATTCTCAATGTCCTAAAAAGTAGAAGAGGAATTACAACAGCCTATTAAACATATTTAAACATGAGGATTATGTATAACTTATTAGATTTCTGGTCTAGTAAGCTGATTTTACAAATACATGAATCATATGACTGTAGTTGATTAACAGCTTGAATGAGAATTGATTGTTCTATTGCTCATGTTGGTGAATCAAATTTTCTTGGACAAGTTCTATTCTAAATGCTTTAACAGTTTATTTTGGAAAATTATCAATCTTGTACTTTATTTCTTAACTGATGTAGTGGATGAAGACATGCTCCTGACTCTGGCTCATCAAAATTATAAAGCTGGCAATTATAAGCAGGCATTAGAAAATAGCAAGGCTGTCTATGAGAGAAACCCACGTCGTACAGACAACCTTCTTCTGTTGGGTGCAATCTATTATCAGGTTGCTATTTTGGTTACTTTGTCTGTTGCCTATTTACTTAATTCTTGCCTTTCACATCTAATCGTTTCCCGGAACTGCAAAGCAGAGATATGAAACTTATATTATGATTTTTCAATCAGTTGCATGATTTTGATTTGTGCATTGCTAAGAATGAAGAAGCTCTTAGAATTGATCCCCAGTTTGCTGAGTGCTATGGAAATATGGCTAACGCTTGGAAGGTGCCCTTTTTGATGTTCTGCAATTTTCTTATTAGGCTTGATGTGTATCAACAGAGATGTTAAATATGTTGCTCTTGTTTCTGGCAGGAAAAAGGAAACATCGATGTTGCAATCCGCTATTACTTGATAGCCATTGAGGTTTGTATTCTTTCGGCACTCGGTCATAATAGGATCTATTGACGGAATCATTATGTTTAGTAGGAGCCAAAGTAACTATATGAGCATGAAGTATAAAAAAATATTTTCCTTGGAAGTTCTCCTTGAACGTCCAAAATTCCCCTGAAGAGTTGCTATTTACAAAATTCCATTTTGTTTGCAGTTACTGGGTATTCTTTTATTCCCTAGGTTTTAAGTATACATGAAGAATTATCTATGACTTTTGTAGTAGTGGTTGTCATTAACTGGGTTTATAGATCCACTATCTTCTGTGTTACTTTCCTTTATGAACTTATCAGTTTTACCTCTGCACAGTAACATTTATATAATCATCATTTGCTGGAATTTTGATATGATCTGTTAAAAGTAATGGCAATAGTAGTGATGAACTGATAGAAATCATAATACTCTGATAATCAAAGTACACTCAAGTAATATGTTCATATTGTTCTTTTTTGTATGGAATTTGTTCATATTGTTCTTCCTGAGTCTTTCGTGCATCATTTACTTCAACTCTCCGTCCCAATTCCTTTAGCTGAATAGTTATTCGGTTACTGGGTTCTGATCTATCTCATGCCTGGTTACCTGGTTAGCCAAATTGTCTAATTATACATTGTTGGCTGTTTATTGCCTCCATTTGATCCTTTTAATTGTATGAAATGATATGGGAGGAATTTAAGATCAAGGTAGTTGGGATATCTTGGACTTCCATTAAGAACTGCATTGTTGAACAAATTTGCTTGCAGCTCCGGCCTAATTTTGCTGATGCATGGTCAAATTTAGCTAGTGCATACATGCGGAAGGGAAGATTCACTGAGGCTGCTCAATGTTGTCGTCAAGCACTTGCTTTGAATCCACGTTTGGTAACTTTCATCTCGGGCGTATCTACTGTTAAATCCTGCCTTTGTATTTTCTCATGTTTACTTGACTCACTTTGTCTTAGGTCGATGCTCATAGTAACTTGGGTAATCTGATGAAAGCTCAAGGTTTGGTAAAAGAGGTAAGTTAACAGATGAGACAATTTTCTTCATCAGTAATTTTTCCTTTTCTAGTTGTTTTCGGGTTGTAGTACATCTATAATATCATGCTCCATGGTCTGATTGAACCGTCTTGATATTTTATTGAAGTGTCTAGCCTTCCAGATGTTGTATTTACGTGATTCTGACACACAGCACTGGTGGACATGCTGGTGTCTTAAAATTTCAAAAAATTCATATGGTTTACAATTTTTTTTGCAGTTCTTCTCTTTGAAATTCTGAGGTCCACCACTCCCCCAGTCCCCCCATCCCACAAATTTAGTCTAGTTTACTTAATTGGGCATCACACAAATTCAGTCTCATGCATATAATGGAAACTTAATAACTGACTATACAAAATAAAAATAGTCCGAATACTCCTTAGTTATGTAATATGCTATTGAGGCACCAATCTATTTTATCCATAACGTTCTTTTCCTACTTTAAATTTGACTAAAGTACCCCTGAATAATTACTTTACCTGTCCAACGTTTTAGTAAACAATTACTTTACCGGCCATCTGGGACTAAATTTATGAGATGTAGGAAGTATTATTATACCTTATTTAAAGGTGATTATGGTCTCCCAGGAGTATTCTTTCTTCATGAATTTGTTATTACTAAAAATTACACACTATGGTTCTCCTTTTTAGGCATACGACTGTTATCTGGATGCTCTAGCTCTACAACCAACTTTTGCTATTGCATGGTCCAATCTTGCTGGTCTTTTTATGGAGGCTGGTGATCTTAATCGGGCCTTGCAGTACTACAAGGTAGGAAGAACCAATTAGTCTTTTTGATGTGCTCTAATTTGTGGCCCTGCTGTGTATATATGTTCTGGTTTGTTTTTGGACTAGTTTGGTTGATATGGCCTTTTGATGTTCGGGTTTGTTTTTGGATATTATGATTGATGTCCGATACTTGTGTGCTCTTCTCACAGTATGTTATGGTATTTCCAGGAAGCTGTTAAATTAAAGCCAAACTTCTCTGATGCCTACTTAAATCTGGGAAATGTTTACAAGGTTAGATTCACGCTACATGTACAGCTGGATAGCTGCAGATTTAGGGCAAGATGATGGAGAATGACAAGTATTACGTTTGTTCTGCAGGCCTTGGGGATGCCGCAAGAGGCTATTGTGTGCTACCAAAGAGCCCTGCAGTCAAGACCAGATAGCGCTATGGCTTTTGGTGAGTGAATCTTTAGTCTTTCTTTACTGCACACTATCTTCCAGACTGTTCCTTGTTTGATAAGGAGCAGGTCTTTACCCCCTTGCCTCCCAAGGCTTTAATGTGGTTCACTCTTGTCACTACTCTATTATATTCTCCCCAAAAAAGAAGAAAAAATATTGTATTGTATTATAGATGGATAAAAACTTTCATTATAAAGGAAAAAAGGCTTGTATTACGGCAGTTTGGACTTTGAACTATCCCTTTTGCCCAGAGAGTAATCAGATGGGTGGCAGCTGCCAGATGACGGTTCCAACTAGCTAGTGCCTTGCTTTGGAGTTAGAACCAATCACACGTGACCCGAAAATGCTTGCTGAACACTGAGTTGTCCATATAAACCTTTTTGACCTTTTGATGAATTTCCCTTTTTCTTGTCTCCCTTTTTGGTTTGAAGCTCTAAGCTGTATCTGTTGAGCTTATGAGCATCAAACATGTTATATGTTCTCTCTCCAGATAAGAGGGTTCTAGTTCTGATGCATACCTTAAGAAAAATTTTCTTTCATATCTGGAACTCAATCACACTCTAGCACACGGAAAACTGCCTGTTTGTTTCTATAATATTATATTTTGCTTAATCCATTTTCTCGTGCTATACATTAAATCAAGATGTTCAATAAAAGCGTGTAAAATGAAATTCATAGAAAAATTCAATGTTCACAAATTGAGTTTATTAATTTTATTGGGATTCTTTCGCAGCTTTGTGACACTTCAGAGCATTGGATGTCACAAGCTGCAAAATAGTGCGTAAATTTAGCTCTCCCCAAGATTGATGTTTAGCTGTTATTTTCTGGAGCTATGTGATGTTTTATTTGGTTGGCTCAGATGGTATATAGCTTTTCATGAAATTATTAGAAAATGTTGTGATGAAGTGCTTCATATACTTGTTTTGATGTTATGAGCAACTATTGCAGGCAACTTAGCTAGTGTATACTATGAGCAGAGTAACCTTGATATGGCGATACTTAATTACAAGCGAGCTATTGCCTGTGACGCTGGATTTTTGGAGGCATACAATAATCTGGTTCGATGTCTATATTAAAAGTTGATCTAGGTATATTCTCTTGGGTGTATTTATCAAGCAATACCTGTTTATTTGGTTTTGGATTTTGATTACCAGGGTAATGCATTGAAAGATGCTGGAAGAGTAGACGAAGCAATCCACTGCTATCGAGTTAGTTCCTGCTGAGCTGTATATTTATGCAATTGGTCTCAGTATATATGCTAATTTCCCGTTTTCTTATGAAGCAATGCCTGTCTCTTCAACCTACTCACCCTCAAGCCCTTACTAATCTTGGAAATATTTACATGGAATGGTATGTTTGATATCACTGTCATGTGTTGTGCTAGCTTATGTTGCTTTCATAGACTGCGTTCTTTTGTTTTTTCCTCTTTGTTGTGGTTGTTGGCCATGAATCTGTCTTCTATTTGTTGAAGGAACATGATGAGTGCTGCTGCTCAATGCTACAAGGCGACGTTATCTGTTACAACAGGGCTATCTGCTCCTTTCAATAATTTAGCCATAATTTACAAACAACAGGTTTTGAGCTATTTCCCCTTCCTGCAAATTTTTTTCCCACACAGTTTGTATGATCCAATATTGTCTTTTGTTATTAGACATTGTGGCTGTATTGTGATGAAAGATACTGATCTGTTAATCACACCTTAGTATGATGTTGATGAGAATAATTATACTAACTTGTTTGGCTGAATTACAGGGTAACTATGCTGATGCAATATCTTGCTACAACGAGGTCCTCAGAATTGATCCATTAGCTGTTGACGGGCTTGTCAATAGGGGTAACACTTATAAAGAGATTGGAAGAGTGAATGAAGCCATTCAAGATTATGTGCGTGCTATTACCATCCGACCAACCATGGCTGAGGCTCATGCTAATTTAGCTTCAGCTTACAAGGATAGGTACATATTTTGTGTCCTTTCCAGCTGATATTGGAACTAGTTCTGCAATCACGTTCATCTCATGCACTTGCTACCTGCAATGTTTTTTTCCAAAGCAACCTGAAAGTCTTCTTTATTTTTTATGTTTACGGAATTCTATCTCAGTTGAGATTTTGACCTGTTTATGTCTGATTAATATGGCAAATGTTTATTTCCGTTTGCTTGTTCCACTTGCAGTGGCCACGTGGAAGCTGCAATTAAGAGCTATAGGCAAGCTTTGACATTGCGTCCAGATTTCCCAGAGGCAACCTGTAATCTTCTCCACACTTTGCAGGTACATAGAAACTCATTTTCTCTATGTTCTTTCTCAGAGTTTCTGTAAATCAATGAAGTGTAACTATTAATGTTCACTACTCTACTTAAATAACTGTTTCGTCTGTTTCCTGCTTTAATTAGTAATTACTCAAGACTTCTTATGTGTGCATTTTGATTGCTCATGCGAGAAGAAGTTTGCTATCTTGCCAACTTTTAATATTCAGTTTTATTTTAGACCATTCATGGATTTTGCCAATTTTTAGTGCTTCTGCGGGACTCAAAAAGCATGTGTTGAAAATCTTGGGAGGATCCAATTTGATGTTAGAGGTTTTTGGACTGAGTGCTTGTGTTAAGTGATGAGCGTAATTTTGTTTGCATAATGCCCATGATGCTGGTTCTAATATAATAATAATATTGTATCTCATTGTCAAGGGTGCACTGTTGTTATTTAAGGTTTTAAACATATCCAATAGTGGCATTGGGTTGTTAGCCATTGAAGTGAGCTCATTGTGTTATATCTGAGAATCTTTCGAAGCCCATTAGAAAAAGTAAAAAATAAGATTGTACAGATTGCAATTGTCTAGTGAAAATGCTTTCTTTGTCCTCAGGACTGCAACAGGTTTTTCAAGGCAATTGACATGCTGTGATCTGTTGTACCGGATACTAAGTTGGTTTTATTCGACTATTTGTGCTACTCGGCCGTTAAATTTTTGTACTGACCTATGTGCCATGATATTAGATAACCATGTTATCTTCTACTCATTACTCAGTCTAAGTGTCTAATGAACAATTGTATGATTCCTTTAGCTGCTTAATTCCTAGGTTTTAATATATTAAACTATTGCCTGACTTCGCATATGTTTGCGATTGTGTGTTCTCCGTGTCTCCTTTTATTTTACATAGCGAGTAGTTCATCTTTCTCTAACATGATTATCTCAAACTTCTGTCAGTGCGTGTGCGACTGGGATGACCGGGATAAGATGTTTGTAGAAGTTGAAGGCATACTTAGAAGACAAATAAAGGTTCTGCTATTTGCTAAATTTGCCAATGAGATTCGTTAGTCCCATCTCAATTTGGCAACTACCTTATTGGACAGATATAGACTTCCGATTCTGATAAATTTATCACCTGTCTTTCTTGTGATGTAGATGTCAATTATTCCTAGTGTACAGCCTTTCCATGCGATAGCTTATCCCCTTGACCCCATGCTCGCTCTGGAGATCAGGTAAGCGACTTCTACTCTTTTTGTTGGGCCTTCTTAAATTCATTCGTAGATTGGTAACTTGGAGGTTGTAATGCATGCAGTTGGAAATATGCTGCACACTGTTCTGTTGTTGCATCCCGTTACTCACTTCCACCTTTTAACCATCCTCCTCCACTACCAATAAGGGGAGGGGGCAGAAATGGCCGGCTGAGAGTAGGGTAGGTTCATTGACTATTGCTGTAGTGCTGCAGAATAACCCTCTTTCTTTCCCCGCGGTTAGTAGAAATAAAACCAATAATTGTGTTCTGTGTTTCATAGATATGTGAGCAGCGACTTCGGTAATCACCCTCTGTCACATCTTATGGGTTCTGTGTTTGGCATGCATGACAGAGATAATATTGAGGTTAGCAAATTTTGTTCTTGAAGTGGTTAAATTCAATTGTCTATTGGTGCTATGAGATAGATATTTATTGTTGTAGGTTTTCTGCTATGCATTAAGTCCGAATGATGGTTCTGAATGGAGGCTAAGAATTCAGTCAGAAGCTGAGCATTTTGTTGACGTGTCATCTATGGCATCTGATAATATTGCAAGGATGATTAACGAGAATCAGATTCAGATTCTTATCAATCTCAATGGTTACACTAAGGTATCAAAACTGTTTGTATAATTGTATTGCCGATGTTCTTTCCTTGGCTAATACATTTTTATTGGATCTTGAATGGAATATTGATTGTTTGTTTGCATGTGTTCAGGGGGCAAGAAATGAAATCTTTTCCATGCAGCCTGCTCCCATTCAGGTTTCATACATGGGATTTCCTGGGACTACAGGAGCAAACTACATACATTATTTGGTTACCGATGAGGTATTGTACATTCATACTTATACGTGTCATAAGCTTTTCTTGTGTTCAAATTTGATATATGTCTTCCCTTACCATCCGAGCGCTATTTGGGTGCCCCACAGATCTTGGATGTCTCCTTAACCAGGACTCCTGTTTTCATTGCAGTTTGTTTCACCTATGTGTTACTCAAATATATATTCTGAAAAGATTGTCCATCTACCTCATTGCTATTTTGTGAATGATTATAAGCAGGTAAGCATTGAGAATTTCCTTGTTCTCTTCTCTTTTATTCCAGCTTGAAAATAACTTTATGCTGACTGTCATCTGTTACTATTCCTGTAAGAAAAATCTTGATGTACTGGATCCAAACTGCCAACCTAAGAGGTCAGACTATGGGTTGCCTGAAGACAAATTTATATTTGCTTGTTTTAATCAACTCTACAAGATGGACCCTGAAATTTTCACGACCTGGTATGCTGTGTTAAATCATTATGTTTGTAAACTGCCATCTGCAATCCATTGATGTGCTTGGGAATATTCTTTTGACGGGTTCAGGTGCAATATTCTTAAGCGCGTCGAAAACAGTGCACTGTGGCTTCTCAGATTTCCAGCGGCAGGCGAGACAAGGCTGCGTGCCTGTATGTTCATACATGATTGGGTTATGTTAACATAAAGATTTTGAGTAGTTAAGAGGTTGTTCGATCAAGTAACTTATTTATTATTATAATTTTTATTTTTTTTACTTTTATCCAGATGCTGCTGCACAGGGGGTGCTACCAGACCAAATAATATTCACAGAGGTTGCAATGAAGCAGGAGCACATAAAGAGGAGTGCATTGGCAGACCTCTTTCTTGATACGTACGCATTTCTCAAACTTCCTGTTTTGGGTTTAGACAACTTAAGACTCATTCATGCGTATTGTTAAATAGGCCACTGTGCAATGCACATACCACTGGGACAGATATTCTTTGGGCGGGTCTACCAATGGTTACTCTTCCTCTGGAGAAAATGGCTACTAGAGTTGCTGGTTCGCTTTGTTTGGCAACTGGAGTTGGAGAGGAGATGATTGTGAATAGGTAACCGATTTATGAGGAGTTGATAAGATGTTAGATAATTGTCGAGTCAGTTCTGTTTAGCCTCTGTTCCTTTTCTTCTGATTACTCTTTTAAGGCTTTGCATGTTGTCTTAACATGTCTTTCTTATGCATTAATGCCAACATATATCAACTTCCTTTGCTCATTCAAGGGGATCATCATCACAGTAATTATATCTTGAACTTGTTTCAATCTATATAATTCGTAGCTCCTGGAGAATGGAAAGTCAGATGTTGTGTAGTTGTATGTATTATCATTATTATTCACTCTTTATTTCTTACTCCTGCCTCTGTTCTCTCTCTTTTTCTTTCTTGTTGATGCTAGTTTGTCCTATCTGGTCTTGCTTGATATGATAGTTCATTTCCCGACTCATGTACCTATATTTTTTACACGATTAGTATGAAAGAGTATGAAGAGAAGGCAGTTTCGTTGGCACTTAATCGTGTAAAGCTTCAAGATCTTACCAGTCGGCTGAAGGCTGCACGCTTAACCTGTCCTCTTTTCGACACAAAACGCTGGGTTAGTATTACTCAACTATTCTATTGTGTATTGTGTATTGTTGATTGTTATTCTTTATGCAAACTGGTTGTCCGCATCTTCTATTGTGCCAACTTGTCAACTTGGGCTTTCGTTTCAGGTGAGAAATTTGGAGCGTTCCTACTTCAAGATGTGGAATCTGTACTTCTCAGGCCAGCATCCGCAGCACTTCAAAGTATTAGAGAATGACTTGGAATTTCCGTATGACAGGTAGATGTATAAGAAATGAAACGGCATTGTAGATAAAGAGCGTGGCAAGATTGCTTGTGAAGGTTTGGCTGCCTGATTTGACTTCCGACTGTGTTGTACTATTATCAAACTCTGAAATGTCATGTTACTGATTACTCTGATGGAATAGAGAAGTTACTACTTTACTTCAAGCTTGGAAGATGATCCTCGTGGGGTGGTATTCTCTTGCAAAATCTAGTTTCAGATTCACATCATAAGTTAAGGGGGATGTGTATTGGTGCATATATGCAAAATTTTCTCGCATTGATTCCGAATTGACGACTAGTTTGAGAACCACTTTGGAATGCATATTTTTCTAAAGAACTAAGCTTCGAGACCATGAGAGTGGTGAAATATGTGACTATTCTCTTACCCGTGATAGACTTATGAGGGCGTGAATTTTGTCAAAGTATGATTTGGATAGAATTTGTTCTTTTTGAAGCTTTAACAATAGAAATTTAAATACTATATCCCGAAATATTTGAATTCGTGACATTTAGCTTGGAATTTAACCCCCTACAACTTGGATATAATCTTATATATCTTTACTTGGAAACATGGTTAAACGAAATTCCTTTTTTTTTTCCTTTTAATTTCATAATTTTTTGGGATAAGTATTGAATACAAGCAATAGCTGTTTTAGTTCCCTTACATCATTAATCTAGATTTTAGACAAATATTTGACGACGGAGTGACATACATCTTTTATTTTTATATTGTCTTTTATATTGTTGTCAAAAATTTATTATCCGGTCTTAAAATAGTGTTAAGTAAAACTAGAAAAGATCTTTTTATTCTATATAGGGGACGTTCTCTTTGATTTGATGAAAAAGAAAAAGAGAGAAAAAAAGAAAAAGTAAAGTAAAAAAAACAATCACTTTTTTAAATCCGTCCTCTTTTCTCACCTTTTGTCTATGATGAAGAACTTACTCCTTAAAATTGAATGAAAATATTTATAATCCATGTTGGTAGGATAATATTTTCTTTCTATTGCACTGAAAATGAAGGGGGGAAATGAGTAAATGTAAGAAAATGTGAGGAATAAGGAAAATTTTAAAGGGTGATTGTCTCTTTTCTCTCATGTTCTTTTTCATCAAAGAAAACACACTCATAAATTATGATTAGGCTAAATTATGATTTGTGGCCTGAACTTTACACAAATTTACAGAAAAAAAAAAAAAAATCGACTTTATTTTTCCCTTAAAAAACCCTGACCTTTGAAACTTATTGCAAAATAGCTCGTTTAATTAATTAGGCTTCGGAAATGTTGATTGGATTCGTCGGAGAGCTGACCGAGAATTGAGTTGGCATTTATTTTTCGACCTCTCACGGAACACATCATTATTAGAAAAAAAAAAAAAATTAAAAAAAGAAAAGAAAAAAAGATCCATTCTCCGTTTACTATCAAGTACTGCTTTTTCCCTTCCACAAAATCTTCATTCTCAAATATTCTCAAATCAAGCTTCAATCGAAAGCTGTAAATTTTGAATATTTGGAATTGTGTGATGTCGACCTCGACAAAGATCGTGGTAGGTGATTTATTCTTTTGGTATGTGATGACAAATCTTCTTATTCTTGCATTTTTCTATTTTATGAATTGAAATAGTTACCCTTTTAAATATAGATAGACCTTCCTATCAATTACCATTTCTATGATGTAGTCTTTTAATAATGGTTAATGTATAAATCTTGTTGTATTATTTAGGGGTAGTTGGCAATTAGTCGATTCCTTGCACTTCCATCCAAAGCTTTTCACCTCATTCTGGTTTCAATATTATGTAGACTATATCTGTACTATTTTTTTTTTTCCTTCTTTTTTTCCCCCTTCCCTTTCTAGTTTTGAATCCAACTTAGTTGGTGAGAATGATAGTTTCTTGTGCTTAATTGGTAGAATAAATTAGAGATGGACGCTTCTGAAAAAATGACAGGATAAAGAAGGTAAGAAATGCCCAACAATTGTTCGATGAAATGTTTCCGTGTGACGGTAAAAAATGCCAACTAAAGTTTTGATCAGCTCTCCGGCGAGTCCGGTCAACATTTCCTAAGCCTAAAAAAAAAAAAAAAAAAGCCATTTTTGCAAATGTTTCAAAGGTAAGGATATTTTTGAAGGAAGCGTATATTTCATGCCATTTTTGCAAATTTGTGCAAAGTTCAGATCATAAAATCATAATTTAGCCCAACAACTTTATCTCAACAACTTTACCCTATAATGAAATCTGGCATGGATGGACCCAACTCATGGTTCCATCTCCAACTCATGGTTTCCATCTCTTTTTGCCAGATGCTCACAATGATAGAGACATATTAAGTAATCTCCAAATCAAAATGAATCTAAAAAGATATCCATACAACTATTAGTATATATGTAGGGACATTTGGCGGTAGAAATGTGCCATTTGACCTCAAAGAGTGTTCGTTCAACATATCAACAAATGATGAACTTTTATATTACAAAATTAGATTGGTAGAATATGGAAGTCTATGTGGATGACATGTTAGTAAAAAAATGTACAATCCCACTCTCACACGCTATACACTTGAATTTTATATAATCTGATTTTATTAATCTTAAAATCTTATTTATAATACTTGAATTTTATATAATCTGATTTTATTTTATCTTTATTTTATTGTTTTAATTATTTTTATATGAAAATGGCTGTAATAATTGAATAAAACAAAAACATTAAAATTAACATATACGACAACTGTTAAAACACTGTTGTGGTAATTTTGAATAACGACGACTCTATGACAACAATTATAACACCGTTGTGGTAATTCTGAACAACAACGGTTCTAGAACCATTGTCTATGAGCGCAAACATTTGACAACACTGCCTAGGACAACGGTATAAATATGATTACGGCAACTTCTATGAGCTTTTTTGTAGTAGTGCATGAGATCTTTGGAGTTGTTCGAGCAAACAAGCCCAAATTGAATCTTGCCAGGTGTATATATGGTGTCTAGTCTAAGAAATTCCTAGGTGTCAATACCCCAAAATAGCCCAAATCAATATCTAAAGGAAAATAATAGCCCTTCATAAGTAAATGATACAATTATAGCCCAATTTTTAAAATTGGGACAATTATACCCTTATTTATTAAATTAATTGAAAAAAATAGATTAAAAAAATAAAAGAAAAGACAAAATACAAAATTAAATTAGCAGCCCTAATTAGCCCATTCGCAACCCAGCTCCCGCACCCCCTCCTCCATCGACGAATCGACGCCGCCGCTCCTTCGTCGTCGGCGCGGCCCCCCCGCACTATCCTCCGTCGCCGTCTACAGTGAAGCACCGTTGCCAGCTCTGCTACGATCTCTTCTTCTTCTTCTTCTGCTGCTGCTGCTTATTGCTTCGACCTCCTCTGCTTCTCCTCCAATATGAGCACACAGACCTATATTCGGCGTGGTAAACGGGCTGCTTCAGCTCCGTTAGAACATATTATCGAAGAAGAAGAAGAATTGCAGAAATCTGGAGGAATTTCACTGAACGAGGTCAGTTATGAGATGAACATCGATTCACCTAGAATGGAGCTTGAAGTCTCCGGTGACGCTACGAGAACCCAAAATACTGCACCAAATTCTGAGGTATTAACTTCGAATTTTTGAATTTCACGCGTAAATATAGTCGTAGTTGTAGTCGTAGTCGTGTGTTTGAAAATGATAAGAATTATAGTCGTGTGCGTTCAAAAGTTGTCGTGTGTTTGAGAAAATGGTTGTAGTCGTTGCAAAAATAGTTGTAGTCGTGCAATTAACGGGAGGTGCAGGGGATCAGTAGGTTCAAAAATTTGAATGGTTGCAGGTCATTATGAAGGGAAGGGCTAATTCTTTGGACCTTAATCGGTTTCTATTAATTGTGGCAGTCGTGTGTATTTTACTGTGGTCGTGTGTGTTTGTTTTGGTCGTGTGTTTGTGGTTGTGTGTGTATAATTGTGTGTGTTAGTAACATTGTATATTTATACTCTTTCACCTTTTATTTTCAAATAGGTTGCTTGGAGCTATACAAGACCTGACATGCAAGATAAAAAGGTCCAAATTCAATTTTATTGCAGGATAAAATTGATTAAACAAATTAAGGATAGACTTTTGAAGTTCGGTGAAGATATAGTGAAGCGATTTGAAAAGGGACCATTTCGTTCTATTTTAAAGCTTCCAGATGAAATGGGGAACTGCCCTCAAGTTATCCACTACGTCGTAAGTCGAGAGATGAAGTTTGAGGGCAAGGATGGGGTTGATGAGACGGAGATCTCATACTTCATAAACAACACTGTTGGGAACCCCTTGCAGTTTGATTTTGATGATGTTTATCGAAACCACACTTAGGCATACTTTACTTGTTTAGGGTTAAGGCCGATAGATCGACCTGCTATCTGTTAGTGCAGGTCGATGCTCTATAAAGTCTAGAATCAAGTTCGATCCACCCTGTAAGAGAAAGGTCGTCTATACGGCCTGCCTCATTTGGATCGAGCTGGATCATCAGCCTGTCTATCGACCTTCCTTATCAAGCTTCCAGCCTGCATTGCCTTAGAAGATTTCAAGTACTGGATTATCATATCAAGGTCGATGTTCCGCCTTCATGGAGCAACACGACCTGATCCTTGCCACGTGGTGTGCCAGCAAGGACGAATCTTCCCAACGGCTAGAAGTGAGTCAGCTTCCAACGGCTAGTGCCACGTCAGCCTGACTCCAACGGCTAGTTTTTCAAAACTGCCTATAAATACTTCAAGCCATATCGGATTCAAGTACGGGAAACTCAAGCTATCAACGCCAAATCTCTGCCCAAAACCTCTCTCAAGTTCATATTCATTCAAGTGTTCGAAATTCGATTAGTTTCCCAAACACTTGACGAAGAGAGGTTTCCGATTCCGATAAAACCCACAACGACGAAGCGTTCACTGCTGCTTGTCGTTGATTCAACAACTTCTTCTCCGACCCGTTCGAAGTTAGAAAGTTTGTTTGTGTATTCGCCATTATAGAGTTAGTCAAGCTCTGTAAATGTGAAAGGTTGTTTGTACTTTTTAGTACGAAAGGTTGTAAGGGTCACGACCCAAAACTCGTGTCTAGATATTTTCAGGATAGATTGTATCTAGAACTGATACTCAGTCAGTATAAATAAGAGAGAGGTTGAATCCAAAGGTAAAGGGATTCTCAGGTCGAGTCGACCTGACGTGGATGTAGGAGGGTTTCTCCGAACCACGCTATATCGCGGTCTCTCTCTCTCTCTCTCTCTCTCTCTTTATTTATCGCCCTTATATTTTCTTATCAAACTGACGAGCATCAACCTGCATATCACGCATCAACCTGCAACTGTTCACCAGCCTTAAGATTTTTCAAAGAGTAAACCAACCTCCACCAACTTCCGCATAAGCACAGTTTGATAAATCAAGCTTGCTCCCAAACGAGCTTGATAGATCAACCTGTCTCTGATAAAGATCGACCTTGACAATCGACCTTTAGATCGACCTGATTTTCAAAAGTCAAAAACGGTTGGTTATTGGTGTATTCCCCCCCCCCCCCCCCCCCCCCCATACACCAATTACTCTTTCCCGGGACCAACAAACACCCAAATCAAATTTGGAAGGCCTGAGTTTGCCCTCATCACAGGTTTAAAATTCGGAAAATTGGAGTTTGATCCAAACAACGAATATGAAGTGGAGGATAAGTTCTTGTAGCACAGGGCTTTTGGAAGGCAAAAGGTTAAGGTGCAAGATCTCTTAGATAGGTTATTGCACGGTAAAAACCAGTTAGGTGACGACCCTGAGGATTATTTGAAGGAAGCCAAGATAGTGGTTGTGTATTTTCATTTATGATTTTATGGTATGTAGGTTGGACGTTTAAATGATTATTTCAGGTTACAGTTTTGAATTCTGATTTGATATCATGGTGTTAAGTGTAGGTGAATTTTGATCGTGACTGATTGTAATGTATATGAACGAGGTCGTGTTATAAGTGTTGTAGTCGTGTGCTTGTGATAGTTGTTGTGGTCGTGTGTGTATTGTCGTGTGTGTGTGATAGTGGTTGTGGTCGTGTGACTTATAATTGTGAGTGTGTGATTGTGGTCGTGGTCGTGTGTATTTTAGTTGTATGCTTGTAATAGTAATTTGTGGTTGTAATACAATATTTGGTATAATGAATTCGTGCAAATATATGTCCAATACAAAAATAATAAAAATATTTTTAAAAATATATATATGTTTAAAATTAAGGTTTAGAGTTAAATGTAAACTAGAACGTTAGCACGGTATATATATATATATATATATATATATATATATATATATATATATATGATCGGGCAATGTTAGTTGTTAGATTAGATGTTAGAACGCCAAGTTCCCCACAAACTCCTAGAAATTCTCCAAGTCCACCTTATATCTCCCACAATTCGCTCCCACAAGGGATCGAACCCGGGTCACTCTCCAAAGAGAGGAGCCCGGTGGCCAGGTGCGCTAAGTCACCTGGTTGACAATAATAGTATATGCTTTGATTTAGAAAAATATGGTATATAAAACAATTCTAACCAAATCAATACTAATCAATAAATTACCAGGTAATTAAAATTAAATAATAATAATAACACTCATTGTACTACAATAAAAAAAATTGATTTATACATGTTTTATAAATAAAAAATCATGAATAAGCATGGCATATCATGTATTTAGTTTTTTTTCCAAAAAAAAAAATGCTAATTATTTCCTCCTTAATAATGATACCCACAACAATAATCTATGATGTATTTATCAATTTATAAACATATTGCCATATTATCCCTAGTAAAACAATATTAATCACAACTCTTTCAAAATATCATCAGAACCGGTAAATGAAAAAGGGGAAAGGAAAAGAATACAATGTTGGAAGAAAAATATTTGCACACAAGAGGAAACTAACACTATCTCGATCGGAGCGACCTGTATTCTTTTTCATTCCGATTTTATTTATTGTCGATAAGAATGCACCAGAATTGAAATATGTATGAATCATGATTATAATGTGCATAAAACTGCTTCGATTAAAGAGATTTAACCATAGCTCAACATAAAGATCAAAATTCATTGAAGATGCATGCCACAATTACTTGTTGATGATAAATGAATAATGACTAAATAAATTGACCGACCAACTTCAAGAAATTAAAACGATAATAAACAAAGGAAATATATGAGAAATACTTACTGACAATCATCTTAAATTACGTATGAGTGGTTACGCTGGTTGGGAATGAACAACACAACCGCTTTTTTTTTTTTTTTTGGATGACAAAGATTACTGAAGTTTATAAAGGAAAGGAATGGACACATGGTTTGCGAGAAAAAGACGTATTATTGCAAAATATTTGGGTGGAACTTTTTTAGATGTCAAAAAGTCAGAAACAAAAATTATTTTGGGCTCATATAAATAATTTGTTTTCTAATATATTATTTTTAATTTGCCAAAAAGAATACAAACTAACTTTGATGAAAGGTTGTGTCTTTTAACAAAAATAACTAATTAACTCCTTCGTAGCCCTTATAAAACTTTTTAATATTTTGAAAATATTAGAGAAAAATTAGAAGTGAAATTACAAAAGGCCCTCCGTACTTCACTTTTATATAATATATAGATTTGTGATTTAGAGATGTTTTGGTTTTACAGGTTAGGGTGTTTGTTGTCATGGGGTTTAATGCTTAAGGGTTTAGGGTTTAGTATTAATTATGATGATCATGAAAATGATTGTGTGTGATTGTGCATGTTAATTATGGTGGTCATGGTCGTCTGTGTGAGTTATTCTGGGTGAGTGTTATATGTGGTGGTCATGTGTGAGTAAGTTATTTTGGTCGTGTGTGTTATATGTGGTGGTCGTGTGTGTGAGTTATTCTGGTCGTGTGAGTGAAATACTGTAGTCACACTATATAACTCAAGTCAGCATCATTCTTGATATCCATTCTCAAGCTTCTAGCATCAGGTGTCACAACAAATGTACTTATCAAAAAATAAAACTTGATTCCATCGACATTAGTGATCTCCTCAAGCTTATGCAACAAACCCTCAAAGTCGAAACCATTGGCAGAAATAAGTGTAAATCTTGATTCACCCCCAACATATCTGATTTTCCCATCTTCCTCCAAAATAAACAATCATCGTTTTTTTCGTAATCTGCAAAATTCAAGAAGAAATGTTCTGTTATTGGTCGTGTGAGTGTGTAAATTTGGTCGTGATCGTGGATAAAGTGGTCGTGGTCGTGTGTAATATGGTTGTGGTCGTGTGTGATTTGGTCGTGTGAGTATTTTTTTTAATCTAAATATCACAAGATCAAAACTGAGGAAAATATATAACAATTTGGTCGTGTGAGTGTGATCATATTGGTCGTGTGAGTGTGTAAATTTGGTCGTGATCGTGGATAAAGTGGTCGTGAGTGGTCGTGGTCGTGTGTGATATGGTCGTGGTCGTGTGTAATTTGGTCGTGTGAGCGTTAAACCATAACAAGCTATAGAGATGATCTTGCCGGAATATGTCGCCGGAAACTGGACGAATAACTATGTTTTGAAGCTTGTATCATTCCTAAACCTCCCAATGGCACTTTATCCTCGTTTGTTACATCAATTCTAAATCGAATTTTCAGAAATTAGGAATTTTCCTTTGATTTTTATCAATAACATGGTTGTAGATTAATACCTTGCCGGATTCGTCGCCGTCCGTTGCCGGAGTAGTCGCCGTCGCCGTCGCTGTCACTTTCCGGTGCCGTCGCAGTCCCTTGCCGGCGCCGCCGGTGCGAGCTTGCCGGAAAAGTATCTATCAAGCTTCTTCTTTCTTCGCCCGATTGGGCGATTCTCCTTTGTTCCCCTTTTTTTCTTTTTTTGTCTTTAAGTATATTATTAAGGGCATAATTGTCCTAAATTAAAAAAAAGAGCTACATTTGTACCATTTACTTATGGAGGACTATTTTTTTTCCTTCACTTATTATTTTGGGCTATTTTGGTCCTCCCCTCAATTCCTAGTATATATGGTTACCCAGAAAGGAATTGAAGTAGATTAGGTGAAAGTTCAGTATTTGGACATGATGCCCAAAATATCTAAGAGATTCATAAGTTGAATTGACGAATCAAGGCCATCAACCCGCTTTATTGCCAGGCCCGTAGATAAGAGTCTAGCCTCCTTAAAATCTTAAGAAGGGGAGCTAAATTTGAATCGACCTCGGACATTTGATGATTTGAAAAGCATATGGCGAACATCTTTTCTTGACTAAGCGTGTCCCACAAGAGGAGTTATATCTCTACTTTGTAGGAATGGCTGCTCTAAGCTTTTATTATTGAGGGAAGATGAGTCCTTAACAAAAGCCAATATACTACTCTTTCCGGACTTTTCAAGTTATTACATTTCTTTTCGGCACGAGAATTAAAGTAGAAGTATTTAGTGATTTAAGTAGATTTGGTAATTGAGAAGAATAGTGATTTAGGATTATAATTAATATTTCATTTTATTATAAATAAAAAATTGAAATTGTAATAATTTATTTTTTCATTTTCAGCTTATATTTATTTATGAGAATATATATGTTTCTACCCATATCTAAGTTACAAAACCAATATTAGCTTTAGAAGTTAAAAAACACAAAAAATACCTACTTTTTGGTTCGGTGGACGAAAATGCCCTTACTTTTTAGGTTAGGAGCAGTTTTCTCTTTTTATCCCCATTCTCTTCCCATACGGCGCAGTTACGCAACCTCTCTTTCTCTCTCTATCATCCTTCTTCATAGCATCTCTCTCTTTCTCTCTCTGTCTCCAATCTGGTGGTGGACGGCAGCGTTGCGTTGGACTTCAACTATTTCTCGTCTCTGCTTCGCTTAAAGATTCCTCAATTCTAGATTCCCTTTACCGGTAAGTTATTTTTGTTCACCAATTTGATTTTTTCTTTTATTAATTCTAATTCGTTGTTCCAGCAATGGAGTCAAAGGAGGCGGGGTTGAATTCTGGAAGACACCGAGTCTGATGCCCGCCCGCTTATTAAATCTCTCGCCATATATTTGTATTCATCATTATCCACCTTTGGATGGTTTGTTCGTAGATATGACGAACATATCCTTGGATTTCGGCTTCAAGACTCTGCTGCACATCTATAGAACGTACGGTTCGCTGAGGTAGCGCCGGATATTGTTTAGATAGAATTGGAATATACGGTTCGGGCTTCACTTCAAATGCGAATCATTCATCTCAGATTGGTAATGATGTTTTTTTTTTTTAGTAAAACGATTGGTTTGGACAATAATAATGACGAAAACAGTAGGATTGATAGTAAGGTTGTGGTGGTGTCGGAGGATGAGGGTTACGTGAGTGGTAACGAGGATTTTTATTTTTATTTTTTCTATTTTTTCTATTTTTTCACCGGAGAGTAATTGGAGTTTGAATTTTTATTTTTATTTTCTTTTCCAGGTTCTTATATTCTGCATTTTTTTTTTTTTTTTTGCAGATTCATCGCTTGTGGTGGTTGATCGGAGGTGCGAGGAGAGCCCATATATTTTCAAGAGTTCAACATTCAATTTCTCTCTCTCCATCTCTCTCTCACACGCATGAATTCTGAATGTATTATGACAATCTTACTTGATATTTCGGTATGATTTTAATACTTTTCGTACTTCTTTGTTTTAGTTCTTCTTTATCTAAAGTTTTTTTATTATTTTTTTATCAATGTACTTAAGGATACAGTACGATTTTAACACTTTCGTACTTATTTATATAGAACATAGTATGAAACTTATAAAATCTTAATAGAGAAGTGCCTAATTTTTTTATCACTTCGCTCTATGCACTTAGGAACTTAGTATGAAACTTTCAAAATCTTACTAAAAACGTTTAGAATTTTTATTACGTCATACATGCATTTAAGAATACAGTACAAAACTTACTAAATCTTACTAGAAAGTGCAGATTTTTTATCAATTCTCTATACAATACGAAATTACAAAATCTTATAACCAACATCCTGTACGAAACTCACAGAAAACGTACTATAATATTAATTCGTACTGTGTTATAAAAAAAATGAAAAAAATATATATTAGAAAAACGAAAAGTAGAAAAGGGGGGTGAGAGGGAGTGTGTGTGTTAGTGGAAAAAGAGAAAAATGAGAGTGTTTCAAATAAAGAAAATAAAGTAGAGAAGATAATGGAAAGTGACGAAGAGAGAAAGAGAAAAGGAGAAAAATGTGTCAGAAAAAGGAGGAGAAAGGAAGAGAGAAGAGAGAGAGGGAGGTGGGTTAGAAAAAAGAGAGAAAGTGGGGGAGAAGAGACGTGTAAGAGGAGAGAGGAGGGAGTTGTGCCATTAATGTAAAAAAGTAAGGGTATTCTAGTCATAAATGAGAAAATATGGGTATCTTTGTGTTTTTTAAGTTCCAAACCTAAATTTAATTTTTTAACTTGGATATGGGTATATTTTTTTGGCCTCTTTATTTATTTAACTAATTAATTATTTTTTTTTTGTAAATTTGAAAATTTATTTAAAAAATTAGTGCCAAACTATTTAGTTATAAATAAAAAAGGGGTTAATGACCAAAAAAACCCAAAACTATTCCTCTTTTATCAAAAATACTCTAAACTATTGAAAATAACCAATTAAATCCTAAACTATCAATTCTTTATCAATTCTACCCTCATCATAATTTTCCGGTGACGGACTACACACGTGGCATGCCGGAAGCCACGTCATATTTATTTATTAATTTTTAGTTAAACTTTAATGTCCACGTCACCACCTTTTGGGCAATCATGGTGGGCGTAAGCTCGTTTTCGACCGGAAAGAGGCTTCCGGTGAGCACCTTCGCCGGTTCCAAAAAATGGAGGAAGATCGGAGTTACAAAAGGTGGTGACGTGGAAATTAAAGTTTAATTAAAAATTAAAATATGATGTGGCTTCCGGCGTGCCACATGTATAGTCCGTCATCGGAAAATTATGATGAGGGTAGAATTGATAAAGAATTGATAGTTTAGGATTTAATTGGTTATTTTCAATAGTTTAGAGTATTTTTGATAAAAGAGGAATAGTTTGGGGTTTTTTTGGTCATTAACCCATAAAAAAGTGATATTTTAAGAATTTATTTTTTCAATTTTCAGTTCAAAATTAATTAATTAATTAATAATTAAATATTCTTTTTATCGTTTTTGTTTGCAAATAAAAAAAATAAAAAGTTAATTAAAAAAATTAGTGCCCAATTAGTGAACCTTAATTTTTTTACTAGTGTGTCATTTAATCACTAATTATTGCCGTAAAAGGAAATGTAACAACTTGAAAGGGACGGCCCAAACGGGAAAGTGTAACAATTTGAAAAGTCTGGAGGGAGTATGTTGTTTTACTGTTTTGCCCTTGTGATGTTTTGCACAAGGATGCATTACACCGTCATTAGGGATGTCAAAAAAGCCCGAACCTGACAGGACGATCCAAATAACCCAAAAAATAAGGCCAAACCTGAAAAGCCAGAGCCCACTAGGGTTGGCCCGGTGGGTTTAACATGATTCATGAATTCATGTGATACAGTATGTGAGTAAGATGATACACGGGCCTAAAATCCAATAGGATATCGAAAATGTTTCTATGACAGACATGCTTATGGCTCAAATGTTATTTCCATACTTTCTCTCCCATCGAGTGGTGGCTCGCACTAATATCTCCCTCAAATAGATATTGGGTAAACCAGGCATGTCAAACTATATATATAGAGAGATAGATAGATAGATAGATAGAGAGAGATCATATAAAAAACCAACTTCTTGTAAAAAATAAGAAGTGATCTTGACTGTCCATATCTGTTGATCAACGGCCAGTTTTTATCATTATTATTTTATCAAGCCATCGTATTATAAAAGTAACGGAGGTTATAATTGTATTTTACTTATACATGGTTGTCGGTTTCACCTTTAATTATGGAAGATGCAAATTTGTTGCTTATGAGATTTTCTTGTGCCTTTTAAACGATTTTCTTGTGTCTTATTTTAGTCACATTCTAATATTTTTTTTTTTTTGCTTTTAATCCAGAAATACTTTATCATCTTATTTGGCCACGTTTATAGTGATGTTGGAGATAATTAAAGGCAACGAAAGTGAAGGTGGTGGCTCGACAGAACATAGAAGAGAAAACAAAGATGATCTCCATATATGTGAATTTGTTACTAGAACAATTTATATGAAGATCAAATAATAAATGAATTTTATATATAAATGAGAAATATTTGGAGTGTTGATCCATATATATGAACTACGGTTATAGTGCATTATAATAGTAGTACATTTGCATTATATGCGTTATAATTGTAGTGCATATGCATTATAATGACTTGTGCATTATAATAATATTGATAATGCATTCGATGAATAGTGCATTATAATTATATTTTGACCGTGCATTATAATCGAGTATAAAATGCATTATATTTTATTTTTTTACGAAACCTCATTTTTTATGTTGTTACGAATTCCCAATCGATGCATTATACTACCTCTTAATGCATAATTATACTGGGAAGAATATATATCGTGAAATAATGCTTTTAAACTATCATATTGACATTCATTAGATGCACTTCAAAATATAAGAATTTGCATTGTAGATATCTTATTTATGCATTATGATTGTTTTTTTCAAGAACATGTAAAATGCATTGCTCAAAGAAATTAACTACTATACAAATTTAAATCGGACATGCAAATAAAAACAAGAAATTAACTATGAGTTTTTTTTTTTTTTTTTTTTTCATCTGTTTCTTGTTGACAACATTTATTAACAAAATTAATTTTATTCTTCTCATATTGCATATGGTCTCATTTTCTCACTCTAAAGTCAAGATTCAGATCATAGAAATATTTTAGCATCGATATTAATTAATTATGAGTTTGAAATCCTAAATCCTGTAAGTCTCAATTGATTGATATAAAAGTACATGCAATTAAATTACTTTCTTAACCTTTTGTGTTAAAAAAGAAACGGTTTTGATTAAATAAAGATCCTTGTGATTTATTTTGCATTAATCTTGACCGTTTATCTTGGAGTAATCAACGATCCAGAATCCTTCCTATTTTATACACTAGAAGTGTTTCATATGCTAACCATATTAGTTAGTGAGAACTAGGAACCAATCTAGACCTTCCATCTTAATAGATTAGTGGTTAGGATTTATTCCTGGAAATTAATTAAAAAAGACATATTTTGTTTAGGAAAAGGGTATTAGTGTAATCTTCATTTATTTGTTCCATATTTTAAGGGATTAATTGCTCATTTATTTTTCTCTCATACGTCTAGCCTTCCGTAATCTTCTTCCTCCTCTTCTTCTTCTTCTTCTTCTTCTTCTTCTTACCGTGTAATTTAATTTTCGAGTTGCACTCTCCGTTTTATTTTATTTTTTATTATTTTTTTGTAATTTTTCATATACAGGTTATTAAGCATGAATAAATAGGAAGATATCATATAAGCATACATAATTATTTAAGCATAGAAATATGTCTTAGTTGCATTTAATCATAAATAAATAGGAAGGTAGCATATAAATATGGTTATTTAAGCATAGGGATGAGTCTTAGTTGCATTCGAATATTCATTGTCATTCACGATATTTAAACATGAATTGATATAAAAACCAAAAAAGATATAATTTTCATATACAAGTTATTAAGCATAAATAAATAGGAAGATAGCATATAAATATGATTATTTAAGCATAAGAATATGTTTTAGTTGCATTCGACAATTTCTCTGTGTTTTTTTATTCTAGTTTTTTGGTAATTTTCATATACAAGTTATTAAGCATAAATAAATAGGAATATAGCATATAAATATGTTTACTTAAGCATAGGAATAGGTCTTTAGTTGCATTCGAATATTCATCTATTTTTTTTTTTTTGGAATTTTCATATACAAGTTATTAAGCATAAATAAATAGGAAATAGCATATAAATATGATTATTTAAGCATATGAATAGGTTTTAGTTGCATTCGTATATTCATCTATTTTTTCTAATTCTATTTTTTTTTTTTGTAATTTCATACAAATTATTAAGCATAAATAAATAGTAAGATAGCATATAAATATGATTATTTAAGCATAAGAATAGGTCTTAGTTGCATTCAAATATTCATCTATGTTTTTTTTAATTCTATTTTTTTTTTGTAATTTTCATATACAAATTATTAAGCATAAATAAATAGGAAGATAGCACAAAATATGATTATTTAAGCATATGAATAGGTCTTGGTTGCATTCGAATATTCATTGTCATTCACCATATTTAAACATGAATTGATATAAAAAAAAATCATGTAATTTTCATATACAAGTTATTAAGCATAAATAAATAGGAAGATAGCATATAAATATGATATTTAAGCATAAGAATAGGTCTTAGTTGCATCGAATATTTATGTTAATTAATAGGATAATTAGTTTTAGGAAGTGGCGACAATCTTGGAATGCGTAATCTTTTCTTTTCTTTTCTTTCCTAAATTGCCCTTTAAAATTTGAAATAAATCATTAAATAAGTAAAATAGATAATTTGAGATTTAATATCCACCATTAGATTCTATAAAATGAATGGATAAGATTGGTTCCTAGTTCTCAAGATTCATACCATCTCCCATAAGAACCCACCCCTATATATATATATATAGCGGAGAGATCACATACAAAAGATAGGTTCCGTAAGAAATGAGAAGTGATCTGGACCATTGATCTGTGTGATCTACGGTGTAGATTAACTAGTGCATTATGATTGTATAGATAATGCATTGTGCATTATAGTTATGTATATCATGCATTATAAATTATGCATAAAATGCATCATTTTTTATTTTTTTTACGATAAACCTATTTGTACAGGATCTCACCCCTATATACATATATATATATATATATATATATATATATATATATATATATATATATATATATATATATATATATAGGGAGTGGTTCGTGTGCAAATAAATCCTTGCGTGCTAAAATGCGAAAGATGCTTAAAACTATACAAAATCATGCTTAAATCAGTATATATTTATGCTTACAACACCATTATGCTTTTTAATGTACAAATTCATGCTTAAACCTAGTCATGCTTATGATACCTTATAATCACGCTTAAATCAATTACAGCCACAGATCAAATCAAGATCAGTGGTCCAGATCTATTCCTATTTCTCACACCAGGACTGATTATATATATATATAGAGGATGGATCATATAGAAATAAGTCCTGGTGTGAGAAATAGGAATAGATCTGGACCATTGATCTTGATTTGATCTGTGACTGTAATTGATTTAAGCATGATTATAAGGTATCATAAGCATGACTAGGTTTAAGCATGAATTTGTACATTAAAAAGCATAATGGTGTTGTAAGCATAACTATATACTGATTTAAGCATGATTTTGTATAGTTTTAAGCATCTTTCGCATTTTAGCATGCAAGGATTTATTTGCACACGAACCACTCCCTATATATATATATATATATATATATATATATATATATATATATATATATATATATATATATATATATATATAACGGGCGAAGGATTTGAATGAGTATGATGTAGTGTTTGAGCCCAAAATTGATGTTGGTACCGGAAGCGAGTAACACATGGGGGGGGGGGGGGGGGGGGGGGGGGATCGCTGCTATTTTCACAACCTAAAATAGTGTAGTAAAGAAAGCAAAAGTTGTATCCTCATGGATTGATACCCAAAAATATAAAAGTTACCTCTACTAGATATTCTCAAAGACGTCTAGGCATGCAAAACTTTAGGGTTTGGGGTTTTAATAACAAGAAAATAAATAAATGAAATAACAAGTAATAAAATATGAAAAATAAGAAAGCAAAAAATAAACAAAAAAATACGAAACTTAAGAAATAAGAGAAAACATTGATCATAGGGTAGTAAAATCTAATCAAATATACATAAATAACCAATCAATCTATTCAACCAATTTAATCCACTTAGATGAAATACTCACTCATATAACTTAAAGTTCCGCTAGGACAACTTAGATAGTAGGTTAATCTAAACATAATCACCGTTAGGTATCATGAGAATTAAACTAGTTACCAAAAGCTCGAGTACTGTTGGGAACCCCTTGCAGTTTGATTTTGATGATGTTTTTCCGAAACCACACTTACGCAATATTTTCACTTGCTTAGGTTAAGGCCGGTAGATCAACCTGCTATTTATTAGTGGAGGTCTAGTACTTTTTAGTTTGAGTCAAGTTTGATCTACCAAGTAAGAGAGAGGTTGTTTATCAACCTTTCTCATTAGATCGAACTTGATGTACGTAGATGTCTATCAACATTCCTTCTCAAGCTTCCAGCCTACCATGCCTTAGAAGATTTCAAGCGCTGGATTATTACTCAAGGCCGTTGATCCGCCTTCATGATCAACACGACTTGTTCCTTGCCACGTGTTCTACCAGCAAGGACAAACCTCCCAATGGCTAGAAGTGAGTCATCATTACAACAGCTAGTGCCACATCATGACTCCAACGACTAGTTTTTCAAAACACTTATAAATACTTCAAGTCATGGATGGAATCAATTACAGGAATCCCAAACTATTAACGCAAATACTCTGCCGAAATCTCTCTCTAAGTTTCATCTTTTCAAGTGTACGAAATCTCATTAGTTTCCCAAACACCTGACGAATAGAGATTTTCGATTCCGATCACTCTCCGACGATGAAGCGTTCGATGTTGTTTGTCACCGATACCTTCATCTCCGACATAGTTCGAAGATAGAAACTATGATTGTGATTTTCACCATTAGAGTTAGATTAGCTCTGTTTTGTTGAAAGGTGATTTCTATTACTGTTTGTAAGGTTGTAAGGGTCACGACTCAAAACTCGTATCTAGATATAGTCAAGTTAGATTGTATTTAGAAATGATACTCAGTTAGTATAAATAAGAGTAAAGTTGGATCCAAAGGTAAAGGAATTCTCAGGTCGAGCTCGGCTTGACGTGGACAAAAGAGGTTTATCTCCGAACCACGATACATCGGTTGTCCCCCCCTCTCTCTTTACTTATCGCAATTTCAATACATTATGAACTAACGACCATCAACCCGCATTTCATATAACGACCTGCATATAAGATATTTACTTAAAGATTTTTCAACAGTTAATGTTGGGAACCCTCTGCAGTTGTTTTGATGATGTTTTCAAAACCACACTTAGGCATTTTGCACAGCATGATATAACTTTTATAACCGAGCATGTTCTCCTTAAAGAATGAGGCCGTTGTCTATAACAACCTCACGTATTATAGGACAACCAGCTCTTTCCTCCTTCATGCTTTGCAGATTCTTCAGCCAGGCTGTTCAAAGCTCTCTCACCTAGCTGCCGAAGACAGACTGTTGATCTCATCAGTTAGATCAACCTCCCTCCACATAGCTGCCACCTCTGTTGCCAGCTATCTGGACCCACATGAAGTGCTGAGTCATATCTGCAACGGCTCTATGCCACGTCAGCTGTTTCTAACGGCTCTATTTTGCAGGACTCACAACGGCTAGTTTTCAAACTATGCCTATATAAAGCCTTCAACAAACAATGGATTAAGCACGGGAAACTTATTATTCTTACGAGCCAAATTGCTGCAGAAATTCTCTCAAATTCACATCCATTCAACACTCGAAAATCCTAGAGCTTTCCCAAGTGTTGAAGATAGAGAATTTCACCATTGTTATTCATCAAGCTTGCTGCGTTTACTGCTGCATCAAGCTCCCTGTACTCTCTCTCACATATTGAGTGTAAAGCTAGTATAGTTGAGATTGTACTCTAGTTATTCGATTGTAAATCGAAAGTTGTGTGTTGTATGAAACTGATTCTCAGTCAGTGTAAATAAGAGAGAAGGAGAATCCAAAAGTAAAGGGATTCGTAGATCCAGCTTGATCTACCGTGGAAGTAGGATAGTTACATCCGCACCACGTAAAAATACCTCGTGCCAATTATACCTCTTCATTATATTGTTCATACATTCATAGCAACAACAGCCTCCCATCAAAGGCTGTCATTGATTTTACTTAAAAGAGTTATCTTGCTCAACCTTCCACCACATTCCGCGCTATCAGTTTGATAGATCAAGCTTGTTGTCCACAAGCTTGATAGATCAATCTGTCCAACTCTTTAAAGGTCTGCCTGACCAGCTACTTCCTGAGAAAAACAGTTTGTTTTCTAAAATCGAAAAACGGTTGGCTATTGGTGTATTCCCCCCCCCCCCCCCCCCCCCCCCCCCATACACCAATTAACTCTTTCTGGTACCAACAAGTGGTATCAGAGCAGTGGTTCTTTTGACCGCTGCTTTGCATACTAAAAACTCTTTCAAGTTTTTGGTCAATTAGAACCGATCCTTAGTAAAATCTTTTTCATTCATCTCATATCATAATCATGGAATCCTTATTAATACGTGTGTGTGAAGATTTCTCAGTCCAAGGCTATGAGGACTGGAGTTTTCGAATTAAAATGTGCTTACAAGCACATCATATTCTCATGTGGAAGGTCATTGAGGAAGGACCTTCTCCCATCTATGATGAAAAGGTTGAAATCACTGGAACTTCACCTGGTGAAGCTGGATACAAAAAGAAACTCAAAAATCCACGTGATTATACCACGGAAGAGAGAAAAGAGGCTGGGCTTGATAACTTTGCCAAAGGCCTCATCTCTAGCACTGTGAAGGGTATCTACCTTTCAAAAATACGAAATCTTGAAACATCAAAGGAGATGTGGGATACACTCAAGGCTATAAGCCTGGGATCAGAAGAAATCAAAGAGAACAAGCTCTCTATTGCTTGCAGCAAATTTGATGACTTCAAAATGTTGCAAAATGAAAACATTGAAAATGAAAACATTGAATCGATGAAAACTCGGTTCACTGAAATTGTTCTCGAAATAGAAGCACTAAAATCTAACAAATATTCTCAACGTGAGAAGAATTTGAAGGTTACAAGAGCTCTACCTGCCAACTGGCACGTATATTCAGCTCTTCTCCCATCTCGACCTGATTTTAATACCCTCTCTACTGAGGAGCTTTTCGATATCTTAATCGGAAATGAATATGAGATGATTCGAATACATGGATCTTCACAGCCTCAATCATCCAAAAAGGCTGATGAAAAGAAAGAAAAGGATGCTGCCTTTAAGGCAGATGAGATGAAAGAAATAACCGCCTCACCCATTGATGAGACTTTGATCAAGAAAATTGATCAACTGGCTATTGATGTAGCCATGTTCTCAAAAAGCAATGAAAAGCTTCTTGGTAAAGTCTCCAAATATAAGAGACTCTATCGAGATAATAAACGAGGATATTCAAACCGAAATGATGATCGCTCTGGAAAGAAGAGCGATGCAAAACCCTCAAAATTCAATTCCTCTAATACACCTGAGGGTGCATGCTTTGGCTGTGGTAGGCCAGGTCATTACAAAATGGATTGCCCTGACCTAACCAAGGCAGAAAGGGAGGAACTTCGCGCCAAGCTAGACAAGAAGCTCAAAGAACAACGAGCTGCTCTGCTAGCTGAAGAAGCTACAAAAGAAGCTCATCTCTCTGACAGCTCAACGAGCGATGATGAGGGATATATTGCTTCTGAAGATGAGGACGAAGATGAAAGCTTCGTGGAAGACTCATCTGGAACCACCTCAAAAATTGAATCTCCAAAGGTAATTTCCAAAACTGTTCAATTATCTTTTTCTGACGATGAAACTGCAGATGAGAAAGAAGATCTATCCGAGGCTGAGTCTTGGGAAAGAATCAAAGAACAGTTGAAGGAATATGCAGAACTAGCTGAACTATTTGAGGAGGTTGTCAAGGACAATGCAGAGCTCATAGCTCAAAATGGAAGATTCAAAACTGCTCTAGAAGAGAGGTTTGCCCCCTATGATGCCGAAAAAGAAAAAGAAATAGAGTATCTGAAGTCAGAAATAGATGCTCTAGCTCAAAGAGAAAAGAGTTTGGAGGATAAAGAGCTTGAAAAGAATGAAGCTCTAAAAACAAAAGATGCTGAGATACACGTTCTCACCTCCAAGCTTGCAGATTTAGTGATCAGACATGAATCACTAATTCACAAGGAGCCAAAGCTGCAGATCACATTGAGCCAGCTAAATAAGAGTGGAAAGAAGCTTGAAGAAGTGCAGGCCATGCAGAGAAGTTCGAAGAACAAAAGTGGCCTGGGGTATACTGGACCTACAAGAAGAGGGCCAGTAAGCAACAAAGTGATCTTCACAAAGCCACAAATGAAAGTATCTGAACAGGATCACAAGCTGGTTCCTGATGAAATGATGAGCTTGAAGAATCCAGCTCATCAACCACAGGCTGTTCTCTTGAAGAACCATCAAAAACCAAATTTGTCGAAGAAAGATCAAACTACTGAAAGGAAAGAAGGACCTCCCCCTTCTAAGAAAAGGGGAGGCAAGTCTGTTCCCAAGTTTGTTCGACAAAGGAAAGCAAGGAAGGCAGAAAATCAAAGGCCTTACTATCCACAACACTATCATCCTCATCAATCACAAGGATGTATGTGCTATCCACAGCCTGCATATCATCAACAATGGCATCATCAACCCCTCTACCATGATGAGTTCTACTATCAACCTCAGTATAGACGCACTCATCAAACCAAGAAGAGCAAAGGAGCCACCAGACCAAGCACAAAGAAACGGACTGCTGCTTCAACTCCCTTGGATAGAAGCAAGCCCGTGATAAAAATCTGGAGACCTAAGGCTGTTCAATCAACATCAACAGCAACCGATGTAGCACCCAATCTCAAATGGGTTGCTAAGTTTAATTAATTGCAGGTAGGAAAGGCTCTGCGAAGGAGCCAAGCAGCTCGAGGAGCTGTATGGATCATTGACAGCGGATGCTCCAAGCACATGACGTGTGACAAGATGCTGCTGTCAAACTACCTCGAGCTAGATGGACCTCAAGTCACTTTTGGAGGAAACTCCAAAGGAAAAACAAAAGGTTATGGAGATCTGAATGTTGGTAAAACTACTATCCATAATGTTTCTTTTGTTGAAGGTCTTAATCATAATCTATTCTCAGTTTCTCAATTCTGCTCGAGTGGTAAACGAGTAGAATTTACTTCTAACAAGTGCCTTGTGAAAAATGAGGAAGGAGAAACCCTCCTTACCGGAGTAATGCAGGATAAACTGTATATAGTCCAATGGGCTGATGAAAAAGAAACCTGCTTAGTGACAAAGGCCAACTTAGAAGCTAGCTGGCTATGGCACAAGAGATTGAGCCATCTGAATTTCAAAGCTATCAACAAGCTGGCACGCAACAAACTGGTCAATGATCTCCCTGATCAGATATTCGACAAAGATCATGTGTGCAATGCATGTCAAGCTGGGAAGCAAACAAGAGCCTCCTTTCCCAGCATAAACTCTCAAAGCTCATGTCGAATATTGGAGCTTCTCCACATGGATCTCTTTGGTCCAGTCACTCCCCTGAGTATAAACGGTAGAAAATATGCTCTCGTAGTTATAGATGATTATTCTAGATTTACGTGGGTTATTTTCTTATTCAAGAAAAATGAAACGTTGGAGAAGTTGCCAGCGCTGCTCAGTAAGTTGTGCAATCAAAAAGAGAAATCCATTATCTCTATCCGATCAGACAGAGGAACAAAATTCCTAAATTCAATGATCGAAGATTATTGCACGAAGAATGGAATTCATCATCAAACATCAGTAGCCAGAACTCCCCAACAAAACGGAGTTGTTGAAAGGAGGAATTGATCCTTGAAAGAAGCAGCTCTAACAATGCTTGAAGAAACAAAGCTTCCTATGAAGTTCTGGGCAGAGGCTGTTAACACAGCTTGTTATACCCAGAATCGATCTGTTATCACTACCAGGCATGGGAAAACTCCATACGAGCTGTGTAACAACAAGCTCCCCAGGTTAAAGTACTTTAAAGCTTTTGGATGCTTGTGTTACATCCACAATAATGGGAAATCACAGTTAAAGACAGATCCAGGAGTATTCTTAGGATACTCAGAGATCAGCAAAGCCTTTCGAGTCTATAATAAGAGAACTCTCATTGTGGAGGTAACACCTCATGTTGTGTTTGATGAATCTGCTTGCTTGTACAGAGATATCAATACAAGCAATAGGGATGAGCTAAATAGATCAAAGAACGATCTCATCAATGACACGTTGATCTGGAGCCCAACTGATCAAAATGAAGAGGATCAATCTGATCCAAAGATCACACAACAAGGAGGAAGTGATGCAAGTGATGTTCCTACATCAAGCTGTAATACATCAGCTGGAAATACTCAAGCTGATCCCCCTAACTTAGTATTAAAAACTGAGGCTGTTATTGATCTGGAAAATCAAATGGAGCAGCTTAATCCTTTCAATCAAAAACAGGAAACTATCTCCCATCCTGAGTTTGAGGAACTCGCTGCAGAACAAGAGCCTGTCATATCTCAAGAGGAACAAACTCGAAGAAGACGCTGGGTGGATGATCACCCACAGGAGCTCATTGTTGGGAACCCAAACCAAGGAGTAAGAACAAGAAGGATGCATGGAGAAAGTGCCCTTCGAAGCTGCTATTTATCTCTCATTGAGCTGAAAGATGCAAATGAAGCCCTGCAAGACGCTGATTGGATACAGGCCATGCAAGAGGAGCTAAATGAGTTCAAAAGAAATGAAGTTTGGTCTCTTGTAGATCGACCTCATCATCAAGGCGTTATTGGAGTCAAATGGGTGTTCAAAAATAAGAGAGATGAATCTGGAGAAGTCGTCAGAAACAAAGCTCGATTGGTTGCAAAAGGCTACTGTCAACAAGAAGTAATTGATTTCGATGAAACATTTGCCCCAGTTGCAAGACTGGAAGCAATCAGATTGTTTCTAGCTTATGCCGCTCACCAACAATTCAAGGTCTATCAGATGGATGTAAAGAGCGCATTCTTAAATGGAGTTCTAGAAGAGGAAGTTTATGTCGAGCAACCGCCTGGATTTGAAGAGGGTGATTCCAGCAAGGTCTATCGTCTACACAAGGCTGTGTATGGACTCAAACAAGCTCCACGAGCTTGGTATGAGACGCTGTCCACCTTTCTCATTGAATCTGGATTCAAGCGCGGATCCGTCGACAAAACTCTCTTCACTATCAAAGTGAATGATAATATCCTTTTAGTTCAAATTTATGTTGATGATATTATTTTTGGATCTAAATCTCCCAAGCTCTGTGAAAAATTTGGTAACCTCATGAAGGACAAATACAAAATGTCCATGATGGGGGAAATGAATTTCTTCTTAGGATTGCAGGTAAAGCAATCAGAGGAAGGAATCTTCATCAGTCAAACCAAATATACTCACGATCTTATTGCAAAATTTGGAATTCAAGACAGCAAACCTGTCAAGGTTCCAATGCTAGCAAATGGGAAGATTGATCAAGATCTCGAAGGAAAACCTGCCAACATAACACAATACAGGGGTATTATTGGTTCTTTATTATATCTAACTGCTAGCAGGCCTGACATTACTTTTGCAGTTGGTGTTTGTGCTCGTTACCAAGCTAATCCAAAGGAATCACATATGGAAGTAGCCAAGAAGGTTCTTCGTTATGTCAAAGGAACTGCCAATCTTGGATTATGGTATCCTAGAGATGACAACCTAGAACTAACTGGCTACTCAGATTCGGATTATGCTGGATGCAAGCTAGATCGGAAATCAACATCAGGTACATGTCAATTTCTAGGGAACAAGCTGATATCTTGGTTCTCAAAGAAACAGACATCGGTTGCAACTTCAACAACCGAGGCAGAATATATGGCAGCTGGTAGTTGTTGTGCTCAAATTCTCTGGCTAAAACAACAGCTCAAAGACTATGAAGTCATAGTGAAAGAAGTTCCCATCTTCTGTGATAGCTCGAGTGCTATTGCTGTCACTCAAAATCCAATTCTTCACTCTCGCTGTAAGCAAGTTGAAGTGAGACATCACTTTATACGTGATCATGTTGAAAAGAAGAATGTTGTTGTGGAAAAGATCCACACAGATATTCAACGAGCTGATATTCTGACCAAGCCCTTACAAGAGGAGCACTTCAAAATGCTGTGCGTCAAGCTCGACATGTTAAACTGCAGTCAGTCTGGAGAATCAGCTCCATCAACTAACTGACCACAACAACCTGCCATCGACACAAGCTGGAATACACAATCAGTGTGAAAGGCCGTTGAGAGAAATCACAACAGCCTTGCTCAACCAAGGGGGAAGTAAAGGCAGTGAGTTGTATCACTCACTGTCTCTTTACATATTTTAATTTATCCCTCAAGCATTTATTTCAAATTATTAGCATTTAGTGTGTCTAGTATTTAATGACTTTGCATATCTGATCTTATTCTCTGTATATCCAAACATTTTATTGGAGAAAAGTTTGTCAGAAGCAATGATTACCCATTTTGTGTTACAATACTTCCTTTTTGGGGTTTTATGCTTCGACATTCGAGATGCATTAATGTGAGGACTGGACGTGAGACCCGAAAAGTCGCGAGTGGGCATCAACTGTCGTGCCCCTCTGCACACTCGCGACTTTCCGCCTCCCACGCGCCTCGAAAACGTGCATGTTGTCAAATCATCATTTATTGAAAGGGGATGACGGCACATCCCATTAATCCTGACCGTTCGATCAAAACGATCGAGGCCGTTCCTCTATCTCTATAAAAGGGACCCCTCCATCCCCTTCATTATTATTTTACGCCATCTTTGCCATTACTTTGCATTCTCTCTGCATATTTTCTGTTCTCTCCAAAACCCTAATTTCTTCAATCCTTCCTTCATAGAAATTATGGCATCCGAAGAGCAAACCTCTACTTCCAACCCAGAGGTTTCCTTCAAATGGCAAGATGCCAAGAAATTTTACAAGTCTCACATTGTGCAGGAACCATATCTCACCTACAACAACATGGGCCACTCCGGCCTCGACATCATTTTTGAAAGAATCCAGCGATGTGCCCCCTTTCACCGCATCGTCACTAGGGTTCCGGCGAAGATGCTGCCGCTTCAAACCCTAGCCTTCTACGCCTTCTGGCGTGAGGACGTGAAGGACTCCCTCGACGATATCTTCGTTCGAGCCTCCGACAACGTCATCGCCGACGATTCCTTCAACCTGCTGGAGGCAGTGATGAAGAAGTACGATCTGGAGGACCCCAGCAAAAACATATTCCCAGATATGTCCTCCGCTCTTATTAAGGAGTCATTCCAAGCTATGACTCTTCCGCCGATCGATGACCAGGCCGTGTCCTACGACCTGAAGGGGATGCAACGAACTCGGATAAAACCCGAGTTTCGTTTTCTGTTTGATGTGATCCACAAGGTCTTTCTCTCTCAGAAGGGGACGAATGACAGGATGACCCACGACAAATTCAAGATCCTGATTGCTGTCTACAACAACCTCCCACTGAACTGGGCGAGGCTGTTGGTGTTTGGATTGAAAGCAGAGGCAGTAAAATTCAAGACCTCCGTGGATAAGGATGGTGACACCCTGATCACTATCAAAAGGAAGTTCAACTTCTGTCTTAAGATCTCCCTGATCTTCCAGACGGTTGTAGAACGAGCTGAGTGGGAAGATGCTGTCCCATTCAATGAATCTATCAAACTCCCGTCGAATCAGCGACAGCTCAACATGTCGCTGGGTATTAATGACCAATCCCTCATAACCTCTAATCTCACGATCAGACCATTCCTGCTGGCCATGGCGAAGTCTAACCCGGAATGGGAGGACTCTCGTTTCCCAGCCAAGTGGGAACTTGCTGCCCCTCCTAAGCCCAAGAAAACCTCAGGATCATCCTCCACCCAGGGCAAGGAGAAGCTGGTGGAGAAAAACAAGAAGCGAGGAAGGGCGGCCACCGAGGAAAGGCCTTGGAAGAAACAACAGCCCGTTGCTGCTGTTGTAAGCTCGAACCCCCCAGCCAGAACGTTCACTCCATCTGCTGCTGCTGGGTCTGAGCAAAGTGTATCATACCAAGCTCTGGGAGCTTGCTTCAATCCATATAGGGCTTTCTTCAATCGATACACCTTATCTCCTTGCTCGAAACCCGTTGGCTGCTCCACATATACTTCTTCCTTCAATTCGCCGTTGAGGAACGCGCTCTTCACATCCATCTGATAGACTTTGAATTTCTTGGCCGCTGCATAGGCTAGAAATAGTCTGATCGCTTCAAGTCGTGCCACAGGAGCGAAGGTCTCATCGAAATCGATTCCTTCCTCTTGGCAGTAGCCCTTGGCGACAAGACGCGCCTTGTTCCTCACAACGTTATGGTCCTCGTCTGTCTTGTTCTTGAACACCCACTTGGTGCCAAGCACATGCTGAAATTTGGGACGATCCACGAGATACCATACGTCGTTTCTAGTGAACTGATTCAGCTCTTCTTGCATGGCGATCACCCAATTGGAATCAGCTAGGGCTTCTTCCACGCTTGATGGCTCAATGTTTGAGAGAAAGCAACTGAACATGGCACTTTCTCCAAACACTTGACTTTTGGTCACTACTCCCTTGGATGGATCTCCAATGATTTGACTTGGTGAGTGATCCTTGAGCCATGCTCGCTTGGATCCGCCAGCTTCATCTCCATCTTCTTCCTTGTCATTCGCTTCACCAACTGTAGCGACTGGATTGGATGCTTGGCCTGCATTCGCTTCAGGAATCTTGGGGGCAGCTTCACCTTCTCCTTTGGGATTTTTCTCGCTTGAATCTTTGATCTCATCATCTTCTTCGAGCATGTCCCATGTTAATGAATTGATGGGTTCCTCGCTTGTCTTACCTTCTTTAGATTGAACCTGTTCCTGTGGATGACTTAAAGAAGACTCATCAAATACGACATGGGGTGATTCTTCCACGATTAGGGTTTTACAGTTGAACACCCTATAAGCTTTGCCTGATGTAGAATATCCTAAGAATATTCCTTCATCAGCTTTGCTTTCAAAGGCTTTCAACTGCGACTTCCCATTGTCATGGATGAAGACCCTACAACCAAAGATATGGAAATAAGATATGTTAGGAATTCTCCCTGTCCATATTTCATATGGTGTTTTGTCGTGCCGTTTGCAGAGAAGCGTTCTATTCTGCGTGTAGCATGCTGTATTGGTAGCTTCAGCCCAATACTTCATTGGAAGCTTCGAGTCTGCAAACATGGTTCGAACGGCTTCTTTGATGATTCGATTTCTTCTTTCAGCAACTCCATTCTGCTGAGGTGTGCGCGCTGAGGAAGTCTGATGTGCTATGCCATGCTCCGTGCAGTAAGCTTCAATGGTAGAGTTCAAGAACTCTATGCCTTTGTCGGAGCGGATGGTTACAATAGCTTGATTCTTCTCCACAGCCAATCGCTTGAGCAGTTGTGGCAGCTTAGTCAGTGTCTCCTTCTTGCTGAAGAGAAATACAACCCAAGTGTAGCGAGAGAAGTCGTCGACTACAACTAGAGTGTACTTCCTTCCATTCACACTAACTGGAGTGACTGGACCAAACAGATCCATGTGAAGTAGCTCGAGCACTCACTTTGATGAAGCTTCTTCGTGACTGGCGAAGTGCTTCTTCGTCTGCTTCCCTCGTTGGCATGGTGAGCATGGATGGTCTTTGATGAAGACTTCATTTGGTATGCCTTGCACCAAACCCTTTCGAGCTAAGCGATTGATTGCTTTGAAGTTGAGATGGTTCAAGCGTCGGTGCCATAGCCATCCTATCTCTGTAGCACTCCTTGCTACTAAGCACGTCTCCTCTTTGCAGCTATCCCATTGTGCTATATAGACGTTCCTTTGTCTAATTCCAGTGAGCACAATCTGGGATGTGAGCTTGCTCTTTACAATGCACTTGTTGGAAATAAATTCCACCTTGTATCCTTTGTCACAAAATTGTGAAATGGATAGCAAGTTGTGCTTGAGTCCTTCCACGTAGGAGACTTCTTCAATCGTGAGCTTTCCGACTTTCAGTGCGCCGTACCCTTTGGTGCTTCCTCGAGAGTTATCACCAAAAGTGACGTGTGGACCCTTCTTCTCTATGTAGTCGTGAAGTAGAGCTCTCATGCCGGTCATGTGTCTTGAACATCCACTGTCCAAGTACCAGATTTGTTGACCCTCACTTGGCATGGGATCCACGGCGCTCACCTGCAATTAGACAGATTTTGGTACCCAAATCAGTTTGGGTCCTTGCAGGTTAGTTCCCTTAGGTACCCACACTTGCTTCACTTTCTTTTGAAAGGTAGCTTGTGCTTTGGGTTTCTCGACCTTTGAAAACTGTGACTTCTACCTTAAAGCAGCTTCACACGTGCAGCAGTGTGTACAAGAGGGGTAGCGGCTCGCTTGAGGCATACCCATGCTCTTACCCTTTGGCTTGTATCCTGAAGTGACTCACTTCGGATTAGCTACGGGCTTAGAGACTGACTTAGGTTTTACAGTCTGTCGAAGCGGCTCGCTAGGTTTTCTCGAAGCGGTCCAACTAGGGTTTTGACCCCGACTCGCTTGAGTAACCTTGGGAGTTCGAAGCAGCCTCTTTGGTGCTTCGAATTCTTCCCCCTCAATGTTAGTCCGGTTGGACCATCTCCAGTCCGGATAACGTGACACATAGACATTACTCCTTTTCTTAAAAGGGAGATCCTTTGTCTCTTGCGTCTTGGCCTGAGACTTAGAAGCTACAACTCGTTTCCCTTTACCTTTGGAATGGTAAGCTTTAGCATTGTAAGTGCTCGGGAAGGTTGATTTTTGCTTACCCACAGTTTCTACCCTTGAAGATATAGACATCTTCATTGGCTTCTTCTTAGGGTTCTCAGCCATTTGGCCTTTATCTTTGTTGGTGGTCGCTTTGGATGCAGTGGGCATTTCCAAAGTGACTGATGGTGTTGTGTGAGAAGCACCAACAAAGACAGTCGGCTTGGAAGGTCCACCCTCATATCTGAGTCCTCCCTTTCTACCAAAAGGTAGAAGTGAGTTCTCTAGTGCCTGCCTAGCATATGAGGCTTTGTTCAAGTTGGCAACTAGAGCGGACTGGGCTTCATACCTTCCTTCCAAGCTTTGATGTCTTGCGAAGAGATCCTCGAACTTACTAGTCATAACCCTTAAGTTAAGTTTGACTTGGTCAAGCTCAGTGGCTAGCTTTCGGTTCTCCTTCTCGCTTTGAGACAAAGCTTGTTTCAACACTTCGTAGTTGCTTGACAATTTAATGTGCTTGTCAAGCAACTCACTCCATGTCGAGGAATTTGCTTCCTCTTGGTGAGTGTGTGCGAGTGTAATTGAACTAGGTGAGGGATAGATGAATACCTCTCCAGTCTCTTCGTCGGTGAGCGCCATGAGTCCAAGATCCTCACCCTCACTGGAGTTGGGATCTGTGAATGCATCCGAGTCGCTTGAGATTTCTTCAGTTGAAGCGACCGGTACTTCACTTGCTACGAGCGCTCGCCTTGGAGCATCCCTCTTTGCTTTCAGTTCCTCTCGCTCCTTCGCACTCAGCTTCGGGCAATCGGATTTGTAGTGACCCATCTTGTGGCAGTGGTAGCATTCCACTTCCATCATGTCCCTTGAGATCGGCTTGGTCGTCTCTTCTCTCTTCCCTTTTCCTTCTCGAGCATCAGTGCTCCTCCCTTTGTATTGCTTGTAGAATCTTTTGTATTTGCCCACTCGAGAGTTCATTTTGTTGAAGTTCTTGGACAAGAACGCAATGTGTTCTTCCAACTCTTCCCTCGTCATCTTGGCTAGCGACTGCTCGCTTGGCCCTTCAGCAGCTTTGAAAGCTACACCCTTTGACGTCGTGGGAGCTTCATCCTCCTCATCGAGATTCATTCGATTCAGATCGAATTCATGAGCTTTGAGTTCGGAGAACAGAATCTCTGGTGTGAGCTTCGATAGGTCCTTTGTAGCTAGGTACAGCTCCTTCATTGTCTGCCACTTCCTTGTGAGAGCTCGGACAATCTTCAGGTTGACTTCCTTATCTGTGAGTTCCTTCCCAAGCGAGTTGAGAGTTGCAATGATGTTTGTAACTCTCAGCTCGAAGGCGTCAATGGACTCTCCTGGCTTCATTATCAGACTTTCAAACTCCCGCATTTGTACGGCGAGCTTGTTCTCTTTGATCTTGTCCGTTCCTTGAGAAATGAGGGCTAGGGTTTCCCACATTTCCTTCGCCGTCGCACACTTCCTGATCCTGGGAAGGTAGGCATCCGACACGGTGCTCTGCATCGTGTGGCGTGCAATCTTGTCGAGGTTGGCGACTTTGAAGTCATTCGGAGTGTACTCATCTTTGTCCTTCTCTACGTACGTTTGTCGAACATGAGCTTCGCGTCCTTCAGCAGCTGGGACGTTCACAGATATGGCTTTCTTGATCTCGATTGGTCCGTCTTCTATGACTTCCCACATCCGATTGTGGATGGAGCATAGGAAGCTCTCGACTCGGAAACTCCATGTCTCGTAACCTTCGATAGAGAACTGTGGAAGACTTGATGCACTGTATGTAGACATAGTAAACTATCAGCAGTAAATGCAATATGCGTGAGTGAGGTTTTGATGCACTTAGGAAAATAGGATCCGGTTCAGTGAGACAACGTGAAGCGAGTGGGGACTCGCTTCGGATATGCAAAGCAGAGGCTCGAAAGAACCGCTGCTCTGATACCACTTGTTGGTCCCGGTTTGTTAATAGGGGAAATACGTAGAGGGGGGGTGAATACGTATTTAAAGTTTTTCAACTTTTTCCCTTTAACTCAGAGTGACAAGTAAAGAGCTCGTTTGACACTTAAGACCTAGCTGAAGCTAGATCTACAGTACGTAGCTTGCCTGCTTGACCGAAGTAAGAACTTGATCAAGAGGGAGTCTTTACTCGTGTATGCGGAAATTTGGTGAGCTAAAATCTTTCCTAAGTAATTAAAGAATTCAAGTTCGTTTGTTTAGATGCACGTGCAATGGATAATCAAATACAGTAAAGAGATTAGGGTTAGAGAGATACGACACAGAGATTTATAGTGGTTCGGAGATAAAGCTCCTACGTCCACTTGTTGCACGACGGCAACTGTTCTCTTCACTCAAGAACTTGAAGATTTCGGGCTCTTCAAAAGCCTAGTCAAGATCGGGCTTCACTTGCCTGGATCCAACGACAGACGTAGTGATTGCGGGTTCACTACACAAACCTAGACAAGACTGGAAGCTTCACTTGCTTCAGTCAAACACAGACAGGGAGATTACGGGCTCTCCTTACAGCCTAGTTTCGATCGAGCTTCACACAAACGATGTAGGTGCAAGCTTGGATCTAGACTCTATGATCGAGACTTCTTCAATCGATGAAAGAAGAGTCTTGGATCGAGACAACCTAACGACGACTCAAAAACCTAACAGACAGAGTTTAGGGTTTTTGGTAGACGAACACACTATGAAGAGCTCTTTACAGTAGATGCAAAGTAGGCTAGAGCTCTCCTTCTAAGCTTGGATATTTGAAGTGGGCTTAGACTCTAAGTGTGAAGGTTGTGAAGACGAGTTCCAATGAACTGGAAACTCGGAGAACACTTGAAAACAAAGACTCGAAGATTTGCTCAAAGGCTTGAGAGTGTTTGTTTGCTGTGGGCGCTCGAATGCTCAAGTAGTGTTCTGCTTCTCTTCGTCTTCATCTTCACTATTTATAGGCGGAGGGTTGGCTGAGATCCGTTGCTTGGTTGGTGGCCTTGTCCCTCCTCCTCTCGACAGTACTTTCACAGGCTGGCTGCTTTTCAGACGCGCAGATTTGGATTTTTGCCGGAAATGGCTAAGTTCCAATTTCAACATTAACTGGAGCGACCCAGTACTGTTACGGCGCCTTGTCGGCCTGGCAGTCAACTCCTCTGCTCCTCTCCGCGTTCGACACGTGGAGATCTCGTAATAAATGCGGAGATCTCCAGTTGACTGGAGTTCAAATTCGGAGCGGGAATTGCGCTGTCGCTTTCTGGTAGGTAGTGGCTCGCTTCGCTTTGAAGTTGTAGCGTCTGCTTTTAGTTGAGTCACTTCGTAGTCATTCTGTAGTGAGTCGCTTCGGGAAATAAAGTTTCCTAGTGACTGCTTTGGAAATTGCTGACTAGAGTTGACTAGCTTTGACTTTACACTGTAGCACTCGCTTCGCTTCACTTTGGCTTCGAACTGTACCGCTCGCTTCGCTTCGCTTTGGCAGACTCACTTCGAATCTACTGTAGCGCTCGCTTCGCTACACATTTCTTCGGCACGCTTCACTTCAGTTTGCTAGACTTGCTTCGCTTTGGAAAACACACTCAAGTGAGTGGCCTTCACTTGAACTTTTGAAGCCTATAATCTAAGCAAAAATAAAGAGCCATCCTAAAAGAGTAGGCTTAGAAAAATCCTAACCTATTAACTACATCAAAACGGGTCGCTTGGGAATAGAACACTTGGGGTTTTGGGATCAAATCAAAACAATAGAATATCCCTTATAGGTTCCCCCTTAACATGTTGTTCTTAACAATTCCCAACAAGACTCCCCTCATCACTCTCTCTAAGAACTACAAACCTCAAGCATGTAATCCCCATTAGAACCACCAAAAACCACATAGTGACACCAAATTAGCACTCTATCAAACTCTCAAGCATGAAACCATAGTTAAAACCATAAAGATTGAAGCATGAGAAGTGTAACAATTACATAGAAGCAATGCATGTTATTTTTTAAGGCTAAAAATCAGTTTTGGAGCATGTTTAAATCACATAGAATCTCATCTAACAGGCCTAAGGCCTTGCATGCATCACAATCTCTAATCTAACCATTCAACACAACAAAGACCCCAACTTAAAGACTACCAAAATCTGGAATTTATGCTTCTAACTAATGCATAAAACACTCAAGCAAAATCAGCCTTTGAATGCCTTCCAATCAAACCCCATAAGCCTCTAAATCAACTATTATAACCCATAATCGGATTGAAAGAGAAACGAGAGATTTCGGTGAGAATCGAACCTGCCCGGAAAGAGGAGGAAGGCCGAGGGTGAAATTGAGTTGAAACCGAAGCACCCAAACGCCTCTCAAGCTTCACCGGAGGCTGCCATGGTCGTCGATGGCATCGACGAAGCCACTGCAGCGCTAGAAATCGCCAAGATCACCTGCAAAACAAGGACGAGAAGAGAGGTCAGATAAGGAATGGGAGAGAGAAGAGGAGGAGACGCCGACGGCGGCCACGCAGCCGGTGCCGGAAAGCATAACGCAAAGAGAGAGAGAGCACCGCCGAAAGATGACGGGCAGGAGAGGGCAGCAGGTCCGGGAAAAAGAGACGAGCCCTAGCCACAAGGTCCCTAGCCACAAGGGCTAGGGCATCGAAGGCAGAGAAGGTGAGTCGCGGTCAGGCGAGAGGAACGCTGCCAGCAGCAAATGCCGCGGCAACAGACGGCGATGGCAGCAGGTGGCGCGGCAGAGACGAGCGGCGCCACTGGGTAAACCGCGAATGGAGAGAGAGACGTTGTCGGCGCACCGCGTCGATGGAGGTAAAGCTGACGTCGGAGGAATTGCATCCGGCGAGTTTCCAGTTTTTCCCTAATTTTTGAAATTAGGGCTTCCCTTACGGAGTATCGTCGGCCGATGCTGGCGGAGAAGAGACGGCGGCGGCAGAAGCTGAGGAAGGCGACAGCGCCGGGGAAACTGCCGAAGGAAAGAGAGAGGAAGAGTTCAGCGCGTAGAGAGAGAGAGAGAGAGAGAGAGAGAGAGAGAGAGAGAGAGAGAGAGAGAGAGAGAGAGGGGTGTTTTGTCTCACATAGACCCGGGCCGGGCTTTCGGGCCGATATAGACTCGGGCCGGGAGAATCGTAGGGCCGAATTAATTACTTTGATGGGCCGTAGAGATTAAATTGGGCCGGACTCGACGGGATTAGACGAGCCGAATTTTACTCATGAACCGGATTTATTAATTGTTGGGTCGAGAACCATTTACTAGTTGGGCCGAGAAATAATTATTTGTTGGGCCAGAAGCAGTATTCAATTGGGTCGAGATTAATAAGTTGTCGGGCCAGACTTTAGTTATCGGGCGGGATTTAATTTTCAGTTGGGCCGAAGCTTCAAGATCAGACGGGCCGATAAATATTTAGATGAACAGATAATTAAATCAAGAAGCAAAAGCCAAACGTAATAATTTATCGGGATTGATGAAATAATTCCCGAGCTTCAATAATTGGGCTTAAACCTCTAATGCTTTTATCAGGCCTCTAATGACTATTAATGTTGAATTAATCAATTGAGCCCAAATATAACAGCTTTATAAGTGTAGACCACTTATAACACGTAATAAAATCACGAAGCCCTATTAATGATTAAATCAAGCCCAGTTATGTTAATCTTATAAGTGTAGACCACTTATAACGTGCAATAAAATCACTAAGCCTCATTAATGGCTAAATCAAGCATCCTGCGATTTTTGTCGAGGATGAAAGGACTGTAAGACACAAGAACCGAACAAGTGATCGATTTCAAATGAGAATCGAGAAACTCTCGATTAAAAGAATACTCATGATAGCGCTCGCTATCAGTAAAACAGAACATAAACTCGATAAAAGACAACCTTCACATAGATCGATAAGACTATCGATTTCATTTCCAGTCTCTCATTTTACGTTCTTTGAACGAGGTTAGGCGAAGGAAAAGGCCGAGACTAAGACGGCGCTCAGAGTTATATAAAATATGACCAGGAAAGGAAAGCTATCGAGGTGGGCTTTCAGAAAACCAAAATGTCTCTTTATGCTATAATTCTTTTCTTAAAGAATTGTCAGACCATAAAATGTTTTGTTTTTGTATGAATTCTATTTGGGAAGGCGTTTGCCTTGAATTTTCAGAACGATTCGGGCTCACCGGGGCTTAGATCTTGGTGAGTTAGTGCACTCAGTTTACCGTTAGCTAACGCAAGTTGGCGCGGTCAAATATCCGGGAGGGTGGCCAATCTCTTTGGATACACCCACAGCTAAGATATGATGGATTACACCAGAAAATAGCCTGCGTAGGCACTCTTTTAAATTCAAATGTTTTTGTGAGCTTAGACTTTTCCGAAAACCCCTATGTCTCGCTTGAATGGCTGACAATTAAAATGTTTTGGCATGTGTCCACTGAGTACTTTTGTACTCAGCCTATACATATTTCCCATGTGCAGGTTAAGCAGGATGAAGTGAAGTTGCCGGAGGAGCTTTTGTCGAGCATGAAAGTGTTGAAGCCTCTTGGTGGTGCATGTCTCCATACATGCATCTCACGTTCTTCCGCTGTGATCTTTATGTAGTTAAACCAAATTATGTTTTGTGTATCGTTGTAATGTATTGGCCCATCATAGACAATGACTCCTTCATGAACAACGCTTCCACATACTCCATGTAAAACTCCACCTTTGTTGGACAGTATTTTCCCTCCATTCATTCTCGACGAATGATGGAGAGTTCGAATTAATCTAATGCCATGTCTTCACATTGTTTCACCCCGCGTCGTTCGTTTATTCTATTTCGTTTTCCTTTTCTTGAGTCGCGACCTCGGTTGGCTAGTCTAAGCGGGGTGGGGTGGTGACAGTGTGGTTTCAGAGCTCTGGTTCGCTCTGAAATCCGAGAGTCTTCTTCTTCTAAGTAAAGTCTAGACTTGATTCGCTAGACTTGTAAAGTCCTTCGACAAAAGCTCGGCACTTCACGACATTATGCTCGACCAAGGAAGAGAAGAGGTAACTCTCACATGCCAGTATGAGAACATAGTCAAGATAACATAGAGCTCACATATAGTAGAAAAGCCAAGGCCCTTCTAGAGAACATAGCTCGCTTGAATTAAGGGCTTTCACTCTATCACATACTAGGATAGTGCTTGAGCAAAGAAATTCTTCTAACCTCGATTATGGCACGAAAAGGAGGATGAGATGAGGAAGCGAGTGAGGCTCTACATGAAATGCCAACTCAAAGAAGCAGCGGTAACTCCCCGAAAAGCTATTACTTGAATAAAGGTTGTGCCAAATCGAGGAGAATCAAGTCGAGAAATGTAAGAAGATTTGAACAGGTGTCGTTGAATCAATGACATGAGACCCTAACTTTTCCGCTTCCGTGCGGCAAGGAACGATATGTATTTATTAACGCTTCCTAAAGATAGTAAGAGATGATACCAGAACCTTATCAAGAATAAAAGTTTCATGTGGTGGCATAATAAAGATAAGTCCACTAGAGTTTCCTGGATGTTCCCGCATCCATGGTTAAAGGAAGAAAGCGTTACTGGCAAGTAAAGATAGAAGACAAAGAAAGGTTAAGGTCTTGTCCAACTTAGAGCTCTCGGATAAATAAACGTTAGAATCTCAGATTTCCAGATGTTGTACTCATGAGAATAGTTACGATGGAACGTGTCAGCCTCTACTTTCCTGAGTAGAGGATCATGCTTGAAGAGTGTAGTAAAGTAAGACCATTAGCCATGCTTATTGATGAACTCGTAAAATGGATATTGATATCCAATATAAGATTAGAAGCTAAAACGATATAGTATGCTTGGTTTTTCATGGGTGATGGGACTAGACTATACGATAAAAGAGACTAAGGCATGGTATTAAATGACAAAAACAACGAATCATTAGCATGTTAACGTTCCAATTACGACTTGAGGAAGTGTAAAGAAACCTCACACCAAGAACTAAGGGACTGTTGAAGAAAGAAATTGTATCTAGTCAGATCGCGATCTAGCATCTTATCATGTTAGGGTATCAGAAGACAACCAATAAAGATATATTAATGCATTTAGAAATAACTCTACGTTACTAGCGTTAACGAGTAAGTTACAATTTCATATGTCAAGGTCCTTTACGCAAGTGCAAAGTACTAGAGTGTTAACGGAGTACGTAGACTAGAGGAGACCCTATGTTCTAATGCATTGTATTTTTCGAGACCCTCTCTTTTGAACCTCTCGAAACCAGAAAGACCTTTGTAATATATGATTGATGTCTAGATGTTAGGATTTTCATTATGTTTTTGTGTCTTTTTTCGTTGTGTTTTTGTGTCTTTTCGTGTGTCTTTGGCTATGATTTGGTTGTTTGGAGTTTTTGGTACTTGTAGGATAAAAAGGGCGGAAACGAGAAGAAAAGCAATCATTGACCTCGAGTTTTAACCTCTCATGATTTTATTGAAGATTCATTTTGGATGTAATAAAAGCATTATATCGAAGAGGGGTTCGATAGGAGCGCATAGGCGAAAACGGAGGTCAATTTGGAGTTCGGATGAGGAAGATACGGCCGAAACAAGAGAAGCGCGCGCAATCGTCCAGAACGTGATTTGGACGATCGTCCAGAATCTGGACGATCGTCCAGATGATTGTGGCGTGAAGTACCAGTACCTGATTTGGCCGAACGGCCAAGTCCTTAACAAATCTGGACGACCGTCCAGATGTCCGCGTCCAGCTATTAGTTTCCTTATATGATTAGGTTTTCTTCCTATTATAAATACTAGTACTTTGGGACGAATTGGGATCATCTTTTATTAGTTTTTAGCATTAGTTAGCTTTATTTTTCAGCACTAAAATTCTCTAGATTAGTTTTACTTTGTTCGGATCCGGATTCTTAGTTCGTTTAATTCAAGACTTCTTTATTTAATTCGCGTTCTTCATCTTCGTTTAATTCTCGTAAGTTCTTTTATTGCTTTCGTTTATTTGCTTTAATTGCTTTGCTTTAGTTTTAGATCCGTTCTCTTAATTGCTTCGTTTAATTTGCTTAGTTTTAATTTCGTTCTTTCGATTTCTAGTTTAAAGTTTAGATTCATTTTTCTAGTTTCGATTCTCTCGTTTTTCAAAGCTTTCATAGTTAGATTAATTAGCCTTTTAATTTCCAGATTTTATTCATCATGTCTAGAGTAGTTTATGCTTTCTTTATTGCTTTCTTTATTGCTTTCCTTTCGATTCTTGCCTAGGTAGATTAATCGCTTTCTTAGTTTATTTCTTAGATTTATTTCTCAAGTTCTAGATTAGATTATTTACTTGCTTTAATTTATTGCTTTTATTTATTTTCTTGCCTAGGATTTAAAAACCAAACCAAACAAATTCTTTTTACTTGCTTTCTTAGATTTAGGCTAGTTTAGGATTTTTGCTACACGATTATTTGCCCTGTTAAGTTTTCCTTGAGATTTGATACTTAGGTTTTACTTGCTAGTGCTACGATAGATTTCGTCTATTGCGAACACTTTTTGGTGAAACAAATTTTGGCGCCGTTGCCGGGGAAAACTTTAGGCTTTTGATTGTGTAGTATTTTTATTTGCTTTATTTTTATTTGTGTTATTTCGATTTCTTGTTTCTCCCACTCGGTGTGTTTAACCCGTTTGTTGAGTGTTGTTTATGCATGGTCGCCGAAGTCTTCAAAGGAATTTAGCGCCCTACTTCGACAACATCCATCAAAGGAAAGCGATCTTAGCCGCGAAGGAGAAGGAGGAGATCGATTCTAAAGACTTTGGTTTAGTCTTGTTGTTTGCAGAGCCCGAAGCCATGGCAGCTAGAGTCATGGGCGATTTTGCTCGCCCCACATTCACAGCCACCACTTCGGCGATTGTCCTGACGGAAGCGGTCAGGAATCATGAGCTTAAACCTCACCACATGGCGTTGCTCCCGTCCTACCACGCGCTGCCCAACGAAGATGCTTTGACATTCATCCGAGAATTTTGCACAGTGGTTCAGACTTTCCCACTTTCGGGACTCACGGAGGACAATCTCAAGATGAAGTGTTTCCCATACACCTTGAAGGATCGAGCAAAGTCATGGTATTTGGCGCTCCCGGCCAACTCTCTCACCACTTGGAATGCGGTGTGTGAGAAATTCATGCTTAAGTACTACCCGAACCGCAAGACTCAAGAGGTGCGGTCGAAGATCATGAACTTTTCCCAAGACAACGATGAGCCGTTTCACGAAGCATGGGAGAGGTTCCAAGAGCTACTTCAACAATGCCCACATCATCAAATGGCATCGGAGTTGCTTTGGCAATATTTTTACGACGCCCTCAACCAGACTTGTCAGTTCATGGTGGACAGTTCGGCCGGAGGCAACATAGCGGTCAAGACAGCTGACGAGTTGCAGACGATATTCGAGACGCTCGCTGCGAGTTCTCAACAAAAATCAGCTAGGCCAAGGAAAGTGGAGGCGGGTGCAATCTCGATGAGCCCCGATTTGAAGAAGCAAATTGCCGACATGTATAGGGATCTCGAGAACTTGAAGATTAAGCAAAGTGCACCAGCCCCGAAGGAGGAAGAGAGGAAGCCGGACAAGTGCGAGATTTGTGGAGAGTTGGGACACATCAAGGAGGTTTGCCAAAACATGGGAGCACCCACTTATGAAGGAGGAGCTGATGTATATGCTGCCCAAGGGTACATCCCACCACCCCAAGGGCAAGGTACGAACCCGAATTTTCAATATCGTCGCCCCTCTCCATATAATAACCCCTACCCTCCTCAAAATCCCTACTACTCTCAACCTCCACCATATTATCCTCCTCCTCAATATCCTCAAAATCCCTACTATCCACCACCTCCATACTACCCCCCTCAACCTACTCCTACACCACCACCATCATACCCAAATTCTCGTCCTCAAGGACCTCCACAAAAGCCTCCCGTCGATGAGGATCGTCTCCATGCACTTGATGCGAACATAAAGAGGCTCGAGTTGGCCATTGGCCAAATTTCTAGTTCCATGCACCTGAAGCAACAACCGGGGCGAATTCCGAGCCAAGGGATTCAACCACAACAAGCCAACGAGGTGCAAGCCCCATATCCTCCATATGTTCCTCCCGTTCCACCTCACCAAGCTCATGCAATCACGGTGTTACAACGCAATGGAGTTCCGAGGCCCCCCCAAGGGCCCATGGGAGATAGACGGGGCCCGAGCCCTCGATGGAACGATCCGAGAACGCCGGCAACAACCTTCGGCCAAACCTGTCCAGGAGGTGATCTGGACGGTCGGCCAGAATCTGGCCGCTCGGCCAAAACTTCCAACGTGCGCGAGATCTCAGCATCCAATCTGGACGATCGGCCAAGTCAAGTCGACTTTGGCTGATCGGCCAAATCCGGCAGAAAGCACACGGAGTCCGAGGAGCCCGAGAAGGAGTCCCCACCTCTTCACAAGACGCTCAACCCGTATGTTCCACCTATTCGGAGTATCGTGAAGAAGGAGAAGAAGGATTTCAAGCCTATCAATTCGTTTCCAAAAAGAAGAGATCCGGGAGGTTTCGATTTGAGCATCATTTTGGATAGCGGAGAGACCGTTTCGGGATTGATGGATTTAGGAGCTGCGGTAAACCTAATGCCGTATTATATTTTCGAGAAGATGAACTCAAGATTCCTTCAAGCTACCGACATGCGCATTGAGTTAGCAGACGGCACCGTGAGCAGTCCTTTGGGAGTTGTGGAAGACGTCACTGTCCTTGTTGGAGGAATTCGAGTCGTTACCGACTTCGTCGTGCTTCATGAAGGCAAGGGAGCTAAGAGCGCAACCGGACATCTACTATGGGACGACCGTTTATGGCCACTACTCGAGCTCGAATTGACGTAGGTACCGGCACATTGAGCATGGCCGGTGAAGGAGGTTCGGTAACATTTTCGGTATTTGGAAATTCACCTTCTATTCCTAGTTCCTCTCTTCATTTATGCTCTTATGTTAAGCTTGCTAACCCTCGTGTTGAGGAAAATGTTTGTGAGATTTCTAACAGGGTAGCAGCTCTTGAAGAATTCATTGAAGAAGAAGAGTCCATTGAAGATGACGAATTCTTTAGTTGTGTGGATGAAGAAGAGGACATTATCGAGGAATTTCTACAGAATTTGGAGGAGGATGATGTCGAGGAAGAGGACAGCTCGACGCATTCATCGAAAGAGGAAGTGATCATTAACTCTTTTCTTTCTAACCTCACCAATTGTGAATCATCTTTTCTTGCAGAGTTTAACTCGAAGATGTTTGAGGAGGAGTTCGAACTAAGTGTGGAGGAGTTAAGAGTTGATGATGACCAAGTTCTTGATCTTCGGGATTGTTCGAGAAAGAAGCGTGTGTATGTCGCAAAGAGCACCAATACGTCGCTTGGTGCTACGGGCTTTGGTTGATCATATCATTCGTCTAGCTAATGACGTTAAACAAGCGCTTGGTGGGAGGCAACCCACGTAAAAAAAATATATAAAAATTAGAACTTTATTTTTCGTAATTTTTCTTGTTTTAGTTTAAATTTTAATTTTTCGTTTTAGTTAGGTGTTTTTGCAGGAATTGGCGTCGAGGATCCAGCCTCTCATTTGGCCGATCGGCCAGATTCCTTTGGAAATCTGGACGATCGTCCAAATCCGTGTAACCAAGATCACCCAGTTTCTCATTTGGCCGATCGGCCAGATTCCTTAGGAAATCTGGACGATCATCCAAAACCGTGGGCCAGGCAGTTTTTGATTTTCGATTGGCTCTACCTCAGCTCAAACCGAACCCGAATGATCCCCGATTTTGGTCTCCTCACGATCCTCGTTGGCAAGATCCCCGGTTCCGAAGTCCTTTCAATTGATCATAGCCTTGTTTCGTGTTTTGTTTTGAGTCTTTTATTTTGCTTTCTTTATTTTGTTCGATTTTACGCTTTTGTGTTTTGTTTTGTGTTTGTTTTGTAGGTGATACTTGGAGTCTCTCGAGATTTTGGGTATTTGTGTTCGTCATATTGCGATAAGTTCTCTTTATCCCTTTCCTTCTTATTTTCTTGCAATGGGGACATTGCCTGATTTTAAGTGTGGGGGAGGGTCTTTGAACTTTTGGCATGAAGTTTTTGTGGTTTTGTTGTCTTGTTGATCGAGTCTAGTTGATCGAGTCCTCATGTTCCCTCACTTAGGAATTTGTTTGATTTTGAGCCCTATAAGCATGTAACTTAGGATCAATGTGAATGACTCAACGATGGAATCTTTAGTTGTTGGAATTGATTTGAGCATAAATTAGGTTGGTTTAATCTTGAGTTGTTGTTGATTATGATTCGATGAGTTGTGGGGCACAAATTGATTTGAGTTTGAGGAAAATGATTTATGATTTTTGGTTGAGTGATAAATCTAGATTGTTGCGACTTGGATTGCTAGTTTACTTTCCCCTTAGAAAAGAAAAGAAAAAAAAAAGTGTGTTTATATGTGAATAAAAGAGTTGATAGGATTCTGCTCCTCTTACTTGTAACGTATGAAAATACTAGAGTAATGAGCATGGGAAACCACATGTAAAGGCTTCGAGAGACCCTCGAATGATCACATTTCATGAACTTTGTCCTAGATGATACTCATGTATATTAGAATAATGTGTTCGTAGGCATTCTACCCCTCTTGACAATGGGTACGGGAAACCGCACTAGGAGGCTCGATGTGACCCATCGATGATTAAACCTAGTGAATTATGTGCCAAAAACGTTCACTTGTGTAAAAAAAAAAAAAGAAAAAAAGAGAGTTGTTTATGTATTGAATAAAAAGGGGAAGTAGGCTAGACGTCTAAAGTTGTGGTGATCTAGATATTTGTGAGATGTGTGTATCATTGCTTTTCCTCTTGCTTGGGTTGATAAGCCACACAACTCGTTGATGATGATTACTTGGGATTAAAGTGACCTCGTTTGAGTTTGTCGATTCCGGTGATTAAATGTTCTATGATTTGAATTGTTTGGATTGAGTCTAAGTTGTATGTTTATATTGCTTGAGCACAAGCAAAGTTCTAAGTGTGGGGGATTTTGAATGGTGTCTAGATGTTAGGATTTTCATTATGTTTTTGTGTCTTTTTTCGTTGTGTTTTTGTGTCTTTTCGTGTGTCTTTGGCTATGATTTGGTTGTTTGGAGTTTTTGGTACTTGTAGGATAAAAAGGGCGGAAACGAGAAGAAAAGCAATCATTGACCTCGAGTTCTAACCTCTCATGATTTTATTGAAGATTCATTTTGGATGTAATGAAAGCATTATATCGAAGAGGGGTTCGATAGGAGCGCATAGGAGAAAACGGAGGTCAATTTGGAGTTCGGACGAGGAAGATACGGCCGAAACAAGAGAAGCGCGCGCAATCGTCCAGAACGTGATTTGGACGATCGTCCAGAATCTGGACGATCGTCCAGATGATTGTGGCGTGAAGTACCAGTACCTGATTTGGCCGAACGGCCAAGTCCTTAACAAATCTGGACGACCGTCAGATGTCCGCGTCCAGCTATTAGTTTCCTTATATGATTAGGTTTTCTTCCTATTATAAATACTAGTACTTTGGGACGAATTGGGATCATCTTTTATCAGTTTTTAGCATTAGTTAGCTTTATTTTTCAGCACTAAAATTCTCTAGATTAGTTTTACTTTGTTCGGATCCGGATTCTTAGTTCGTTTAATTCAAGACTTCTTTATTTAATTCGCGTTCTTCGTCTTCGTTTAATTCTCGTAAGTTCTTTTATTGCTTTCGTTTATTTGCTTTAATTGCTTTGCTTTAGTTTTAGATCCGTTCTCTTAATTGCTTCGTTTAATTTGCTTAGTTTTAATTTCGTTCTTTCGATTTCTAGTTTAAAGTTTAGATTCATTTTTCTAGTTTCGATTCTCTCGTTTTTCAAAGCTTTCATAGTTAGATTAATTAGCCTTTTAATTTCCAGATTTTATTCATCATGTCTAGAGTAGTTTATGCTTTCTTTATTGCTTTCTTTATTGCTTTCCTTTCGATTCTTGCCTAGGTAGATTAATCGCTTTCTTAGTTTATTTCTTAGATTTATTTCTCAAGTTCTAGATTAGATTATTTACTTGTGCTTTAATTTATTGCTTTTATTTATTTTCTTGCCTAGGATTTAAAAACCAAACCAAACAAATTCTTTTTACTTGCTTTCTTAGATTTAGGCTAGTTTAGGATTTTTGCTACACGATTATTTGCCCTGTTAAGTTTTCCTTGAGATTCGATACTTAGGTTTTACTTGCTAGTGCTACGATAGATTTCGTCTATTGCGAACACTTTTTGGTGAAACAATATACGTAGGATCGAGGAATTCCAAATCCAAAGATTTGTTTACCAAACCTTGATCGATCTTCAATATCCTTTTGAATAAAAAGTCACCAGTGTATGAGAAACACTTTTTTTTTCCTTCATGTGACCGGAAAGATGCTTATGTGGGACTGGCCACCTCACATAATCCCTTCCTCGGTAGCGTCACCAACAGACAAGAAATCGGATGGGTATCGAGAAAAAGGGGTTCCCCCTCCCATGACCCCTGTTGGGAATTGTTAAGGATCACATGTTAAGGGGGAACTCATATGGGACACTTTGAAGTGAGTGTATATTTGTTTTGATTTGATCCCAAAACCCCTAAGTATCATATTCCCAAGCGACCCATTTTGATGTAGAATAGGTTAAAAAATTTTCTAAGCCTACACTGTTAGGAAGGCTTTGTTTTTGCTTTAGTCGCTTAGGTTTTTAGACTGCAGAAATTTCAAGTGAAGGCCACTCACTTGAGTGTGTTTTCCAATCGAAGTGAGTCTACCCAGCTAAAGTGAAGCGTGCCGAAGAATAGCGAAGCGAAGCAAGCGCTACAGTAGATTCGAAGTGAGTCTGCCAAAGCGAAGCGAAGCGAGCGCTACAGTAGATTCGAAGTGAGTCTATCAAAGCGAAGCGAAGCAAGCACTACAGTGAAAGATGAAGCGAGTCAACGCGGAGTCAATAAATACTAAAAGCGGACACTCGAAAAATTTATTTTCCAAATACACGCTACAGTATGACTTTGAAGCAACTCACTTGAAGTGGATGCTACATTTCTAAAGCGAAGCGAGCCCCTACCTAACAGAAAGCGACAACACAATTCCCGCTCCGATTTTGAACTCCAGTCAACTAAGGATCGTCGCATTAATTGCGAGATCTCCACGTGTCGAAAGAGGAGAGGAGCAGCGGAGTTGACTGCCAGGCCGACAAAGGCGCCGCTACAGTACTGGCTCGCTCCAGTTACTGTTATGTTTGTATCTTAGCCATTTTTGGCAAAGAGCCAAAACTGCGCGTCTGAAAAGCAGCCAGCCTGTGCAAGGACTGTCGAGAGGAGGAGGGACAAGGCCACCTACCAAGCAACGGATCTCGGCCAACCCTCCGCCTATAAATAGTGAAGGATGAAGATGAAGAGAAGTAGAACACTACTTGAGCATTCAGCGCCTCTGCAAACAAAAACTCCCAGATTTCAAGCATTTCATCGAGTCTTTGTTTCAAGTGTTCTCCGAGTTCCAGTCTCATCGGAACTCGTCTTCGCAACCTTCACACCCAGAATTCTAAGCCTTACTTCATATCCAAGCTTAGAGAAGAGCTCTAAGCCTACTTTACACTTATTGTAAAGAACTCTTCATTTAATGTGTCTGTCGAAACAGAAAACCCTAAAGTTCTGTTAGGTTTTGTGTTCGTCGTTGAAAGGTTGTTTTTGATCCAAGGCTCTACTTTCCTCGATAGTAGAAGCCTCGGTTATAGAGTCTAGATCCAAGCTTACACTTTCCTCGATTGTGTAAAGCTTGATCGAAGCTTAGGTTGTAAGGAGAACCCGTAATCTCCCTGTCGTCGGACTAAAGCGAGTGAAGCTTTCAGTCCAGTTTAGGTTTAGTGTGGTGAACCCGTAATCACCCAGTCGTCGTCAGATCCAAGCAAGTGAAGCTCAATCTTGACATAGGTTGTTGAAGAACCCGTAATCTTCAAGTTCTTGAGTGAAGAGAACTAGTTGCCTAGTGCAACAAGTGGACGTAGGAGCTTTATCTCCGAACCACTATAAATCGCTGTGTCGTATCTCTAACCCTAATCTCTGTATTTGTTGTTTACTGTTTGATTATCCATTGCACGAGCATACTAAACAAACTCAAACTGCATTTTCAATTACTTAGGAAAGATTAGCTCACCGAATTTCCACATCATGAGTAAAGACTCACTCTTGATCAAGTACAAACTTAGGTCAGGAAGTTTAGCTAAAACACTGTAGATCTAGCTTACGGCTAGATCTTAAGTATTGAAGCGAGCTCTTTACTGTCACTCTGAGTTAAAGTAAAAGAAGTTGAAAAACTTCAAAACACATATTCACCCCCCCCCCCCCTACGTGTTTTTCCTCTAACAAACCGGGACCAACAAGTGGTATCAGAGCCAGGTTCTTTCGAGCCACTGCTTTGCATATCCGAAGCGAGTCCCCTCTCGCTTCACGTTGTCTCACTGAACCGGATCCTTTTTCCTAAGTGCATAAAACCCTCACTCACGCATACTGCATTACTACTGATAGTTTGCTATGTCTACATACAGTGCATCGAATCTTCCACAATTCTCTATGACAGGGTACAAAACATGGAGCTTTCGTATCGAGAGCTTCCTCAGTTCTATCCACGACAGAATGTGGGAAGTCATAGAGGATGGACCGATTGAAATCAAGAAAGCCATCTCCGTGAATGTTCCAGCTGCCGAAGGCCCTGAAGCTCATGTCAGACAAGAGTATGTCGAGAAGGACAAGGACGACTTCAAAATCGCCAACCTCGACAAAGTTGCACGCCACACAATGCAGAGTACTGTGTCGGACGCCTATCTGCCAAGGATCAGGAAGTGCGCAACGGCGAAAGAAATGTGGGAAACCCTAGCCCTCATTTCTCAAGGAACGGACAAGATTAAGGAGAACAAGCTTGTCGTACAGATGCGGGAGTTTGAAGGCCTTATAATGAAGTCGGGAGAGTCCATAGATGCCTTCGAGCTGAGAGTTACCAACATCATTGCTACTCTCAACTCACTCGGGAAGGAACTCACAGACAAGGAGGTGAACCTCAAGATCGCTCGAGCTCTCACACGAAAGTGGCAGACCATGAAGGAATTGTATTTGGCAACGAAGGACTTGTCAAAACTCACGCCGGATATCCTGTTCTCCGAGCTCAAGGCTCACGAGTTCGATCTTAATTGAATGAGTCTTGATGATGAAGATGAAACTCCTACACCTTCGAAAGGAGTCGCCTTCAAAGCCGCAGAAGGGCCAAGCGACCGGACACTCGCTAAGATGACAAGAGAAGAACTGGAAGAGCATGTTGCGTTCTTACTAAGAACTTCAACAAGATGAACTCACGTGTAGGCAAGTACAAGAGGTTTTACAAGCAGTACAAGGGAAGGAGCACTGAAGCTCGCGACGGAAAAGGAAAGAGAGAAGAGATGTCCAAGACGATCCCCAGAGACATGATGGATGTGGAGTGCTATCACTGCCACAAGATGGGCCACTACAAATCTGATTGTCCAAAGCTGAGTGCCAAGGAGCGAGAAGAACTGAAGGCCAAGAGAGAAGCTCCTCGGTGAGCGCTTGTAGCAAGTGAGCTGCCAGTCGCTTCAACTGAAGATGTCTCAAGCGACTCCGATGCATTCACTGATCCCAACTCCAGTGAGGGAGAGGATCTTGGGCTTATGGCGCTCACCGACGAAGATACTGGAGAGGTATTTTTCTATCCTTCATCTAGATCAATTACACTCGCATACGCTCACGAAGAGGAAGTTCATTCCTCGACATGGAGTGAGTTGCTTAACAAACACTCTAAACTGTTAAGCGACCACAAAATGTTAAAACAAGCTATGTCTAATAGTGAGAAGGAGAACCGAAAGCTAGCCACTAAGCTTGACCTAGTCAAACTTAACTTAAGGGCTATGACTAGTATGTTCGAGGAACTCTTTGCTAGGCATCAAAGCTTGGAGGGAAGGTATGAAACCCAATCCAATCTAGTAGCCAATTTGAACAAAGCCTCGTATGCAAGGCAGGCACTAGAGAGCCCGCTTCTACCTTTTGGTAGAAAGGGAGGACTCGGATATGAGGGTGGACCTTCCAAGCCCACAGTCTTTGTTGGTGCCTCTATCACAACACCATCAGTTCCTTTGGATGTGCCCACTGCCTCCAAAGTGACCACCAACAAGGACAAAGGAAAAGTGGTTGAGAACCCTAAGAGGAAGCCTATGAAGATGTCTATATCTTCAAGGGCAGAATCTAAGGGTAAGCAAAGTTCAACAGTCCCTAGCACTCACAATGCTAAAATTTACCAATCAAAGGGTAAAGGGAAAACTATTGAAGCTTCTAAGTCTCAAACCAAGACACGGGAGACAAAGGATCTTCCTTTTAAAAAGAGAAATAATGTCTATGTGTCACGTGAGGCGGATTGGAGATGGTTCGACCGTACTCATGTTGAGGAGGAAGAATTTGAAGCACCAAGGAGGTCGCTTCAAAACACAAAGGTTCCTCAAGCGAGTCAGGGTCAAAACCCTAGTTTGACCGCTTCAAGGAAACCAAGCGTGCCGCTTCGAGAAAAAGTAAACCCTAAATCAGTCTCTAAGCCAGTAGCTAATCCGAAGCGAGTCGCTTCAGGATACAAGCAAAATGGCAAGAGCATAGGTATGTCTCAAGCAAGCCGCTACCCCTCTTGCACACATTGTTGCACTTGTGAAGCTGCTTCTAAGCAGAAGTCACAATTTAAGAAGGTCGAGAAGCCCAAGACACAAGCTAATTCTCAGAAGAGAATGAAGCAAGTATGGGTACCGAAAGGGACTAACCTGCAAGGACCCAAACTGATTTGAGTACCAAAACTTGTTTAATTGCAGGTGAGTGCCATGGACCCCATGCCAAGTGAAGGTCAACCTATTTGGTACTTGGACAGTGGATGTTCAAGACATATGACTGGCATGAGAGCTCTACTTCAAGATTATATTGAGAAGAAGGGTCCACATGTAACTTTTGGTGACAACTCTAAAAGAAGCACCAAAGGTCATGGCGTACTAAAGATAGGAATGCTCAAGATCGAAGAGGTTTCCTACGTGGAAGGACTGAAGCACAACTTGTTATCCATCTCACAATTTTGTGATAAAGGATACAAGGTGGAGTTCATCTCCAACAAGTGCATTGTGAAGAGCAAGCTCACGTCCCAGATCTCACTCACATGAGTTAGACAAAGGAATGTCTACATTGCGCAATGGGATAGCTGCAAAGAGGAGACGTGCTTGGTCGCTAGGAGTGCTACTGAAATTGGATGGCTATGGCACCGACGCTTGAACCATCTCAACTTCAAGACGATCTATCGCTTAGCTCGGAAAGGCTTGGTGCAAGGCATACCTAATGAGGTCTTTGTCAAAGATCATCCATGCTCACCATGCCAACGAGGGAAGCAAACGAAGAAGCACTTCGCCAGTCTTGAAGAAGCTTCATCCAAGCGAGTGCTCGAGCTACTTCACATGGATTTGTTTGGACCAGTCACTCCAGTCAGTGTAAATGGAAGAAAATACACTCTCGTTGTAGTCGATGATTTCTCTCGCTACACTTGGGTTGTATTTCTCTTTAGTAAGAAGGAGACACTGTCCAAGCTACCTCAATTGCTCAAGCGACTTGCTGTGGAAAAGAATCAAGCAATTGCCACCATCCGCTCCGACAAAGGCACTGAGTTCCTGAACTCAACCATTGAAGCATACTGCACGGAGCATGGCATAGCACACCAGACGTCCTCAGCACGCACACCTCAGCAGAATGGAGTTGCTGAAAGAAGAAATTGGATCATCAAAGAAGCCGTTCGCACCATGATTACTGATTCAAAGCTTCCAATGAAGTATTGGGCTGAAGCTGCCAATACAGCATGCTATACACAGAATCGTACGCTTCTCAACAAACACTTTGACAAAACACCATATGAAATATGGACAGGGAGAATTCCTAACATCTCTTATTTCCATATATTTGGTTGTGGGGTCTTCATCCATATGAAGGAACCATATCTGATCGGTGAAGATCGGTTCGCCCGAGGATCTATTTCGGATATCTAACTATCGAATAAACCTATCATGCTCCTATGAATTAAATGCGGAATCATAGGGGGTTTATAGATCGATTACCTGAAGAAGTAGAGAACTCGCGAATAGATCTTCTGATCTGTATCCCTGCTCGATTCTGACGTTGGATGGACAACGAACCTCGGAATCAGCCACGGAAACAGGAACCCCACCGAATGCTACAGCTCGGCCGTGCGTCTCTCTCTCCTCTAACCCTAGCCTCCTTTTTCTTGTTCAGAATATTAAGTGCACTCGATTTATTCTGACTGTTAGGTCTAAACAAGACCTTGAGGGGGTATATATAGAGGAGACTAAGAGAGACTGGGCTTAAGTTGCAGGCCAGGCCTGCAACACATGGACTGGACGTCCATGAGCATAGTTGGCGCCCCATACTGGGCCCAACTGTGTGGTGGCCCACTTATTCCTTGTACTGTGGCCTATTGAGCTTTTTGGGCCAGATCAGGGATCTACTAGCTGGTAAAACCGAGGCCTCCCAATGGCTAAATTCTCCATACTCAGCCCAGAGTATAATTTAGTCCATAAGTACTAAAACATTCCACTAGAGTAATAGTACTGAATTACCTGTTTTACCCCTGTTGAGTTCAGGGCTAGTATTAGACTTAACGACCCCCATATTTAAGATATCCCACATCCGTTGATTAACTTAGAGCTTCTGACTGCTCGTGTTATGCAACTTCTTTTATTTTCCTGAGTAGTACCATTCATACCTTACTCATCATACCGGAATTTAATCCACCTGCAGGGTTTGGTATGATAGTCCTTAATGAATTCCTCAGGGGATGTGATCAACCTGTTCTACCAGGATATGGTGCTCTGTTGCAGTTGCACTAAGAGTCGTACTAGTTGTAGTTGCTTCCCAAGATACGGAGCATATTGAGTTACAGATACTCTGAACTCTCACCCATGGTAAATCAAAGAAGCAGACCACAACTATACACCCTTAGGACTCAACTAGAGTTAAGGTTCATCTTAAGTCACCGAGGTCTTGATTCTTTCTACATCTGGTCAGAATAGAAGAATACACCTCACCGTGATCCTATCAGTACACGCACGTACTAGTATAGACAAGTAGCCAAGACAAGCTACTTATGCAGCCTATACTACAGCCTAAACCGACAGTTATATCCAGAACTGTCTCGACTGTGATACCCTTTTATATCTCGTGAGGAACCGGCAACTATGGTCTTCTGTGATCTACAACACACCATAAAGCCTACAACTTTGAGATAATGGATAGATGTTTGATGCATAGATAACAATTCATACTTAATCAAATAGAAGATTGTTAGTGGTTAAGGACAACACATGCATACAAGCTAAAAGGCCTGCTTTCTAGTATACAAATCCATCAATCTCCCACTTATACTAAAGCAAACTTTTAGTATATCATGTGACAAAAGGCAAAGTGTCTACAACCTAGCATCTATTACACATCTTCTCCCACTTATACTCAAAGTTTACTAGTGTGGGAGGCGCCCCAGTCCCATCCCGTCGACATGCTTGTCGAACACCTTGACTGGTAAGCTCTTTGTGAATGGATCCGCCAGATTATCCGCTGAAGGGATTTTCTTCACTTCTACTTCTCCTCTTTCGACGATTGCTCGTACGAGATGGTACTTTCTCTCTATGTGTTTGCTTGCCTTGTGAGCTCTAGGTTCTTTGCAGTTTGCAACTGCTCCAGCATTATCACAATATAATGTGATACCTCTGGGCAAACTGGGAACTAGTTCTAGCTCATTAAGGAAGTTCAGGAGCCACACAGCCTCTTTAGCAGCTTCACAAGCAGCCACATATTCGGCCTCCATGGTCGAGTCTGCGATGCACTTCTGCTTCACACTCTTCCAAGTGACGGCTCCACCTCTGTAATGGCCCGCATTTTCGTTAGCTTAAAATCTAACTAACGGTAGTTAATTGCGAATGATATTCGTATTTAAATATAATCGAAGCACTTGAATTCGATTTAGTAGATTTAATTCCGAAAGTATAGCGGACTAAATCAGAATCCACTACGAAGACGATAGATTGAAAGGAAACAACATTGATAGTTCGTAAGTTGATAAATTGGGCTACGCCCATAAAATTGATGAATTGGGCCAAGCCCAATTAATAGAAATTATGTCAATACGAGGAAACGTATAATCGAAGAAGTTACGGAATGAAATATATGCAGTCGTAATGTTAAGGGAGTATTACATTCCGTTTATTACAAACGATGGAGGATTTAAATGCATGAAAACTGAAATTGTATATTAATACATAAATAATACATTCACATGAATAAAAAGAAAAGAGCAACAGCAGCAGCAGCTCGGCTGTAAAGAAAGAGAAAAGGGGCAGGGAAAAGTCTTCACTCAATCCCATAAAATCTGGGAATTAAATCCTCATATGCAAGCTTCAATAAGTGGGGAGAAAGTCAGGGAGAAAGTCCTCATCTGCAGACAAAGGATAAGAAAAGTAAGGGAGAAAGTCAGTCCCAAAGTAATAGGGAGTAAAGGTAAGATCTTAGTCAAGATCACGAGAGATCTCTATAGATTTCTTGAGCCCCAACCCCTCACTTCAATCATGCAAAATTGAGTCAAATTTTCAGCCAAGAGACACTATAAGTACCCCTTCTCTCAACCCATTTCAGTTTGCACTCAAACATACACAACATTTAGAAATAATAGAAGCTTAAGAAAGAAGAAGAAGAAGAGGAAAGCAAGCAACTACTGCTCTTCCAATCTAACTAGTAAGCTTTCTAACACTACATCAAAGTAGCATGATAAGAAAACAAGAAGTATGATAATTTTCAGTCCTCCCTCTTACAAACATGCTATATTTTCAGCTCATGAATACACATACATGTTAAAAGATTTAACACCAAGCATGCTGTGACATAAGATTAAAGAACCCTCAAACTGAAATTTTATTCATTTCAAAGCACGAAAACGAGAAGCTAAAACCTTAACGGGAATACTAGAATTTTCAGCACTTTACAATATTACCATGATCACATAAGCTTAATACCCGGAGCATAATTCAATTCACAAGACGCATAAAACAAATTTGAAACGTATCTAAAGAGAAAGGAGTGAAATCGAACCTCCGTCGAGGCGCTAGGCCCCGACGGGAAAGAATGGAGCCGAGGCTCTGTCCGGGGCGGCAGAGGCAGCCCCGAATCTGGAACTTCTCCAGCAACGGCGGCATCTCCGGCCAAAGGTTCTCGGTGACGGTGGCATTCGTCCCGAGCCCTAATTCGAAGAAGAGAAACCGAGAGTTAGGGAGATATAGATCAGAAAGTAAAAAGGGGGAGAGAGACTAACCTGGAACAGCCGCGGTGGCTACGAACTCCGGCGGACGACGTCTCGACGGCGGCGTTCCAGCCGGAGATTCGAGGCGGCTATTTCCTCCTCTGCCCAGAACCATAGAACCGAGAGGAAGGTCCGGAGAAAGAGGATAGAGAGAAGAGGTATAAAGAGAAATCGAGGGAGGAAGGAGAAGACGGCGACGCCATGTTAAAAGATTTAACACCAAGCATGCTGTGACATAAGATTAAAGAACCCTCAAACTGAAATTTTATTCATTTCAAAGCACGAAAACGAGAAGCTAAAACCTTAACGGGAATACTAGAATTTTCAGCACTTTACAATATTACCATGATCACATAAGCTTAATACCCGGAGCATAATTCAATTCACAAGACGCATAAAACAAATTTGAAACGTATCTAAAGAGAAAGGAGTGAAATCGAACCTCCGTCGAGGCGCTAGGCCCCGACGGGAAAGAATGGAGCCGAGGCTCTGTCCGGGGCGGCAGAGGCAGCCCCGAATCTGGAACTTCTCCAGCAACGGCGGCATCTCCGGCCAAAGGTTCTCGGTGACGGTGGCATTCGTCCCGAGCCCTAATTCGAAGAAGAGAAACCGAGAGTTAGGGAGATATAGATCAGAAAGTAAAAAGGGGGAGAGAGACTAACCTGGAACAGCCGCGGTGGCTACGAACTCCGGCGGACGACGTCTCGACGGCGGCGTTCCAGCCGGAGATTCGAGGCGGCTATTTCCTCCTCTGCCCAGAACCATAGAACCGAGAGGAAGGTCCGGAGAAAGAGGATAGAGAGAAGAGGTATAAAGAGAAATCGAGGGAGGAAGGAGAAGACGGCGACGCCGGTGACGGCGGCGCTCTCGCCGCCGGCGACGGTGGCGTTGGCTGGGCAGGTCAGTCCGAGAGGGGGAGGGGCGGATGGTTAAGGCTCGTGAGGGGAAATGAGGGTGAGGGTGAGGGTTAGGGTTTTTATACTTGGGGTCTGAACTGGGTCGGGTTTCGGGTCGGGTCGGGTTTTGGGTCTGGGTTAGGAGCAGTCTTGGGCCGGGAATTGGGCTCAGGTTGGGCCGATTAATTCGGCCCAACTGCTCAAAACAATTACTTTAATATTTTCGTATAATTAAAACCCGTAAAATTTAGACGAGAAGGACGTTATAAATTACTGAGAAATGTTTTATTAATTCTAATAAAACTATTCGAGTAATATGAGTTTATTATTGAAGCTTGAAAAATTCTCGAGCCTAAAATAGCCTATTTAATTCATGGAAATGAATTATGAAAAGAATATTAGATTTAACAATCTAATACATATAACTTCAAATAAATTATTATTCGAAGCTTACAAGGACAATTAACGAAGCTCGATTAATTTTCGAGCCTAAAGTAGTTTTATTTAGTTCATAGAATTATAATAAAACTTTGGATTTAATAATCCAACAAGATTTAACTCAATTAATTATTAATTGAAGTATGTGAGAATAATTAATGGCTACACTAGCCGTATGATTTATTAACTCCGGTTAATAATCTCACGATATATTAACGGAACATTAGTCAAAACGAGAAGTTAGAAATAAAGAATTATAATATCCTTTATAAGGAATTATTAGATTCTATAAGAATGGAAATTCTTATATTGTCATTTCTAAATAGGTGGAAATCGACCGGAAGGTTGACGTTGAGATTTTATCAGGATCGACACTTTTCACACTACTTAAGGTGGGCTTTCTTATATAAGAAAAGTTATAGAATGTTTAGATGAAAATGTTTATTTTCAAGTATTGTCATGCCATAAATGTTTCGATTTATGTATGACGCCTATCTGCATTGGCTACGCCAATTTGAGTTAATCGAATTCGGGTCCTCGTTAAGACTTGCTATCTTACTTGGACTAGTGTACACAGGACCGTGAGTCATCTTCAGGGTTGGCCGGTCAGGTGTCGTGTGAGGTGGCCACCTCCTCGACACCACAGTTTCAGATATGGTAGATTACTAAAGAACTTAGTCCGCGCGGACACTTTTAGATCACAAGAACAGTTTTAGTAAGCATGGGCTCTTTTCAATAAACCCCTATGTCTTACAGTTGAATGGCTTGACAATTATATTGTATAGTTTTCGGCATGTGCCCACTGAGTACTTTCGTACTCAGCCCTGCATGTATTTCTAAATGTGCAGGTTGAGCAAGATGATGTGAAGTGCCGAGTGGAGCTTTTGTCGTTATTCAAATAGATTAGGACTCTCGGTAATACGTGTCTTCATACATGTATTAAAGTATTTCTTCCGCTGTGCAAAGTCTTGAGCTTTCAAGAATTGTTTCAAGTCATGTAATAGATTATGACAAGTATTCTCGTATTCTCATTTGAGATCCCGAGTCGAGACGTTCAATGGTATAAATGTTGTTCAAATAGCAGTCAGATTCCACACCAGTCTTCTTCCCCATTTCTTTCCCCTACTCTTAACTCCCATCCCTAGTCATGGTTTCCCGGCTTAGCTATCCTTAGCAAAGTCCGGTCGTGACAGAGTGGTATCAGAGCAATGGTTGCTCTGAAACCCGAGAGTCTTCTTCAGAGTTTAGTCGAGTATTGATTCACTTGACTAATTGAGTCAGTCGACAAAGCTCTGCACTTCACTACATCGCGCTCAACGAGGAAAGGTAAGACTTTCACGAGATTAAAAGTCGAAGAATAGAAAGAACATAGTGGATTTAAGATCACATATAGAAAAGAACAAGGCTTGCTAGAGAACATAGCTCGCTCGAACTAGTTGTTTTCCTCGGAGAACTTAGAAATAGACATTGAGGGAATGAAATTCCTTCCTTTTCGTAAGGAAAGAAGAAGAAAAGGCGATGAAGATGCTCGAGTGCAAAAGAATTGAGGCAAGAGACACGATGAAGACAGATGTCACTCGATGACATGGGCTTAGCCTTTTAACGGCTTTTCAAGACTTACGAACAACGTTAGTTCACTAACGTTTTTACATAATGAAGTGTTTATAAGTTAACAAAGATATTGTGGCACAAAAAAGATAAGACCACCACAAAACCATAGATGTACCACATCATGGTTAAACAAAAGAATATAACAGCAGTCAAATGAAAGATTACGGGTAAATGCTGATATCGTTTCACAATAAGATTACACCCAGTAGAACTCCTCGAATGTTTCTACATTCTTGGCGCATCATGAATAAACAGGACAAGTAAATACAGAGTTATTATAGACCCCAAATCAAGATATACAAGTAAGCGAAGTGCTAGTCCATTGATGGTAGTTAATATGACCTTGAGGATCTCTCATAGGTTAATGAAGATATAAAGAAGAATAATGTTACTATGTGCTCGTTAAGTAGAGAATTATTCGCAATAAATATAAAAAAGTGAAAGCATCAAGGTTGTCAACTGAATAACCAGTAACAGCTAAATTAGGGTTGCAAGTTCAGTTTGGAGGATAAGGTAAGGAAATACCAACCAGTAATAGTTATTACTAAATGCCAAACCAATGAGTCATATGGAGCAAATTGTATGGTGCAACTAGCGTACAAACTAAATATCTAAAATAAATTAGTTATTACAGCCGGTTAAGATTAACCGATAGTTTGACATCCTAGAGTGTAGACTCGTAAGAAGTCTATAATATGGAAATACTAGTGCTATTTAAAAGAAACCTTATATTGATAAGGCCACCTCGATTGATATGCGAGGCAGTACCCCAAAGAGAACCCCGAGTTCTACAACGTACAATCAGAATAAAAATGCAAGGTTACACGCCTTTGCAAGGATATGAATAGTAAATATGGCACATTCAGTGAGAATGTGGAATTTTCTAATTAATAAAAGAAAATTTAGGACTACTTCATTGAAGTTGTACATGAGTACTTATAGTACGGAGGATTATATATGTGGTTAGTGATAAAGGGAGACTTATCATGTTAACGCCTTGTGTCGTGATATCCTACGTGAACCCTTGAAGCCCAGAAAAATGTATTAAGAAGTTATAGAGTTCAGAAAAATTATGAGTTAAAAGAGCTAGCCAAACTTTGCAAAGGCTTCTTTTCACCACCCGAAAAGTTGAGAGTCACCAAAGTACTTGAACTTCGTGTGACTGAGATTGTGTCTATGCGGGACTGATCACCCCACATAATATCAATCTCGGTAGCGTTACCATCAGACAAGAAATTGGACGGGTATCGACAAAATGGGTCTCCTCCCCCTGACCTTTGTCATTTCATTTCTACCCTCTGATTATTCTTTCCTAGCTTGTCAGATGATTTATTGATAACATATTTTGGTTACTTGTTGTGCCAAAATTGAACCAAGGTCATTATACCTTCCAGTATCGTGTAACGATATTCTTATTCCACTTTGATACAATTAGCTATCCAAGCAATGGAGTTTACTAAGCCCAATAGCAAGTCACGAGTATGACTTAAAGTATGATACCGTCAGGGATTACCCAAAACATGGAAATGAAATAGAACAAGATAGAGATGAAGAGAGACTTACAGTTAGTGGAAGGAAATTTAAGATGAAAAATGTTTAAGGACAATGATATGATCTTGAGTATGTTACAAAATGGTTCGGGGGTTGTTAAATAAGTAAAGATATTGATACAAGACTCAAGTAGATAATGGTGTGAGGAGAGATAGTTAATAAAGACCTTTTAGAATTCCCAGAAATTTTTTTTTTATTCAAGAAAAGAGATACTAGATAGTAAAGTAAGAAGCATGTTCGAAACTACGAGAATGGTAAGGCATATTAAGAGAATAAGTAAAGAGGAGAAATGAGTACATAAGCAGAATATATATTTAAGTGGATGCATGCATTAAAGTACGGGATAAATCAGTTCCCACAGAATATAGCAAATGATCAAGAGTTGACACCACATTAACAAATGTAGTAGTTGGTGGTATAGGTTGATGACAAAATCTAGATTAAGATTTCCATACATCACAGGTGATACACCCCTTAGAACAATCGCATGGATCAGACGAATTTTTTTTTTTTTCACTAGAAATAAAGTTTCGAATAACAAGATTTAAGTTGGTCGGCCACGAAAGACGTATGAATGAAAGTTAGCAACGGAATGTAACAGAGTAAGACAAACGGAAAGATAATCCATTCCAAGGAACCTAATCCTCAAGGAACTCCTCCAGTTAAGAAACTATATGAAATAAGGAGCATTTGAGATATGGGCCAAGAGTTTCAGTAAATCCTCAATCTAGAAGATTGATTCGAAATGGTGGATAGACAAGATTATCTACAAGAGTGTAAAGTAAGAGGACTATGTACAATTTAAACCTCCATAACGGAAACAACGGTACGTAAATAAAATAGGAGGGTTATGACTCTATCGAATAACCAATAGTTTTATGGATCAGTAAATTGATACAGGTTCAAACCTATTTTAAGTAATTAGCCCTATTCCAAGGAGACAGAAAGTCTTGCCAAGGTCCCTTAAATATTAAAAGTCGAACGAAGGCAATATAGAGAAGGAAGAATTGGTAGAGATAAAGTATATGCAATTAGCATATCAAAGGACCATCCATGTAAAACTCACATGAGTTGAGCAAGTAAAGGATAAATGAATACACGAACTCAAATAAATTTCAGCGTAAGGAACCATACGAATCCTAGCTAGTAAACCATTTTTAAAGTGACAAGAATTTAAGTTTCAACTACAATGAGGAATTTAAAGTAAAGAGTTGGAAGATGTAGCAATGCTACCAGAGGTAATTATTTTTACCCCTCATTGAAACGTATAAATTGAGCAATCGAAACGACCTGCCCAATTATTATAAATCTCTACTCCATAGAGTATAAAATGTCTCACCTATACATGAGCAACTAAGTTAAAAAGAATAGTACAAGGGAAATGCTTATACATATGAAAAAAAAAAAAAAAAAAAAAGAGAATATGTGTTCTAGCTTAACAAGGTGACATTACTTGGACACATCGTGTCATCAGATGGAATTAAGTAGCTAGACCCAGCAAAAGTAGAAAAGCTCTACAAGTATGGGTATATTCATCTAAACAAAATAAAATACGTAGCCTCTTAGGAGTGACTCGTTATTACCAGAGATTCGTCAAGAATTCTCCAAGATAGTAAGGCCAACAACATGATTGTAAAGCGAGTGATCCAGTCTATGTGGACCTTTAAGCATCACTCATGCTTTCAATAGTTGACATGGAAGTCGATAGTTGCGCTAATTCTGATAGTTCTAGAACTACAAAAGAAATAAGCAACACACATAGATGCCTCAGAGAATGGGATGAAGCATCCCAGTACCAATGAAAGGAAAGAAATGTAACAATTTACACACCATGTTGGTTATACCACAACCCTACCCACAACTTAAAATTTTCAGTTGTGCACGCCTGTGGTGCACGCCCTGAAAATTTAGAAGCATCAACCTTATGGAGTTAATGCAAAATCTCACGGATTACAAGAACAAATTCGAACAGTGAGCTTTTATATGTGTCGAATAAGGTGGGTAGAACTAGTAGGGAATTATGAATGTAGTATCAACTACCAATGCAAAGGTCAATATAATAGCCAATGCTTTAAGTCGTAAACCACGCTTTATGCGGATATTTCTTCTCACGAGTGAGGAGACAATTGTCAGTGATTTTAAGAATATAAATTTAAAGGTAGTACCTTGCCCAAGGCGGTAGAAAAGATTATCACTACATTGACTATAACGTCAACGAGAGGCATAAAGCAAAGAAACGAAGTTAAAGAAGATACAGATGTTAAGGATAATAATACCGAAGAATATTGTTAAGAGGTTGTGCATACCACATGATGATGAGCTCAAGAATGAAATCTTAAGTTAAAACTAAAGATACATTATAAACCTCTCACATGGGAACACAAGATGTATCAAGACCAAGAAAGGAAGTTATGGTAGGAGACACGAAGAAATATATAACCTCAACTACCTGAAGGTGCTTTAGTACGTCAAACAAGTTAACTTGTTTCAGGATATGGTTAACCATCATGTTAACTAATTGATTATGATAAATTGGATCATAACCAAAACATTAATGGAATCTACAACCCTCGGAGATCTTGTAGTAAAACTACGAGCATGTTACAGTGAAATTGTGACAAGACTACCAAAACTAAGAAAGAAAACAAAGTTGTATATTAGAAGTTATTGACCGACTTACAAAGGGGTCTTATTTGATTCCCATTTCGATCAATCATGGATAAAAGTTAGTCAGTGATGTGTTTAAGAAATCGTGCGTTACACACTGTGATTATTTTTTTTATCACTAAAGATCAAGACATTAATTTATGTCCAAGTTCTGGAATAGTTACAGAAAGATTTAGGCATTAAGCTAATCATTAGCACAATTTGCCATCACCAAGCCAATAGGCAATAAGAATGGAAGATTCAGAGCCTATCAAGCATGTCGAGAATAGTCGTACTCGTTAAAGAAAGAAATAGACTTGCTAATTATAATTATTAGCCAACAATAGGTATGACGTCATATGACGTATTATAAGGGTAACAATGTGGATTACCCTCTATAAGGACAAGATAGGTGAAAGGAATATTTAAGGTCCTGATACGAGAAATGAAGGGTTCGAGATAGGAAATGTTTGTAAGAGAGGGAGAGAAGTTAGATAGGACAGAAGTCCTAAGTCGACAATCGTCGAACAAAGATAAACTTTGAAGTATTAGATAAAGTTTCTTGAAGGTGACACATTCGAAGTAGATAACGAAGTTTAGAATCAAAGGAAAGCTAAGAACTTGTCTAATTAAGACCTTATGAGATTCCGAAGGAATATAATATGCTAAAATAGCATACAAGTTAGCAGCACCTCCAAATTTAGAATGTATGCATAATGTGATTCCTTACGTACGCAAGTAAGAAAGTACGTGTTTGAGAACACGCGCGAAATTCATTAAGATAAATTGTCTTAAATTTGTAGCTTAGTTGCAAGAATAAAGTAAAGGAAGTTTTGGACCGAAAGGTGCAACATCATAGAAAGAAGTCTATTACTTCATTCGAGGTTTGGTGGAAACACCACAAACAAGGAGAATCGACGTAAAAACTCGATGTTAAGATAAAGGGAAGTACCCCGAGCTATTCAGTTAGAAGTACGCAAATTTCGGGACGAAATTTTTTTTAAGGTAGGTAGAATGTAATGGCCCGCATTTTCGTTAGCTTAAAATCTAACTAACGGTAGTTAATTGCGAATGATATTCGTATTTAAATATAATCGAAGCACTTGAATTCGATTTAGTAGATTTAATTCCGAAAGTATAGCAGACTAAATCAGAATCCACTACGAAGACGATAGATTGAAAGGAAACAACATTGATAGTTCGTAAGTTGATAAATTGGGCTACGCCCATAAAATTGATGAATTGGGCCAAGCCCAATTAATAGAAATTATGTCAATACGAGGAAACGTATAATCGAAGAAGTTACGGAATGAAATATATGCAGTCGTAATGTTAAGGGAGTATTACATTCCGTTTATTACAAACGATGGAGGATTTAAATGCATGAAAACTGAAATTGTATATTAATACATAAATAATACATTCACATGAATAAAAAGAAAAGAGCAACAGCAGCAGCAGCTCGGCTGTAAAGAAAGAGAAAAGGGGCAGGGAAAAGTCTTCACTCAATCCCATAAAATCTGGGAATTAAATCCTCATATGCAAGCTTCAATAAGTGGGGAGAAAGTCAGGGAGAAAGTCCTCATCTGCAGACAAAGGATAAGAAAAGTAAGGGAGAAAGTCAGTCCCAAAGTAATAGGGAGTAAAGGTAAGATCTTAGTCAAGATCACGAGAGATCTCTATAGATTTCTTGAGCCCCAACCCCTCACTTCAATCATGCAAAATTGAGTCAAATTTTCAGCCAAGAGACACTATAAGTACCCCTTCTCTCAACCCATTTCAGTTTGCACTCAAACATACACAACATTTAGAAATAATAGAAGCTTAAGAAAGAAGAAGAAGAAGAGGAAAGCAAGCAACTACTGCTCTTCCAATCTAACTAGTAAGCTTTCTAACATTACATCAAAGTAGCATGATAAGAAAACAAGAAGTATGATAATTTTCAGTCCTCCCTCTTACAAACATGCTATATTTTCAGCTCATGAATACACATACATGTTAAAAGATTTAACACCAAGCATGCTGTGACATAAGATTAAAGAACCCTCAAACTGAAATTTTATTCATTTCAAAGCACGAAAACGAGAAGCTAAAACCTTAACGGGAATACTAGAATTTTCAGCACTTTACAATATTACCATGATCACATAAGCTTAATACCCGGAGCATAATTCAATTCACAAGACGCATAAAACAAATTTGAAACGTATCTAAAGAGAAAGGAGTGAAATCGAACCTCCGTCGAGGCGCTAGGCCCCGACGGGAAAGAATGGAGCCGAGGCTCTGTCCGGGGCGGCAGAGGCAGCCCCGAATCTGGAACTTCTCCAGCAACGGCGGCATCTCCGGCCAAAGGTTCTCGGTGACGGTGGCATTCGTCCCGAGCCCTAATTCGAAGAAGAGAAACCGAGAGTTAGGGAGATATAGATCAGAAAGTAAAAAGGGGGAGAGAGACTAACCTGGAACAGCCGCGGTGGCTACGAACTCCGGCGGACGACGTCTCGACGGCGGCGTTCCAGCCGGAGATTCGAGGCGGCTATTTCCTCCTCTGCCCAGAACCATAGAACCGAGAGGAAGGTCCGGAGAAAGAGGATAGAGAGAAGAGGTATAAAGAGAAATCGAGGGAGGAAGGAGAAGACGGCGACGCCGGTGACGGCGGCGCTCTCGCCGCCGGCGACGGTGGCGTTGGCTGGGCAGGTCAGTCCGAGAGGGGGAGGGGCGGATGGTTAAGGCTCGTGAGGGGAAATGAGGGTGAGGGTGAGGGTTAGGGTTTTTATACTTGGGGTCTGAACTGGGTCGGGTTTCGGGTCGGGTCGGGTTTTGGGTCTGGGTTAGGAGCAGTCTTGGGCCGGGAATTGGGCTCAGGTTGGGCCGATTAATTCGGCCCAACTGCTCAAAACAATTACTTTAATATTTTCGTATAATTAAAACCCGTAAAATTTAGACGAGAAGGACGTTATAAATTACTGAGAAATGTTTTATTAATTCTAATAAAACTATTCGAGTAATATGAGTTTATTATTGAAGCTTGAAAAATTCTCGAGCCTAAAATAGCCTATTTAATTCATGGAAATGAATTATGAAAAGAATATTAGATTTAACAATCTAATACATATAACTTCAAATAAATTATTATTCGAAGCTTACAAGGACAATTAACGAAGCTCGATTAATTTTCGAGCCTAAAGTAGTTTTATTTAGTTCATAGAATTATAATAAAACTTTGGATTTAATAATCCAACAAGATTTAACTCAATTAATTATTAATTGAAGTATGTGAGAATAATTAATGGCTACACTAGCCGTATGATTTATTAACTCCGGTTAATAATCTCACGATATATTAACGGAACATTAGTCAAAACGAGAAGTTAGAAATAAAGAATTATAATATCCTTTATAAGGAATTATTAGATTCTATAAGAATGGAAATTCTTATATTGTCATTTCTAAATAGGTGGAAATCGACCGGAAGGTTGACGTTGAGATTTTATCAGGATCGACACTTTTCACACTACTTAAGGTGGGCTTTCTTATATAAGAAAAGTTATAGAATGTTTAGATGAAAATGTTTATTTTCAAGTATTGTCATGCCATAAATGTTTCGATTTATGTATGACGCCTATCTGCATTGGCTACGCCAATTTGAGTTAATCGAATTCGGGTCCTCGTTAAGACTTGCTATCTTACTTGGACTAGTGTACACAGGACCGTGAGTCATCTTCAGGGTTGGCCGGTCAGGTGTCGTGTGAGGTGGCCACCTCCTCGACACCACAGTTTCAGATATGGTAGATTACTAAAGAACTTAGTCCGCGCGGACACTTTTAGATCACAAGAACAGTTTTAGTAAGCATGGGCTCTTTTCAATAAACCCCTATGTCTTACAGTTGAATGGCTTGACAATTATATTGTATAGTTTTCGGCATGTGCCCACTGAGTACTTTCGTACTCAGCCCTGCATGTATTTCTAAATGTGCAGGTTGAGCAAGATGATGTGAAGTGCCGAGTGGAGCTTTTGTCGTTATTCAAATAGATTAGGACTCTCGGTAATACGTGTCTTCATACATGTATTAAAGTATTTCTTCCGCTGTGCAAAGTCTTGAGCTTTCAAGAATTGTTTCAAGTCATGTAATAGATTATGACAAGTATTCTCGTATTCTCATTTGAGATCCCGAGTCGAGACGTTCAATGGTATAAATGTTGTTCAAATAGCAGTCAGATTCCACACCAGTCTTCTTCCCCATTTCTTTCCCCTACTCTTAACTCCCATCCCTAGTCATGGTTTCCCGGCTTAGCTATCCTTAGCAAAGTCCGGTCGTGACAACCTCCCAAGGTAAACACATAGCCTGAGGTAGATTTCCTCTCATCTCGATCAGCCTGGAAGTCTGAGTCCGTATACCCTATCGGGATCATCTCATTGGACTGATAAACAAGCACATGATCTCTTGTCCTCTTGAGATACTTTAAAATGCGCTTAACAGCCGTCCAATGTCCCTGACCAGGGTTAGACTGATATCTTGCCACCATGCCAACCGCATAGCAGATATCCGGTCTAGTACACAGCATTGCATACATGAGACTTCCAACCGCGGAAGCATACGGTATAGTCTTCATGCCCTCTATCTCCTCTTGCGTCTTCGGACACATGTCCTTAGATAGGGGTATGCCATGTCTGAAGGGAAGAAAACCCTTCTTGGCATTCTGCATGCTAAAACGGGCGATCACAGTATCTATATATGAAGCTTGGCTTAAGCCTAACATCCTCTTACGGCGATCTCTGATCACCTTGATCCCTAGGATGTAACCTGCTTCTCCCAAGTCTTTCATCTGAAACTGTTCAGACAACCAATCCTTTACGCCTGATAACACGTTCACATTGTTGCCAATGAGAAGTATGTCATCTACGTACAGTACTAAGAATACCACGCTTCCGTCCGAACTGAGCCTGTAAACACAGCTTTCGTTTAAGCACTGGACAAATCCGTAGGATTTAATCACTCCATCAAAACGAATGTTCCAGGACCTGGACGCTTGCTTAAGTCCGTATAAGGACTTCTTAAGCTTCCATACGAGATGCTCCTGGCCATCTCTCACATAACCTTCTGGTTGGCGCATATAAATGTCCCTACCTTTTTCAAGGTACCCGTTCAAAAACGCAGTCTTGACGTCCATTTGCCAAACCTCTAGGTCTAAATGTGCCGCCATGGACAAGAGTATTCTGACGGACTTAAGCATGGCAACCGGCGAAAATGTCTCATCGTAGTCGATTCCCTCTTTCTGAGTGAATCCTTTCGCCACCAGTCTAGCTTTGAAGGCTAAAACCTTCCCGTCAGGTCCTCTCTTTCTCTTGTACACCCACTTGCAACCAATGGGCTTTACCCCATTCGGTAGCTCCGCAAGGTCGTACACGTCCATGTTAACTATGGATTCTATCTCCGAATCCATAGAAACTCTCCAGGAATCTGCATCCTCGTCCTCCATCGCTTCCTTGTAAGTCCAGGGGTCGATCTCATCATGTTCGATACCCGAGAGTAGTTCAATGGATTCTCCCACGAACATGAAACGGTCCGGTTGACGAACAACCCTCCCACTGCGACGAAGCGATGGTGGAGATACAGTATCGGATAAGGGTGCAGTTAGTGGTATGACCTCTTGTACACTCGGCTGTTCTGGAATACTGGCTACTGCTGATGCTCGCAACTCGTCGAGCATTATTTCACTCCTTGTCCGATGGTTACTAATAAAGTCCTCCTCTAGGAATCGGGCATTAGTGCTCACAATGACGTTCTGATCCTGGGGACTATAGAAATAACCTCCTTTCGTTCCCTTTGGATATCCTACAAACAGCCTAACCTCAGTCTTAGACCTCAATTTGTCGGCCTCCTTAGTCAGCACGTGTGCTGGGCATCCCCAAACCCGAATATGACCCAAACTGGGCTTGCGCCCTGTCCATAATTCGGAAGGAGTTTTAACCGTCGACTTTGTAGGTACTAGATTGAGGAGATAACCTGCTGTTTCCAAGGCATATCCCCAGAACGAAATTGGCAAGGATGCATAGCTCATCATCGATCTCACTGTGTCTAAAAGAGTACGATTCCGTCTCTCAGCTACACCGTTCTGTTGGGGAGTACCGGGTGTAGTTAACTGAGATGAAATCCCATTTTCTGACAAGAAGGTTCGAAACTCAATTCCGAGGTACTCGCCACCTCTATCAGAGCGAAGTGACTTGATACTTCTACCCGTTCTCTTCTCCACTTCCGCTTTGAATTCCTTGAATTTGTCAAAGCACTCGGATTTCTTGTGGAGCAGGTAGATAAAACCGTATCTCGAGTAGTCATCAATAAATGTGACGAAATACTCGTAACCTCCTCGAGCTTGAACGGACATCGGTCCACACAAGTCAGAATGAACCAACTCTAAGAGCTCTTGAGCTCGATATCCTATGGACTTGAAAGGTCTGGTCACCATCTTACCTTCCAAGCACGATTCACATGTTGATAAAGGTTCTATTTGGAAATCCAAAACACCTTCTTTTATCAACCTTTGAATCCTCTTTTGGTTGATGTGACCCAATCGTAAGTGCCATAATAGAGTTTGGTTCGTTTGAGACGGATTCTTCCTCTTTTTAGTATTCAATGATGAGGAAGCATTATAAGAAGAAGAATCATTCATAGGACAAGTAATGATATAGAGAGACCGGGACAATGTGCCAGAAACTATAACTTCATCGTTTTTCATGATAGAAACGCCTCTATCAAAAACAACTGAATATCCGTAAACAAAAAGTTTCGAAACAGAAATCAAGTTTCGCCTAAAAGCAGGCACATACAAAACGTCTCTCAAAACCATAACAGTACTATCAAATGATAAATGAATATCTCCAACTGCGACAGCTACAACTTTCGATGCATCGCCCATGGAGATGGTAATCTCGTCATCACTCAGCTCCCTTGTCCGCAGAAACCCCTGCAAGGAGTAACATACATGGTCAGTTGCTCCCGTATCTACTACCCAAGTCTGGGTAGAACTTGCAGCTAAGCATGTTTCAGTTACAAATGTGAATGACGTACCAGAATTCTTCTTCTTTAGAGGGCAGTCAGCCTTCCAGTGTCCTTTCTCGCCACAAATGAAGCACTTGCCCTTGAACTTCGGTTTCCTTACAACACCGAGAGGCACCTTCGCAGCTCCCCTTGCATTCCGAACCATCTTTCTGACGTCTTCATGCGTCAGAGTAACTCCTGTTGCATTATTCACAGCTTGAATAAACTCTGCAACTGGTTCGGCCTTCGGCACCACTTCATCAACCAAGAAGGACTCCAGAGTCTCTATCATGCTGTATGCAGTCACCATATGCTTAATCATATACTGCATCCCATCTGACACAGACGACAAGACTATTTTCATAGCCTCATCATTTTTCTTGTGCCAAATCTCATGAACCTCTTTCTCTTCTTGTGATGCCGAATCAGTAAGGATAGGAGAAGCTGGACTCGCGAGCATATCAGTATACTCGCCTGCAGCTAGGACAGCATCGAGATTCTTCCTCCACTCCATGTAGTTGGAATCCGTGAGAGGACTCGAAGTGAGAATGTTTATCAACGGGCCTAAAGTCATATCTGAAAAAGCAATAAACACGTAGACACAAGTAAGAAAAGATCATGCATCAATTCGTAACGAAAATTATTGTAACCTTTTGATAAACCAATAATTTTGAAACCTTCAACAGCCCAAACAATGCGGATCGCAAGCCACGTTCGTGTGGACGTTTACGCTCCCACTGTTTGACCAGATACTCGGATCTTTAACTCTACTTATCTTGCCAACCTATCCTTATGGCAAATAGAGCTAATAGTTGAACCTTACTAGACCATATTAGATTAGAAAAGGGACTCCGTTGGGGAGTTGTATTCTAACTAATATCTAAGCTTTTAACCACAATCTTAGCCTAACTTGGAAAAAGCACTATTTTCCTTAAGCTATCTTTGTTCAAAAACCAACTCCAGAGAAAACCGTAGTTACTATTCCGAGTAAGCCACGTTAGTGTGGACGTTTACTCAGAAAAGCTCCCACTTCTCATTTTGGTTAGAACATTTTTGTTAAGAAACCCTAAGTCTGGCGAACTCGTTCAGTACGATGTGCAAGCCACGTTCGTGTGGACGTTTACACACTCGCACCAAACTTCACCTTAAGGTCAGTTGTGGAGGTCTTAACATTTTCTATACCAAAAACGTTTTTATCTGCTTAGTATTTTTCTTTCAAAAGGTTGTCGACATGCTCGATCACGTTGTCACATAATCCTAAGCATAATTTTCTAAACGCAGCAAATAAACCATGCTCGCAGAAAATTTAAAACATGCTTATATTGACAATCCTAAAACATGCTCGACTAAGCGCAATTTAATCACCTCGACAGGCAAGACATGCTATAATAATAAATAAATTGCATCCATAGCATGCTTAAGAAAAACGAGATAAAAACAAAAATAAAACTCGCTTTTCGTGGTGTGACGACCCGTCTAATCTATTACATAAAATTGTAAAATCCGAAACAGGCTTCGGTCTTGAATAAGTCCTCCGAGATGATCTCCCGTTTCTCCCCGAAAATAAATAAATTAAATAAATAATTTATTCTCTAATTTTCGTTGCCATTGGGCTTCTCTAACCGAGATTGGGCCCACACCACGTGACCCAATTCTCTCGAAAAGGCCCAAACCGCGCTCGTTTCACTCTTATGGGCCCACGAACCCGAAACCGACCTAACACGGCCCGAATTTGCGACTGGGCCCGAGCCCGAACGCTGGAGGCAGCCCGTAAACGCGAACGGGCCGGGTTGGAAACCCTAGGCCCGTCCACGGGCTAGGGCACGGGCGTGCAAGGCTGCCCGCGCCGCAGCCGACGGCGTGAGGCTCTGCCGCTGGCCGCCTCCGCCTCCCTGACGCCGCTGCTGTTGCTGGTGGTCTATCCCTGCCGGTGGCACGGCCGGCAGCCCTCTCCGGCGACGTTCGCGGCGTAGAGCCCTCACTAGGGTTCCGCCGCGAAACCCTCGCGCCTGCTGCCGCCGTTACAGCCGCCGGCGACCTCCGCCGCGGCTCCTGCTGCTGGTGTTGATGTCGCCGGTGTGCTCCGCCTCCCTGGACGCTGCCTCCGCCGCCCTCACCGTCGCCTTCAGCCGCGTTAACCAGCGGCAGAAACCCTCGCGGGTTCTACCGCCGCTGCTGCTCGCTTCGGCGCCGCCTGCATCTGCCGTCGACGATGACGACCACGTGGAGTCCGTCACCGGACTCCGTGGTCGTCGTCTCCGGCTCCCATGCAGCCTGCAGAGACTGCCGCGGCGTCGAGCCCTAACTAAGGTTCCGCCGCGGCTCTCCTTCGCGCGCTGCCGTGAATCCACCGCCCGTCCCGCCTCCGCCGCTGCCCTCCGATGACGTCCAGGCTCCAGCAAGCTGCTGGAGCCCCGTCGTTCACCGGAGACAGAGGAGGCGCGCCGTTGGGCGGCTGCACGCGCGCGTGTGCTAGCGCATGTTTCCCACGCGCCGCCGCGTGCGGCGGTCGTCCAATGGTGTTCGTCTCCTCGTTCTTCGTGTTCCTCGTCTCTTTGCAGCAGTTACAAACGAAAAACAATAGAAAAATCTATCTAATCCTATTCTAGATCGCACCTTATTATCTCGCGATCAAAAATTACATAGATTTGCCAAAACGGCCCCGAAAAACGAAAAACACCACGAAAAACGACATCCTAATCGATCTAACATGCATAATAATCGATAATTACTCAGATAGAGCCGAAAATCTGATCCTTGGCTCTGATACCAACTGAAGGAACCATATCTGATCGGTGAAGATCGGTTCGCCCGAGGATCTATTTCGGATATCTAACTATCGAATAAACCTATCATGCTCCTATGAATTAAATGCGGAATCATAGGGGGTTTATAGATCGATTACCTGAAGAAGTAGAGAACTCGTGAATAGATCTTCTGATCTGTATCCCTGCTTGATTCTGACGTTGGATGGACAACGAACCTCGGAATCAGCCACGGAAACGGGAACCCCACCGAATGCTACAGCTCGGCCGTGCGTCTCTCTCTCCTCTAACCCTAGCCTCCTTTTTCTTGTTCAGAATATTAAGTGCACTCGATTTATTCTGACTGTTAGGTCTAAACAAGACCTTGAGGGGGTATATATAGAGGAGACTAAGAGAGACTGGGCTTAAGTTGCAGGCCAGGCCTGCAACACATGGACTGGACGTCCATGAGCATAGTTGGCGCCCCATACTGGGCCCAACTGTGTGGTGGCCCACTTATTCCTTGTACTGTGGCCTATTGAGCTTTTTGGGCCAGATCAGGGATCTACTAGCTGGTAAAACCGAGGCCTCCCAATGGCTAAATTCTCCATACTCAGCCCAGAGTATAATTTAGTCCATAAGTACTAAAACATTCCACTAGAGTAATAGTACTGAATTACCTGTTTTACCCCTGTTGAGTTCAGGGCTAGTATTAGACTTAACGACCCCCATATTTAAGATATCCCACATCCGTTGATTAACTTAGAGCTTCTGACTGCTCGTGTTATTCAACTTCTTTTATTTTCCTGAGTAGTACCATTCATACCTTACTCATCATACCAGAATTTAATCCACCTGCAGGGTTTGGTATGATAGTCCTTAATGAATTCCTCAGGGGATGTGATCAACCTGTTCTACCAGGATATGGTGCTCTGTTGCAGTTGCACTAAGAGTCGTACTAGTTGTAGTTGCTTCCCAAGATACGGAGCATATTGAGTTACAGATACTCTGAACTCTCACCCATGGTAAATCAAAGAAGCAGACCACAACTATACACCCTTAGGACTCAACTAGAGTTAAGGTTCATCTTAAGTCACCGAGGTCTTGATTCTTTCTACATCTGGTCAGAATAGAAGAATACACCTCACCGTGATCCTATCAGTACACGCACGTACTAGTATAGACAAGTAGCCAAGACAAGCTACTTATGCAGCCTATACTACAGCCTAAACCGACAGTTATATCCAGAACTGTCTCGACTGTGATACCCTTTTATATCTCGTGAGGAACCGGCAACTATGGTCTTCTGTGATCTACAACACACCATAAAGCCTACAACTTTGAGATAATGGATAGATGTTTGATGCATAGATAACAATTCATACTTAATCAGATAGAAGATTGTTAGTGGTTATGGACAACACATGCATACAAGCTAAAAGGCCTGCTTTCTAGTATACAAATCCATCACCATAATAATGGGAAGTGACAATTGAAAGCCTTTGAAAGCAAAGCTGATGAAGGAATATTCTTAGGGTATTCAACATCAAGCAAAGCCTACAGGGTGTTCAATTGTAAAACCCTAATTGTGGAGGAATCACCCCATGTCGTATTTGATGAGTCTTCTTTAAGTCTTCCACATGAACAGGTTCAAGCGAATGAAGAAAAATTAAGCGACGAACCCGTCAATTCACTGACTTGGGACATGCTTGAAGATGATGAAGAATCAAGGACTCAAGCGAGCAGATTGCCCAAGAGAAGGTTGAAGCTGCCCCCAAATCTCCTGAAGCGAGTGCAGGCCAAGCACCCAATCCAGTCGCTTCAGAAGGAGAAGCAAGCGACCCAAATGAAGAAGAAGAAGAAGCTGGTAGATCCAAGCGTGCATGGCTCAAGAATCATTCACCAAGCCAAATTATTGGAGATCTATCTTAAGGCGTGGTGACCAGAAGCCAAGTGTTTGGAGAAAGTGCTATGTTCAGTTGCTTTCTCTCAAATATTGAGCCAGCATGCGTGGAGGAAGCCCTAGCAGATTCCAATTGGGTGATTGCCATGCAAGAAGAGCTCAACCAGTTTACTAGGAACGACGTATGGTACCTCGTGGATCGTCCCAAGTTCCAGCATGTGATTGTCACCAAGTGGGTGTTCAAAAATAAAACTGACGAGGACCACAACGTTGTAAGAAACAAAGCTCGACTTGTCGCCAAGGGCTACTGCCAAGAGGAAAGAATCGATTTCGATGAGACCTTCGCTCCAGTGGCATGGCTTGAAGCGATCAGACTATTTCTTGCCTATGCAGCGGCCAAGAAATTCAAAGTCTATCAGATGGATGTCAAGGGCGCGTTTCTCAACGGAGAGCTGAAGGAAGAAGTGTATGTGGAGCAGCCACCGGGTTTCGAGCAAGGAGATAAGGTGTATCGATTAAAGAAGGCAATGTATGGCTTGAAGCAGGTGCCTAGAGCATGGTATGATACCCTATCTCAGTTCCTAGTGGATAATGGATTCCACAAAGGAAAGATAGATCGAACTCTTTTCACCATCAATCATGGAGAAGACATGCTGTGGGTTCAGATCTACGTGGATGACATCATATTTGGGTCACCAAACCAGTCGCTTAGCGAGAAGTTTGGAGAGTTGATGAAGACCAAATATGAGATGTCTATGATTGGCTTGATGAGCTGCTTCCTAGGTCTTCAGGTGAAGCAGCAGGATGATGGAATCTTCATCAATCAAGCCAAGTACACTCGAGATATGCTTGCCAAGCTCGGTGTTCAGCATGCTAAAGCTATGAAGATCCCTATGAACACCAACTGGAAGATGGAGCCAGACCTAGATGGGAAGTCTGTGGATGCTATAGACTACCGAGCTTTAATCGGATCCCTTCTATATCTCACTGCAAGCAGGCCGGATATTGCATTTGCAGTTGGAGTTTGTGCTCGCTTCCAAATCAATCCCAAGCACAACCATCTTGAAGCTGCCAAGCAAATTCTTCGCTATCTTAAAGGCACTGTCAACATGGGGCTGTGGTATCCAGCTGAAGATAATTTGGAGCTCACTGGATATTCAGATGCTGACTATGGAGGATGCCGTGTTGATAGGAAATCAACGTCGGGCACTTGTCAGTTCTTGGGAAGCAAGCTGATCTCATGGTTTTCAAAGAAGCAAACCAGTGTAGCTACTTCAATGACTGAAGCTGAATATATGGCCGCCGGAAGCTGCTGTTCTCAAATTCTATGGCTTCGACAGCAGTTGAAGGACTACAAAGTTGAAGCGAATGAGATTCCAATCTTTTGCGACAACAACAGTGCAATATGCATCTCGCAGAATCCAGTGCTTCACACTAGATGCAAGCACGTGGAAATCCGACATCATTTCATTCGTGATCATGTCGAGAAGAAAGATATCAAACTCGAGAAAATCCACACAGATCTCCAGCGAGCAGATATCCTCACCAAGCCTCTAGCTGAGTCTCGTTTCAATTAGCTATGCATGGAATTAGGGTTGCTAGACCCAGGTGAAGAATGCTAGGTCCAGGATGCACAAGGGAGTGGAAGCTTGTCCTCAAGCGACCCTCGCCTCGGATCTTCACCAACTCAAGCGAGTCGCTTCAAATTTCACTCGCTTGAAGAAGGAGAAATAACGTGGAGAAAGGTGGAGTGTTGGAAGACATTCCCTACCCGCTTATAGGAATTGTTAAGCCATTGGTTAAGGGGGAACTATCGTTTGCTCTCGGAGCAAGCTACTTGCAAAGCGAGCAAGGAAAGCTGCTACCTAGCCTAGGATTCCTAGCGAGTGGGTATAAACACTCGCAAGAGCCGTTTCTAGTAACGGTTATGGGGTCTTGTATCGGGCCTTCCCACGTAAAAATGGTGAAAGCTTAGGCAGGGCTGGCACCTAGACCTTGCGTCATCTTCCCATCTTTCCGCCGAAGAGGAGCATGTCTTCTCATCTCCTTCATCATGGATAAATATTCATTCCTTACTCACTCTTCATTGAGTTGAGCTGCCGAATGTCTATCCATTCCTCCCCCACCTTGAATTTTACATCGCTTCAATTAACCCTATTTTGGGTCAAGCGAGTCGATTGCAAATTCATTCTGTAGATCGTAGGAGGAAGCTTGAAGAGTTACCTTTTACTTTAAAAGGTTGCATGACTGGTGACATGTCTTTGTGTAAAAACGAGATTGTCTTGTCAGAGCATTCTCATTGTCATCCTGTCCTATTCCGCCCTGAGATAAGGCCTTGTACTCATCTCCCATTCATCGTGAATAAGTACACTTACGTGAAACTCCCTTCGGGTTGTAGTAAGCTTGTGTACTCTATTCATTCTCCCCCCCCCCCCCCCCCCCCCATTCCTTCGATGGAGGAGTCTCTAGTTCGTAGAGGAAGATGGAAGAGATGAATGCCACGAAGACCAAGCTTGAAGAAAGATCCAACAAGTTGTGAACAAGTGGGGTCAGATTCTACAAAGTGGTATCAATCTCCTACGATGTGAGATTGACTGGTAAGCATTTCAATTCAAGTACACTAAGTAATTTGAAGCGTGCTAGAAACCTTCACTAACTATGTGGAAAATATGAAATGAATCTGACACAAATACAAAGAGGAAAACATTCTTGTTTATCCTCGAAGTATGTAAGTCAGAAACATTTTAAATTATGGCAAAGAAATTTCAATCTCTTAACCCAGTCGCATCAGATGGTCAAGCGAGTGCTTCATCACTCAAGCGAGCCATCGCAAGCGAGTGTGGAACAGTCACGCAAAGCGAGTACTTCGCAAGCGAGTAAAAGCCAAGCGGCTACACTCAAAGTGAGCGAGTACGAAGCGAGCGTATGAGCTGTCTTCACTCGAGTGAAAATTTTACCTTTTTGCTTTTGCATTAAATGTTGATTCACGTACAAGCTGAAATAACGGGCGCATGCGATGCAATTCAAATTAAAAGCGGAATTCCGCACAAGATCCAGCCGTCAAATCTCACCAGTTCTTGATTCTCAGCCGCTGGATCGACGCCTATTAGAGAGACGAATTGCAGAACGCCACGTGGAGGGCCAAGTCAACTTGACGGTTAACTTTTTATTGTGATGACGCCGGACACGTCAATCACTTCGCCGTTGGCCGCCGTACACAAACAGAATCCTCGGTGATATTACTGTCTTGCCCCTGCCACGTCAGCTGAACCCTAAATCTATATAAGGGACGGATGCAGCACTGCAGAAACCTTTCATCACTCTCTAAATTTGCCATTCTCATGCAAGATCTGCAATCACTCTGCAACTCATGAGTCTCAACCCCAGCCTCTTTAAATCTCCGTTCAAATCCTTTCAAAGATTTCACCATGGGAAAGAAGCAAAAATCACAGACGATGGAGAAGTTTCTGACCGGAATCGATAATCACATCAACGTCGAGCCTCATCTCGACCCAATGGTTGTTGACGTAAATGGATTCTTTCGCAAGGCCATGACCACGGCCGGATTGTGGAAGTTTGTTACGGCGAAGCCGCAGAAAATTTTGGGCAAAGCTGTAGCCGAAATTCTATTGAATCTGAAGGAAGGAGAAACCACGTCAACTTTCACAGACCCGGAGGACGGGACGCCGGTGGAAGTTGATTTGAGCACAATAGCCGGAGTTTTTGACCTGCCGGAGGAAGGAGCAAACTCCCTGTTGGAGTTGGAGCTGTCCGTTGGCGTAGAATACGCACGTTATGCCGTCAAAGGTGCAGAGGTCGACATAAAGCAAGGCAGCATAAGAACGGATTTGAAACCTCCGTTCAACTTTATCTGTGAGCTCTTTTCCAAGTCCATCGCCTGCTACGTCGGAAATTTGGGCCAACTTTCTGACACCAAATTGTTCGCCACCACGGTCATCGTCGATAGCCTGACCGGGACAAAGTTCAATTGGCATGGTTGGTTCTTCAACCAGATCCACGAAGTTGCCCAGGACTTCAAATTTGTGAAGGGAAGCAATGATCAGATCCTTGGCAAGGGAAAACTCAAATTCTTCTCCAGGATCTCCTTCGCACTGGAGAAAATGTTCCCTAACAAACGATGGACAGACACGTCTGATTACAAGAAGAACACCATATTCTTCGACACTTGGAAGTCAGACAAGATTCCAATTGATCTGGGAATCATTGATGTGATTGTGCCGGCCGCCGCTCCAGTTGCCGAAAGGCAAAGCGAGGCAAGAGAGGCCAAGCGAACCGTTTCACCAGCGAAGCGAGGAGGCGCGAAGCGAGCGGGGTCGAAGCGACCCAAGAAAGTGAAACAAATTGCTGCTCTATTTGAAGCGAGCGAGGCTGAGAAGCAGCCGCTCGAGGAAATCGAAGTGACGCAACCCCAACCTTCACCCGCCAAAATTCAAACACCCCCAATCCAAACCCAAACCCAGCCACTACAAGAACCCCATGCTTCATCCACTGCCCAACCTCACATCCAACCCCAACCTGAAGCATCCACTACACAAAACCTACCTCACCCCAATCACCACATGTAGAAGTATCCACTTCCTCTCTCCAAATCCTTAAATTACCTTTCCTCAACACCGACCTCAATGCTGCATACACCATGTACACTCCATCCCAACCACAACAGCAAGCACCGACCCAAGCCACCCAAGCCGAAACCACCCAAGCCTCAACACCAAACTCACCATCCGAGTCGGCCACTTCAGCCGACACCGCCCAAACAGCCGACACTGATCTTACCATCATTCCACCACCAATCAAGCCCCCTCCATCTACAGAAGAGAAGGCTCTGACCCGGTACGTGAGGGACAGAGAGCAAGGTGCAGAGACAATCACCAATCGCTACCCCTCCGTGGAAATGTCAGATGACTTCTTCACCAAAGCAGTCGACTTCCTCACCTACATTGCGTATTGAGGAACAGAGTATTACAAGATCTGGAATCTCCGTAAGGACTTTTCTGAGGAAGTACTTGAGACGAAGGAGGCGGAGCTGCTCAACTTCATATGTGTGGATGGATTTCACGTCTTCATCAATGAGACCAGCTACTGGGAGAAGCTGGATGCGAAAGTAAAGCGAACATATCCAGATGCTTCAGTCCCAGAGCGGGTGCCATCCATCCATGAGCAGAGGTTGGTGAAGGTGCATGAGGAGGAGATGGAGGTGAAAGAGCAGGAAATTGCCAGTCTTCAAAGCATTCTCACGCAGAAGACTGAGGAGTTGGAGAGGAAAGTGGCGGAGGTCAGTAATCTATGTGCAGATTTTGACAAGATGAAATCCGAGCTGGAGAAAAAGCTCGAGGAGAAGGCGAAGCTGGTAGATGAGAAGGAGAAGGTGTTGGAGGAGAAGGTCAAGCTTGTGGAGGATAAGGAGAGAAGTATTGATGAACTCAAGCAGTCACTTGAAGCTGAAAGGAGCCGTTTGAAAAACGTAAATGCCAAGCTAGTGACTGTGGAAGAAGAGAAAAAGAAGGTGTCCAGGGATCTAGAGAAGAAAAGGAGGAATGCTCAAGCTGTCGATTTGAAGTAAGCAGAACTTGCAATCTCCATTGACAAAGCTCAGAAAATAGTGGGAGATTTTGCCGTTAGACTGGCCGGAGCTGCACAATTTAGAGTAACTTTGAACATACAAGAAAGAAGCATAGCCACTGCACGGGCAGAACTTGAAGCTGCCCAGAATCACTTCGGATTCGTCTTGCAAGAGGAGCGCAAGAGAATCCAAGCCGAAGCGGAAGCGGAGCTGGACGCTCGCTTCAAGGCAGTAGAGCCTTTGGAGAAGCTGATGTTGTCCGTCAAAGAGAGGGAGAAGCAATGCCAATACTTGCTTGAAGAGATATCAACAAAAACGGCAGAAATCGTGCTATCCCAGGAGCATGTTTTCGCAGAACGAGCCGAGAGGATGCTCCATGCAGTTTACAACTTTGATGATCTTTACCAATCCATCAGCGGAAAGGTAGTCACCATCACCCCCGGCAGTCTTGATGATGCAAAAAAGGGGGAAAGTGTTCAGAGAAAGGGGGAAACTATCACTAAAGTTAGGAGGGAAGAAGGAAGTAGAGTTAGAGAGGAGGAGAGGATTGAAGCTGGTAGCTTGATCCAGGTAGGATGTGGAGCAGGAGAAGGGAGTGGAGGGCAGGAGGAGGAAGTTGATGAAGCTCGGGCCGAGCTAGCAAGGAAGAAGGGCAAAGACAAAGTGACTGAAGAGCCCCGCAAACCGATGGCCGGGAAGTTGCTAGCTTCCTCACTTACTGCTCATCCCGCTGTTGCTACATTAACCAAGGAGCAAAAAGAGCAACAGATTGCGGCGGATGAAGCTCTCGCTCGTGCCTTGGAACAAGAATTTGAGCTAACAAGGAAGGGACTGACTAAAATCTCCCAATCAGGCGCTTCAGGTGCGCCCGCTACAACTGCTGCCCTCACTTCGACAACCACTCCAGTCACTTCAGCCAGCCAAGCAATTATTCCCTCTAGTGGCACGGAAAAGAAGAAGGAAATGCCACCACCTCCAGTGCCAAAAGCTCCATTGAAGCGGACTGCACCTGAATCGAGAATAGAGGATCCCGCGGCCAAGCGCCAAAAGATCAAACAGGCAGTCGCTTCAAGATCTGGTCGCTTGGAGAGGAGGAGGAAGAGAGGAGAAGAGAGGAAGGATGAAGCCGAGAAGGAGAAGAGACTTAAACTCAAGCGAGTTAAAGTCAAAGAAGACCGGATTGAGTCTCACTGGAATGAAGTAAGGCTCATCCAATCTGCCATCACTCGGAGTTCATTCATCCCCCTCATGCCTGAAGAGTCGGAAGCTTGCCAAGCTCAAGCTATAATTGACACTTGCCATGTCACAATAAAGGAAATGTCTAATTCCGGTCGCTACTCGACTGAGGAATGTGACTTCATCCGCAAGAAAGTCAATGATAAACTCCCGAAATGGAACACTGATGCCACTGCCAAATTTCACGCGATCATGAAGGAGTTGGCGAGCAGGACAGAGGAGGAGCTAGTTGTGCGAAGAAGAGATCATCCAGACGCTCGAGAAATCGAGGACTTCATCACCAGAGATCTTCTTGATCAGTGGCTTTTCTGCAAAGAAAAATTTATCAAGGCCTACTATTACTGGGAAGTAGTGCCACTGCAAGATGAGTGCTCGAGGCAAAACGCTCTCAACAACTTTCTCTGTGTTTACAACGAGCAGTTGTGGCGGAGAATCTTCACACAGGCGGAGGAAGCTGATCCTAAACCCCTCATTATCAAAGTGCCCGCAATGACAGATTATCCCATGCCATTCCTGCCAAACACAAGTGTTCCTAACCGGAGGATCATTGATGAAGAAGTGGATGAGACTCTAAGATTGGAGAGTAGATGGAGACCAAACCAGTATAACATCAAGACGATGGAAGAGAAGGTCCTTTCTGCCTACTACTTGGAGGAGGAGAAAGAGGAGAAGGAGAAGGAAGAGAAGGACAAGACAACTGAAGATCCTTGAATTTCATATCCATTTTTTTGTGAACTGTCTTGTTCATATGTCCAATTTAATTTCTTTCAATTTGCGTTGTTTACAAGCTTTGTGAATGAATTACCTTTATGCTACAAAACTCAACGCTATAACCGAAAAAAGAAGGGGAAAGGAACTTAAAAGAAAATTTTCAAACAAGCCTGCTGTTGGTCCGGGTTTGTTAATAGGAAAAATACGTAGAGGGGGGGGTGAATACATATTTTTGAAGTTTTTTAACTTCAAATCCCTTAACTCAGAGTAACAAGTAAAGAGCTCTTTTTGAAACTTAAGACCTAGCTGAAGCTAGATCTACAGTACGTAGCTTGCCTACTTGACCGAAGTGAACACTTGATCAAGAGGGAGTCTTTACTCGTATGTGCGGAATTTGGTGAGCTAAATCTTTTCCTAAGTAATTAAAATATCCAGATTAAGTTGTTTAGATGCACGTGCAATGGATAAACAAAGTAAAGAGTTTAGGGTTAGAGAAATACGACGCAGAGATTTATAGTGGTTCGGAGATAACGCTCCTACGTCCACTTTGTTGCACGACGGCAACTGTTCTTTTCACTCAAGAACTTGAAGGTTACGGGTCCTTCAAAAACCTGGTCGAGATCGGGCTTCACTCGCCTAGATCAAACGACAGACGTAGTGATTGCGGGTTCACTACACAGACCTAACAAAGACTGGAAGCTTCACTTGCTTCAGTCAAAACACGACAGGGAGATTACGGGCTCTCCTTACAGCCTAGTTTCGATCGAGCTTTACACAAACGATGTAAGTATAAGCTTGGATCTCAACTCTACGATCGAGGCTTCTTCTATCGATGAAGGAAGAGCCTTGGATCTGGACAACCTAACCGACAACACTCAAAAACCTAACAGACAAAGTATAGGGTTTTTGGTTGACGAACACACTATGAAGAGCTCTTTACAATAAGTGCAAAGATGGCTAGAGCTCTTCTTCTAAGCTTGGATATGGAATGGGCTTAGACTCTAAGTGTGAAGGTTGTGAAGACGAGTTCCGATGAACTGGAAACTCGGAGAACACTGGAAAACAAAGACTCGAAGATTTGCTCGAAGGCTTGGGAGTGTTTGTTTGCTGTATGCGCTTGAATGCTCAAAATAGTGTTCTACTCTTCTTCGTCTTCATCCTTCACTATTTATAGGCGGAGGGTTGGCTGAGATCCGTTGCTTGCTTGGTGGCCTTGTCTCTCCTCCTCTCGACAGTACTTGCACAGGCTGGCTACTTTTCAGATGCGCAGTTTTGGATTTTTGCCGGAAATGGCTAAGTTCCAATTTCAACAGTAACTGGAGCGACCCAGTACTGTTACGGCGCCTTGTCGGCCTGGCAGTCAACTCTTCCGCTCCACTCCGCCTTCGACACGTGGAGATCTCGCAATTAATGCTACGATCTCCTGTTGACTGGAGTTCAAAATATGGGCGGGAGTTGTGCTGTCGCTTTCTGGTAGGTAGTGGCTCGCTTCGCTTTGAAGTTGTAGCATCCGCTCTAGTTGAGTCACTTCGTAGTCATTCTGTAGTGGGTCGCTTCGGGAAATAAAGTTCCCTAGTGACTGCTTTGGAAACTGCTGACTAGAGTTGACTAGCTTTGACTCTTCACTGTAGCGCTTGCTTAGCTTCGCTTTGGCTTTGAACTGTAGCGCTTGCTTTGCTTCGCTTTGGCGGACTCACTTCGAATCTACTGTAGCGATCGCTTCGCTACACTGTTCTTCGACACGCTTCACTTCAGTTTGCTTGGCTTGCTTCGCTTTGAAAAACACACTCAAGCGAGTGGCCTTCACTTGAACTTTTGAAGCCTAATTTAAGCAAAATAAAAGAGCCATCCTAACAGAGTAGGCTTTGAAAAATTCTAACCTATTAACTACATCAAAGTGGGTCACTTGGGAGTTGGACACTTGGGGTTTTGGGATCCAATCAAAACAAATGACTTCGTTTATCAAGTATCCCACATAGTTCCCCCTTAACAAATTGGTCCATAACAATTCCCAACAATTTCCCCCTTTTTGATGATGCCAAAACCCAAAGGCTAAGACTTAGAAAATTCCAGCCTATCTAACCGTGAAGGGAACTCCAAGCGACTGCTTCCTTTGCAGCTTCGTTTGTAAATTTTTTTTTTTTTTAAGTTCCTTTCCCTTTTTTTTTCGGTTAAATTATTTGAGTTTGTAGCAAAAGGTAAGGTCATTCACAAAGCAGGTAAATGACAAATTTTGACTGAAATTGAAATTGATAGATGAACAAGCAGTTCACAAAATATATAAGGAACTTGAAACTCAAAGGTTTCCTGCAGTTCCTTCCCTGTCATCCTCCTTTTCCTTCGTCACTTCCATTTCCTTCTCTTCTTCCTCTGCCTCCAAATCCTTCGCAATCATTTCATCTGGTATGGTGTATGCACTGAAAACCTTTGCTTCCAGCGAATCAACACTGTGGATACTTGGCCTCCTCCAAGTCTCTTCCAGTTGGAAGGCTTCATCCACCTCAGCGTCGATGATGCTGCGATTGGGGACACTGGTGCCAGGTAGGAATGGCATAGGAAATTCCTTCTTGGCTGGTACCTTGATGATTAACGGCATGGGCTCTGCAAGCTGTGCTAGAGCGAAGACCTGTCGCCTGAACTTCTCATCATAGGCACTGAGAAAGTTGTTGAGCGCACTGACCCTTGAGCATTCGGTCGGCAATGGCACTACCTCCCAATAGTAATATGCTTTGATAAATTTCTCCTTGTAATGTAGCCATTGCTCGAGTAATTCGTCAGGGATGAATTGCTCAATTTCACGGGCATCTGGGTGCTCATTTCTGCGCACAGTCAACTCCTCTTCCGACCGGCTGGACATCTGTGCCATGAGCGTTTTGAACTTCTTTCCTGACTCGCCGCTCCAGATAGGAAGCTTCTGGTTGAGTTGCCTCCGAATGTAATTGCGTTCCTCCTTGAGAGGGTAGCGACCAGAGTTAATCATCTCTTTAGCAGTCTCGTGACATGTATCGATCATAGCCTGAGCTAGGCATGCATCGGACTCCTCTGGTATGACCGGAACAAAGGCACTTCGGACTAAGACAGACTGGATGAGTCTCACTTCATTGAAGTGTTCCTCAATCCAGTCGTCAATGACTTGCAGTCGCTTTGCCTTTATCCTCTTTTCCTTCTCTGCCTTTGAAGTAACTGCCTTCTCGACCTTTTGGCGCTTGGTAGCTGGACCATCTCTTATAGTTTCTGGAGCAGTTCGCTTCACTATTTGCTTTGGTGGTGAGGGAGGCGGCATGTCCTTCTTTGTGGTTGCACTTGAAGCGACAATTGCAGATGAAGTGACTTCTTCAGTTGCCAAGGTGAGTGCAGCACTTGCGGCGGCTGAAGTATGCGCATTGGAACTCGAAGCATCTGCAAGAGTTATCCTTACTAGCTCCGACTGCCTGGCTGTGGCTTCGTTTTCCTCCGCTTGCTTCTGCCTTTCCTCCTTGGTTAACACCGTAACTGGAGGATGTCGTGCGATAGAAGAAGCCAGCACTTTTTTCTTCAAGTGGTCTGCGGGGTTCCTCGGGCTTCTTCATTAGTTCTTCCTCTGTGAGCTTTTCTTTGCCTTTCTTGGCAAGCTTTGCCTCCTTCTCCTCTTCTCTGGTACCACTACCTTCTTCCAACAACCTTTCTACTTCAAACACACCAGTTACTCCACCTTGTGGTTCCAAGAGATTGGAATTTTTCAGTATCATCCCTTCCCCCTTTTTGGCATCATCACTGCCAGGGGTTGGGACGATTGTCTTTCCAGCAAGAGACTTGTAAAGTCCCTCAATCTTATCAAGCACAGCACGAAGCATACTTTCTGTTCGTGTCGCGAAGACTTGTTCTTCCGACAGTACCATTCCTGCTGTTTTGATCGAGATTTCTTCCAACAAATATTCGCATTGCTTTTCTCTCTCAACTACAGATCTCATCATTCTTTCCAAAGGTTCTAGTCTTCTGAAGCGAGCCTCCAGCTCCGCTTCAATTTCTCTCTTCATATCCTTCTTTTGCTCTTGCAGATTGAAGTACCAGAAATCCTGTGCTGCTTGAAGTTCTGCCTCCAGGGTTTCAAGCGATCTCTCTCTTTGATTGAGAGATAGATGGAATTCGGCACCTGCAGCTACCTTCTCGGTGTACAATTCACCCAATTCTTTGACTGTCTTTAGCAGAATTGAGAGCTCAGCATTCTGTAAATCAAGAGCTTGAGCACTCCTCCTTCGACTCTCCAATTCTTTCTTGTCAATGTCACTCTCTTCTTTGAGTTCCTTCAGTTTCGTTTGAAGTAAGTCGAGGGTCTTTTTGGTGCTTATCAGCTCACTCCCTTTTCTTATCACTTCTTCATCTCTCTTCTCTACTGCTTCCTTCAACTTCTTCACCTCTTTCTCCAATGCCTCCTTCTCTTTACCAGCTGTGACAAGCTTGGTATTCACCTCTCTCAAGCGGCTCCTTTCTGCGTCACGCGAGCCCTTGAGTTCGTTGATTGATTTTGTGTGATCATTCACTAGCTTCATTTGCACCTCCAGCGCCTTCTCCTTTTCTTCCAACTCCATCTTCTTTTTGGTGATCTCACTTTGTATACTTGAGATCTCCGCCTCCTTAACCTCCATCTCTTCTGCGTGATCCCTCATTAGTTTCTTCTCATGAATGGTCGGAGTGTGCTTAGGGACTTCAGCGTCCGGATAGGCACGCTTTACTTTTGCGTCCAGCTTATCCCAGAAGCTGGTTCCAGTGAGAAATGCATGAAAGCCATTTTCATCGATGAAGTCCAGGAGCTTTCCTTCCATCTGGATGAGGTCTTCCTTTGAGAAGGCCTCCAGGAGCTTGAAAACTTTGTAAAACTCTGTGCCGCGGTAGGTGACGTATGTCAAGAAATCGACTATCTTAGTGAAGAAGTCGTCTGACATAGGCACTGAGGGATAGCGGGTTCTGAGGGTTTCAGCTGCTTGCTCTCTGTCTCTCCTGTATCTTTTGAGAGCATCCACCTGTGAGGGGGTTTTGGGGATTTGGAACTGGGAAATTATGGATGTAAGGGCTGTATCGGCTGTTTCTGCCGATGTCGAAGGGGATTGGAATGATGTAGCTTCAGGGGTTTCAGGGATATGAATGGGTTTTGTGGCTGGCTGAGTTTGCTGGGTTTCAGGGATTTGGATAGCTTTAGTAAATGAGGATTGGGATTTGATAACTTCAGTGTCCTCGAGCGGCTTCTCTACCGCCTCGCTTCCTTGGACAGGTGAAGTGACTTGCTTCAATTTCTTCTTCCCTTGCTTTGCAGCCGCTTGCTTCAGAGGTGAAGCGGCTCGCTTTGCTTGGGGAGCTTCAGCTTGTGCTTTCGCAACTGGCGTTGCTGCGGGCACTTCTACAACTAGAAGTCCCTGATCCATTGGTATCTTTGCTTTCTTCCATTTTTCGTAGAAGATAGTCTGCTTGTTGTATATGGTCGTGTCGGAATCCGGCCATCTTTTCTCTGGAAACTTCATCTCCAGTGCGACAGACAGTCTTGAAAAGAATTTCAATTTTCCTTTGCGGAGAATCTTGTTTGCAGTTCCTGGTACAAATGCAAAATCTTCAGCAGCCTCATAGATTTGTTTGAGAAACCACCCATGCCAGTTGAATTTAGTTCCGGTGAGGCTGTCGACGATCATGGTGGTACCGATCAGTTTTGTTTCCGACAGCGTCTCTAGGGATCCGACATAGCATGCGATGCTCTTCGTAAAGAGTTCGCAGATGAGGTTGAAAGGGGCCTTCAAATCTGAACGAATGCTGGCCACTTTGAAGTTTGGTTCTGCTTTGTCGACGGCGAAACGACCATATTGGTCTTTGGCCGAGAATCCCAAATCCAACAGGGAATCTCCTCCTTCCCTTGGCAAATCGAACACGCTGATGAGCTCGTTCAAGTCCACTTCCACCGGCTTACGGGTTTGTGGATCTATAAATGATGTTGTGTTTTGTTCCTTCTTCAAGTTCAGAAGTAGCTCTCCCACTGCCTTTGCCAAGACCTTCGTCGGAATCAACGTTACAAACTTCCAAAGACCGGCCGTGGTCACGGCTCTACGGAAGAGGCCCTTTCTCTCGATGACAATTGGGTCGAGATGGGGCTCGACGTTGAGGTACTTGTCTACCTTCGTCATGAATTGCTCCATTGTTTCTGTACTCAGCTTTTTGCCCATGGTGAGATTTGGGAAGTTTTGAAACGAGATTTTAACAGTGTAAGGGTTGAGACTCGTGAGTCGTAGAGGTTGCAGATCTAAGCACGAGAATGGCTAATATTTGAAGGTTGTGAAAGGCTTTGAGGGATTTTAGGTTTGAGATTACAGAGGTGCAGAGTTTTCACTAAAATGGTAGTTTTGAGACTTTTGAAATTTTTCTGCAGCCTTTGGTGTTACATATATATAGAACTAGGGTTCGGCTGACGAGGCAGGGGCAAGACAGTAATATCGGCAGACCTTCGGTGATGGATCTGACGTGTCCGGCGTCATCACTGGAAAAGTGAACCACCAATTTGGTTTGACGTGGCCACGTGGCAGATTTTGATTCGTTTCTTCCAATAGTAGTCAATCCAGCGGTTGAGATTTAGAGACGGTTCAGATTCGACGGCTGGATTGAGTGCGGTTTTTCCCGCTTTCCTTGGCTTTGACGTCCACGCGCTGTCGTTTCTTCTTCTACGCGCCGCTGCATTAAATGCTTGGCAGAAAGTAAAATAGGCACTCGAGTGCTGACAGCTCATACGCTTCGCTACGTATCCGCTTGCTTCGAGTGTAGCCGCTTCAGCATTTACTCGCTTACGGAGTACTCGCTTCACGTGACTGTTCCCCACTCGCTTGCGATGGCTAGCTTTGAGTGACGTAGCACTCACTTGGCCATCTGAAGCGACTGGAATAAGAAACTTAATTTCTTTACTTAAATTTAAAATGTTTCTGACTTACATACTTCGAGGATAAACAAGAATGTTTTCCTCTTTGTATTTGTGTCAGATTCATTTCATATTTTCCACATAGCGAGTGAAGGTTTCTAGCACGCTTCAGCTCACTTAGTGTACTTAAAATTGAAACGCTTACCAGTCAATCTCACTTCGTAGGAGATTGATACCACTATTTGAAGACTTCATTTGATTTGGACTTCAGATTGTAGAATCCACTTGTTTGCTTTGAAGCTTGTTGATACTACCTGATTGGTAATTCAGCTTCTTGGCATTAGTCTTCATGGCATTCATCTTCCTCTACGAGTTAGAGAGTCCTCCATCGTAGTGAATGAGGGAGGAAATGAATATAGTACACAAGCTTACTACAACCCAGAGGGGAGTTTCACGTAAGTGTACATATTCACGACGCATGGGGGATGAGTACAAGTCCTTATCTCAGAGCAGAAATGGATAGGATGACAATGAGAATGCTCTGACAAGACAATCTCGTATTTTTCGCAGAAGCATGTCACCAGCCCTGCAACCTTTTGTAGAAAAAGGTAAACTTTCAAGCATCCTCCTACATGCTACAGAATGAACTTGCAATCGACTCGCTTTGACCCAAGCTTGGGCAAATTGAGGTGATGCAAATTCAAAGTGAGAGGGGAATGGATAGACATCCGGCAGCTCAACTCAGTAAAGAGTGAGTAAGGAATGGACATTTATCCACGATGAAGGAGATGAGAAGACTTGCTCTTCTTCGGCGGAAAGATGGGAAGAGGACACAAGGTCTAGGTGCCAGCCCTGCCTAAGCTTTCACCATTTTTACGTGGGAAGGCCCGATACAAGACCCCACAACCGTTACTAGAAACGGCACTTGCGAGTGTTTATACCCACTCGCTAGGAATCCTAGGCTAGGTAGCAGCTTTCCTTGCTCGCTTTGGAAGTAGCTTGCTCCGGGAGCAAACAATAGTTCCCCCTTAACCAATGGCTTAACAATTCCTGTAAGCGGGTAGGGAACATCTTCCAACACTCCACCTTACTCCACCTTGTTTCTCCTTCTTCAAGCGAGTGAGATTTTGAAGTGACTCGCTTGAGTTGGTGAAGATCCGAAGCGAGTGACGCTATGAAAAACTAGCGATCACTCCTTCGTGCACTGGATCTAGCATTCTTCACCAGGGTCTAATAACCCTAATTCAATGCATAGCTGGTTGAAACAAGACTCAGCTAGAAGCTTGGTGAGGATATCTGCTCGCTGGAGATCGGTATGAATTTTCTCGAGCTTGATATCCTTCTTCTCGACATGATCTCGAATGAAGTGATGTCGGATTTCCACGTGCTTGCATCTGGTGTGAAGCACTGGATTCTGCGAAATACATATGGCACTGTTGTTGTCGCAGAAGATCGGAATTTCATTCGCTTCAACTTTGTAGTCCTTCAACTGTTGACGAAGCCATAGGATTTGTGAACAACAGCTTCCAGCGGCCATGTATTCAGCTTCAGTTGTTGAAGTAGCTACGCTTGTTTGCTTCTTTGAGAACCACGAGATCAGCTTGCTTCCCAAGAACTGACATGTGCCCGAAGTTGACTTCCTATCGACTCGGCACCCTCCATAGTCAGCATCGGAGTATCCAGTGAGCTCCAAATTGTCCTCCGCTGGATACCACAGACCCATGTTGATAGTGCCCTTCAAATATCGAAGAATCCTTTTGGCAGCTTCAAGATGGTTGTGCTTGGGGTTGCTTTGGAAGCGAGCGCAGACTCCAACTGCAAAAGTAATATCTGGCCTACTTGCAGTGAGATATAGGAGGGATCCAATAAGAGCACGATAATCTGTAGCATTCACAGATTTTCCCTCTTCGTCTGGCTCCATCTTCCAGTTGGTATTCATTGGAATCTTCACAGCTTTAGCATGTTGAATACCGAACTTAGCAAGCATATCTCTTGTGTACTTCGCTTGATTGATGAAGATACCATCATCCTGCTGCTTCACTTGAAGACCTAGAAAGCAGCTTATCAAGCCAATCATTGACATCTCATATTTGGTCTTCATCAGCTCTCCAAACTTCTCGCTAAGCGACTGGTTTGGTGATCCAAATATGATGTCGTCCACGTAGATCTGAACCCATATATATCCTCTCCATGGTTGATTGTGAAAAGGGTTCGATCTATCTTCCCTTTGTGAAATCCATTATCCACTAGGAATTGAGAAAGTGTATCATACCAAGCTCTGGGAGCTTGCTTCAACCCATATAGAGCTTTCTTCAAGCGATACACCTTGTCTCCTTGCTCGAAACCCGGTGGCTGCTCCACATACACTTCTTCCTTGAGTTCACCGTTGAGGAATGCGCTCTTCACATCCATTTGATAGACCTTAAACTTCTTGGTTGCTGCATAGGCTAGGAACAATCTGATAGCTTCAAGCCGTGCCACTGGAGTGAAAGTCTCGTCAAAGTCGATTCCTTCCTCTTGGCAGTAGCCTTTGGCAACGAGTCGCGCCTTGTTCCTCACAACGTTGTGGTCCTCGTTAGTCTTGTTCTTGAACACCCATTTGGTGCCAATAACGTGCTGAAATTTGGGACGTTCCACAAGGTACCATACGTCATTCCTGGTGAACTGGTTCAGCTCTTCTTGCATGGCGATCACCCAGTTTGAGTCGGCTAGAGCTTCCTCCACGCTTGATGGCCCAATGTTTGAGAGAAAGCAACTGAACATGGCACTTTCTTCAAACACTTGACTTCTGGTCACTACACCCTTGGATGGATCTCCAATGATTTGACTTGGTGAGTGATCTTTGAGCCACACTCGCTTGGACCCGCCAGCTTCATCTTCATCTTCTTCTTGGTCACTTGCTTCACCATCTGTAGCAAGTGGATTGGGTGCTTGGCCTGCACTTGCTTCAGAAGTCTTGGGGGCAGCTTCATCTTTTCCTTGGACATTCAGCTCGCTTGAGCCTTTGATCTCTTCTTCATCCTCAAGTATGTCCCAAGTAAGAGTGTTGATGGGTTCCTCACCTGACTTTCCGTCTTTAGATAGATCCTGTTCCTGTGGATGACTTAAAGAAGATTCATCAAATACGACATGGGGTGATTCTTCCATGATTAGGGATTTACAGTTGAACACCCTGTAAGCTTTGCTTGATGTGGAGTATCCTAAGAATATTCCTTCATCAGCTTTGCTTTCAAAGGCTTTCAACTGTGACTTCCCATTGTCATGGATGAAGACCCTACAACCAAAGATATGGAAATAAGATATGTTAGGAATTCTTCCTGTCCATATTTCATATGGTGTTTTGTCGTGTCTTTTGCAGAGAAGCGTTCGATTCTGCGTGTAGCATGCTGTATTGGCTGCTTCAGCCCAATATTTCATTGGAAGCTTTGAGTCTGCAATCATGGTTCGAACTGCTTCCTTGATGATACGATTTCTTCTTTCAGCAACTCCATTCTGCTGTGGTGTGCGTGCTGAGGAGGTCTGATGTGCTATGCCATGCTCCGTGCAGTAAGCTTCGATGGTAGAGTTCAAGAACTCTGTCCCTTTGTCGGAGCGGATGGTCACGATCGCTTGATTCTTCTCTACAGCCAATCGCTTGAGCAGTTGTGGTAGCTTGGTCAGAGTCTCCTTTTTGCTGTAGAGAAATACAACCCAAGTGTAGCGAGAGAAGTCGTCGACTACAACTAGAGTGTATTTTCTTCCATTCACACTAACTGGAGTAACTGGACCAAACAGATCCATGTGAAGCAGCTCGAGCACTCGCTTTGATGAGGCTTCTTCGAGACTGGCGAAGTGCTTCTTTGTCTGCTTCCCTCGTTGGCATGGTGAGCATGGATGGTCTTTGATGAAGACTCATTTGGTATGCCTTGCACCAAACCCTTACGAGCTAAGCGATTGATTGCTTTGAAGTTGAGATGGTTTAAGCGTCTGTGCCAAAGCCATCCTATCTCTGTAGCACTCCTCGCTACTAAGCATGTTTCCACTTTGCAGCTATCCCATTGTGCTATATAGATGTTCCTTTGTCTAATTCCAGTAAGCACAATCTGGGATGTGAGCTTGCTCTTTACAATGCACTTGTTTGAAATAAATTCCACCTTGTATCCTTTGTCACAAAACTGTGAAATGATAGCAAGTTGTGCTTGAGTCCTTCCACGTAGGAGACTTCCTCGATTGTGAGTTTTCCAACTTTCAGTGCGCCGTAACCTTTGGTGCTTCCTCGAGAGTTATCACCAAATGTAACGTGTGGACCCTTCTTCTCTATGTAATCTTGAAGTAGAGCTCTCATGCCGGTCATGTGTCTTGAACATCCACTGTCCAAGTACCAAATTTGTTGACCCTCACATGGCATGGGATCCACGGCGCTCACCTGCAATTAGACAGATTTTGGTACCCAAATCAGTTTGGGTCCTTGCAGGTTAGTTCCCTTAGGTACCCATACTTGCTTCACTTTCTTTTGAAATGAAGCTTGTGCTTTGGGCTTCTCGACCTTCGAAAACAGTGACTTCTGCCTTGAAGCAGCTTCACATGTGCAACAGTGTGTGCAAGAGGGGTAGCGGCTCGCTTCAGTCCTACCTATGCTCTTCCCTCTTTGCTTATATCCTGAAGCGACTCGCTTCGGATTAGCTCTGGGTTTAGAGGCTGACTTAGGGTTTCTAGTCTGTCGAAGCGGCTCGCTTTGTTTCCTCGAAGCGGTCCAACTAGAGTTTTGACCCTGACTCGCTTGAGTAACCTTGGGAGTTCGAAGCGGCCACTTTGGTGCTTCGAATTCTTCCCCCTCAACGTTAGTCCGGTTGGACCATCTCCAGTCCGGATAACGTGACACATAGACATTACTCCTCTTTTTGAAAGGGAGATCCTTTGTCTCTCGTGTCTTGGCTTGAGGCTTAGAAGCTACAAGTGGTTCCCTTTACCTTTGGATTGGTAATTTTTAGCATTGTGAGTGCTCGGGATAGTTGTATTTTGCTTACCCTTAGATTCAGTCCTTAAAGATATAGACATCTTCATTGGCTTTTTCTTAGGGTTCTCAGTCATTTTGCCTTTGTCTTTGTTAGTGGTCGCTTTGGATGCAGTGGGCATTTCCAAAATGACTGATGGTGTGTTTGAAGCACCAACAAAGACAGTCGGCTTGGAAGGTCCACCCTCAAATCCAAGTCCTTCCTTTCTACCAAAAGGTAGAAGAGAACTCTCTAGTGTCTGTCTAGCATATGAAGCTTTGTTTAGGTTGGCGACTAGAGTGGATTGGGCTTCATACCTTCCTTCCAAGCTCTGATGTCTCGCGAAAAGATCCTCGAACTTACTAGTCATAGCCCTTAAATTAAGTTTGACTTCGTCAAGCTCACGGGCTAGCTTTCGGTTCTCCTTCTCGCTTTGAGACAACGCTTGTTTTACCACTTCGTGGTCGCTTGACAAATTTTGGTGCTTGTCAAACAACTCACTCCATGTAGAGGATTGTTCTTCCTCATTGACAGTGTGTGCTAGTGTAATTGAAGTGATTGAAGGATAGAAGAATACCTCTCCTGTTTCTTCATCGGTGAGCGCCATAAATCCAAGATCCTCACCATCACTGGAATTTGGATCAGTGAATGCATCTGAGTCGCTTGGTGGATCTTCAGTTGTAGCGATCGGCACTTCACTTGCTACGAGCGCTCGCCTTGGAGCATCCCTCTTGGCCTTCAATTCTTCGCGTTCTTTGGCACTTAGCTTTGGGCAATCGGATTTGTAGTGGCCCATCTTATGGCAATGATAACATTCCACTTCCATCATGTCTCTCGGGATCGGCTTTGTCGTCTCTTCTCTCTTCCCTTTTCCTTCTCGAGCATCAGTGCTCCTCCCTTTGTATTGCTTGTAGAATCTTTTGTATTTGCCCACTCGAGAATTCATTTTGTTGAAGTTCTTGGATAAGAACGCAATGTGTTCTTCCAACTCTTCCCTTGTCATCTTGGCTAGCGACTGCTCGCTTGGCCCTTCAGCAGCTTTGAATGCTACTCCTTTTGACGTAGTGGGCGCTTCATCCTCTTCGTCGAGGTTCATTCGATTCAGATCGAATTCATGAGCTTTCAGTTCGGAAAACAGAATCTCCGGTGTGAACTTTGATAGATCCTTGGTTGCTAGATACAGCTCCTTGATAGTTTGCCACTTCCTTGTGAGAGCTCGGACAATCTTCAGGTTGACTTCCTTATCTGTGAGTTCCTTCCCAAGCGAGTTGAGAGTTGCAATGATGTTTGTAACTCTCAGCTCGAAGGTGTCGATGGACTCGCCTGGCTTCATTATCAGACTCTCAAACTCCCGCATCTGAACGGCGAGTTTGTTCTCCTTGATTTTGTCTGTTCCTTGAGAAATGAGGGCTAGAGTTTCCCACATTTCCTTTGTCGTCGCACACTTCCTGATTATAGGAAGATAGGCATCAGACACAGTGCTTTGCATCGTGTGACGTGCGATTTTATCCAGGTTGGCGATCTTGAAGTCGTTGGGATTGTATTAATCTTTGTCCTTCTCAACGTACTCTTGTCTGACATGAGCTTCGCGTCCTTCAGCAGCTGGTACGTTCACAGATATGGCTTTCTTGATTTCGATTGGTCCGTCCTCTATGACTTCCCACATCCGGTCGTGGATGGAGCAAAGGAAGCTCTCGACTCGGAAACTCCATGTCTCGTATCCTTCGATCGAGAACTGTGGAAAGTCTGAAGCACTGTATGTAGACATAGCAAACTATCAGCAGTAAATGCAATATGCGTGAGTGAGGTTTTGATGCACTTAGGAAAATAGGATCCGGTTCAGTGAGACAACGTGAAGCGAGTGGGGACTCGCTTCGGATATGCAAAGCAGAGGCTCGAAAGAACCGCTGCTCTGATACCACTTGTTGGTCCCGGTTTGTTAATAGGAAAAATACGTAGAGGGGGGGGGGGGGGGTGAATACGTATTTTTGAAGTTTTTTAACTTCAAATCCCTTAACTCAGAGTAATAAGTAAAGAGCTCTTTTTGAAACTTAAGACCTAGCTGAAGCTAGATCTACAGTACGTAGCTTGCCTACTTGACCGAAGTGAACACTTGATCAAGAGGGAGTCTTTACTCGTATGTGCGGAATTTGGTGAGCTAAATCTTTTCCTAAGTAATTAAAATATCCAGATTAAGTTGTTTAGATGCACGTGCAATGGATAAACAAAGTAAAGAGTTTAGGGTTAGAGAAATACGACGCAGAGATTTATAGTGTTTCGGAGATAACGCTCCTACGTCCACTTTGTTGCACGACGGCAACTGTTCTTTTCACTCAAGAACTTGAAGGTTACGGGTCCTTCAAAAACCTGGTCGAGATCGGGCTTCACTCGCCTAGATCAAACGACAGACGTAGTGATTGCGGGTTCACTACACAGACCTAACAAAGACTGGAAGCTTCACTTGCTTCAGTCAAAACACGACAGGGAGATTACGGGCTCTCCTTACAGCCTAGTTTCGATCGAGCTTTACACAAACGATGTAAGTGTAAGCTTGGATCTCAACTCTACGATCGAGGCTTCTTCTATCGATGAAGGAAGAGCCTTGGATCTGGACAACCTAACCGACAACACTCAAAAACCTAACAGACAAAGTATAGGGTTTTTGGTTGACGAACACACTATGAAGAGCTCTTTACAATAAGTGCAAAGATGGCTAGAGCTCTTCTTCTAAGCTTGGATATGGAATGGGCTTAGACTCTAAGTGTGAAGGTTGTGAAGACGAGTTCCGATGAACTGGAAACTCGGAGAACACTGGAAAACAAAGACTCGAAGATTTGCTCGAAGGCTTGGGAGTGTTTGTTTGCTGTATGCGCTTGAATGCTCAAAATAGTGTTCTACTCTTCTTCGTCTTCATCCTTCACTATTTATAGGCGGAGGGTTGGCTGAGATCCGTTGCTTGCTTGGTGGCCTTGTCCCTCCTCCTCTCGACAGTACTTGCACAGGCTGGCTACTTTTCAGATGCGCAGTTTTGGATTTTTGCCGGAAATGGCTAAATTCCAATTTCAACAGTAACTGGAGCGACCCAGTACTGTTACGGCGCCTTGTCGGCCTGGCAGTCAACTCTTCCGCTCCACTCCGCCTTCGACACGTGGAGATCTCGCAATTAATGCTACGATCTCCTGTTGACTGGAGTTCAAAATATGGGCGGGAGTTGTGCTGTCGCTTTCTGGTAGGTAGTGGCTCGCTTCGCTTTGAAGTTGTAGCATCCGCTCTAGTTGAGTCACTTCGTAGTCATTCTGTAGTGGGTCGCTTTGGGAAATAAAGTTCCCTAGTGACTGCTTTGGAAACTGCTGACTAGAGTTGACTAGCTTTGACTCTTCACTGTAGCGCTTGCTTCGCTTCGCTTTGGCTTTGAACTGTAGCGCTCGCTTTGCTTCGCTTTGGCGGACTCACTTCGAATCTACTGTAGCGATCTCTTTGGTACACTGTTCTTCGACACGCTTCACTTCAGTTTGCTTGGCTTGCTTCGCTTTGAAAAACACACTCAAGCGAGTGGCCTTCACTTGAACTTTTGAAGCCTAATTTAAGCAAAATAAAAGAGCCATCCTAACAGAGTAGGCTTAGAAAAATTCTAACCTATTAACCACATCAAAGTGGGTCACTTGGGAGTTGGACACTTGGGGTTTTGGGATCCAATCGAAACAAATGACTTCGTTTATCAAGTATCCCACATAGTTCCCCCTTAACAAATTGGTCCATAACAATTCCCAACACCTGCAATCGAAGCAGTCGCTTGAAGTTCTTTCCACAGTTAGATAGGCTAGAAAAATTAGTCTCTAGTATTAAGTTGGGTTTTGGCATCATCAAAAAGGGGAAAATTGTTGGGAATTGTTAAGGATCACATGTTAAGGGGGAACTCATATGGGACACTTTGAAGTGAGTGGATATTTGTTTTGATTTGATCCCAAAACCCCTAAGTATCCTATTCCCAATTGACCCATTTTGATGTAGAATAGGTTAGAAATTTTTCTAAGCCTACACTGTTAGGATGGCTTTGTTTTTGCTTTAGTCGCTTAGGTTTTTAGACTGCAGAAATTTCAAGTGAAAGCCACTCGCTTGAGTGTGTTTTCCAATCGAAGCGAGTCTACCCAGCTAAAGTGAAGCGTACCGAAGAATAGCGAAGTGAAGCAAGTGCTACAGTAGATTCGAAGTGAGTCTGCCAAAGCGAAGCGAAGCGAGCACTACAGTGAAAGATGAAGCGAGTCAACGCGGAGTCAATAAATACTAAAACCGGACCCTCGGAAAATTTATTTTCCAAATACACGCTATAATATGACTTTGAAGCGACTCACTTGAATTGGACGCTACATTTCTAAAGCGAAGCAAGCCCCTACCTAACAGAAAGCGACAGCACAATTCCCGCTCCTATTTTGAACTCCAGTCAACTAAGGATCGTCGCATTAATTGCGAGATCTCCACGTGTCGAAAGAGGAGAGGAGCAGCGGAGTTGACTGCCAGGCCGACAAAGGCGCCGCTACAGTACTGGCTCGCTCCAGTTACTGATATGTTTGTATCTTAGCCATTTTCGGCAAAGAGCCAAAACTGCGCGTCTGAAAAGCAGCCAGCCTGTGCAAGGACTGTCGAGAGGAGGAGGGACAAGGCCACCTACCAAGCAACGGATCTCGGCCAACCCTCCGCCTATAAATAGTGAAGGATAAAGACGAAGAGAAGTAGAACACTACTTGAGCATTCAGCGCCTACTGCAAACAAAAACTCCCAGATTTCAAGCATTTCATCGAGTCTTTGTTTCAAGTGTTCTCCGAGTTCCAGTCTCATCAGAACTCGTCTTCGCAACCTTCACATCCATAATTCTAAGCCTTACTTCATATCCAAGCTTAGAGAAGAGCTCTAAGCCTACTTTACACTTACTGTAAAGAGCTCTTCATATAACGTGTCTGTCGAAACAGAAAACCCTAAAGTTCTGTTAGGTTTTGTGTTCGTCATTGAAAGGTTGTTATTGATCCAAGGCTCTACTTTCCTCGATAGTAGAAGCCTCGATCATAGAGTCTAGATCCAAGCTTACACTTTCCTCGATTGTGTAAAGCTCGATCGAAGCTTAGGTTGTAAGGAGAACCCGTAATCTCCCTGTCGTCGGATTGAAGCGAGTGAAGCTTTCAGTCCAGTTTAGGTTTTGTGTGGTGAACCCGTAATCACCCAGTCGTCGTCAGATCCAAGCAAGTGAAGCTTGATCTTGACATAGGTTTTTGAAGAACCCGTAATCTTCAAGTTCTTGAGTGAAGAGAACTAGTTGCCTAGTGCAACAAGTGGACGTAGGAGCTTTATCTCCGAACCACTATAAATCGCTGTGTCGTATCTCTAACCCTAATCTCTCTATTTGTTTTTTACTATTTGATTATCCATTGCACGAGCATGCTAAACAAACTCAAACTGCATTTTCAATTACTTAGGAAAGATTAGCTCACCGAATTTCCGCATCACGAGTAAAGACTCACTCTTGATCAAGTACAAACTTAGGTCAGGAAGTTTAGCTAAAACACTGTAGATCTAGCTTACGGCTAGATCTTAAGTATTGAAGCGAGCTCTTTACTTGTCACTCTGAGTTAAAGGAAAAGAAGTTGAAAAACTTCAAAACACGTATTCACCCCCCTCTCTACGTGTTTTTCCTCTAACAAACCGGGACCAACAACCCCTGTCACTTCATTTCTACCCTCTGGTTATTTCTTCTAAACTTGTCTAGTAATTCCTTGATGAGCTATTTCGGATAATTGACATTCCAACTTGGACTCTTGTGCGATTGTTTTCCAGAGTCAGCCCACAATATTCTTATCTCATCTCGATCATGTTTGTCATCCTAGAGTGATAAGACTGTGAGGATTAGTTCATTTGCAAGTTATAAAGTTTGACTTAGGCTGTCACACTCTTTTTGGGTTGTCGAATGTTTACGCATAAAAGGGTGGATGATAGATAAACCGTTAAAGGTATTGCACAAGACTCGAGTTGACAATGCAGTGCTAATTAGTTTTACATGTGACGGTAAAGTAGAGACCCCACCATGTCCCAAGGACGATTTTGTATATTGTATTCAGAGGAGGAAAGCTTAATAGTGAAATTAAGAGATATGTTGGGTGAAGCCAGAATTCAGAGGATAGAAACTAGTGTCGCGACGAACGCAATAGTAAGTGACGTAAAGCTAACCAGATTCCCCAACAAGGCCCAGAATAAGGAAATAAAATGACAAAATGCAGAACTCATAAGTTAAATACTCTAAGGAGTTCCCAAGAAAAAGTGCACCAACGGTCCATAAGTCCAACACTAGGAGCTAACAATATTAGAGTCTGAATTAGACCAAAGGTAGTAAAACCATGGGTAGAAGAAGCTCGAACAGATCAAGATTTCCATGGATATGAAATTCTGGAATCCTCCGATAGATTGAAAATGGTAATGAATATCAGAACATAAACGATCCGAAGTCGAGTACTACACGCGTCAAATACACGAAGTGTTATCATTCCTAAGATCCGGATTAAACCAGCAACTAAAAGAAAGGCAGTATTCCATGATTAAGGTCGGTGACCTGAAGTTATTTGGGATTTCTCCTAGCTCGTGGATCAGAAACCCCTTAGAATGTTAACGTGGATCGGGCTAGAATTAATTTCTCACTAGCCATAAGTTATATGAAGTAGGGAGACCTAAATTAGTCACCAAGAAAAGATTAATTATAGTATGACAGTAGTCGGCCGGACATAGTAATGAATTGTAGCAGACTACGAAATACGGGTGCTAGCCGATGCTAGGGAAGAAAACGTTGGAAGAGCTTTCCCCATAATAAGCAATATGGAATGAGAAGCCTTGAATAAGTCATAAATAAAAAGGATTGGTGTAGAGCACGAGTTAGAAAAAGTTGTCAAGAAGAGTATAGAACGAGACCACTGTATGTCTCATACCTTTGAAAGAATCAAAGGATAAGTGCACTAAGATCGTAACCACCGAGACTAAACCACAAGTAAATTAGGATAATGAAGTTTTTAACTATGTGACCATACATAGACATAAGACCTTGAAGCACCAAAGCAGTATGAGCGATGCTCATATAATAGATATACACAACCATAAGTACTACCTTCGAGGGAATAATATAAGATTTGCAATTATTGCAAAGTTGGTGTAGTTCCCTTCACGAGAAAGTGTACAAGATAGACAATAGAGCGAAGGAAACACAAGTAAGGATGAGCATTGAATGAGGCATAAGTCTAAAGGGTCTAGACATGGTTATGGGACGCTTGAGGAAGCACGAGCCGATAATAGAAGGGAGTGCATGTTGGAATCGAATTGGATGAGGACTAGTGTAAGAGTATACTAATCTATATAGAAATGACCCGATAGAATATATGAGGGACAAATTCTTTTAAGAATAAGCCATGGTTGTCTAGGAAGTCAGTTAACTTATATGTAAAATAGTTTGGGGTATGACTTTGATAATAGACCAACGAGTTGTAAGGAACAGTAAATTGGGACAAATCTATATTTGTTTGGGGTAATTAGATCGCATCATAAGAGAAGATGTTAATGGAAGAGAGATTTATCCTAGAATCCTCATGCTTGTAAGAGTCGACTGAAAGCCGTCTAGATCAAATTCATAACCAAGAAGGAGTGTGAGCATTCGACGTGCCAAGATACCTAATACATACTAAAGGTTTGAGTAGATAATTAAAACCATAGTATTATCTTCGTAAGTCCCTTGAGATAATAAGGATCCATATCTTAAGTGTCCCGGGAACACAAGGTATGTAAGATATAGACACACGAGATCGTTGAAACGTATAGAAGGGATGTCACTTGAGTAAACTAGAGAGTGTTTTATTAGGTGGAAAACTATACGACTAAAACATTTGATTTCATTACAGAAAGGTAATTATTGCCCCGTCATCAAAGCTTACAAATTGAGACAGTGAGACTACCTAACTAGAACTTCTAAAATCTCTAACAGAGATGTAAGTTAGCCTCGAGAAGGATGGTAATAGAGATGAGAACTTTTGGTCCAAAGTAACCTCAAAGTGCACTAGTGCATACAATAGACGACTAAAAGATAAAACTACGAGTCACGTATATCATGAAGCTTGAGTATGAGATTATGTTCAACCTAGAATGTCCCGCTATAGGGATATCACGGTCATGTAGTGTAATTACAATAATGAGTAGAGACTCTATATGATTTATGATGTCGACTCAAGTAGTCATCTAAGTAGTATGAAGAGAGACAGATGAGCTAAAACCCTACAATGAAACCTTGAAGGATTTGAGTATCACTTAGAAAGGACGAAACGTGCTACTATTCGAGAATGCTTCTTTAAAACTTATGAAAGATAAGGAAATACATTAAGAAGGGAGGGCAATAGAATCCATGAGATCTCCCCTAGAAACAGATACCCGCACATGATGCCTTAAAAGTGCTATAGTTATACGTGGATGAATAACGAATGAGCCGCTACCACCTTCGTTGTCAAGATTAATTGACCAGTTAAGTATGACACCAGCCGGACTTATGAGGCATTACATCTAGATACACTAGATTCATAAACGACTGCAAAAAAAAATAATAATAATAATAAAAAATAAAAAAAATAAAATAAAAAAAAATGAGAACACTTGGTCTTGCGTTAGTAGAGCGACACCCAGAACCAATAATCATTAGGAAGAACTACATAGGCTTAAGAATGCATACCACGAACTCTCGAGAGGGAAACAGCTGATATATACACATATATACAAACCATATTCTTACAATAGGGAATATAGCTATAGTGATAACTCTACAACGAATATCAAGATTGTCGATCTAACATTTATGGCAGTATAGGCACGGTACGTGTCTCTACCTTACACAGACAACTGCGAATAAAGGTGCAAAGTACTACAAGTGATCCAGAAATGATTGACTTAACCAACGAGTTAAAGCAGAAATATCTAGATGACGGTTGTTAATACCACAACTTATGAATTCAACTACAGTACGTAGGGTAGGTCATAGCTATGCTAGCATAAAGACCAAAGAGAAAATATACTCGAGTGAAGTACAAATTTTGAAACGATCAATATCCTGACCCTAGTATTATCAGTAACACATGATTACACTCATGAATGGAGTAGATAGAAGGGTACATGGACTTAAGTATATGACTAAAGTATATTAAAAATGTGAAAAAAATGCCTAAGGCCGACGAAGAAGGTCTAGACGCTCGTAGACTAATGCTATTACCTAACGATTGGATAAGTTCGTACGGTCCACCGAAGTGCTAGTCTTCTAATGCAAATAGCAACTTGTGAAATCGTAGAATGCCTAGTACTGATACAGATTAGATCAGTATATAACAAAGATAATTATCTCATAAATGATGAAGATCATGACGAGCATGTGGTCTAAAGGTAACAAGGTTAAAACGGACCAACCAAAGAAATATGGTTACTTGAAGGACTAGTACATAAGATCGATTGGAGACGGAATAAAAGAATCTTAAGATGAACATGAGTCACCTGCTAACACCGACGAGTTGAATTACGAAACGAACTAGGAGACAAGCCTTCCTAAAAGTCCCACATTTTATGCAATAGCTAGAACTAGTGCGAAAGGAAGACTAACAACAGTCTATTTGGACCATACGAGTGTCTAGAGAAGAAAGGACTAGCATCGTGAAGGTTAACATATCAGTTCCGTCAAACCTCGAAGACATGTTTAAGGAGGTGGTACTCGGTGGGGGCGGAAACTGGAAAACGATGTTACCCTAGCTCAATTACTTAAACCCACCATACACCGTAGACACGGTATCGTGCAATGCACCGCACAGATGAAAGTATAGACCACCACTCTATTGAGATGAGGTGGGAGAAGAGGAAGAATTGAGGTCGGCGTGTGAACAAAGAAACGGTTGAGATAATGCAACCAGTTAGAGATAGGGTAAAAGAAGCTCATAGTAGCCAGAAGTCCTACGATGAGAATGTAGGTCCGAATTGCACCTCGAAGTAGAGGACATGGTCCTGAAGATTGCCCTACCAAGGGAATGACCAGATTTAGAATCAAAGGCAAATTGAAACCCCGTTTCATCGGACTTTACGAAGTTTAGAGAAGATAGGACATGTGGCGTTACAAGTAAGCACTCCCTCCGAACCTAGGGAACCTCCAAAACGTATTCCACGTATCCCAACTAAGGAAGTAAGTGTTTAACCCTAAACACGTGCTACATCAAGGAGAAGAGGTCATAGAGTAAGACCTGAAGCCATAGTAGATCGGAAAATTCAGCAGCTTGAGAATAAGCAAATTCCTCTAGTGAAAGTGCAGTGGAAGCACCACGGGCGGGAGGAAGCCACGTGGGAGTTGGAAGACAAAATGAAAGAGAAATACCCCGATGTGTTTGTAGAAGGTAAGTAAATTTTGGGACGAAATTTTTCGTAAGGGGTGTAGGATGTAATGGCCGCAGTTTTTATTAGTGACGAATAAAAACTTTCGGCATTATTTTAGTATTAATATAAGTATTGTTATTAGTATTATTATTAGTGTAACAAATTACAAGTGCTACAAATAGTAGTGTTATATTTGGTTTAATAGTGTCAAACGAGAGTCGAAATTATTTTAGAAAGGCCCGATAAAACGAATTGATTAATTTTATTTAAGGACCAAGGCCCACTTAGTGATCGGGCCCACTTCACGGTTATTAGTTCGATCTTATTTAATTAGCCCAAGAGAGGGAGCCCGTTTCAGATTTAATACCCAACAACAATAGATATAAAAGGGGCCCAAGATTAATGGCTCTAAGCCCACAATAATAATCCATGTATATATATATTACAACAAAAGAAAAGAAAAAGAAAAGAAAAGAAAAACAGGAAGAAGCGGCAATACAGTAGGCGCCCATATCTTCCAACGCAAAAACTGGATTTCAACTCTATTAATTCCTCCTAATCACAATTACAGAACTATTAACACTCCATTCTTGAGAAAGACCACATGTGTCACCAATGCAAGCCCCTCTCTCCATTTGAATCCATAGTCCCTACACAAAACCACCACAAGTTAGCACACAATCATTCACCAAGTACTCATATTCACACAAGAGATAGAGAGCAAGTAGAGAGAGAGAGAGAGGGAGCCGATTTCCAGCAAGAGACTCGCCGGAAAACAGCCACCGGTAACCCCTTTTCGAGCATCAACACACCTACAGTAAACCTCTCACCCCTCTCTAGAACCTAGCATGTACATGCACTAACTCAAGAACCAAATCCCTATCTCTAGGAGTGAAGAAAGAAGGATGGGGAAGGTATTCAAGCAAGAATTAGAAGAGGGCAGCCCTCTAATCGGAAGCTAGAGACTCGATTTCAGTTTTCTAAAGGTGAGTAAGAACCCCCACTCTTTCCCCTAGCATATCAAGACCCCTAACACCTAGAAATCAACCATGCAAGTGTAGGCTTCAAGTTGCATCGATATAGAGAAGGAACAAGAGGAAGGAAGCAACAAAGAGAAGGGGACAACCACCATTTTAGCTCAAGAACTCAGTTTTCAACCTCAAGGATTGCAAGTAAGACTCCCCTCATCACTCTCTCTAAGAACTACAAACCTCAAGCATGTAATCCCCATTAGAACCACCAAAAACCACATAGTGACACCAAATTAGCACTCTATCAAACTCTCAAGCATGAAACCATAATTAAAACCATAAAGATTGAAGCATGAGAAGTGTAACAATTACTTAGAAGCAATGCATGTTATTTTTGAAGGCTAAAAATCAGTTTTGGAGCATGTTTAAATCACATAGAATCTCCTCTAACAAGCCTAAGGCCTTGCATGCATCACAATCTCTAATCTAACCATTCAACACAACAAAGACCCCAACTTAAAGACTACCGAAATCTGGAATTTATGCTTCTAACTAATGCATAAAACACTCAAGCAAAATCAGCCTTTGAATGCCTTCCAATCAAACCCCATAAGCCTCTAAATCAACTATTATAACCCATAATCGAATTGAAAGAGAAACGAGAGATTTCGGTGAGAATCGAACCTACCCGGAAAGAGGAGGAAGGCCGAGGGTGAAATTGAGTCGAAACCAGAGCACCCAAACGCCTCTCAAGCATCACCGGAGGCTGCCACGGTCATCAACGGCATCGACGAAGCCACTGCAGTGCTAGAAATCGCTAGGATCACCTGCAAAACAAGGACGAGAAGAGAGGTCAGATAAGGAATGGGAGAGAGAAGAGGAGGAGACGCTGACGGTGGCCACGCCGCCGGTGCCGGAAAGCAGAACGCAGAGAGAGAGAGCACCGCTGAAAGCTGACGAACAGGAGAGGGCAGCAGGTCCGGGAAAAAGAGACGAGCCCTAGCCACAAGGGCGAGAGGAACACCGCCAGCAGCAGATGTTGCGGCAACAGACGGCGATCGCAGCAGGTGGTGTCTAGATGTTAGGTTTTTCGTTATCTTTTCGAGTCCGTTTTCCCTTAGTTTTCATGTGTTTTCGTTGTTTGTGGCTATGATTTGGTTGCTTTGGAGTTTTTGGTATTGTAGGATAAAAAGGGCAGAAACGAGAAGAAAACATGAAGAAAGGTTGTTGAGCAATCATTGACCTCAAGTTCTAACTTATCATGATTTTATTGAAGATTCATTTTGGATGTAATGAAAGCATTATATCGAAGAGGGATTCGATAAGAGCACGTAGACGAAAACGGGGGTCAATTTGGAGTTCGGACGAGGAAGATACGGCCGAAACAAGAAAGATGCGCAATCGTCCAGATTCAGGATCTGGACGTACATCCAACTCATTTTGGACGCACGTCCAACCCCGGCGGCCAATCCTTTCCTTTTATAACTAGGTTTTCATACCTATTATAAATATTACCCCTTGTACACGAATTCAACAACCTTTTACCTTAGTTTCAGCACATTACATTCTAGTTTAGTTTTCCTTTCTTCGATCCGGATCGCTACTTCGTTCTTCAATTAATTCAAGTTTTTACTTAGTTCTTCGTTCTTCGTTTAATCTCGTAAGTTCTTTGTTGCTTTCTTTAATTTGATTTAATAAATTTCCTTAGTTTTAGATTTACTTTCGTAATTGCTTCGTTTAGTTCCGTTCGTTCGATTTCAAGTTCTTAGTTTAGATTCGTTTTTCCTAGTTTTCGATTACTTTGTTTTCCAAGTTCATAGAGTTAGATTTATTTATTTAATTTCCAAATTTTCAGATTTAGTTTAATTCATATCTAGATTTGTTTTCGTTTCTTTCGTTGCTTTCTTATTTGCTTTCTTTTTAATTCTTGCCTAGGTAGTTTAATCGTTTTATTTTAGTTTAATTCTTAGATTTATTTCTTGCTTTCTAGATAGTTATTTACTTGCTTTTATTTATTGCTTTGATTTACTTTATTGCCTAGGATTTAAAATAAAAACCAAATCAAATTCTTTTTACTTGTTTTCTTAGTTTTAGGCTAGATTAGGATTTTTGCTACACGATTATTTGCCCTGCAAAGTTTTCCTTGAGATTCGACATTGGGTTTTTACTTACTAAGTGCTAGGATAGATTTCGTTCTATTGCGAACACTTTTTAGTGAAACAAATTTTGGCGCCGTTGCCGGGGAAAACTTTAGGCTATTTAATTGTGTAGTATTTTTATTTGTGTTATTTAATTGCTTTCTTGTTCGATTTCTTTTCCCTTCCACTCGATGCGTTTAATTTGTTTGTTGAGTGTTGTGTATGCAAGGTCGTCGAAGTCTCTAAAGGAAGTTAACACCTCACATCGACAACATCAATAGGAGAAGGCGCTCTTATTCGCAAAGAAGGAAGAAGAAGACGAGGAGCTCGAAGCAATGGCACACGAAAAGAAATGGAGAAGTCACACCGTGGCTGCCATCAAAGCAAGTCGACAACGTTCTCACGCCTTCCCTACCTCAGCTGGCCTTCTCGCATCTCTACCCAAACAAGGTGATCCCAGAAGTTTCAAATTAGATGTTGTTTTGGATAATGGGGATAGTGTGCTGGGTATGTTGGATTTGGGTGCAGCGGTAAACTTGATGCCATACTCAATTTTCGAGAGTATGGGTTCGAGGGATCTTAAGCCCACCAATTTTTGCATCGAGCTCGCCGACGGTTCTTTGAGTCATCCCTTGGGGATTGTGGAAGACGTTGCATTACTTGTGAGAGGAATTCGAGTTCTCGCCGATTTTGTTGTTCTTGATGTGGGGCGAGGAGCTAGGAGTGAGAGAGGTCATCTTCTCTTGTTAGGGCGACCATTCATGGCTACTACTCAAACTCGAATCGGCGTAGGTACCGGCACATTGAGCATGGCCGGTGAAGGAGGTTCGATAACATTTTCGATATTTGGAAATTCACCTTCTATTCCTACTTCCTCTTTTCATTCATGCTCTAATGTTAAGCTTGCTAACCCTTGTGTTGAGGAAAATATTTGCATGTGAGACTTTTAACAGGGTAGCAGCTCTTGAAGAATTCATTGAAGACGAAGAGTCCATTGAAGGTGATGAATTCTTTAGCTGTGTAGATGAGGAAGAGGACATCATCGAGCAATTTCTACGAAATTTGGAGGAGATTGAAGAAGTAGAAGAGGAAAACTCGAAACATGCATCGAATGAGGAAGTTGTCATTAACTCTTTTCTTTCTAACCTCACCAATTGTGAAACATCTTTTCTTGCAGAGTTTGACTCAAAGATGTTTGAGGAGGATTTCGAACTAAGTGTGGGGGAGTCAAGAGTTGATGATGACCATGTTCTTCGAGATTGTTCGAAAAAGAAGTGTGGGTATGTCGCAAAGAGCACCAACACATCGCTTGGTGCTACGGGCTTTGGTTGATCACATCATATGTCAAGCTAATGACGATAAACAATCGCTTGGTGGGAGGCAACCCACGTTAAAAAAAAATAATAATAATAAATAAAATAAAATAAAAAATAAAAAAAATTTAAAAAAAAATTTAAAAAAAATTTAAAAAAATTAAAAAAAAAATTAGAGTAGGCTTTATTTTTATTATTTTAGTTGTATTTCATTTGTTTTCTTTTGAATTTCGTACAGGGAATAGTTTACAAGAAGGGTATGATGAAGAGAGAGGTCGAGCCGGACCCGAACGATTCCCGTTTTTAGGCCCCAAACGATCCCCGTTGGCAAGATCCACGGTTCCGAGGTCCATTCAACTCATAGCTTTATTTTGTGTCTTTCTATTTTTGTTTTGAGTCTTTTATTTCTTTGTTTTGTGCACTTTTACGCTTTGGTAGTTTGTTTTGGTGTTTGTTTTGTAGGTACTACTTGGAGTCTTTCGAGATTTTAAGTTATTGGTCGTCATCTTGCGATAAGTTCCTTCTTTCCTTCTCCTTTTTATTTTCTTGCAATGGGGACATTGCTTGATTTTAAGTGTGGGGGAGGGTCTTTGAAACTTTTGGCATGAAGTGTTCGTTTTTGTTTTGTGTCTTGATCGAGTCTTGTTTGGTTTGATCGAGTCTAGTTGTGATCGAGTCTTTATTTGTTCCCCACTTAGGAATTTGTTTGAAGATGAGTTTATAAGCATGTGACTTAGGATCGATGTGAATGATTCGATGATGGAATATTTAGTTGTTAGAATTGATTTGAGCATGAATTAGGTTGGTTTAGTCTTGAATTATGATTGATTATGAATTGATGAATTGTGGGGCATGAATTGATTTGAGTGTGAGGAGATGATTTATGATTTTTGGATTATGAGTGATAAATCTAGATTGTTACAACTTTGGATTGCTAGTTTACTTTCCCCTTAAAAAAAATAAATAAATAAAAAATAAAATAAAATAAATATATATATATATATATGTGTTTATTTGTGAATAAAGAGTTGATAGGATTCTGCTCCTCTTACTTGTAACGTACTTTAAATACTAGAGTAATGAGCATGGGAAACCACATGAAAAGGCTTCGAGGGACCTCGAATGATCACATTTCATGAATTATGTCCTAAATGATACTCTTGTATGTTAGAATAATGTGTTCGTAGGTACTCTACCCCTCTTGACAATGGGTACGGGAAACCGCACTAGGAGGCTCGATGAGACCCATCGATGATTAAACCTAGTGAATAATGTACCAAATCGTTCACGTGTAAAAAAAAAAAAAAGGAGTTATATTTGTGTTTGAGTTGAATAAAAGGGGAAGTAGGCTAGACGTCCAAGTTGTGGCGATTTTAGATATGTGTGAGATTTGTGTATCATTGCTTTTCCTCATGCTTGGATCTAATTTATAAGCCACATAGTTTGTTGATGATTGATTGTTTGTAACTTGGGATTAAGGTGACTTCGTTCGTTGCTTGTCGATTCCGGTGATTAAATGTTCTATGATTTGGATTGTTTGGATTGAGTCTAAGTTGTATGTTTATATTGCTTGAGGACAAGGAAAGTTCTAAGTGTGGGGGATTTTGATTGGTGTCTAGATGTTAGGTTTTTCGTTGTCTTTTCGAGTCCGTTTTCCCTTAGTTTTTGTGTGTTTTCGTTGTTTGTGGCTATGATTTGGTTGCTTTGGAGTTTTTGGTATTGTAGGATAAAAAGGGCGGAAACGAGAAGAAAACGTGAAGAAAGGTTGTTGAGCAATCATTGACCTCAAGTTCTAACCTATCATGATTTTATTGAAGATTCATTTTGGATGAAATGAAAGCATTATATCGAAGAGGGGTTTGATAAGAGCACGTAGACGAAAACGGGGGTCAATTTGGAGTCTGGACGAGGAAGATACGGCCGAAACAAGAAAGATGCGCAATCGTCCAGATTCATGATCTGGACGTACGTCCAACTCATTTTGGACGCACGTCCAACCCCGACGGCTAGCTTTCCTTTCCTTTTATAACTAGGTTTTCATACCTATTATAAATATTACCCCTTGTACACGAATTCTACAACCTTTTACCTTAGTTTTAGCTCTAGTTTTCAGCACATTACATTCTAGTTTAGTTTTCCTTTGTTCGATCCGTATCGCTACTTCGTTCGTCAATTAATTCAAGTTTTTACTTAGTTCTTCGTTCTTCGTTTAATCTAGTAAGTACTTTTTTGCTTTCTTTAATTTGATTTAATTGCTTTCCTTAGTTTTAGATTTACTTTCGTAATTGCTTCGTTTAATTCCGTTCGTTCGATTTCAAGTTCTTAGTTTAGATTCGTTTTTCCTAGTTTTCGATTACTTTGTTTTCCAAGTTCTTAGAGTTAGATTTATTTATTTAATTTCCAAATTTTCAGATTTAGTTTAATTCATGTCTAGATTCGTTTTCGTTTCTTTCGTTGCTTTCTTATTTGCTTTCTTTTCAATTCTTGCCTAGGTAGTTTAATCGTTTTATTTTAGTTTAATTCTTAGATTTATTTCTTGCTGTCTAGATTAGTTATTTACATGCTTTTATTTATTGCTTTAATTTACTTTATTGCCTAGGATTTAAAATAAAAACCAAATCAAATTCTCTTTACTTGATTTCTTAGTTTTAGGCTAGATTAGGATTTTTGCTACACGATTATTTGCCCTACAAAGTTTTCCTTGAGATTCGACATTGGGTTTTTACTTACTAAGTGCTAGGATAGATTTCGTTCTATTGCGAATACTTTTAGAGAAACAGGCGGCGATGCGACTAGGCGGAGACGAGCGGCGCCGCTGGGTAAACCGCGAATGGAGAGAGAGACGCTGTCGGCGCACCGCGTCGATGGAGGCAAAGCCGACGCCGAAGGAATTGCATCCGGCGAGTTTCCAGTTTTTCCCTAATTTTTGAAATTAGGGCTTCCCTTTTTACGGAATGGGAAATTGAGAGGGAGGAGGTTCGACGACGGAGTACCGCCGGGCGACGCCGGCGGAGAAGAGACTGCGGCGGCAGAAGCTGAGGAAGGCGACGGCGCCGGGAAAACTGCCGAGGGAAAGAGAGAGGGGAGGAAGAGTTCAGCGCGTAGAGAGAGGAAAAAAAAGAGAGAGAGAGGGGTGTTTTGTCTCACATAGACCCGAGCCGGGCTTTCCGGCCGATATGGACTCGGGCCGGGAGAATCGTAGGGCCGAATTAATTACTTTGATGGACCGTAGAGATTAAATTGGGCCGAACTCGACGGGATTAAACGAGCCGAATTTTACTCATGAACCGGATTTATTAATTGTTGGGTCGAGAACCATTTACTAGTTGGGCCGAGAAATAATTATTTGTTGTGCCAGGAGCAGTATCCAATTGGGCCGAGATTAATAAGTTGTCGGGCCGGTTTTTAGTTATCGGGCCGGATTTAATTTTCAGTTGGGCCGAAGCTTCAAGATCAGACGGGCCGAATTTTATTCATGGACCGAGAATTATTTAATGTGCCGATAAATATTTAGATGAGCAGATAATTAAATCAAGAAACAAAAGCCAAACATAATAATTTATTGGGATTGATGAAATAATTCCCGAGCTTCAATAATTGGGCTTAAACCTCTAATGCTTTTATCAGGCCTCTAATGACTATTAACGTTGAATTAATCAATTGAGCCCAAATATAACAGCTTTATAAGTGTAGACCACTTATAACACGTAATAAAATCACAAAGCCCTATTAATGATTAAATCAAGCCCAGTTATGTTAATCTTATAAGTGTAGACCACTTATAACGTGCAATAAAATCACTAAGCCTCATTAATGGTTAAATCAAGCATCCTGCGATTTTTGTCGAGGATGAAAATACTGTAAGACACAAGAACCGAATAAGTGATCGATTTCAAATGAGAATCGAGAAACTCTCGATTAAAAGAATACTCATGATAGCGCTCGCTGTCAGTAAAAGAGAACATAAACTCGATAAAAGACAACCTTCGCATAGATCGATAAGACTATCGATTTCATTTCCAGTCTCTCATTTTACGTTCTTTGAACGAGGTTAGGCAAAGGAAAAGGCCGAGACTAAGGCGGCGCTCAGAGTTATATAAAATATGACCAGGAAAGGAAAGCTATCGAGGTGGGCTTTCAGAAAACTAAAATGTTTCTTTATGCTATAATTCTTTTCTTAAAGAATTGTCAGACCATAAAATGTTTTGTTTTTGTATGAAGTCTATCTGGGAAGGCATATGCCTTGAATTTTCAGAATGATTCGGGCTCACCGGGGTTTAGATCTCGGTGAGTTAGTGCACTCAGTTTACCGTTAGCTAACACAAGTTGGCGCGGTCAAGTATCCGGGAGGGTGGCCAACCTCTCCGGATACACCCACAGCTCAGATATGATGGATTACACCAGAAAATATCCTGCACAGGCACTCTCTTAAATTCTAATGTTTTGTGAGCATAGGACTTTTCCGAAAACCCTTATGTCTCGCTTGAATGGCTGACAATTAAAATGTTTGGCATGTGTCCACTGAGTACTTTTGTACTCAGCCCTGTACATATTTCCCATGTGCAGGTTAAGCAGGATGAAGTGAAGTTTCCGGAGGAGCTTTTGTCGAGCATGAAAGTGTTGAAGCCTCTTGGTGGTGCATGTCTCCATACATGCATTTCACGTTCTTCCGTTGTAATCTTTATGTAGTTAAACCAAATTCTGTTTTGTGTATCGTTGTAATGTATTGGCCCATCATAGACATTGACTCCTTCATGAACAACGCTTCTGCATACTCCATGTAAAACTCCATTTTTATTGGACAATATTTTCCCTCCATTCATTCTCGACGTGTTGGTCCCGGAAAAGAGTAATTGGTGTATGGGGGGGGGGGGGGGGAATTCACCAATGCCAACCGTTTTTGACGTTTTATAAAATCAGGTCGATCAGAAGGTCGATTGTCAAAGTCGATCCTTATCAGAGGCAGATTGATCTATCAAGCTCGTTTGATAACAAGCTTGATTTATCAAACTGTTTATGCGGAAGTTGGTGGAGGTTGATTACTCTTTGAAAAAATCTTCCTTAAGCCAATGCAGGTTGTTTCATGAAATGCAGGTTGATGCTCGTCAGTTTGATAAGATATTGAAAGAGCGATAAGTAAAGAGAGAGAGAGAGAGACACCGCGATTTAGCGTGGTTCGGAGAAACCCTCCTACGTCCACGTCAGGTCGACTCGACCTGAGAATCCCTTTACCTTTGGATTCAACCTCTCTCTTATTTATACTGACTGAGTATCAGTTCTAAATACACTCTAACTTGAATATATCTAGACACGAGTTTGGGTCGTGACCCTTACAACCTTTCGTACAGAAACGTACAAACAACCTTTCACGAATTACAGAGCTTGACTAACTCTATAATGGCGAAGAACACAAACGAAATTTCTAACTTCGAACGAGTCGGAGAAGAAATTGTTTGAATCAACGACAAGCAGCAGTGAACGCTTCGTCGTTGTGGCTTTTATCGGAATGTGAAATCTCTCTTTGACAAGTGTTTGGGAAACTAGTGGAATTTCGAACACTTGAATGGATATGAAATTGAGAGAGATTTTGGCAGAGTTTGGCGTTGATAGCTTGAGTTTCCCTTACTTCAATCTGATAATGGCTGAAGTATATATAGGCAGTTTTGAAAAACTAGCCGTTGGAGTCAGGATGACGTGGCACTAGCCGTTGGAGGCTGACTCACTTCTAGCCGTTGGGAAAGTTCGTCCTTGCTGGCACACCACGTGGCAAGGATCAGGTCGTGTTGCTCCATGAAGGCGGAGCAATCGACCTTGATATGATAATCTAGCTCTTGAAATCTTCTAAGTCAAAGCAGGCTGGAAGCTTGAGAAGGAAGGTCGATAGATAGGTAGATATGCCAGCTTGATCCGAATGAGGCAGGTCGATAAACGACCTTTCTGTTACAGAGTGGATCAAACTTGCATTTAGAACTATAGAGAGCATCGACCTGCACTAACAGGTAGCAGGTCGATCTATCGGCCTTGACCCTAAACAAGTAAAAATTCCTAAGTGTGGTTTCGATAAACATCATCAAAATCAATCTGCAAGGGGTTCCCAACAATTTCCCCCTTTTTGATGATGTCGAAACCATACACTTTACAAATAATTCCTAAGATATAAAACGATGAAAGATCGATTAACCATTAAGGTTGATAAGGAATTATATGAAAGGCAGATAATGACATAATTAAATTAAAGCAGTAAAGGCAGATTGCCTGGACAAAGAGTTATTGTCGTCAGGTCGAATAGATGATTTTTGCTTCATTCAGCTCGATGGCGTACTTACATTGGGGATTTACAAACCATGCAACGAACTTAAATGAATAACAAAAAGATACAAAATCATCTAACTCTGCTACTTCCTCTGCTGGGCACGGGCTGCCACACGCTCTTCCTGGATCTGCTCCCTGGACTTAGCCTTCATGCTGGCATAAATTCCATCCCTGATACGGCAGTAAGCGGGATCGGAATTTGAGACGTTCACGTTCATGCCGATGGCGGTCAGTGCGATGTACCGGTCGATTCGGGAATAATCCAAAAATCCCGAATCACCGATCAATAAGGGCGTGAAATATTGCTTGCAGGGAGCCCTTATTATCGCACCGGCCTCTGCGGCCTTCTTTCGCAGTTCACCAACAAAGTCTTGGTGAGGAAATTTGAGCATATAGGCTGCATAGGCGTCATCAGCATCTTCAGGAAGGGAGGGATCTTGAATCCAGTAATGGAGGAGGATGAAGCAGTTGTTGAGCTCCCTCAACAGGGCGTTCTAGCTCTCATCTAGCCACTCCACGGCCTGTTGCTGGACTCCAGCCTCCAAAATCAATTCAGAGGCCGACTGGCTGATCCAGTCCACCTCGGCCTTCTTTCTCGCTTCGGCAGCCCGGCGTTCGGCAATGAAACGCCGTTGCTCATTTGGAATTTAAGGCCTGCTCCGGGGTTGCACCGGCCAGATGCATAGCAGAAATCAGTTCGGCCTCTTTAGCCAAACGAGCTTTGGCAGCTGCGGCCTCGGAATCGGCCTGGGAGGCGGCGACCTGGGAATCAGGCTTGGAGGCAGCGGCCTGGGGGGCGGTCTTCCTTGGCGGCGGAGGCGGAGGAGGAGGAACCAAAGAAGATGAAGGATTTTTGGATTTGCTGGTCCTCTTTTTCTTGGCGGCGGCGGCTCTTGCTTCTTCCCCCTTTTCGACATCATCAGAAAGGGTGTTTATCAGGGAAAGAAGAGAAGCATCCTCCTCCTGCAGCTTGCCAACGGCCTCTCGCAGCTGCTGGTGCCCATTTAGCAGGCTGGTGAGAGTATCCAGGATGCCATTGATCTGTGTGTTGGAGGCCGATGCCGAATTGGTAATTGAGGTAGTCAAGTCGGTCACACGGTGATCGACCTTGGCCACGTCCTCCTTCACATCCCCGATCAGATCACGGGACGCCATGTTCAGTGCCTCGAGCTGGGCCGGCAGAAGTTTGTCGGTATATTCTTTCAAGTGATCGACAGCAAACTTCGTCACCCGCTCCCTGGCAGCATCATCGGCCTGGGTCTTGGCCTCCTTCAAAATGTCGACCCGGGCCTCCGCAATGGCTTGCTTGATCTGCTCCGGTACGCTGATGGTGAGGGACTCGAGCTTGGCAGAGAGGGTATTGAGCTCGGCCTCAACATCCAACTTTGAGAGTTGGGGGGATGGAGCAGCATCAGCAGCGGTCAGAGCTTGATCACCACCTTCATTCCTTGGTGGCGATTGCTCCGGAGTTTGAATTGCATCAAACTCATCTTCAACGATGGTGGCGGAGTTGTAGAGGGCGCGAGAGTGAGTGTAGAGGGGGCGAAGGTCGATACCCAGAATCTTGGCCTCGACCTTCATGCGCCGCAGCACAAGAGATTGAAAATTTGCGGCCGCATCCTCCACACTAAAGAAACCAAACTCTGCCTCTAGCTCCAACTCCTCGACCTTCAGCTCATCGAGGGTGGCGACCAGCAGCAAGGCCTTGAAAACGTAATAATAACTCGACTTACAGACCAGAAAGAACTGGAGGCGAGTTGCGAGGTCGAGGGACTTGGGGAGTTGCTCAATCCCCGGCACAGGTCGATCACCCTCAGCCTGGCCTCGGCCTTCATGGAGGCCACCATGGAATGAGCTGCAGACACGGGCTGCTCGGAGAATGGCTTGACGGGCAGGACGACGTCTTCCTCCACGGCCACATGCCGAAAGGGGGAAGGCTGGGGATCGTCCTCCGTGAGATCCTCGATCTCCACGGAGCCTGCGCGTTGGACTGCGGGGGAAACGACAACGACCTGCGGGCGGGGAGATGCAGGTCGTTGCTGCGAGGCGGACGGCTCAATGGCAGAACGGACTGGAGAGGGAGTCCGTTCGGCTGAAGATGAGGGCGATGGGGAGGGCGAAGGCGGCCTGCGGGAAACTGGCTCTTCGTCCTCCATTGGAAGGATGCGGTGGAACGGCCTGATAGGATCAGCAGAGGCTGATTGCGTCCTGCGAGGAGAAGACTTCTTCGCAGGTGGAGTCTTCTTGGCAGGGCGAGAGGGCACCGGCTCTTCATCGGCCTTTCTCTTCTTTTGCACAGGACGAGTCGGAATCCTCCAATCGATCTTGGATTCTCCGGTCTTGATGAGGTGCGCCCTTACATGGTCTGGCGACCCATAGAAAATTTGCGGCGCCACCCCCAAGGCCATCTCCATCTGGTGGAGATCTTTCGGAATGAAGATATGGGGGAAGGACGGCTCATCAGTCCACTTCCTGTTTTTGAAGTAGGAAATGACGATGCAGGTCGCCTTCGTCCCAAGGCGAATCGGCCTCTTCTCGCTGTGGAGATGCACTCCCACCACAGCTTCTCCCTCCATTTCACAAACGATCTGCCTGGCCTCATCCCAGAGCAGGGAGACCAGCAATTTTGCCCAACTTATGGGCAGGTCGAGGATCACGGCCACCATTATCTGGAACTTCAATGGCGTGACCTGGTCGTGATTCCCGATGTGCCCTAGAAAGCACTTCTGCACGAAATCCATCAGAAGGCGGTATTTGGGGCGGAGCTCGTTTCTCTTGAACGTGGTCGGCAAGAACGGCCTCTGCTCCATCAAAACACGATCGGAAACGTGCTGCAACTGGTCGCGAGAGATCTCGGAGAGTTGCATCATCCCTCCCTCCCCAATACCGAAAGCGGCCTTCACGGCGTCGAGGACATTGATGGTGTGAACGGCCTTCTGGGTTCCGAGGGAGACGGTGTGGGTGGATACAGAGTCGTCTTTATTCCAGTTATAGAAAAAGGCACTCACAATCTTGGTGAGTTGCTTCGGCGGATGGGCGGAGATAATCCGGTGGAACGGAAGGCAGGTCTCCCCCAGAGCATACATAGACTCCAGATCGCGAAACCCGAAGGTTTCACGCACTATACAGGGCTCGTATTTGATGTGAGACTTCAAATACGTTTCGATCTCCTCCCACTGCATTTCCTTTCGGCCGGATGTTGATTTTCCTGCAATTTTAGTGTAGATGAGTATGAGTGTTTGACAGAAAATGGAAGAGAAACGATGAAAAGGCACAAACTGCGGCTGGTAGTTTTTAGCAGATACTGAAAAACTAGGGTTGCAGATGATGAAGAAAGTAATGTTTCAAACGAAATCGACATGATATATATAAATATTTTGAACGGTTGAGATCGTTTGAATTTGAAAGGGTTAAAGTTTTCCCTCCCAACCACGTCCGCATGATTAAAGCGCGTGGAATGTGAAACGGTTCACATCCGCGCGTGAGATAAGAGAAACGTGCGTATAATGGCACTTTTTCAGAAAGGTGGCAGGGAATTAAATGCAACATTGGTCAATGTGTCAATATTTGACACTTGACTAGATGTGTTGCAAAAGTAGCAATCATTATTCCCTTTTTCCTTATTTTCTGCAACCTAACAAAGCCTTAAATAATGTAACACATTGAGAAATAAATATCAATAATTAATAGAGAATTCAATGCGTATTAAAGAACTTAAATGAAAGACAAAAGGATGATACTGCCCTTTTGATTCCCCCTTCATTAATGCGGGTGGCATTCAGGTTGATATCGGCCTGATGAAGTGAGAACGTCCTTGATTTGTGATATCGGCCTGGCTAAGTGAACGGCCTGGACTTGTGATATCGGCCTGGTGGCAGACATCGGCCTTTGTTCCCCCTCAAATGATGGATCATTTGGGCAAGTGTTCCCCCTCAATTTTAGGAACACATGTCGATCTGTTGATTTAGACGACGGCCTGTTGATGGGGAACGGTCTATCATTTGACTATCGGCCTGTCGAAAGGATGACGGCCTATTTGAGAGAAACGGCCTGTTGGTCCGCGAACGGCCTGTTGACTGAGGCAGTCTGTTCAAATGGTAACGGCCTGTCGGTTCGCGAACGGCCTGTTGAATTATGAGTGGCCTGATGACTCAACATTTAATAAACCTAACTTCCCACACAGCATTTTGAATCTTTCTTCGGCTAAGGGTTTGGTTAGGATATCAGCCCGTTGAATATCAGTGTGTATCTTCTCAATAACCACGTTCTTCTTTTCCACGTGATCACGAATAAAGTGATGTCGAATATCCACGTGTTTGCATCTTAAATGGAGAACTGGATTTTGAGTAATGGCGATAGCACTCGAGCTGTCGCAGAATATAGGCACTTCACTGACTTCAACTTCATAATCTTTGAGTTGTTGTTTGATCCACAAAATTTGTGCACAAAATCTTCCTGCGGCCATGTACTCTGTACTCGGCCTCTATGGTGGAGGTGGCTACTGAAGTTTGTGTCTTTGAGAACCATGATATCAGCTTATTCCGAGAAAGTGGCAAGTACCCGAGGTAGATTTCCTATCGAGCTTGCACCCTGCATGATCAGAATCTGAATAACCTGTAAGCTGCAAATTATCATCACAAGGATACCAAAGACCTAAATTTGTGGTTCCTTTGATGTATCGAAGAATTTTCTTTGCTGCTTCCAAGTGGGATTCCTTCGGATTAGCTAGAAATCTAGCACACACTCCAACTGCATAGGTGATATCAGGTCGACTCGCAGTTAGATAAAGTAATGAACCAATTATACCCCTGTACTGTGTTATGTTGGTAGGTTTTCCTTCAGGATCCGGGTCGATCTTCCCACCAGAGAGCATCGGTATTTTGACGGGCTTGCTGTCTTTGACACCAAACTTATCGACCAGCTCGTGTGCGTACTTTGTTTGGCTAATGAAGATTCCTTCATCGGACTACTTGACCTGCAACCCTAGAAAGAAATCCATTTCCCCCATCATAGACATTTTATATTTGTCGTCATGAGGTTACCAAATTTTTCGCATAATATGGGAGATTTAGATCCAAAAATAATGTCATCAACATAAATTTGTACTAAAAGGATATGTTCATTCACTTTGATAGTGAATAGCATTTTGTCGACTGAACCACGCTTGAATCCCGATTCGATGAGAAAGGATGATAGCGTCTCATACCAAGCTCGAGGAGCTTGCTTAAGTCCGTAGACAGCCTTATGTAGCTTGTAGACTTTGCTTGAATCACCCTCCTCGAATCCAGGAGGTTGTTCCACATAGACTTCTTCTTCGAGAACGCCGTTGAGGAACGCACTTTTTACATCCATCTGGTAGACTTTGAATCGTTGATGAGCGGCATAAGCTAGAAACAGCCTTATAGCTTCTAATCTTGCGACGGGGGCAAACGTCTCATCATAGTCGATTTCTTCTTGTTGACAGTAACCCTTTGCTACCAATCGGGCTTTATTTCTGACAACTTCTCCAGATTCATCTCTCTTGTTTTTGTAAACCCATTTGACTCCAATGACGCCCTGATGATAAGGACGATCAACTAGAGACCATACTTCATTTCTCTTGAATTCATTGAGTTCTTCTTGCATGGCTTCAATCCAGTCAGCATCACAAAGAGCTTCAATGGCATCTTTGGGTTCTATACGAGAGAGATAGCAACTCAGAAGCGCGCTTTCACCAATCGTCCTTCTTGTCCGCACTCCTTGGTTTGGGTTCCCAACAATGAGCTCCTTTGGATGATCATCGATCCAACGTCTGCGTCGTGATCTTTCTTCATTTGAAATGATTGGATCGGGCTCATTAATAGGTTCGTCAAACTCAGGGTGAGTTGAAGGTTGATCAGTGGGAACGTGCTGTTGCTCGGGCTGTTGATCAAGCTGCTGCTCGGACTGTGTATTGAGCTGCTGCATAGCTTCATCGAGCTGCTCGATTTGTGATGTAAGGTCGTTAACAGCATCAGTCTGGGGAACTGAGGATGGGGGATCAGCCTGGTTAATTCCGGCTGATGTATTACAGGTCGATGTGGGAACATCACTTGCATCATTTCCCCCTTGCTGTGTGACCTTCGGATCCAATTGATCCTCTTCCTCTAGATCAGTTGGAGTCCATACTAGCAGGTCGTCGATGGGGGAGTTAGACGGCCTGTTAGTAGCGGACTGATCTGGACCTGTACTTAATTCCCTGTACAGACAAGTAGATTCATCAAACACAACATGAGGTGTTACCTCCACAACTAGGGTTTTCTTGTTAAAAACTCTATAAGCTTTGCTAACCTCCGAGTATCCTAAAAATACTCCTGGATCGGCTTTGCTATCAAAAGTTTTTAATTGAGATTTCCCATTGTTATGGATGTAACACAAGCATCCAAAAGATTTAAAATACTTTAACCTGGGGAGCTTGTTGTTCCACAGCTCGTATGGAGTCTTTCCATGTCGGGTAGTGATGATCGACCTGTTTTGGGTATAGCAGGCTGTATTAACAGCCTCTGCCCAAAACTTCTTTGGAAGGTTGGTTTCATCCAACATGGTGCGAGCTGCTTCCTTCAGCGACCTGTTACGGCGTTCCACTACGCCGTTTTGTATGGTGTGCGAGCTGCTGAAGTTTGATGATGAATTCCACTCTTTGTGCAATATTCTTCGATCATCGCATTGATAAATTCGGTGCCTCGATCAGATCGAATGGAGATGATGGATTTCTCCTTTTGATTGCACAATTTGCTCAGCAACGCGGGTAGCTTCTCCAAAGTCTCCTTCTTTTTGTACATGAAAATAACCCAAGTAAATCTAGAATAATCTTCTATAATAACGAGAGCGTATTTTCTACCGTTTATACTCAAGGGAGTGACTGGACCAAAGAGGTCGAGATGGAGAAGCTCAAGAATTCGATTTGAAGCTTGTGTCGTCACACTTGGAAAGGATGATCTTGTTTGCTTTCCAGCTTGACAGGCTTTACAAATGTGATCACGATCGAAAACTTGATCTGGCAGGTCGTTCACCAGTTTGTTGCGTGCAAGCTTGTTGATGGCCTTGAAGTTCAAGTGACTCAACCTCTTGTGCCATAGCCGGCTTGTCTCGGAATCAGCCTTTGTGATCAGGCAGGTCTCTATCCAATCAGTCCATTGAACTATATAGAGTCAATCCTGCAAAATTCCGGTAAGCAGTATTTCTCCTTCCTCATTTTTCACGAGACATTTGTTAGCAGTGAATTCTACTCGTTTACCACTCGAGCAGAATTGCGACACAGAGAATAAGTTATGATGAGACCTTCAACATACGAGACGTTAGAAATAGTTGTTTTACCAACTTTTAGATCGCCCTGGCCTCTTGTGAGACCCTTTGAATTTCCTCCAAAGGTTACAAGTGGCCCATCTCGTTCTTGATAGTTTGATAGTAGCGTTTTGTCACACGTCATGTGCTTGGAGCATCCACTATCAATGATCCATACAGCTCCACGAGCTGCTTGGCTCCTTCTTTGAGCCTTCCCAACCTGCAATTAGTTAAACTTAGCAACCCATTTGAGATTGGGTGCTACATCGGTTGCGGGAATGGCCTTTGGAACCCATATTTGTTTCGCCGGTCTGCTTCTATCCGAGGCTGAGGACGAGGCAGTGGCGGTCTTGGGCTTGGGAGCCTTGGATTTCTTTGAGCGAGGGCGACGAGGCTGATTGTAGTGCTCTTCATAGAAACCAGGTTGATACTGCCAATCTTGAAAGTTTGACTGTTGAGGATAGTGGCAGTAGCACCCTTGATAATCAGGATAGATGAACTGAGGGTGATACGGCCTTTGATAGTACTGGCCTTCATATTGCCCTTGATGAACAGCCTGTTTTTGATAGGTGGGGGCAGGTCGACATTGCTGGGCAGGTCGAATCTCTTTCTTTTGAGGAACAGGCTGTTCCTTCTTTTGTTGCTTTAAGAGAATGGCTTGGGGCTGTCGAACTGGATTCTTTAGCTTGACCATCTTATCTGGGAGAGCTTGATGAGCTTTCCGGGTATTCTTTGATTTCGACTGCACCTTCACAAACTTGACCTCGCAGTCTTTATCCTTGCTTTCCTTGGATTCTCCGCTGAACCCAATTCCAGAGTGATCGCGCGGATTGCGTTGCATGGATTGGACCTCTTCAAGTTACTTTCCGCTTTTCTTCAACTGACTCAGGGTGAGTTGAAGCTTTTCTTCCTTTTCACGAGGAGTTCGTGTTGAATAACCAAGTCAGCCAACTTTGATGTAAGGCTGTGTATTTCGGCATCTTTGATCTTGAGGGACTCGTCCTTCTCGAGCGCCCCGGTATCGAACTCCTTAACCCGGAAAGTCAATTCTTCAACCTTTGACTTTAGGGCTTTGATCTCCCTTTCTTTCTCTTCATCATAGGGAGTGAATTTTTCTTCCAATGCTAGCTTGTATTTTTCATTCTTATTCATCAGCTCAGCATTATCTCAACGACCTCTTTGAGTGTATCCACGAGATCGGCATAGTCATCGAGCTGTTTCTTGATTTCTTCCCAAGACACAGCCTCGGATAGTTCTTCACCTTCTTCTGCACATTCATCATCAGAGAAAGAAAGTGAAATGGGTTGAGGAACTACCTTTGAAGATCCCACGGTTTGTTGGAGTTCTCCAACAAAACACTCTTCATCATCACTTTCATCGAAAGCGATGTAGCCCTCGTCATCACTTGACGAGCTGTCTGAGAGGTGAGCTTCCTTTGTTTCTTCGGTGATCATGGCAGCTCGTTGTTCCTTGAGCTTCTTATCGCGCTTTGCACGGAGCTCGTCTCTCTCGGCCTTTGTCAGATCCGGGCAATCGGTCTTATAGTGACCCGGCCTGCCACAACCAAAACAGCCACCCTCGGGTGTGATAGAAGAATTGAAGGTTGAGGGTTTACCTTCTCCCTTTTTGTCAAGGCGGTCGTGGTTGCGGTTTGAGAAGTTTCGCTTGTTGTCACGGTAGAATTTCTTGATTTGACAACCTTTCCTAGGAGCTTCTCATTTCTCCTAGCAGCTAGAGCATAGTCGAGAGTCATCTTCTCGAACTTTTTGACGATGGACTCGTCAATCGAGCTTGGGGTAGCAACAGAGGCTAAGACGGCCTTGAAGGCTACCTCCTTGTCGTTCTTTTCATCGGCCTTCTTGCTGGTGGAAGGCTGTGCTGATCCGTGGATGCGGATCATTTCATATTCATTTCCGACAAGAATGTCGAAAAGATCTTCAGTGGAGAGAGAGTTGAAGTCGGTGCGAGCTGGATGCATGGTGGTGTATACGTGCCAGTTTGCGGGTAGGGCACGCATCACTTTAAGATTCTTCTCGCGCTGCGTATATTTGAGAGGATTGATTGCAGCGATTTCGAGAATTATTTCGGTGAAGCGAATCTTCATTGCTTCAATGGTTTCACCCGAAATCATCTTGAAGTCATCGAACTTGCTGCACGCCATGGACAGCTTGTTCTCTTTCATCTCCTCTGAACCCAGGCTGATGGACCGGAGAGTGTCCCACATCTCTTTGGCAGTCTCAAGATTTCGGATCTTGGCAAGATAGACGCCCTTCACGGTGCTAGAGATGAGTCCCTTTGCGTAATCATCGAGGCTGGCCTCCTTCCTTTCCTCGGTTGTATAGTCGCGAGAATTTTTGAGGACTTTTTCGTATGTGGCCTCCCCGGGAGACGTTCCATCAACGATGATCTTCGCTGCATAGATGGGAGAGGGGCCATTTTCGATAATCTCCCACATAAGGACGTGATGTGCCTTGAGACACATGTTGATACGGAAGCTCCAGTCTTCATAGCCTTGAATGGAGAAATCTTCACAAACTGAGAAGAGAAGCCTCCATTGCAAATAAAATGATATGATATGAATGAAAAGATTTTTCAAAAGGATCGGTTCAAAATGACCAAAAGATTGATAAAACCTTTAGCATGCAAAGCAGCGGTCAAAAGAACCACTGCTCTGATACCACTTGTTGGTCTCGGAAAAGAGTAATTGGTGTATGGGGGGGGGGGAATACACCAATGCCAACCGTTTTTGATGTTTTATAAAATCAGGTCGATCAGAAGGTCGATTGTCAAGGTCGATCCTTATCAGAGGCAGGTTGATCTATCAAGCTCGTTTGATAACAAGCTTGATTTATCAAACTGTTTATGCGGAAGTTGGTGGAGGTTGATTACTCTTTGAAAAAATCTTCCTTAAGCCAATGCAGGTTGTTTCATGAAATGCAGGTTGATGCTCGTCAGTTTGATAAGATATTGAAAGAGCGATAAGTAAAGAGAGAGAGAGAGACACCACGATTTAGCGTGGTTCGGAGAAACCCTCCTACGTCCACGTCAGGTCGACTCAACCTGAGAATCCCTTTACCTTTGGATTCAACCTCTCTCTTATTTATACTGACTGAGTATCAGTTCTAAATACACTCTAACTTGAATATATCTAGACACGAGTTTTGGGTCGTGAACCTTACAACCTTTCATACAGAAACGTACAAACAACCTTTCACGAATTACAGAGCTTGACTAACTCTATAATGGCGAAGAACACAAACGAACTTTCTAACTTGGAACGAGTCGGAGAAGAAATTGTTTGAATCAATGACAAGCAGCAGTGAACGCTTCGTCGTTGTGGCTTTTATCGGAATCTGAAATCTCTCTTTGACAAGTGTTTGGGAAAATAGTGGAATTTCGAACACTTGAATAGATATGAAATTGAGAGAGATTTTGGCAGAGTTTGGCGTTGATAGCTTGAGTTTCCCTTACTTGAATCCGATAATGGTTGAAGTATGTATAGGCAGTTTTGAAAAACTAGCCGTTGGAGTCAGGATGACGTGGCACTAGCCGTTGGAGGCTGACTCACTTCTAGCCGTTGGGAAAGTTCGTCCTTGCTGGCACACCACGTGGCAAGGATCAGGTCATGTTGCTCCATGAAGGCGGAGCATCGACCTTGATATGATAATCCAGCTCTTGAAATCTTCTAAGTCAAAGCAGGCTGGAAGCTTGAGAAGGAAGGTCGATAGACAGGTAGATATGCCAGCTTGATCCGAATGAGGCAGGTCGATAAACGACCTTTCTCTTACAGAGTGGATCAAACTTGCATTTAGAACTATAGAGAGCATCGACCTGCACTAACAGGTAGCAGGTCGATCTATCGGCCTTGACCCTAAACAAGTAAAAATTCCTAACTGTGGTTTCGATAAACATCATCAAAATCAATCTGCAAGGGGTTCCCAACACGACGAATGATGGAGAGTTCGAATTAATCTAATGCCATGTCTTCACATTGTTTCACCCCACGTCGTTCGTTTATTCTATTTCGTTTTCCTTTTCTTGAGTCGCGACCTCACTTGGCTAGTCTAAGCGGGGTGGGGTCGTGACAAATATGTAATCTCCCTAGGCTTTATGCGATACCCAATGAGCTGATATTGAAGCTTAATCAATAGTCTATATGTGTTAATTAATCTATGTTTAGGCAAACTATGTTACTCTATGCATGGTTTTAGATTTATAATTATAACATTGCCTATAAGTTGTCATAGTATGTGTATTTATTATAAATTTGGCAACAATATTGTAAAAATAGTAAAAATAAGTATTATAGTTTGAATCCGCCTAGCCGCCTAGGCGCTAGTCACCCATCCACCGCCCGACTAGTGCCTAGCACTTTTTAGAACATTGGCGGCGGTAGAAAAAGGTAGAAACTCGAAAAGTTTTTTTTGGTAGAGATGGCGGAAATTCAAAAAGTTTACGACACTGTAAAGTGAGGGATTGGCGTATTGAGGAAGTTATTCATACCCTAGTTTTCACATGTTCACTGTCACCCCGACTGTCCCATCGCGTACCAACTTTATTGGTCCCCCAACCGCCATTGCATTAAATGGCATTCACACGTACCGTGTTCGTCTTCGGCGAGACGTTACACATTCGACTTCATCACATGTCACTCTTTTGACGAGGTAATGTTCATCTTCGGCGAGACGGTACGCATTCGACTTTGTCAATTGTCACTCTTGTCTTCGGCGAGACAAGGTAATTGGTTCGTGACTCATATCGACCCAAACTTGACCAAAAACCTCCGTCTCTGGTTCAAAATATGGGACGTCTGCATCGCCGCTTTCCACGGCCCTTGCTCTCGGTGCTCGGCGACTCCAATGCCTGCATCCTCATCTGCTACTCATCACCCGTCTTTCGTGCTTTGATGGCCTTGAAACTGTACCTTTCTTCTTTCTCTTCATTAGGTGTGGCATCTGTGTCGTCGGCCAAATTCACGATCTGTTGTGAGCTGCCTTCATCGCCTTCGAAATTTAGATCGGTCGAAGGTAGGGAGGCGCAACCTTGTGGAGAAAACTTTGGAAAATAAGTATCGGAGAGTAACCCGCTTGATAACTGGCTTAGGGAGAGAATTGATATCCACCTTGTAAAGAAGAGTGATGACAAGGGTTGGCTGAAAGGATATGGGCCCATCCCCTTAGCCCAAACAAAGGGCCCAACCGAAGTTAGGCCCATTAACGAAGTCAGGCATATCGGAGTTAGGCCCACGAAGGATTCCATACCTAATGGACGTAGAAGATGAGATCGCAACATACAAGGAAAGTGATATGCATGGAAAGTTTAGATATAGTAGGATTCTATGTGAATGCATATAAATAATCGTTAAGTTGGGAAGAGAGGATTCATACACACTTCTTGTACTCAAACACTAAACCCTAATAAGAAAGTCGCCATCTATTTTTCTCCTGTGGACGTAGATCTATCACCATAGATCGAACCACATAAACCCTACTGTGTTCTTTCATTTTTCATCGTTCTTGTTTCGTTCTAGCCATTAATTAGATCGCATCAAAATCATACTTGATCACTGGCGCCGTCTGTGGGAACGTAACAAAATTTGTAGATCGGGCCTTTCTTGTTGTTGATCGAATTCCATGGCCCCCAGGAAACGACTGATGAAAGTTTCGAGAACCACTCCTGCTGCCACCAAGAGCCAGCGAAATCCGGTGCAACATGAGGAGCACCGTGAAGAACCTGCAGTACAACACGGAGAGAACGCCGACAACGACAATCAGAACCGAGGACAGAACGGCGAGTTGCCACCTCCTCCACCCCCTCCAGAGGGAAACGTCTCGGGCAACCAACTCGGTGGGCGTACTCCAGAAGCGCACATCGAAACCCTCACCGCGGCCCAGGAAGAGGACACTTCAGGTCGAGAGCCGACCCAACGATCAATCCTGCCAACCTAGCGGTAGGAACCCAGCGTGGGAACCCTAATTTTGGGACATGAACTCACCCCGATGCACCACCTCGTGGTCAATCTGACATCGAGGACCTAATGAAAGCATTCCTCAATACCAAGAAGGCTCAAGAACTATTTCGGCAGTACGAACAAGAACATCGAGGTGGAAATCAACAACCGAGAGGAGGAGGCCGAGGTGCCTCCTGTCCACTTCGGCCTCGGTTTTGGCGGGATGAGGATGATGGTCCGAACAGGATGACACCCAAACGGGACGATTTGGAGAAAGGAAGTCTGCCAGAAAATAAAGTCGAGGCCCGAAGGATGTCAAGCAAATCACTACGCTATCTCTACCAAGAAGGTACTCTCTACAAGAAATCATATCTACAGCCCTTACTCCGATGCATAGGGCCAAATGAGAGTAATTATGTGACGAGGGAAGTACACGAAGGAGCATGCTGATACGATCCTTGACGACCGATAACACACAAGACGCAAGCGGAAGACTTGAAATTGATAGAAAAGATGGAATATCCCAATATACCTAAAGTCTAACCCCACAAATGATATAGAATCGGCCTAAACCCCCAATACCCCAAGTGGTGATCGCCTTAGTCACACGGAGACGATGAATGACACACAAACGAGGGTGATGAACTCGATTGATTCGCCGGATAAAGAATTTCTTGGTCACACCATAAGAAATTCGATCATAAATCTCATAAGAGAAATAAACTGAAGTATTATTGATGAATAAAAGTGTTATTTTCGTCACCTATGAATGAGCCTTATTTATAGGCTTCAAAAAGTCCTAATTCCACAAGGAAACTACTTAAAAACTTATCCTAAAAGATATCAAACCAAATCCTAGTCTAAAAAGGAATAAAATCATTAAAATAATGCTGAAAATTAACCTACCAACTATAGTACTCATAAAAAACGAAAATTAATAAAAATAAACTACTAAATAAACTAGTAAATAATATCTTCCATCTTTATCCCATATCATCTATAATTCTGGGCCTCCGGGCTTCGAACCATGACTTACGGGCTCCATCACATGCGGAAGTCATATTGGACCTCGGGCGCTCGCAAGAAAGATCATGAAGTGGGGATACTACCGGCCCACGATGTTGCATGACTGTGTCGAGCTCGTGAAGGCGTGTGAAAAATGTCAAATTCACGCCAACATCAAGAGACTGCCACAGACCGACCTCGTCAGCATGCAAAGCTCATGGCCTTTCGCGCAGTAGGGAATTGACATCGTGGGACCGTTCGAAAAGGCACCTGGACAACTTCAGTTTTTGATATTCGCCATCAACCACTTCACGAAGTGGGTAGAAGCGGAGCCGCTAGCTAAGATCACGAGCAGGGACACTAAACTTCTTCTAGAAAAATGTTGTGCGCCGATTCAGAGTACCTCACATCTTGGTTTCGGACAATGGAACTTAATTTACAGACAGAATCATTAAAGAATGGTGCGAGGAATTGAAAATTCAACAGAGATTCACTTCGGTTGCTCATCCTCAAGCGAACGGTCAGACCGAAGTCACAAACAGAACCTTAGTCAAAGGACTCAAGACTCATTTGGACAAAGCTAAAGGGAAGTGGGTGGAACACCTCTCTCATGTTTTATGGTCATATCGCACAACACATCGCACGTCCAACGGCAAAACTCCCTACAGCCTGGTTTACGGGAGTGAAGTTGTTATCCCAGTCGAGATCGAAATCCCTAGCCCGAGAATGATCCACTTCTCACCCGAAGTGAACGAGGAAAATCAGCGCACCGATCTGGATTTATTGGAAGAAAGACGGGACCTCGCCTACATAAAAGAAGCTAGATACAGACAGCAGATGACAAGGTACTACAAACGTAAAGTCAAAGGCCAACAATTCTGTGTATTCGATCTTGTTCTAAGGAATAATGAAGTCAGCAAGGCCGCCAAGCTCGGCAAGCTGGAAGCCACGTGGGAAGGGCCATACCGAGTAAAAGAAGTCCTCGGTAAAGGGTCTTACAAACTTACCCACATGTCTGGGGAGCCACTACCACAGGTTTGGAACATTGTTCACCTTAAGATGTATTATGCATAGAGGATTCATATAGATAGAGTCTCAGTGGAATTTCTTTGCATTTTGAAGTCAAGTTTTTTTCTAGAAGTCAGTTCGCACATTTCATTTTAAATAAATTTCGCGGTTTAATAAAATTTCCTGTGCATTATCATTAAGTCTTGCATATCGTTATCACCTAAGCATGTCACCTCTCTTTTATTCTCCACACTATCCTGACAAGGAAAGTGTGTTACCCTTGAGACATGTATCTCGGTTATGAAATAAATAACGTAAATGCGTATGAGGGGACCAACCCTACCAATATGTCTCGGCAAACCAGGAACCTAAGACTGATGCACCTCGGCAAAACCATGAGACCGATGCACCTCGGCGAAACTCTAAGACCGACGCACTTCAGCAAACATATAAGCCTGATTAGTCTTGGCAAAACACATAAGCCCGATACATTTTGGCCAAAAACAATCATTACAAGTTGATAATACAGAGCTGTTCGCAGATTTAATAGTACAGAATTACAGTCATAGAGAAATCATGAAGAGGAACCGGCACCGGGATCCGGCCTGGAGTTGAACCACCTATCCACAATGGTGGGCTTCAGTATTCATCTATGCTGATCTTTCTACCTCTACCTCGCGTCTGGCTTCGCCCTTGAGAAGCACCTCGGGACGCACTTCAACTTGATTCTCCTACCGGTGTGATGCTGGCCCTTTGACTGCGGATGTGTGGAGGTTGATTAATTTGCAAAGGAAATGAGAGTGGCCTGCTTGAATTTTGTTGGGGACCAACTTGGCCAGATAAAACTACACTCTGTGGACCATTTATCCGTAGACCAGGCTGACTGCGTTGTAGCAAACCAGGTTCGACTTCGGGAAAGGCATCCAACCGTTCTTTGATAACGGGTTGTCGCTCTATGATGCTCTTGAATACTGAGGTCAGACGTTTCAATTCCGCGACTTCCGCATCCAACTCCCACGAAGTGACACCGTACCGCTCCCTGTACTTTGACGCATTTCTGCACTGCCCGCAGAGCTTCAGCTTTGACTTCGGATATTGTCGCAAACCCCACTTCGTGAGAACGTACTCATATTCCGAGTGTTCCTACCTAATTGATTTAAGTTTATTCTTAGTGCAGTCATGACGGTCTTTCATGTCTGAGTATCAGGCCTCAAGACCATCATTCTTGACCTGCATGGCTTCATATTTCACCTCTGACTCATTTCGGAGGTAGTCGACTATGTCATTCAAGCGAGCTATTTCAGTGTCTTTGGAATCTACGAGTCTTTTCAGGAATTTCATCTCCTCCAAGTATGGAGATAGCTCTATTACTTCGGCATTTGATTACAATAAAGCATTAAAGACGCAATCAGCATAATGGAAAGCATTTCATTCAACTAATAGAAACAAGTCCAAGTACAGTTCTAGTTTACAGAAAGCCATTAAAAAAAAAAGGGGATCCATTGACCCCTCCTAGGTCGGCAGTCTTCTCCTGCTGGGTAGCCGAGGTGCCCTCAATCCCGACCTCGCCTCCCTTCCCCCTTGAAGCCTCAGCCGATACCTTCTTAGCGGTGTCATCACCTCCACAAGTCTTTATGACCTCGGCCTCTTCGTCTTCGGACTCCGTCTCCTCATCTTGGCCGAGGTCAGCGATGGCATCTTCAAGGGAAGGATTCTCATCGACCTTACACTCCAGAATGGACTCTGAAGTAAGAAGGGTGCCGAAGGAAGCTAGCTCGTTGATGAGAGGGAAGGTGGCGGCGAACTCCACGATGGTGGCAGCGTACTACGACAGCATATCCTTGGGAGTCCAGACTTCGTACCCGAACTTGGACTTGCCCAGATAGGGGTACTCCTGTTTCACTAAAAAGTGTTCGCAATAGAATGAAATCCTAGCGTAGCACTAGCAAGTAAAACCTAAGTATCGAATCTCAAGGAAAACTTAATAGGGCAATTAATTATGTAGTAAATCCTAATCTAGCCTAAATCTAGGAAAGCAAGTAAATAAGATTTTTGGGTTTTTGTTTTAAATCCTAGGCAAATAAAATAAATCAAAGCAATAAATAGAAGCAAGTAAATAATTAATCTAAGAACAAGTAAATAAATCTAAGAATTAAACTAAGGTAAAACGATTAAACTACCTAGGCAAGAATCAAAAAGAAAGCGATAAAGGAAGCAACGAAGAAAGTATAAACTACTCTAGACATGATGAATGAAATCTGGAAATTAAAAGAAAAATAAATCTAACCTTGAAAGCTTTAAAAACGAGAGAATTGAAATCGTAGGAAAAACGAATCTAAACTTTAAACTAGAAATCGAAAGAAGGAAATTAAACTAAGGAAATTAAAAGAAGCAATTAAGAAATCGAATCTAAAATTAAGTAAAGCAATTAAGACAAGTAATGAAAGCAATAAATAACTTACGAGAATTAAACGAAGAACGAAGAACGCAAAGTAAAAGAAAAGTCTTGAATTGAATTGCACGAACAAAGAATCCGGATCCGAACAAAGTAAAACTAATCTAGAGTATTTAAGTGCGAGAAACTAAAGCTAAAAGATGATAAAAGATGTCTTCAATTCGTGTACAAGGAGATAATATATATACTAGGTAAAAACCTAGACATAAAAGGAAAGGATTTCTGGCCGCCTTAGTTGGACCGCCGTCCAGAAGTTGGACGGGCGCCCAGAAGTTGGACGGCCCGTCCAAAACACGATACTGCACACAACTTTGCTCAAACACGCTGGATGCCATCCAAAGCTCTTGGACGTGATGTTGGACGGCCGTCCAAATGAGTTGGACTGCCCGTCCAACTCTCCAATCTGTCCTCCGACGTCCGAACATCGTCTTTTCCTCCCTTTTCGTCCCGTTTCCGCTCCTTTTCATCCATAACCACCTACAAGTACCAAAAACTCCAAACAACCAAATCATAGCCATAAACACACATAAAGACAGGAAAACACAACGAAAACGGACTCGAAAACACTACGAAAATCCTAACATCTAAACACCAATCAAAATCCCCCACACTTAGATCTTTGCTTGTCCTCAAGAAATATAAACATACAACTTAGACTCAATCCAAACAATTCAAATCATAACCGGAATCGACAAACTCAAACGATGTCACTTTAATCCCAAGTTACGATCAATCATCATCAACGAACTATGTGGCTTATAAATCAACCCAAGCAAGAGGAAAAGCAATGATACACACATCTCACAAATATCTAGATCACCACAACTTAGACGTCTAGCCTACTTCCCCTTTTTATTCAACACATAAACAACTCTTTTTTTTTTAACACGTGAACGTTTTTGGCACATAATTCACTAGATTTAATCATCGATGGGTCACATCGAGCCTCCTAGTGCGGTTTCTCGTACCCATTGTCAAGAGGGGTAGAATGCCTACGAACACTTTATTCTAATATACACGAGTATCATCTAGGACATAGTTCATGAAATGTGATAATTCGAGGGTCCCTCGAAGCCTTTTCATGTGGTTTCCCATGCTGATTACTCTAGTATTTTCATACGTTAAAAGTAAGAGGAGTAGAATCCTATCAACTCTTTTATTCACATAAAACACAACTCTTTTTTTTTATTATTATCATAAGGGGAAAGTAAACTAGCAATTTAAGTAGCAACAATCTAGATTTATCACTCAACCAAAAATCATAAATCATTTTCCTCAAAACTCAAATCAATTCATGCCCCACAATTCACCGAATCATAATCAATCACAACTCAAGATTAAACCAACCTAATTTATGCTCAAATCAATTCCAACAACTAAAGATTCCATCTTTGAATCATTCACATTGATCCTAAGTTACATGCTTAAAGGGCTCAAAATCAAACAAATTCCTAAGTGAGGGAACATGAAGACTCGATCACAAACTAGACTCGGTCAAACCAAATAAGACTCGATCAACAAAACATAAAAACAAAAAATTGCATGCCAAAAGTTCAAAGACCCCCCCCCCCCCCACACACACACACACACACTTAAAATCATGCAATGTCCCCATTGCAAGAAAATAAAAAGGAAAGGGATAGAGAGAACTTATCGCAATATGACGACCAAATACTCAAAATCTCGAGAGACTCCAAGTATCACCTACAAAACAAACACAAAACACAATACCAAAGCGTAAAATCGAACAAAATATAGAGATCAAAATAAAAGACACAAACAAGGCTATTTTCAGTTGAAAGGATCTTGGAACCGTGGGTCATTCCATCGGGGATCGAGAGTTGACCAAAAACGGGAAGCGTTCAAGGTTGGACGGCCGTCCAACTCAAGTTGGACGGCGTCCAACTCGCCAATCTGTCCGACGTTGACTGTTCTTCTTGTCTCGACCTCTCCTCACGTCAATCCTTGCATACTACTCCCTGCACGAAAAATCAAAAAGAAAACAAACGAAAACACGAAAATAACAAAATGAAAAATGAAAAATAAACTAAATATATAATTTTTTTTTTTTTTTTTTTACATGGGTTGCCTCCCACCAAGCGCTTATTTAACGTCATTAGCTTGACGAAGGATACAATCAACCCAAGCCCGTAGCACCAAGCGACGTTTTGATGCTCCTTGCGACACACTCACTCTCCCTTTTTGAACAATCTCGAAGATCAAGGATGTGGGCCTCATCAACTCTCGACTCCCCCACACTTAGTTCGAACTCCTCCTCAAACATCTTCGAGTTAAACTCTGCAAGAAAAAATGTTTCACAAATGGTGAGGTTAGAAAGAAAAGAGTTAATGACCACTTCCTCATTCGACGCAAGTGTCGATCTTTCCTCTTCCACTTCATCAACCTCCTCCAAATTCCATAGAAATTCCTCGATAATGTCCTCTTCTTCATCCACACAACTAAAGAATTCGTCATCTTCAATGGACTCTTCTTCGTCAATGAATTCTTCAAGAGCTGCTACCCTGTCTGAAACCTCATAAACATTTTCCTCAACAAAAGGGTTAGCAAGCTTAACAAAAGAGCATGAATGAAGAGAGGAAGAAGGAATAGAAGGTGAATTTCCAAAAAACGAAAACGTTACCGAACCTCCTTGACCGACCATGCTCAATGTGCCGGTGCCTACGTCAATCCGAGCTCGAGTAGTGGCCATAAACGGTCGTCCCAACAAGAGTAGATGTCCGGTTGCGCTCTTAGCTCCTTTGCCTTCGTGAAGCACGACAAAGTCGGTAACGACTCGAATTCCACCAACGAGGACAGTGACATCTTCCACAACTCCCAAAGGACTGCTCACGGTGCCGTCTGCTAGCTCAATGCGCATGTCGGTAGATTGAAGGACTCTTGAGTTCATCTTCTCGAAAATAGAGTACGGCATTAAGTTCACCGCAGCTCCTAAATCCATCAATCCCAAAACGGTCTCTCCGCTATCCAAGATAATACTCAAGTCGAAACCTCCCGGATCCCCTCTTTTAGGAAACGAATTGATAGGCTTGAAATCCTTCTTCTCCTTCTTCACAATACTCCGAATAGGCGGAACATAAGATTTGAGCATCTTGTGAAGAGGTTTGGCCTCCTTCTCGGCGTCCTTGAACTCTGTGCGCGGCTTGTCGAAGTTGGACGGCCGTCCAGATGAAGTTGGATGCCGTCCAGATCCTTGACCTGTAAGATGCTGAGAATCGACATTGAGCGCACGTCCAGAAGAGGTGGACGGCCGTCCAGAGTTGGACGGCGTCCAACTCCGGGATCTGCCGGATTTCGGCCGTTGTTCCACTGCTCGCTCGGGCTCCTCCTAACACTTGAACGGCCTTGGGGCGACATCGTGACACCATTGTGTTGTAACACCGTGATTGCATGAGCTTGGTGAGGTGAAACTGGAGGAACATATGGAGGATATGGGGCTTGCACCTCGTGAGCTTGTTGTGGTTGGATCCCTTGGCTCGAAATTCGCCCTGGTTGTTGCATCAAATGCATGGAACCAGAAATTTGGCCAATGGCCGTCTCGAGCCTCTTAATAGTAGCATCTTGGGCTTCTCGGGCCAATTTTGCTTCATGGAGGAATGTGGAAAGGCTCTCATCGACGGGAAGCTTTTGAGGAGGTCCTTGGGGACGAGAATTTGGGTGTGTAGGTGGTGTAGGAGTAGGTTGAGGTGGGTAGTATGGAGGTGGTGGATAATATGGATTGGGAGGATAATGTGGAGGTGGATAATATGGTGGAGGAGGGGAGTAGTATGAATTTGGAGGAGGGTAGGGATTGTTATATGAAGGGGGGCGACGATATTGAAAATTCGGGTTCGTACCTTGCCCTTGAGGTGGTGGTCCTTGTGGCATGTAACCTTAGGCAGCATAGACATCGGCTCCTCCTTCATAAGTGAATGCTCCCATGTTGTGGCAAACCTCCTTGATGTGTCCCAACTCTCCACAAACTTCGCATTGGTCCGGCTTCCTCTCTTCCTCCTTCGGGGCTGGTGCACTTTGCTTCATCTTCAAGCTCTCGAGATCCCTATACATACCGGCAATTTGCTTCTTCAAATCGGGGCTCATCGAAATTGCACTCGCCTCCACTTTCCTCGGTCTAGCTGATTTTTGTTGAGAACTCGCAGCGAGCGTCTCGAAAATATCCTTCAACTCGTCAGCTGTCTTGACCGCTATGTTGCCTCCGGCCGAACTATCCACCATGAACTGACAAGTTTGGTTGAGGGCGTCGTAGAAATATTGCCAAAGCAACTCCGATGCCATTTGATGATGAGGGCATTGTTGAAGTAGCTCTTGGAACCTCTCCCATGCTTCGTGAAACGGCTCATCGTTGTCTTGGGAAAAGTTCATAATCTTTGACTTCACCTCTTGAGTCTTGCGGTTCGGGTAGTACTTGAGCATGAATTTCTCACACACCGCACTCCATGTGGTGAGAGAGTTGGCCGGAAGCTCAAAATACCACGACTTTGCTCGATCCTTGAGGGTGTACGGGAAGCACTTCATCTTCAAGTTGTCCTCCGTGAGTCCCGAGAGTGGGAAAGTTTGCACCACCGTGCAAAACTCTCGGATGAACGTCAAAACATCCTCGTTGGGCAGCCCTAGGTAGGATAGGAGCAACGCCATGTGGTGAGGTTTAAGCTCATGATTCCTGACCGCTTCCGTCAGGACAATCGCCGAAGTGGTGGCTGTGAATGTGGGGCGAGCAAAATCGCCCATGACGACTCTAGCTGCCATGGCTTCGGGCTCTGCAAATAACAAGACCAAAGAGAAGTCTTGGGAATCAATCTCCTCCTTCTCCTTAGCGGCTGAAATCGCCTTCCTTTGATGGATGTTGTTGAAGTAGGGCGCTAAATTCCTTTGAAGACTTCGGCGACCATGCATAAACAACACTCAACAAAAGGGTTAAACGCACCGAGTGGGAGAAACAAGAAATCGAAGTAAACCCAAATAAAAAAATAAAACAAATAAAAATACTACACAATTAAATCGCCTAAAGTTTTCCCCGGCAACGGCGCCAAAATTTGTTTCACTAAAAGTGTTCGCAATAGAACGAAATCCTATCGTAGCACTAGCAAGTAAAACCTAAGTATCGAATCTCAAGGAAAACTTAACAGGGCAATTAATTATGTAGTAAATCCAAATCTAGCCTAAATCTAGGAAAGCAAGTAAATAAGATTTTTGGGTTTTTGTTTTAAATCCTAGGCAAATAAAATAAATCAAAGCAATAAATAGAAGCAAGTAAATAATTAATCTAAGAACAAGTAAATAAATCTAAGAATTAAACTAAGGTAAAACAATTAAACTACCTAGGCAAGAATCAAAAAGAAAGCGATAAAGGAAGCAACGAAGAAAGCATAAACTACTCTAGACATGATGAATGAAATCTGGAAATTAAAAGAAAAATAAATCTAACCTTGAAAGCTTTAAAAACGAGAGAATTGAAATCGTAGGAAAAATGAATCTAAACTTTAAACTAGAAATCGAAAGAACGAAATTAAACTAAGGAAATTAAAAGAAGCAATTAAGAAATCGAATCTAAAACTAAGTAAAGCAATTAAGACAAGTAAAGAAAGCAATAAATAACTTACGAGAATTAAACGAAGAAAGAAGAACGCAAAGTAAAAGAAAAGTCTTGAATTGAATTGCACGAACAAAGAATCCGGATCCGAACAAAGTAAAACTAATCTAGAGTATTTAAGTGCGAGAAACTAAAGCTAAAAGATGATAAAAGATGTCTTCAATTCGTGTACAAGGAGATAATATATATACTAGGTAAAAACCTAGATATAAAAGGAAAGGATTTCTGGCCGCCTTAGTTGGACGGCCGTCCAGAAGTTGGACGGCCCGTCCAAAACACGATACTGCACAACTTTGCTCAAACACGCTGGACGCCGTCCAAAGCTCTTGGACGTGATGTTGGACGGCCGTCCAGATGAGTTGGACGGCCCGTCCAACTCTCCAATCTGTCCTCCGACGTCCGAACATCGTCTTTTCCTCCTTTTTCGTCCCGTTTCCGCTCCTTTTCATCCATAACCACCTACAAGTACCAAAAACTCCAAACAACCAAATCATAGTCATAAACACACATAAAGACACGAAAACACAACGAAAACGGACTCGAAAACACTACGAAAATCCTAACATCTAAACACCAATCAACTCCTGAGCCACGGCATCCAAGGTCGCGGCCTTCATGGAGATCGAGAGAAGGGAGCCCAGTTTGCTGGCAAGATCGGAGAAACGGCTGGTCCGGAGCAACTTTTTCGCCAAGGCCTGGACAACTCCACCCTGCGAAATCATCTATTCCGCCTCACGAGCTCTCAGGGCGGCAACTTCGGCCTCCAAAGCCGAGATCCTCAAGGCTTGTTCCTCATACCGCGCCATGGCAGCACCTTCTGATTGTCAAACCCTCGACACCTCGGTATCCTGCTTCTTGAGATCGCGAGCGAGCCTCAACCTCTCCTCCTCCATAACTTTCTGAACCTCGAATACATAGGCGAAATGAGAAACCGCATCGCGGACGAAGTCGGCGATGCGATTAAGCTCGGAGCATACATACTCCGATCCCTATAAAACGAGACAGTCAGCAAAGTGGTCACCATGAACCACGCACATACACAAGTGAAGAGAGCATATCAGTTTTACCTTGGGAAAAGCTAACTGAGGTGGTTCCTCTCGAATCACCACACACTCTTCGTCGACCCCAAAGTCCTGGGTAGAATGAGTACCCATCGGCTTCTTCCCGACGTCTCAGCGTGGTTTGGAGGAGGCAAGCGACCCCCACACATCGACGGTTCTCTCTGACGACGCGTCATCAGAGATAGACACCAGCTCGATGGCCGAGGTGACCACAGTCCTCAGCCTTTTTCGGTTAATATACTTCTTCGGAGGAGGAGGAGGATGTGGAACTGCTTCGAAAGCCACTGCAAAAAATATGCGAAGTCAACAACAGAAAGAGAGGAAAATAAAACAAGAAAATGACAAAACGAGAAGGAGCCTCACCCCTCCCCGGAGCCACCGAAGTGGCTGGATCATTGGGACTTAGCCCAGCCTGAAACAGTTCGACTTCGGAAAATATATCCTTCACAACCCCATAACTATCTAAGGTCCTCTGCAGCTCGCCAAGTTTTTCATTGGAAAGCCACTCGCTAATCCTACCACTCCTCCAATCAATTGGAGAGCCCCATCGAACTGACAGAAGAAATACTTCTTATGCCAGTCCGAAACCTTATTTTCAGCCTCAGCTCGGAGAGAGAGACGAGACGCGAGGTAGTACCTACTACCCTTGTTTTTGAGAGAAAAAAAGCGACTCACTAGACCTAAGGTCACAGGAAATTGGTGGCGATGAGAAAGCACACCAAGTGCAGTGATCCGGCGGATAACATTGGGGAATAGCTGTGCCACAGGTATGCCGAGGTGGTATTGCAACTCGGAATAGATTGTCGGGTATGGAACGTGAAGACCTCCACGAAGAGAATCTTCGTATACAGTGACAAACCCTAAGGGCGGCCAACATGCATGCCCTATCCTCTTTCCGAGGAACAACAAGAATAGCAGGGGAGGGGGGGGGGGGGGGGGGGGGGGGGGGGGGGAAATTGTAAGCACGGCTAATTTGTGAAAGGTCTTTCGATTTTAGGGACGAAACGTAAGTTTCTACCTTACCGACGGCTGACCCCCACGATTAGGAAACTCTATTGTCATGAAGGAAGGAGTCGGAGAGTTCACGGATACAACCTCTAAACTGACCGATCTATCTAGCACGGACGTGGATGAGGAATGAGATACCGGAATAGAAGAGGAGGAGGGATTCATGGTTGCTTACTGGAAATCTGCGATTAAGGGAAATTTGTGGAAGCTTGATGACGGTGGAGAAGACGATGAACAGTACAGAGAAAAGCGAGAGAGAAAACAAGTTTGATTTCTTGAGAAAGGGGAATGATGCTTGGTGTATCGGAAAAGACATCATATAACCTACGACAACTGTTCGCCTCCACCAACCAATTGTGTCCCAGCTTTTTCGGGAACCCAATCGGCGCATTTAATGCGCCTGACACATGCCGCCTACAACTTCGACTAACTTGCCACTTCGTCACAAAGAGACAATCGGTCGATTTCGTCAATTCTGCAGCTTGATGGAGTTAAAAATCACTATCACTTCGGAAAGGATGCCCAATTGGCTTCGCTGACTTTATAGCTCGGCAACACAGCCAGTGCCAAGTGACTTAGTAACAACGAGCTCCCACTTCGGCAAATATAGAAGTCCATCAACCGACTTGCTCATTTCGACGAACTACACCCGATCTTCTACGTCTTTTGGGGGGGGGGGGGGGGGGGGAGGTGATGTGATAGGATATGGGCCCATCTCCTCAGCCCGAACAAATGGCCCAACCAAAGTCAGGCCCATTAATGAAGTTAGGCCTATCGGAGTCAGGCCCACGAAGGATTCTAAACCTAATGGATGTAGAAGATGAGATTGCAGCAATATACAAGGAAAGTGATATGCATGGAAAGTTTAGATATGGTAGGATTTTATGTGAATGCATATAAATAATGGTTAAGTTAGGAAGAGAGGATTCATGCACACTTCTTGTACTCAAACACTAAACCCTAATAAGCAAGCCGCCATCTCTTTTTTTCCCGTGGGCATAGATCCATCACCATAGATCGAACCATGTAAACCCTACTGTGTTCATTCATTTTTCGTCGTTCTTAATTCGTTCTAGCCATTAATTAGATCGCATCAAAATCATACTCGATCACTGGCGAAAATTGATATCCTCCAACATAAATAGAAGAAATCCTTGAGATCAATTCGGTTGAGGGGGTGAACTAGACTTTGGGGAGATGGAGAATTAAATTAGAGTGTTTGGACTTTTGTAATTGCAAAAATCGATCAACGTTTTTTTATTCAAATAAAATTACTCAATAGTGGGAAGAATTGGAGAAGAATAGAGAAAATTGTATGAAGAAGAAGAATGGTGCGTATGTCATTATATAAAGGAAATTTTAAATAAAAATTGATTTCCGGCCATTTGGCCGAAAAGCAAATTGGTCAATCGCCTACGGCCAAGAGTCACTTTTGATCTCTCGCCCCTCTTTTCTCCTGTGGAAATGCATCTGCCATTTATCGCCCTCTACAGGCTGCAACGGTGAAAAATTAGCTGCGGCTGCGGGATTTACAGCTATGCCGACCGGGCGTTGCTGCATCTGCTAGCCGAAGTTCACTAGCTAGGTTATGTGTACACGAAGTCGTGAACTGTGTGCTCCCAAGAAGGGCCGGTTTATGCAAATGGAAACGTCCGGGAAGGTGGTCACCTTGCCCGACATACTTATAGATATGGATAATACAGTAATGGGAGAAAATGAGAATGCACGTTCCAACAGTTTATTAAATAAAATGATGTTTAGTTTCACAAGTTATTTTGATAAAACCTTGTGATAACTGCAGAATGCATGATTGTAGAATTATTTCTAATATTATTTTGGTATACCCCCACTGAGTCTGAGTATATCAAGTACTCAGCCCTGCTCGTGTTTCCAAAAACTTGCAGATTGAGCGAGGTGGCAAAGGGTGGCAGTGTTGAGAGAAGAATTATTTATATTTGAATTTGGTTCAGAATGAGATACATATCTTCATATATGTATCTAGTTGTTATAGACTTTCCGCTGTACGCCACAACTTTCATTGATATCAAATAATTTGTAACTAGCTTCATGAACCAGTAAATCGAGAATTTCTCTATACTTATTTCAGTCATGAACTTGTATCTTATTCGACTCTACAAGGTTTCTTCTTTGAACATTTATATAATATTTGAGCCTTGAGCTATTTCTATTATTTACGACCGTCATTTGAGTTTTCCCACTTCTTTTATCCAACCCCTAGTCACGCTCCGGCCAAGCTGTCCTTAGGGATAAGGGGTCGTGACATAATAATACAATTGGAATGAAATAATAATAGAATTACAAATAATTAAATAATTATTATACTAATAGATAAAGAAAACAAAACAATTCATCAAAAAAAAAAAAAAAAAAGGGCAGCAGAAGGCACCCCTACATGAAATCTGGTGAAGGATTGTTTCCCTCACCCCTACACCCTTCCCCTATACCTTCTTGAGCCACCAAAAACAGCTTTCCCTTAACCTAAACCAGCAACCTACACTTGCAGAGAGAAGCATGATCATATCGGTAAGCACCTAAGATGTGCCAAAAGCGGATTTTCCAAATCTTACCATCACATGATGTAGCTACAGTAACTCTAATCTCATCACAAGATCAACCCCAAATACAAACCCTATAAATGCCTTCCACACTCCAACCATTGCAGTTTTTCTCTCACTTACAACTCACTAAAACACACGAGAGAGAGAGAAGCAGCAGTAGAGAACAGATCGAAGAAGAAGGAAGGAGTGTGGTGAGCTAGCAACAACAGCACTACTAACTTCTAAGTAACATAAAACCTCAAGTATCTTTAAGCATGATTTAAGCTTCAACACCTAAACAAGAATATGGAAATTTCAGTTTTCATTCCTTTAACAAGCATGCTAAAACTCAATATTTACTTACAAGCATCATAGTGAAAACCAAAGCATGAGTTCGAAACATAAAACGAAACTAGGACCATTCAACTATATAATGTCAATTTTTGTTGATTTTGCCTGTTGCTCTAGTGCTGACCTATTGATTAGTTGTAGATACGTATTATTTCCTTCTCTTCACTATTTATTTGTAGCCACAAACACTATATTGTACTGAGCACACCAATCCAACTTCTCAACCTGATGTAAACTATACAGATGCCTAAGTTTGGCAATTAACTTATAACACCACAACAAAACAAAACCAAAAAAAGATGCAAAGGCTGTTCTCATGTACAGATGAATGTCGACTATGCTTCTTGCGAATAATCCAACAAAGCGAATTTCACTTGCAAACCAATTTTGCCACCCTCAGTTATCAACTTAGCTGCTGTTACCAACCAATGTCCGGGACTATCGTATGGACCACGGGCGACCTCAGTAGCATCGACATACTTGAGCAGCTTTGTAGATCGGACTGGAACAGGAGGGCCATCCGGGTATACACCAGAATTCAAAGTTGCTGGGAGCTGCTTTGAGGCATCAGCAACTGCTCGTTGGGTAAAGGTGAAAGTCGTGCTCAGATTCGTGAGGAAACTCGACTTTCGAGATGCTTCGGGTGAAGATGCCCATTCTGTCTTTCTGATAGTACAGTTAGGAATGTAGGAATAAAGCAGACGAAGGTGGAGAACCTTTTTTGGCCAATTTCCCTTGATCACAAGTTGAGCACCAGTCACAATATATACACCACGGAATTCTTCTCGCGTCCAGCTTGGATCGTGCTTAACTACAGACGAGCATATATTTGAATATCTCTTCCATCTGACTGGTTCTAGGAACTGATCACAAGATTCATATTCGTCCGAACCTCGCCAGAGTATAGTTGGATTTGCTGAGAACAGTGTCATTATATTTGGAAGACTTGACAAATGCTGTACATGAATTGCCAATCGATTGCTTTTTTTCCCTTCCAAATATAGGCGTAAACCAATAACTGGTTTTTGATCACTTGTAACCTGGAATGAACCCGATGGGATATAATTATATCAACATTTGAAGTCATAATAAATATGTAATCAGCAGTGCCAGAGGATAATCCAGAAATCGATCATATAACAATAATAAGCTTTGCAAAAAAAAAAAAGAGTGGGAATGAGGGGCAGTTCAATCACATTTTCATGAAAGCATTAAACAGCACATTTTATTAAACGTATTTCATATATTTCAGTCCGCAAAACAAAAAAAAATTAGACACCGAAATCTATCAAGTGTAAAAGGAGGAATCAAACTTGTAATACAGGACTCAAAACAGGGATTAAATTATGAAGAACGTAGTTGCAGTAGCCCAAACTAATCAGAAGATGAACTCTTCTCCAAAGAGCCAGTAGGCACAATATCTGATCTAGAATAAAAATTCCAGACCAGTTCCCTCAGAAGGAGAGAACAACCAGCAATCCATTTCTAGTTTTCTCGGTCTATCTCAAGAGAAAATGATACCAATACCACAAAGAAATGAATTGTACCATACTAAATAAAATAGGAATATTGATTGGTACCATATTGATTTGAAAAAATAATTACAGGCTTCTATGCTAGGCCATACTGAAGCGCACGGAAGGAACCAACTAACAACCAACAAATAATAACTAACTAAATACGTACTCCATCCGTCCACAATCTTTAGACCTTATTCCTATATTGGTAAATCCACCATCCTTAGACCCTTTCCTTTTTTGGTAGTAGGGCCCCCACAATACACTTTGACATTAACAGTAACACTTTTAACACTTTACACCTCAACACTTTAATACAATTTGTATAATACATGGGCCCAGAATTATTCCACTTTATCAGCTTACATTTTAATTTACTAAGAAATCATCCAAATACGTTAAACTCCATGCCCAGTTTTCTGGGTCTAACAATCATGGACGGAGGGAGTATTAATTAATATATTATTGGTCGTAGTCATGAATTATTTATGACATTCTATCAGCAACAAAATCAAATGGCACAAGCTGATGAATACGAATAAAAGGAACATGAAGTACTACTGAATACTGATGGCACGATCTACTGCCAATGAAATTATATTTTATATATAAAAAAAAAAAAATGTCTACAGAATGATACATACCGACACAAGTATGAACAAAATATTCTTTTAGATGGAAAAAGAGTACTGCCAACGAAATTAAATTTCATATTTAAAAAAAATTGTCTACAGAATGGCACATTCCGCTAAAAGTATGAACAAAATATTCTTTCAGTTTGGATAAAGAGATTTAGCATACCTGAGTAAAGCTTACGTATATTTTTGGGCCCAAGAAACTAAACTGCAATGAGGGGAAAGATGTTTTCCTCCTTTGATGTCTAAGGGGTAACTCACAAAACAAAGGAGCCCATTGTGTAGGAACTTGAAACTCCAAGAAATATGGCAAATCCTCTAACGAAGGTTTGTCTGAAAACAAAAGTACTATGTTAAAAGTCTGTTATTAGGGGATGGCAAGACCACTTGCACAAAAACATGCTGAAATGTTTCGTGGATATGGACTAGACAGGAAATTAATACATGAAAAGGAGACTAAAAACTCTGTGACCTTACATCTTAAATACAAGTTAATGGCATGACTAAGATAGCCACTCCCAGGTATTCCATTTAGCAGAGAAGTAATAGGTATAAATTTGAAAGATACTGCTTCTGGGTTAGCTGCCATTGTCTGGAGCCACCGAGAGTGACTTTGTGCAAACACATCACCACCTCTTTTTGACCAAATAAGTGTGAGCCCCTATAGCAGTTAACAAAAAGAATCGAATCCCAGAAATTTTACAGACCTGATGAATGAGCAGGGAAAGGCAACTTACATCCTTGCTTGATGTTTCTGTGATGCTAGTGAACTGCATAGTATGTGTCTGTAGCATACGACCGAATACTTCGGGAACCTGCACATTGCCGATATTACAAGAACATGTTAAGATATTACAGTGCTATTAGCAAAATAAAGCAAGCACAAAGCCCTGCCCAACAGGAATTCCACAAGTCAATATATACCTTCCTTTGGTTATCTTTCGTTGTTCTCTCCAAAATAGGACTATTAGTATCAGAGAATAAACAATCTCCAAGTTCTTCTAAATATCCCTTGAGTTCAGCTGGTGGAATTGGAGAAGATGGCTTTTGTTTCACACAAAGCACGTCCTGGCCTCCAACAGCCATTCCAACAACTATATGCGTTCCGTAAGTCTGGATAAATCTGGTATTTGTAAAAAATTAACATTAAGAAGTAGTAATAGATGGTAAATGTTAGTTACAAGATAACAAACTTCATCTTCTCCTCATTTAAGCGATCACCAATGTTTTACAGGGTAATTGTAGCACTTCAAGTATTTTTTAGCAAAATGGTTTGATACAATGTTTAATAAACTCTTATGGTGGTTTCTACGGCATAGAAAACACTCAAAGCATGAAATCCTTTGATAATATGATGACTTTTAGAAAGATTTTTTTTATTTATTTATTATTATTTTTTTTGAAGCATTAACAAGAAATTTAAAGACCGTGCTACAGAGTAATCGAGCTCGGGACCTTTGGGACCAAAACTTAACCCCCAACCGCTAGGCCTTCACACACACAATTTAGAAAAATATTTTGTTGACCATTAATGTGTTGTCTTTATTAGGTGGCATGTTTAGGGCGCTGCAAGTGGAATACTCAACATTGGGTGCAGATGTCAATGAACCTAATAACTTATATTGTTGAGGATGATGGTCTAATGCATGTGCCCACTGGCATTGCAGTTATGATTTTATGCAGTTTCACATACGATGATTAAGGAATCATGTTGGTGCTGAAGGGATGACCCACTCCTTGTTTATCTAATTAGTACTCCCTCCGTCCCACCGAATTGTAGGAATTTCTATATTTTATACCTAAACATATATTTAAGAAACGCCTACAACTCGGTGAGACCGAGGGAATAATATTCATCATATAGAGGTCTTTCGGGTGCCTAGGTAAGGAGTCAACAAGAAGACCCTATTAAACAAATATAGCAAAGCAGTGACAAGTTTATGCAGTCCTAGAACAAGATCTTCCCAGTTTAATACTTTGAAATGAGTCAGCATGATATTTCATATCATACTTTAGGCATCCATCCTTATCCTCATTCGGGTATTAGCTTCTTCAAGTGCAGGCAAGCAAGAGGATTGTTGAGCTACTTGGTTCAGTTATTATGTTTCAAAAATTCGACATACATGGTTATGACCCTTACTGGTGTAAATTGCCTTCTTAAATCGAACCTGTAAGCTGATGGGATACTATATTATAGGTTCCAATTTAGGATGTAAGGAGTTTCAAATAACTGAGATGAATAATTCATTGGTTGAATTCCCTTTCCCCATAGGGTCATTGATACGCCTAAAAAATAAATGAGAATGCCTAATTCAAGGGGTTGAGCGTAAAAAAGGAGAAACCATAGGAATCTCATATATTCTTAATGCAAGGATAATGGCAACGTATCCTGTGAATTGATGACAAACAGACATGAGAATGAAGTTCTTAGGTTTGGTCCTTTACTGACGGATGAAGGGAAATGCACAATAATCATATATTTTACAGAGGGGGAGAGAAGACTGCATCTGCAGCTATGGATATTGATGTGGGAAAGCTCCAGGACTTATTGGCTGTTCTTTCGAATTTTTTATTATAACTTGGATTTTCTCAAATACGATTATCACGGTAGTTTAGAAGCATGATGGATAATACTCACTTGGCAAAGGAAATGTAGAGATAGTTACGTTAAAGTAGATCTTAGAAAAGCTTATTAATCTATTCAAGGAATTCCGGAGAAGGTACATAAAACGTTAATTTCATCCTATAACTGGATTATGGGATATATTACATTAGTCACATTTTCTATACTGTGAATGGCACATTGTATGGTAATACCAAGGGAGGCAAAAGACTTTGCCAGGAGATCCAATGTCAACTCCGACTGCTGAAAGATGCAGATCGTTTAATGATATTTGGTAGAGGAGACACTCCGACTATGGAAGTCTTCGCTGATACTTGGAGTAATTGGTTTGATGGCGATTAAGTAAAAAAGCAGAAATCCCAGAGTTATGCAGAAGGAGTTAGCTCCACCCACCTAACTTGCTTTAGAGTATATTTACTTTTCTTATTTGAACAAGGCCTATCAAGTTTCTGGGAATCCCACAAGCTTTCCAGAAACTTACCACAAGGCAACACTCTACTCCAATTGAAAAGATAGCTACTCTGCAAGTGTGGCAAGCCCAAACGGCGGCGACCTCAGAAGGCGAAGCAATTTTGGTTCGGGTAAGATTATTTTTCCTTAAAATTAGGTTTAGAATGTAATTTTGCTTTGGGTCAACATATTTTTACTGTATTTTTATCGTATCTAACAAGAACATACAAAATGTGGCTTAAAAAAAGACGTCCCCAGCGACGTATTTCCAGCATATTTTCGACATCCCCGTCCCTGATATGTCCCCATGATGAGGATGAATATGCATGGATGGGGAGCGTCCTTGTGCTTCATACATAGTATTCTACCAAATTTTGGATAAATCCTCAAATCGGTACATATAAATTGGGAATCTAAATAGAAATTGAGTTTCTGTATCATGATAATCATAGATTTGTTTTTCCCACATTATTATCATATGATTACTTAACTTTATTCCTGGCATTATAAGGATAAAGGCACATATCAACTTAAAAATTACCTGGACAGTGCTGCTGGATCCCAACGAGATGGAACAGACTTCTTGACATGGTCATGGAGTTCTAGTGGTGATGCTGTAAGATGTAAATAATAAATTGAGATAAAATAGCCATCAAAGGCTAAATACTTGGCATCTGCAGCATCATTTAACCAGGCTCCGCTCAGGTCAAAAATGGCATTAAGATAACCAGATGGGACTTTTCCTTGTAATGATGATTTCTGATTAAGTAGCTCTGACATCTGCAAGAAGCTTACTTATATGAGCAAGAAAGACTAACAGAATCTTGAAGCAGAAATAAAAGGACTGCACTTCTATATATTTTTTTTTACTTTTACATTTTACCCTTTATTCTCTACATTTGGCAGGTGTTACAACTTTACAAGTGAAACTCATCTTCAGTGATTCAATCTTGTTAAAAATGTAAGAGATCTGCATAAAAGGTGTATCTGCTATCCCAATCCTTCACTCAGTTATTAGATTTGTTGTGTGTCTGAGAAAGGTCAAGGCTTGTAACAGATTCTACTCATGTGAAAAATACAAAGTATCATAGATAGACCCAAACATGCTAATTCCAGAACTTTGACTTCATAGTCTACCATGATATATGCTGCTAAATATTGATCCATCAACATATGATTTGGCAATCACCAATTCTTCTTCCCATCAATAATATTTCTCATTAGAATATGTCAAAATGATTTCAATTCAATAGGCAGCCTGGGGTTTCAAATTTGGATAATTTGCAGTTCTGCTTTCTTCTAATAAAAGATAGCTGACAGTTCGGGCTATATATCTGGATTCTGGACATCTACAATACCCTACAGATCTGTGCCGAACTCAAGAGATAACAACCAAATGTGTACCAATTCTTCCAGATGATAGGTTTAGTAATTTAAAACAGAGCAGTCCACAAGTCCATGTGTGCCTTTTCAGACAATGGATAAGGACAGAAAATGCATGCCCCTCGAGGTGCTTGTACTAAGCTCTTTAAATCTTATAGCTCAAAGTGCTTTACATTTTCCTCCCGATCGAGAAGAAATAGTAACTTCCATCTCTCTGCCATCTCTTATAATGTTCCTATTATATTCTTTAGAAACTTTAAGGAGGCATTTACTTTTGGTTTACTCTAGTTGATAATTTGGATATATCAAAATAATATAGGCTAATCCACCATATACTTTGATGAATTGAACATACATTGACCTTGTTAAATCATACTCCCTCTGTCCCACTCATAAAGGGATAACTTTTCCCCAGCACGGGAATTAAGTCGAGAGTGAGAGTGGTGGATAAAGTAGTGTGAATGAGTTTTAGTGGGTTATTTAAGGTAATATCCCTATATAAGTAGGACGGACCAAAATAGAACTTATCCCTTTATGAATGGGACAGAGGGAGTATATAATCTATGAAGAAACTCAATCCTCAGTAAATACCATCTAATTGAATGTTAGGATGGCCTCATATATAAATTTTACATAAAGATCTGAGAAATCAGTTTTTGACATTGTCCTTTCAAACTTACTATAAGTTCGATGGTTCTGCATGTATGCATGCCAGGGTTATGAGCATCAATAACAAGCGAAAACCATGAAAAGCAAGTATAGTCCAATGTGGAATAAACCTTAACATAAGAATAAAAACTTTTATGTTGAAAACAAGATAACTACTCCCGCCTTTTGCATTCGAAAAACTATGTACGAAAAGCTTAGAACTGTTGCACTGTAAGTGAAGGTGTAAAAAGTGATTTTATATATAATAGTAGCAATTTAGAGTTCGGGATATCCTTGAAAATTATTTATATCCCTGTATTAGTATTTAGTCACTGTTTTAGAGCCCTTCAATATCTTGGGCATGATAACAACCTTTCCTGCTAAAGCTGCAGTTCATAATAAATGCTACCAACTCAGTGCACCGTAATCACTAGTTCGTGATAAACAGCAGGCGTCTCACAGAAATGGATGCTTCAAAGCACAGACCACAAAACAAAATTGGAAAGGAACAAATATTGGCATTACTTTTTTATTTCACTTCTCCTCAAGATGATCCTAGTGCATCAATAAAACCCATTAATTTACTCCAAAAACATTCCAAATAAAAACTTCTACAACCAGCCACTATAATACTTACTACAGCATATCAATTCGCATTTCAAGCATCCAAATCAAGTCATTTCTTCCAACACGAACAAGTTAAACATGAATTGGTACATAGACTAAAGAAAAAATATAGATCGTCAGGGCAACGATGAAACCTGATTAAATTGGAGGACGTCCGACTTGAACCGCATGTGATCCCCCTTGTCCATACGTATGCTCTCGGGCACATCGCGTATCGTAGCGCCGCCCGGAACAACAACATCTCGCTTGCGCCGTTCGTCCAAAATAACCAACCTGCCTCCGTTGGGACATCTTTTCACGAACTTGAGCCTGAAATCGCTAGCAAGGTCGAAACCGAGCCCAAGCGCCTCCGTCGCCCGCACCTCAATCGGCTTCATCTCGTAGTCGTCGCAATCGTCGATCATGGCCGCCGCCGCCGACGACGACGTTGGGGTAACGGAACTGTAAATATTAATGCTTCAAATTGGGATCTGAATTTAGACCGGAACAGTCTGCCGCCTTATCTCGCCGACTCTCCGTTTTGCCTTTTCAGGTTCGCCAACTATAATTATTTTGACTAGCAGATTTGTTTTCCGGTTATAAAAATAATTGTTGTTTCCAGAGTACCCAGAAATGTCTTGCAGGAAGGTCCGCGTACTTCTAAACAAATAGTCAAAAAAAGTGCTGGGTTTAGGTGAGTCAAATAGGTCAAACTGATCTTCGGAACTGCATCTGGCACTCTTTTTATATGGGGACATGTGATAGGATATGGTCTATCTTTCTAGGTCCAACACCTTCACCACGGCAGCCCAATTTCTCCACCTTGGCATACAGCCCAAGTGCTATCTAGGCCTATATGTATGTAGCTCGGCCCCAGCCTATGTTAAGAAGCTCAAATACAGGCCTAGGGAGTTGAGCTCTAAAACGCACGCGAAGTAATGGATGGAAACGGTCACCCACGATTTGAGGCCATGATCTCACGTTCATCACCCATGATGAATGTTAGATTAAGTATAAATAGAAGAAGAGATTGATTGTAACAGACAGATACTACTCTGAATACATAACTTCCTCTCCCTTCTCCCGTGGACGTAGATCGATTGATCGAACCACGTAAATCCTCTTGTGTTCTCTATTTTTTCGCATTCTATTACTACAAACTTTACATGTATTTAGTAAACAACGAATTTAAGATTCATCATTGGCGTCGTCTGTGGGAACCGTATAAATTCGTGATTTGAATTCTATTTGTTCGTTGTTTCATGGCTCCCGGAAGACGTTTTCTCATGGGGGAGTTCGTCGAGAACCTCCCTTGGGAACCCCTTTGCAGTTTGATTTTGATGATATTTTTCCAAACCACACTTAGGCATATTTTACTTGTTTAGGGTCAAGGCCGATAGATTGACCTGCTACCTGTTAGTGCAGGTCGATGCCCTCTAAAGTTTAGAATCAAGTTCGATCCACCCTGTAAGAGAAAGGTCGATGTATCGACCTGCCTCAATTGGATCGAGCTGGATCATCAGCCTGTCTATCGACCTTCCTTATCAAGCTTCCAGCCCGCTTTGACTTAGAAGATTTCAAGAGCTGGATTATCAATCAAGGTCGATGCTCCGCCTTCATGGAGCGTCACGACCTGATCCTTGCCACGTCGAGTGCCAGCAAGGACGAATCTTCCCAACGGCTAGAAGTGAGTCAGCTTCCAACGGCTAGTGCCACGTCAGCCTGACTCCAACGGCTAGTTTTTCAAAACTGCCTATAAATACTTCAGCCATTATCGGATTCAAACACGGGAAACACAAGCTATCAATGCCATATCTCTGCCCAAATCTCTCTCAAAGTTCATATCCATTCAAGTGTTCGAAATCCGATTAGTTTCCCAAACACTTGACGAAGAGAGGTTTCCAATTCCGATAAACACCACAACGACGAAGCGTTCACTGCTGCTTGTCGATTGTTCAACAACTTCTTCTCCGACTTGTTCGAAGTTAGAAAGCTTGTTTTTATTTTCGCCATTATAGAGTTAGTCAAGCTCTGTAAAAGCGTAAGGTTGTTTGTACGTTTCAGTACGAAGGTTGTAAGGGTCACGACCCAAAACTCGTGTCTAGATATTTTCAGGTTAGATTGTATCTAAAACTGATACTCAGTCAGTATAAATAAGAGAGAGGTTGAATCCAAAGGTAAAGGGATTCTCAGGTCGAGTCGACCTGACGTGGACGTAGGAGGGTTTCTCCGAACCACGCTAAATCGCGATGTCTCTCTCTCTCTCTCTCTATTTATCGCCCTTATATTTTGTTATCAAACTGACTAACATCAACCTGCATATCTGCATCAACCTGCTACTGTTCACCAGCCTTAAGATTTTTCAAAGAGTAATCAACCTCCACCAACTTCCGCATTAACAACAGTTTGATAAATCAAGCTTGATACCATACGAGCTTGATAGATCAAACTGCCTCTGATAAGGTCGACCTTGACAATCGACCTGCAGATCGACCTGATTTTATAAAAGTTAAAAACGGTTGGTTATTGGTGTATCCCCCCCCCCCCCCCCCCCCAATACACCAATTACTCTTTCTCGGGACCAACAAGTGGTATCAGAGCAGTGGTTCTTTTGACCGCTGCTTTGCATACTAAAAGTTCTTTATCAAACTTTTGGTCATTTTGAACCGATCCTTAGAAAAATCTTTTCATTCATTTCATATCATACTATTTGCTATGGAGGCTTTTCTTCTCAGGGTATGTGAAGATTTCTCCATTCAAGGCTATGAAGATTGGAGCTTCCGAATCAAGATGTGTCTCAAGGCACATCACGTCCTCATGTGGGATATTATCGAGAATGGCCCCTCCCCCATTTACGCAGCGAAGATTATTGTGGATGGAACATCCCCCGGGGAGGCTACATACGAGAAAGTCCTCAAAAACCCTCGCGACTACACAACCGAGGAAAGGAAGGAGGCCGGCCTCGATGATTACGCAAAGGGACTCATCTCCAGCACCGTGAAGGGCGTCTTCCTGGCCAAGATTCGAAATCTTGAAACGGCCAAAGAAATGTGGGACACCCTTCGGTCCATCAGCCTTGGCTCAGAGGAAATGAAGGAGAACAAGCTGTCTATGGCATGCAGCAAGTTCGATGACTTCAAGATGGTTTCGGGTGAAACCATAGAAGCGATGAAAATTCGCTTCACCGAAATTATTCTCGAGGTCGCTGCAATCAACCCGTACAAATATACGCAGCGCGAGAAGAATCTCAAAGTTATACGTGCCCTTCCTGCAAATTGGCACGTATACGCCGCCATGCATCCAGCCCGATCGGATTTCAACTCCCTCACCACTGAAGACCTTTTCGACATTCTTGTCGGAAACGAATATGAGATGATCCGCATCCATGGATCAACACAGCCTTCCACCAGCAAGAAGGCTGATGAAAAGAACAAGGAGGTAGCTTTCAAGGCCGACTCAGCCTCAGCTGCTACCCCAAGTCCTATTGACGATTCCATCATCAAGAAGTTCGAGAAGATGACTCTCGACTATACTCTAGCTGCTAGGAGAAATGAGAAGCTCCTAGGAAAGGTTGTCAAATACAAGAAATTCTACCGTGACAACAAGCGAAACTTCTCAAACCGCAACCACGACCGCCCTGACAAAAAGGGAGAAGGTAAACCCTCAACCATCAATTCTTCTAACACACCCGAGGGTGGTTGTTTCAATTGTGGCAGGCCAGGTCACTACAAGACCGACTGCCCGAATCTTACCAAGGCCGAGAGAGACGAGCTCCGTGCAAAGCGCGATAAGAAGCTCAAAGATCAACGAGCTGCAATGATTGCCGAAGAAACAGAGGAAGCTCACCTCTCGGATAGCTCGTCAAGTGATGACGAAGGTTACATCGCTTTCGACGAAAGTGATGATGAAGAATGTTTCGTTGGAGAGCACCAACAAAACGAGGGATCTTCAAAGGTAGATCTTCAACCCATTTCACTTTCCTTTTCTGACGATGATTGTGCAGAAGAAGGTGATGAAGACCTATCTGAGGCTGTGTCTTGGGAAGAAATCAAGAAACAGCTCGACGACTATGCTGATCTTGTGGATACACTCAAAGAGGTCGTTGAAGATAATGCTGAGCTATTGGACAAAAATGAAAAATACAAGCTAGCATTAGAAGAAAGATTCTCTCCCTACGATGAAGAAAAGGAAAGGGAGATTGAAGCCCTAAGGTCAAAGGTTGAAGAATTGACTTTACGGGTCAAGGAGTTCGATTCCAGGGAGCTCGAGAAGGACGAGTCCCTCAAGACCAAAGATGCCGAAATACACAGCCTTACCTCAAAATTGGCTGACTTGGTAATTCACGAACTCCTCGTGAAAAAGGAAGAAAAACTTCAACTCACTTTGAGTCAGTTGAAGAAAAGTGGAAAGAAGCTGGAAGAAGTTCAATCCATGCAACGCAATGCGCGCGATCACTCTGGCATTGGATTAAATGGAAAATCCAAGGAAAGCAAGGATAAAGATTGCAAGATCACGTTCGTGAAGGCGCAGTCAAAATCAAAGAGTATTCGGAAAGCCCATCAAGCTCTCCCTGACAAGATGGTTAAGCTGAAGAATCCAGTTCGACAGCCCCAAGCCATCCTATTAAAACAGCAAAAGAAGGAACAGCCCGTTCATCAAAAGAAGGAGAGTCGACCTGCTCAGCAACGTCAACCTGCCTCCACCTATAAAAATCAAGCTGTTCAACCAGGGCGATACCAAGGCCAGCACTATCAAAGGCCGTATCACCCTCAGTTCTTCTACCCGGATTATCAAGGGTGTTACTGCCACTATTCTCAACAGTCAAACTTTCAAGACTGGCAGTATCAACCTGGGTTCTATAAAGAACACAATTATCAGCCTCGTCGCCCTCGCTCAAAGAAATCCAAGGCTCCCAAGCCCAATGCCGCTACTGCCTCGTCCTCAGCCTCGGATAGAAGCAGACCAGTAAAGCAAATATGGGTCCCAAAGGCCGTTCCCGCAACCGATGTAGCACCCAATCTCAAATGGGTCGCTAAGTTTAACTAATTGCAGGTTGGGAAGGCTCAAAGAAGGAGCCAAGCAGCTCGTGGAGCTGTATGGATCATTGATAGTGGATGCTCAAAGCACATGACGTGTGACAAAACGCTACTATCAAACTTTCAAGAACGAGACGGGCCACTTGTAACCTTTGGAGGAAATTCTAAGGGATTTACTAGAGGCCAGGGCGATCTAAAAGTTGGTAAAACAACTATTACTAACGTCTCTTATGTTGAAGGTCTTAATCATAACCTATTTTCTGTGTCGCAATTCTGCTCGAGTGATAAACGAGTAAAATTCACCGCTAACAAATGTCTCGTGAAAAATGAGGAAGGAGAAATACATCTTACCAGAATTTTGCAGGATAGACTCTATATTGTTCAATGGACAGATTGGATAGAGACCTGCCTGGTCACAAAGGCTGATTCCGAGACAAGCTGGCTATGGCACAAGAGGTTGAGTCACTTGAACTTCAAGGCCATCAACAAGCTCACACGCAACAAGCTGGTGAACGACCTGCCAGATCAAGTCTTCGATCGTGATCACATCTGCAGAGCCTGTCAAGCTGGAAAGCAAACAAGATCATCCTTTCCAAGCGTGACGGCACAAACATCAAATCGAATTCTTGAGCTTCTCCATCTCGACCTCTTCGGTCCAGTCACTCCCTTGAGTATAAACGGTAGAAAATACGCTCTCGTTATTATAGATGATTATTCTAGATTTACGTGGGTTATTTTCATGTACAAAAAGAAGGAGACTTTGGAGAAGCTACCTGCGTTGCTGAGCAAGCTGTGCAATCAAAAGGAGAAATCCATCATCTCCATTCGATCAGATCGAGGCACCGAATTTATCAATGCAATGATCGAAAAATATTGCACAAAGAGTGGGATTCATCATCAAACCTCAGCAACTCGTACACCTCAACAAAATGGCGTAGTGGAACGCCGTAACAGGTCGCTGAAGGAAGCAGCTCGTACCATGTTGGATGAAACCAATCTTCCAAAGAAGTTTTGGGCAGAGGCCGTTAACACAGCTTGCTACACCCAAAACAGGTCGATCATCACGACCCGACATGGAAAGACTCCATACGAGCTGTGGAACAACAAGCTCCCCAGGTTAAAGTATTTTAAAGCTTTTGGGTGCTTGTGTTACATTCATAACAATGGGAAATCTCAATTGAAGACTTTTGATAGCAAGGCCGATCCAGGAGTATTTTTAGGATACTCAGAGGTTAGCAAAGCTTATAGAGTTTTTAATAAGAAAACCCTAGTTGTGGAGGTAACACCTCATGTTGTATTTGATGAATCTACTTGTCTGTACAGAGAATCAAGTACAGGTACAGAACATCCCGCTGCTAACAGGCCGTCTAACTCCCCCATTGACGACCTGCTAGTATGGACTCCAAATGATTTGGAGGAAGAGGATCAATCTGATCCTAGGGTCACACAGCAAGGGGGAAGTGATGCAAATGATACGTCGCGCTGTAATACATCAGCCGGACATAACCAGGCTGATCCCCCTCCCTCAGTCCCCCAGACTGATGCTGTTCACGACCTTACATCTCAAATCGAGCAGCTCGATAGCACAATGGAGCAGCTCAACATCCAGGCCGAACAGCAGCCTGATCAACAGCCCGAGCAACAGCATGTGCCCACTGATCAACCTTCAACTCACCCGGAGTTTGACGAACCCATTAATGAGCCCGAGCCAATCATTTCAAATGAAGAAAGAGCTCGACGCAGACGTTGGGTCGATGCTCATCCAAAAGAACTCATTGTTGGGAACCCAAACCAAGGAGTACGAACAAGAAGGACGATTGGTGAAAGCGCACTTCTAAGTTGCTATCTCTCTCGCATAGAACCCAAAGATGCAATTGAAGCTCTTCGTGATGCTGACTGGATTCAAGCCATGCAAGAAGAACTCAATGAATTCAAGAGAAATGAAGTATGGTCTCTAGTTGATCGTCCTTATCATCAGGGCGTCATTGGAGTCAAATGGGTTTATAAGAACAAGAGAGATGAATCTGGAGAAGTTGTCAGAAATAAAGCCCGATTGGTTGCAAAGGGTTACTGTCAACAAGAAGGAATCGACTATGATGAGACGTTTGCCCCCGTTGCAAGATTAGAAGCTATAAGGCTGTTTCTAGCTTATGCCGCTCATCAACGATTCAAAGTCTACCAGATGGATGTTAAAAGTGCGTTCCTCAATGGCGTTCTCGAAGAGGAAGTCTATGTGGAACAGCCTCCTGGATTCGAGGAGGGTGATTCAAGCAAAGTCTACAAACTGCACAAGGCCGTCTATGGTCTTAAGCAAGCTCCTCGAGCTTGGTATGAGACGCTGTCATCCTTCCTCATCGAATCAGGATTCAAGCGTGGTTCAGTCGACAAGACACTATTCACTATCAAAGTGAATGAACATATCCTTTTAGTACAAATTTATGTTGATGATATCATTTTTGGATCTAAATCTCCCATTTTGTGCGAAAAATTTGGTAACCTCATGACCGAAAAATATAAAATGTCTATGATGGGGGAAATGAATTTCTTTCTAGGGTTGCAGGTCAAGCAGTCAGATGAAGGAATCTTCATTAGCCAAACAAAATACGCACACGAGCTGGTCGACAAGTTTGGTGTCAAAGACAGCAAGCCTGTCAAAATACCGATGCTCTCTGGTGGGAAGATCGACCCGGATCCCGAAGGAAAACCTGCCAACATAACACAGTATAGGGGTATAATTGGTTCATTACTTTATCTAACTGCTAGTCGACCTGACATCACTTTTGCAGTTGGAGTGTGTGCTCGATTTCAAGCTAATCCGAAGGAATCACACTTGGAAGCAGCAAAGAAAATTCTTCGATACATCAAAGGAACCACAAATTTAGGTCTTTGGTATCCTTGTGATGATAATTTGCAGCTTACAGGCTATTCAGATTCTGATCATGCAGGGTGCAAGCTCGATAGGAAATCTACCTCGGGTACTTGCCATTTTCTCGGAAATAAGCTGATTTCGTGGTTTTCAAAGAAACAAACCTCAGTAGCCACCTCCACCACAGAGGCCGAGTACATGGCCGCAGGAAGTTGTTGTGCACAAATCTTGTGGATCAAACAACAACTTAAGGATTATGAAGTTGAAGTCAGTGAAGTGCCAATATTCTGCGATAGCTCGAGTGCCATCGCCATTACTCAGAATCCAGTTCTTCATTCAAGATGCAAACACATGGATATTCGACATCATTATTTGTGATCACGTGGAAAAGAAGAACGTGGTTATTGAGAAGATACACACTGACATTCAACGAGCTGATATTCTAACCAAACCTCTAGCCGAAGAAAGATTCAAAATGCTATGTGGAAAGCTAGGGTTATTGAATGTTGAGTCATCAGGCCGATCGTAAGCCTACAGGCCGTTATCTCCTCATCAGCCTGCCACATCTTTCAAAAGCTTGTGTGGGACCAACAATCGGGACCAACAAGCAGGCCGTCTCTTTACAAACAGGCAGATATTAAGGGTGAACAGGCCGTATCTGTCAACAGGCCGTATCTGTCAACAGGCCATGTCTGTCAACAGGCCGTATCTGTCAACAGGCCGTATCTGTCAACAGGCCGTATCTGTCAACAGGCCGTGTCCATCAACAGGCCGTCGGCTATTCAACAGATCGACCTGTGTTCCTCAATTGAGGGGGAACACTTGGCCAAAATGATCCACCATTTGAGGGGGAACAAAGGCCGATAGCACATGTCCAGGGCGTTTATTTCGCCAGGCCGATGTCTTCCCCAGGCCGTCAACTTTGACAGGCCGTTCTATGCCACAAGGCCGATATCAACAGGCCGATATCAACCTGAATGCAACTGCATTTATGAAGGAAGAATCAAAAGGGCAGTATCACCCTTTTGTCTTATAACTTCTTTAATACGCATTGATTTCTTCATTTATTAATGTTATTTATTTCTCAATGTGTTTCATTATTTAAGGGTCTGATAATTTGCAGAAAATGAGGAAAAAGGGAGTAATGATTACCATTTTTGTAAAACATCCAGTCAAGTGTCAAATAATGACACATTGACCGAGGCTGCATTTAATTCCCTGCCTTCTCTCTGCAAAAGTGCAAGTTATCGCACGTTTTCAATATCTCACTCACGAATGTGTAACGTTTCACATTTCACGCGCACCCATCGTGTGGATGAAAATTAAAGAGAGATTTTCACCTTTTCAAACTCGAACGATCACAACCGTTCGAAAACTCTATATATATGGCATGCAGTTTTCTCTCAAACTTTACTTACTCTCATCATCTTCTTCGAAAAACCTAATTTTCATTCTCTGAAAAATTTAAACTGCCGCCGTCGTGTTCTTCGTTTTTCTGCTTACTCACTATCTGCATCAAATCACTCTCCGTGGTTTGTACTCTTTTCACCGATTATGTTTTTATTTTCTGTCAAGTTCTTCACTGTTCTTATTTTTCTAATCTCTCTCGAAAACTTGCAGGAAAAACAATGGCAGAAAATGTTTCAACCTCCAGCCAAAAGGAATTGCAGTGGTCGGAAATCGAGGACTATTTGACCGCTCGCATCAAGTTCGAGCCATACATGGTGCGCGAAAACTACGGTTTTCGCGATCTAGACTCCATGTTCGCCCTGGTGGAGAAGTGCTTCCCATTCCATCAGATTATCTCCCACCGGCCGGCGAAGAGTCTACCCAAGCTTGTTTGTGCCTTCTTCTACAACTGGAACGAGGGCGAGTCCGTGTCTTCCCACACAGTCTCCCTCGGAACCCAGAAAGCCATGGTCACCATCAACATTCTTGACGCGGTGAAGGCTGCCTTCGGTATTGGTGAAGGAGGGACGATGCAAATCTCAGACATTTCTCGAGACCAACTGCAGCAGGTTGCAGACCGTGTCTTGATTGAGCAGAGGCAGTACGTAGCGACATCCTTCAAGAGGAACGAGCTGCGTCCCAAATTCCGCCTCCTAATGGACTTCTTCCAGAAGTGCTTTCTAGGGCACATCGGGAATTACGACCAGGTTACCCCGTTCAAGTTTCAGATTTTGACGGCCGTAATCCTCGACCTGCCCATTAGTTGGGCCAAATTGATGGTCTCGCTGCTCTGGGAGGAGGCCAGGCAGATCGTCTGCGAGACGGAGGGAGAGGCCGTAGTGAAAGTCTCTCTCCACAACGAGAAAAGGCCGATTCGCCTTGGGACGAAGGCCACCTGTATTATCATTTCCTACTTCAAGAATAGGAAAGGGTCCATTGATCCGGTCTTCCCCCCTCTATTTATTCCAAAAGATCTTCACCAACTGGAGATGGCGATTGGGGTGGCGCAACAGATTTATTTCAACTCCCCAGACTCAGTCAGGGAGCATCTCGCCAAGACCGGCCAATCCAAGGTTGGTTGGAGGATTCCAGATCGACCCGTCCAAAAGAAGAGGAAGGCCGATGTCGACCTGGTTCCCTCTCGCCCTGCCAAGAAGGCACTACCTGTGAAGAAGACTCCTCCACGGAGGACGCAGTCGGCCTCCGGTGATCCACCCAGGCCGTTTCACAAGATCCTCCCTCTGGATTTCGAGGTTTCTGCACCTCCTCACAGGGAGCCATCACCCTCTTCATCGCCCTCTCATTCTGCCGAACGGACTCCATCTCCAGTCCGTTCCGCCGCCGAGCCGTCCGCCTCGAAGCAACGCCCTGCATCCTCTCCGCAGGTCGTTGTTCCCTCTCCAGTGAGATCCCCCCCAGTCCAAAGAGCTAGATCCGTTGAGATCCAGGATCTCACTGCTGAAGACTCTCTGTCTTCCCCCATTCGGGACGTGCCCGTGGAGGAGGACGTCGTGCTGACGATCCAGCCATTTTCTGAGCAGCCGATGTCTGCTGCTCACTCCCAGGTCGCCGCCATGAAGGCCGAGGCCAGGCTGAAGGTCATCGACCTGATGCCAGGGATAGCCCAACTCCCCAAGACTCTCGACCTCGCCACTCGCCTCCAGTTCTATCTGGATTGTAAGTCGAGTTATTATTTCGTCTTCGATGCCTTGCTGCAGGTCGTTACTCTCAATGACCTGAAGGTCGAGGAATTGGCGCTGGAAGCGGAGTTTGGTTTCTTCAATGTGGGGGATGCGGCCTCAAACTTTCGATCTCTTGTGCTGCGCCGCATGAAGGTCGAAGCCAAAATTTTGGGCATCGACCTTCGCCCCCTCTACATCAACTCTCGTGCTCTCTACAATTCCGCCGCAGAAGCTGGAGACGAGTTTGAGTTGATTCAAACTCCGGAGCAATCGCCATCCAAGAATGAGGGTGGTGATCAGCTTCTTGAAGCTGCTGCTCCGACCTCTCAAATTTCAAAGGCTGATGAGGAGGTGGTGCTCGATACAATCTCTGCCAAGCTCGAGTCCATCATCACCAGCCTCCCCGAGCAGATCACGAAGGCCGTAGCTGAGGCCCGGGTCGATATTGTCAAAGATGCCAAGATCCAGGCCGATGAAGCTGCCAGGGTGTCGCGGACTTTGCCGTGAGATTACTGAAGGAATATACCGACAAGCTCCTGCCGGGCCAGCTCGAGGAACTCAACATGGCGTCCCGCGATCAAATCGGGGAAGTGTTGGAAGATTTGGCCAAGGTCGATGAGCGAGTGTCCAATCTGACTTCTTCAGTCTCCAACTCAGCATCGACCTCCAACGAGCAAATCAACGCCATTCACGGCACTCTCTCCTCCCTTCTCAATGGTCAACAGGAGTTGAGGGATGCCGTGACCAAGCTGCAGGAGGAGGACGCGACTCTTCTTTCCCTCATCAATGCCCTTTCTGATGATGTCGAAAAGGGGGAAGAAGAAAGAGCCGCAGCCGCCACCAAGAAGAAGAAGACCCATAAGTCCAAATCTACTTCAACTTCTGTGGCCCCTCCTCCTCCTCCTCAAAAGAAGCCAGTCCAGCCGTCTCCTCCAAGGCCGTTGCCTCCAAGGCCGATCCAATTTCTCTTCTTGGTGCTGCCGAGGCCGCCGCTGCCAAAGCCCGTCTGGCCAAGCATTCTGAACTTATTTCCGCCATGATTCTGGCCGGGGCGACGCAGGAGCAGTCCGTTGATCCGGAGGAGCAAAAGCGCTTTATTGCCAAGCGCCGGGTTGATGAAGCAAGGAAGAAAAGGGAGATGGACTGGATCAGCCAGTCCGCCCTCGTTTTGAATGCTGGAGTCCAGCAGCAGGTCGTTGAATGGCTCGACGAATCTCAGAACAACCTGCTGCGGGAGCTCAACAGTTGCTTCATCCTGCTGCACTATTGGATCAAGGACCCCTCACTTCCTGCCGATGCCGATGACGCCTATGCAGCTTATATGCTCAAATTCCCTTACCAAGACTTCATTGGTGAGCTAAGGAAGAAAGCTGCAGAGGCCGGTGTGATGATAAGGGCCCCAGCTCAGCAATATTTCGCGCCCTTATTCCTAGGTGATTCGGGATACTTGGATTATTCCCGAATCGACCAATACATCGCGCAGACCGCCATCGGCTTGGGCGTAAATGTTTCAAATTCCGATCCCGACTTCCGTCGAATCAGGGATGGAATTTACGCAAGTATGCAGTCAAAGTCGAGGGAGCAGGTCCAGGAAGAGAGAATAGCAGCCCGTTGATATAGGTGAAATTTACCTTGTTTTCATAGCCAAAAAGAGTCGATTTTGTGTCTCGATTTTATAGTATTGTCTATGTTTTATATGGTTTTTAGTATATGGGACAATATTATGCTTGTAGGTGTTTTTCTGTGTTTTCAGGCATCAATTGATGATAAATCGATGATAAAACCCTGAGACGAGAAAAGGCGTGAAGATCGAAGCTGAAAATCCAAGATTTGAGTTCGAGTGAAGGCCTCTCGATCGACCTCTCGATCGAGAGAGGTGTCGAGAGGTACCTTCTGCCGCAGCTTTCGATCGAGAGCAGAGATTGTACCCTCTCGATCGACCTCTCGATCGAGAGGTCTGTCGAGAGGTGCCCAGCCGGGAATTTTCTCCTTTTTTAATTATGACTCCTTTTTGGTTTAGGCTTTCCTTATGTAAATTTCTCCTATATATACTCCTAGTCTAGCATTGTAAAAGAAGAACCTAGCAAACACCTTATTATTTTAGCACACTTTTATTTTAGAGTTTTTGTATTCAACATTGGAGTTTTTCAAGTTTATTCAAGATTCAAGTTTCGAAGTTCTTCGTGTTCAAGATTCAATTCCAAGTTTTTCTTACTCTTACTTTTTAATTATGTTCTTTCAATCTTATGTGTTTATACCTACTTTAATCATGTCTAGCTAAATTCTTTATTTGATTTTAGGGATTGAATGCCTAATTGAATTTATGTAAGTGTTTTTGTTTACAATTAGCCTTCCAATCTAGATGCATGTTTCATGGTGCTTATTCTCATGCATAGTTAATTGGCCATTAATTGTGTATGCATAGTTATGTGTTTATGCCTTAATTGGATAATTGCATAATAGATCTCATGAAAGCATGATATAATAGTTTGATTTTCTTGATTGATAATTGAATTGTTATATGTTCATATATAATTGATTTGGTGTCTTAGTTGAACCTAGTTGATTATATTATTGGTACTTGTTCTATTTTGCACTTGATTCGATTCTTACAATTCGAAAGAATATTAGGATCTCGTTGAGTGACTACTTGCATTGCTTTAATTAGGGTGTAAGTTATTTTTGCATGTATCACATTTAGATTGGATTAAAGTGGTTAATTGTATTCATTAATTATTTGCATATTTTTGATTAGGTAGGCTTCCCTAGAATCAACACTTTTCCTTAATTGTTCACTTTCCTTATTTACTTAATTGCTTGTGTCCTAAGTTGTTTTATTTGACTACTTATTTCTTTTCTTGCTTATTTCCTTATATGATTAATTGAGTTTTCTTTTATTATTTGCCTAGTCTATAAATACCACATACTAAACTCTTAAAAGCCTAAACATCACATTAGTTCTTTAGTAGAGGTATTGTGTGCGTTTTCGATACATCAATCCCTGTGGATACAATACTCGTGCTTCATTATATTACACCTATTTTGTGTGGTAGAAAAAGTAGCGATCAAATTTTGGCGCCGTTGCCGGGGATTGATTAGATTTCACATACATATTTTGAAATAGAATTAATAGGTGATTTAGGCGCTTTAATTTTCTGTTTTCGGTTTATTGATCTAACGTTTTTCTTTTCTTCTCTTTGGTTTTAGGTAGTGCATGACCACAAGGTCTAAAGGGATAAATCCTATTCCTATAGACTTGGAGTTAGAGCGCTCTCTTCGAGCATTGAGGCGAGGAAAGGAGGCAAAGAAGATCGATACACCCCTCTCTTCACCACCCGATTCACCAAGGAGTTTCGATTCAATGGCGGATCAAGTGAGGAGGACTTTGAACGATCGGTTCAAACCGGTCGTGGACCAATTTCAGCAAGGAGGATGGGGGACCACGGAAGCTAACAACTACGAGTTCAAGACGTCCCTCATCAACATGGTGCAAAACAATCAATACGGAGGATCACCGGCGGAGGATCCCAACGCGCACTTGAAGCAATTTCTGGACATATGTGCTACATACAAGGCCAATGGAGTAACTTCGGACTACCTCAAGCTTAGTCTCTTCGTGTGGTCTCTCAAGGACGATGCAAGAGAATGGTTGGATGGATTGGACAAGAAGGAGGTCACTACTTGGGCTGAGATGTGCACAAAGTTTCTCAACAAGTTCTTCCCACCTTCGAGGGCTCAAAAGCTCATCAATGAGATCAACCAATTTCAACAATATGAGGACGAGCACTTTTATGAGGCGTGGGGGAGGTTCAAGAAGTTACTTCGAGCATGCCCGAATCATGGGATTAGTAAGGAGGATCAAATCACGTGCTTCTATCGGGGTTTGAACAAGTTGTGTAGGAAGGAGCTCGACTACGCTTCGAAGGGAGGATTCTTGAACAATGAGTATGAAGTGGCTATGGAGATTATTGAGCTGACCGTAAATTCGAGCTATGAAGAGGCTACCGATCGACGGCTTGGAAGAAGGAGAGTTGCCAACATTGGGATCGATGCTTACGAGGACTTGATGGAGAAGTATACAAAAACAACAAATGAGTTGGATTCTATCAAGAAAGGAGTACTTCGGTGCGATGCTATCACGGACGATCAAGCAAACCCAACCGAAGAGGAAGATGCCAATTTTGTGCAACAAGGGGGCAAGTGGCAACCGAATCAAGGAAACAAGTGGCAAGGAGGGCAAGGAGGACAAGGAGGTTCGAACTACCAAGGAGGGTACAAGAAACCATATGTTCCCAACAACCGAAATCATCCGAACTTCTCCTATGCCAATCCAAGCAACGCATTGCAACCACCTCCCGGCTTCCATGTTGAGAACGGAGTCATCCAAGAGCCCAAGAAGGAATTGTCAACCGATGATTTGATTCGGCAATATATGGCTCAATCGGAGATGAGGATGACACAACAAGATGCAAAGTTGAGGACGTTGGAGCTCACTCAAAGTACATCAACCAACAACTTGGCGAGTAGCATCAATGCGTTGACCAAACAAATGCAAATGTTGGAGACGCAAATGAGTCAAATAGCCAACGCTCAAGGAGGAATCCATAAGCCCGGCCAATTCCCAAGCAACACGGAGCAAAACCCGAAGAACAACCATCGCGTTCATGCTATTGAGCTTCGGAGCGGCACTACGTACACAAATCCATCCTTGGAAGCTGAGAAGAAAGGAGTCGGGCACTTTAAGAATGTGGTGCTCGAAGAAACGAGGATCCAAGAGCCGAGGCGAGGGCCTCTCGACACCTCTCTCGATCGAGAGGTCGATCGAGAGGTCCATACTGGAAGTCAGCAACCACCTCTCGACACCCCTCTCGATCGAGAGGAGGATCGAGAGGTCTACGACGAGGAGATTCAAATGGAGCCTCTCGATACCTCTCTCGATCGAGAGGTCGATCGAGAGGTCACAAACCGAAGTCAGAAGGGACCTCTCGACACCTCTCTCGATCGAGAGGTCGGTCGAGAGGCCCAGCAGCCGCACCATCTCCCGACTTACACTCCGAAGGCCCCCTTCCCGCAACGATTGACCAAGACGAAGCAAGACGAGAAGTATCAACGCTTCATGGAGATACTACAAAAGGTCAACATCAACATACCACTTCTCGATGCTCTCTGAGACATGCCCAACCACATGAAGTTCATCAAGGATGCGGTTTCGGGGAAGAAGAAGTGGGGGAAGTTCGAGACGATCAATCTCACGGAGGAGTGCAGCGCGGTGATCCAACGGAAGCTACCATTGAAGCAAAAGGATCCCGGGAGATTCACGTTGTCGTGCAAAATTGGTGATCAAATCTTCCAAAACGTGCTATGCGATCTTGGTGCTAGCATAAATTTGATGCCTCTCCCTATATTCAACAGGCTCAAGATCGGGAATATGAAGCCAACCACCATCTCTCTACTTATGGCGGACAGATCAGTTTCTTATCCAAGGGGGATAGTGGAGGACGTTCTCGTTCAAGTGCACAACCTCGTCTTTCCGGCAGATTTTGTAGTCTTGGACATGCCCGAGGACACAAATCAACCATTGATCTTGGGGCGGCCATTCTTAGCAACGGGGAGAGCGTTGATCGATGTGCAAGATGGAGACCTCACATTTCGAGTCAACGGGGAGGAACTGAAAATTTCTATCTACGAAGCTATGAAGAGACCCGACGATCAACGTGAGGATATCTTCTCCATCGAGACATTGATTCCACCTACTTCGGAGGAGGCACTTAACCATTGTATTTCGAATTCTCTCTATGCCTACGAGGAGTTGGATGAAGCTTGCGACGAGATACTCGAGTATCTCAATCAGTTGGAGGCTAATCGACCATCGAGTCACCACAAGGAGGTTTCTTATCTCGACATCAACAAGAAGGTGGACGACGGATTTTTCGAAGAGGAAGAGAAGAAGGATGCAGCCCCTAAGGTGGAATTGAAGCCATTACCCGAGCACCTCAAGTACAAGTTCTTAGGAGAAGAAGAGACATACCCGGTGATCGTATCTTCTCATCTCACGGAGGCAAACACGGACAAGCTATTGAGGGTGTTAAGGGAGCACAAATCTGCAATTGGATGGACGATTGCCGACATCAAAGGTATAAGTCCTACGATTTGCATGCATAGGATCTTGCTCGAGGAAGGCCATCGCCCAAGAGTCCAACCCCAAAGACGATTGAACCCAGCCATGCAAGAAGTTGTGAGGAAGGAGGTGCTGAAATTGCTTGATGCCGGCATGATCTATGCTATTTCGGATAGTGAGTGGGTGAGTCCTACTCAAGTGGTGTCAAAGAAAGGAGGCATGACGGTCATCAACGACGAGAAAGGAGAGCTAATCGCGACAAGGCTCGTCACGGGATGGCGAGTGTGCATTGATTATCGTCTTCTCAACGCAGCAACAAGGAAGGATCACTTTCCCCTCCCGTTCGTAGATCAAATGCTCGATCGTCTAGCCGGCCATGAGTATTATTGCTTCCTCGACGGATACTCCGGCTACAATCAAATCGCCATCGCTCCGGAGGACCAACACAAGACGGCATTTACATGCCCATATGGTGTTTTCGCTTATCGGAGGATGCCGTTCGGATTATGCAATGCACCGGCCACTTTCCAACGGTGCATGATGGCCATCTTCCACGGATTGATCGAGAATATCATGGAGGTGTTTATGGATGATTTTTCAGTCTTTGGTCCCTCTTTTGACCAATGTTTGGAGAATCTCGCCACGGTGCTTCAAAGGTGCGAAGAGACGAACCTCGTTCTCAATTGGGAGAAGTGCCACTTCATGGTTCAAGAAGGAGTTGTACTTGGTCACAAGGTGTCTTCATATGGATTGGAGGTGGATCGAGCCAAAGTCGTAGCCATCGAGAAGTTGCCACCGCCAACCAATGTCAAATCGGTGAGAAGTTTCCTAGGACATGCCGGCTTCTATAGGAGATTCATCAAGGATTTCTCAAAGATCACGAAGCCGTTGTGTGGATTGCTCGAGAAAGATGTCAAGTTCGTGTTCGATGATGAGTGCTTGGAAGCCTTCGAGACATTGAAGAAGGCGCTTATCTCTACTCCCGTCTTGGTGTCACCGGATTGGAGTGCCCCGTTCGAGCTCATGTGCGATGCAAGCGATTGGGCGGTAGGAGCTGTTTTGGGGCAGAAAAGGGAGAAGCTATTCCGAGTGATCTACTACGCGAGTAAGACATTGGACTCGGCTCAAAGGAACTACACCACTACGGAGAAGGAGTTACTTGCTGTGGTCTACGCTTTCGATAAGTTTAGACCTTATTTGGTGGGATCTCACACGATTGTGCACACCGACCATGCCGCCATTCGCTATCTATTCAACAAGAAGGACTCGAAGCCAAGGTTAGTTCGCTGGATTTTGCTTCTTCAAGAGTTCGACATGGAGATCAAGGATAGGAAAGGATGCGAGAACGTGGTGGCCGATCATCTCTCGAGACTCGAGCAGCCCGTGGAAGGAGAGGATTCGAAAATTGAAATCAAGGAGAGCTTCCCCGATGAGCAGATTTTTCAGATGGACGATTTGATACCTTGGTTCGCCGACATCGTCAACTATTTGGTGATCCACCATGTGCCCAAGGATCTATCGTCTCACCAAAAGAAGAAGTTCCTCCACGATTGTAAGTCCTATTATTGGGATGATCCATACTTGTATAGGAGGTGTGCCGATGGAGTTATAAGGCGATGTGTTCGACAATCGGAATGGAAGAAGATCATCGAAGATTGCCATAGCGCTCCGAATGGGGGACACTTTGCAGCGAATCGGACCGCCCTCAAGATCTTTCATAGTGGTTTCTATTGGCCGTCGATCTACAAGGATTGCCATGAGTTCATCAAGTCATGTGATCGATGCCAAAGGATGGGGAATATCACGAAGAGGGACGAGATGCCGCAACGAACTATCATGGAAGTGGAGCTCTTCGATGTTTGGGGGATTGATTTCATGGGTCCTTTTCCCAAGTCTCAAGGGTTCTCCTACATTTTGCTTGCGGTGGAGTATGTTTCTAGATGGGTCGAGGCCATTCCGACTACAACCAACGATTCGAAGGTGGTGATCAAATTCCTCCAGCGAAATATTTTGACTCGGTTTGGAACTCCGAGGGCTTTGCTTAGTGATGGGGGGAGCCACTTCAACAATCGTTGGTTAGGATCGCTTCTTGCAAAATACGGAGTCAAGCACAAGGTCACATCGCCCTACCACCCTCAAGCAAACAGTCAAGCCGAGTTAGCTAATCGAGAGATCAAGCAAATCTTGGAGAAAACCGTCACCAACAAAAAGGAGTGGGCGAAGTACTTGGATGACGCACTTTGGGCCTATAGGACGGCTTTCAAGACACCAATCGGGAGGTCGCCATATCAATTGCTATTTGGCAAATCTTGCCACTTACCAATGGAGTTGGAGCATAAAGCTTATTGGGCGACGAGAAGGATCAACTTCGAGTTCAAGGAAGCTATGGGCCAAAGATGTGACGACTTGTTGGAACTTGATGAATGGAGAAACGAAGCATTCGAAAATTCGAGGATTTACAAGGAACGAGCTGCAAGATTCCACGACTTGAGCATCAAAAAGCGTAAGTTCGAAATTGGTGATGATGTTCTTGTTTTTAATTCTCGACTTCGTTTATTTCCAGGAAAATTGCAAAGTGGTCGGGGCCGTACGTCATTTACAAGGACTTGAAGAATGGTGCATTCGAGGTGTTAAAGAACGATGGTGAGAAATTCGTAGTGAATGGACATCGCCTCAAGCACTACTTCAAGCCGATGCCTCTATTCCCTAAGAAAGCGGCCACTTACCTCGATGACCCAAAGTAGAAAGGAGGTATCGTCGGGCTAAAGACGTAAAACGTAGCACTTGTTGGGAGGTAACCCAATATTCGTATCCCATTTTTATTTTATTTCGTTTTACGTTTTAGAGTCTTAGGTAGTTTATTTTTCGTAGGTTTGAGTCAAATTTCGTATTTTAGAGTCGAACCCCTTAATATACTAACGAATGTTAAAAAGTTGTGTAGAAAATAAAATCGAGCAGGACCTCTCGACACCTCTCTCGATCGAGAGGTCGTTCGAGAGGTGAAAGTTTGGCATACAGTAGGGGTCTCTCGACACCTCTCTCGATCGAGAGGTCGGTCGAGAGGTTTTGAATGTTTAATTTCCCAGGTGTGTCACGTGAAGCCTCTCGATCGAGACCCCCGTGTTTTCGATCGAGAGGGGAGGTCAGAACGTACAATGCAGCACCTCTCGACACCTCTCTCGATCGAGAGGTCGATCGAGAGGTCAAATTTCAGATTCCAGTAGCTACCTCTCGATAGGTCTCTCGATCGAGAGGTCGATCGAGAGGGTCGTTGACGGCGCACATTCCGACTTTGACCAGGTTTATCTACTCCTTTAAATACATCTTTTGCACACAACTCACATACCATTCCCTCATAACTCACAAATTCTCTCAAGCACACACAAATTCTCTCGATTTCTTTCTTTGATTCGTCAAAAGGTACTCGATTTCTTGCTCTCTTGTTATCAATTCTTGATTCTTTACATGATTTCGCATGTTTTGACCGATTAAAATTCAATTTTGATGGTTAAATTTATTGAATTGATAGATTGGGTATTAAATTGAGCATGATAGATTGGATTCAGGGAATTCATTGAATTATTTGTATGAATTGAATTCATGGATGAATGCGGAGATAATTGTGTATTGATAATCGAATGAGTCTTTATATTTGTCTATGAATTGTTGAAGATTCGTTGGTATCTATATACATGAGATTGAGATTGTGTGATTATAAGTTCATGATTATGGAGGAGTATTGTGGTGATTGTATAATTTGGTGATGAAATTGAGTTGATAATGGGGGAGAATTGAGCTTGGTTGAAGTTTGGGGGAAGATGATTTAAATTGCTTTATTCTTGCATCCCTTGTATTGATTTGTGATACTTTTAGGTACTAAAAAAAAAAAAAAAATGGCACGAGACAAGGGCAAGAATGTCGCTTCAACCTCTTCGGGCAAAGGCAAAGGTAAAGAAAAGGTCACCTCTTCGAGCAAGGGAAAGGAGACATGGAAGAATGACAAGACTATCCCGGAGACTAGAATACCGCCGGCGAGGTCGATGCCCTCAAGTTTGGAGCCCAAGGCGTTCAAACTCAAGCTCACGACTGCGGAGTCAAAGAGGAGATGGTCCCACCTTGTGCAACTCAAGCACAAGCACTGTCGTTTCCTACATCAAGAGACGGTGGCAGCGATGGGGATAGCTAATGAGATCAACTAATTGATGCAACGAGGAGGCTTCACCAACATATTTCAAGGGAATCACTTCACCTACCACATTCTCACGGTGGAGTTCCTCTCAACGTTGGTAGTGGAGCGAGTCAACCAAGTGCCCCATGTCATTCGTTTCCAACTTGGTGGTCAACCGAGAGAGCTTGATATGGATCAACTTAACGACATCATTGGAGGAAACAAGCGTGGTGAATATATTGGCAACAATCATCCGGATTTGCAAGATTTTTGGGCACACTTCGTGGATTTTGAGGAGGAAAGAACGAGATCCTACAACCCGGCGAAAGCAAAGGCCACCTCAATTCGGAATCCCACGATTCGCTACTACCATAGGCTGATCTCGTGCACCATTCACTCCCGTCATGACTCCGGCACCTTCCTTGCCACCGACGCTCATCTTATTTGGACTTCCTTGAGAGGACATTCACAAAATGCAGCCCTTTACCTCGTCGATCATATGGAGAGCCAAGCATACTTGTTCGGGGGGCAAAAGATCGGGATAGGAGCTTTCGTCACTCCCATTGCCCAACACTTCAACATTCCAATTGGAGAGCAGCCCGTATCTACATCCATCTTTGTAGATAGACGCACGTTGGAGCTTGCGAGGATGATTTCGTATGATATGTCCGGGTGGTTCTTTAAGTTACATGGGATGAGTGGCATTTATCTCTTTCCGCTTCCGAACAGTTATTTGACTGAGGTGATCGGGAACGAGAAGTTGCGGAGAGGGAACGGAAAGATGGATTCTCCTCAACACAAGGAGCTTATGTGGGCTGAGGGAGGTCCAAAACCCGACGAAGGTGGTGATGATGATGAGGAGGACGAAGATGAAGATGAGGCTGAGCAATATGAGAGGGGATTTGATCAAGGGGAAGATGCTTTTGAGCAAGGATACGAGGGTGTTCCACAGCCCGGTTTTCATATGAGAGCTCCGGATTTCTCTACGATGCGGGATTGGCACATGGAGTCAATGGAAGCAATGGACAACTATCATTGGGATAGTAGGGAGTTTGTTGAATCCCAAGTAAGAGGAGTTCGCGAAGAGGTACAAACGTTGAGAACCGAGGTGGGGGATCTTCGTACATTTATTGGAAGTCGTTTTGATACTCTCGACGCCTACATTGAGAATGAGAGGAAATTTCGAGAAGAGGAGGCGAAGAGGCGTGAGGATGAACGAGCATACTTGGAGAATTATAATAGGATGGTGCATGAGATGCACTATTTTTATCCTCACTACCCGGAGAGCCATCAACGATTCGACCCCAATAACCCCGACAACCCTCCCTTCCCACCGCCATTTCATTGAGGTCAGTTTTTAACTTAGCCTACTTCTTTTCTTTAAACTTATTTCGTTGCTATGCTTTGAAATAAGTTTGGGGGAGGGAAAGAGTGTCTAAGTTAATTACTTTTATTGTTTTCTTGCTTTGAGAGTCTTTTATTTGTTAGTATTATTTTGGGGTATGTTAGAGTCTTTTATTATTTTGAGTCTTAGGTTTAAATTGAGTCAAGTAAGCATGTGATGATAGTGTTGTGAATTTGGCCGATGATAGAAAAAGTTTGTTGATTTTTGGAGAAAATTCATGATCTTTATTATGCATGGAACCTTGGCGAAGCGACGCGATTTTATTTGATGAATTTGAAGCATGTTATGATATCGGGAACTAGTTAGTTTGAGCCCGTGAGTTTTGAGCTATTGGTGCATATTGATGCCTATTTTTCTTGATTGAGTGATCATCTATGCTTCATTGTTTCTAGAACTTGCCCTATTTCTCCGTCAAGACCTTAGTATATTTATGAACTAGGAGATGATATTAGGCCATTCTTTCGTAGCCACATGAATCCCATACACTAACCTTGATCATTATCTTTGTTTACCCCCTTTGAGCCTTGTTATGAGCCTTTCTTTCTTGAACTTGGATGATAGGAGGTTTGGATGGATAAGGGTATCTTTAGTGGAGTTAGTTGATGATGTGGGAAGGAGTTGAGTAGATTATCTTGGTGTGGTATGAAAAGAAAAAGAAAAGAATTTGAGATGCTTGATTAAGTATAGTTAGCTATCCCTATGAGCTTAAAAAAAAAAGAAAAAAAAAAGAAATATAGAGCCTTTGTTCATTGTTAGAAAGAACATTCATTAGTTGAGCTCTAGGAAAAAAAAAACAAAACAAAAATAAGCATAAGGGGATAGTTAGCTTGGATTGTATATGTTGCATCTTGATATTGAGTTTTGTAGTTGGTGTTGGATGGTAGAAGATGGAGTAAAATCTATACTTTGGGTGAAGTTGAAAAGAGGTTGATGATTTGGAGCAATTTGAGTCACTTAGCCTATATATTTCCTACCTTAACCAATGTCCCTACGTTACAAGCTTTTACAAAGACCTTTTGATCTTAGTTTGTGAATATTACATTAGGTGGAGATGTTGAGATTAGGGGCAAGCATATGGTAAACATGTTGCATTACATTGATGTTGAGTGAACCCCATGATGTGCATTATTATTACATCTTTTCTTTGAGAGAGTTGAGAGTTCACTTATATACATAATCTCACATGTTTGGAGAGTGTTCTTCGATAGATTGACATGTTTCGAGTTTGTTGGATAGGTTGTGTTATTGATGCTAAGGTTGTATGTATAGTTTTGATCATGATCATGAGTATTGGTTTTGAAAAGTTTTTGAGGCCTATATAGTTCACAATGCTAGAGTCTATTGTTTATGTTTGGTATTGTTCGGGACAAACAATGTTTAAGTTTGGGGGATTTGATATAGGTGAAATTTACCTTGTTTTCATAGCCAAAAAGAGTCGATTTTGTGTCTCGATTTTATAGTATTGTCTATGTTTTATATGGTTTTTAGTATATGGGACAATATTATGCTTGTAGGTGTTTTTCTGTGTTTTCAGGCATCAATTGATGATAAATCGATGATAAAACCCCGAGAATAGAAAAGGCGTGAAGAACGAAGCTGAAAATCCAAGATTTGAGTTCGAGCGAAGGCCTCTCGATCGACCTCTCGATCGAGAGAGGTGTCGAGAGGTACCTTCTGCCGCAGCTTTCGATCGAGAGCAGAGATTGTACCCTCTCGATCGACCTCTCGATCGAGAGGTCTGTCGAGAGGTGCCCAGCCGGGAATTTTCTCCTTTTTTAATTTTGACTCCTTTTTGGTTTAGGCTTTCCTTATGTAAATTTCTCCTATATATACTCCTAGTCTAGCATTGTAAAAGAAGAACCTAGCAAACACCTTATTATTTTAGCACACTTTTATTTTAGAGTTTTTGTATTCAACATTGGAGTTTTTCAAGTTTATTCAAGATTCAAGTTTCGAAGTTCTTCGTGTTCAAGATTCAATTCCAAGTTTTTCTTACTCTTACTTTTTAATTATGTTCTTTCAATCTTATGTGTTTATGTCTACTTTAATCATGTCTAGCTAAATTCTTTATTTGATTTTAGGGATTGAATGCCTAATTGAATTTATGTAAGTGTTTTTGTTTACAATTAGCCTTCCAATCTAGATGCATGTTTCATGGTGCTTATTCTCATGCATAGTTAATTGGCCATTAATTGTGTATGCATAGTTATGTGTTTATGCCTTAATTGGATAATTGCATAATAGATCTCATGAAAGCATGATATAATAGTTTGATTTTCTTGATTGATAATTGAATTGTTATATGTTCATATATAATTGATTTGGTGTCTTAGTTGAACCTAGTTGATTATATTATTGGTACTTGTTCTATTTTGCACTTGATTCGATTCTTACAATTCGAAAGAATATTAGGATCTCGTTGAGTGACTACTTGCATTGCTTTAATTAGGGTGTAAGTTATTTTTGCATGTATCACATTTAGATTGGATTAAAGTGGTTAATTGTATTCATTAATTATTTGCATATTTTTGATTAGGTAGGCTTCCCTAGAATCAACACTTTTCCTTAATTGTTCACTTTCCTTATTTACTTAATTGCTTGTGTCCTAAGTTGTTTTATTTGACTACTTATTTCTTTTCTTGCTTATTTCCTTATATGATTAATTTAGTTTTCTTTTATTATTTGCCTAGTCTATAAATACCACATCCTAAACTCTTAAAAGCCTAAACATCACATTAGTTCTTTAGTAGAGGTATTGTGTGCGTTTTCGATACATCAATCCCTGTGGATACGATACTCGTGCTTCATTATATTACACCTATTTTGTGTGGTAGAAAAAGTAGCGATCACCCGTGCCAAGATCCAGCAGATGTAGTTAGATGATTTTGTAATTTTTGTTATTCATATGCTCTCAGCTGGTTGTAAGTTCTCTATGTACTTTGCTATCGAGCTTAATGAAGCAAAAATCATCTTTCGACCTGACGACAATATCTCTTTGTCCAGGCATCTGCCTTTACTGCTTTATTTATTTATGTCATTATCTGCCTTCTTATAATTCCTTATCACCTTCATGATTAAAAATTATCAAGCTCTGATACCATCTTTCAGTGTTTAATCTCTTAGGAATTATTTGTAAAGTGTTGGGTTTCGACATCATCAAAAAGGGGGAAATTGTTGGGAACCCCTTTGCAGTTTGATTTTGATGATGTTTTTCGAAACCACACTTAGGCATATTTTACTTGTTTAGGGTCAAGGCCGATAGATCGACCTGCTACCTGTTAGTGCAGGTCGATGCCCTCTAAAGTTTAGAATCAAGTTCGATCCACCCTGTAAGAGAAAGGTCGATGTATCGACCTGCCTCAATTGGATCGAGCTGGATCATCAGCCTGTCTATCGACCTTCCTTATCAAGCTTCCAGCCCGCTTTGACTTAGAAGATTTCAAGAGCTGGATTATCAATCAAGGTCGATGCTCCGCCTTCATGGAGCGTCACGACCTGATCCTTGCCACGTCGAGTGCCAGCAAGGACGAATCTTCCCAACGGCTAGAAGTGAGTCAGCTTCCAACGGCTAGTGCCACGTCAGCCTGACTCCAACGGCTAGTTTTTCAAAACTGCCTATAAATACTTCAGCCATTATCGGATTCAAACACGGGAAACACAAGCTATCAATGCCATATCTCTGCCCAAATCTCTCTCAAAGTTCATATCCATTCAAGTGTTCGAAATCCGATTAGTTTCCCAAACACTTGACCAAGAGAGGTTTCCAATTCCGATAAACACCACAACGACGAAGCGTTCACTGCTGCTTGTCGATTGTTCAACAACTTCTTCTCCGACTTGTTCGAAGTTAGAAAGCTTGTTTTTATTTTCGCCATTATAGAGTTAGTCAAGCTCTTTAAAAGCGTAAGGTTGTTTGTACGTTTCAGTACGAAGGTTGTAAGGGTCACGACCCAAAACTCGTGTCTAGATATTTTCAGGTTAGATTGTATCTAGAACTGATACTCAGTCAGTATAAATAAGAGAGAGGTTGAATCCAAAGGTAAAGGGATTCTCAGGTCGAGTCAACCTGACGTGGACGTAGGAGGGTTTCTCCGAACCACGCTAAATCGCGGTGTCTCTCTCTCTCTCTCTCTCTCTCTCTCTCTCTCTATTTATCGCCCTTATATTTTGTTATCAAACTGACTAGCATCAACCTGCATATCTGCATCAACCTGCTACTGTTCACCAGCTTAAGATTTTTCAAAGAGTAATCAACCTCCACCAACTTCCGCATTAACAACAGTTTGATAAATCAAGCTTGATACCATACGAGCTTGATAGATCAAACTGCCTCTGATAAGGTCGACCTGGACAATCGACCTGCAGATCGACCTGATTTTATAAAAGTCAAAAACGGTTGGTTATTGGTGTATTCCCCCCCCCCCCCCCCATACACCAATTACTCTTTCTTGGGACCAACACTCCCCCAATGTTCCAAGGCGCTGACGGAGCCGGAGAATCCAACAGGAAGAACCAACACTGGGTTCTTCCCATGAAGAACAACCTCATTTCGAGGTCTCTATTGCAGGTCACGACGAGAACGAGAAAATCCCAATCATGGAGGACAGACAGCACCCCGGAGGGAACACCGCGGCCTCACCACTGCAGCCACATCCTCCAGGACAAACACCCCGAGGTCCCAAAAGTTCACGCCTAGGACCTCGTGGGAATCCCTCAGTCAATCCTGCTCAAAACAACCTTACAGGATAACAACACCAATAGACTCCAGAAGTCCACATTGAAGATCTCACCGCGAAGCGTGAGCACGAGCTGTTTGAACCCGGAGTTAATCCTCGCCCCTCCCCAATCATCCGACCCAATAACGCTGCTCCTCCTCCTCCTCCTCCTCCTCCGGAAATTGTGGAATTACTGCGGAACTACCTCACCACTACTAGGGGAAGAGAGTTCCTACACCAGTACGAAGAGGAACAAAAAGCAACTCACCCCGGCGTAGGACACTGAGTTGATCCACCCGTGGCACCCGGAGGACAGGATCTGCGATGCCACCTCAAGCAGATCCGAGGTCACTCACAGGGAGGCCTACCACAGGGAGTACCTCCGCCTTACGTTGCAGTACCCCGGCCCTACGTTGCTCCACCTCGGGGCAACCACGTAGGAGGTGCCGAGATCTTTGACGCATTTGGGAGAATCGTCAGTCCGCTCTCGGATGACATTCTCAACACTCCTATGTCGGAGAGGTACAAGTCCCCAACATCAAGTCATACAACGGATAGGGAATCCCAATAATTTCCTGAGCCAGTTCAAGTATAACATGTTGAATCAGAATTTGGGAAGCATCTACATGTGCAAGCTGTTCCCCGAGTTGCTGGTTGATAATGCTCGGGAATGGTTCGATAGCCTACCAGCAGGGTCCATCAAATCGTACAACAAGCTGATGGACGTCTTTTCTCGAAGCTTCTCCTAGCGTGCCGAGGTGAAGCACACTCCAGCTCATCTGCTCACGGTGAAGCAGAACCGAGGAGAGTCCATCCAGGACTTTATGACACGGTTTGATAGAGAATGTCTACAAACCCGAGGTCTTAACGACCTTCTTGTCATCTCGGCATTCCAAAATGTCATCACCTCGGACGCACTATATAAAGAGATACTAGCAAAAGAGCCTCAGACAGTTACAGAATTGTGGGCCATTGCGGATAAGGTCGCGAAAATTGATGAGGCAACCAGGCGAAGGAGAGAGGGAGACCGAGGTGACACCTCAGACAAAAAGAAGAAGGAGGACGCGCTGCGTAAGATGTGATGGAACATATCCAGCGCGGTCCATTGGAGTCCTGCCTGGGACCTCCGCAAAATCCAGCACCACCTCCGCGGAATCAATTCGCGTCACAGCCGGACCAATGGCCCGTCCCACAATTCACTCCATTGACGAAGCCGAGGTCAGAAATCCTTGAGCTGCATGCCCATTTGTTCGAGAGACCTCGACCTATGAGGGAGTCGGGGAAGCCGCGATCAAGGGAAAAATACTGTCATTTCCACGAGGACTTCGGACATGAAACCAAAGAATGCAAGAACTTGATGTATGAGATCGAAGGACTAGTCCGAAGTAGCACGTTAAGGAAATATCAAGACCGGGGAGCAGGAGTGAAATCATTTTGACACTCCCCGAGGTTAAAAGAAGAGAAGACAACACCGAGGTGGGGTTTGCAACACAGAGGTGGAAAAGAAAGCAAGGTACGAGGACGATGTTGATGGCGATGGTGACTACCAGTTCGATGGTGTTATCGCCACCGTCTCCGGCCTCGCCAAGGGGCAAACCAAGTCATCCTTAATAAATGGAGCGCAGACTCTCCCGACTTGTGAGCCCGTCAGTTAGAGACTCAAGAAGGAAGAAATGATTACCTTCTCCGAGAAGGACCCCGTCCCTTCCGTGGTCCCCCATTCCGATGCCATAGTTATCGAAGCAGTGGTGGCCAACAAACTTGTTAAGAGAATTCACATTGACAACGGAGCGTCTGTGTCACACCCCAATTCCCGAAGGAAGGCGCACGTGCCAAGGGCGTGACTAGGGGTTGGAATAAAGAAGTGAGGATAGAAAGGGGATCATTACTATTCAACCATTTAATGATGTTCCCGAAAAGTTGGGCAACATCTCGTTTGAAAAGGGGAATAAACCGGAATGAAATCAAGCGGTAATAAACCCAACATAACATTTATATCATTCATCATAGGATCGCATAAGATTCGATGGCTTGACGAATCAACATAAGACCATCATTACAAAACAACGAGTTCAAGTTCTCGATAGTAGGTAGTGAATAAATTCAGAGTACAATGTACTTAACAAAAGAAGTACGAATAGCGGAAGCTTAATAGAAGAAACACGTTGCCTCAGCTTCGCCTTCGTTATCACAATCCCCATCAACCTGTAAACATTTTAAACATTTTGGGCTAAGTACTAATGTACTCAGTGGGCTACGCATTTTGTCAACAGTCAAGAAACATAGCATATTATCCATCATTATAAGCATGACTTAGAAGGTTTTAGAAAACAATTACATCTAAGCAAGCCAAAACATTTCATTTGGGCCCTTATGTCGCACTCTACAGTTACTCTTACTTTGATCCCGAACCTCTAGCCACCGTCGGATCCATTCATCATTCATCATTCATATTTGGATTTCGGGTCGAAACCCAGAGAATCCCAGTCAAAGGTAGAACACGAGAGAGATCAACCTCCGCATTACTACCAGGGTGTATACACAATTCAAAGCTAGTGTGTTAGACAAGCAATGAACCTCGATCGATTAACTTTTCAGAGCATTTAACATGTAGAGGGCACATTAAACATTTTATGGATAATAAGTTTTGCATTTTGAAACCATTGAGCATACGTGGCTCATATAGTTTTGGAAAGTAAGCCCACCTCTTGCAGCGTAGAATAGGGCCGATCTTGATAGGCAAACAACGTCAGAAACCTTGTTGAGTCGTGCCTATTCATAAAGGTATAATAAGAATCTAAATCCTTATAATAAAACCTCTTAAGGGAAAATAATCGTCTAGTATATTTTCCTATCTTATAAATCTGTTAAGGTTAACAGATTGATTTGAATCCTTTAAATCCTTTACAAAGGATTAATCTTTTATCATTCGGGAAAGCCTTTCTTTAATCATTTACGTCCATCTATTCGTTGAATAATTTCTGAAAATTAGGAAATCTTCGGAACATATTTTGAGCTAGTTAAAGCTTAAGACTTAATTAAATCTTAATCCTTTTTTAATAATCGGGTCGTTCTTTAATATTAAACGGCCAATAAAATGGGCATGGGCCCATTGACAATTAATAATCGGCCCAATGATTAAGGCCCAGTTAATAATAACCCTTAGCCCCCAAATTTTCTCCTTCCTCGCTTGAAACGTAGCCAATAAGCGCCCAACTCTCTTTTCTCCCTCTCGCTTCCTCTGTGATTCACTCGCTTCACCATCGCCTCGCTTGACATTATCGTCAAGCGCCTGACCTATCCCAAGCTTCCTGCCTCGCTCGAGCTTCCCTCTCGCTTCACGAACGCAAGCTTCCTCTCTCGCTTCGCAAATCGCAAGCTTCACCATCGACTCGCTTCACATAGGCTCGCTTCACCCTCTCTCCCTCAAGCATGCCACGTCACTCGCTCACGACTCTCGTCACGCTTTGCGAGTGCTGCTGCCCACTGGAAACTTCACTATCGCCTTCATCTTCACCAACGGCTGTTGCTCCGGCGAAGGAGTTCCTCCACCATCATCACCGCCGTTGTCGCCGCTCCGGGGTCTAACGCTGCCGTCGCTGATTGCAGCAGCAAGAGCAGAGGCTCCTCTGTTCCTCTTATTTCCTCGAAACGCCGCCATCCATACGGTTACCACCGTCGCCGTGACTGCCGCGACCAGCTCCTCCATCCTCGAAATCGGTAGGAAGAAACCCCCACCCCTTTCTTTGGTTCGCTGATTCATTATATAACATTCCTCTTGGTTTCCATCACCCCGTGATGATTTCACTTATGTATTGGTGTGAACTCCTGATGAAGCTCGTAGATCGTGGATTTCAATTCATGGGCCGAGAATTAAAGATGATATGGGCTGAAGATGGAAGATATTATTTACTAGTTTATTTAGTTGTTTATTTTTATTAATTTTCGTTTTTTATGAGTACTATAGTTGGTAGGTTAATTTTCTGCATTATTTTAAGGATTTTATTCCTTTTTAGACTAGGATTTGGTTTGATATCTTTTAGGTTAAGTTTTTAAGTAGTTTCCTTGTGGAATTAGGACTTTTTGAAGCCTATAAATAAGGCTCATTCATAGGTGACGAAAATAAGACAAATTATTCATTAATATATTTTCTTGAGTTTTTACTCTCTCTCTTTTATGAGAATTTTCGAATTCCTCTTGTTTATCAAGTTGAGTTCTTTATCCGGCGAATCGACGAGTCAATCATCCCTCGTTGTGTGTCAATCATCGTCCCCGAGTTGCCTAGACAACACTTTCGTGTTCGATTTAGGAGGTTTTGGGATTTCCATCGGTATCTTGAGTCTTCCGCGTGCGTGAGTCGTTCGGACCTACCAAGGTTCGTATCATTTGGCACCAGAGCCAGAGTTTACGTAATCCAGGTTTTGTCTTTCCTTTTATTTCGTCTTCGTATCGTTCTCTTCGTGTCTTGTTTTGTTCGTGTCGTTCGTTGAGTCTTCGTCGTTAGTTTCATTCCTTTGTTCTCCGTTCCGTTCGTCAGATTCGTTTCTGTGTCCAAAAAAAAAAAAAAAAAAATCAGATTCGTTTTTGTGTCTTCTTAGATTCGTTTCTAGGTTATTCATCCCTTATCATTCTTTCGTTCGTGTCTTAGTTTTCTAGATTCGCTTTTGTTCGTCTTGTTTATTCGTCGTAAAAAAAAAAAAAAAAAAAAAAACTCTTTTTCGTTGGCCAGCCTTAAAACTGTTATAGAATCCACATACGAACTCCAATTTTTCTCCATAATACCTTTTCGGAAACATCTCGACGAGATCTAAAAGCCTCATTACTCTGCTTGGTATGCCGTCTGAGGAACTTGATCAACAAACAAAGCTCAAGATAGAGGCGACAGTGAAACTATGGGGCGAGGAGATGAGGTCTGAGTCGGTGTTAATTTGTTCGAAGAGTGGAGGTCGATACAAAGACAAAGCCCGACAATACAACCAACGTGGCAATCTTGGATAGGACGAAGAAGTGGACATTACCTATTTTCAAGGGAAATATGATCCAGAGTTGTATCTTCAATGGGAGAGAAATATGGAGATAGCTTTTTATCATCATAATTATTCTGAGTTCAAGAAGGTGAACTTGGCATCCAGGTTGTTATCGGACTATGCTCTAACTTGGTGGGATCGATTGGCTAAGAGTAGAAGAAGGAATGGTGTGGAGCCAATCATGACTTGGAAAGAGATGAAGGCGGTGATGAGGAAACATTTTGCACCTTACCATTTCTATCGTGGGAATCAGAATAGTTGGAGGCAGTCCCAAGCTACTACTCTTTCATATTCGATGAGAAGTTTTGGGGAGAAAGAAGAGCAGCCGAAGAAGAGGTACGCACGTCCGTTTGTGAAGCCAAGGTCAGACTCTTCTAGTTTTTCCATTACAACTTGTGATGATGGAGGAGTTGTGTCCAAAGAAGAGAGAGAAGATCCAAAGGTGATGGTTTTGGAAGAACAAAATGAAGAGGTGGAAGAAATCAAAGCACCTTCTGGACCGCTTACTTTATTCGGTGAAATTGATCTTGATATGCAGAATGAAGTGGATGACGGAGAGCATCAAGAGAACATCTTTCATGTGGAGGATAAGGTGTTGCTTGTTCCTCTTCTCCAACACAAGCATATGAGGAGGATCAAGAGGAATTTTCAAAGAAGGTGGAGATGGTGATGTCCAACGAGGGGAAAGTAGAGACAAATGAGAATGTATTGATGCGTGAGCCATTACTTTATCCGAGTGATGATTTGGAGTTGGTTGTGCATGAGAAGAAGTTTGTGGAGGCAAAGTTGAGCAAGGAAAATGCAATGATCTTTATTATCTATCTCCTTCTATTCATTCTTTGCAGGATTTTGAGGATGTTGTTCATGATACACTTTTTGGCTTATTATCCATTCAAGGAAGTCAACATCAAATTGACTTGGAGGGGATAAATGAGTTGGAGTCCATGTTATCGGGTGAGAAGAAAAGGAAGCATAATTTCTTTACTTTTGCGGTAGGAGGCGACCAAGATTTGAGGACAAATCTTCTTCAAGAGGAGGGGAATGATGAAGCCCGTAGATCGTGGATTTCAATTCATGGGCCGAGAATTAAAGATGATATGGGCTGAAGATGGAAGATATTATTTACTAGTTTATTTAGTTGTTTATTTTTATTAATTTTCGTTTTTTATGAGTACTATAGTTGGTAGGTTAATTTTCTGCATTATTTTAAGGATTTTATTCCTTTTTAGACTAGGATTTGGTTTGATATCTTTTAGGTTAAGTTTTTAAGTAGTTTCCTTGTGGAATTAGGACTTTTTGAAGCCTATAAATAAGGCTCATTCATAGGTGACGAAAATAAGACAAATTATTCATTAATATATTTTCTTGAGTTTTTACTCTCTCTCTTTTATGAGAATTTTCGAATTCCTCTTGTTTATCAAGTTGAGTTCTTTATCCGGCGAATCGACGAGTCAATCATCCCTCGTTGTGTGTCAATCATCGTCCCCGAGTTGCCTAGACAACACTTTCGTGTTCGATTTAGGAGGTTTTGGGATTTCCATCGGTATCTTGAGTCTTCCGCGTGCGTGAGTCGTTCGGACCTACCAAGGTTCGTATCAACTCCATTCATATCGTATATGTTTAGAGTTTATGAACTCAGTTTTATGCATTAAGGGAGGGTCCTTACATAATATGAAAGTAATATCATGTTCTTGTTTCGTTCTAGTTTCATTTATACGTCTTACATTCATGCTCTTATTGAATATATTCGAGAGAGTGAAAGCTTACGGTGAGAGTGGATAGATTTTGGACGGAAAGGGTGCAGTTGAATGACTCTTCCTTCCTTAGCTTCTTCTTCCTTTCCTTTCTTCTTTGTGCTACTGCTATTCTCCTTTGTGTGGTATTTTTGGCTTGTGCAGTGAATGGGAAGAAAGGATGATGAAGAAGATATTTGTGAAGGTTTAATGTTGCAGTTGGGAGATGGAGTTAAAGGTTGGTCAGAAACTTTATTCCTTCTTCTTGCACACGAAGACTTTCTCCAGATTTGGTGGATTTTCTTCTGCCACAACGCGTTTTGCCGCCTGCTCTCTGCTGCTTCTCTTCAATCTTTTTCTTTTCTATTCTTCTTTTCTTTTAATGGCTACTATGTAATAATAGTTGGGCTTGGGCCTTTATTGTTTGAGTGTACATTCTGGGCTCGGCCCAATGTCTTTTAAATATAACGTCGGCCCATTTTATTATATATTTATAAATAAATCGTTTTAGCCTTTATAACAATCGTAATAAAATACGAAAGTTCAATTATCGTTTTACGCAATTTAAAATCACGAGAGATAATATATTATCTCTAATTTGCAAATAAAATTGCAACCTCAAATAATCAACTAAGTAATTCTTCCATTCTTATGAAACTATAAAAGTTTCGAATTTCCTTGTAATATATATATATTACGAAAGTCGGGGTATTACATCCTACCCTCCTTAAAAAAAATTTCGTCCTCGAAATTTATGCTTGTGGGTACTCTAATTCTGGATATAATTCCTTCATCTTATCCTCGAGCTCCCACGTAGCTTCCTCTTGCCCGTGGTGACTCCATAACACTTTAACCATAACAACCTCACTGTTCCTCAAAACCTTTACTTTCCTGTCTAAGATCCTTATGGGCTTTTCCTCGTAGGTGAGATCCTCAGCGAGGACCACCTCATCATACTTGATTACATGTTTTGGATCAAACACGTACTTCCTCAATTGGGAGACATGAAACACATTGTGCACATCTCCAATACTAGGTGGCAACGCCAACTGTTGGAACGGCTGCTTGAAAGCCGCCCTTGACCCAGATCTTGGTTCGGTTGTGTCGATTCGATCGTGCACATAAGTTCATGCAAGGGCTCGAGTACATACCTTATGATTATGAAGAACAAAGAATCTGAGTCGTGTCTGATCGATCTACGGTTCTGATCTTCTAGGATGTGATCCCACACCTTGAGATCCGAGATTTGGTGGACGTCTCAAGATCACTGGAACCTCGATCTCCCTCACTCAAACTCAGCGGCCGACTCTCTCTCGCACGCCTAGGGATTCGCGTGAATTCCTTTTCTCACAAATCTCGTGTGTGATTAGAGAACTAGGGTTTAGATGAGAGACTTGAGATATTTATATGGTACATAAATAAGGAGATATGATTCCTTATTTATCTCTAACCATATCTTTGCCTATCCCATATTTATTCCTTTTCCATAACTTACAAATCTTATTCCTTTATTAATACGGAATTAATAAAGAATTAATCTGTTCAGTTATGCAACTGTATATCCGGAATTAATTCTAACAAATAGAATTTATTCTAATTCCAGTAGAAGAATAAATAAATAAATATATACTAAATATATTTATATATGATATTTATCCCCATAAGATTTAATTAAATAAATCTTATCCTATTAGATTTTATCTTATCCTTGAATGATTAAATTATAACTAATTAGATTTAATCTTATCCCACTGGATATAAATCTAAATTACTTATATTTAATATCCATCCAACGGATATAAATCCAATATATATCATATACTAGGCCTGAGTACAATTATTGAGCCCATACTCAATAATACTATTTAGATCGATTCCCGAGGTCTGTTTGGGCCATCCTAGGGATCGGATACCAGACAGAGTTGGGCCTTATCTAATTCGATATTTCCATGTCCACCCCTGAACATGTATCTCATTAGAACTATGACGCACTCCACTAAAGTGTCATAGCTGAATCACCGCTCTGTCCCAATTATGTAGATTGGGCCTGGTATTTTGTTTAGTTCGAGCCCCGTGTTTAAGACCTTCCATATCCGTTAATCAATTAGAGCTACCATGACTGCTCCTAATTGTTAACATCTATTCCTCAGGTAGTACCCGTTCACACCTTATTATATACCTGAACTTAATCAGCATGCATGACTTGGTATAATAATCCTTGTGAACTCCCTGATGGGATAACGTCAACATACACTCACGTAGGACACGGCTTATTGATAACACATATTAGACATACTATGCATCTCCGTGTTACCCAAAGTACGACATGATTGAAATGAACTAACGAGAAGTTCATATCATCGTAAATCAAAGTAACATCGAAGAATACATATACATCTAATAGTTTACCAAGGTTAAGATCGAGCTAGAGCCTGAGATCTATAGCTCTTCACCTATATCACCTTTGATACAAGGTCAGTATCAGAAGAGCATTATCTCTGTTGATCCTCAATACGTTCCACCGTACCAGCATAATTAGTGATTAGGACTCATCACTACCACTAAGCTGCAATCTAGACCGATAGCTCAGCCCAAGCTATCTCGACTGTGAACTGTTTATATCTCATCATTATTAACGACCTTCGTGATCCTCTCCGAACTCAGATCGACACGTGGTCTAAAACATGAGATAATGGGCTTTATTCTTGCTTATATATATTCTTCCAGATAGGGATTGTTAACAGTGGACCTGTGTCGTAACCACTAAAACAACTGGTTTTGCTTTAGTTATACAACAACCCCAACACCAACCTATTAGCTACATTGCCTATCTTTTCCAATATTTCAAAAGGACCTATATATCGAGGTCGTAGCTTTCCTCTCTTGCCAAAACGTATCACTCCTTTAGTAGGAGATACCTTGAGGAAAACTCTTTCCCCAACATCAAAATGTAATTCAGATCGACGCTTATCGGCGTACGATTTCTGTCGGTCCTGAGCTTCTTTTATCCTTTGCTTAATCTCGTCGACCATCTCGACCATTTGTTGAACCAGTTCTGGACCTAAAAGCCTTCTTTCACCAACTTCATCCCAATAAAGTGGTGATCTACATTTCCTTCCATACAACGCTTCATATGGAGCCATTCCAATCGTAGCTTGATAACTATTGTTATAAGCAAATTCCACAAGAGGCAATAAGTCCTCCCAATTTCCACCTTTGTCAGCGACTATCGCTCTTAACATATCCTCAAGAATTTGGATCGTCCTTTCGGATTGTCCATCAATTTGTGGGTGGAAAGCCGTGCTGAAATTCAGTTGAGTTCCCATACATTCTTGTAAGCTTCTCCAAAAACGTGACGTGAATCTTGTGTCACGGTCATACGTAATTGATACTGGTACACCGTGAAGGCGTACTATCTCTTTCACATATATCTTCGCAAGTCTCTCTAGACTAAACGTCATTTGAATCGGCAAGAAGTGCGCTGACTTACTTAACCGATCGACAATGACCCAAATGGCTGTATTCTTTTTAATCGACTTCGGTAGGTTCACTACGAAGTCCATGTTGATGTGCTCCCACTTCCATTCTGGGATCGGAAGTGGTTGCAACATTCCATAAGGTCGCTGGTGAACAACTTTAACTTGCTGACAGGCCAAGCATCGTTCGACGAACGAAGCTACATCTCTTTTCATGCCTCTCCACCAGAAAACTTGTTTCAGGTCCCTATACATCTTCGTACTCCAGGGATGCGCCGTATAAGGCGTATCGTGAGCTTCACTCATGATTTCATTTTTCAATTCCTCGGTGTGGGGCACACACAACCCTCCGTTCATCATTAATGCATCATCCTTTGCCTCGGTGAATCCTTTAGGTTCCTCTGACCTCGCAATGAGACGCATTTTCTCCAAAAAATTGTCTCCTCTTTGTGCCCTCACAATTCTTTCCTTCAAATCGGGTTCAGCAACTAAGGCTGCAACACAACCTCTTATTGATTCAGGTGGGTTAACCACTTCTAATTCGAGTTTTGAAAACTCGTGGATAAGCTTCTCCTCACAAGTAAGAAGATATCCCAACTTTGCTTTAGTCTTTCGACTCAGCGCATCCGCTACCACATTGGCCTTTCCAAGGTGATAGCTGATGGTGCAATCATAATCCTTGACTAATTCGAGCCACCTTCTCTGTCTCATATTCAAATCCTTCTGCTCGAAGAAGTACTTCAAGCTCTTGTGATCAGTGAAGATCTCGCACTTCACTCCATAAAGATAATGCCTCCATATCATTAGAGCGTGTACGACTGCTGCTAACTCCAAGTCATGAGTAGGATAATTCAACTCATGGGGCTTTAATTGACGTGAAGCGTATGCGATCACCTTGTGATTCTGCATTAACACACAACCCAATCCTAATTTAGAGGCATCCGTATAAACAACGAATCCTTCATTCTTGTTGGTCCCAGTTAGTTATAGGAAAAATACGTAGAGGGGGGGGGGGGGGGGGGGGGTGAATACGTATTTTGAAGTTTTTCAACTTCAAATTCCTTAACTTAGAGTATGAAGTAAAGTGCTCGTAGAAATACTAAGACCTAGCCGAGAGCTAGATCTAAAGCAATCAAGATTCTCTTGACCTAAGCTTCAAGCTTGATCAAGAGTGAGACTTTACTCTAGTGCGGAATTTGGTGAGCTAATGTTTTTCCTAAGTAATTAAAATTTCCAGATTAGGTTTGTTTAGATGCAATATGCAATGTATAATCAAACAAGTAAAGAGTTTAGGGTTAGAGAGATACGACACAGGGTTTATAGTGATTCGGAGATAAAGCTCCTACGTCCACTTGTTGCACTCGGCAACAGTTCTCTTCACTCAAGAACTTGAAGATTACGGGCTCTTCAAAAGCCTGGTCAAGATCGAGCTTCACTCGCTTGGATCTGACAGACGCTGGGTGATTCCGGGTTCACACCAAAAACCTAGACTGGACTGGAAGCTTCACTCGCTTCAGTCCGAACAACAGACAGGGAGATTGCGGGCTCTCCTTACAGCCTAGCTTCGATCGAGCTTCAAACAAACGATGTAGGTGCAAGCTTGGATCTAGACTCTATGATCGAGGCTTCTTCAATCGATGAAAGAAAGGCCTTGGATCGAAACAACCTAACGACGACGAACACAAAAACCTAACAACAGATTTAGGGTTTTTGGTTTACGATGACACACTATGAAGAGCTCTTTACAGTAAGTGCAAAGATGGCTAGAGCTCTTCTTCTAAGCTTGGATATGGAATGGGCTTAGACTCTAAGTGTGAAGGTTGTGAAGACGGGTTCCGATGAGACTGGAACTCGGAGAACACATGGAAACAAAGACTCGGAATTTGCTCTAAGGCTGGGAGTGTTTGTTTGCAGTAGGCTCGAATGCTCAGGAAGTGTTCTACTTCTCTTCGTCTTCATCCTTCACTATTTATAGGCGGAGGGTTGCCGAGATCCGTTGCTTGGTTGGTGGCTTTGTCCCTCCTCCTCTCGACAGTACTTGCACAGGCTGGCTGCTTTTCAGATGCGCAGTTTTGGCTCTTTGCCGAATTTGGCTAAGATCCAATTGTAACAGTAACTGGAGCGACCCAGTACTGTTGCGGCGCCCTTGTCGGCCTGGCAGTCAACTCCGCTGCTCCTCTCCGCGTTCGACACGTGGAGATCTCGCAATTAATGCGAAGATCTCTAGTTGACTGGAGTTCAAAATCGGAGCGGGAATAGTGTTGTCGCTTTCTGGTAGGTAGTGGCTCGCTTCGCTTTGAAGTTGTAGCATCCGCTTTAGTTGAGTCACTTCGTAGTCATTCTGTAGTGAGTCGCTTGGGAAGTAAAGTTCCCTCGTGACTGCCTTGCAAAATGCTGACCAGAGTTGACTCGCTTTGACTTTACACTGTAGCGCTCGCTTCGCTACGCTATTCTTCGGCACGCTTCACTTCGGCTAGCTAGACTTGCTTCGCTTCGAAAAACACACTCAAGCGAGTGGCCTTCACTTGAACATTTTGAAGTCTATACTCTAAGCAAAATAAAGAGCCATCCTAACAGAGTAGGCTTAGAAAAATTCTAACCTATTATCTACATCAAAATGGGTCGCTTGGGAACAGAACGCTTTGGGGTTTTGAGATCAAATCAAAACAATTAAGTGTCCCTTATAGGTTCCCCCTTAACATGTTGTTCTTAACAATTCCCAACAATTTCCCCCTTTTTGATGATGCCAAAACCCAATGACTTAGAATTAAAAACAATCTAGCCTATCTAACTGTGGAAGGAACTTCAAGTGACTGCTTCCTTTGCAGGCTTCGTTTGAATTTATTTTTAAGTTCCTTTCCCTTTTTTTTTCGGTTAAATTTTTGTTTGAGTTTGTAGCATAAGGATAAAATATCCACAAAGCTATTAAATAACACAAGAGAGACAGAAAATAAATTGGATAGATGAACAGCAGTTCACAATTAAGAGACTTGAAACTCAAAGGTTTCCTGCAGCCTCTTCTTCCTTGTCTTCCGTCTTCTCCTCCGTCACCTCCTCCTTCTTCTTCTCCTTTTCTTCAGTAAAATAGGCAGAGAGGACGTTCAGCTCCAAAGTACCAACAATGTGGATACTTGGTCTTCTCCATCCGCTCTCCAATCTGAAGGCTTCAGTCACTTCTGCGTCCGTGATGCTGCGATCAGGAATTCTTGTGCCTGGAAGGAATGGCATTGGAAATTTCTTCACTTCAGGCACCTTGATGATAAGGGATTTGGGCTCTGCAAGCTCAGCCATGGTGAATATTTTCCTCCGCATCTTCTCATCGTATGCGCACAGGAAATTGTTGAGAGCACTCATCCGAGAGCACTCATCCTGCAGTGGCACTACTCCCCAGTAGTAGTAGGCCTTGATGAAAAGCTCCTTGTAGAACATCCATTGATCGCGGAGATTTCTCGGAATGAATTCCTCAATCTCCCTTGCGAACGGATGATCATTCCTCCTAGCTGCCAATTCTTCCTCTGATCTGCTAGCCAGCACCTTCATGATCGCGTGGAATTTGGCACTCGTCTCAGTGCTCCAAATTGGACGCTTTTCGTTGAGATGCTTGCGAATGTGGTCTTGTTCCTCCTTGAGAGGGTAGCGTCCAGAGTCGACCATTTCCTTCCCCGTCACGTCGCATGCATCAATTATAGCTTGTGTCTCGCATGCTTCGGACTCTTCGGGCATGAAAGGAACGAAGGCACTTCGGCAGATGGCGGATTGGATGAGTTTTACTTCGTTGAAGTGTTCCTCGATCCGGCCATCACTGACTTGAAGTCTTTTGGCCCTTATCCTCTTCTCCTTCTCCTCTTCCTTCTTCCAGTCCTCTCCTCTCTTCCTCCTTCTCTCCTGCTTCTCAGCCCTCGAAGCTACTGCTTGTTTTGACCTTTTGGCGCTTGGCCGCGGGGTCATCTTTTGAATCTGGTGCAGACCGCTTCAAGGTCTGCTTTGGTGGTGGGGGAGGCGGCATGTCCTTCTTTGTTTCTGTGGCTTTTGGAGGGACGACTGCTTGAGCAGATGAGGTGGCCCCAGCAGTCGTTGAAGTGAGTGCGGCAGTTGAAGCGGGTGCGTCGGCTGAAGCGGGCACTTTAGAACCTGAAGCACCTGCATGTGTTAGCTTTTTCAAATCAAATGCACGCTCCAACTCCCAAGCCATGGCCTCGTCCTCCGCGATTTGCTTCTTCCTTTCCTCTTTGGTCAGCACCACAACGGGAGGATGACGAGCGATTGAGGAGGCAAGAATTTTCTCCTCAGTTGGTCTGCGGGGCTCTTCGGGCTTTTTCATGAGCTCCTCCTCAGTGAGCTTTACTTTTCCCTTCTTTGCACGTAAGCCCCTCGCTTCGTCATCTACTTCCTCCTCACCTCCAACACCACTGCCTCCCTCCAGCATCCTCTCCACACCAATTGCTCCACCATCAACTCCTTCTTTCTCTTGACCTTCCCCCTTTTAGGCATCATCACTGCCGGGGGTTGGAATGATAGATTTTCCAGTGATTGTTTTGTGCATGTTGTTTACAGCATCAAAGACGGCATGCAGCATCCATTCAGTTTTGCCTGCGAAGGTATGCTCCTGGGCGAGCACCAACTGTGCAGTTTTGATGCTGATTTCCTCTAGTAAATACTCACATTGTTTTTCTCTCTCCTTCACTGAGAGCATCAACCTCTCTAGTGACTCCACGGATTTGAAGCGAGCCTCCAGCTCCGCTTCAACTTCACTCCTTATTTCCTTCTTTTCCTCCTGCAGATTGAAGTACCAGAATTTCTGGGCCGCTTCAAGTTCTGCCTTCATTGTTTCAAGGCTCCTCTCTCTCTGATTTAGAGAGAGATGAAATTCAGCACCTGCAGCAACCTTTTCTGTGTAAGCTTCTCCCAGGCTCTTGATCTTCTCAAGAAGGATGGACAATTCAGCACTCTGCAGATCAAGGGCCTGTGCACTCCTCCTTCGACTCTCAAGCTCTTTCTTATCTATCTCATTCTCTTGCTTGAGATCCTTTAATTCATTTCTGAGAGTGTCGAGGGTCTTCTTGGTGCTGAGCAACTCACTCCCTTTCCTTATCAGATCTCCATCACTCTTCTCAACTGCCTCTCTCAACTTCTTCACCTCCTTCTCCAAATTTTCTTTCTCTTTGCCAACTGTGACTAGCTTGGCATTAACATCCCTCAAGCGACTCCTTTCCGCATCAAGCGAGTCCTTGAGTTCGGTGATGGTTTTCGTCTGGTCTCCCACCAGCTTCACTTGCGCCTCCAACGCCTTCTCCTTCTCCTCCAATAACCTCTCCTTCTCCTCCACCTTTCCCTCCAGATCTGCTTTCTTTCTGTCAAAGTCTTCACGAAGACTCTTGACCTCCAGTACTCTCCTGTTCACCTCTTCCTCCTTCTTGGAGATCTCGCTTTGGAGATTTGAGATCTCCACCTCCTTCGCTTCTATTTCCTCCGTATGTGCATTGATCAGCTGCTGCTCGTGAGGAGTCGGCACTCGCTTGGGAATCACGACATCTGGGTAGGTTTGTTTTATCTTGGCATCCAGCTTGTCCCAGAAGCTGGTCCCATCGAGAAAAGTATGGAAGCCGTCCACGCCAATAAAGTTGACCAGCTTGGCCTCCAGCTTAATCAATTCATCTTTCTTGAAGGCCTGCATGAGATTGTAGACCTTGTAGTACTCCGTTCCGCGGTACGTAATGTACGTCAGGAAGTCGACGGTCTGGGTGTAGAACACGTCGGTCCACGGAACGTTAGAGTAGCGGAGGGCAATGGTCTCTGCAGCTTGCTCTCGATCCTTGACGTAGCGATCGATAGCCTGCATTTCTGCAGAGATAGCAGGAGGTACGAATGGTGGAATGATTGAGAGTTCACCGGCTGTTTGGGCGGTATCGGCTGTGGTTGCCGATGTCGAGGGGGATAGGGATGATGATAAGGCTTCAATGGTTTCGGTATATGGATGGTTTCTGTGGGTGGTGGTTGTATTTGCTGGGTTTGGATGGTTTGGAATGTGGTGTAGGCTTCGGCTGGGTCTACTTGTAGTAGAGGGACAGGGGGTATTTGGAAAGAAGAGCCAGTTTCTTCTTCCACTGGGGAATGGGGTGATTTTTGGGATTTGGGTTGAGCAGTTGATGAGGTTTGGGTTTCTGGTTGTGGCTGAGTTTGGGTTTGAAGTGTTTGAATTTGGACTTGGGGTGTGGGAGTTTGTATTTTTGTAGGTGAGGGTTGGGGTTGAGTTACTTCAATATCCTCAAGCGGCTTCTCCTCCGCCTCGCTTGACAGGATGAGTGAAGTGACTCACTTCGTCTTCTTCTTCCCTCGCTTCAGCGCCGCACGCTTCCCGGGTGAAGCGGCTCGCTTTGCTTGGGACGCTTCAGCTCGCCTTTTGGCGACTGGCACTGCGACGGGCACTTCTACATCTAGAAGTCCCGAATCAATAGGAATCTTTTTCTTTCTCCATTTGTCATAGAAAATAGACTGCTTGTTGTAGACGGCCACGTCGGAATCCGGCCATACTTTGTCGGGGTAGCGCTTCTCCAAGGCAACAGACAGTCTGGAGAAGAATTTCACCTCCCCTTGCGGAGAATCTGATCGGCGCTTCCTTTCACGAACGCAAAATCTTCGGCAGCTTCATGAATTTGGTTGAGAAACCAACCATGCCAGTTGAATTTTGTTCCGGTGAGGCTGTCGACGATAACGGTTGTGGCGAACAGCTTTGATTCCGAGAGGGTGTCCAGGGTACCGACATAGCATGCGACGCTCTTCGAATAGAGCTCGCAGATGTGGTTGAACGGAGCTTTCAAGTTGGAACGGATGCTGGCCTCCTTGAAGTTTGGTTCTGCGTTCCTGGTGGCGAACCGAGCATATTCGATTTCGACAGAAAACCCCAACTCCATCAAGGAGTTTCCACCTTCCTTCGGCAGATCGAACATGCCGATGAGCTCGCTCAAATCCACCTCCACCGGCCTTCTGGTCTGTGGATCTGTGAAGGAGGATGTGTTTTGCTCCTTCCTCAAATTCAGAAGAAGCTCTCCCACGGCTGTGGCCAATACCTTCTTTGGCACCGCCGTCACGAATTTCCATAGACCGGCCATGTTCACGGCTCTACGGAAAAATCCATTCTCTTCTACGACGACAGGGTCGAGATGGGGCTCGACGTTGATGTGTTTGTCAACTTCGGTGAGGAACTGCTCCATCGTCTCGGTGTTTAGCTTCTTTCCCATGGTGAAATATGAGAAATTTGATCGGAGTTTTAACGACGAAAAACTGGGAATTTTAAGACTCGTGAGTTGCAGAGAGTTTCAGTTTTTGCACAAGAATGGCAAAGATTGAGAGTTGTGAAATTTTTCCCAGTCTGAAACTCCACCCTTATATAGAGGTAGGGTTTGGCTGACGTGGCAGGGGCAAGACAGTAAAATCGGCGAAGATCCTGTAGGTAGGCGGCGGACGTGCGGTGATGGATCTGATGTGTCCGGCGTCATCACAGTAAAAGTGAACCGCCACTTGCTCGGCGTCTCCACGTGGCCTGCTGTGATTCGTTTGTCTTATACGGCGTAGATCCAACGACTACAAATCGGGGACTGTTAAGATTCGACGGCTGGATCTTCTCCGTCCTTTCCCGCTTTGAATTCAAAGTGTGAACCTAATAGGGTGCATTTTTACCCTATCATCTAAGTGTTATATTATCGTTTTCTTGTCGTATTTTGATAGTTTAGTTCATGATTTATATTGTTTATGTTATTTCGAGCTAGATTACGCTTTTGGGTTGTTTTGAGTGTTTTTAGGGCTTTTGAGTCGAGAAAACCCAAGATAAGACAAGAGGCGATGAAACCAAGGAAGAGATGAAGTATTGATCCCAAGTTCTGACTTTTTCAAGATTTTGTAAAAGAGTTATTCTGGAAAAGTGGAAGCATAGTATTGAAGAGGAGTTCGATAGGAGCACGTAGGCGAAAACGGAGGTCAATTCGGAGTTCGGATGAGGAAGATACGACCGAAACAAGAAAGTTGCGCAGAACTCTCTCGACCCTCTCGACCCACCTCTCGATCGAGAGAGGTGTCGAGAGGTGCCTCCTGTTTTCCAGACGGGATTTCTTTTAAAAGGCAATTTTTGACTTTTTCTTGGTTTCCTTGTACAATTAGGTATTGGATGTAAACTTCTACCCTATAAATACCTCTAAACCTATCATTGTAAAGCCAACAACATAGAGCCAACATTAGTCCTACATTCTTTAGATTAGTTTTTATTCTTTTCTCCATACTTTTATACTTTAGATCTAGATTTATTTTATGTATGAAGACCATTGAAGATTGAAGATTTATTCAAGATTCAAGAGTTTTTCTATCCCTTTCTTTTTACTTTATGCTTTTAATTATGTTTATTCTTCATTCTACCTTTCTTTTACTTATGTCTAGCTAGTTTTCTTTAGTTGATTTTAGGGATTGAATGCCTAATTGAATTTATGTAAGTGTTCTTGTGTACAATTAGCCTTCCAATCTAGATGCATGTTTTCATGGTGCTTATTCTCATGCATGATTACTTGATTACTAATTGTGTATGCATAGTTATGTTCATATGCCTTGATTAGGATATTGCATAATAGATCTCATGAATACATGATATGATAGTTTGATTTGTCTTAATTGATAATTGAATTATTATATGTTCATATATAATTGATTTGGTGTCTTAGTTGAACCTAGTTGATTATATCCTTGATACTTGTTCTATTTTGCACTTGATTTTGATTCTTACAATTCGAAAGAATATTAGGATCTTGTTAGGTGACAACTTGCATTGCTTTAATTAGGGTGTAGGTTATTTTTGCATGTATCACATTTAGATTGGATTAAATTGGTTACTTGTACTCATTAATTGCTTGCATATATTTGATTAGGTAGGCTTCCCTAGAATCAACACTTTTCCTTAATTGTTTAATTTCCTTATTTATTTAATTGCTTGTGTCCTAATTTGTTTTATTTGGCTAGCTATTTCCTTGTTTATTTATTTCCTTATATGTTTAATTGAGTCTTTTATTTATTTGCCTAGTTATAAATACCACAATCTCAATTTCTTATTTGCCTAGACATCAGTTTAATTCTAGAGTAGATGTATTGTGTGTGGTTTCGGTATATCAATCCCTGTGGATACGATACTCGTACTTCTTTATACTATACCTATTTTGTGTGGTAGAAAATAGTGCGATCAAATTTTGGCGCCGTTGCCGGGGATTGATTAGATTTCACATACATATTTTGAAATAGAATTAATAGGTGATTTAGGCGCTTTAATTTTCTGTTTTCGGTTTATTGATCTAACGGTTTCCTTTTCTCCTCTCTTTGATTTTAGGTAGTGCATGACCACAAGGTCTAAAGGGATAAATCCTATTCCGTTGGTTAGAGCGCTCTCTAAGGCCGTTAAGGCGAGGAAAGGAGGCAAGTAAGATCAATACACCACTCTCTTCACCACCCGATTCACCAAGGAGTTTCGATTCAATGGGGGATCAAGTGAGGAAGACTTTGAACGACCGCTACAAGCCGGTCGTTGATCAATTTCAGCAAGGAGGATGGGGGACTACCGAAGCAAACAACTACGAGTTCAAGACGTCCCTCATCAACATGGTGCAAAACAATCAATATGGAGGATCACCGGCGGAGGATCCGAACGCACACTTGAAGCAATTTCTGGACATATGTGCTACATATAAGGCCAATGGAGTGTCTTCGGATTACCTCAAGCTCAGCCTCTTCGTGTGGTCTCTCAAGGACGATGCTCGGGAGTGGTTAGATGGATTGGACAAGACGGAGGTCACTACTTGGGCTGACATGTGCACCAAGTTTCTCAACAAGTTCTTCCCACCTTCGAGGGCTCAAAAGCTTATCAATGAGATCATACAGTTTCAACAATTCGAGGATGAGCACTTCTACGAGGCATGGGGGAGATTCAAGAAGCTACTACGAGCATGCCCAAATCATGGAATTAGCAAGGAGGATCAAATCACGAACTTCTATCGTGGTTTGAACAAGATGTGTAGGAAGGAGCTCGACTACGCTTCGAAAGGTGGATTTTTGAACAACGAGTATGACGTGGCCATGGAGATTATTGAGCTGACCGTGAATTCAAGCTATGAGGAGGCTGTTGACCGTCGCATTGGAAGAAGGAGAGTTGCCAACATTGGAATCGATGCTTATGAAGACTTGATGGAGAAGTACACAAAAACAGCAAAGGAGTTGGATAACATCAAGAAAGGAGTGCTTCGGTGCGATGCTATAGTTGATGAACAAGCACCCCAACCCGAAGGAGAAGATGCCAATTTCATGCAACAAGGTGGCAAGTGGCAACAAAATCAAGGAAATAATTGGCAAGGAGGACAAGGAGGTTCGACTTACCAAGGAAGGTACAAGAAGCCCTACGTTCCCAACAACCGAAATCATCCGAACTTCTCCTATGCCAATCCGAACAATGCCTTGCAACCACCTACCGGCTTCCATGTTGAGAACGGAGTCATCCAAGAGCCAAAGAAGGAAATGTCTACCGACGACTTGATTCGTCAATATATGGCTCAGTCGGAGATGAGGATGACACAGTCGGAGATGAGGATGACACAACAAGATGCGAAGTTGAGGACATTGGAACTTACTCAAAGCACCTCAACCAACAACTTGGCAAGTAGCATCAATGCGTTGACCAAGCAAATGCAAATGTTGGACACAAATAAGTCAAATAGCCAACGCTCAAGGAGGAGTCCATAAGCCCGGCCAATTCCCAAGCAACACCGAGCAAAACCCGAAGAACAACCATCATGTCCATGCTATTGAGCTTCGGAGTGGCACAACATACACAAATCCATCCTTGGAAACAGAGAATAAAGGAGTTGGGAGCTTCAAGAATGCGGAGCACGAAGAAACGAGGATCCAAGTGGCGAGGCGAGGACCTCTCGACACCTCTCTCGATCGAGAGGTCGATCGAGAGGTCAATACTGGAGGTCAGAATCCACCTCTCGATACCCCTATCGATCGAGAGGCCCACGACGAGCTGATGGAGAATCCACCTCTCGACACCTCTCTTGATCGAGAGGTGGATCGAGAGGTCAAGAATCGAGGTCAGAAGGGACCTCTCGACACCTCTCTCGATCGAGAGGTCGGTCGAGAGGCCCAGCAGCCGCCCCAATTTCCGACTTACACTCCGAAGGCCCCTTTCCCGCAAAGATTGACCAAGCCAAAGCAAGATGAGAAGTATCAACGTTTCTTGGCGATGCTTCAAAAGGTTAACATCAACATACCACTTCTCGATGCTCTCCGAGACATGCCAAACCACATGAAGTTCATCAAGGACGCGGTGGCGGGGAAGAAGAAGTGGGCTAAGTTCGAGACGATTAACCTCACGGAGGAGTGTAGCGCGGTCTTACAAAAGAAGCTTCCGTTGAAACAAAAGGATCCCGGGAGGTTTACACTATCATGCAAGATCGGTGATCAAGTCTTCCAAAACGTGCTATACGATCTTGGTGCTAGCATCAATTTGATGCCCCTCTCTATTTTCAACCGGCTCAAGATTGGAAAGATGAAGCCGACAACTATATCCCTACTTATGGCGGATCGATCAGTTTCTTATCCACGTGGAATAGTCGAGGACGTTCTCGTACAAGTTCAGAATCTTGTTTTCCCGGCTGATTTTGTAGTGTTGGATATGCTCGAGGATGAGAATCAACCTTTGATCTTAGGACGGCCATTCTTAGCTACCGGGAGAGCTTTGATCGATATTCAAGATGGAGATCTAACATTTAGAGTCAATGGAGAGGAATTGAAGATTTCCATTTATGAAGCAATGAAGAGGCCCGATGATAATCGAGAAGATGTGTTTGCCGTCCAAGTTTTGGAACCTCCTATACCACCGGCACCTGATGAATGTCTCGACAAGATCATCACCAATCTTGCACCATTACTTGGAGATGTCCGGAGTTTTCAAAGAGATCCTCGGGTGCTTAAATCAGTTGGAAGCCATTCCACCATTAAAGTTAGCCGAATTCAAGAGATTAATTGATGGAGCCATGAGGAAACTCAAAGATGGGGGAGAAAAGAACGTTCATTTTGATCCACCTTGATAAGAGGTATCGTCGGGCTAAAGACATAAAACGTAGCACTTGTTGGGAGGTAACCCAACTCTATCTTTAATTTTCAATTTTCGTTTTATTTGTTTTCGTTTTTGTTTGAGTCTTATCTTTTATTAAGCTTTTTATCCAAGAATTTGCGAAGCTTGTGAGTTGTAGGTTTTCTCGATGAGGTTTCGGCTAGAAGAGAAGATCGATAGTAAGCTAGCTTCGGTGAAAGGTACGCTCGTTAACTTAACCACTCCTTCTTAAACTTATTCCGTCATCATGATTCGAAATAAGTTTGGGGGAGGGGGGAGAGTGGCTTTGTTAACTCGTTTACATGGGTTCTTGGATTGTAGCTTAATTTTTGGATATTTTATTAGTAGTTATTATTTTTGTTGAGTCTTAGGTATTTAAGTTGAGTCAAATAAGCATGTGATGATAGTATTGTGAATTTGGCCGATGATAGAAAATTTTTGTTGATTTTTGGAGAAAATTCATGATCTTTATTATGCATGGAACCTTGGCGAAGCGACGCAATTATTGAGGAATTTGAATTGTGTTATGATGTCGGGAACTAGTTAGTTTGAACCCGTGAGAATTGAGCTATTTGTGCATATTTATGCCTATTCTTTGATTGAGTGATCATGCATTCTTCATTGTTTCTAGAACTTGCCTTATTTCTCCATCAAGACCTTAGTATATTTACGAACTAGGAGATGATCTTAGGCCATTTTTCTTTAGCCACATGATTCCCATACACTAACCTTGTTCATAATCCTTTGCTTACCCCTTTTGAGCCTTTATTAGCCGTTCTTTGTAAAACCGGATGATAGGAGGTTTGGATGATTATGGGTATCCTTTGTTGTGGTTGGTAGTATGGAAGGAGTTGAAAAGAATATCTTGTTGTGGTGTAGAGGGAGAAGAAAAGAATTTTAGATGCTTGATTTTCGTAGTTAGCTATCCCTATGAGCTTAAAAAAAAATGTTAAAAAGAGGAAAAGAAAAAAAAATAGAGCTTTTGATTATCATTAGAAAGAACATCTTTAGATGAGCTCTATGAAAAGAAAAAAAGAAAAAAATATATAAGCATAAGGGGATAGTTAGCTTTGATTTGTATAGTTGGTATTGTTTGCATCTTTGATATGTTGTTGTATTGTAGTTGGTGTATTGGATGGTAGAAGATGGAGTAAAAATCCGTACTTTGGTTGGAGTTGAAAAGAGGTTGATGATTTAGAGCATTTTCAGTCACTTAGCCTATACATTCCCTACCTTAACCAATGTCCCTACATTACAAGCTTTATAAAGACCTTTTTGATCTTAGTTTGTGAATATTACATTAGGTGGAGATGTTGAGATTAGGGGCAAGCCTATGGTAAACATGTTGCATTGCATTGATATTGAGTGAACCCTTATGATGTGCATTATCTTATACATCTTTTCTTTGAGAGAAGTTGAGTGTTCACTTATACACATATAATTTCACATGTTTGAGAGTGTTCTTTGATTGAATAGCATGATTTGGATTTATTGAATAGGTTGTGTTATTGATGCTAAGGTTGTATGCATAGTTTTGATCATGATCATGAGCTTGTTTTTGAAAAAAGTTTTGAGGCCTACATAGTTCACAATGCTTGAGCCTATTGTTTATTTCGTTTTTGTTATTGTTCGGGACGAACAATGTTTAAGTTTGGGGGATTTTGATAGGGTGCATTTTTACCCTATCATCTAAGTGTTATATTATCGTTTTCTTGTCGTATTTTGATAGTTTAGTTCATGATTTATATTGTTTATGTTATTTCGAGCTAGATTACGCTTTTGGGTTGTTTTGAGTGTTTTTAGGGCTTTTGAGTCGAGAAAACCCAAGATAAGACAAGAGGCGATGAAACCAAGGAAGAGATGAAGTATTGATCCCAAGTTCTGACTTTTCACGATTTTGTAAAAGAGTTATTCTGGAAAAGTGGAAGCATAGTATTGAAGAGGAGTTCGATAGGAGCACGTAGGAGAAAACGGAGGTCAATTCGGAGTTCGGATGAGGAAGATACGACCGAAACAAGAAAGTTGCGCAGAACTCTCTCGACCCTCTCGACCCACCTCTCGATCGAGAGAGGTGTCGAGAGGTGCCTCCTGTTTTCCAGACGGGATTTCTTTTAAAAGGCAATTTTGACTTTTTCTTGGTTTCCTTGTACAATTAGGTATTGGATGTAAACTTCTACCCTATAAATACCTCTAAACCTATCATTGTAAAGCCAACAACATAGAGCCAACATTAGTCCTACATTCTTTAGATTAGTTTTTATTCTTTTCTCCATACTTTTATACTTTAGATCTAGATTTATTTTATGTATGAAGACCATTGAAGATTGAAGATTTATTCAAGATTCAAGAGTTTTTCTATCCCTTTCTTTTTACTTTATGCTTTTAATTATGTTTATTCTTCATTCTACCTTTCTTTTAATTATGTCTAGCTAGTTTTCTTTAGTTGATTTTAGGGATTGAATGCCTTATTGAATTTATGTAAGTGTTCTTGTGTACAATTAGCCTTCCAATCTAGATGCATGTTTTCATGGTGCTTATTCTCATGCATGATTACTTGATCACTAATTGTGTATGCATAGTTATGTTCATATGCCTTGATTAGGATATTGCATAATAGATCTCATGAATACATGATATGATAGTTTGATTTGTCTTAATTGATAATTGAATTATTATATGTTCATATATAATTGATTTGGTGTCTTAGTTGAACCTAGTTGATTATATCCTTGATACTTGTTCTATTTTGCACTTGATTTTGATTCTTACAATTCGAAAGAATATTAGGATCTTGTTAGGTGACAACTTGCATTGCTTTAATTAGGGTGTAGGTTATTTTTGCATGTATCACATTTAGATTGGATTAAATTGGTTACTTGTACTCATTAATTGCTTGCATATATTTGATTAGGTAGACTTCCCTAGAATCAACACTTTTCCTTAATTGTTTAATTTCCTTATTTATTTAATTGCTTGTGTCCTAATTTGTTTTATTTGGCTAGCTATTTCCTTGTTTATTTATTTCCTTATATGTTTAATTGAGTCTTTTATTATTTGCCTAGTTATAAATACCACAATCTCAATTTCTTATTTGCCTAGACATCAGTTTAATTCTAGAGTAGAGGTATTGTGTGTGGTTTCGGTATATCAATCCCTGTGGATACGATACTCGTACTTCTTTATACTATACCTATTTTGTGTGGTAGAAAATAGTGTGATCAGAACCACGCGCCCGTTATTTTCGGCAGTACATGAACCTGCATTTAATGCACGGCAGAAAGTAAAATTGCACTAGAGTGCAGACAGCTCATACTCGCTTCGTACCTGTTTCACTAAAAAGTGTTCGCAATAGAACGAAATCCTATCGTAGCACTAGCAAGTAAAACCCAATGTCGAATCTCAAGGAAAACTTTGCAGGGCAAATAATCGTGTAGCAAACAACCTAATCTAGCCTAAAACTAAGAAAGCAAGTAAAAATAATTTGTTTGGTTTCGTTTCTAAATCCTAGGCAAGAAATAAATAAGCAATAAATTAAAAGCAAGTAAATAACTAATCTAGAACTCAAGAAATAAATCTAAGTATTAAACTAAAAGAAAGCAATAAATCTACCTAGGCAAGAATCGAAAAGAAAGCAATAAAGGAAGCATAAAAGAAAGCATAAACTACTCTTGACATGATGAATGAAATCTGAAAATTTAAAGGAAAATAAATCTAACTACGAAAGCTTTGAAAAACGAGAGAATTGAAACTTGAAAAACGAATCTAAACTTTAAACTAGAAATCGAAAGAACGAAATTAAACTAAGGAAATTAAACGAAGCAATTAAGAAAACGAATCTAAAACGAAAGCAAGCAATTAAAAGCAAGTAAACGAAAGCAATAAATAACTTACGAGAATTAAACGAAGAACGAAGAACGCAAAGTAAAAGAAAAGTCTTGAATTGAATTGCACGAACAAAGAATCCGGATCCGAACAAAGTAAAACTAATCTAAAGTGTTTAAGTGCTGAAAACTAAAGCTAAAATATGCTAAAAGATGATCAAAGATGATAAAACATGATGCCAATTCGTCCCAAAGTACTAGTATATATATAAGGAGGAAAACCTAATTAAATAAGGAAACTACAGCTGGACGCGGACTTCTGGCCGATCGGCCAAATGCTGAAGGAGTTCTGGCCGGTCAGCTAGATCAGAAACTGCTAAACCTCGCACATAGGTACTTGGCAGATCGTCCAGATTCCTAAGGAAATCTGGCCGATCGGCCAGATCAGGTACTGGCACGATCGCGCGCGACTCTCTTGTTTCGGCCGTATCTTCCTCATACGAACTCCAAATTGACCTCCGTTTTCGCCTATGTGCTCCTATCGAACCCCTCTTCGATATAATGCTTTCATTACATCCAAAATGAATCTTCAATAAAATCATGAGATGTTAGAACTCGAGGTCAATGATTGCTCAACAACCTTACTTCTCTTTTTCTTCTCGTTTCCGCCCTTTTCATCCTACAAGTACCAAAAACTCCAAACAAATGAATCATAGCCAAAAGATACACTGAAAGACCAATCAGTACCCACTCGCTTCGAGTTGGGCCACTAGGCCTTTGCTCGCTTTGAGAGGTACTCGCTTGAGTGACTGTTCCGCACTCGCTTGCGATGGCTCGCTTTGAGTGACGCAGCACTCGCTTGGCCATCTGAAGCGACTGGAATAAGAAATGAAATTTCTTTACTTAATTTAAAATGTTTCTGACTTACATACTTCGAGGATAAACAAGAGTGTTTTCCTCTTTGTATTTGTGTCAGATTCATTTCATATTTTCCACATAGTAAGTGAAGGTTTCTAGCACGCTTCAGCTCACTTAGTGTACTTAAAATTAAAACGCTTACCAGTCAATCTCACTTCGTAGGAGATTGATACCACTTATTGAAGACTTCATTTTTAAGGACTTGGATAGCACTTGATGAATCCACTTGTTGATATTGCTTTGAAGCTTGTTGATACCACCTGTAGAGTACTTCATCTTCTTGGCATTCATCTTCATGGCATTCATCTTCATGGCATTCATCTTCCTCTATGAATTAGAGAGTCCTCCATCGAAGTGAATGGGGGGGGGAAATGAATATAGTACACAAGCTTGCTACAACCCAGAGGGGAGCTTCACGTAAGTGTACATATTCACGACGAATGGGGGATGAGTACAAGTCCTTATCTCAGAGCAGAAATGGACATGATGACAATGAGAATGCTCTAACAAGACAATCTCGTATTTTACGCAGAAGCATGTCACCAGCCCTGCAACCTTTTGTAGAAAAAGGTAAACCTTCAAGCTTCCTCCTACAAGCTACAGAATGAACTTGCAATCGATTCGCTTTGACCCAAGCTAGGGCAAATTGACGCGATGCAAAATTCAAAGTGGGGGAGGAATGGATAGACGTCCGGCAGCTCAACTCAATGAAGAGTGAGTAAAGAATGGACATTTATCCACGATGAAGGAGATGAGAAGACTTGTTCCTCTTCGGCGGAAAGATGGGAAGAGGACACAAGGTGTAGGTGCCAGCCCTGCCTAAGCTTTCACCATTTTTACGTGGGAAGGCCCGATACAAGACCCCACAATCGTTACTAGAAACGGCACTTGCAAGTGTTTATACCCACTCGCTAGGAATCCTAGGCTAGGTAGCAGCTTTCCTTGCTCGCTTTGGAAGTAGCTTGCTCCGAGAGCCAACAATAGTTCCCCCTTAACCAATGGCTTAACAATTCCTGTAAGCGGGTAGGGAACGTCTTCCAACACTCCACCTTTCTCCACCTTATTTCTCCTTCTTCAAGTGAGTGGAATTTTGAAGTGACTCGCTTGAGTTGGTGAAGATCCGAAGCGAGTGACGCTACGAAACACTAGCGACCACTCCTTCGTGCATCCTGGATCTAGCACTCTTCACCAGGGTCTAGCAACCCTAATTCCATGCATAGCTGATTGAAACGAGATTCAGCTAGAGGCTTGGTGAGGATATCTGCTCGCTGGAGATCGGTATGGATTTTCTCGAGCTTGATATCCTTCTTCTCGACATGATCATGAATGAAGTGATGTCGGATTTCCACGTGCTTGCATCTGGTGTGAAGCACTGGATTTTGAGAGATGCAGATCGCACTGTTGTTGTCGCAGAATATAGGAATTTCATTTGCTTCAACATTGTAGTCCTTCAACTGCTGACGAAGCCATAGAATTTGAGAACAGCAGCTTCCAGCGGCCTATACTCGGCTTCAGTCGTTGAGGTAGCTACACTCGTCTGCTTCTTCGAAAACCATGAGATTAGCTTGCTTCCCAAGAACTGACAAGTGCCCGACGTTGATTTCCTATCAATTCGGCACCCTCCATAGTCAGCATCTGAGTATCCAGTGAGCTCCAAATTATCCTCCGTTGAAAACAAACACATTGATGGAGCCCGTAAGTCATGGTTCAAAGCCCGGAGGCCTATAATTATAGATGATATGGGATGAAGATGGAAGATATTATTTACTAGTTTATTTAGTTGTTTATTTTTATTAATTTTCGATTTTTATGAAACTATAGTTGGCAGGTTAATTTTCAGCATTATTTTAAGGATTTTATTCCTTTTTAAGACTAGGATTTGGTTTGATATCTTTTAGGTTAAGTTTTTAAGTAGTTTCCTTGTGGAATTAGGACTTTTTGAAGCCTATAAATAAGGCTCATTCATAGGTGACGAAAATAAGACTTTTATTCATTAATATTACCTCAATTTATTTCTCTTATGAGATTTATCTTTAAATTTCTTATGGTGTGACCAAGAAATTCTTTATCCGGCGAATCAATCGAGTTCATCACCCTCGTTTGTGTGTCATTCATCGTCCCCGAGTTGCCTAGACAACACTTTCGTGTTCGTTTTAGGAGGTTTTGGGATTTCCATTGGTATCTTTAGTCTTCCGCGTGCGTGAGTCGATCGGACCTACCTAGGCTCATATCATTTGGCACCAGAGCCAGGCTTACGTCATCCAGGTTCTATCATCCTTTTCGTCTTGAATTTCGTATCTTGTATTGCTTTCTGTTCGTGTCTTTCGTGTCGTCTCTTCGTGTCTTGTTCTGTTCATCGTTCGTCAGATTCGTTTCTGTGTCAAAAAAAAAAAAAAAAAATCGTATCTGTGTCATAGTGTCGTCCTTTGTAGCTTTTCGTTTCGTGTCAAGTATTCAGATTCGTTTCTGTGAGTTTTCGTCTTTTTCTCGTGTTTTTTCGTCGGCCAGCACTAAAACGGCCATAACTTTTGTATACGAACTCCGATTTTTCTCCATAATACCTTTTCGGAAACTTCTCGACGAGATCTAAAAGTCTCATTACTCTGCTTGGTATGTCGTCTGAGGAACTTGATCAACAAACAAAGCTCAAGATAGAGGCGATGGTGAAACAATGGGGCGAGGACATGAGGTCTGAATCGGTGTTAATTTGTTCGAAGAGTGGAGGTCGATACAAAGACAAAGCCCAACAATACAACCAACGTGGCAATCTTGGTGAGGACGAAGAAGTGGACATTACCTATTTTCAAGGGAAATATGATCCAGAGTTGTATCTTCAATGGGAGAGAAATATGGAGATAGCTTTTTATCATCATAATTATTCTGAGTTCAAGAAGGTGAACTTGGCATCCAGGTTGTTATCGGACTATGCTCTAACTTGGTGGGATCGATTGGCTAAGAGTAGAAGAAGGAATGGAGTCGAGTAGGGATGGCAATCGGGTATGACGGGTACGGATAGTGGTTACCCATACCCGTACCCGCGAAAAAAACCGTACCCGCTACCCGCCCGCGAACCCGCGATGGGTACTATCCGCCAACCATACCCGCCACCCGCGGGTATTCGCCACCCGTCGGGTACCCGCCTACCCGCCACCCGCAGATACCCGTTTACCCGCCACCCGCGGGTACCCGTTTAATAGTAATTAATTTGTTTATTTTAATATTTTTTAAGTGTATTTTTTCTTTATTTTATAATAATATAGGAGTAATTATATTTATAAACATAAAAAAAAATTAACTAATGGGTAAACGGGTATAGTCGCGGGTAAATTTACGGGTATTTTCGCGGGTATATCCGCGGATATTTTAACGGATATATTCACGGATATTACTAACGGGTAAACGGGTATCGCGGGTACGGATAGTGACTAACCATACCCGTACCCGCGAACTAAATGGGTAAAATTTATACCACGAAGCTACCCGCGGGTACTATATGCTCCTCAAACCCGCACCTATTAGGGTCGGGTACCCGCGGGTATCGGGTATCCGCGGGTAAATTGCCATCCCTAGAGTGGAGCCAATCATGACTTGGAAAGAGATGAAGGCGGTGATGAGGAAACATTTTGCACCTTACCATTTCTATCGTGGGAATCAGAATAGTTGGAGGCAGTCCCAAGCTACTACTCTTTCATATTCGATGAGAAGTTTTGGGGAGAAAGAAGAGCAGCCGAAGAAGAGGTACGCACGTCCGTTTGTGAAGCCAAGGTCAGACTCTTCTAGTTTTTCCATTACAACTTGTGATGATGGAGGAGTTGTGTCCAAAGAAGAGAGAGAAGATCCAAAGGTGATGGTTTTGGAAGAACAAAATGAAGAGGTGGAAGAAATCAAAGCACCTTCTGGACCGCTTACTTTATTCAATGATAGTGATCTTGATGTGCAGAATGAAAAGTATGATGGAGAGCAACAAGAGAACGTCATTCATATCGAGGATGAAGTGTCGATTGTTTCTCTTACTCCAACACAAATGGATATGGATAATCAAGTGCAACTGTCAAATGAGGTGGAGATAGTGAAGTCCAAGGAGGAGAAAGTAGAGAAAGGCGAGTATGGATTGATGCATGAGTCACTACTTGATCAGAGTAGTGCTTTGGAGTGGATTGTGAATGAGGAGAAGTCATGGAGGCAAAGTGGAACAAGGGGAATGTTTCGTCCACTAATGATCTTGATTGTGTATTCTCTTCTACTTATTCATTTGTATAGGCATTCGATGATGTTTCTTCCAAAGATACATTTCATGGCGTATTTTCAATTAAAGGAAGTGGACATCAAATTGAGTTCGAAGGAGTGAATGAGTTGGAGAAATGTGAAGAGATCAAGAAACAAAATTTCTTTCCTTTTGACGTAGGAGACGGTCAGGATTTGAGGACAAATCCTCTTCAAGAGGAGGGGAATGATGGAGCCCGTAAGTCATGGTTCAAAGCCCGGAGGCCCATAATTATAGATGATATGGGATGAAGATGGAAGATATTATTTACTAGTTTATTTAGTTGTTTATTTTTATTAATTTTCGTTTTTTATGAGTACTATAGTTGGTAGGTTAATTTTCAGCATTATTTTAAGGATTTTATTCCTTTTTAAGACTAGGATTTGGTTTGATATCTTTTAGGTTAAGTTTTTAAGTAGTTTCCTTGTGGAATTAGGACTTTTTGAAGCCTATAAATAAGGCTCATTCATAGGTGACGAAAATAAGACTTTTATTCATTAATATTACCTCAATTTATTTCTCTTATGAGATTTATCTTTGAATTTCTTATGGTGTGACCAAGAAATTCTTTATCCGGCGAATCAATCGAGTTCATCACCCTCGTTTGTGTGTCATTCATCGTCCCCGAGTTGCCTAGACAACACTTTCGTGTTCGTTTTAGGAGGTTTTGGGATTTCCATCGGTATCTTGAGTCTTCCGCGTGCGTGAGTCGATCGGACCTACCTAGGTTCGTATCACACATATTGACAGTGCCCTTCAAATAACGAAGAATTCTCTTGGCAGCTTCAAGATGGCTGTGCTTGGGATTGCTTTGGAAGCGAGCACAGACTCCAACTGCAAAAGCTATATCCGGCCTACTTGCAGTGAGATATAGAAGGGATCCGATCAAGGCTCGGTAGTCTGTAGCATCCACAGACTTCCCATCTATGTCTGGCTCCATTTTCCAGTTCGTGTTCATTGGAATCTTCATAGCTTTGGCATGCTGAACACCGAACTTGGCAAGCATATCTCTTGTATCCTTAGCTTGATTGATGAAGATACCATCATCCTGCTGATTCACTTGAAGACCTAGAAAGCAGCTCATCAAGCCAATCATCGACATCTCATATTTGGTCTTCATGAGCTCTTCAAACTTCTCGCTAAGCGACTGGTTTGGTGACCCAAATATGATGTCGTCCACGTAGATCTGAACCCATAGCATATCATCTCCATGATTGATGGTAAATAGGGTTCGAGCTATCTTTCCTTTGTGGAATCCATTATCCACTAGGAATTGGGATAGGGTATCATACCAAGCTCTGGGAGCTTGCTTCAATCCATATAGAGCTTTCTTCAATCGATACACCTTATCTCCTTGCTCGAAATCCGGTGGCTGCTCCACATACACCTCTTCCTTCAATTCACCGTTGAGCTGTCTGCAAAAATAGGAAAGACTACGCGCTCTTCACATCCATCTGATAAACCTTGAATTTCTTGGCCGCTGCATAGGCTAGAAATAGTCTGATCGCTTCAACCCGTGCCACTGGAGCGAAGGTCTCATCAAAATCAATTCCTTCCTCTTGGCAGTAGCCCTTAGCAACGAGACGCGCCTTGTTCCTCACAACGTTGTGGTCCTCGTCCGTCTTGTTCTTGAACACCCACTTGGTGCCAATCACATGCTGGAATTTGGGACGATCCACGAGGTACCATACGTCGTTTCTGGTGAACTGATTCAGCTCTTCTTGCATGGCGATCACCCAATTGGAATCAGCTAGGGCTTCTTCTACGCATGATGGCTCAATGTTTGAGAGAAAGCAACTAAACATGGCACTTTCTCCAAACACTTGACTTCTGGTCACTACACCCTAGGATGGATCTCCAATGATTTGACTTGGTGAGTGATTCTTGAGCCATGCACGCTTGGATCCGCCAGCTTCATCTTCATCTTCTTCTTGGTCGCTCGCTTCACCTTCTGTAGCGTCTGGATTGGGTGCTTGGTCAGCACTCGCTTCAGGATTGTTGGGGGCAGCTTCATCTTTTCCTTGGACATTCTGCTCGCTTGAGCCCTTGATTTCTTCATAATCCTCAAGCATGTCCCAAGTCAATGAATTGATGGATTCCTCGCTTGTCTTTCCTTCCTTAGATTGAACCTGTTCCTGTGGAAGACTCAAAGAAGACTCATCAAATACGCCATGGGGTGATTCCTCCACGATTAGGGTTTTACAGTTGAACACCCTGTAAGCTTTGCTTGACGTAGAATATCCTAAGAATATTCCTTCATCAGCTTTCCTTTCAATGGCTTTCTACTGTGACTTCCCATTGTCATGGATGAAGACCCTACAACCAAAAATATGGAAATAAGATATGTTAGGAATTCTCCCTGTCCATATTTCGTATGGTTTTTTGTCGTGCCGTTTGCAGAGAAGCGTTCGATTCTGCGTGTAGCATGCCGTATTGGCAGCTTCAGCCCAATACTTCATCGGAAGCTTCGAGTCTGCAATCATGGTTCGAACGGCTTCTTTGATGATTCGATTCCTTCTTTCAGCAACTCCATTCTGCTGAGGTGTGCGTGCTGAGGAAGTCTGATGTGCTATGCCATGCTCCGTGCAGTAAGCTTCAATGGTAGAGTTCAGGAACTCTGTGCCTTTGTCGGAGCGGATGGTCACAATCGCTTGATTCTTTTCCACAGCCAATCGCTTGAGTAGTTGTGGTAGCTTGGCCAATGTCTCCTTCTTGCTGGAGAGAAATACAACCCAAGTGTAGCGAGAGAAGTCGTCGACTACAACTAGAGTGTACTTCCTTCCATTCACACTAACTGGAGTGACTGGACCAAACAGATCCATATGAAGCAGCTCAAGCACTCGCTTGGATGAAGCTTCTTCCAAACTGGTGAAGTGCTTCTTCGTCTGCTTTCCTCGTTGGCATGGTGAGCATGGATGGTCTTTGATAAAGACTTCATTTGTTATGCCTTGCACCAAACCCTTTCGAGCTAAGCAATTGATTGCTTTGAAGTTGAGATGGTTCAAGCGTCTGTGCCATAGCCATCCTATTTCTGTAGCACTGCTTGCAACTAAGCACATCTCCTCTTTGCAGCTGTCCCATTGTGCTATGTAGACATTCCTTTGTCTAACTCCAGTGAGCACAATCTGAGACGTGAGATTGCTCTTTACAATGCACTTGTTGGAAATAAATTCCACCTTGTATCCCTTGTCACAGAATTGTGAAATGGATAGCAAGTTGTGCTTGAGTCCTTCCACGTAGGAGACTTCTTCAATTGTGAGCTTTCCAACTTTCAGTGCGTCGTACCCTTTGGTGCTTCCTCGAGAGTTATCACCAAATGTAACGTGTGGACCCTTCTTCTCTATGTAATCTTGAAGTAGAGCTCTCATGCCGGTCATATGTCTCGAACATCCACTGTCCAAGTACCAGATTTGATGACCCTCACTTGGCATGGGATCCATGGCGCTCACCTGCAATTAGACAGATTTTGGTACCCAAATCAGTTTGGGTCCACGCAGGTTAGTTCCCTTAGGTACCCACACTTGCTTCACTTTCTTTTGAAAGGTAGCTTGTGTTTTGGGTTTCTCGACCTTTGAAAACTGTGACTTCTGCCTTAAAGCAGCTTCACACGTGCAGCAGTGTGTGCAAGAGGGGTAGCGGCTCGCTTGAGGCTTACCTATGCTCTTACCCGCTTGCTTGTATCCTGAAGCGGCTCGTTTCAGATTAGCTACAGCCTTAGAGACTGACGTAGGGTTTTCAGTCTTTCGAAGCGGCTCGCTAGGTTTTCTCGAAGCGGTCCAACTAGGGTTTTGACCCCGACTCGCTTGAGTAACCTTGGGAGTTCGAAGCGGCCTCTTTGGTGCTTCAAATTCTTCCCCCTCAACGTTAGTCCGGTTGGACCATCTCCAGTCCGGATAACGTGACACATAGACATTACTCCTTTTCTTGAAAGGGAGATCCTTTGTCTCAGGTGTCTTGGCCTGAGACTTAGAAGCTACAACTGGTTTCCCTTTACCTTTGGATTGGGAAGCTTTAGCATTGTAAGTGCTAGGAACAGTTGGTCTCTGCTTGCCCATAGTTTCTGCCCTAGAAGATATAGACATCTTCATTGGCTTCTTCTTAGGGTTCTCAGCCATTTGGCCTTTATCTTTGTTGGTGGTCGCTTTGGATGCAGTGGGCAATTCCAAAGTGACTGATGGTGTCGTGTTTGAAGCACCAACAAAGACAGTCAGCTTGGAAGGTCCACCCTCATATCCGAGTCCTCCCTTTCTACCAAAAGGTAGAAGTGAGCTCTCTAGTGCCTGCCTAGCATATGAAGCTTTGTTCAAGTTGGCAACTAGAGCGGACTGGGTTTCATACCTTCCTTCCAAGCTTTGATGTCTCGTGAAGAGATCCTCGAACTTACTAGTCATAGCCCTTAAGTTAAGTTTGACTTGGTCAAGCTCAGTGGCTAGCTTTCGGTTCTCCTTCTCGCTTTGAGACAAAGCTTGTTTCAACACTTCATGGTCACTTGACAATTTAATGTTCTTGTCAAGCAACTCATTCCATGTCGAGGAATTTGCATCCTCTTGGTGAGTGTGTGCGAGTGTAATCGAACTAGGTGAGGGATAGATGAATACCTCTCCAGTTTCCTCGTCGGTGAGCGCCATGAGTCCAAGATCCTCACCCTCACTGGAGTTGGGATCTGTGAATGCATCCGAGTCGCTTGAGACTTCTTCAGTTGAAGCGACCGGCATTTCACTCGCTACGAGCGCTCGCCTCGGAGCATCCCTCTTTGCTCTCAGTTCCTCTCGTTCTTTTGCACTCAGCTTCGGACAGTCGGATTTGTAGTGGCCCATCTTGTGGCAGTGGTAGCATTCCACTTCCATCATGTCCCTTGAGATCAGCTTGGTCGTCTCTTCTCTCTTCCCTTTTCCTTCTCGAGCATCAGTGCTCCTCCCTTTGTATTGCTTGTAGAATCTTTTGTATTTGCCCACTCGAGAGTTCATTTTGTTGAAGTTCTTGGATAAGAATGCAACATGTTCTTCGAGCTCTTCCCTCGTCATCTTGGCTAGCGATTGGTCGCTTGGCCCTTCAGCAGCTTTGTAAGCTACACCTTTGGACGTCGTGGGAGCTTCATCCTCTTCGTCGAGGTTCATTCGATTCAGATCGAATTCATGAGCTTTGAGTTCAGAGAACAGAATCTCCGGTGTGAGCTTCGATAGATCCTTGGTAGCTAGGTACAACTCCTTCATTGTCTGCCACTTCCTCGGGAGAGCTCGGACAATCTTCAGGTTGACTTCCTTGTCTGTGAGTTCCTTCCCAAGTGAGTTGAGAGTTGCAATGATGTTGGTGACTCTCAGCTCGAAGGCGTCGATGGACTATCCTGGCTTCATTATCAGACTTTCAAACTCCCGCATTTGTACAGCGAGCTTGTTCTCTTTGATCTTGTCCGTTCCTTGTGAAATGAGGGCTAGGGTTTCCTACATTTCCTTCGCCGTCGCACACTTCCTGATCCTAGGAAGGTAGGCATCCGACACAGTGCTCTGCATCGCGTGACGTGCGATCTTATCAAGGTTGGCGATCTTGAAGTCGTTGGCATTGTATTCATCTTTGTCCTTCTCGACGTACTCTTGTCTGACATGAGCTTCGCGTCCTTCGGCGGCTGGGACGTTCACAGATATGGCTTTCTTGATCTCGATTGGTCCGTCCTCTATGACTTCACACATCCGGTCGTGGATGGAGCACAGGAAGCTCTCGACTCGGAAACTCCATGTCTCGTATCCTTCGATAGAGAACTGTGGAAGACTTGACGCACTATATGTAGACATAGCAAACTATTAGCAGTAAATGCAATATGCGTGAGTGAGGTTTTGATGCACTTAGGAAATAGGATCCGGTTCAGTGAGACAACGTGAAGCGAGTGGGGACTCGCTTCGGATATGCAAAGCAGAGGCTCGAAAGAACCGCTGCTCTGATACCACTTGTTGGTCCGGTTTGTTATAGGAAAAATACGTAGAGGGGGGGGGGGGGGTGAATACGTATTTTGAAGTTTTTCAACTTCAAATTCCTTAACTCAGAGTATGAAGTAAAGTGCTCGTAGAAATACTAAGACCTAGCCGAGAGCTAGATCTAAAGCAATCAAGATTCTCTTGACCTAAGCTTCAAGCTTGATCAAGAGTGAGACTTTACTCTAGTGCGGAATTTGGTGAGCTAATGTTTTTCCTAAGTAATTAAAATTTCCAGATTAGGTTTGTTTAGATGCAATATGCAATGTATAATCAAACAAGTAAAGAGTTTAGGGTTAGAGAGATACGACACAGGGTTTATAGTGGTTCGGAGATAAAGCTCCTACATCCACTTGTTGCACTCGGCAACAGTTCTCTTCACTCAAGAACTTGAAGATTACGGGCTCTTCAAAAGCCTGGTCAAGATCGAGCTTCACTCGCTTGGATCTGACAGACGCTGGGTGATTCCGGGTTCACACCAAAAACCTAGACTGGACTGGAAGCTTCACTCGCTTCAGTTCGAACAACAGACAGGGAAATTGCGGGCTCTCCTTACAGCCTAGCTTCGATCGAGCTTCACACAAACGATGTAGGTGCAAGATTGGATCTAGACTCTATGATCGAGGCTTCTTCAATCGATGAAAGAAGGGCCTTGGATCGAAACAACCTAACGACGACGAACACAAAAACCTAACAACAGATTTAGGGTTTTTGGTTTACGACGACACACTATGAAGAGCTCTTTACAGTAAGTGCAAAGATGGCTAGAGCCCTTCTTCTAAGCTTGGATATGGAATGGGCTTAGACTCTAAGTGTGAAGGTTGTTAAGACGGGTTCCGATGAGACTGGAACTCGGAGAACACTTGGAAACAAAGACTCGGAATTTGCTCTAAGGCTGGGAGTGTTTGTTTGCAGTAGGCTCGAATGCTCAGGAAGTGTTCTACTTCTCTTCGTCTTCATCCTTCACTATTTATAGGCGGAGGGTTGCCGAGATCCGTTGCTTGGTTGGTGGCTTTGTCCCTCCTCCTCTCGACAGTACTTGCACAGGCTGGCTGCTTTTCAGACGCGCAGTTTTGGCTCTTTGCCGAATTTGGCTAAGATCCAATTGTAACAGTAACTGGAGCGACCCAGTACTGTTGCGGCGCCCTTGTCAGCCTGGCAGTCAACTCCGCTGCTCCTCTCCGCGTTCGACACGTGGAGATCTCGCAATTAATGCGAATATCTCTAGTTGACTGGAGTTCAAAATCGGAGCGGGAATAGTGTTGTCGCTTTCTGGTAGGTAGTGGCTCGCTTCGCTTTGAAGTTGTAGCATCCGCTTTAGTTGAGTCACTTCATAGTCATTCTGTAGTGAGTCGCTTGGTAAGTAAAGTTCCCTCGTGACTCCTTGCAAAATGCTGACCAGAGTTGACTCGCTTTGACTTTACACTGTAGCGCTCGCTTCGCTACACTATTCTTCGGCACGCTTCACTTCGGCTAGCTAGACTTGCTTCGCTTCGGAAAACACACTCAAGCGAGTGGCCTTCACTTGAACATTTTGAAGTCTATACTCTAAGCAAAATAAAGAGCCATCCTAACAGAGTAGGCTTAGAAAAATTCTAACCTATTATCTACATCAAAATGGGTCGCTTGGGAACAGAACGCTTTGGGGTTTTGGGATCAAATCAAAACAATTAAGTGACCCTTATAGGTTCCCCCTTAACATGTTGTTCTTAACAATTCCCAACAATTCTCCTCCGATACTGCCAACACTGGGGTAGTAGTCAGTCTTGCCTTAAGCTCTTGAAAGCTTTCCTCACATTCTTCCGACCAAGCGTACTTGATCTCCTTCCTCAAAAGTTGGGTCATTGGCCTAGCCAATTTCGAGAACCCTTGAATGAAGCGTCGATAATATCCTGCCAAACCAAGGAAACTTCTAATCTCGTTTGCATTGGTTGGAGTCCTCCATTCCTTGACCGCTTCAACCTTAGCAGGGTCAACTTTGATTCCTTCAGCTGACACGATGTGTCCAAGAAACATCACTTCCTTTAGCCAGAATTCACACTTGCTGAATTTGGCATATAACTTCTCCATCCTCAATGTCTCTAGTACAATTCGTAGGTGCTCTTCATGTTTCTCATTACTCTTGGAGTATATGAGAATGTCATCAATAAAGACTAGGACAAAACTATCTAGATATTGATGAAAAACTCTGTTCATCAAATCCATAAAGACAGCTGGAGCATTCGTCAATCCAAACGGCATCACCGTAAACTCATAATGTCCATAGCGTGTTTTGAACGCCGTCTTTGGAACATCTTCCTTCTTCATCTTCAGTTGATGATATCCAGACCTCAAGTCGATCTTAGAGAACACACTCGCTCCCTTCAATTGATCGAACAAATCATCTGTCCTCGGAAGTGGATATCTATTTTTGATTGTGAGCTTATTGAGTTCTCTATAGTCAATACACATTCTCAATGTATCGTCTTTCTTTTTGACGAATAACACTGGCGCTCCCCAAGGTGATACACTAGGTTATATGAAACCTAGGTCCAACAATTCTTGCAACTGAACCTTCAGTTCTTGCAATTCCTTAGGTGCCATTTTATATGGTGCTTTTGACACAGGAGCAGCTTCTGGCTCCAAGTCGATGTTGAATTCCAGTTGTGTGCTTGGAGGTAAGCCTGGTAGATCATCTGGGAATACATCTGGGTATTCACACACTACTGGAACATCCTTCAGCTCTAATCCTTTTTCTGGATCCTTCGTCAAGCTTACGAGAAAAGCTTGACAACTTCCTTTCCTAATCATCTTTACAGCTTTAAAGGCTGATATGACCAGTACGCTCGTACCCATTCTTTTTCCTCGGAAACACACCTTGCTTCCATCCGCAGTCTGAAACATCACTTCTCTTTCCTTGCAGTCGATCGTGGCACCATTCGCTTGCTTCCAGTCCATTCCCAAAATGATATCGAAATCACGCATATCGATAACGTAAAGATCTATTCTAAAAGAGAGATCTTCGATTCTAAGCTCCTGGTTCAAGCAAACTTTCCTAGAAGTCATAGTTCTTCCTGAGGGAATACTTATGGTGAGTGCATGCTCAGTCCGTTCAGTTTCTAGTTCTAGCTCTATGCATGCTCGAGTTGAGATAAACGAGTGCGAAGCTCCAGTATCAAACAATGCCAGTATAGGATGATTACTCAAGTTAATCATACCTGCCAAGTTTCCTTGAGCTTGGGCCGCCTGCTGCTGGTTCAAAGCATAAGCCCTCGCTTGTGGTGGCAGTCCACGGTTACCAGCTGGTCCTTCATCCAGCCTCGGTTGGTCCCTCTGGTTATGCTGCTGTAGTTCGGGTGCTCCCCCGTTTCTTCCCAAGCTAGGACACACATTTGTATAGTGTCCCGCTTGACCACACTTGAAGCATGTATTCGTCCCCTTTCTACATTCCCCAGAGTGGGGTTTCTGGCACTTAGGGCACATGGGCTTGTTCCAAGCCGAGACTTGCTGTAGCGGTCGTGGTTGAGGTGGTTGTTGTCGTTGTTGAAAGCCTTGATTCTGATTTCCCACCCAAGGCTTCTTTTCCTTACCAGAGCTTCCTCCGCTCCGATCCTCCCATTTCCTCTTTCCTTTTCCATCATTCTGAGATGGAGCTTGGGCAGGGTTCCTCTCTTGAGGCAACAGAGACTCTATAGTCATAGCCCTGCTCAGTGTTTGCGCGTATGTCAGTGGGCCCTGACTAGCGAGGAAAACAGAAATTTCATGGCGTAGGCCATTTCTGAACTTCAAAGCTTTTGAAGCATCAGTGTCTACCAGATGTGGAGCATAACGTGATAGTTGGGCGAAGGCCCGATCGTATTCCATTACTGTCATCTTCCTGTGCTTGAGGTTCCAGAATTCATTTTGTTTCTTCTGGCGATAACATCCGGTATGTACTTCTCCGACAGTTCATCCTTGAACATGTCCCAAGTGAAGTGTCCCCATTGTTCCTCAGTCATGGTGCGCCTCACAGATTGCCACCAATAGTCAGCTTCCTCTACCAGTTGGTAGATAGCACAAGTGAGCTTCTCCTCATCATCGCATCCGACATAGTCGAAAATCTTTTCAATAGCTCGAATCCATTTTTCAGCATCTGCAGGCTCGCCGGTACCGTCAAAAGTAGGTGGCCTTTCCTTCTTAAATTTTTCAACCGCCGAAAGCACTGGGTGGTTCGGTATCGGTTCATCCTCACATCCTTCAGGTTGTATTCCTCGACGGTTCGGTGCCATCTGGAATACGTTCAATAACAATTCAACTTAGAAGTGTTATCGAATTAAGCATATACATATACTTAAGCATTGTAGAGTGATTCGATCATTAAAGGCAAGATCATAGATAAAATGCCAAGGCTCGAAGTACTTTGCTATATTTGCTTCTAGAGGACGGTCATGAACAATCTGATAGTTCCCGAACCGAGCTACCCTCTCGTCCTCAACGGACTCCCTCATCATTCACCTCTCGGGCGCTTCATTTAGTACCTCCATCTTAGCGTAAAACGCTCTAATCAATACCAAGGCTAGAGGATTGATTACGTAAAAGTCATAACCATCATGTTAACTATATTCCTCAACCTTAATCATAGTGGATCCCTTTATGTGAAACCATTACATGTATAACTTAACCATCACTCATCTTAGATATCATTTAACCTTTAACCGTAGTGAATCCCTCTATGTGAAACCATCATCTATGTTCGTAATCATAACAAACCTTAGACTTTCATAAGTTCTACGTGAGAAACTTATGTTAAAGCATTCTTTCTATGTTCAAGTACATATACTTAAACCGTAATCATTCTTAAAGGTGGTCATCATTTCTGATAGATCCGGGTTGAAGATCCACAACGATTTAAGTGATTATTCATCATGTTTTGCAAGGAGCATTCATGGATAAGGCGTCATAGCAGTAAAGAGCAAGAGATTCGTACATTCGAAGAGCTATACTCATGTATTTTATATAGAACATAGTTTGTGCAGAAAACATCGAATGATAATCAAGCTTTATGACTAGATAAGAGGCGTATTAAGGCTCATTTGGCTATGAACTAGTAGAATCTATGGAGTATAATACTCATTCAAGTAAACGATGAAGAAATGAAGCAACAGGGAGAAGAAAGAAGTGAAGAGCATGGAGCTCTGTTCGGCCTCATTCCCTTTGGAGAATGAGGGTTTTACCTTAAGCTCAAGGTAGTGAAGGAAAGAGGCTCTTCTCGGTGTAGAGGAAGAGGGATGGAGATGAATGCGAGTGATGATTCCCAGCCGGAGGCTTCGGAATCCTAGACTGCTCGGGCTTAAAGGAGCTCGGAGAGTAGGATGTAAGTGGATGAAACAGTACGCAAGAGTGCGTGTTTTTATGGAGAGTTGAATTGTGATTATGATATATGATGAAATACACAATAAACGGGTATTTATAGGTGCAAGGAGGATGAAAAAGCGAGCATTCGTGTGAAGGAAGGACAAAAAAGGAATTCTCGCAAGGGTAAGATTCCCTCCGTCATGAATGCAGTGCTCCTCACTCTAGAGTACGTAGAGTCACGCGGATGGCGTGCTACACAGGACCTAGGGTTCTGCCAGATGCTTGGGGGTATCGATCAGATCCTTTGGTCCTGACATATGCCAATAGATACTATATGGTTTTTGGGAAGAAGTGAGGCTTCTAGCTTCTGCGTGGGATGTACCTTCTGATGACACAGGGTCTCTGAGACTTATGCGATTTCTTTGTTAATATGTTGTTATTCGGGGCAGCTTTTATAAATCTTTATCAGGATTAACGTTTATCCCCTTTCATGATGTTATCAAGACTAAATCTGACCAGGACTTATAATGTCTTTCGTTTCAGTAAAATCTCTACATTTAGTGGGGCATCTGATGCGCCAGTTTCCTTGGAAACGATATCGTAAGGTACGAGAAAATGTATTTTCTTATTAATTTAGGTTATTTATGGAGTATAGCTGGTATTAGTCCCTATCAATTTCTATCTTAGGTCGAGAGATAATTATTACTCTAAACGACCTTCATTCGCAACGATTCTTGATCCTGCACTTTAATAACACCTTTCTTTCTTTCAACTTGATCCATTGTCTCGTTGAAACCATCACGTTCCTTTCCTCCTTGTTGAAACCCTCCTTGAAACCCTTTTACTCATTCCCTTTTTATAGTTAATTCGACGTGAGTCGAGGATAACTATCATCAACGTTATTATGTCTTAGTCCCTACCTCGTGGGATCATAAAACTTCATTCATAATCGTATGGTCATGAAACCAAATACGAAACATTTCTTTTGGGCGGGGATTCGGGGAATCCAACGCAACATCATCATTCATCTTTCATTTCCTTTTCAAGTGGTACACATTCCAGTTCATTCCTTGACATTCGCAAGTATTATGCAATAAGCAGTAATACATAATTCCCATGTTCAAATAAAAGTTGAAGAATTCAACTTACCCTTGTTGATGGCATTGTGATGAAGAGCTGAGGACTTGAATAACATTTATGAGTCTAGAGAAACAATTCTAGACTCGACCTCAATAATCATTAACTATCAGAGCCATGAAAGAACTTGTGCTCTGATACCAATCTGTCACACCCCAATACCCGAAGGAAGGCGCACGTGCCAAGGGCGTGACTAGGGGTTGGAATAAAGAAGTGGGGATAGAAAGGGGATCATTACTATTCAACCATTTAATGATGTTCCCGAAAAGTTGGGCAACATCTCGTTTGAAAAGGGGAATAAAACGGAATGAAATCAAGCGGTAATAAACCCAACATAACATTTATATCATTCATCATAGGATCGCATAAGATTCGATGGCTCGACGAATCAACATAAGACAATCAATACAAAACAACGAGTTCAAGTTCTCGATAGGAGGTAGTGAATAAATTCAGAGTACAATGTACTTAACAAAAGAAGTACGAATAGCGGAAGCTTAATAGAAGAAACACGTTGCCTCAGCTTCGTCTTCGTTATCACAATCCCCATCAACCTGTAAACATTTTAAATATTTTGGGCTAAGTACTAATGTACTCAGTGGGCTACGCATTTTGTCAACAGTCAAGAAACATAACATATTATCCATCATTATAAGCATGACTTAGAAGGTTTTAGAAAACAGATACATCTAAGCATGCCAAAACATTTCATTTGGGCCCTTATGTCGCACTCTACAGTTACTCTTACTTTGATCCCGGACCTCTAGCCACCGTCGGATCCATTCATCATTCATCATTCATATTTGGATTTCGGGTCGAAACCCAGAGAATCCCAGTCAAAGATAGAACACGAGAGAGATCAACCTCCGCATTACTACCAGGGTGTATACACAATTCAAAGCTAGTGTGTTAGACAAGCAATGAACCTCGATCGATTAACTTTTCAGAGCATTTAACATGTAGAGGGCACATTAAACATTTTATTGATAATAAGTTTTGCATTTTGAAACCATTGAGCATACGTGGCTCATATAGTTTTGGAAAGTAAGCCCACCTCTTGCAGCGTAGAATAGGGTCGATCTTGATAGGCAAACAACGTCAGAATCCTTGTTGATTCGTGCCTATTCATAAAGGTATAATAAGAATCTAAATCCTTATAATAAAACCTCTTAAGGGAAAATAATCGTCTAGTATATTTTCCTATCTTATAAATCTGTTAAGGTTAACAGATTGATTTGAATCCTTTAAATCCTTTACAAAGGATTAATCTTTTATCATTCGGGAAAGCCTTTCTTTAATCATTTACGTCCATTTATTCGTTGAATAATTTCTGAAAATTAGGAAATCTTCGGAACATATTTTGAGCTAGTTAAACTTAAGACTTAATTAAATCTTAATCCTTTTTTAATAATCGGGTCGTTCTTTAATATTAAACGGCCAATAAAATGGGCATGGGCCCATTGACAATTAATAATCGGCCCAATGATTAAGGCCCAGTTAATAATAACCCTTAGCCCCCAAATTTTCTCCTTCCTCGCTTGAAACGTAGCTAGTAAGCGCCCAACTCTCTTTTCTCCCTCTCGCTTCCTCTGTGATTCACTCGCTTCACCATCGCCTCGCTTGACATTATCGTCAAGCGCCTGACCTCTCCCAAGCTTCCCGCCTCGCTCGAGCTTCCCTCTCGCTTCACGAACACAAGCTTCCTCTCTCTCTTCGCGAATCGCAAGCTTCACCATCGACTCGCTTCACATAGGCTCGCTTCACCCTCGCTCACGACTCTCGTCACGCTTCGTGAGTGCTGCTGCCCACTGGAAACTTCACTATCGCCTTCATCTTCACCAACGGCCGTTGCTCCGGCGAAGGAGTTCCTCCACCATCATCACCGCCGCTGTCGCCGCTCCGGGGTCTAACGCCGCCGTCGCTGATTGCAGCAGCAAGAGCAGAGGCTCCTCTGTTCCTCTTATTTCCTCGAAACGCCGCCATCCATACGGTTACCACCGTCGCCGTGACTGCCGCGACCAGCTCCTCCGTCCTCGAAATCGGTAGGAAGAAACCCCCACCCCTTTCTTTGGTTCGCTGATTCATTATATAACATTCCTCTTGGTTTCCATCACCCCGTGATGATTTCATTTATGTATTGGTGTGAACTCCATTCATATCGTATATGTTTAGAGTTTATGAACTCAGTTTTATGCATTAAGGGAGGGTCCTTACATAATATGAAAGTAATATCATGTTCTTGTTTCGTTCTAGTTTCATTTATACGTCTTACATTCATGCTCTTATTGAATATATTAGAGAGAGTGAAAGCTTACGGTGAGAGTGGATAGATTTTGGACGGAAAGGGTGCAGTTGAATGACTCTTCCTTCCTTAGCTTCTTCTTCCTTTCCTTTCTTCTTTGTGCTACTGCTATTCTCCTTTGTGTGGCATTTTTGGCTTGTGCAGTGAATGGGAAGAAAGGATGATGAAGAAGATATTTGTGAAGGTTTAATGTTGCAGTTGGGAGATGGAGTTAAAGGTTGGTCAGAAACTTTATTCCTTCTTCTTGCACACGAAGACTTTCTCCAGATTTGGTGGATTTTCTTCTGCCACAACGCATTTTGCCGCCTGCTCTCTGCTGCTAGCTTCTCTTCAATCTCTTCTTTTCTATTTTCTTTTAATGGCTACTATGTAATAATAGTTGGGCTGGGCCTTTATTGTTTGAGTGTACATTCTGGGCTCGGCCCAATGTCTTTTAAATATAACGTCGGCCCATTTTATTATACATTTATAAATAAATCGTTTTAGCCTTTATAACAATCGTAATAAAATACGAAAGTTCAATTATCGTTTTACGCGATTTAAAATCACGAGAGATAATATATTATCTCTAATTTGCAAATAAAATTGCAACCTCAAATAATCAACTAAGTAATTCTTCCATTCTTATGAAACTATAAAAGTTTCGAATTTCCTTGCAATATATATATATTACGAAAGTCGGGGTATTACAGTCTGTAAGCATCATCTTCAAAAGGTGCTTTGATCAGATGAGAATTGAAAGGTCACACCGGCAGCTCGGCCACTTTGGAGCTTTGCACAAGAGGAGACACACCCAGAAGGGGTGGTGGAGCTCCCCCTCACTGTCGGGAAGGCACCCGCTAATTCAACCGAGGTGACGGAATTTTTCGTGGTAGAGGTCAATGTTAGGGTTATATATTGTAAAGCATATTTTTTTATGCTTAGTTGTATACTACTTCTTCCTGTTTTATGAAATAAATAGAGTCATACGTTTTGCATATTTATTCGTGTTATGGTTATGCAAATAAACGTCCTATAGTGTATATTATAGATAATATGGTGTGGGTGGTCGCACGGAAGATCATATTATCGATTTCTTATATACTTAAATAGTGTTCGCAACCCAAGTAATCGTGGACAAATAACTTGTTAAGGTTGTAGTATAATGCTTGATATTAGCTGGTCTTGGCCATTAGCTTATACTAATGCATCCAGTTGCATTGAATAGGATCGCGGTGAGATAAATCCTTTTGTACTGATTTAATAAAGGATTTAAGATCTCGGACGATTATTATTTCTTAATTCTAGTTGTATGATATTCAATTATATATTTATGATAATTATTACTTTGATTTATCAATGAGCGAGAGTTATTGAAACTCAAAGTATCCCGATATTTTGGGTAATAATATTATAAATATGATAATTAATCTTTTAGCTAGAAAATCGTGTCTCGGCTGAGTCCGAGTTGATGATGTCCCCTTGAGGCGCTCTAAAGATTATTATATCAAACCCTGCAGGTGGATTAAGTTCCGGTATAATAATAAGGTCGAGCGGGTACTACTCTCGGTTGAGATATTAATTAATAAAAGCTATCAGTAGCTTAATTAATTAATGGACTTGCGATATCTTAAACACGGGGAATAATTTAATTCAAAAAGGAGCCCGGTATGTAATAATTTGGGAAATGGACTGCAGTGCAATATTATTTCTTTAGTGGAGTGAAATAATATTAATATAATTAATTAAGTAAAGTATTTGGGCCCAGAGAATACTTAGATTATTATATTGGGAGGCCCAGTCAAAATCCTCCTTAAGATCCCTAGTGTTGCCCAACAGAAGCAGGCCTGGCCAGTAAAGAAAACCCTAAACCTAATCCACCTTTATATATATAGATGGTGAGATGGGATTCCATCGTGTGTGTTACATACGAGATTCACGAGAATCGAGAGTGACGGCTAGGGTTTTACTGTGAGGGAGAGAAGAAAGATTTCCGTCCATCCGGAATTCTTCTCTTTGCTCGGGAATACTCTAGAAGATATTGGGGTTTACGAGAAGAGCTAGATCTCGTGTGCAGAGATCTAGTGCGTGGAATTCTTCACCGAAATCTCATATTCCGGCTGGATCTGCCCAACAAGGTATACAATTCTAGATCTACTTCCGCTTTAGGATCTAGGATATTGTATGTTACTCCCTCCGTCCTTTTCAAGTTGAGTCATTTCTTTTTGTGATTTTTGGCACGCTTTTCCACGCTTCTAGATAACGAATTTTAAAACGGATTTTTGAAGATTTTTTTCTTTTACGGGATACTACAACACTTGTAGTATCCCGTAAAAGATTTTTTTTTGTATAAAAATGTATTTTAAAATGCATCATCTAGAGGCGTGAAAAAGCTTGACGAAAATCACAAAAAGAAATGACTCAACTTGAAAAGGACATGGGGAGTATAATTTTGTTTAATTAGATAAACATCCGAGCGATCTTAACGGATCCAACAATTGGTATCAGAGCCAACTCGGCTCTATTGATTTAATTAATTAAAACTATAAAATTCATATTATTTGTTCTTGGATGCGAATTTTCTATTTTGCAGTGATCCAATTATCATGGTTAATATGAATGTTTTCGATTTTAATTATGTATTAAAGTCGGCCTGTTTGTGGTCGCGTTTGTAAAACACGAGGGTTGATCGTGTTAGATTAGGTTTTATTTTTGGTTTTCCAATGTAAATTCGATGTAAAATAGTTCCTATCTATGTAATCGATCGGACCACGGTGGAGAGGAGATGTAGATCTCGTTGGAAATCGAGGACAGCGGCGGCGGCTCGACGGCAACGAGCGCAACGCGCTAGGGTTCCGCCGTAAGTGGCTATTGCGACTCGGCGACACCGTCAGCAGCCACCGCTCGACCTCCTCGACGAGGGGGACTGATCGGAGGAGGGAGCATCGGCGTCCAGACGCAACGGCGGCAGCGAAAACGTTGTTGTCCGCCTGAACCACCCGTACTAGATGTTGCACCATCTACTGCACCATGTATTGACACTAGTACACAATCTCAGAATAGGCCTCGTCACAGTGGGAGGGTCATCATTCAACCTGAAAGATGGTTGTGTTTGGGAGATTCTTCGGGCATCTTACCTGGTGAAGATGACTCTGACCCCTGGACGTACAAAGAGGCAATTCAAGATAGAGATGCACAGCTTTGGCAGGTTGCAATGGATTCTGAAATTCAATTCATGCATGAAAACGATGTGTATGACGTTGTAGAATTTCCTGAAGGGGTTAAACCCATCGGGTGTAAGTGGGTCTACAAACGTAAGAGAGGACCTGACGGGAAGGTTGAAACCTTCAAAGCTAGAATCATGGCAAAAGGTTTCACTCAGAAAGAGGGCATCGATTATGATGAAATTTTTAGCATGTCGTCATGCTTAAGTCGATCCGGATACTCTTGGCCATTGCGGCGTACATGGATCTGGAGATTTGGCAAATGGATGTCAAGACTGCTTTTCTCAATGGTAGTCTTGATAAGCCCATTTACATGCGCCAACCAGAGGGTTACATTGCCGAAGGAAGTGAGCATCTTGCATGCAAACTTAAGCGATCCATTTATGGACTTAAGCAAACATCTAGGTCTTGGAACACACGGTTTGACGAGGTAATCCAGTCATATGGATTTATGTTGTTGGTCCCGGAATGATAAGTAGGTTCGCACGTAGAGGGGGGGGGGTGTGAATACGTGTGAAAGAAGTTTTTCAACTTCTTTTCAAACTTATCTCAGAGTAAGCAAGGGGAGTCGCTTTAAAACTTAAGACCAAAGCGTAAGCTTGATCTACAGTTAACCGAGACCTAAGCGAGAGCTTGATCTCAAGAATGACTCGCTTGCTGAAATGCAGAATTTAGTGAGCTATTCTTTCTTAAGCAATTAAAAACTAGATTTAAGTTTGTTTACATGCACGTGCAAGAATGATAAACAAAGCTAGTAAAGAATTGAAAAGAGTAAGGACAAGAAATACGACACCGAGAGTTATAGTGGTTCGGAGATGAAACTCCTACGTCCACTTTGTTCCACACTGGAACAGTTTCTCTTCACTCAAGAAACTTGAGGATTACGGGTTCCCCAAAAACCTAACACTCAGATCGAGCTTCGCACAGTCGATGAACGTGCAAGCTTGGATCTTACAACAACTTGGAGATTACGGGTTCTCCACTAACCTAACACACTGATCGGGCTTTATGCAATCGATGAAAGCACAAGCTTGGATCTTTACAACAACCTTTACAACGACACAAACTCTAACATACTTGACAGAACAAGGGTTTTGGGTTGGGTTTGTGAAATTCACTCTAAGTGAAGAATCCTTTACAACAGATGTAAGGGTTAGGATTCTTCTTTCTAAGCTTGGATATATATGATGGCTTAGAATCTAGAGCGTAAGGTTGCAGAGACAAGCTTCGATGGGACTGAAGCTTGGAATACTTCTTTAAGAACTCGAGAATATGAAAGCTGGAAATCGCGAGAACTTGCAAGTATGAGCGCTGGAAATTTGCGGAAGTGTTAAGTGTTCTCTTCTCTGCACTCCTCTATTTATAGTGTGAGAGACGAGCTGAAGCCGTTTGAAAGTTGGTGGCTTTGTCTCTCCACACTCGACAGTACTTGGGCTTGACCTGCAGCTTTTCAGAGGGGCTCTTTGTCTTCTTTCCCAATTTAGCTAAAAGCCAAGCGTAACAGTAACTGGCTTGGGCCAGTACTGTAGCGGCTGCTTGTCGGTTGCCCTAGTTAACTCTACCATCCAATCTTCATTAGCCACGTGGAGATCTGCAATGAATGTGGTTGATCTTCACTTGACTAAGTTCAAACTTGAGTTTGAACTGGAGCTGGTAGTTGAGCTGTCGCTTTTATGCTTTGTATCGTACTCGCTTCGCTTTGTTTGTGCACTCGCTTTAGCGTAGTCGGGTTGACTCGCTTTGACTTTATCGAAAGCACTCGCTTCGCTTTATCGGGTAGACTCGCTTTGACTCTAAAACACACTCAAACGAGTGGTCTTCTCGCTTTGCTTGAAACCAGCAGTCTTGACCTAAAACGACTAAAGCAAAACAAGCTTTTCTAACATTATAAGCTCGGAAAATTCTATCCTATCATACTAATCAAATAGGATCGCTTGAGAATAGGATTAACACAGAGGGTTTTGGGATCGAATCAAAATACATAACACAATTTTATTAAGCGTCCCAATAGGTTCCCCCTTAACAAGTGAATCCTTAACAATTCCCAACAATTTTCCCCCTTTTGATGATGCCAAAACCCAACACTTACCACTATAAGAACTTCCAAGCGACTGAATCCTTCTCAGTCTTATCATTTTTTTTAAGTTCTTATGGTTTGTGTAGGTTTGTAGCATAAGGATAAAAACACATAAAACTAGTAAATACTATAAGTAAATAAGGCACGACGCTTGATAGAAAAGTAAATTTTCATAAATGATCAAGCGTAGACAAAAAATCATAGAGAGAAGAGATAAAGGGGGGAATTACTCTCCACACGGTAAGTCGAAAGCACACGCTTCTTCATAGTCTTGAAATCTATGGTGTTTGGCTTGTTAATTCCATCGATGTGCATAGCCTCCCTGGTTTCCTGATCAAGCAATCCACGATCAATGATGATCGTACCTCCAACCTTCGGCTTGGGAAACTTCTCTCTCTCCGGGATCTTGATGATGAGCTTTGGATTGGCAAGCTCTGCAGTTATCAAGATAGTCCTCCAAAGATCCTCATCGTACACTACCATGAAGTTGTGCAAGGCATCAAGCTTTGAGCAGGTTGCTTGATTGAAGATTACTTGCCAGAAGTAGTGAGCTTTTATAAATTTGACTCGGCAATCCATCCATCTTTCCATCAAATCTTCAGCGATGAAGTCTTCAATAAACCTAGCGTCTGGATGACTTGCTCTTCTCTCCTCTGTTTGATCAAATGGCCTGTCAACAAGCTCTTGCAGCACTTTGGTGAATCTCTCGCTTAGCTCATTGTTGAAGAGAGGCTTTCGGCTGTTGATGAGTTTCCTCATGAAATCAAAATCCTCCTTGTTGTAGCCTTTGAGCTTCTCTTTAACCAACAGTGACTTTTTGCACGCTTGCACGATTGCCTCGAGCTCGCACATCTCCGATTCCTCTGGAGTTAGAGGAAGATAGCCACTTCTGATTAGGCTATGCTGGACTAGAACATTCTCCTCAACTAGTTGAATAATTCGTTCCCTGAGTTTTCCGATCCTCGCATGCCTCTTTGCTTTGATCATTTCTGCTCTCTGTATTCTGTCCTCCTTCTTCTTTTTCTCAAGCTCGACTCGGCTCGTTTTCACTGCTAAGTTTCCTTTCACCTTCTGGCGCTTGGCCGCAGGGTCCGCTTCCTATGCAGTTGGAGCGAGTCGCTTGGTGACCTGTTTGGAGGGCTTGTTTTGTACAATTTGGACAGGGGCAGCTTGGGCAGCAACAACAACTTGGGCAGCAACTTGAACAACAGCAGCAGCTTGCATGGATTCCTTTGGCACCGCTTGGAGAGGCTGCACTTGTTGGATCTCCATCAGTCCTTCCTCCATCAATTGGAAAGCCTGGATCGCTCCTAGAGTCATTTCATCGGGGATTGACTCTCTCAACGCAGCGCTATGGAAAGCGGCGGATGAGGAAGCGAGAAGCTTGGATGGTTCGGCAGCTCGGACTGCGGAGGGGACTGGATTGCTCTTGCTCTGATGGACTAATAGGGTGTATTTTTACCTTATTATCTAAATGTTTAATAATCGTTTTCTTGTCTTATTTTGATAGTTTGGCTCATGTATTGTATTGTTTACGTTATTTCGAGCTAGATTACGCTTTTGGGTTGTTTTGAGCGTTTTTAGGGCTTTTTAGTCGAGAAAACCCAAGACAAGACGAGAGACGATAAAACAAAGGAAGATGATGGAGTATTGATCTCAAAGTTCTGACTTCTCAAGATGTTATTGAAGATTTATTCTGGAATTATGGAAGCATATAATTGAAGAGGAGTTCGATAGGAGCGTGTAGGCGAAAATGGAGGTCAATTCGGAGTTCGGACGAGAAAGATACGGACGAAACAAGAAAGACGCGCAAACTGCATGGACGTGCACGACCGAGTCAACCTGTTCGAGCCAAAACACGGGAATGCTCAAATTTCATATTTTTTTATTATGTTAACCTAATCCTTGTACACTTAGGTAACCATTACGAATCCCTACCTTATAAATACCCCAAAACTCATCATTGTACCCAAGATTTGATAGTTTAGAGCTAGCTCTCTACTCTCCACCATACCTTAGATTAGTTTTTGTTCTTTTCTCTACTTTTATACTTTAGATCTAGATTTATTTTATGTATGAAGACAATTGAAGATTGAAGATTGAAGATTCAACAAGATTCAAGAGTTTTTCTGTCTCTTTCTCTTTTATTTATGTTTTTCATTATGTTTATTCTTCTTTCTACCTTTCTTTTAATTATGTCTAGCTAATTTTCTTAGTTGGTTTTAGGGTTGCAGCCTAATTGAATTTATGTGAGTTCTTTTGATTACAATTAGCCTTCCAATCTTGATGCATGTTTCATGGTGTTTATTCTCATGCATGATTAACTAGCCATTAATTGTGTATGCATAGTTTTGTTTTTATGCCTTATTTGGGTAACTGCATAATTGATCTCATGAATACATGGTATGATGATTTAATTTGTCTTAACCGAGAGTACATTATCATAGGTCTTGCATATAGTCGATATAGGTGTCGTAGCTGAACCTTATTGATTGTATTTATCGATACTTGTTCTATTTTGCATTTGATTTAATTTCTATGAGTCCGAGAGGAGGTTAGGATTTTATCGAGTGACGATCTATACTGCCTTAGCCAGAGTGTCAGGTTATTTTCGTGTATCGCGTCTAGATTTGGATTAAATTGGTTAATTGGATTAATTGTTACTTGCATATATTTGATTAGGTAGGCTTCCCTAGAATCAACCTTGTTTCCTATTTGAGTTATTTGTTTTCTTATTTGCTTATTTATTTGTTTCCTTATTTGCGTTTTCTTATTTGTTTATATTCTTTGCCTAGGATTTTAGAAAACCACAATCTTATTTTCTCTTTTTGCCTAGACATCAGTTTAATTCTAGAGTAGAGGTACTTTGTGTGATTTCGATATATCAGTCCATGTGGATATGATACTCGTACTTATTTTATACTATACCTATTTTGTGTGGTTGAAAATAGTGCGATCAAATTTTGGCGCCGTTGCCGGGGATTGATTAGATTTTATACAAATAATTTGAAATAGGATTAATAGGTGATTTAGGCGTTCATTTTTTTGTTTTTGTGTATAGATCTAACCGTCTTATTTCTTTGACGAGGAAAAAAAAATCTTATGGCGGATTCGGTAGTGAAAAAAGACTCTCAACGATCGGTTCAAACCGGCTGTCGATCGATTCCAGAATGGAGGATGGGGGATTGTTGAGGCCACAGATTATGAGATCAAGACTTCCATCATCAACATGGTGCAAGCAAATCAATATGGAGGCACACCGATGGAGGATCCTAATGCTCACCTGAAGCAATTTCTCAACATCTGTGCCATGTTTGGTGTCATTTTGTGTTGTTTTAGTCGTAGTTTCGAATCCATTTATCTTTATATTTTGATTTCTTTTTGTTGTACTTTGCTATGATTTGGGTCTTTTGTGAGTTTATGATCTTAGGTATTGCTTGGAACTAAAAGTCGAGAAGATGGAGTGAAACGAGCGAAGAAAGGTTCTTAAGCAATCATTGAGCCCAAGTTCTAACCTCTTTCGATTTGAATGAAGATTGAATTTCGATGTAATCAAAGCATAACATCAAATAGGGGTTCGATAGGAGCACGTAGGCGAAAACGGGGGTCAATTTGGAGTTCGGACGAGGAAGTTACGGCCAAAACAAGAAAGACGCGCGCAGTCCCAGCGAACCAGCAACGGAGCGGGCGCTGCTAAACCGCAGCGGGCGCTCTGACCCCAGCGGGCCACTAACTGGGCCGAATTTTGCTTTCTTTTCCTTTTTGAATTAGGTTTTGGATGGTACTATAAATGCATACTCTTGGGACACGAAAATAACATCTTTCTCTCTAGTTTTCTAGTACTTTTCTTTAGTTTTATTAGTTTGTCACTTTAGGATTGAAGATTACTTTTGAAGATTCAAGTTTTATTCAAGTTTCTTTTGTTCGTTCCTGTTCTCTCGTTTCTGCTTTTAATTCGTAAGTTCTTTATTGCTGCTTTTAATTCGTAAGTTCTTTATTGCTTTCCTTTCGTTTGATTAATTGCGTTCTAGTTTCTTAGATTTAAATTATTAGTTCTTTGTTTAATTCCTTTGTTCGTTCTTGAGTTCGTAGTTTAGATTCGTTTTTCAAAGTTTCTTTTCTCTCGTTTTTAAAAGTTTCCTTTCTTTCGATTTTCAAGTTCTTAGAGTTAGATTTATTTTATTACATTTTCAGATTTAATTATTTATGTCTAGTTTTTTTTCTTCATTGCTTTCGTTATTGCTTTCTCTACGATTTTTGCCTAGGTAGTTTAATAGCTTTTATTTAATTTCTCTAGATTAATTAGTTTAGATTTATTTCTTGCTTTCTAGATTAGATTTATTTACATGCTTTCGATTTATTGCTTATTTATTTTCTTGCCTAGGATTTAGAAACAAAACCAAACAAATTCTTTTTACTTGCTTTCTTAGATTTAGGCTAGTTTAGGATTTTTGCTACACGATTATTTGCCCTGCAAAGTTTTTCTTGAGATTCGACATTGGGTTTTTACTTACTGAGAGGATAGATTTCGTTCTATTGCGAACACTTTTTAGTGAAACAAATTTTGGCGCCGTTGTCGGGGAAAACTTTAGGCTATTTAATTGTGTAGTATTTTGTTTATTTATTTTTATTTTTATTTTTTGTTCGATTTCTTTTCCCTTCCACTCGGTGCGTTTAATCCGTTTGTTGAGTGTTGTGTATGCAAGGTCGTCAAAGTCTCGAAAGGAATTTGATACCTCACATCGACGACATCAATAGGAGAAGACGCTCTTAACCGCGACGAAGGAATAAGAAGACGAGAGTTCGAAGCAATGGCTCAAAAGATGGGAGATTTCGCTCGTCCCACCTTCACCGCCACCACTTCGGCTATTGTCCTAACCACCGAGGTTAGGAATTATGAGATTAAACCGCACCACTTGGATTTGCTCCCTACCTACTACGGGCTGCCGAACGAAGATGCTCTCACGTACATTCGCGAATATTGCACGATGGTGCAAAATTTTCCATTGTGTTGGGAATTGTTAAGGATCATATGTTAAGGGGAAACTTAACGGGACGCTTTAAATAAAATGAATATGTTTTGATTTGATTCCAAAACCCTCTATGTATCCTATTCCCAAGCGACCCTATTTTGATTTAGATAGGTTAGAATTTTTCTAAGTCTATGATGTTAGGAAGGCTTGAATTTTTGCTTTAGACGCTTAGAATTTAGACTGCTAGATTTTCAAGTAAAGGCCACTCGCTTGAGTGCATTTTGAAGTGAAGCGAGTCTGCCGAAGTGCAGCGAAGCGAGCGCTACAGTAAAATCAAAGCGAGTCTGTCGAAGCGAAGCAAAGCGAGCGCTACAGCAAAGTCAAAGCGAGTCAACGCAAAGTAAAGCAGACGCTTAGGAAATCTGTTTTCAAGCGAACGCTACAGTATGACTTAAAAGCGACTCACCCAAGCGGCCGCTCTAGATCTAAAGCGAAGCGAGCCTCTACCTAACTGAAAGCGACAGATCAAATCTCCCGCCCATTTACGAGTTCAAACTCAAGTCCAGTGAAGATCAAGACATTAATTGCGGATCTCCACGTGGCAATCGAAGAATGGAGCAACGGAGTTGACCGACAGAGGCGCCGCAACAGTACTGGGCGCTCCAGTTACTGTTGAACTTGGCTCTTAGCCATTTTCGGCAAAGAGACAAAGCGCGCGTCTGAAAAGCTGCAGGTCAAAGGCGAGTACCGTCGAATGAGGAGGGACAAAGCCACCAACCATCAAACGGCTCATGTCCATCCCTCCGCCTATAATTAGTGAAGGTCGAAGACGGAGAAGACCAGAACACTACTTGAGAAATCAGCGCATACTGCAAACAAGCACTCACAGCCTTCGAGCAAATTCCTTCGAGTTCTTGTCTAAGTGTTCTCCGAGTTTCAGCAACTTCGAAACTCGTCTCTGCAACCTTCACTCTCCCAGATTCTAAGCCCCATCTCATATATCCGAGCTTAGAAAAAACTCTAACCCTCTTTGCACTCACTGTAAAGAGTTCTTCACTTAGAGAATTTTCATAACCAAAACCTTAAAACCAATGTTTTGTTAGGTTAGGTTTTGAGTTGTTAGAAAGGTTGTTGCGTTAAAGATCTAAGACTCTACTTTCCTCGATAGTAGAAGTCTCGATCATAGAGTGTAGATCCAAGCTTGCACTGTCCTCGATAGTTCAAAGCTCGATCTTAGCGAGGTTTATGTGGAGAACCCGTAATCTCCCAACTATTGTTCTTTGGATCCAAGCGAGTGAAGCTCGATCCAGTCTTGGTTTTTGAGGAACCTGTAATCCTCAAGATTCTTGAGTGAAGAGAATCAGTTGCGGCGTGCAACAAAGTGGACGTAGGTGTTTTATCACCGAACCACTATAATCCTTGGTGTTGTATCTCTTTTCTCAAAGCTTTCCATCAGTTGTATCTCTTTTCTATAATCCCTGACTATGCGGAGTAAATCGTTGGTGGTGGATAGAATTATCCTTCATATCGATAAGGCCAATATTATCCAGTCCAATAACTTGAGAAAGCCCATTTAGAAAAAAAGTTATCATAGCGGAAAACATGGCGACGGGCATGAAGATATTAGGGTTGATTCCATCGTGCATTCCGATCATTTCAGGGCGCGACCATCTGACCGGAAATCGCCTATGAACGCCGACTCGCCGTAAGTTTCTTCTTTTCAGGGCGCTACTGTTCCGCTTGAAAAGTGCGGATTGACTATTTACCACATATTTTTCTAGTCAGCTCTAAGCTCCTCATAATAAACTGAAGAATTCACTTGTATATATCATTTCTAGATTCCTCTTTCAAGAAATGCTTAGCTCTTAAGTATTTACAGTCTACTGTCTACATATTATACATAGAGATGGATTCCGTTAAGTTCCATTTCAACCTGAATTATACTCGTTTTTCCTGTATGATGCTCCTAACCTATTGATTATGCAGGTTTGGGAAGGTATCTGCTTGTGTGTATTTTGGAAAAGGCCAACCGTGGTAGGGAATTCTAAGAAGGTGTGATTAGTTTGAGTTCAAAGAATTTCAGATATTAGTAATTCTTTTTGGGCTGTGGCAGGGGCTATCGCATAAGCCCCCCACCCACCCACTTGTAAATTGAGGTAAAGTTCAGGCTAGCAACGATGACTTTTACGAGTATAGGCAGCAATGAAATACAAGATACAGTATTATGTATTGATTTACATTGCATTCATATTTACACCTTCTGTTGGGTACTAGAGTATCTAAATATGCATAAATATCATGCTAATATATATATAAACCCCCTTTCAGTCATCAATTCATATTTTTCTGTTACTTGAAAAGGCACAGGTGGGAGTTTTCAAATCGATGTGTAGAATTTGGTCCAGAAGGGTATAATAAACATGATGGCTGGATTTTGTTCATAAAAGAGATATTTGGAAGTATTAACGAAGTCCTGTTTCTTTGAGAGTCTCACTATTAGTGTTTGAATCAATGTGTAGAAAACTGGTAAATTATTGCCTTCTATTATTGTTATTGCCAATCTTGAACATATTGCTATTGTAGCAGCCTGGTAGTATACAAAGACGATGGCCGAATCTGATTCAGAAAAAGAGATATTTGAAGTATGTAATGAGATGCCCCTGAAGGATTTCTTGGATGGCACTTCAGCAAGGACAAGACCACTAAGTTATAATGAGATAATGCTTAGAAGAACAGAAAAGGGAGGCAAGGCTCAACAAGATTCCAGCAGCTCTGGTGCAGTTGATACTAAATTAGCACAAAACAACATGGATAGGGCATCCGATCTTCCTGATGACAATCCACTAATAAGTGACAATTCAAAACCAGTGGATGCAAACAAGAACTCAAATGATTCAAAGAAGGTTAGATCTGGGAGAAAAGCAGATGCTAATGTTTCTAGGAACAATGAAAATTTTGTCCAGGATAAAGATGGCCGGTCACTGAATCCTGATGGCAAGTCAAAGGACATAGGAGACAAGATTGAGAGGTACAATAGAGTGTCAGAAGAAAAGTTTAGCAGAAAAAAAGCTGACCTCTTAATTGTTAATTCCGATTATGGGATCGACAAGAGAAGAGATAGTGAATCATATAAACTTGGTAAAGTTTCTGAAAGAAGCAGAATCAAATCAGAAATAGTTAAAGCACAACCTTGTAATGAGGAGAGGCAGGTGTACAGAAAGAGGAAAATAGATAAACGGATTGGCAGTGATTCGGATGATGACTATAAGAAAAGAAATAGGAAAGATGTGAGGCAAACAGATAACTCAAATGCCAGAGGCAGTGATAAATCCTCAAAGGAAAAGAAACACAAATATCATCCTGATGAAGATAAACCTAGAAGCAGGAATAATGTCAAAACGAATGAAGGAGAAGGAACTGAATCAACAAAGACCTATCTTGAGGAATCCAGGTCAAAAAGAAGATGGTCACGGAGCAAAGATCGTGAGAAAGTTAGAGGTAGACTGTCACTTTCACAATCACCAAAGGCGTTCAAGCACATGTCGAAAAATAAAAGGGAGCTTGTAGAAACATCATCTCAGTCTACAAGAGACAAATCAGAAAGAGAGCATTCTATTGTTGATAATAGGAGGATGTCTAGTAACGGATCTAACAGTCACTACCGGCGTAATTCTAACAATTCGAGTGGTCTTGGAGGCTATTCACCTAGAAAGAGAAAAACAGAAGCTGCTGCTAAAACCCCATCTCCAACTCATCGTTCTCCAGAGAGAAAAAATGCTGGATGGGATTCACATCCTATTGAAAAAGAGAATTCTGTGGCTCCATCAAATCCTTTTAATTTGAATGCTACAACTCAGAAATTGCCCTTGAATATAATTGAGTACCCAAGTATAACTACTGTGGCTCCTACTATGGCGAATCCTATTGGAATTTCACTTCATACCCTGTCTAAACAGGTGCATGCTGTTGAGACAATTCAGCTAACTCAAGCAACTAGACCTAAGAGGAGGCTTTATGTAGAAAACTTGCCTGTTTCAGCATCTGAGAAAGATTTAATAGAATGCTTTAACAAGCTTTTGATGTCTTCTGGAGTTAACTATATTCAGGGGAAGCAGCCCTGTATCAGCTGTATAGTATGTGTCCACTCTTTTTCTGTATCTGTATCATCTATTCTTCGCTTGCGTTTCAGCTTAAAAATCTGCAAGCTATTAAACCTTTTGGACTGCAGATACATAAGGAGAAGAACCAAGCTGTTGTGGAGTTTTTGACTCCTGAAGATGCTTCTGCTGCTCTTTCTTTCGATGGAACGTTCTATTCTGGTTCCAACCTTAAGCTCAGGCGCCCCAAGGACTATGCTGATGTAAATGTAAGAATCATTCCATGATAATCTCTGTTCTTACTGTGAGCCTTGTTAATATTTTGATCTTCAACACAGTATCATTATGGCTAATGTTTTTAAGAGTTTGTCATAAACTCAGTATTATTTGATATGATCAAAAGGAACCTTGCTTCATGTTATGTACTCGGCTTCATTTGCATTTGAATCTATGCTTTATAGACATACTTCATTTCTGTTTCTCATTTGCATCCCTGAGTCAGGCTATTTGCACTTCTAATTGAGTTACCCCTTTATTTTCCTTTATTAATATTGATTTGTTGCATTAAATGTTATAGAATAGGAAAAACCGCCACCAAAAACTTTAGTTTCTGATACTAGGATTTTCTTTGGAACTGACTAGTAGTTAGATAAAAAAATTTGGTTGCCTTCTCTTGGGATATTGTTGTTTCATAAGAAATTGCTACTTTGTAGGTAATATTAAGCAGATATTGTTTGCTCCGTTTATCAGTTTTTGTTTCTCTTTTGCCCTCTTCAGATGCTCGTAATGTTAAGGTGGCCTAAATGAACCCTCAAATATAAGTAATTTTTTTTGGAAGATAAATTTTATCTCGTTAAATGACATCTATTGATTTGGGAAAAAAAAAAAAAATTTTGCATTTCTATTGCAGAAGTTTTTTGTGGCCCTGTGTTATGAACAACTAAGAGAGCTATAATGCATAGGGATGATAATAATGCAGGTCATTATCTGATAATTGGGACATCAAAAATATTGCATTAGGTGTCATGATAGTGAGGAGTGCTCTGCTGTCTGATATTTAAAGATTTTAAATTTCTTTAACAACTGATATGCTTGTCTTGTGAAATTGTCTGGTTGTCGGCAGTTGCTTTGTACTCTGTGACTGGTGTGTGCAATTTGTAATTGGTCTGAATTGGAGTATCCGTAATTAGGCGAGTTTCGAATTTGCATATGGTATATGCATGAAAGTACTGCCATCTGTTACCAATGTTCTAAAAAGCGCTAGGCGCTAGTCGGGCGGTGGAGGGGTGACTAGCGCCTAGGCGCTAGGCGGGAGCCTAGGCGCCGCCTAGGCGGATTCGAACTATAATGCTTATTTTTACTATTCTTACAATATTGTTGCCAAATTTATAATAAATACACATACTATGACAATTGATATGTTAGTTTCATAATTATAAATCCAAAATCATACATAGAGTAACATAGTTTGCCTAAACATAGATTAATTAACACATAAAGACTATTGATTAAGCTACAAGGGTGGCTGTTGGGTATCGCATAGAGCCTAGGCGGATTACTTATTAGTCGGGCGGCGAGGTACTGACTAGCGCCTAGGCGCCGCCTAGGCGGACCTAGGCGGCGTCTTTTAGAACACTGTCTGTTACAGAACTTCACATGCGTGCAAATAATGCTCGACATTTGCATTCTTATTTACTAGTATGCTTATTTCGGTATTTGCTTAATCATGTGCTGTTCAGGAATATGTATATATGCCCATCTTTTCATATACTGAGGCCTCTAATCATATATTTTATGCTATGGGAAGTGTACCTCTTTCTTAATAGAGAAAATTATAATCACTTACTGCTGATCACCTCGGTATTTAGAACGTTATTGGGAGTTATCTGTACTTTCCGGACTCAATATTTGATGATCAAGAGATATTCGTGGTAGCATGCTTCAGTCTCTTAGTATATATTGTTCTCGTATGCACACAAACCTCATCTCCTCTTTTCATGCTGCAAACTTCATCTTCTTGAGTTTTGTAGGAGGGTAGTGAATTTCCTGATAGAATATATTCTCATGACATTTTTGTAGTCTCTGAGGTACATTGTCGTTATTATTCCATGTAGCAGGTTTTCAGACAGTTCATATTTTCATGCAGACTGGTCCTTCTGACAAATCTGTGGGCAGTGTTGATTCAATTAGTGATATCGTAGAAGATTCACCGAACAAGGTATGCATTGAAACATAATACCCTTACTGAAGCAGGTGTCCAAAATTTTTGTTTCGCGAGCCAATAAATTATGTTCATAATGTTTCCATAATGTTGATACTTGATATTCATTTTGGTGTCAAATTTTTTATCTTCTGCGATAATTTCTGCTTGAGTTACTAATTAAAAATCTTTTACACCAGAAATATAGTAGCCTGAGTCTGAAGCTTGTGTTTAAGTGAAAAAACTAAGGGTGGGTGGAGTTCTGAACCGTAAAGATGAGCTACGCAGTTGGTTACCACAGAACCCCTGCCCTTCGCCTCATATTCCATTTATATGTTAGAATTACCTTTGTTTTTGAGGAGTTCATAAACTTTAATCTATATAGTTGCTGCCAACAAATGAGGTATTACCTTAAGAGATCACATCTGATGCCTTAATGTCAGGCATCAGACTGTAGTACACCGCCAATTGTAGCTTAGCGAAGCTAAAAATCAGATATTAACATCCAATTGTGGATATTCAGCGTTTACTTTAATTTATATGACGATAATATTGAGGATGCTTAGTCTTCTGGATCAAGGCAGACCTCCAGCTTAGTCTTCTAGGTTAAGGTAGCCCACCTAGACATTAGCTGGATAAGTACCTTTTCCTTTTTTTTTTTTTTTTTTTTTTTTTTTTTTTTTTAATATTTTGCTTACTAGCTCTGTTGCAGTTTCAATCTATGCTATTGGTAAGGGAGGAGATAATGAGATTTTTTGAGTGTGTAAATTTGTTATACTTTATTGTAATTTTCCCATACAGTCTTAATGCAAATTCTTTCTCTACTATTTATTTATTTAATTTTTTTTTTCCTTTATGTTTGGGATGAGCTTTAGGGATTGAGTCCTAGAACAAACGTAACTTGGGATTGGAAGGTCCCTAGGAGACCTTTTCCTACTAGTACTAGTTATTGGCAACATTTTTTTTTGAATATTCCTTCTCATGGCAAGCTTTTGCTTCACTTTTCAGATATTTGTTGGTGGCTTATCAAAACTTTTTTCTTCAAGAATGGTAAGCTATCATGCAATGTGATTTTACGTTATATTCCTTTTTATTTTATATTTTTGTGCTTGTATCTAACTAATTATTTAATGCTCTCTTCAGCTTTTGGAGATTGCTAGAGCCTTTGGACCTCTGAAAGCTTTCCATTTTGAGTTTATTGCAGATAAAAATGAACCATGTGCTTTTCTTGAGGTACAGTTATCAAAGTTGACAAGAGTTTTTCGAAATATTCTTGCTACTATTCTTTACAGTGTTTGCTCTCAATCAGATTCTTTGCTCTACAGAGTTTGTGTCCCTTTTCCTTCTCTCTTTGTGGTGAGAAACTAATGATTTTTTTACCTCAGTATGTTGATCATTCAGTTACTTCAAAGGCATGTGCTGGTCTTAATGGAATGAGGTTGGGTGGACAAGTCCTAACTGCAGTACTTGCTACTCCAGATCATGTTTTGGTGGGTTATGTTGCCTTTACACTTGCTCATTTAATTGGGTTCTATATTTCCATAGAAGTTTCTCTCGTGTACTCAGGGGCCATTGTTTTGTTAGGAAAATGGTCAAAAAGTGCTGACTTACAAGGTCCCCGAGCATGCAAAGCCCCTTATGAAGAAGCCCAGAACTGTTTTAAAGCTGAAGAATGTGGTATTAATTCTTATTTATGTTTCAGTTTCCTTTCTTGCAATTATAATTCATATTTTAATTATGTAACATGAAAATCTATGAAGAAGCCCAGAACTGTTTTAAAGCTGAAGAATGTGGTATTAATTCTTATTTATGTTTCAGTTTCCTTTCTTGCAATTATAATTCATATTTTAATTATGTAACATGAAAATCTAGGGGTGAGCAAAATTTTCTGAAAACTGAACCAAACCAAAACAAAAAACATTTGTTTCAGTTTTTTGTTTATATTTGTATGCTCTGTTTTGACATTTTAAATTTCTATTTTTGGTTTGCTTTTATCTTTCTTACGAAATTGAGATAAATGTAGATGGAATTATGTTTTAGTTTTATTTATTATAACCCCAAAGACCAAACCCTTGTTTCCGTGGCCAGACTAAGTAATGGTATTTCCAAACTGAATAACCAACTCTTGTTATTTGCAGTTCAATCATGAATACCCTGTTCCGCTGTCTGAATCAGAGCTAGAAGATATATTGGAAGATATAAGGCTGGAGTGTTCCAGGTTCATGTGACAAAAATGGTTTAGTGATTTTGGTATAATTAGCGCTGTTGCTCAAATATTTATTGTGCGTTTCCTTGATAATGCAGATTTGGCATGGTGAGATCTGTTAATCTTGCCAAGAAAACAAGTACTTTTGGCACCATGGAAGCTAATGAAAGAAAGAACACAAGTGCTTGTAATGATGTGAATGGTTTTCATTCCACAAATCGGAGCCAAAGTGTTCAACACGTCGATAAGAGTACTGGGTTTAGAGTGTTTGAGAGATCGGAACCTCTGGAGCCCCAGAAAGAAATGGAGAATAGCAGTCTAAGTTTGGTAGAAAAAAATGGTTATAATAATATAGCTGGCTTATCTGATGTCTTATCTGGATCGGTTGAACCCGATGACATAACTAGGTCAAGGTTGGTTGGTGAAAGCTTCTTTGATGAAACAGTATATAGCAATATTATGGAAGATGAAGCGAATGAACTACCATTTAAACGTGAAGATGTTTCCCTTGAAGAAATCCCAATCAAATCGAACCCTGGAGATATTGGAGGATTGCGAATTCAACAAAATACTTCAGATATTGAGCTGGCAAGCAATTGCAAGAATGCTGGCTCTACTTCTGTGATGAACTATGAACTTGAATATAAACCTTCTTCTGAAACCTTAAAATCAGAAGTCCATGATGCAAAACTGCTGAGTTCTGAGGAAGAGTTGAAGACAGGAAAGAGAAACAGTGCAGGTGTTGATATAGATAGAATTGACAGAAAACAATCGGATGCTCCAGGGGAAGGTCATGAAAGAAGGGATGCTTTTGTGGATCTTGGGCACATAGTTGAGGCTGGCTCTGTTATAGTAGAATATAGAAGACTGGAAGCTGCGTGTATAGCTGCACATGGTTTACATGGGCGTGCATTTGATGGTCGTGTTGTGACTGTAGAATATGTGGATGAGAGAGGCTAATGCTGTAAAATGATTAGAGCTTTTTGCTAGTTAAGGGTGCAGAAGTCATGTTGTGAAGCAGCTTTTTTGCTATTTTAAATGCATTTGGCTGCATTAGTATTGATTTTCCTTATCATGCGGTATAGCAGTTCCAAATACTAAACGGTCGTAGTCGACAACCGGTCATAGTCGACACCTGAAATGATGGTTCATTCGGCTGTCCTCTCGAAAACTAGATTTTATTTCATTAGTTTCTTAACATAAAATTTTGGACTTTATTAATGTATCTGTAGTCTTGTTCATCTGAAACGTTTTATTTAGTTACTCCCGCTCTTTTGTTTTTGCTATAAGGAGAGTTTATTCGTAGCCAACCAATTTGGTTCTTTAATCACATCGCACAAGCTTCAGAGCTCATTTAACCAAGTTCTAAAAAGCGCTAGTCGGGCGGTGGAAGGGTGACTTAGGGATGGTAACGGGCCGGATCTGGACCGGATCTTGCTTGGTCCAGATCCAGATCCATATTTTTTCCATGGACCCGGATTCGGTCCAGATCCGTCGGGTTCAAAAAAATCAGATCCGAGCCCAGATCTAACGGATCCACGGATCTGGACCCGGATCCGTACTTTTATTTTAAAATGGTTCTTTTTAATGCACTATAATGACAATATTATTATTATTTTTTTGATAAAAGCTAGATCGTGATTGAATTTTAAAAAGAAATATTACAATCTTTCAAATAAAATAGTATTATCAGTTCAAAAATTACGAACGCTTTATCAAATCCAAAACATAAACAACATAATATAGGGTTACAAAATAGAAAATAATAATATAATATATATATATATATATTATATCATATATTTATAAATAATAAATAAAATATATTATATATATTTAATCGGATCTTTGGGTCGGATCTGGACCGGATCTGGATTTGAAATTTCAGATCCGGATCCAGATCCGAAAATTTTGTAAAAGATCCGGATCTGGTCCAGATCCATCGGGTCCAAAATTTGAAGATCTAAATCCGGAAAAATGGATCTGGATCTTCAGATCTGGTCCTGTTGGTCCCGGTTTGATAGGGGATACACGCGGGGGGGGGGGGGGGGGGGGGGGGGGGGGGGGGGGGGTGAATATGTGTATAAGAAGTTTAACAACTTCTTTTCCCCTTATCTCAGAGTAGCAAGTTAGAGTGCTCGCTTCAAATACTTAAGACCTAGCCGCAAGCTAGATCTACAGTGGAAGCTTGCTTCTCGACCTAAGCAGATGCTTGATCAAGAATGAGACTTACTTGCAATGCGGAATTTAGTGAGCTATTCTTTCCTAAGTAATTGAAACTTCGATTTAGGTTTGTTTATGATGCTTGTGCAGAATGAATAATCAAAGCAATTAAAGAATGAAAAGCTTGAGAAAAGAGATACGACACCGGGAATTTATAGTGGTTCAGTGATAAAACACCCACGTCCACTTTGTTGCACGTAGCAATGGATTCTCTTCACTCAAGAATCTTGAGGATTACAGGTTCCTCAAAAACCAAGACTGGATCGAGCTTCACTCGCTTAGATCCGACACAACAACTTGGAGATTACAGGTTCTCCACTAACCTAGCTAAGATCGAGCTTCACACAGTCGAGGACAGTGCTAGCTTGGATCTACACTCTACGATCGAGACTTCTACTATCGAGGAAAGTAGAGTCTTGGATCTTGAACACAACAACCTTTCTACGAACGCAAAACCTAACTAGGTAGAACTAGGGTTAGGGTTTTGGTTTTGACGACAACTCTCTAAATGAAGAACTCTTTACAGTAAGTGCAAAGATGGGTAGAGTTCTTCTCTAAGTTTGGATATGTGAAGTAGGCTTAGATCTATGGAGAGTGAAGGTTGCGGAGACGAGTTTCGATGTTGCAGAAACTCGGAGAACACTTAGACAAGAACTCGAAGATTTTGCTCGAAGGCTGTGAGTGCTTGTTTGCAGTAGGCGCTGATTTCTCAAGTAGTGTTCTACTCTTCTCCGTCTTCGACCTCCACTATTTATAGGCGGATGGATGGACAGGAGCCGTTGTTGGTTGGTGGCTTTGTCCCTCCTTCTCCCGACAGTACCCGCCTTGACCAGCAGCTTTTCAGACGCGTCTATTTGTCTCTTTGCCGAAAATGGCTAAGAGCCAATTTTAACAGTAACTGGAGCGTCCAGTACTGTTGCGGCGTCCTTGTCGGCCTGGCGGTCAACTCCGTTGCTCCATTCTCCTATCGCCACGTGGAGATACGCAATTAATGCGTCGATCTGCACTTGACTGAAGTTTGAACTTGAAGTATAAATTGGAGCGGGAATTGAGCTGTCACTTTCTGTTAGGTAGGGGCTCGCTTCGCTTTTGAATCTGGAGCGTCCGCTTTGGATGAGTTGCTTCAAGTCATACTGTAGCGTTTGCTTGGAAGTAGATTTCCTGAGCGTTCCGCTTTAGTAATAGTTGACTCGATTTGACTTTCACTGTAGCGCTCGCTTCGCTTCGCTTCAGCAGACTCGCTTTGATTCCACTGTAGTGTTCGCTTCGCTTCGGTAGACTCGTTTCACTTCAAAAACACACTCAAGCGAGTGGCCTTCACTTGAAAATCTAGCAGTCTAAAACCTAAGCGTCTAAAGCATATAATCAAGCCTTCAGGCTTAGAAAAAATTCTAACCTATCTATATCAAAATAGGGTCGCTTGGGAATATGATACATAGAGGGTTTTGGGATCGAATCTAAACATATACACTTTAATTTCAAAGCGTCCCGTTAGGTTTCCCCTTAACATATGATCCTTAACAATTCCCAACAGGACCGGGTCCTGGATCCGTTGCCATCCCTAGGGTGACTAGCGTCTAGGTAGAAGCCTAGGCGGGGCCTTGGCGGACTTGAACTATACTGTTTATTTTTTTTAATTTTTACAATATTGATGCCAAATTTATAATAAATACATACATTATGACAACTGATAAGTTAATTTTATAATTATAAATCTAAAATCATGTATAGAGTAGCATAGTTTGTCTAAACGTAAATTAATGAACACATATAGACTATTGATTAAGCTTCAAGATTGGCTCGTTGGGTATCGCATAGAGCCTAGGCGGATTACATATTAGTTGATAGGCAAATTACATATTAGTCGGGCAGCGAGATACTAACTAGCGCCTAGACGCCGCCTAGGCAGACCTAGGCGGCGACTTTTAGAACACTGCATTAGCTGATCGGAAGTTAGTTTTCTGTATTTAGCAACTTGAACGTAGATTTTTCTTTTTTTCTCCTTTTGTGAATTTTGGTTCTAGAGGAAAAAGATGTAACAGTGGTGATATCTATATATTATATAAAAATAGAATACAAAGGGTATTTTCGTACTTTCACTTCTATTTTTAAGGTTGTTGGTCTCAGAAAGAGTTAATTGGGGGGAGGGGGGGGGGGGGGGAAGGCACCAATAGCCTACCGTTTTTTATTTTAACAAACAAACTGTCTTTAGGAACTCGCTGGTCAAGCAATACTTTATAGAGTGAGGCAGATTGCTCTATCAAGCTCGTTGTGATCAACAAGCTTGATCTATCAAACTCTTTAATGTAAAACCTTTACAGCCTTATGAAAACAGGTTGTTGTATGCAAGTTAATGTATGAACATTTTATAATGAGAGAGATAATAAATAATTAGTAAATAACACAGAGTCTTTTACGTGGTTCAGATGAAACTATCCTACTTCCACGGTAGATCAAGCTAGATCTACGAATACCTTTACTTTTGGATTCTTCCTCTCTCTTATTTATACTGACTGAGTATCAGTTTCGTACAACTTACAAATTGCGATTTTATTATCGAAAAATAAGCTACAATCTCAACTTATCTAGCTCTAGACTAAATATGGGAGATAGAGTACAGTGAGCTTGATGCAGCAGTAAACGCAACAAGCTTGAGTAATAATACAATAATGAAATTCTCAATCTTCAACACTAGGGAAAACTCTTGGAATTTCGAGAGTTGAATTGGTTGTTGGGTTGGCTACTTGAAAGCCACCCGAATCCCAGATCTTGGATTGGGTGTGGTGATTCGATCGTGCACACAAGTTCATACAACGGTTCAAGTACATACCTTATGACTATCGTAGACAGAGAATCTGAGACGAATCTGAACGATCTACGGTTCTGATCTTCTAGAATGTGATCCCACACCTCTAGATCTGAGACTTGGTGGAAGTCTCAAGATCCCTGGACCCTCGATCTCCTTTCCTCAAAAACTGATGGGCGGCCGCTACTCTCTCTCTCTCTCTCTCTCTCTCTCTCTCTCTCTCTCTCTCTCTCTCTCTCTCTGTCTCTCTCTCTCTCTCGTCTAGGTTTTCACGTAAAACCTAATCTGACGACTAGACTGAACTCGGGTTTTAGATTGAGAGACTTAGAGTATTTATATGGTACATAAATAAGAAGATATGATTCCTTATTTATCTCTTTACCATATCTGTGCCAATCCCTTATTTATTCTTTTCCATAACTACAAATCTTATTCCTTTAATTAATACAAAATTAATAAGGAATTAATTTGTTCTGTTATGCAACTGTATTACCGGAACAAATTATAATTAATAGAATTAATCCTAATACCAGTAGAAGAATAAATAAATAAATATATATAAAATATATTTAGATATGATATTATCCCCATAAGATTTAAATAAATAAATCTTATCCTATTAGATTTAATCTTATCATTGAATAATTAAATAATAACTAATTAGATTTAATCTTATCCCATAGGATATAAATCTGAATTAATTATATTTAAATCCATTCACCGGATATAAATCCAATATATATCATATACTGGGCCTGAGTACAATTATTGAGTCCAAACTCAATAATACAATTTAGATTGATTCCCGAGGTCTGTTTGGGCAATCCTAGGGATCGGATACCAGACAGAGTTGGGCCTTATCTAATAAGATATTTTCATGTCCACCCCTGAACATGTATCCCGTTAGAGCTATGAAGCACTCCACTAAAGAGTCATAACTGATTCACCGCTTTGTCCCAATTATGTAGATTGGGGCTGGTATTTTGTTTAGATCGACCCCCGTGTTTAAGACCTTCCATATCCATTAATTAATTAGAGCTACCATGACTGCTCCTAATTAATTAATCTCTTATTCCTCAGGTAGTACCCGTTCACACCTTATTATTATACCTGAACTTAATCAGCATGCATGACTTGGTATAACAAACCTTGTGAACTCCCTGAGGGGATAATGTCAACCTACACTCACGTAGGACACAACTTATTGACAACACTCATTAGACATAGTATGCATCTCCATGTTACCCAAAGTACAACATGAGTTTGATGAACCATCAAGAAGTTCATGTCTTTGTAAATCAAAGTAACACTGAAGAATACACACACATCTAATAGTTTACCAAGGTTAAGATCGAGCTACTAAAGCCTGAGATATGTAGCTCTTCACCTACATCACCTTTGATACAGGGTCAGTATCAGAAAAACATTATCTCCCTTGATCCTCAATACGTTCCACCGTACCAGCATAATTAGTGATTGGGACTCATCACTACCATTAAGCTGCAGTCTAGACCGATAGCTCAGTCCAAGCTATCTCGACTGTGATACATTTATATCTCATCATTGTCAAGCGACCTTCGTGATCCCCTCCGAATAGGCCGACACGTGGTCTAAAACATGTGATAATGGACTTTATTCTTGCTTATACATATTCATTTCAGATAGGGATTGTTAATAGTGGACCGACGTCGTAACCACTAAAACAACCGGTTTTGCTTTAGATATACAACGACCCCAACAATCTCCCACTTATAATAAAGTAAAACCTTTTAGTATACCAACGCGTCTACAGGAAACCATATGACTTCATCCATGTACAATGTTAACAATCATAATCGTTAACAATCATCATACATTTTCTCCCACTTATACTCAAAGATTTTACCGTTCCGTGGGAGGCTCACTAAGACAATGTCAGCCACGTGCTACGGTATACCTGACATGTTACACTTAGTGAAGGAACCGTCATCGTACATTCCTCTAGTGTTTCTACTTGTCCCGCAATATCGCCTTAATATTCGGTACTCACTATGTTGATACCGGCATTTCCAAATCTCAGAAATTTGCTACTGCACTTAGAATTCTTCCAGGGGTGTAAGAATTCTAGCAAATTTAAGATTACTGCCAATTCACGAAGCCAAGCCCTGAATTATCTAGCTCCCTCTCAGCATTCTACTGCGTGAGAATCCTCAAGATGATTCTGCTTCCTACGTGAATACATAGAATAAGGTTGATAACGTCGTTTCTAGATAACAATCGATTATCCGTGTCCTCAAACATTTAAGAATGATGGACTATATTCGTTACCATGCACTGAGCATTAACATATATCTGGCCTTTTATGCAATATCCAGGTGTATTGCAAACTTTGCCAAAAACAGTAGTCTTATGAAGAGTACTTGAATAATGTTATACTATCCGTTTGAGTAGGATATATCCAACATTACTCCTAACCTTCATTCTAAACTGTTCGGATAATCACCACCTATTGTGTCAGATAATATTTTCACATTGTTGCCAAGTCCTAGTAATATTGTCACACAATGTACAAGACAACCACTTCAACGTCTTTTGTAGATGAAAGATGTACCATTTGTCAACACATTTCATAAACGAATTTATATGTGTTATCTGACAAATGAATGCTTTAAATCATTGAACTACACATTTTAATGTGTTTGTCCCGAAACATAGAACTTTTGAGAAAAAAAACTTACTTTTCTCAAACTACATCCACGTCTCCATATGTATGTCCTCAACGAATGAGCATGCAACTTACAAGTCTTCCGAGTGTTAAACTCATAGACTAATCAATGATGTGCAACCACTTTCATCTAATTAATCCTTAACAGTCAACCTGGTTTGTTCATTATCCAAGAAATTAGATTTCTTGATGAACAATTTACAATTTTTGAGACACACCCGAAAATACTCCCACTGTGACAAGGATCCTTAAATAATATTTGTGCAGATCCTTGTGGTTATCTGCCTTGTACTTCCGGCCTTATAATGTTTCAATCCATAAATCCCTTTTACTCTTGGACGTTAATCAAGAATAAATACCTGTCTTTTCTTTAAAGTGACTACTTATCCAACTAATCACTAAATCTAATCAAACTTGCGACACAACGTGTGCAAATTATCCTTATTTCCGAACAGATTTAACCAATGAAATATATAATTAGGATCTCCGTAGGGAGGAAGACCCGAAGTCAGTGCGAATGCTAATTATTTCATATTAAATCACAATGAAATCTATGATCATCATGAATGTTAATCATTTTATTTCAAGTAAGGATAAGAAATAGATTTAGACATAGTGAAGTAGTACTTCATTAAAAGACAATCTTGAACAAGAAGTAAACATTTATCATAACACATTTTGGAATATTATCAGGATTCACATTTATTACTCCCAGTATGAATGATATATCAAGAGAACCAGTATTAAAGAAATAAATCTATAATACAATGTAAGAAATCAATCATCCATCAATATCCAAAAACATAAGTATCCGCCAAAATAAGGCAACTAATGTAGTGAAAAGGTAATAAGTCAGAATCTAATATCCAAAAACCAAGATAAAACGTAAGATGAAAATCTCCAAGTCTTCTGGACAACTGCATCATCTTAATGATGCTTGTCGAGCTCAAGAACTTGAAGTCGTCCTACTCTTTCCTCGTAGCTGAATCTACAAAGATTGCAACAAACCATAATTAGTATCCACTAGTTAAATCCGTCCGCAAGGACTGAACTAGTATAATTTGGTTTTTCATGTTACAAGAGTCTGACATACCTCCATCTATCTTCAACTTATTGTTCCTCCTCTCATAGACCTTCACTATTGGAGGTCTCTTCTTCCTGGCAAGATCCACCTCCTGAATATGTTGATCAGTGCTTAGCTCATTCACATCATGAATGAGTCCTTCATGACCAAAATCAACGATTCTTAGTGATTGAAGATAGTCAACTATGATGGTCTCGTTATCCTCAGCAGAAAAAAAGCTGATTAACGTCCACATCTTCATCAAGAGAACGATCCCAGAAGATCCTTTCCATCTCATAAGCAGCTTGCAACTGGTCAATCCTTTCCCTGTTAACCACGAGCAACTCCTCTATAAGAGCAATTGGATCCTCGTAAATGACATGGTTCTGGATGACTGCTTCTCTTAGATCCAGGAACCATCTCGGGAAACATGCAAGGAGAACCTCACAAACTGTCCTTCCCGACATAACGCCACCATATGACACATACATCAATACTAGGTTCTTGAACCTCTTAAGAAATTTCTTTAAGTTGAGGAAATCCTCAAACTTTAAGAAACTTATTTCTTTCCGTGCCAGGAAGCCAAGTAGTCGAAATCGAAAGGAATTCGGAACATTATCGGAATAAGCTAAACGACAAATCTTCGCGCGAATAGAAACAATAGACATATCTGAAATAATAACAAGTAAATAAACAACTCGTAAGCAAAAATAATTTATGTTATCAATGTTAAAAACCCTAAAATAACATTGAACCAACAAACGAGTAGCCCGATACTATTTACAAATAGTCCACTATAGGTGGATGCTACCCATAAAATCATCGACCATGACCTCAGTCATTTTATTTCCTATCCCATCACATGGACCTTTGTGAAACAAAGAAATAATAACCCGTGCCTCAGGACCCTGCTAAATCGAGAAGTGACCTCTATAGGAGGATTCATCAACAAGCAGCTAAGCTACAACCATATTTTAATATTTTGAAAAATTAATTCTATTAAGAGTAACCCTACCGAAGGGAGGAATTACCTTTATAAAATTATTTTTCCTATATTATCAATTTGAATTTAACCAATGAATTCTATAATCAACATCTCCTATAGGGAGGACGACCCGTGGTCAGCGCGAATGCTAATTATTTCATTTTAAATCAAATTATGTTTTATAAAGTCTAAACCAATGAAATCCATAACTAGCATCTCCTATCGGGAGGAAGACCCAAGGTCAACACGAACGCTAATTATTTCATTTTAAAACCAAATACGGAGGTCCTCTAAATCAATTAACAAATAATCGATTAACTTTACCGCTTAGTCTTTTTAAGGGTTTGTGTGACAACGTAGCACATAGACAATTAAGTCCTATCACATGATTTTTAAGCGCAAGTAATAAAACATGCTCGCATTGAAATCATAAAACCGGCATGCTATGACCCATATGCATGTTATTTCTATTACACAAATAATGAAAAGCAACTATAACATGCAAGTCATGCTAATCATCTCATTGCGTAATTTAAATCATCGATAGCATGCAAATAATAAAAATAAATAAATAGGCTGCCGATCGGGAATAAAAAGCCCTATCTATTACATTTTATTAAAAAATATCCCGGAACAAGCTCCAGTCTTCAATCTTCAATTGGAAGTCAACCCCGGTCTTCAAGTCCACCTTCCAAAAATAGTAACTGCTCGAATTAACTAGGGTGCGAAAAACCCTAATTACCAAAACGGAAAGCGATTTAATTTCGAACGAACTAGGGTACGAAAACCCTAGTCGTCGACGATCATGCCAAGGTTCGGAAAACCCTAGCCGTCGTCAACGTCATGAGCTGAACGTCAAAAGACGAACAGCTCATCGTTCAAAATCCGGCCACGCGCCGCCGCCGAGCCACGCGTGAAACTCACGCGCCGCCGCGACGCGCACCGGGGCTGCCGTCTCGGCTCACGACGAGCCTGACGTGGCTGGGTTCGGGCTGGGTGCGTCCGTTGCAGCCCAGCCCGAGCCACTGCTCGTCGCCGTCGCCATCGCCGTTTTTCGCTGCACGAAGCAGCGCCGCCGCCGCGATCCGCCGCCGGTGGCTGGAACGCCACCGGTCGCTCCCACTGGCCTCGCCGCGTCCCAGCACCACCGGAGGTGCTAGGTTCGAGCCCGAGCAGCCATGGCGAGGTCCGGCAGCCGCGCGCTCGCAAGGGAAAAACCTAGCCGCCGCTGCTGCCGTCCGATCACGCCACAGCTGTCGCCGCCGGTGGTCAGGGGACCACCGGACCTCCTGTCCGCCTCCGTCCGCGCCTCACCGTCATTGTCTGACAGCCATCGGGCCACGGGCCCGAGCCCAGCAGCGCGCGAGCCAAGAACCCATTAGGGTTTCGGCCGCCGCTGCTGCAACTGCCGCCGCAGCCCCTGCCGCACCGCCACCTGTCGTCCGGCGCCATCACGGCTCCGTCCCAACGTCGAGCCGGGCGCTGGACCGCCGGGCAGGCCACGTTCAGGCCCAGCAGCGCACGCGAGCCAAAACCCTAAGGGTTTCACGTCGCCGCCGCTGCTTCAGCCCGTTCCGCCGTCCGCCGCCGTTTCTGTCGCCGCCGGCCTTCGTTCCGGCGTCGCCTGAACCCTAGGATGAACCCTAGGGGTTCATCCGCCGTGAACGACGAAGGGGCAGCTGCACAAAACGCGGCAGACTATGCCGCTGCTGCCGCCGCCGTGCGTCCCGACGTGCCGCCACCTGCGGCCGTCGTCGTCTCGTCTCATGTTCGTCCTCAGATCTTGTTTCTCCACAACAATTCTTCGATTTCCAGCAACAATACAATGCAAAAAATGAAAAATACAAGAAAACGAATCCTAATCTAATCGGCACCTTATTATCTCACCGATTTAAAATAAAACGAACAACGATAAACGACGAAAAACGAGTAAACAACGCACGTTATTTCCCGGACAGCAGCATGCACATATAATCATAATTGACTCGAATTCATGAACATAAAACTTGAATCAACAAAGAGACAATTCGAGAACCTCGGGCTCTGATACCAATTGTTGGGTTGGCTACTTGAAAGCCACCCGAATCCCAGATCTTGGATTGGGTGTGGTGATTCGATCGTGTACACAAGTTCATACAACGGTTCGAGTACATACCTTATGACTATCGTAGACGGAGAATCTGAGACGAATCTGAACGATCTACGGTTCTGATCTTCTAGAATGTGATCCCACACCTCTAGATCTGAGACTTGGTGGAAGTCTCAAGATCCCTGGACCCTCGATCTCCTTTCCTCAAAAACTGATGGGCGGCCGCTACTCTCTCTCTCTCTCTCTCTCTCTCTCTCTCTCTCTCTCTCTCTCTCGTCTAGGTTTTCACGTAAAACCTAATCTGACGACTAGACAGAACTCGGGTTTTAGATTGAGAGACTTAGAGTATTTATATGGTAGATAAATAAGAAAATATGATTCCTTATTTATCTCTTTACCATATCTGTGCCAATCCCTTATTTATTCTTTTCCATAACTACAAATCTTCTTCCTTTAATTAATACAAAATTAATAAGGAATTAATTTGTTCTGTTATGCAACTGTATTACCGGAACAAATTATAATAAATAGAATTAATCCTAATACCAGTAGAAGAATAAATAAATAAATATATATAAAATATATTTAGATATGATATTATCCCCATAAGATTTAAATAAATAAATAAATCTTATCCTATTAGATTTAATCTTATCCTTGAATAATTTGTCACGACCCCACCCCGCTAAGACTAGCCAAGCGAGGTCGCGACTCAAGAAAAAGGGAAACAAATAAAATAAACGGACGACATGAGGGAAAATGATGTGAATACATGACTTTTAATTACATTTGGGCTCTCCATCATTCGTCGAGAATGAATGGAGGAAGCGCTATTCACTAACGGAAGTGTTTTACATGACATAAGCAGAAGCGTTGTTCGTGAAAAGAAAAGTAATGTCTATAATTGGACTGACTCGTTGCTATGATACACAAAATGAAGATGAGTTGCAACGTTATACAAAATAGGAATTAGTCTAACTACTTGTAGATCACAGCGGAAGAACGTGAGATGCATGTATGGAGACATACACCACCAAGAGGCTTCAACACTTTCCATGCTCGACAAAAGCTCCTTCCGGCATCTTTACTTCATCCTGCTTAACCTGCACATGGAAAATATGTACAGGGCTGAGTACAAAAGTACTCAGTGGACACATGCCAAAACATTTAAATTGCCAGCCATTCAAGTGAATCATAGGGGTTTTACGGAAAAGTCCTACGTTCACTAAAACATTTTCATTAAAGGTGCTTGCGCAAGCTACGTTTCTTGGTGTAATCCGTCATATCTGAGTCATGTGGGTGTATCCGGTAAGGGTGGCCACCCTACCCGGATACCTAACCGACCGGCTTTCGTCGGCCCACGGTTATCTTAGTGCACTAAACCCATCGGGGTGCGACCCCGATAGGCCCGAATTCATCTTGGTTAACATTTGGCCGAAGCCCTTTCACAGATAGACATCATACAAAACAAAACATTTATGGCATGACAATTCTTTTTAATAAAAAGAACTTAAGCATAAATAAACATTTTCGTTGTATGAAAGCCCTCCTCGATAGTTCTCCTTGATTTACTTATAATCCTGAGCGCCGTCTTAGTCCCGGCCTTTCCCTTCGCCTAACCTCGTTCAAAGAACATAACATGAGAGTCTTGAAATAAAATCGATAATTTATCGATCTATGCGAAGGTTTATTTCCTATCGAGGTTATGATCTCTTATTCAAAAGTTTCTTGATTAGCATGTTCTGGAATCGATTACTCGATTAATTCTCATGTCTTTTCATCCTCGACGGATATCGTAGGATGTTTGATTTAGCCATTAATGAGGCTCCGTGAGTTCATTACGTATTATAAGTGGTCTATACTTATAAAACCATTATATTCGGGCTTGGTTGATTAACTAATCATTAATGATTATTATAGGCCCATTAGGAGTATTAGGGTTTAAGCCCAATCTACTTAAGTTCGGGAATTTTATTAAATTAAACCCGAAGAGTCGTTACCTTTGACTTTCGTTTCTTGACTTAATATTGGCCCATTTAATCATCGGTTATATTGTGACATATTTTCGGCCCGTTATGGATTAGAAATCCGGTCCAATCGGTTGGCCCGGCTTATTAAATAAATTAATCGGCCCAATTGGTTGGCCCGATTTGTTGAGTACATTACCGGCCCGTTAAATTAATTAATCGGCCCAATTGGTTGGCCCGATTCGTTAAGTACATTATTGGCCCATTAAATAATTAATTTAAGTCCATGATTAAAATTCGGTCCGAGGTTTCTTTTAATCTCGGCCCATTCTGATTATGAGGCTCGGCCCAACAATTCCCGTCAGCCCGACCCAAATTAAATCCTCAGCCCTTCAATCGACTTGGCCCGTCTGGAAAATAAATCCGGCCCATCAATCTAGCCCCGACCTGATTCTATACTTGACAAAAATTCCCCTTCTCTTTCTCTTCTTCTCAATTCGCGACAGCCCCTCCCTTCTTCTCTCTTCCCGCTGAACTCTCTCTCTCAGAGTTCTCTATCGGCGGTCATCGTCGCCGCCGTTGCTGCTCTTTCCACCGGCGTGCGTGGCCTCCCCTGTCGTCGGTCGACGTCTCTTCCTCTCAATTCCCATTCAATTTGGAGGAGAGCCCTAATTTCGGAGATTTAGGGGAAAATCAGAAAAACCCGCCGGGTTTTAACTCTTCCGGCGCCGGCCTCGCCTCCGTCGATGCAGTGCCGACCGCATCTCCCTCGTCGCTGCTTTCCCTGTGCAGCGATGCTCATCTCCGCCAACCCGTCAGCCGCCGCCGCACTGTCTGCTGCGCTTCGCTGGTAGCCGGCGTGGCTAGGCTTCTCGCGGCTAGAGCACTACGTCCCGTCAGCTCCGCCGTTCACCATCTCTTTCTATCTCTCTGCGTTCTGCCTTCCGGCAAGAGCACCGTCGTTATCTGCCCTTGGTCTCTCTCTGATCTCTCTTTGACGCCGGCGGCGATGTTGCCGCTGGTGTCTCCTCCTCTTCCTCTATTCCCTCTCTGACCTCCTCTCCTTTCTCTTATTGCAGGTGGTCCCGGGCGGTCCTCGGCGCTGCAGTAGCCTCCACGAGGCCGTCGGCGGCCGTGGTGTCCTCCGAGGTGCACGAGAGAGGTCAGAGGGCCCCCGGTGCCATCTCAATTTCACCCCGGCCTCACTTCTTTTCTGGGCAGCCTCGTCATCACCGGCAATGCCGACGAGGTATATCTCTCGACTTTCCTTTCCCGTTTTATGTTCGGGTCAATAGGAGTTTTATGATTCGTGATTTGACAGCTTGTAAGGGGTATATCGTTGGTGATTATTGAGCATAATTCAGTTCTTAAAACATGTATGAGTTGGTGTCTGTTGGGAATTGTTAAGGACAAACATGTTAAGGGGGAACCAATAAGGGACATTTGAAAAATGAAGTATTGTTTTGATTTGATCCCAAAACCCCCAAGTGTCCTATTCCCAAGCGACCCATTTTTGATGTAGATAATAGGTTAGAAAATTTTCTAAGCCTATACTGTTAGGATGGCTTTATTTTGCTTTTATCACTTAGGTTTTAGACTGCAGGAAATTCAAGTGAAAGGCCACTCACTTGAGTGTGTTTTCAAACTGAAGCGAGTCTACCGAGCCAAAGTGAAGCGTGCCGAAGAATAGCGAAGCGAAGCGATCGCCACAGTGGAATCGAAGCGAGTCCACCACAGCGAAGCGAAGCGAGCGCTACAGTGAAAAGCCAAAGCGAGTCAACGCGGGTCAACATTTTTCTAAAGCAGTCACTTGGGAACTTTACCTCTCAAGCGACTCACTACAGAATGACCCTGAAGTGACTCAACTCAAAACGGACGCTACAACTTCAAAGCAAAGCGAGCCACTACCTACCAGATAGCGACAACACAATTCCCGCTCTGATTTTGAACTCCAGTCAACTTGAGATCGTCGCATTAATTACGAGATCTCCACGTGTCGAATGTGGAGAGGAGAAGAGGAGTTGACTGCCAGGCCGACAAGGGCGCCGCAACAGTACTGGCTCGCACCAGTTACTGTTAAGTTTGGAACTTAGCCACTTTCGGCAAAGAGCCAAAACTGCGCGTCTGAAAAGCAGCCAGCTTGTGCAAGGACTGTCGAGAGGAGGAGGGACAAGGCCACCTACCAAGCAACGGATCTCGGCCAAACCTCCGCCTATAAATAGTGAAGGATGAAGACGAAGAGAAGTAGAACACTACTTGAGCATTCGAGCGCCTACTGCAAACAAACACTCCCAGCCTTTGAGCAATCTTCGAATCTCCGAATTCCAGTCTCATCGGAATTCGTCTTCGCAACCTTCACACCTAGAATTCTAAGCCCATTCCGTATCTCAGCTTAGAAGAAGAGCTCTAGCCTACTTCACACTTACTGTAAAGAGCTCTTCATAGTGTGTTCGTCGTAAACCAAAACCCTAACCCTAAGTTCTGTTCGTTAGGTTTTTGTGTTCGTCCTTAGGTTGTTTCGATCCAAGGCTCTACTTTCATCGATTGTAGAAGCCTCGATCATAGAGTCTAGATCCAAGCTTGCACTTACATCGTTTGTGTAAAGCTCGATCGAAGCTAGGCTGTAAGGAGAGCCCGTAATCTCCCTGTTGTCGAACTGAAGCGAGTGAAGCTTCCAGTCCAGTTAGGTCTTTGTAGTGAACCCGCAATCACTGCGTCTGTCGTCAGATCCAAGCGAGTGAAGCTCGATCTCGACTAGGTTTTTGAAGGACCCGTAACCTTCAAGTTATTGAGTAAAGAGAACAGTTGCTTCGTGCAACAAGTGGACGTAGGAGCTTATCTCCGAACCACTATAAATCTTGTGTCGTATCTCTCTAACCCTAAACTCTTTATTTCCGTGTTTGATTATTCATTGCACTTGCATCTAAACAAACATAAGTTTGTACTTTAAATACTTAGGAAAGATTTAGCTCACCAAATTCCGCACTAAGAGTAAAGTCTCACTCTTGATCAAGCTCTAAGCTTAGGTCAAGAGAATCGTGAATACTTTAGATCTAGCTCTCGGCTAGGTCTTAGTGTTTCAAGTGAGTACTTTACTTCATACTCTGAGTTAAGGAAAAGAAGTTGAAAAACTTCAAAATACGTATTCACCCCCCCCTCTACATATTTTTCATATAACAAACCCGGACCAACAAGTGGTATTAGAGCCAGGTTCTTTCGAGCCTCTGCTTTGCATATCCGAAGCGAGTCCCCACTCGCTTCACGTTGTCTCACTAAACCGGATCCTTTTTTCTAAGTGCATAAAACCCTCACCCACGCATACTGCATTACTACTGACTGTTTGCTATGTCTACATACAGTGCATCGAATCTTCCACAGTTCTCTATCGAAGGATACGAGACATGGAGCTTTCGAGTCGAGAGCTTCCTCTGCTCCATCCACGACCGGATGTGGGAAGTTATAGAGGATGGACCAATCGAAATTAAGAAAGCCATATCTGTGAACGTTCCAGCCGCTGAAGGCCGTGAAGCTCATGTTAGACAAGAGTATGTCGAGAATGAAGGACAAAGACGAATACAATGCTAACGACTTCAAGATCGCCAACCTTGACAAGATCGCACGCCACACAATGCAGAGCACTGTGTCGGATGCCTACCTTCCAAGGATCAGGAAGTGTGCGACGGCAAAAGAAATGTGGGAAACCCTAGCCCTCATTTCTCAAGGAACAGACAAGATCAAAGAAAACAAGCTCGCCGTACAAATGCGGGAGTTTGAAAGTCTGATAATGAAGCCAGGAGAGTCCATCGACGCCTTCGAGCTGAGAGTCACCAACATCATTGCTACTCTCAACTCACTTGGAAAGGAACTCACAGACAAAGAGGTGAACCTCAAGATTGTCCGAGCTCTCACGAGGAAGTGGCAGACAATGAAGGAGCTGTACCTAGCTACCAAGGATCTGTCAAAGCTCACGCCTGAGATTCTGTTCTCCGAGCTCAAGGCTCACGAGTTCGATCTGAACAGAATGAGTCTTGATGATGAAGACGAAGCTCCCACGACGTCAAAAGGTGTAGCCTTCAAAGCTGCTGAAGGGCCAAGCGACCAGTCGCTAGCCAAAAATGACAAGGGAAGAGCTGGAAGAGCATGTTGCGTTCTTATCCAAGAACTTCAACAAGATGAACTCGTGTGTGGGCAAATACAAAAGATTTTACAAGCAGTACAAGGGAAGGAGCACTGATGCTCGTGAAAGCAAAGGAAATAGAGAAGAGACGACCAAGCCGATCTCAAGGGACATGATGGAAGTGGAATGCTACCACTGCCACAAGATGGGCCACTACAAATCTGACTGCCCGAAGCTGAGTGCAAAGGAGCGAGAGGAACTAAAAGCAAAGAGGGATGCTCCAAGGCGAGCGCTTGTAGCAAGCGAGCAGCCAGTCGCTACAACTGAAGAAGTCTCAAGCGACTCGGATGCATTCACAGATCCCAATTCAAGTGATGGAGAGGATCTTGGACTCATGGCGCTCACCGACGAGTAAACTGGAGAGGTATTTATTTACCCCTCATCAAGCTCAATTACACTCTCACACACTCACCAAGATGAAGCTAATTCCTCGACATGGAGTGAGTTACTTGACAAGCACCTCAAATTGTCAAGTGACCACAAAGTGTTGAAACAAGCTTTGTCTCAAAGCGAGAAGGAGAACCGAAAGCTAGCCACAGAGCTTGACCAAGTCAAACTTAACTTAAGGGCTATGACTAGTAAGTTCGAGGATCTCTTCACTAGACATCAAAGCTTGGAAGGAAGGTATGAAACCCAATCCAATCTAGTGGCCAACTTAAACAAAGCCTCATATGCTAGGCAGGCACTAGAGAGCTCGCTTCTACCTTTTGGTAGGAAGGGAGGACTTGGATATGAGGGTGGACCTTCCAAGCCCACTGTCTTTGTTGGTGCCTCAAACACGACACCATCAGTCACTTTGGATGAGCTCACTGCCTCCAAAGCGACCACCAACAAGGATAAAGGCCAAATGGCTGAGAACCCTAAGAAGAAGCCAATGAAGATGTCTATAATCTAGGGCAGAATCTAAGGGCAAGCAAAGACCAACTGTCCCTAGCACTCACAATGCTGAATCTTTACCAATTCAAAGGTAAAGGGAAATCAGTTGTTGCTTCTAAGTCTCAGACCAAGACACCAGAGACAAAGGATCTCCCTTTTAAGAAAAGGAGTAATGTCTATGTGTCACGTTATTCGGACTGGAGATGGTCCAACCGGACTAACGTTGAGGGGGAAGAGCTTGAAGCACCAAGGAGGTCGCTTCAAACTTCCAAGGTTACTCAAGGGAGTTGGGGTCAAAACCCTAATTTGACCGCTTCGAGAAAACCAAGCGAGCCGCTTCGACAGACTCTAAATCCTAAGTCAGTCTCTAAGCCTGTAGCTAATCCGAAGCGAGTCGCTTCAGGATACAAGCAAAAGGGTAAGAGCATAGGTATGTCTCAAGCGAGCCGCTACCCCTCTTGCACACACTGCTGCACGTGTGAAGCTGCTTCAAGGCAGAACTCACAGTTTTCAAAGGTCGAGAAACCCAAGACACAAGCTACCTTTCAAAAGAAAGTTAAGCTAGTGTGGGTACCTATGGGAACTAACCTGCAAGGACCCAAACTGATTTGGGTAACAAAATCCATCTAAATGCAGGTGAGCACCATGGATCCCATGCCAAGTGAGGGTCAACAAATCGGGTACTTGGACAGTGGCTGTTCAAGACACATGACCGGCATGAGAGCTCTACTTCATAACTACATAGAGAAGAAGGGTCCACACGTTACATTTTGTGATAACTCTCGAGGAAGCACCAAAGGGTACGGCGCACTGAAGATCGGGAAGATCAAGATTGAAGAAGTCTCTTATGTGGAAGGACTTAAGCACATCTTGCTATCCATTTCACAATTCTGTGATAAAGGATACAAGGTGGAATTTATTTCCAACAAGTACATTGTGAAGAGCAAGCTCACGTCCCAGATTGTGCTGACTGGAATTAGACAAAGGAATGTCTACATTGCACAATGGGACAGCTGCAAAGAGGAGACGTGCTTAGTTGCAAGAAGTGCTACAGAAATAGGATGGCTATGGCACCGACGCTTGAACCATCTCAACTTCAAGACCATCAATCGCATAGCTCGTAAATGCTTGGTGCAAGGCATACCAAATGAAGTCTTTGTCAAAGACCATCCATGCTCACCATGCCAACGAGGAAAGCAGACGAAGAAGCACTTCGCCAGTCTTGAAGAAGCTTCATCCAAGCGAGTGCTCGAGCTGCTTCATATGGATCTGTTTGGTCCAGTCACTCCAGTTAGTGTAAATGGAAGAAAGTACACTCTAGTTGTAGTCGACGCCTTATCTCGCTACACTTGGGTTGTATTTCTCTTTAGCAAGAAGGAGACACTGGCCAAGCTACCACAACTGCTCAAGCGACTAGCTGTGGAGAAGAACCAAGCGATTGCCACCATCCGCTCCGACAAAGGCACAGAGTTCCTGAACTTTACTATTGAAGCTTACTGCACGGAGCATGGCATTGCACATCAAACATCCGCAGCACACACACCTCAGCAGAACAGAGTTGCTGAAAGAAGGAACAGAATCATCAAAGAAGCCGTTCGAACCATGATTGCTGACTCAAAGCTTCTGATGAAATATTTGGCCGAACTGCCGACACAACATGCTACACGCAGAATCGGACGCTTCTCAATAAACGGCATGACAAGACACCATATGAAATATGGACAGGGATAATTCCTAACATATCTTATTTCCATATCTTTGGTTGTAGGGTCTTCATCCATGATAATGGGAAGTCACAATTGAAAGCCTTTGAAAGCAAAGCTGATGAAGGAATATTCTTAGGATATTCTACATCGAGCAAAGCTTACAGGGTGTTCAATTGTAAAACCCTAATTGTGGAGGAATCACCCCAGGTCGTATTTGATGAATCTTCTTTGAGTCCTCCACAAGAACAGGTTCAATCAAAGGAAGGAAGATAGCGAGGAACCCATCAATTCATTAACTTGGGACGTGCTTGAGTATGATGAAGAAATCAAGGACTCAAGCGAGCAGATTGTCCAAAGAAAAGTTGAAGCTGCCCCCAAGACTCCTGAAGCGAGTGCAGGCCAAGCACCCAATCCAGTCGCTTCAGATGGAGAAGCAAGCGACCAGGAAGAAGATGAAGACGAAGCTGGTGGATCCAAGCGTGCATGGCTCAAGGATCACTCACCAAGCCAAATCATTGGAGATCCATCCAAGGGTGTAGTGACCAGAAGTCAAGTGTTTGGAGAAAGTGCCATGTTCAGTTGCTTTCTCTCAAACATTGAGCCATCAAGCGTGGACGAAGCCCTAGCTGATTCCAATTGGGTGATCGCCATGCAAGAAGAGCTGAATCAGTTCACCAGGAACGACGTATGGTACCTCGTGGATCGTTCCAAATTCCAGCATGCTATTGGCACCAAGTGGGTGTTCAAGAACAAGACGGACGAGGACCACAACATTGTGAGAAACAAGGCGCGACTCGTCGCTAAGGGCTACTGCCAAGAGGAAGGAATCGACTTTGATGAGACCTTCGCTCCAGTGGCACGGCTTGAAGCGATTAGACTATTTCTTGCCTATGCAGCAGCCAAGAAGTTCAAAGTCTATCATATGGATGTCAAGAGCGCGTTTCTCAATGGTGAATTGAAGGAAGAAGTGTATGTGGAGCAGCCACCGGGTTTCGAGCAGGGAGATAAGGTGTATCGACTGAAGAAAGCCCTATATGGGTTGAAGCAAGCTCCCAGAGCTTGGTATGATACCCTATCCCAATTCCTAGTGGATAATGGATTCCACAAAGGAAAGATAGGTCGAACCCTATTCACCATCAATCATGGAGAAGATATGCTGTGGGTTCAGATCTACATGGACGACATCATATTTGGATCACCAAACCAGTCGCTTAGCGAGTAGTTTGGAGAGCTTATGAAGACCAAATATGAGATGTCGATGATTGGCTTGATGAGCTGCTTTCTAAGTCTTCAAGTGAAACAGCAGAGTGATGGAATCTTCATCAATCAAGCCAAGTACACTCGAGATATGCTTGCCAAGTTCGGTGTTCAACATGCCAAAGCTGTGAAGATCCCAATGAACACCAACTGGAAGATGGAGCCAGACCTAGATGGGAAGTTTGTGGATGTTACAGACTACCGAGCTTTGATCAGATCCCTTCTATATCTTACTGCAAGTAGGCTGGATATAGCTTTTGCAGTTGGAGTATGTGCTCGCTTCCAAAGCAATTCCAAGCACAGCCATCTTGAAGCTGCCAAAAGAATTCTTCGATATTTGAAGGGCACTGTCAACATGGGGCTGTGGTATCCAACGGAGGACAATTTGGAGCTTACTGGATATTCAGATGCTGACTATGGAGGGTACCGAATTGATAGGAAATCAACTTCGGGCACTTTTCAGTTCTTGGGAAGCAAGCTGATCTCATGGTTTTCGAAAAAGCAGACGAGTGTAGCTACTTCAACAACTGAAGCCGAATATATGGCCGCTGGAAGCTGCTGTTCTCAAATTCTATGGCTTCGTCAGCAGTTGAAGGACTAAAGAGTTGAGGCGAATGAAATTCCAATATTCTGCGACGACAACAGTGCGATATGCATCTCGCAAAATCCAGTGCTTCACACTAGATGCAAGCACGTGGAAATCCGACATCACTTCATTCGTGATCATGTCGAGAAGAAGGATATCAAGCTCGAGAAAATCCATACCAACCCCAGCGAGCAGATATCCTCACCAAGCCTCTAGCTGAGTCTCGTTTCAATCAGCTATGCATGGAATTAGGGTTGCTAGACCCTGGTGAAGAATGCTAGATTCAGGATGCACGAAGGAGTGGTCGCTAGTTTTTCGTAGCGTCACTCGCTTCGAATCTTCACCAACTCAAGCGAGTCACTTCAAAATTCCACTCGCTTGAAGAAGGAGAAATAAGGTGGAGAAAGGTGGAGTGTTGGAAGACGTTCCCTACCCTCTTACAGGAATTGTTAAGCCATTGGTTAAGGGGGAACTATTGTTTGCTCTCGGAGCAAGCTACTTCCAAAGCGAGCAAGGAAAGCTGCTACCTAGCCTAAGATTCCTAGCGAGTGGGTATAAACACTCGCAAGTGCCGTTTCTAGTAACGGTTGTGGGGTCTTGTATCGGGCCTTCCCACGTAAAAATGGTGAAAGCTTAGGCAGGGCTGGCACCTAGACCTTGCGTCCTCTTCCCATCTTTCTGCCCAAGAGGAGCAAGTCCTCTCATCTCCTTCATCGTGGATAAATATTCATTCCTCACTCACTCTTCATTGAGTTGATCTGCCGGATGTCTATCCATTCCTCCCCCACTTTGAATTTTGCATCGCTTCAATTAACCCTAATCTGTGTCAAGCGAGTCGACTGCAAATTCATTCTGTAGCTCGTAGGAGGAAGCTTGAAGAGTTACCTTTTACTTGAAAAGGTTGCATGACTGGTGACATGTCTTTGCGTAAAATACGAGATTGTCTTGTTAGAGCATTCTCATTGTCATCCTGTCCTATTCCTCTCTGAAATATGGACTTGTACTCATCTCCCTTTCATCGTGAATAAGTACACTTACGTGAAGCTCCCCTCTGGGTTGTAGTAAGCTTGTGTACTATATTCATTCTCCCCCTCATTCCTTCGATGGAGGAGTCTCTAATTCGTAGAGGAAGATGGAAGAGATGAATGCCATGAAGCCGAAGCTAGAAGTCAGATCCATCAAAAGAATTCAACAAATGGTGACTTCAATAAGTGGTATCAATCTCCTACGAAGTGAGATTGATTGGTAAGTGTTTCAATTTTAAGTACACTAAGTGAGCTGAAGCGTGCTAGAAACCTTCACTTACTATGTGGAAAATATAAATGAATCTGACACAAATACAAAGAGGAAAACATTCTTGTTTATCCTCAAAGTATGTAAGTCAGAAACATTTTAAATAATGTCAAAGAAATTTCATTTCTTTTTCCAGTCGCTTCAGATGGCCAAGCGAGTGCTACGTCACTCCAAGCGAGCCATCGCAAGCGAGTGCCGAACAGTCACTCCAAGCGAGTACCTCTCAAGCGAGTAAAAGCCAAGTGGCCCAACTCGAAGCGAGCGGGTACGAAGCGAGTATGAGCTGTCTGCACTCGAGTGCAAATTTTACCTTTTGCTTTACATTAAATGCAGGTTCACGTACAGCCGAAAATAACGGGCACGTGAAGGCACCATATCTGATCGGTGAAGATCGGTTCGCCCAAGGATCTATTTCGGATATCTAACTATCGAATTAAACCTATCATGCTCCTATGAATTTAGTGCGGAATCATAGGGGGTTTATAGATCGATTACCTGAAGAAGTAGAGAACTCGCGAATAGATCTTCTGATCTGTATCCCTGCTCGATTCTGACTTTGGATGGACAACGATCTTCGGAATCAGCCACGGAAACGGGATCCCCACCGAAAACTGCTGCTCGGCCGCGCGTCTCTCTCTCTCTAACCCTAGCCTCCTTTTTCTTGTTCAGAATATTAAGTGCACTCGATTATTCTGATCGTTAGGTCTGAACAAGACCTTGAGGGGTATTTATAGAGGAGACCAGGAGAGACTTGGGCTTAAGTTGCAGGCCAGGCCTGCAACTTATGGACTGGCCGCCCATTAGCACAGTTGGCGCCACATACTGGGCCCAACTGAGTGGTGGCCCACTTATTCCTTATACTGTGGCCTATTGAGCTTTTTGGGCCAGATCAAGGATCTACTAGCTGGTAAAACCGAGGCCTCCCAATGGCTAAATTCTCCATACTCAGCCCAGAGTATAATTTAGTCCATAAGTACTAAAACATTCCACTAGAGTAGTACTGAATTACCTGTTTTACCCCTGTTGAGTTCAGGGCTAGTATTAGACTTAACGACCCCCATATTTAAGATATCCCACATCCGTTGATTAACTTAGAGCTTCTGACTGCTCGTGTTATTCAACTTCTTTTTTTCCTGAGTAGTACCATTCATTCCTTATTCATCATACCGGAAATTAATCCACCTGCAGGGTTTGGTATGATAATCCTTAATGAATTCCTCAGGGGATGTGATCAACCTGTTCTACCAGGATATGGTGCTCTGTTGTAGTTACACTAAGAGTCGTACTAGTTGTAGTTGCTTCCCAAGATACGGAGCATATTGAGTTGCAGATACTCTGAACTCTCACCCATGGTAAATCAAAGAAGCAGACCACAACTATACACCATTAGGACTCAACTAGAGCTAAGGTTCATCTTAAGTCACCGAGTCTTGATTCTTTCTACATCTGGTCAGAATAGAAGAATACACCTCACCGTGATCCTATCAGTACACGCACGTACTAGTATAGACAAGTAGCCAAGACAAGCTACTTATGCAGCCTATACTACAGCCTAAACCGACAGTTATATCCAGAACTGTCTCAACTGTGATACCCTTTTATATCTCTTGAGGAACCGGCAACTATGGTCTTCTGTGATCTACAACACACCATAAAGCCTACAACTTTGAGATAATGGATAGATGTTTGATGCATGGATGACAATTCATACTTAATCAGATTGAAGATTGTTAGTGGTTATGGACAACACATGCATACAAGCTAAAAGGCCTGCTTTCTAGTATACAAATCCATCAGCACGTGCATTGCACTTTGAATTCGAAGCGGGAAAAGACGAACAAGATCCGACCATCGAATCTAAACAGTCCCTAATTTATAGCCGTTGGATCTTCAGCTGTATAAAGAGACGAATCACAGAAGGCCACGTGGAGCGCCGAGTCAACTTGGCGGTTCACTTTTTACTGTGATGACGCCGGACACGTCAATCACTTCGCCATTGGCCACCGTATAGAAACAGGATCTTCGGCGATATTACTGTCTTGCCCCTGCCACGTCAGCCGAACCCTACCTCTATATAAGGACGTCGTTGCAGAACTGCAAAACCTTTCACAACTCTCCATATTTGCCATTCTCATGCAAGATCTGCAAACTACTGCAACTCACGAGTCTCAACCCGTTTTTCGTCCTTAAATCTCCGATCAAATTCCTCAAATCTTTCATCATGGGAAAGAAGCAGAAAGCTGAGACGATGGAGCAATTTCTCACCGAGGTCGACAAGCACATCAACGTCGAGCCTCATCTCGACCCAATAGTCATCGAAGAGGATGGATTCTTTCGTAAGGCCGTGACCACGATCGGCTTATGGAAGTTCGTGACGGCAGTGCCGTCAAAGATCTTGGCCAAGGCGGTGGCCGAGCTTCTTCTCAATCTGAGAAAAGGACAAAACTCATCGGTGTTTACTGATCCACAGAACGGAGAACCAGTGGAGGTGGACTTGAGTCATCTCATCGGAATATTTGATTTACCAAGGGAAGGTGGAAACTCCTTGTTGGGGTTGGAGTTATCGGCCGGAGTCGAGTATGCTCGATTTGCCGTTGAAAGAGCAGAGCCCAACTACAAGGAAGCCAGCATTCGATCAGATCTGAAGGCTCCTTTCAACCACATTTGCGAGCTCTTTTCCAAGTGCGTCGCGTGCTACGTCGGGACTTTGGGCCAGCTTTCAGAAACAAAGCTCTTTGCCACCACCGTCATAGTCGACAGCCTTACAGGAACCAAGTTTAATTGCCATGGTTGGTTTCTCAACCAGATCCACGAAGCCGCCGAGGACTTCAAGTTCGTGACAGGAAGCACCGATCAGATTCTCCACAAGGGGAAGCTTAAATTTTTCTCCAGACTTTCCGTCGCACTGGAGGAATGATATCCCAACAAGATATGGCAAGAACCAAACATCACCGACTACAAGAAGAACACGGTGTTCTATGACTTGTGGAGGTCGGACAAATCACTGATCGATTCGGGACTTCTTGATGTTGAAGTGCCCGCTGCAGTACCAGTTGCCGAAAGGCAAGTTGAAGCTACCCAAACCAAGCGAGCCGCTTCATCCGGGAAGCGAGCTGCGCCGAAGCGAGCGAATAAGAAAATGAAGCGAGTCACTTCGCTGGTCAAGTCAAGCGAGGCTGAGGAGCAGCCGCTTGAGGAGACCGAAGTTTCCCAACCCCAGCCATCACCCACCAAAATCCTAACTCCCCCACCTCAAACACAGACACCCCCAATCCAAATCCAAACTTAACCACCACCAGAACCCCAAGCCTCATCCTCAGCCCAACCCCGAACTCAAAAATCCCCCCTCTCTCCACATGAAGAAGAATAAGCTTCTTCTTTCCAACTACCCCCAGTCCCACTCCTCAGTGCAGACCCTGCTGCTGCATTCACCATATTCCAACCAACCCAAACCCAACAGCCAGCCACTGAAACCATCCAAATCACAGAAACCTCCCAAACCACTTCATCAACCCAATCCCCTTCCTCATCGACAGTTACAGCCAATACCGCCCAAACTACCGGAACAAATATCGTTCCAGCATTCCAACTCCCCACTGTCTCTGCGGAGATGAAGGCTCTCGAACGTTATGTGAAGGATAGAGAGCAGGCTGCGGAGACAATCACCACTTGCTACTCCTCCGTGCCGATGTCCGACGAGTTTTTCACCAAAACCGTCTATTTTCTCACCTACATCACCTACCGCGGCACCGAATATTACAAGGTCTTCAACCTTCTAAAGGCCTTCAAAGAGGAAGAGCTTATTCGGATGGAGGGACAGCTGCTTGATTTCATTGGAGAAAATGGCTTCCACACATTTCTTGATGGGACCAGCTTCTGGGACAAGTTGGACGCCAAAGTGAGGCGAACCTATCCAGACGCCTCAGTCCCTGAGCGTGTGCCGACCATTCACGAGCAGCGGCTGATGAGAGACCATGCAGAGGAGGTGCAGGTGAAGGAAGTGGAGATCTCAAATCTTCAAAGTGAGATCTCCAAGAAGGATGAGGAGCTGAATAAAAAGGTGTTGGAGGTCAAGAATCTTAGAGAAGATTTTGACAAGAAGAAGGGAGATGTTGGGAATTGTTAAGAACAACATGTTAAGGGGGAACCTATAAGGGACACTTAATTGTTTTGATTTGATCCCAAAACCCCAAAGCGTTCTGTTCCCAAGCGACCCATTTTGATGTAGATAATAGGTTAGAATTTTTCTAAGCCTACTCTGTTAGGATGGCTCTTTATTTCGCTTAGAGTATAGACTTCAAAATGTTCAAGTGAAGGCCACTCGCTTGAGTGTGTTTTCTGAAGCGAAGCAAGTCTAGCGAGCCGAAGTGAAGCGTGCCGAAGAACAGCGTAGCGAAGCGAGCGCTACAGTAGATTCAAAGTGAGTCTGCCAAAGCGAAGCGAAGCGAGCGCTACAGTGTAAAGTCAAAGCGAGTCAAGTCTGGTCAGCATCTCTCAAAGCAGTCACTAGGGAACTTTACTTCCCAAGCGACTCACTACAGAATGACTACGAAGTGACTCAACCAAAGCGGGCGTTACAACTTCGAAGCGAAGTTAGCCACTACCTACCAGAAAGCGACAACACTATTCCCGCTCCGATTTTGAACTCCAGTCAACTAGAGATCTTCGCATTAATTGCGAAATCTCCACGTGTCGAACGCGGAGAGGAGCAGCGGAGTTGACTGCCAGGCCGACAAGGGCGCCGCAACAGTACTGGGTCGCTCCAGTTACTGTTACAATTGGATCTTAGCCAAATTCGGCAAAGAGCCAAAACTGCGCGTCTGAAAAGCAGCCAGCCTGTGCAAGTACTGACGAGAGGAGGAGGGACAAAGCCACCAACCAAGCAACGGCCTGCAACTTATGGACTGGCCACCCATGAGCACAGTTGGCGCCACATACTGGGCCCAACTGAGTGGTGGCCCACTTATTCCTTATACTGTGGCCTATTGAGCTTTTTGGGCCAGATCAGGGATCTACTAGCTGGTAAAACCGAGGCCTCCCAATGGCTAAATTCTCCATACTCAGCCCAGAGTATAATTTAGTCCATAAGTACTAAAACATTCCACTAGAGTAATAGTACTGAATTACCTGTTTTACCCCTGTTAAGTTCAGGGCTAGTATTAGACTTAACGACCCCCATATTTAAGATATCCCACATCCGTTGATTAACTTAGAGCTTCTGACTGCTCGTGTTATTCAACTTCTTTTATTCCTGAGTAGTACCATTCATTCCTTATTCATCATACCGGAAATTAATCCACCTGCAGGGTTTGGTATGATAATCCTTAATGAATTCCTCAGGGGATGTGATCAACCTGTTCTACCAGGATATGGTGCTCTGTTGCAGTTACACTAAGAGTCGTACTAGTTGTAGTTGCTTCCCAAGATACGGAGCATATTGAGTTGCAGATACTCTGAACTCTCACCCATGGTAAATCAAAGAAGCAGACCACAACTATACACCCTTAGGACTCAACTAGAGTTAAGGTTCATCTTAAGTCACCGAGGTCTTGATTCTTTCTACATCTGGTCAGAATAGAAGAATACACCTCACCGTGATCCTATCAGTACACGCACGTACTAGTATAGACAAGTAGCCAAGACAAGCTACTTATGCAGCCTATACTACAGCCTAAACCGACAGTTATATCCAGAACTGTCTCAACTGTGATACCCTTTTATATCTCTTGCGGAACCGGCAACTATGGTCTTCTGTGATCTACAACACACCATAAAGCCTACAACTTTGAGATAATGGATAGATGTTTGATGCATGGATAACAATTCATACTTAATCAGATAGAAGATTGTTAGTTGTTATGGACAACACATGCATACAAGCTAAAAGGCCTGCTTTCTAGTATACAAATCCATCAATCTCCCACTTATACTAAAGCAAACTTTTAGTATATCTTGTGACAAAAGGCAAAGTGTCTACAATCTAGCATCTATTACACATCTTCTCCCACTTATACTCAAAGTTTACTAGTGTGGGAGGCGCTCCAGTCCCATCCCTTCGACATGCTTGTCGAACACCTTGACTGGTAAGCTCTTTGTGAATGGATCTGCCAGATTATCCGCTGAAGGGATTTTCTTCACTTCTACTTCTCCTCTTTCGACGATTGCTCGTACGAGATGGTACTTTCTCTCTATGTGTTTGCTCGCCTTGTGAGCCCTAGGTTCCTTGCAGTTTGCAACTGCTCCAGCATTATCACAATATAGTGTGATACCTCTGGGCAAACTGGGAACTAGTTCTAGCTCATTAAGGAAGTTCAGGAGCCACACAGCCTCTTTAGCAGCCTCACAAGCAGCCACATATTCGGCCTCCATGGTCGAGTCTGCGATGCTCTTCTGCTTCACACTCTTCCAAGTGACGGCTCCACCTCCCAAGGTAAACACATAGCCTGAGGTAGATTTCCTCTCATCTCGATCAGCCTGGAAGTCTGAGTCCGTATACCTTATAGGGATCATCTTATTGGACTGATAAACAAGCACATGATCTCTTGTCCTCTTGAGATACTTTAAAATGTGCTTAACAACCGTCCAATGTCCCTGACCAGGGTTAGACTGATATCTCACCACCATGCCAACCGCATAGCAGATATCTGGTCTAGTACACAGCATTGCATACATGAGACTTCCAACCGCGGAAGCATACGGTATAGTCTTCATGCCCTCTATCTCCTCTTGTGTCTTCGGACACATGTCCTTAGATAGAGGTATGCCATGTCTGAAGGGAAGAAAACCCTTCTTGGCATTCTGCATGCTGAAACGGGCGATCATAGTATCTATATATGAAGCTTGGCTTAAGCCTAACATCCTCTTATGGCGATCTCTGATCACCTTGATCCCTAGGATGTAACCTGCTTCTCCCAAGTCTTTCATCTGAAACTGTTCAGACAACCAATCCTTTACGCCTGATAACACGTTCACATTGTTGCCAATGAGAAGTATGTCATCTACGTACAGTACTAAGAATACCACGCTTCCGTCCGAACTGAGCCTGTAAACACAACTTTCGTTTAAGCACTGGACAAATCCATAGGATTTAATCACTCCATCAAATCGAATGTTCCAGGACCTGGACGCTTGCTTAAGTCCGTATAAGGACTTCTTAAGCTTCCACACGAGATGCTCCTGGCCATCTCTCACATAACCTTCTGGTTGGCGCATATAAATGTCCCTACCTTTTTCAAGGTACCCGTTCAAGAACGCAGTCTTGACGTCCATTTGCCAAACCTCTAGGTCTAAATGTGCCGCCATGGACAAGAGTATTCTGACGGACTTAAGCATGGCAACCGGCGAAAATGTCTCATCGTAATTGATTCCCTCTTTCTGAGTGAATCCTTTCGCCACCAATCTAGCTTTGAAGGCTAAAACCTTCCCGTCAGGTCCTCTCTTTCTCTTGTACACCCACTTGCAACCGATGGGCTTTACCCCATCCGGCAGCTCCGCAAGGTCGTACACGTCCATGTTAACTATGGATTCTATCTCCGAATCCATAGAAACTCTCCAGGAATCTGCATCCTCGTCCTCCATCGCTTCCTTGTAAGTCCAGGGGTCGATCTCATCATGTTCGATACCCGAGAATAGTTCAGTGGATTCTCCCACGAACATGAAACGGTCCGGTTGACGAACAACCCTCCCACTGCGACGAAGCGATGGTGGAGATATAGTATCGGATAAGGGTGCAGTTAGTGGTATAACCTCTTGTACTCTCGGCTGTTCTGGAATTTCGGCTGCTGCTGATGCTCGCAACTCATCGAGCATTATTTCACTCCTTGAACGATGGTTACTAATAAAGTCCTCCTCTAGGAATCGGGCATTGGTGCTCACAATGACCTTCTGATCCTGGGGACTATAGAAATAACCTCCTTTCGTTCCCTTTGGATATCCTACAAACAGCCTAACCTCAGTCTTAGACCTCAATTCGTCGACCTCCTCAGTCAGCACGTGTGCTGGGCATCCCCAAACCCGAATATGACCCAAGCTAGGCTTGCGCCCTGTCCATAATTCGGAAGGAGTTTTAACTGTCGACTTTGTAGGTACTAGATTGAGGAGATAACATGCTGTTTCCAAGGCATATCCCCAGAACGAAATTGGCAAGGATGCATAGCTCATCATCGATCTAACTGTGTCTAAAAGAGTACGATTTCGTCTCTCAGCTACACCGTTCTGTTGGGGAGTACCGGGCGTAGTTAACTGAGATGAAATCCCATTTTCTGACAAGAAAGTTCAAAACTCAGTTCCGAGGTACTCGCCACCTCTATCAGAGCGAAGTGACTTGATACTTCTACCCGTTCTCTTCTCCACTTCCGCTTTGAATTCCTTGAATTTATCAAAGCATTCGGACTTCCTGTGGAGCAGGTAGATATAACCGTATCTCGAGTAGTCATCAATAAATGTGACGAAATACTCGTAACCTCCTCGAGCTTGAACGGACATCGGTCCACACAAGTCAGAATGAACCAACTCCAAGAGCTCTTGGGCTCGATATCCTATGGACTTGAAAGGTCTGGTCACCATCTTTCCTTCCAAACACGATTCACACGTTGATAAAGGTTCTATTTGGAAATCCAAAACACCTTCTTTTATCAACCTTTGAATCCTCTTTTGGTTGATGTGACCCAATCGTAAGTGCCATAATAGAGTTTGGTTCGTTTGAGACGGATTCTTCCTCTTTTTAGTATTCAATGATGAGGAAGCATTATAAGAAGAAGAATCATTCATAGGACAAGTAATGGTATAGAGAGACCGGGACAATGTGCCAGAAACTATAACTTCATCGTTTTTCATGATAGAAACGCCTCTATCAAAAACAACTGAATATCCGTAGACAAAAAGTTTCGAAACAGAAATCAAGTTTCGCCTAAAAGCAGGCACATACAAAACGTCTCTCAAAACCAAAACAGTACTATCAAACGATAAATGAATATCTCCAACTGCGACAGCTGCAACTCTCGATGCATCGCCCATGGAGATGGTAATCTCGTAATCACTCAGCTCCCTTGTCCGCAGAAACCCCTGCAAGGAGTAACATACATGGTCAGTTGCTCCCGTATCTACTACCCAAGTCTGGGTAGAACTTGCAGCTAAGCATGTTTCAGTTACAAATGTGAATGACGTACCAGAATTCTTCTTCTTTAGAGGGCAGTCAGCCTTCCAGTGTCCTGTCTTGTTGCACTTGAAGCACTTGCCTTTCCCCTTAGGCTTTTCACCGCCCTTGGTAGGCTTACTACCTTTGCTCCCACTGGTGCTAGCCGCTTTCTTTCGCAACCACGGTTTCTTCTTGATCCCACCTTTCGGTGCATAAGAAGATGCCTTCACTGATGACAGCGCCGTGGCGCCCTCGCTCATCATGGCTTCGGCAGTCACCAAGTCATTAAGAAGTTCATTCTGAGTGTACTCCTTCTTGTTCATGACTACATTCAGACGGAAATTCTCGAAGGACTTTGGAAGCGTATGGAGTATCATATTGACTTTGGCTTCAGCATCGATACCTCCACCGAGCTCTTCCAGTTCATTCTGTGCGTGCATCAGACTCAGAACATGATCACGCACTGAAGTGCCTTCCGTCATCTTTGTGGTCATGAGTTTCCTCATGGCCTCAAAACGGGCAGCTCTGTCCTTCTCTCCAAAGAGTTCCTTGAGATTGAACATAATGTCAGATGCTTTCACAAAATTCTTGTGTTCTAACTGCATCTGACTTGACATAGAAGTCATGATGAAGCACTTTGCCATATCATTGGCCTTGTGCCATCTCTTATGTTCTTCCCTCTCAACATCAGTGGATTCCTCCGTCAAGGGAGCATGTTCAGGAGTTGTGAGTACAAAATTGTACTCTTCCGCAACCAAGACATATTCAAGATTTCATTTTCATTCCAAATAATTGGAACCAACGAGAGGCTTTGAAGTGAGAACATTTATCAACGGGCCTAAAGTCATATCTGAAAAAGCAATAAACACGTAGACACAAGTAAGAAAAGATCATGCATCAATTCGTAACGAAAATTATTGTAACCTTTTGATAAACCAATAATTTCGAAACCTTCAACAGCCCAAACAATGCAGATGGCAAGCCACGTTCGTGTGGACGTTTACGCTCCCACTGTTCAACCAGATACTCGGATCTTTAACTCTACTTATCTTGCCAACCTATCCTTATGGCAAATAGAGCTAATAGTTGAACCTTACTAGACCATATTAGATTAGAAAAGGGACTCCGTTGGGGAGTTGTATTCTAACTAATATCTAAGCTTTTAACCACAATCTTAGCCTAACTCGGAAAAAACACTATTTTCCTTAAGCTATCTTTGTTCAAAAACCAACTCCAGAGAAAACCGTAGTTACTATTCCGAGTAAGCCACGTTAGTGTGGACGTTTACTCAGAAAAGCTCCCACTTCTCAATTTGGTTAGAACATTTTTGTTAAGAAACCCTAAGTCTGGCGAACTCGTTCGATACGATGTGCAAGCCACGTTCGTGTGGACGTTTACACACTCGCACCAAACTTCACCTTAAGGTTAGTTGTGGAGGTCTTAACATTTTCTATACGAAAAACGTTTTTATTTGCTTAGTATTTTTCTTTCAAAAGGTTGTCGACATGCTAGATCACGTTGTCACATAATCCTAAGCATAATTTTCTAAACGCAGCAAATAAACCATGCTCGCAGAAAATTTAAAACATGCTTATATTGACAATCCTCGACTAAGCGCAATTTAATCACCTCGACAGGCAAGACATGCTATAATAATAAATAAATTGCATCCATAGCATGCTTATGAAAAACGAGATAAAAACAAAAATAAAACTCGCTTTCGTGGTGTGACGACCCGTCTAAACTATTACATTAAATAATAAAATCCGAAACAGGCTTCGGTCTTGAATAAGTCCTCCGAGTTGATCTCCCGTTTCTCCCCGAAAATAAATATATTATTTAGATAATTTATTTTCTAATTTTCGTTGCCATTGGGCTTCTCTAACCGAGATTGGGCCCACACCACGTGACCCAATTCTCTCGAAAAGGCCCAAACCGCGCTCGTTTCACTCTTATGGGCCCACGAACCCGAAACCGACCTAACACGGCCCGAATTCACGACTGGGCCCGAGCCCGAATGCTGGAGGCAGCCCGTAAACGCGAGCGGGCCGGGTTGGAAACCCTAGGCCCGTCCACGGGCTAGGGCACGGGCGTGCAAGGCTGCCCGCGCCGCAGCCGACGGCGTGAGGCCTGCCGCCGGCCGCCTCCGCCTCCCTGGCGCCGCTGCTGCTGCTGGCCGTCGATCCCTTCCGGTGGCACGGCCGGCAACCGTCCCGGCGAGGCTCACGGCGTTGAACCCTAACTAGGGTTCCGCCGCGGCACCCCTCACCTCGTTGCCGCCGTTCTAGCCGCCGGCGACGTCCGCCGCGGCTCCTGCTACTGGTGTTGATGTCGCCGGCGTGCTCCGCTGCTGCTGGACGTCCCTCCACCGCCGTCGTCCTCGCCTACCGCCGCTGCAACTCGCGGCAGAAACCCTAAGAGGGTTCCGCCGCCGCTGCTGCTTCCCCGGTGCTGCCCCGACGTGCTGCTGCTGTCGGCGACGCTCGCGGTCACGTCGAGTCCGTCGCCAGACTCCGTGATCGCCGTCGTCGGCCCCCATGCAGCCAACGGCTTCTGCCGCGGCGTCGAGCCCTAATTAGGGTTCCGCCGCGGTGCCGCTCTCACGCCTCCGGTGCTGCCGCCGCCGCTCCGGCCTCCCCAGGCCTCCTCCTACGACGTGTAGGCTCCAGCAGCCTGCTGGAGCCACGTCGATCATCGGAGAAGAAGGAGAGCTCGCCGTTGGACGACTCGCACACGCGCGTGCGGCGGCGCGTGTGATTCACGCGCTGCCCCGTGCGGCGGCGTCCAGCTGGTGCTCGTCTCCTTCGTTCTTCGTGTTCTTTGTCTCTTTGCAGCAGTTACAAACGAAAAACAACAATAAAACCTATCTAATCCTATTCTAGATCGCACCTTATTATCTCGCGATAAAAAATTACATAGATTTGCCAAATCGGCCCCGAAAAACGAAAAAACACCACGAAAAGCGACATCCAATCGATCTAACATTCATAATAATCGATAATTACTCAGATAGAGCCGAGAAACTGATCCTTGGCTCTGATACCAACTGAAGGAACCATATCTGATCGGTGAAGATCGGTTCGCCCGAGGATCTATTTCGGATATCTAACTATCGAATTAAACCTATCATGCTCCTATGAATTTAGTGCGGAATCATAGGGGGTTTATAGATCGATTACCTGAAGAAGTAGAGAACTCGCGAATAGATCTTCTGATCTGTATCCCTGCTCGATTCTGACGTTGGATGGACAACGATCTTCGAAATCAGCCACGGAAACGGGATCCCCACCGAAAACTGCTGCTCGGCCGCGCGTCTCTCTCTCTCTAACCCTAGCCTCCTTTTTCTTGTTCAGAATATTAAGTGCACTCGATTATTCTGATCGTTAGGTCTGAACAAGACCTTGAGGGGTATTTATAGAGGAGACCAAGAGAAACTTGGGCTTAAGTTGCAGGCCAGGCCTGCAACTTATGGACTGGCCGCCCATGAGCAGAGTTGGCGCCACATACTGGGCCCAACTGAGTGGTGGCCCACTTATTCCTTATACTGTGGCCTATTGAGCTTTTTGGGCCAGATCAGGGATCTATTAGCTGGTAAAACCGAGGCCTCCCAATGGCTAAATTCTCCATACTCAGCCCAGAGTATAATTTAGTCCATAAGTACTAAAACATTCCACTAGAGTAATAGTACTGAATTACCTGTTTTACCCCTGTTGAGTTCAGGGCTAGTATTAGACTTAACGACCCCCATATTTAAGATATCCCACATCCGTTGATTAACTTAGAGCTTCTGACTGCTCGTGTTATTCAACTTCTTTTATTCCTGAGTAGTACCATTCATTCCTTATTCATCATACCGGAAATTAATCCACCTGCAGGGTTTGGTATGATAATCCTTAATGAATTCCTCAGGGGATGTGATCAACCTGTTCTACCAGGATATGGTGCTCTGTTGCAGTTACACTAAGAGTCGTACTAGTTGTAGTTGCTTCCCAAGATACGGAGCATATTGAGTTGCAGATACTCTGAACTCTCACCCATGGTAAATCAAAGAAGCAGACCACAACTATACACCCTTAGGACTCAACTAGAGTTAAGGTTCATCTTAAGTCACCGAGGTCTTGATTCTTTCTACATCTGGTCAGAATAGAAGAATACACCTCACCGTGATCCTATCAGTACACGCACGTACTAGTATAGACAAGTAGCCAAGACAAGCTACTTATGCAGCCTATACTACAGCCTAAACCGACAGTTATATCCAGAACTGTCTCAACTGTGATACCCTTTTATATCTCTTGAGGAACCGGCAACTATGGTCTTCTGTGATCTACAACACACCATAAAGCCTACAACTTTGAGATAATGGATAGATGTTTGATGCATGGATGACAATTCATACTTAATCAGATAGAAGATTGTTAGTGGTTATGGACAACACATGCATACAAGCTAAAAGGCCTGCTTTCTAGTATACAAATCCATCAGCACATGCATTGCACTTTGAATTCGAAGCGGGAAAAGACGAACAAGATCCGACCATCGAATCTAAACAGTCCCTAATTTATAGCCGTTGGATCTTCAGCTGTATAAAGAGACGAATCACAGAAGGCCACGTGGAGCACCGAGTCAACTTGGCGGTTCACTTTTTACTGTGATGACGCCGGACACGTCAATCACTTCGCCATTGGCCACCGTATAGAAACAGGATCTTCGGCGATATTACTGTCTTGCCCCTGCCACGTCAGCCGAACCCTACCTCTATATAAGGACGTCGTTGCAGAACTGCAAAACCTTTCACAACTCTCCATATTTGCCATTCTCATGCAAGATCTGCAAACTACTGCAACTCACGAGTCTCAACCCGTTTTTCGTCCTTAAATCTCCGATCAAATTCCTCAAATCTTTCATCATGGGAAAGAAGCAGAAAGCTGAGACGATGGAGCAATTTCTCACCGAGGTCGACAAGCACATCAACGTCGAGCCTCATCTCGACCCAATAGTCATCGAAGAGGATGGATTCTTTCGTAAGGCCGTGACCACAGCCGGCTTATGGAAGTTCGTGACGGCAGTGCCGTCAAAGATCTTGGCCAAGGCGGTGGCCGAGCTTCTTCTCAATCTGAGAAAAGGACAAAACTCATCGGTGTTTACTGATCCACAGAACGGAGAACCAGTGGAGGTGGACTTGAGTCATCTCATCGGAATATTTGATTTACCAAGGGAAGGTGGAAACTCCTTGTTGGGGTTGGAGTTATCGGCCGGAGTCGAGTATGCTCGATTTGCCGTTGAAGGAGCAGAGCCCAACTACAAGGAAGCCAGCATTCGATCAGATCTGAAGGCTCCTTTCAACCACATCTGCGAGCTCTTTTCCAAGTGCGTCGCGTGCTACGTCGGGACTTTGGGCCAGCTTTAAAAAACAAAGCTCTTTGCCACCACCGTCATAGTCGACAGCCTTACAGGAACCAAGTTTAATTGCCATGGTTGGTTTCTCCACCAGATCCACGAAGCCGCCGAGGACTTCAAGTTCGTGACAGGAAGCACCGATCAGATTCTCCGCAAAGGGAAGCTTAAATTTTTCTCCAGACTTTCCGTCGCACTGGAGGAACGATATCCCAACAAGATATGGCAAGAACCAAACATCACCGACTACAAGAAGAACACGGTGTTCTATGACTTGTGGAGGTCGGACAAATCACTGATCGATTCGGGACTTCTTGATGTTGAAGTGCCCGGTGCAGTACCAGTTGCCGAAAGGCAAGTTGAAGCTACCCAAACCAAGCGAGCCGCTTCATCCGGGAAGCGAGCTGCGCCGAAGCGAGCGAAGAAGAAAATGAAGCGAGTCACTTCGCTGGTCAAGTCAAGCGAGGCTGAGGAGCAGCCGCTTGAGGAGACCGAAGTTTCCCAACCCCAGCCATCACCCACCAAAATCCTAACTCCCCCACCTCAAACACAAACACCCCCAATCCAAATCCAAACTCAACCACCACCAGAACCCCAAGCCTCATCCTCAGCCCAACCCCAAACTCAAAAATCCCCCCTCTCTCCACATGAAGAAGAATAAGCTTCTTCTTTCCAACTACCCCCAGTCCCACTCCTCAGTGCAGACCCTGCTGCTGCATTCACCATATTCCAACCAACCCAAACCCAACAGCCAGCCACTGAAACCATCCAAATCACAGAAAACTCCCAAACCTCTTCATCAACCCAATCCCCTTCCTCATCGACAGCTACAGCCAATACCGCCCAAACTACCGGAACAAATATCGTTCCAGCATTCCAACTCCCCACTGTCTCTGCGGAGATGAAGGCTCTCGAACGTTATGTGAAGGATAGAGAGCAGGTTGCGGAGACAATCACCACTTGCTACTCCTCCGTGCCGATGTCCGACGAGTTTTTCACCAAAACCGTCGATTTTCTCACCTACATCACCTACCGCGGCACCGAATATTACAAGGTCTTCAACCTTCTAAAGGCCTTCAAAGAGGAAGAGCTTATTCGGATGGAGGGACAGCTGCTTGATTTCATTGGAGAAAATGGCTTCCACACATTTCTTGATGGGACCAGCTTCTGGGACAAGTTGGACGCCAAAGTGAGGCGAACCTATCCAGACGCCTCAGTCCCTGAGCGTGTGCCGACCATTCACGAGCAGCGGCTGATGAGAGACCATGCAGAGGAGGTGCAGGTGAAGGAAGTGGAGATCTCAAATCTTCAGAGTGAGATCTCCAAGAAGGATGAGGAGCTGAATAAAAAGGTGTTGGAGGTCAAGAATCTTAGAGAAGATTTTGACAAGAAGAAGGGAGATGTTAGGAATTGTTAAGAACAACATGTTAAGGGGGAACCTATAAGGGACACTTAATTGTTTTGATTTGATCCCAAAACCCCAAAGCGTTCTGTTCCGAAGCGACCCATTTTGATGTAGATAATAGGTTAGAATTTTTCTAAGCCTACTCTGTTAGGATGACTCTTTATTTCGCTTAGAGTATAGACTTCAAAATGTTCAAGTGAAGGCCACTCGCTTGAGTGTGTTTTCTGAAGCGAAGCAAGTCTAGCGAGCCGAAGTGAAGCGTGCCGAAGAACAGCGTAGCGAAGCGAGCGCTACAGTAGATTCAAAGTGAGTCTGCCAAAGCGAAGCGAAGCGAGCGCTACAGTGTAAAGTCAAAGCGAGTCAACTCTGGTCAGCATCTCTCAAAGCAGTCACTAGGGAACTTTACTTCCCAAGCGACTCACTACAGAATGACTACGAAGTGACTCAACCAAAGCGGGCGTTACAACTTCGAAGCAAAGTGAGCCACTACCTACCAGAAAGCGACAGCACTATTCCCGCTCCGATTTTGAACTCCAGTCAACTGGAGATCTTCGCATTAATTGCAAAATCTCCACGTGTCGAACGCGGAGAGGAGCAGCAGAGTTGACTGCCAGGCCGACAAGGGCGCCGCAACAGTACTGGGTCGCTCCAGTTACTGTTACAATTGGATCTTAGCCAAATTCGGCAAAGAGCCAAAACTGCGCGTCTGAAAAGCAGCCAACCTGTGCAAGTACTGTCGAGAGGAGAAGGGACAAAGCCACCGACCAAGCAACGGATCTTGGCAACCCTCCGCCTATAAATAGTGAAGGATGAAGATGAAGAGAAGTAGAACACTACTTGAGCATTCGAGCGCCTACTGCAAACAAACACTCCCAGCCTTAGAGCATTCTTCGAGTTTTTGTTTCCAAGTGTTCTCCGAGTTTCCAGTTCATCGGAACTCGTCTTCACAACCTTCACACTTAGAGTCTAAGCCCATTCCATATCCAAGCTTAGAAGAAGAGCTCTACCCATCTTTACACTCATTGTAAAGAGCTCTTCATAGTGTGTCGTCGTATACCAAAAACCCTAAACTGTTGTTAGGTTTTTGAGTTCGTCGTCGTTAGGTTGTTTCGATCCAAGGCACTACTTTCATCGATTGTAGAAGCCTCGATCATAGAGTCTAGATCCAAGCTTGCACCTACATCGTTTGCGTGAAGCTCGATCGAAGCTAGGCTGTAAGGAGAGCCCGAAATCTCCCTGTGTCGGACTGAAGCGAGTGAAGCTTCCAGTCCAGTTTAGGTTTGTGTAGTGAACCCGCAATCACTACGTCTGTCGTCGGATCCAGGCGAGTGAAGCCCGATCTGGACTAGGTTTTTGAAGGACCCGTAACCTTCAAGTTCTTGAGTGAAGAGAACAGTTGCCGAGTGCAACAAAGTGGACGTAGGAGCCTTATCTCCGAACCACTATAAACCCTGTGTCGTATCTCTCTAACCCTAATCTCTTTACTTATTTGATTATCCATTGCACGTGCATATAAACAAACATAACTTGGAAATTTTAATTACTTAGGAAAAGATTTTAGCTCACCAAATTCCGCACAAGAGTAAAGTCTCACTCTTGATCAAGATCTAAGCTTAGGTCAAGAGAGTATTGATTGCTCTAGATCTAGCTCTCGGCTAGGTCTTAGTATTTCTACGAGCACTTTACTTCATACTCTAAGTTAACGAATTTGAAGTTGAAAAACTTCAAAATACGCATTCACCCCCCCCCCCCCCTCTACGTATTTTTCCTATAACAAACCGGGACCAACAAGTGGTATCAGAGCAGCGGTTCTTTCGAGCCTCTGCTTTGCATATCCGAAGCGAGTCCCCACTCGCTTCACGTTGTCTCACTGAACTGGATCCTATTTCCTAAGTGCATCAAAACCTCACCCACGCATATTGCATTTACTGCTGATAGTTTGCTATGTCTACATATAGTGCATCAAGTCTTCCACAGTTCTCTATCGAAGGATACGAGACATGGAGTTTCCGAGTCGAGAGCTTCCTATGCTCCATCCACGACCGAATGTGGGAAGTCATAGAGGACGGACCAATCGAGATCAAGAAAGCCATATCTGTGAATGTTCCAGCCGCCGAAGGTCGCGAAGCCCATGTTAGGCAGGAGTATGTCGAGAAGGACAAAGATGAATACAATGCCAACGACTTCAAGATCGCCAACCTTGATAAAATCACACGTCACACGATGCAGAGCACCGTATCGGATGCCTACCTTCCTAGGATCAGGAAGTGTGCGACGGCGAAGGAAATGTGGGAAACCCTAGCCCTCATTTCACAAGGAACGGACAAGATCAAAGAGAACAAGCTCGCCGTACAAATGCGGGAGTTTGAAAGTCTGATGTTGGTCCCGGTTTGTTAATAGGGAAATACGTAGAGGGGGGGGGGGGGGTGAATACGTATTTCAAGTTTTTCAACTTTTTCCCTTTAACTCAGAGTGACAAATAAAGAGCTCGCTTGAAACTTAAGACCTAGCTGAAGCTAGATCTACAGTACGTAGCTTGCCTACTTGACCGAAGTAAGAAATCGATCAAGAGGGAGTCTTTACTCGTGTATGCGGAAATTCGGTGAGCTAAAATCTTTCCTAAGTAATTAAAAATCCAAGTTCGTTTGTTTAGATGCACGTGCAATGGATAATCAAATACTGTAAAGAGATAAGGGTTAGAGAGATATACGACACAAAGATTTATAGTGGTTCGGAGATAAAGCTCCTACGTCCACTTGCTGCACGACGGCAACTGTTCTCTTCACTCAAGAACTTGCAGATTTCGGGCTCTTCAAAAGCCTGGTCAAGATCGGGCTTCACTTGCCTGGATCCGACGACAGACGTAGTGATTGCGAGTTCACTACACAAACCTAGACAAGACTGGAAGCTTCACTTGCTTCAGTCAAAACACAGACAGGGAGATTACGGGCTCTCCTTACAGCCTAGCTTCGATCGAGCTTCACACAAACGGTGTAGGTGCAAGCTTGGATCTAAACTCTATGATCGAGACTTCTTCAATCGATGAAAGAAGAGTCTTGGATCGAGACAACCTCACGACAACACTCAAAAACCTAACAGACAAAAGTTTGGGTTTTTGGTTGTAGAACACACTATGAAGAGCTCTTTACAGTAGATGCAAAGTAGGCTAGAGCTCTTCTTCTAAGCTTGGATATTTGAAGTGGGCTTAGACTCTAAGTGTGAAGGTTGTGAAGACGAGTTCCGATGAACTGGAAACTCGGAGAACACTTGGAAACAAAGACTCGAAGATTTGCTCAAAGGCTTGGGAGTGTTTGTTTGCTGTATGCGCTCGAATGCTCAAGTAGTGTTCTACACTTCTTCGTCTTCATCCTTCACTATTTATAGGCGGAGGGTTGGCCGAGATCCGTTGCTTGGTTGGTGGCCTTGTCCCTCCTCCTCTCGACAGTACTTTGCGCAGGCAGTTGCTTTTGCAGGAGCGCAGTTTGTCTCTTTGCCAAAAACGGCTAAGTTACAAGACCAACAGTAACTGGAGCGAGCCAGTACTGTAGCGGCGCCCTGTCGGCCTGGCAGTCAACTCCTTTGCTCCTCTCCGCGTTTGACACGTGGAGATCTCGTAATAAATGCGGAGATCTCTAGTTGACTGGAGTTCAAATTCGGAGCGGGAATTGTGCTGTCGCTTTCTTGTAGGTAGTGGCTCGCTTCGCTTTTGAAGTTGTAGCGGCCGCTTCAAAGTGAGTCGCTTCCGGGTCAATTTGTAGTGAGTCACTTGGGAAATGAGGTTCCGAAGTGACCGCTTTAAATGTTGACCATCGTTGACTCGCTTCGGCTCTTCTTTGTAGCGCTCGCTTCGCTTTGCTTTAGTGGACTCGCTTTGATTCCACTGTAGCGCTCGCTACGCTTTACTAGCTTCGGCACGCTTCGCTTCGCCTGGAAAACACACTCAAGTGAGTGGCCTTCACTTGAACTTTTGAAGCCTATAATCTAAGCAAAATAAAGCCATCCTAACAGTATAGGCTTAGAAAAATTCTAACCTATTTTCTACATCAAGGTGGGTCGCTTGGAAACAGGACATTTGGGGTTTTGGGATCAAATCAAAACAAATTTACTTCATTGTAAAAATGTCCCATGCAGTTCCCCCTTAACAATTTGGTCCTTAACAATTCCCAACAATTTCCCCCTTTTTGATGATGCCAAAACCCAAAGACTTAAGATCATTGAAATCTAGTCTATCTAACCGTGAAGGGAACTTCAAGCGACTGCTTCCTTTGCAGGCTTCGTTTGAATTTTTTTTTTTTGGTTCCTTTCCCCTTTTTTTCGGTTAAATTTTATTGAGTTTGTAGCAAAATGATAAAGTCATTCACAAAGCAAGTAAATGACACAATATGACAGAAATTGAAATTTGGATATATGAACAAGCAGTTCATCAAAATAGATATGAAACTTGAAACTCAAAGGTTTCCTGCAGTTTCATCATGGTTCTTCCATCTTCTCTCTCTCCTCCTCCTTCTTCTCATCCTTCTTTTCCTCTTTCTCCTCCTCTTTCATGAAGTAAGCCGACATGACATTCGGCTCCATTGTCCTGATATTGAATTGATTTTCTCTCCATTTTCGCTCCAATCTAAGAGCTTCATCCACTTCTGCGTCAATCACCCTTCTGTTGGGAATATCTTGTAGAAGGGGCATGGGAAATTCTTTTACTGCTGGCACTTTGATGATAAGAGGTAGGGGCTTTGCTTGCTCTGCCAGAGTAAAGATTTTCCGCCTCAATCTCTCGTTGTAATGACGCAGAAAGTTGTTGAGAGCTTCCATCCTCGAGCACTTGTCTTGGTGAGGCACTACCTTCCACCAGTAGTATGCCTTAATGAATTTTTCTTTCAGTGTTGAGGAGGTCTCTTGGGATGAAGTCCTCGATTTGCCTCGAATCGGGATGATGGTCTCTCCGAATTGCCAATTCCTCCTCCGTTCTGCTCTTCATTTCTTTCATGATGGAGTTGAATTGAGCACTGGCGTCACTGCTCCACTTCGGACTCATATCGTTCACTCGCTTCCGAATGAAATCATGCTCTTCGGGTGGATAACGACCTGAATCGATCATTTCTTTCAGTGTGACCTTGCCAGTTTCCATCCAAGCTTCGAGTTGGACGGCTTCAGATTCTTCAGGCGTGTGAGGAATCCAGGCACTACGAGAGATCGCGGATTGGATGAGCCTTTCTTCATTCCAGAGAGACTCGATCCGTTCATCCAGTTTCCTCAGCCTCTTCTCCTTCACTTCCTCATCCTTCTCCTTCCTTTTCTTCTTCTCCTCTTTCTTCTTCTGCCTTTTCTCGAAGCGACTAGCCTTCTCTTTGACCACTTGCTGCATTTTCTGACGTTTGGCAGCAGGGTCGTCTTCTCTGGATTCAGGCATTGACCGCTTCAAGGGAGCTTTCTGAACAGGAGGTGGCGGTGGTGGCATTTGAGTGGCAGCTTTATCAGCAGGAACAATTCCGGCCAAAGCTGAAGTGAGTGCCTGTGAAGAGATGGTGGCAGAAGCAGGAATAGCCGCTTGGGAGGATGCGCCTGCATGAGTAGCTGCTCTTTGAAGCTCGAAATCTTTCTCCATAGAGCGGGCGAGGGCCTCATCCTCAGCAATCTGTCGTTCCTTCTGTTCCTTAGTTAAAGGAACACCGGGGACAACGGGGTGAGCGGCGATTGAGGAGCCTAGAAGTTTTCCGGCCAACGGCAAGCGGGGCTCCTCCGTTACCTTTCCTTTGCCTTTTATCCTTGCTAGCTCAGCTCTAGCTTCATCAACCACTTCTTCGACTGCACTGCCTCCAACACCTCCAGTTCCCCCTGCGATCAAGCCACTGGCTTCAATCGCTCTTCCTCCACTACTTGATCCTCCAACTTCTCCAGATTGAATGGTTAATCTTTGCATACTTTCCCCCCTTTTGGCATCATCAAGACTGCCAGGGGTCGTTGAAATCACCGTTCCGCTGATGGATTGGTGGATGACTGTCAATTTATTCAGAACGTCGTGAAACAACCTCTCTGACCGTGCTGCAAACACATTTTCTTTGGAAAGGACAAGCTCTGCCGTTTTCACAGAGATTTCGTCGAGTAGATAGCTGCATTGCTTCTCCCTTTCTATCACCGACCGCATCAAATTCTCCAACGGCTCTACAGCTCTGAAGCGAGCGTCCAGCTCCGCTTCAATCTCATCCTTCATCCTTTTTCTTTCTTCTTGCAAGTTAAAGTACCAGAAGTCTTTGGAAGCAGCAAGTTCTGCTTTTTCAGTTGTAATAGAATCCTCTCTTTGTTTCAGCATGACGTAGACTTGAGCAGCGTTGGCCATTCTGACTGAAAAATCTCCTGCCAACTTCTGTGCCTTTTCGATGTCGTTAGCAAGTTGAGCCTGCTTGAGAGCTACATCGAGACCAGCTTTCCTCCGGCTCGTCAAGCTTGCTGTTTAGCACTTGGACCTCCTTTTCTAGGCCGTGGAGTTTCAGCTTCTCCCTTGTCCGCTCACTTCCGAGCTTGATTTCCTCTTCCTTCTTCTTCTCCAACTCTTTCCTCTCTCTCTCCAACTTCCTCCTCAGATCCTTCTTTTCACTCTCCAATGCCACAAGCTTGGCATTTACGTCCTTCAACCTGCTACGCTCAGCCTCAAGCAATTGCTTAGACTCGTGAGCGTCCTTTGCTGACTCTTTGTTGGTCCCGGTTTGCTATAGGAAAAATACGTAGAGGGGGGGGGGGGGGGGGGGGGTGAATACGTATTTTGAAGTTTTTCAACTTCAATTCCTTAACTCAGAGTATAAAGTAAAGTGCTCTTTGGAAATACTAAGACCTAGCCGAGGGCTAGATCGAAAGCAATCACGAATCTCTTGACCTAAGCTTAGAGCTTGATCAAGAGTGAGACTTTACTCTTTGTGCGGAATTTGGTGAGCTATAATCTTTCCTAAGTAATTGAAAATCCAAGTTAAGTTTGTTTATATGCGCGTGCAATGGATAATCGAATACTGTAAAGAGATTAAGGTAAGAGAGATACGACACAGAGATTTATAGTGGTTCGGAGATAACGCTCCTACGTCCACTTTGTTGCACGACGGCAACTGTTCTTTTCACTCAAGAACTTGAAGGTTACGGGTCCTTCAAAAACCTGGTCGGGATCGGGCTTCACTTGCCTAGATCAAACGACAGACGTAGTGGTTGCGGGTTCACTACACAAACCTAACAAAGACTGGAAGCTTCACTCGCTTCAGTCAGACAGACAGGGAGATTACGGGCTCTCCTTACAGCCTAGCTTCGATCGAGCTTTATACAAACGATGTAAGTGTAAGCTTGGATCTCAACTCTACGATCGAGGCTTCTTCAATCGATGAAAGAAGGGCCTTAGATCTGAACAACCTAACGACGACACTCAAAAACCTAACAGACAGAGTTTAGGGTTTTTGGTTGACGAAACACACTATGAAGAGCTCTTTACAATAAGTGCAAAGATGGCTAGAGCTCTTCTTCTAAGCTTGGATATGGAATGGGCTTAGACTCTAAGTGTGAAGGTTGTGAAGACGAGTTCCGATGAACTGGAAACTCGGAGAACACTGGAAAACAAAGACTCGAAGATTGCTATGAAAGCTGGGAGTGTTTGTTTGCTGTATGCGCTCGAATGCTCAAGTAGTGTTCTACTCTTCTTCGTCTTCATCCTTCACTATTTATAGGCGGAGGGTTGGCTGAGATCCGTTACTTGGTTGGTGGCCTTGTCCCTCCTCCTCTCGACAGTACTTGCGCAGGCAGTAGCTTTTGCAGACGCGCAGTTTTGGCATTTTGCCAAAATTGGCTAACTTCCAAGTGTAACAGTAACTGGAGCGACCCAGTACTGTTGCGGCGCCTTTGTCGGCCTGGCAGTCAACTCCTCTGCTCCTCTCCGCTTTCGACACATGGAGATCTCGTAATTAATGCGGAGATCTCCAGTTGACTGGAGTTCAAATTCGGAGCGGGAATTTGTGCTGTCGCTTTCTGGTAGGTAGTGGCTCGCTTCGCTTTGAAGTTGTAGTGGCCGCTCTGAAGTGAGTCGCTTCACAGTCAAATTTGTAGTGAGTCACTTGAGAAATAAATTTCCCGTGACACTACTAAATTAAGTGTTGACTCGTGTTGACTCGCTTCGGCTTTTCTTTGTAGCGCACGCTTCGCTTTGCTTTAGTGGGTTCACTTGATTCTACTGTAGCGCTCGCTTCGCTTCGCTTTGGCAGACTCACTTTGAATCTACTGTAGCGCTCGCTTCGCTTCGCTTTGCTTTGAACTGTAGCGCTCGCTTCGCTTCGTAATTCTTCGGCACGCTTCACTTCGATTTGCTTGACCTGCTTCGCTTTGGAAAACACACTCAAGTGAATGCCCTTCACTTGAACTTTTGAAGCCTAATCTAAGCAAAATAAAGGAGCCATCCTAACAGTGTAGGCTTAGAAAAATTCTAACCTATAAACTACATCAAAATGGGTCGCTTGGGATTAGGACGCTTGGGGTTTTGGGATCTAATCAAAACAAATGACTTCATTTATCAAATGTCCCATGTAGTTCCCCCTTAACAATTTAGTCCTTAACAATTCCCAACAATTTCACCCTTTTTGATGATGCCAAAACCCATACGACTTAGATAAAAATAAATCTAGTCTATCTAACCGTGAAGGGAACTCCAAGCGACTGCTTCCTTTGCAGTTTCGTTTGTAATTTTCTTTTAAGTTCCTTCCTTTTTTTTTTTTCGGTTAAATTAATGAGTTTGTAGCAGGAATATAAAGTCATTCACAAAGCGAGTAAATGACACGGAAGAGACAGAAATAAAAGTGGGATAAATGAACAAGCAGTTCACAAAAAGAAATAATAGGAAGCTTGAAACTCAAAGGTTTCCAGCAGCTTCATCCTCCTTCTCCTACTCCTTTCCTTCTTCCTCCTCCTTCTTCTCTTCTTCAATAGCAGCAGTATCCACGTAAGCTGATAGCACTCTCGATTCCATAGAGTCTACTGTGTGGATACTAGGTCTTCTCCATGCACTCTCCAGCCTGAAGGCTTCAGTTACTTCCTCATCGATAATTCCTCTGTTAGGGACGTCCGTGCCTGGATGATAAGGCATGGCGAATTCCTTTAAAGCTGGTACCTTGACAACAATTGGCTTGGGCTCTGCTTGTTCAGCCATTGTGAAGATTTTGCGGCGCAATCTGTCGTCATAGGTGGCAAGGAAGTTGTTGAGTGCACTTATTCGAGAACACTCATTCTGCAACGGCACTACCTCCCAGAAATAATAGGCTTTGATGAATAGGTCTTTGTAGTACAGCCACAGCTCGAGCAGATCTCTCGGAATGAAATCCTCGATTTCCCTTCCGTCCAGGTGCTCATCCCTCCGTTTGGCCAACTCCTCCTCTGACCTGCTTGACAGTTGAGCCATAGTCTTTTTGAATTTTGCTCCCGACTCGCTGTTCCACGATGGACGCTTCGCATTGAGTCGTTTGCGGATGTAATCTTGCTCCTCCTTGAGAGGATATCGACCAGACTCAACCATCTCCTTCGTAGTCACGTCACATGCATCAATTATGGCTTGAGCTTCACATGCTTCGGACTCTTCTGGCATGAGAGGGATGAAGGCGCTGCGCACTAATGAGGACTGGATGAGTAACACTTCACTGAAGTGTTCCTCGATCCGTGCGTTGATCACTTGGAGTCGCCTTTCATTACTCCTCTCCTTCCTCTCGCCTTTGCTCCTTCCCTCTTCTCTTTCCTTCCTCTTTCTCTCCTCTCTTCCAGCTTTTGAAGCGACTGCTTGCTTGACCTTTTGGCGCTTGGCCTCGGGGTCATCTTGCTTGGAGTCTGGAGCAGCTCGCTTCAATGACTGCTTCGGTGGTGGGGGAGGTGGCATGTCCTTCTTGGCAGCACTTGGAGGGACGACTGCTGACGAAGTGAGTGCAGCAGTGGTCGTAGTGAGTGCAGCTGTCGAAGTTGGCGCGGCGTCTGAAGTGGGCACCTTGGGAGTAGCGGCCACTTGAGAGCTAGATGAAGCACCTGCAGCAATAGAATCTTTTGTTAGTTTAAACACCTGCTCCAACTCCCACGCCAAGGCAGCATCCTTCTCCACCTGCACCCTCTTTTCCTCCTTCGTGATCACAGTGACTGGAGGATGTCGTGCAATAGAAGCACTCAGCACTTTTTCTTGAAGTGGCCTACTGGGCTCTTCAAGTTGTTTCAGTAACTCCTCCTCCGAGAGTTTTTCCTTCCCCTTCCTCGCTTCATCATCTACTCCCTCCTTATCTCCTCCATCACCACTTCCTCCTTCCAACATTAACTCCACACCGACTCTCTTTCCTCCTGAACCTCCAGCTTCACCTTGTTCTACTTGCCCTTCCCCCTTTTTGGCATCATCACTGCCAGGGGTTAGGATTATAGATTTTCCAGAGAGGGATTGATGTAGAGAATTGACTGTGTTGAGGACAGTCTGAAGCATCTGCTGGGTTTTGTCCATGGATTGCGCCACAATTTCAGCAGTCTTGATAGATATCTCTTCAAGTAGATATTCGCACTGCCTCTCTCGCTCTACAACAGACGCCATCATGCTCTCTAAAGGCTCCACCTCTCTGAAGCGAGCCTCCAGCTCCTCTTCTATGGCTTTGGTGATCTTCTTGGTTTCTTCTTGAAGTGTGAGATCCAAGTGTTCCTTGGACGCTTCAAGTTCTGCCTTCATTACTGCAAGCCTCCTTTCCCTCCGATTGAGAGAGTTGTGAAATTCGGCATCTGCAGTGATCCTAACAGTGAGGATTTCTTTCAGCCTCTTGACTTTCTGCAGTAGGATGGATAATTCAGCGTTTTTCAAGTCAAGAGCCTGCGCATTTCCCCTCAGGCTTTCGAGCTCTCTTTTGTCAACTGCACTCTCATCTTTCACTCCCTTCAACTCAGTTCGAAGTGAATCAAGAGCCTTTTTGGTATTGAGGAGCTCGCTTCCCTTTATCACTAGTTCTCCCTCCCTATCCTCCAGCTTCACCTTCAGCTTCTTTACTTCTTTCTCCAGCTCCACTTTCTCCTTGCCAATAGTGATGAGCTTGGCATTAACTTCCCTCAAGCGGCTTCTTTCTGCCTCAAGCAAGCCCTTGAGTTCAGTGATGGTTTTGGTGTTGTCCTCCACTAGCTTCACCTGCGCCTCCAGCGCCTTCTCTTTCTCCTCTAGAAGCCTCTCCTTCTCCTCCACCTTATCCGCCAATTCCTTCTTCTTCTTGTCAAAGTCTTCTCTAAGACCAATGACCTCCCCCGCCTTCCTCTCCAATTCATCGCTCTTCTTGGTAATCTCGCTTTGGAGACTAGCAATCTCAGCATCCTTCATCTCCATCTCCTCCTTATACTCCCGGATGAGCTTCCTCTCATGGGATGAGGGCACTCGCTTTGGAACTGTGGTGAGTGGATATGATTCCTTCACCTTGGCATCCAGCTTCTCCCAGAAGCTGGTCCCTTCAAGGAAGGCATGGAAGCCATTTTCGCCGATAAAATTGAGCAGTTTGGCTTCCATCTGGATTAATTCCTCCTCGGTGAAGGCTTTGAGGAGCCTGAAGATTTTGTAGTATTCTGTTCCTCGGTACGTGATGTACGTCAGAAAGTCTACTACGTTGGTGTAGAAAATGTCGCTCCATTCAACACTCGCGGAGCGAAGATTGTAGCGAAGGTTGATTGTCTCCGCGGCTTGCTCTCTATCTCGAACATAGCGTTCGAGAGCCCGCTTGTGATCGGTGAGAACAGGGGTTTTGAATTGAGGGATGATGGGAAGTTCTCCGACAGTTTGGGCGGTATCGGCTGTAGCTGCCGATGTCGAGATGGATTGGGTAGGTGATGAGGTTTCTTGGGTTTCGGAAATCTGGATGGTTTCGGTGGGTGGTGGTTGTATCGGCTGGGATTGAAGTTGGGTGAATGTAGTGTAGGCAGCAGCTTCATCTGTGCTGAGGAATGGCACAGTGGGAATGTGGAAAGAAGATGCTGATTCTTCTTCACGGGGAGAGAGGGGGGTTATCTGTTTTGGTGGTTGTTGGTTTGATGAAGATTGGGGTTCTGGTGCTTGGGTGATTTGGAGTTGTGGGGATTGGGCTTTGGTTGGTGAAGGCTGGGTTTGAGTCACTTCGACGTTCTCAAGCGGCTCCTCCACCACCTCGCTTTCTTGAACGATTGAAGCGACTCGCTTCATCTTTTTGCCTCGCTTGGACCTGGCTCGCTTCACGGGTGAAGCGATCTGGCTCGCTTGGCCTTCTTCAGCTTGCCTTTCGGCAACTGGTCTTGCAGTGGGCACTTCTACCTCCAGAAGTCCCAAATCCATCAGAACCTTCGTCTTCCTCCACGAATCGTAGAAGATAGTCTGCTTGTTGTATATGACGGTGTCAGAATCCGGCCATATCATTTCTGGAAACTTCATCTCCAGTGCGACAGACAGTCTGGAAAAGAATTTTAATTTTCCTTTCCGTAAAATCTTATTCGCAGTTCCTGGAACGAACGCGAAGTCGTTGGCAGCCTCTTGAATTTGCTTGAGAAACCACCCGTGCCAGTTAAACTTCGTTCCGGCGAGACTGTCGACGATCATGGCGGTTCCGATCAGTTTCGTCTCCGACAACGTATCAAGGGATCCAACATAGCATGCGATGCTCTTCGTAAAGAGTTCGCAGATGAGATTGAACGGGTTCTTCAAGCTTTTGCGAATGTTGGCTTCCTTGAAATTCGGATCAGCTCTGGCAGTTGCAAATCGAACATACTGCACCCCGGCCGAGAGACCCAGATCTAACAGAGAGTCTCCTCCTTCTCTCTGCAAATCGAACACTTCGATAAGATCGCTCATATCCACCTCCACCGGCTTGCTGGTTTGTGGATTAGTGAATGAGGAAGTATTTTGATCCTTCCTCAAGTTCAGTAGGATTTCTCCCACTGCCTTTGCCAAAATCTTCGTCGGCACTAACGTTATGAACTTCCATAGACCGGCCGTGGTCACGGCTCTACGGAAGAATCCATTTACTTCGACGACAATAGGGCCGAGATGGGGCTCGACGTTGATGTGCTCGCCAACATTTGTCATGAACTCCTCCATTGTCTCAGTATTCTTTTTCTTGCCCATGGTGGATTTTGAAAGATTTTGAAGAAAATTTTAACAATGAAGTAGAGAGGGTTGAGACTCGTGAGTTGCAGAGTAATTGCAGATCTAACACGAGAATGGCAAATTTAGAAGGCTGTGAAAGGTTTGCAGTTCTGCCTCGTGCCATATATATAGAGTTAGATTATGGCTGACGTGGCAGGGGTAGGACGGTAATACCGCCGAAAATCCTGTAGATAGGCGGCGGACGTGCGGTGATGGATCTGACGTGTCCGGCGTCATCACAGTAAAAGTGAACCGCCATTTGCTCGGCGTCGCCACGTGGCCTTCTATGGTTGGCTTGTCGTATACGGCGTTGATCGAACGGCTCCAGATTGGGGGCTGTTGAGATTCGACAGCTGGATCTTCTCCGCCTTTTCCCGCTTCAAATTCAAGCGTGTGAACACGCGCCCGTTATTTCCGTCGTTCCTGCACCTGCATTAAATGCACAGCAGAAAGTAAAATTGCACTCGAGTGCAGACAGCTCATACTCGCTTCATGCCCGCTCGCTTCGAGTTGGGCCGCTACGCCTTGACTCGCTTGAGAGTCATTCGCTTGAGTGACTATTCTGCACTCGCTTGCGATGGCTAGCTTTGAGTGACGAAGCACTCGCTTGGCCATCTGAAGCGAATGGAATAAGAAATTGAATTTCTTTGCTTAATTTAAAATGTTTCTGACTTACATACTTCGAGGATAAACAAGAATGTTTTCCTCTTTGTATTTGTGTCAGATTCACTTTATATTTTCCACGTAGTGAGTGAAGGTTTCTAGCACGCTTCGGCTCACTTAGTGTACTTAAAATTGAAACACTTACCAGTCAATCTCACTTCGTAGGAGATTGATACCACAAATTGAAGACTTCATTAGATACCACCTGTTGAATGCCACACGTTGAGTTAGATCTTCATGGCATTCATCTTCATGGCATTCATCTTCCTCTACGAATTAGAGAGTCCTCCATCGAAGTGAATGAGGGAGAAAATGAATAAAGTACACAAGCTTACTACAACCCGAAGGGAGCATCACGTAAGTGTACTTATTCACGACGAATGGGGGATGAGTACAAGTCCTTATCTCAGAGCAGAAATGGACAGGATGACAATGAGAATGCTCTGACAAGACAATCTCGTATTTTACGCAGAAGCATGTCACCAGCCCTGCAACCTTTTGTATAAAAAGGTAAACCTTCAAGCTTTCCTGCATTCTAAAGAATGAATCTGCAGTTGGTTCGCTTTGACCCAAGCTAGGGCAAATTGAAGCAATGCAGAATTCAAGATTGCAGCATTCTTGCTCGCTTTGGAAGTAGCTTGCTCCGAGAGAAGCATTAGTTCCCCCTTAACCATATACTTAACAATTCCAATAAGTTGGTAGGGAACTTCTTCCAATACTCCACCTTTCTCCACCTAACTTCATTTTCTTCAAGCGAGTGAGTTTTGAAGTGGCTCGCTTGAGTTGGTGAAGATCCGAAGCGAGTGACGCTCATGAGAACAAGCGAACACTCCTTCGTGCATCCTGGAACTAGCATTCTTCACCAGGGTCTAATAACCCTAATTCCATGCATAGCTGGTTGAAACGAGACTCAGCTAGAGGCTTGGTGAGGATATCTGCTCGCTGGAGATCGGTATGGATTTTCTCGAGCTTGATATCCTTCTTCTCGACATGATCACGGATAAAATGGTGTCGAATTTCCACATGCTTGCACCTGGTGTGAAGCACTGGATTCTGCGAGATACATATGGCACTGTTGTTGTCGCAGAAGATCGGAATTTCATTCGCTTCAACTTTGTAGTCCTTCAACTGTTGACGAAGCCATAGGATTTGAGAATAGCAGCTTCCTGCGGCCATATATTCAGCTTCAGTTGTTGAAGTGGCTACGCTTGTTTGCTTCTTTGAGAACCATGAGATTAGCTTGCTTCCCAAGAACTGACATGTGCCCGACGTTGATTTCCTATCAACTCGGCAACCTCCATAGTCAGCATCGGAATATCCAGTAAGCTCCAAATTGTCCTCCGCTGGATACCACAGACCCATGTTGATAGTGCCCTTCAAATATCGAAGAATCCTTTTGGCAGCTTCAAGATGGCTGTGCTTGGGGTTGCTTTGGAATCGAGCGCAGACACCGACTGCAAAAGCAATATCTGGCCTGCTTGCAGTGAGATAGAGAAGTGATCCAATTAGGGCACGATAATCTGTAGGATCTACAGATTTTCCTCCTTCGTCTGGCTCCATCTTCCAGTTGGTATTCATAGGAATCTTCACAGCTTTAGCATGTTGAACACCAAACTTCGCAAGCATATCTCGAGTGTACTTGGCCTGGTTGATGAAAATTCCATTATCCTGCTGCTTCACTTGAAGACCTAGAAAGCAGCTCATCAAGCCAATCATCGACATCTCATACTTGGTCTTCATTAGCTCTCCAAACTTCTCGCTAAGCGACTGGTTTGGTGACCCAAATATGATGTCGTCCACGTAGATCTGGACCCATAGCATATCATCTCCATGATTGATGGTGAAGAGAGTCCGATCTATCTTTCCCTTTTGGAATCCATTTTCCACTAGGAATTGAGATAATGTATCATACCAAGCTCTGGGAGCTTGCTTCAACCCATACAGGGCTTTCTTCAAGCGATACACTTTATCTCCCTGCTCGAAACCCGGTGGCTGCTCCACATACACTTCTTCCTTGAGTTCACCGTTGATGAATGCGCTCTTCACATCCATTTGATAGACCTTGAATTTCTTGGCTGCTGCATAGGCTAGAAACAATCTGATAGCTTCAAGCCGTGCTACTGGAGCGAAGGTCTCGTCAAAGTCGATTCCTTCCTCTTGGCAGTAGCCTTTGGCAACAAGTCGCGCCTTGTTCCTCACTACGTTGTGGTCCTCGTCTGTCTTGTTCTTGAACACCCACTTGGTGCCAATAACATGTTGAAACTTGGGACGATCCACGAGGTACCATACGTCGTTCCTGGTGAACTGGTTGAGCTCTTCTTGCATGGCTAACACCCAGTTGGAGTCGGCTAGGGCTTCCTCCACGCTTGATGGCTCAATGTTTGAGAGAAAGCAAGTGAACATGGCACTTTCTCCAAACACTTGACTTCTGGTCACTACACCCTTGGATGGATCTCCAATGATTTGGCTAGGTGAGTGATCCTTGAGCCACGCTCGCTTTGATCCGCCAGCTTCATCTTCATCCGCTTCCTTGTCGCTCGCTTCACCGTCTGAAGCGACTGGATTGGGTGCTTGGTCTGCACTAGCTTCAGGAATCTTGGGGGCAGCTTCGACTTCTCCTTTGGGATCCTGCTCGCTTGAGTCCTTGATCTCATCATCTTCATCAAGCACGTCCCAAGTGAGTTGATTTGAGGATTCCTTGCTTTGATCCTTTTCATTCGCTTGGGCCTGTTCCTGTGGAAGACTTAAAGAAGATTCATCAAATACGACATGGGGTGATTCTTCCACAATTAGGGTTTTACAGTTGAATACTCTGTAGGCTTTGCTAGATGTAGAGTATCCTAAGAATACTCCTTCATCTGCTTTGCTTTCAAAGGCTTTCAACTGTGACTTCCCATTGTTGTGAATGAAGACCCTACAACCAAAAATATGGAAATAAGATATGTTAGGAATTCTCCCTGTCCATATTTCATATGGTGTTTTGTCGTGCCGTTTGTTGAGAAGCGTCCGATTCTGTGTGTAGCACGCCGTGTTGGCAGCTTCAGCCCAATACTTCATCGGAAGCTTCGAGTCAGCAATCATGGTGCGGACGGCTTCTTTGATGATTCGATTCCTTCTTTCAGCAACTCCATTCTGCTGAGGAGTGCGTGCTGAAGAAGTTTGATGTGCTATGCCATGCTCCGTGCAGTACGCTTCAATTGTAGAGTTCAGGAACTCTGTGCCTTTGTCGGAGCGAATGGTCACGATAGCTTGATTCTTTTCCACCGCCAATCGCTTGAGTAGTTGTGGCAGTTTGGTCAGTGTCTCCTTCTTACTGAATAGGAATACAACCCAAGTGTAGCGAGAGAAATCGTCGACTACAACTAGAGTGTACTTCCTTCCATTTACACTAACTGGAGTAACTGGACCAAACAGATCCATGTGAAGCAGCTCGAGCACTCGCTTTGATGAAGCTTCTTCGAGACTAGCGAAGTGCTTCTTCGTCTGCTTCCCTCGTTGGCATGGTGAGCATGGATGGTCTTTGATGAAGACTTCATTCGGTATGCCTTGCACCAAACCTTTTCGAGCTAAGCGATTGATAGCTTTGAAATTGAGGTGGTTCAAGCGTCTGTGCCATAGCCATCCAATTTCTGTAGCACTTCTTGCAACTAGACAAGTTTCCTCCTTGCAGCTGTCCCATTGTGCTATGTAGACATTCCTTTGTCTAACTCCAGTGAGCACAATCTGGGATGTGAGTTTGCTCTTCACAATGCACTTGTTGGAGATGAACTCCACCCTGTACCCTTTATCACAAAACTGTGAAATAGATAACAGGTTGTGCTTGAGTCCTTCCACATAGGAGACTTCTTCAATTGTGAGCTTTCCAATTTTCAGTGCGCCGTATCCCCTGGTGCTTCCTCGAGAGTTGTCACCAAAGGTTACGTGTGGACCCTTCTTCTCTATGTAGTTGTGAAGTAGAGCTTTCATGCCAGTCATGTGTCTTGAACATCCACTGTCCAAGTACCAAACTAGTTGACCGTCACTTGGCATGGGATCCACGGCGCTCACCTGCAATTAGACAGATTTTGGTACCCAAATCAGTTTGGGTCCTTGCAGGTTAGTTCCCTTAGGTACCCACACTTGCTTTACTCTCTTTTGAGATGAAGCTTGTGTCTTGGGCTTCTCGACCTTCGAAAACTTGGTGTACTGCCTTTAAGCAGCTTCACACGTGCAACAGTGTGTGCAAGAGGGGTAGCGGCTCGCTTCAGACCTACCTACGCTCTTCCCATTTTGCTTATATCCTGAAGCGACTCGCTTCGGATTAGCTCTGGGTTTAGAGACTAACTTAGGGTTTTTAGTCTGTCGAAGCGGCTCGCTTGGTTTCCTTGAAGCGGTCCAACTAGGGTTTCGACCCTGACTCGCTTGAGAAACCCTGGGAATCTGAAGCGACCCAGTGGAAGCTTCAAAATCTTCCCCCTCAATGTTAGTCCGGTTGGACCATCTCCAGTCCGGATAACGTGACACATAGACATTACTCCTCTTTTTAGGAGGTAGATCCTTTGTCTCTCGTGTCTTGGCTTGAGATTTAGAAGCTTCAACAGTTTTCCCTTTACCCTTGGGTTGGTAAGACTTAGCATGTTGAGTGCTAGGGACTGTTGAACTTTGCTTGCCCTTAGGGTCTGCCCTTAAAGATATAGACATCTTCATTGGCTTCCTTTTAGGGTTCTCAGCCACTTTGCCTTTATCCTTGTTGGTGGTGGCTTTGGATGCAGTGGGCAATTCCAAAGTGACTGATGGTGTAGTGTGTGATGCACCAACAAAGACAGTCGGCTTGGGAGGTCCACCCTCATATCCAAGGCCAGCTTTCCTACCAAAAGGCAGAAGCGAGCCCTCTAGTGCCTGCCTTGCATATGATGCTTTGTTCAAGTTGGCAACTAGAGTGGACTGGGTTTCATACCTTCCCTCCAAGCTTTGATGTCTAGCGAAGAGATCCTCGAACTTACTAGTCATAGCCCTTAAATTAAGTTTGACTTCGTCAAGCTCACGGGCTAGCTTTCGGTTCTCCTTCTCGCTTCGAGACAGAGCTTGTTTTACCACTTCGTGGTCGCTTGACAATTTTTGGTGCTTGTCAAACAACTCACTCCATGTATAGGATTGCTCTTCCTCATTGACAGTGTGTGTTAGTGTAATTGAAGTGATTGAAGGATAGAAGAATACCTCTCCTGTTTCTTCATCGGTGAGTGCCATAAATCCAAGATCCTCACCATCACTGGAATTTGGATCGGTGAATGCATCTGAGTCGCTTGGTGGATCTTCAGTTGTAGCGACCGGCACTTCACTTGCTACGAGCGCTCGCCTTGGGGCATCCATCTTGGCCTTCAATTCTTCGTGCTCTTTGGCACTTAGCTTTGGGCAATCGGATTTGTAGTGGCCCATCTTATGGCAGTGGTAACACTCCACTTCCATCATGTCGCGCGGGATCGGCTTGGTCGTCTCTTCTCTCTTTCCTTTTCCTTCTCGAGCATCAGTGCTCCTCCCTTTGTACTGCTTGTAGAATCTTTTATACTTGCCCACTCGAGAGTTCATCTTGTTGAAGTTCTTGGATAAGAATGCAATGTGTTCTTCCAATTCTTCTCTCGTCTTCTTGGCTAGCGACTGCTCGCTTGGCCCTTCGGCAGCTTTGAATGCTACTCCTTTTGACGTAGTGGGCGCTTCATCCTCGTCATCGAGGCTCATTCGATTCAGATCAAACTCGTGAGCTTTGAGCTCGGAGAACAGCACTTCTGGCGTGAGCTTCGTTAGATCCTTGGTAGCTAGATATAGCTCCTTCATGGTCTGCCACTTCCTTGTGAGAGCACGGACTATTTTCAGATTTACTTCCTTGTCTGTGAGTTCCTTCCCAAGCGAGTTGAGAGTTGCAGTAATGTTGGTAACTCTCAGCTCGAAGGCGTCGATGGACTCTCCTGACTTCATCACCAAATTTTCAAACTCCCGCATCTGAACGGCGAGCTTGTTCTCCTTGATTTTGTCTGTGCCTTGAGAAATGAGGGCTAGGGTTTCCCACATTTCCTTTGCCGTTGCACATTTCCTTATTCGTGGTAGATAGGCGTCCGACACGGTGCTCTGCATCGTGTGGCGTGCAATCTTGTCGAGGTTGGCAACTTTGAAGTCATTTGGAGTATACTCGTCCTTATCCTTCTCCACGTACTGTTGTCGAACATGGGCTGGACGACCTTCAGCGGCTGGAACCTCCACAGATATGGCTTTCTTGATTTCGATTGGTCCGTCTTCAATGACTTCCCACATCCGGTCGTGGATTGAGCATAGGAAGCTCTCGACTCGGAAACTCCATATCTCGTATCCTTCGATCGAGAACTGTGGAAGATTTGATGCACTGTATGTAGACATAGCAAACTATCAGTAGTAAATGCAATATGCGTGGGTGAGGTTTTGATGCACTTAGGAAATAGGATCCGGTTCAGTGAGACAACGTGAAGCGAGTGGGGACTTGCTTCGGATATGCAAAGCAGAGGCTCGAAAGAACCTGGCTCTGATACCACTTGTTGGTCCCGGTTTGCTATAGGAAAAATACGTAGAGGGGGGGGGGGGGGTGAATACGTATTTTGAAGTTTTTCAACTTCAATTCCTTAACTCAGAGTATAAAGTAAAGTGCTCTTTGGAAATACTAAGACCTAGCCGAGGGCTAGATCGAAAGCAATCACGAATCTCTTGACCTAAGCTTAGAGCTTGATCAAGAGTGAGACTTTACTCTTTGTGCGGAATTTGGTGAGCTATAATCTTTCCTAAGTAATTGAAAATCCAAGTTAAGTTTGTTTATATGCACGTGCAATGGATAATCGAATACTGTAAAGAGATTAAGGTAAGAGAGATACGACACAGAGATTTATAGTGGTTCGGAGATAACGCTCCTACGTCCACTTTGTTGCACGACGGCAACTGTTCTTTTCACTCAAGAACTTGAAGGTTACGGGTCCTTCAAAAACCTGGTCGGGATCGGGCTTCACTTGCCTAGATCAAACGACAGACGTAGTGATTGCGGGTTCACTACACAAACCTAACAAAGACTGGAAGCTTCACTCGCTTCAGTCAGACAGACAGGGAGATTACGGGCTCTCCTTACAGCCTAGCTTCGATCGAGCTTTACACAAACGATGTAAGTGTAAGCTTGGATCTCAACTCTACGATCGAGGCTTCTTCAATCGATGAAAGAAGGGCCTTAGATCTGAACAACCTAACGACGACACTCAAAAACCTAACAGACAGAGTTTAGGGTTTTTGGTTGACGAAACACACTATGAAGAGCTCTTTACAATAAGTGCAAAGATGGCTAGAGCTCTTCTTCTAAGCTTGGATATGGAATGGGCTTAGACTCTAAGTGTGAAGGTTGTGAAGACGAGTTCCGATGAACTGGAAACTCGGAGAACACTGGAAAACAAAGACTCGAAGATTGCTATGAAAGCTGGGAGTGTTTGTTTACTGTATGCGCTCGAATGCTCAAGTAGTGTTCTACTCTTCTTCGTCTTCATCCTTCACTATTTATAGGCGGAGGGTTGGCTGAGATCCGTTACTTGGTTGGTGGCCTTGTCCCTCCTCCTCTCGACAGTACTTGCGTAGGCAGTAGCTTTTGCAGACGCGCAGTTTTGGCATTTTGCCAAAATTGGCTAACTTCCAAGTGTAACAGTAACTGGAGCGACCCAGTACTGTTGCGGCGCCTTTGTCGGCCTGGCAGTCAACTCCTCTGCTCCTCTCCGCTTTCGACACGTGGAGATCTCGTAATTAATGCGGAGATCTCCAGTTGACTGGAGTTCAAATTCGGAGAGGGAATTTGTGCTGTCGCTTTCTGGTAGGTAGTGGCTCGCTTCGCTTTGAAGTTGTAGTGGCCGCTCTGAAGTGAGTCGCTTCACAGTCAAATTTGTAGTGAGTCACTTGAGAAATAAATTTCCCGTGACGCTACTAAATTAAGTGTTGACTCGTGTTGACTCGCTTCGGCTTTTCTTTGTAGCGCACGCTTCGCTTTGCTTTAGTGGGTTCACTTGATTCTACTGTAGCGCTCGCTTCGCTTCGCTTTGGCAGACTCACTTTGAATCTACTGTAGCGCTCGCTTCGCTTCGCTTTGCTTTGAACTGTAGCGCTCGCTTCGCTTCGTAATTCTTCGGCACGCTTCACTTCGATTTGCTTGACCTGCTTCGCTTTGGAAAACACACTCAAGTGAGTGCCCTTCACTAGAACTTTTGAAGCCTAATCTAAGCAAAATAAAGGAGCCATCCTAACAGTGTAGGCTTAGAAAAATTCTAACCTATAAACTACATCAAAATGGGTCGCTTGGGAATAGGACGCTTGGGGTTTTGGGATCTAATCAAAACAAATGACTTCATTTATCAAATGTCCCATGTAGTTCCCCCTTAACAATTTAGTCCTTAACAATTCCCAACACTCTTCTGCTTGCTTTCCTTTCTTCTCCAGCAAGCTTTCCTTCTCCTCCACTAGTCTCTCCTTCTCCTCAACAACTTTCTCCAACTCAGTCTTCTTTTTGTCAAAATCTGCACGCAGATTATTGACCTCCAACACCTTCGAGACAAGCTCCGCATCCTTCTTGGTGATCTCACTCTGCAGATTAGAGATCACCACCTCCTTCACCTCCACCTCAGCTTCATGTTCCTTGATCAACTGGAGTTCACGCTGTGAAGGCTCACGTTCTGGGATGGGCGCATCAGGGTACTCCTTCTTCACCCTTGCGTCAAGCACATCCCAGTAGTTGACCTCGTTGATGAAGGTGTAGAATCCATCAACTCCGACAAACGTGAGAGCCTCTATCTCCTTAGCTTCGATCACTTCCTCCTTCATTGCTCTGCGCAGATTGAAGATTTTGTAGTACTCTGTTCCTCTGTACGTGATGTACGTGAGGAAGTCTACAGCGCTGGTGAAGAAGTCGTCTGACATCTTCAAGGACGGGTAGCGATCATGGATGATCTCGGCCGCTTGCTCTCGATCCTTAACATATCGTTCGAGGATCTTCTCTTCCTCGGTCGGAGATTGGGGAGTTCCAGGGATGGCAAAGGGGATGGTTTCGGCTGATTTGGCTGTTTGGGCGGTATCAGCGCTTTCGGCTGATGAGGACTGTGAATTGGGGGTGGAAGCTTCAGTAGCTTCGGGTTGGTTGGTTTCTGTTTGAGGATTGAGTGGGGCGGAGAAGTTTTTAGGCATCGGTGAGGTCCGTGCCTAGAAATGGAATATTTGGAATCTGGAAGGATGAAGATGATTCTTGTGGTGAGGTAGGAATTTGAGTGGTTGGAATGGTGGTGGTTGGTTGAATTTGGATTTGGGTAGGAGGTGTTTGGACTTTGGATGGTGAGGGTTGGGGTGGCTCTTTTTCCGGTGGGGGTTGGGGTTGTTCTTCTTCAACTATCTTCACGAGCGGCTGCTCCTCAGCCTCGCTCGTTTCAATTATTGTGGTAACGCTTCTCAATCTCTGAGGTCGCTTTGACCTCGCTTTCCTTGATACTCGCTTCGATGATGAAGGAGCTTGAACTTCTTCCTCCGCCTCGCTACAGGATTCAGCGACTGGAGCGGAAGGAAGGACTATTACATTGACGCAGTCCCGGTCCATTGGGAGCTTCTCAACTTTCCATGAATCAAAATAGAGAGTGTTTTTCTTGTACGGTGCCGTCTCCCTCTTGCCTGACCACCGCATGTTTTCGAACAGCGTCTCCAGAGCGTAGGAGATTCTGGAGAAAAACTTCAACTTTCCCTTTCGAACGATCTCACTGGTACTTCCCTGTTCATACTTGAAGTCTGCCGCAACTTCGTGAATTTGGTTGATGAACCAGCGGTGCCAGTTGAAGCTTGTCCCTGTCAAGCTATCAATAATGACAGAAGTGGCGTAGATTTTGGTGTCTGACAGTTGGCTCAGCGAACCAACTCCACACAGTACAGTCTTCGTGTACAGTTCGCAGATCAAGTTGAACGGACCCTTTAAATCGTTCCTGATGTTACTTAACTTTGGATTCCCAAACTTACTCCTCTTCGTTTGGCAAAACGAGCATACTCCACTTGGGTAGACATACCCAGTTCTGATAGTGACACCGGTCCGACCATTGGCAGAACACGCTGGCTATTCTGCTTAGCTCGATCTCCACCACTGTTCCTCTCTGTGGATGAGTGAAGGTTGACGATTCTTCTCCTTCCTTGAGATTCAAGAGAATCTCGGCAACGGCTTTGGCCAGAATCTGCTTTGGCTTCGCCGTTACAAACTTCCACAGGCCGGCCGTGGTCACAGCCCTGCGGAAGAATCCGTTTTCAGTCACCACATCTTCATCAAGATGTGGTTCCACATTGATGTTATCATTGAGGGTTCGCGGAAAATCCTCCATCGTTTCGGTCTTTTCCTTCTTGCCCATGGTATATGTGTAGAAGGATTTGAGAAAAGTTTGAGATTTTGAGGGGTTTTAGACTTGTGAATTTGCAGAGGTGCAGAGATTTCACGAAAATGGCAGTTTTTGAGACTTGTAAATTTTTCTGCAGTCCTTCGGTTTACATATATATAGGAGAAGGGTTCGGCTGACGAGGCAGGGGCAAGACAGTAATATCTTCGAAGATCCTGTGCGGAGGCGGCTAACTCTCGGTGATGGATCTGATGTGTCCGGCGTCATCACAGGAAAAGTGAACCGTCAAACTGACTTGGCGTTGCCACTTGGCAGCCTTTGATTCGTCTCTCCGATAGGCGTCAATCCTGCGGTTGAGATTTAAAAACGGTTCTGATTCAACGGCTGGATTGAGTGCGATTTTCCCGCTTTTCTCGGCTTGGCGTCCACGCGCCTGTCATTCCTCTTTCTACGCGCCACTGCATTAAATGCTAAAGTAAAAAGTGAAATTTTGCACTCGAGTGCTGACAGCTCATACGCCTCGCTTCGTATTCGCTCGCTACGAGAGTAACCGTTTGGCTTCTACTCGCTTGCGAAGTACTCGCTTGGCGTGACTGCTCCGCACTCGCTTGCGATGACTTGCTTGAGTGACGTGGCACTCGCTTCGTCATGTGTAGTGACTGGAATAAATTTTTGCTTAATTTAAAATGTTTCTGACTTACATACTTCGAGGATAAACAAGAGTGTTTTCCTCTTTGTATTTGTGTCAGATTCATTTCATATTTTCCACATAGTGAGTGAATGTTTCTATCACGCTTCAGCTCACTTAGTGTACTTAAAAATTGAAATGCTTACCAGTCAATCTCACTTCGTAGGAGATTGATACCACTTATTGAAGACATCATTTGATTTGAACTTCAAGTTGTTGAATCCACTTGTTGATGAATGCATTCGCTTTGAAGCTTGTTGATATCACGTGTAGAGTACTTCATCTTCATGGCATTCATCTTCCTCTACGAATTAGAGAGTCCTCCATCGAAGTGAATGGGGGAGGAAATGAATATAGTACACAAGCTTACTACAACCCAGAGGGGAGCTTCACGTAAGTGTACATATTCACGACGAATGGGGGATGAGTACAAGTCCTTATCTCAGAGCAGAAATGGACAGGATGACAATGAGAATGCTCTGACAAGACAATCTCGTATTTTACGTAGAAGCATGTCACCAGCCCTGCAACCTTTTGAAGAAAAAGGTAACCCTTCAAGCTTCCTCCTACAAGCTACAGAATGAACTTGCAATCGACTCGCTTGACCCAAGCTAGGGTTAATTGAAGCGATGCAAAATTCAAAATGGTGGAGGAATGAATAGACATCCGGCAGCTCAACACAATGAAGAGTGAGTAAGGAATGGATGTTTATCCACGATGAAGGAGATGAGAAGACTTGCTCCTCTTCGGCGGAAAGATGGGAAGCGGACACAAGGTCTTGGTGCCAGCCCTGCCTAAGCTTTCACCATTTTTACGTGGGGAGGCCCGATACAAGACCCCACAACCGTTACTAGAAACGGCACTTGCGAGTGTTTATACCCACTCGCTAGGAATCCTAGGCTAGGTAGCAGCTTTCCTTGCTCGCTTTGGAAGTAGCCTGCTCCGAGAGCAAACAATAGTTCCCACTTAACCAATAGCTTAACAATTCCTGTAAGCGGGTAGGGAACGTCTTCCAATACTCCACCTTACTCCACCTTATTTCTCCTTCAAGCGAGTGAGATTTTGAAGTGACTCGCTTGAGTTGGTGAAGATCCGAAGCGAGTGACGCTACGAAAAACTAGCGACCACTCCTTCGTGCATCCTGGATCTAGCACTCTTCACCAGGGTCTAATAACCCTAATTCCATGCATAGCTGATTGAAACGAGACTCAGCTAGAGGCTTGGTGAGGATATCTGCTCACTGGAGATCGGTATGAATTTTCTCGAGCTTGATATCCTTCTTCTCGACATGATCACGAATGAAGTGATGTCGGATTTCCACGTGCTTGCATCTGGTGTGTAGCACTGGATTTTGAGAGATGCAGATCGCACTGTTGTTGTCGCAGAATATTGGAATTTCATTTGCTTCAACATTGTAGTCCTTCAACTGCTGACGAAGCCATAGAATTTGGGAACAACAGCTTCCAGCGGCCATATATTCGGCTTCAGTCGTTGAAGTAGCTACACTCGTCTGCTTCTTCGAAAACCATGAGATCAGCTTGATTCCCAAGAACTGACAAGTGCCCGAAGTTGACTTCCTATCAATTCGGCATCCTCCATAGTCAGCGTCTGAATATCTAGTGAGCTCCAAATTGTCCTCCGTTGGATACCACAGCCCCATATTGACAGTGCCCTTCAAATATCGAAGAATTCTCTTGGCAGCTTCAAGATGGCTGTGCTTGGGGTTGCTTTGGAAGCGAGCACAGACTCCAACTACAAAAGCTATATCCGGCCTACTTGCAGTGAGATATAGAAGGGATCCGATCAAGGCTCGGTAGTCTGTAGCATCCACAGACTTCCCATCTATGTCTGGCCCCATCTTCCAGTTCGTGTTCATTGGAATCTTTACAGCTTTGGCATGCTGAACACCGAACTTGGCAAGCATATCTCGAGTATACTTAGCTTGATTGATGAAGATTCCATCATCCTGCTGCTTCACTTGAAGACCTAGAAAGCAGCTCATCAAGCCAATCATCGACATCTCATATTTGGTCTTCATAAGCTCTCCAAACTTCTCCTTTGGGATTTTGCTCGCTTGAGTCTTTGATCTCATCATCTTCATCGAGCATGTCCCAAGTGAGTGGATTTGAGGGTTCCTTGCTTTGATTCTTTTCATTTGCTTGAGCCTGTTCCTGTGGAAGACTTAAAGAAGATTCATCAAATACGACATGGGGTGATTCCTCCACGATTAGGGTTTTACAGTTGAACACCCTGTAGGCTTTGCTTGATGTAGAATATCCTAAGAATATTCCTTCATCATCTTTGCTTTCAAAGGCTTTCAACTGCGACTTCCCATTGTCATGGATGAAGACCCTACAACCAAAAATATGGAAATAAGATATGTTAGGAATTCTCCCTGTCCATATTTCATATGGTGTCTTGTCGTGCCGTTTGCAGAGAAGCGTTCGATTCTGCGTGTAGCATGCTGTATTGGCAGCTTCAGCCCAATACTTCATCGGAAGCTTCGAGTCTGCAAAGTGCGAACGGCTTCTTTGATGATTCGATTCCTTCATTCAGCAACTCCATTCTGCTGAGGTGTGCGTGCTGAGGATGTTTGATGTGCTATGCCATGCTCCGTGCAGTAAGCTTCAATGGTAAAGTTCAAGAACTCTGTGCCTTTGTCGGAGCGGATGGTTATAATAGATTGATTCTTCACCACAGCCAATCGCTTGAGCAGTTGTGGCAGCTTGGTCAGTGTCTCCTTCTTGCTGAAGAGAAATACAACCCAAGTGTAGCGAGAGAAGTCGTCGACTACAACTAAAGTGTACTTCCTTCCATTCACACTAACTGGAGTGACTGGACCAAACAGATCCATGTGAAGCAGCTCGAGCACTCGCTTTGATGAAGCTTCTTCGAGACTGGCGAAGTGCTTCTTCGTCTGCTTCCCTCGTTGGCATGGTGAGCATGGATGGTCTTTGATGAAGACTTCATTTGGTATGCCTTGCACCAAACCTTTTCGAGCTAAGCGATTGATGGCTTTGAAGTTGAGATGGTTCAAGCGTCTGTGCCATAGCCATCCTATTTCTGTAGCACTCCTTGCTACTAAGCACGTCTCCTCTTTGCAGCTATCCCATTGTGCTATATAGACGTTCCTTTGTCTAATTCCAGTGAGCACAATCTGGGATGTGAGCTTGCTTTTCACTATGCACTTGTTGGAAATGAATTCCACCTTGTATCCCTTGTCACAGAATTGTGAAATGGATAACAAGTTGTGCTTAAGTCCTTCCACGTAGGAAACTTCTTCAATCGTGAGCTTTCCAACTTTCAGTGCGCCGTACCCTTTGGTGCTTCCTCGAGAGTTATCACCAAAAGTGACGTGTGGACCCTTCTTCTCTATGTAGTCGTGGAGTAGAGCTCTCATGCCGGTCATGTGTCTTGAACATCCACTGTCCAAGTACCAGATTTGTTGACCCTCACTTGGCATGGGATCCACGGAGCTCACCTGCAATTAGACAGATTTTGGTACCCAAATCAGTTTGGGTCCTTGTAGGTTAGTTCCCTTAGGTACCCACACTTGCTTCACTCTCTTTTGAGATGAAGTTTGTGTCTTGGGTTTCTCGACCTTCGAAAACTGTGACTTCTGCCTTAAAGCAGCTTCACATGTGCAGCAGTGTGTGCAAGAGGGGTAGCGGCTCGCTTCAGGCATACCCATGCTCTTACCCTTTGGCCTGTATCCTGAAGCGGCTCGCTTCAGATTAGCTAGGGGCTTAGAGACTGACTTAGGTTTTACAGTCTGTCGAAGCGGCTCGCTAGGTTTTCTCGAAGCGGTCCAACTAGGGTTTTGACCCCGACTCACTTGAGTAACCTTGGGAGTTCGAAGCGGCCTCTTTGGTTCTTCGAATTCTTCCCCCTCAACTAGTCCGGTTGGACCATCTCCAGTCCGTATAACATGACACATAGACATTACTCCTTTTCTTAAAAGGAAGATCCTTTGTCTCTCGTGTCTTGGCTTGAGACTTAGAAGCTTCAACATTTTTCCCATTACCCTTTGATTGGTAAGCTTTAGCAGTTTGAGTGCTAGGGAATGTTGAATTTTGCTTGCCCTTAGTTTTCGCCCTTAAAGATATAGACATCTTCATTGGCTTCCTTTTAGGGTTCTCAGCCACTTTGCCTTTGTCTTTGTTAGTGGTCGCTTTGGATGCAGTGGGCATTTCCAAAGTGACTGATGGTGTGGTGTTTGAAGCACCAACAAAGACAGTAGGCTTGGAAGGTCCTCCCTCATATCCGAGTCCTCCCTTTCTACCAAAAGGTAGAAGTGAGCTCTCTAGTGCCTGCCTAGCATATGAGGCTTTGTTCAAGTTGGCAACTAGCGCGGATTGGGTTTCATACCTTTCTTGCAAGTTTTGATGTCTAGCGAAGAGATCCTCGAACTTACTAGTCATAGCCCTTAGATTAAGTTTGACTTGGTCAAGCTCAGTGGCTAGCTTTCGGTTCTCCTTCTCGCTTTGAGACATAGCTTGCTTCAACACTTCGTGGTCGCTTGACAGTTTAATGTGCTTGTCAAGCAACTCACTCCATGTCGAGGAATTTGCTTCCTCTTGGTGAGTGTGTGCGAGTGTAATTGAACTAGGTGAGGGATAGATAAATACCTCTCCGGTCTCTTCGTCGGTGAGCGCCATGAGTCCAAGATCTTCACCCTCACTGGAGTTGGGATCTGTGAATGCATCGGAGTCGCTTGCTGGTTCTTCAGTTGAAGCGACTGGCACTTCACTTGCTACGAGCGCTCGTCTTGGAGCATCCCTCTTTGCTTCCAGTTCCTCTCGCTCCTTCGCACTCAGCTTTGGGCAATCGGATTTGTAGTGGCCCATCTTGTGGCAGTGATAGCATTCCACTTCCATCATGTCCCTTGAGATCGGCTTGGTCATCTCTTCTCTCTTCCCTTTTCCTTCTCGAGCATCAGTGCTCCTCCCTTTGTATTGCTTGTAGAATCTTTTGTATTTGCCCACTCGAGAGTTCATTTTGTTGAAGTTCTTGGACAAGAACGCAATGTGTTCTTCCAACTCTTCCCTCGTCATCTTGGCTAGCGAATTCTCGCTTGGCCCTTCAGCAGCTTTGAAAGCTACACCCTTTGACGTCGTGGGAGCTTCATCCTCTTCATCGAGATTCATCCGATTCAAATCGAATTCATGAGCTTTGAGTTCGGAGAACAGAATCTCCGGTGTGAGCTTTGAAAGATCCTTGGTAGCTAGGTACAGTTCCTTCATTGTCTGCCACTTCCTTGTGAGAGCTCGGACAATCTTCATGTTGACTTTCTTATCTGTGAGTTCCTTCCCAAGTGAGTTGATAGTTGCAATGATGTTGGTGACTCTCAGCTCGAAGGCGTCGATGGACTCTCCCGGCTTCATTATCAGGCTTTCAAACTCCCGCATCTGAACGGCGAGCTTGTTCTCCTTGATTTTGTCTGTGCCTTGAGAAATGAGGGCTAGAGTTTCCCACATTTCGTTCGCCGTCGCACACTTCCTGATCCTAGGAAGGTAGGCATCCGATACGGTGCTCTGCATCGTGTGGCGTGCAATCTTGTCGAGGTTGGCGACTTTGAAGTCATTCGGAGTGTACTCATCTTTGTCCTTCTCTACGTACGTTTGTCGAACATGAGCTTCGCGTCCTTCAGCAGCTGGGACGTTCACTGATATGGCTTTCTTGATTTCGATTGGTCCGTCCTCTATGACTTCCCACATCCGGTCGTGGATGGAGCATAGGAAGCTCTCGACTCGGAAACTCCATGTCTCGTATCCTTCGATCGAGAACTGTGGAAGATTTGATGCGCTGTATGTAGACATAGCAAACTATTAGCAGTTTATGCAATATGCGTGGGTGAGGTTTTGATGCACTTAGGCAAATAGGATCCGGTTCAGTGAGACAACGTGAAGCGAGTGGGGGCTCGCTTCAGGTATGCAAAGCAGAAGCTCGAAAGAACCTGGCTCTGATACCACTTGTTGGTCCCGGTTTGTTAATAGGGAAATACGTAGAGGGGGGGGGGGGTGAATACGTATTTCAAGTTTTTCAACTTTTTCCCTTTAACTCAGAGTGACAAGTAAAGAGCTCGCTTGAAACTTAAGACCTAGCTGAAGCTAGATCTACAGTACGTAGCTTGCCTACTTGACCGAAGTAAGAACTCGATCAAGTGGGAGTCTTTACTCGTGTATGCGGAAATTCGGTGAGCTAAAATCTTTCCTAAGTAATTAAAAATCCAAGTTCGTTTGTTTAGATGCACGTGCAATGGATAATCAAATACTGTAAAGAGATAAGGGTTAGAGATATATACGACATAGAGATTTATAATGGTTCGGAGATAAAGCTCCTACGTCCACTTGTTGCACGACGGCAACTGTTCTCTTCACTCAAGAACTTGAAGATTTCGGGCTCTTCAAAAGCCTGGTCAAGATCGGGCTTCACTTGCCTGGATCCGACGACAGACGTAGTGATTGCGGGTTCACTACACAAACCTAGACAAGACTGGAAGCTTCACTTGCTTCAGTCAAAACACAGACAGGGAGATTACGGGCTCTCCTTACAGCCTAGCTTCGATCGAGCTTCACACAAACGGTGTAGGTGCAAGCTTGGATCTAAACTCTATGATCGAGACTTCTTCAATCGATGAAAGAAGAGTCTTGGATCGAGACAACCTCACGACAACACTCAAAAACCTAACAGACAAAAGTTTGGGTTTTTGGTTGTAGAACACACTATGAAGAGCTCTTTACAGTAGATGCAAAGTAGGCTAGAGCTCTTCTTCTAAGCTTGGATATTTGAAGTGAGCTTAGACTCTAAGTGTGAAGGTTGTGATGACGAGTTTCGATGAACTGGAAACTCGGAGAACACTTGGAAACAAAGACTCGAAGATTTGCTCATAGGCTTGGGAGTGTTTGTTTGTTGTATGCGCTCGAATGCTCAAGTAGTGTTCTACACTTCTTCGTCTTCATCCTTCACTATTTATAGGCGGAGGGTTAGCCGAGATCCGTTGCTTGGTTGGTGGCCTTGTCCCTCCTCCTCTCGACATGAGTACTTTGCGCAGGCAGTTGCTTTTGCAGGAGCGCAGTTTGTCTCTTTGCCAAAAACGGCTAAGTTACAAGACCAACAGTAACTGGAGCGAGCCAGTACTGTAGCGGCGCCCTGTCGGCCTGGCAGTCAACTCCTTTGCTCCTCTCCGCGTTCGACACGTGGAGATCTCGTAATAAATGCGGAGATCTCCAGTTGACTGGAGTTCAAATTCGGAGCTGGAATTGTGCTGTCGCTTTCTGGTAGGTAGTGGCTCGCTTCGCTTTTGAAGTTGTAGCGGCCGCTTCGAAGTGAGTCCCTTCCGGGTCAATTTGTAGTGAGTCACTTGGGAAATGAGGTTCCGAAGTGACCGCTTTAAATGTTGACCATCGTTGACTCGCTTCGGCTTTTCTTTGTTGCGCTCGCTTCGCTTTGCTTTAGTGGACTCGCTTTGATTCCACTGTAGCGCTCGCTACGCTTTACTAGCTTCGGTAAGCTTCGCTTCGCCTGGAAAACACACTCAAGTGAGTGGCCTTCACTTGAACTTTTGAAGCCTATAATCTAAGCAAAATAAAGCCATCCTAATAGTATAGGCTTAGAAAAATTCTAACCTATTTTCTACATCAAGGTGGGTCGCTTGGAAACAGGACATTTGGGGTTTTGGGATCAAATCAAAACAAATTTACTTCATTGTAAAAATGTCCCATGCAGTTCCCCCTTAACAATTTGGTCCTTAACAATTCCCAACATCTGATAATGAAGCCAGGAGAGTCCATCGACGCCTTCGAGCTGAGAGTTACCAACATCATTGCAACTCTCAACTCACTTGGGAAGGAACTCACAGACAAGGAAGTCAACCTGAAGATTGTCCGAGCTCTCACGAGGAAGTGGCAAACTATGAAGGAGCTGTACCTAGCTACCAAAGATCTATCGAAGCTCACACCGGAGATTCTGTTCTCTGAACTCAAAGCTCATGAATTCGATCTGAATCGGATGAACCTCGACGAAGAGGATGAAGCTCCCACGACGTCAAAGGGTGTAGCTTTCAAAGCTGCTGAAGGGCCAAGTGACCAGTCGCTAGCCAAGATGACGAGGGAAGAGTTGGAAGAACATGTTGCGTTCTTATCTAAGAACTTCAACAAAATGAACTCTCGAGTGGGCAAGTACAAAAGATTCTACAAGCAGTACAAAGGGAGGAGAACTGATGCTCGAGAAGGAAAAGGGAAGAGAGAAGAGACGACCAAGCCGATCTCAAGGGACATAATGGAAGTGGAATGCTACCACTGTCACAAGATGGGCCACTACAAATCCGATTGCCCGAAGCTGAGTGTAAAGGAGCGAGAGGAACTGAGAGCAAAGAGGGATGCTCCGAGGAGAGCGCTCGTAGCGAGTGAAATGCCGGTCGCTTCAACTGAAGAAGTCTCAAGCGACTCAGATGCATTCACAGATCCCAACTCCAGTGAAGGAGAGGATCTTGGGCTCATGGCGCTCACCGACGAAGAGACCGGAGAGGTATTCATCTATCCCTCACCTAATCCAATTACACTCGCACACACTCACCAAGAGGAAATGAATTCCTCGACATTGAGTGAGTTGCTTGACAAGCATATCAAATTGTCAAGCGACCACGAAGTGTTGAAACAATCTTTGTCTCAAAGCGAGAAGGAGAACCGAAAGCTAGCCACTGAGCTTGACCAAGTCAAACTTAACTTAAGGGCTATGACTAGTAAGTTCGAGGATCTCTTCGCGAGACATCAAAGCTTGGAAGGAAGGTATGAAACCCAGTCCGCTCTAGTTGCCAACTTGAACAAAGCTTCATATGCTAGGCAAGCACTAGAGAGCTCACTTCTACCTTTTGGTAGAAAGGGAGGACTCGGATATGAGGGTGGACCTTCCAAGCCGACTGTCTTTGTTGGTGCTTCTCACACGACACCATCAGTCACTTTGGAAATGCCCACTGCATCCAAAGCGACCACCAACAAGGATAAAGGCCAAATGGCTGAGAACCCTAAGAAGAAGCCAATGAAGATGTCTATATCTTCAAGGGCAGAAACTATGGGCAAGCAGAGACCAACTGTTCCTAGCACTTACAATGCTAAAGCTTACCAATCCAAAGGTAAAGGGAAACCAGTTGTAGCTTCTAAGTCTCAGGCCAAGACACCAGAGACAATGGATCTCCCTTTCAAGAAAAGGAGTAATGTCTATGTGTCACGTTATCCGGACTGGAGATGGTCCAACCGGACTAACGTTGAGGGGGAAGAATTCGAAGCACCAAAGAGGCCACTTCGAACTCCCAAGGTAACTCAAGCGAGTCGGGGTCAAAACCCTAGTTGGACCGCTTCGAGGAAACCAAGCGAGCCGCTTCGACAGACTGTAAAACCTAAGTCAGTCTCTAAGCCTGTAGCTAATCCGAAGCGAGTCGCTTCAGGATACATGCATAAAGGAAAGAGCATAGGTAAGTCTCAAGCGAGCCGCTACCCCTCTTGCACACACTGCTGCACGTGTGAAGCTGCTTTAAGGCAGAAATCACAGTTTTCAAAGGTCGAGAAACCCAAAGCACAAGCTACCTTTCAAAAGAAAGTAAAGCAAGTGTGGGTACCTAAGGGAACTAACCTGCAAGGACCCAAACTGATTTGGGTACCAAAATCTGTCTAAATGCAGGTGAGCGCCGTGGATCCCATGCCAAGTGAGGGTCAACAAATTTGGTACTTGGACAGTGGATGTTCAAGACACATGACCGGCATGAGAGCTCTACTTCATGACTACATAGAGAAGAAGGGTCCACACTGATGGATTTGTATACTAGAAAGCAGGCCTTTTAGCTTGTATGCATGTGTTGTCCATAACCACTAACAATCTTCTATCTGATTAAGTATGAATTGTCATCCATGCATCAAACATCTATCCATTATCTCAAAGTTGTAGGCTTTATGGTGTGTTGTAGATCACAGAAGACCATAGTTGCCGGTTCCTCAAGAGATATAAAAGGGTATCACAGTTGAGACAGTTCTGGATATAACTGTCGGTTTAGGCTGTAGTATAGGCTGCATAAGTAGCTTGTCTTGGCTACTTGTCTATACTAGTACGTGCGTGTACTGATAGGATCACGGTGAGGTGTATTCTTCTATTCTGACCAGATGTAGAAAGAATCAAGACCTCGGTGACTTAAGATGAACCTTAACTCTAGTTGAGTCCTAAGGGTGTATAGTTGTGGTCTGCTTCTTTGATTTACCATGGGTGAGAGTTCAGAGTATCTGTAACTCAATAAGCTCCGTATCTTGGGAAGCAACTACAACTAGTACGACTCTTAGTGTAACTGCAACAGAGCACCATATCCTGGTAGAACAGGTTGATCACATCCCCTGAGGAATTCATTAAGGACTATCATACCAAACCCTGCAGGTGGATTAAATTCCGGTATGATGAGTAAGGTATGAATGGTACTACTCAGGAATATAAAAGAAGTTGAATAACACGAGCAGTCAGAAGCTCTAAGTTAATCAACGGATGTGGGATATCTTAAATATGGGGGTCGTTAAGTCTAATACTAGCCCTGAACTCAACAGGGGTAAAACAGGTAATTCAGTACTATTACTCTAGTGGAATGTTTTAGTACTTATGGACTAAATTATACTCTGGGCTGAGTATGGAGAATTTAGCCATTGGGAGGCCTCGGTTTTACAGCTAGTAGATCCCTGATCTGGCCCAAAAAGCTCAATAGGCCACAGTATAAGGAATAAGTGGGCCACCACTCAGTTGGGCCCAGTATGTGGCGCCAACTATGCTCATGGGCGGCCAGTCCATAAGTTGCAGGCCTGACCTGCAACTTAAGCCCAAGTGTCTCTTGGTCTCCTCTATATATACCCCTCAAGGTCTTGTTCAGACCTAATGATCAGAATAATCGAGTGCACTTAATATTCTGAACAAGAAAAAGGAGGCTAGGGTTAGAAAGAGAGAGACGGGCGGCCGAGCAGCAGTTTTCGGTGGGGATCCCGTTTCCGTGGCTGATTCCGAAGATCGTTGTCCATCCAACGTCAGAATCGAGCAGGGATACAGATCAGAAGATCTATTCGCGAGTTCTCTACTTCTTCAGGTAATCGATCTATAAACCCCCTATGATTCCGCACTAAATTCATAGGAGCATGATAGGTTTAATTCGATAGTTAGATATCCGAAATAGATCCTCGGGCGAACCGATCTTCACCGATCAGATATGGTTCCTTCAGTTGGTATCAGAGCCAAGGATCAGATTTTCGGCTCTATCTGAGTAATTATCGATTATTATGCATGTTAGATCGATTAGGATGTCGCTTTTCGTGGTGTTTGTCGTTTTTCGGGGTCGATTTGGCAATCTATGTAATTTTTGATCGCGAGATAATAAGGTGCGATCTAGAATAGGATTAGATAGATATTTCTTTTGTTTTTTGTTTGTATCTGCTGCATGGAGACGAGGAACACGAAGAACGAGGAGACGAACACCGATGGACGACCGCCGCACGCGGCGGCGCGTGAGTGACACGCGCCAGCACATGCGCGCGTGCAGCTGCCCAACGGCGCGTCTCCCTCTTCTCCGGTGATCGACGGGGCTCCAGCAGGCTGCTGGAGCCTACACGTCGTCAGGGAGGGGCGGAACAGGTCGGGAACGGCGGCGAGAAGCGCGGCAGCGCGAAGGAGAGCCGCGGCGGAACCCTAATTAGGGCTCGACGCCGCGGCAGTCATCTCCAGGCTGCATGATCGCCGGAGACGACGACCACGGAGTCCGGTGATGGACTCCACGTGGTCGCCGTCGTTGATGGTGGCAGCAGGCGGCGCCGGAGCGAGCAGCAGCGGCGGCAGAACCCGCGAGGGTTTCTGCCGCGGGTTAACGCGGCTGAAGGCGACAGCGAGGGCGGCGGAGGTAGCGTCCAGGGAGGCGGAGCACACCGGCGACATCAACACCAGCAGCAGGAGCCGCGGCGGACGTCGCCGGCGGCAGAATCGACGGCAGCAGGCGGGGGGTTTCCGCGGCGGAACCCTATTAAGGGATTCACGCCGCGAGCTTCGCCGGAGAGGGCTGCCGGCCGTGTCACCGGCAGGGATCGACGGCCAGCAGCAGCAGCGGCGCCAGGGAGGCGGAGGCGGCCGGCGGCAGGGTCTCATGCCGTCGGCTGCGGCACGGGCAGCCTTGCGCGCCCGTGCCCTAGCCCGTGGACGGGCCTAGGGTTTCCAACCCGGCCCGTTCGCGTTTACGGGCTGCCTCCAGCGTTCGGGCTCGGGCCCAGTCGCGAATTCGGGCCGTGTTAGGTTGGTTTCGGGTTCGTGGGCCCATAAGAGTGAAACGAGCGCGGTTTGGGTCTTTTCGAGAGAATCGGGTCATGTGGTGTGGGCCCAATCTCGGTTAGAGAAGCCCAATGGCAACGAAAATTAGAAAATAAATTATCTAAATAATTTATTTATTTTCGGGGAGAAACGGGAGATCAACTCGGAGGACTTATTCAAGACCGAAGCCTGTTTCGGATTTTATTATTTAATGTAATAGTTTAGACGGGTCGTCACACCACGAAAAGCGAGTTTTATTTTTGTTTTTATCTCGTTTTTCTTAAGCATGCTATGGATGCAATTTATTTATTATAGCATGTCTTGCCTGTCGAGGTGATTAAATTGCGCTTAGTCGAGCATGTTTTAGGATTGTCAATATAAGCATGTTTTAAATTTTCTGCGAGCATGGTTTATTTGCTGCGTTTAGAAAATTATGCTTAGGATTATGTGACAACGTGATCTAGCATGTCGACAACCTTTTGAAGGAAAAATACTAAGCAGATAAAAACGTTTTTGGTATAGAAAATGTTAAGACCTCCACAACTAACCTTAAGGTGAAGTTTGGTGCGAGTGTGTAAACGTCCACACGAACGTGGCTTGCACATCATATCGAACGAGTTCGCCAGACTTAGGGTTTCTTAACAAAAATGTTCTAACCAAAATGAGAAGTGGGAGCTTTTCTGAGTAAACGTCCACACTAACGTGGCTTACTCGGAATAGTAACTACGGTTTTCTCTGGAGTTGGTTTTTGAACAAAGATAGCTTAAGGAAAATAGTGCTTTTTCCAAGTTAGGCTAAGATTGTGGTTAAAAGCTTAGATATTAGTTAGAATACAACTCCCCAACGGAGTCCCTTTTCTAATCTAATATGGTCTAGTAAGGTTCAATTGTTAGCTCTATTTGCCATAAGGATAGGTTGGCAAGATAAGTAGAGTTAAAGATCCGAGTATCTGGTCGAACAGTGGGAGCGTAAACGTCCACACGAACGTGGCTTGCGATCTGCACTATTTGGGCTGTTGAAGGTTTTGAAATTATTGGTTTATCAAAAGGTTACAATAATTTTCGTTACGAATTGATGCATGATCTTTTTTTACTTGTGTCTACGTGTTTATTGCTTTTTCAGATATGACTTTAGGCTCGTTGATAAACATTCTCACTTCGAGTCCTCTCACGGAATCCAACTATGTAGAGTGGAGGAAGAATCTCGATAATGTCCTCATTGCTGAAGGGTACATGTATGTACTCTCGACACCTCATCCTAAAGCCATTACTGAAAATTCGACTCCCGAAGAAAAGAAGTCGCATGAGGCGTGGCATGAGGGAAACAGAGTGATTAGATGGCTAGTCATAATGTCTCTCACGCCGGGATTGCAGGCTTTGTGTTCTCACTTAGCAGATGCTGCGGATATCCTAGAACTTCTTGAGATCTTTTGTGAGTCAGATGATTTGAAGTTGGCCGAGGAGGAAGCTAGTGCGCTTATGTTTGGTACTCAGATTATATCGGAAGATATTAATGAGGCAAAGGTTCAAGGTAGCACTGAGAGCTTGAAGGAGGAAGATGTCGTATTGCCCGCCGAAGAGGCTAAGAAGTCTAAGGCAAAGGGCAAGTGCTTCAAGTGCAACGAGAAAGGACACTGGAAGGCTGACTGGCCTCTAAAGAAGAAGAATTCTGGTACGTCATTCACATTTGTAACTGAAACATGCTTAGCTGCAAGTTCTACCCAGACTTGGGTAGTAGATACGGGAGCAACTGACCATGTATGTTACTCCTTGCAGGGGTTTCTGCAGACAAGGGAGCTGAGTGATGACGAGATTACCATCTCTATGGGCGATGCATCGAAAGTTGCAGCTGTCGCAGTTGGAGATATTCATTTATCGTTTGATAGTACTGTTTTGGTTTTGAGAGACGTTTTGTATGTGCCTGCTTTTAGGCGAAACTTGATTTCTGTTTCGAAACTATTTATGTACGGATATTCAGTTGTTTTTGATAGAGGCGTATCTATCATGAAAGGCAATGAAGTTATAGTTTCTGGCACATTGTCCCGGTCTCTCTATACCATTACTTGTCCTATGAATGATTCTTCTTCTTATAATGCTTCCTCATCATTGAATACTAAAAAGAGGAAGAATCCGTCTCAAACGAACCAAACTCTATTATGGCACTTACGATTGGGTCACATCAACCAAAAGAGGATTCAAAGGTTGATAAAAGAAGGTGTTTTGGATTTCCAAATAGAACCTTTATCAACGTGTGAATCATGTTTGGAAGGAAAGATGGTGACCAGACCTTTCAAGACCATAGGATATCGAGCCCAAGAGCTCTTGGAGTTGGTTCATTCTGACTTGTGTGGACTGATGTCCGTTCAAGCTCGAGGAGGTTACGAGTATTTCGTCACGTTTATTGATGACTACTCGAGATACGGTTATATCTACCTGCTCCACAGGAAGTCCGAATGCTTTGATAAATTCAAGGAATTCAAAGCGGAAGTGGAGAAGAGAACGGGTAGAAGTATCAAGTCACTTCGCTCTGATAGAGGTGGCGAGTACCTCGGAACTGAGTTTCGAACTTTCTTGTCAGAAAATGGGATTTCATCTCAGTTAACTACGCCCGGTACTCCCCAACAGAACGGTGTAAGTGAGAGACGGAATCGTACTCTTTTAGAAACAGTTAGATCGATGATGAGCTATGCATCCTTGCCAATTTTGTTCTGGGGATATGGCTTGGAAACAGCATGTTATCTCCTCAATCTAGTACCTACAAAGTCGACAGTTAAAACTCCTTCCGAATTATGGACAGGGCGCAAGCCTAGCTTGGGTCATATTCGGGTTTGGGGATGCCCAACACACGTGCTGACTAAGGAGGCCGACAAATTGAGGTCTAAGACTGAGGTTAGGCTGTTTGTAGGATATCCAAAGGGAACGAAAGGAGGTTATTTGTATAGTCCCCAGGATCAGAAGGTCATTGTGAGCACTAATGCCCGATTCCTAGAGGAGGACTTTATTTGTAACCATCGTTCAAGGAGTGAAATAATGCTCGATGAGTTGCGAGCATCAGCAGCAGCCGAAATTCCAGAACAGCCGAGAGTACAAGAGGTTATACCACTAACTGCACCCTTATCCGATACTGTATCTCCACCATCGCTTCGTCGCAGTGGGAGGGTTGTTCGTCAACCGGACCGTTTCATGTTCGTGGGAGAATCCACTGAACTACTCTCGGGTATCGAACATGATGAGATCGACCCCTGGACTTACAAGGAAGCGATGGAGGATGAGGATGCAGATTCCTGGAGAGTTTCTATGGATTCGGAGATAGAATCCATAGTTAACATGGACGTGTACGACCTTGCGGAGCTGCCGGATGGGGTAAAGCCCATCGGTTGCAAGTGGGTGCACAAGAGAAAGAGAGGACCTGACGGGAAGGTTTTAGCCTTCAAAGCTAGATTGGTGGCGAAAGGATTCACTCAGAAAGAGGGAATCGATTACGATGAGACATTTTCGCCGGTTGCCATGCTTAAGTCCGTCAGAATACTCTTGTCCATGGCGGCACATTTAGACCTAGAGGTTTGGCAAATGGACGTCAAGACTGCGTTCTTGAACGGGTACCTTGAAAAAGGTAGGGACATTTATATGCGCCAACCAGAAGGTTATGTGAGAGATGGCCAGGAGCATCTCGTGTGGAAGCTTAAGAAGTCCTTATACGGACTTAAGCAAGCGTCCAGGTCCTGGAACATTCGTTTTGATGGAGTGATTAAATCCTATGGATTTGTCCAGTGCTTAAACGAAAGTTGTGTTTACAGGCTCAGTTCGGACGGAAGCGTGGTATTCTTAGTACTGTACGTAGATGACATACTTCTCATTGGCAACAATGTGAACGTGTTATCAGGCATAAAGGATTGGTTGTCTGAACAGTTTCAGATGAAAGACTTGGGAGAAGCAGGTTACATCCTAGGGATCAAGGTGATCAGAGATCGCCATAAGAGGATGTTAGGCTTAAGTCAAGCTTCATATATAGATACTGTGATCGCCCGTTTCAGCATGCAGAATGCCAAGAAGGGTTTTCTTCCCTTCAGACATGGCATACCTCTATCTAAGGACATGTGTCCGAAGACACAAGAGGAGATAGAGGGCATGAAGACTATACCGTATGCTTCCGCGGTTGGAAGTCTCATGTATGCAATACTGTGTACTAGACCAGATATCTGCTATGCGGTTGGCATGGTGGCGAGATATCAGTCTAACCCTGGTCAGGGACATTGGACGGCTGTTAAGCACATTTTAAAGTATCTCAAGAGGACAAGAGATCATGTGCTTGTTTATCGGTCCAATGAGATGATCCCTATAGGGTATACGGACTCAGACTTCCAGGCTGATCGAGATGAGAGGAAATCTACCTCAGGCTATGTGTTTACCTTGGGAGGTGGAGCCGTCACTTGGAAGAGTGTGAAGCAGAAGTGCATCGCAGACTCGACCATGGAGGCCGAATATGTGGCTGCTTGTGAGGCTGCTAAAGAGGCTGTGTGGCTCCTGAACTTCCTTAATGAGCTAGAACTAGTTCCCAGTTTGCCCAGAGGTATCACCTTATATTGTGATAATGCTGGAGCAGTTGCAAACTGCAAGGAACCTAGGACTCACAAGGCGAGCAAACACATAGAGAGAAAGTACATCTCGTACGAGCAATCGTCGAAAGAGGAGAAGTAGAAGTGAAGAAAATCCCTTCAGCGGATAATCTGGCGGATCCATTCACAAAGAGCTTACCAGTCAAGGTGTTCGACAAGCATGTCGAAGGGATGGGACTGGAGCGCCTCCCACACTAGTAAACTTTGAGTATAAGTGGGAGAAGATGTGTAATAGATGCTAGATTGTAGACACTTTGCCTTTTGTCACATGATATACTAAAAGTTTGCTTTAGTATAAGTGGGAGATTGATGGATTTGTATACTAGAAAGCATGCCTTTTAGCTTGTATGCATGTGTTGTCCATAACCACTAACAATCTTCTATCTGATTAAGTATGAATTGTCATCCATGCATCAAACATCTATCCATTATCTCAAAGTTGTAGGCTTTATGGTGTGTTGTAGATCACAGAAGACCATAGTTGCCGGTTCCTCAAGAGATATAAAAGGGTATCACAGTTGAGACAGTTCTGGATATAACTGTCGGTTTAGGCTGTAGTATAGGCTGCATAAGTTGCTTGTCTTGGCTACTTGTCTATACTAGTACGTGCGTGTACTGATAGGATCACGGTGAGGTGTATTCTTCTATTCTGACCAGATGTAGAAAGAATCAAGACCTCGGTGACTTAAGATGAACCTTAACTCTAGTTGAGTCCTAAGGGTGTATAGTTGTGGTCTGCTTCTTTGATTTACCATGGGTGAGAGTTCAGAGTATCTGTAACTCAATATGCTCCGTATCTTGGGAAGCAACTACAACTAGTACGACTCTTAGTGTAACTGCAACAGAGCACCATATCCTGGTAGAACAGGTTGATCACATCCCCTGAGGAATTCATTAAGGACTATCATACCAAACCCTGCAGGTGGATTAAATTCCGGTATGATGAGTAAGGTATGAATGGTACTACTCGAGAATATAAAAGAAGTTGAATAACACGAGCAGTCAGAAGCTCTAAGTTAATCAACGGATGTGGGATATCTTAAATATGGGGGTCGTTAAGTCTAATACTAGCCCTGAACTCAACAGGGGTAAAACAGGTAATTCAGTACTATTACTCTAGTGGAATGTTTTAGTACTTATGGACTAAATTATACTCTGGGCTGAGTATGGAGAATTTAGCCATTGGGAGGCCTCGGTTTTACCAGCTAGTAGATCCCTGATCTGGCCCAAAAAGCTCAATAGGCCACAGTATAAGGAATAAGTGGGCCACCACTCAGTTGGGCCCAGTATGTGGCGCCAACTATGCTCATGGGCGGCCAGTCCATAAGTTGCAGGCCTGGCCTGCAACTTAAGCCCAAGTCTCTCTTGGTCTCCTCTATATATACCCCCTCAAGGTCTTGTTCAGACCTAATGATCAGAATAATCGAGTGCACTTAATATTCTGAACAAGAAAAAAGAGGCTAGGGTTAGAAAGAGAGAGACGGGCGGCCGAGCAGCAGTTTTCGGTGGGGATCCCATTTCCGTGGCTGATTCCGAAGATCGTTGTCCATCCAACGTCAGAATCGAGCAGGGATACAGATCAGAAGATCTATTCGCGAGTTCTCTACTTCTTCAGGTAATCGATCTATAAACCCCCTATGATTCCGCACTAAATTCATAGGAGCATGATAGGTTTAATTAGATAGTTAGATATCCGAAATAGATCCTCGGGCGAACCGATCTTCACCGATCAGATATGGTTCCTTCACACACGTTACTTTTGGTGATAACTCTCGAGGAAGCACCAAAGGGTACGGCGCACTGAAAGTTGGAAAGCTCAAAATTGAAGAAGTCTCCTACGTGGAAGGACTCAAGCACAACTTGCTATCCATTTCACAATTCTGTGACAAGGGATACAAGGTGGAATTTATTTCCAATAAGTGCATTGTGAAGAACAAACTCACGTCCCAGATTGTGCTCACTGGAGTCAGACAAAGGAACGTCTATATAGCACAATGGGACAGCTGCAAAGAGGAGACGTGCTTAGTTGCAAGGAGTGCTACAGAAATAGGATGGCTTTGGCACAGACGCTTGAACCATCTCAACTTCAAAGCAATCAATCGCTTAGCTCGAAAAGGTTTGGTGCAAGGCATACCAAATGAAGTCTTTATCAAAGACCATCCATGCTCACCATGCCAACGAGGGAAGCAGACGAAGAAGCACTTCGCCAGTCTTGAAGAAGCTTCATCCAAGCGAGTGCTCGAGCTGCTTCATATGGATCTGTTTGGTCCAGTCACTCTAGTTAGTGTGAATGGAAGGAAGTACACTCTAGTTGTAGTCGACGACTTCTCTCGCTACACTTGGGTTGTATTTCTCTTCAGCAAGAAGGAGACACTAACCAAGCTACCACAACTGCTCAAGCGATTGGCTGTGGAGAAGAACCAAGCTATTATCACCATTCGCTCCGACAAAGGCACAGAGTTCCTGAACTCTACCATTGAAGCTTACTGCACGGAGCATGGGATAGCACATCAGACTTCCTCAGCACGCACACCTCAGCAGAATGGAGTTGCTGAAAGAAGGAATTGAATCATCAAAGAAGCCGTTCGAACCATGATTGCAGACTCAAAGCTACCGATGAAGTATTGGGCTGAAGCTGCAAATACGACATGCTACACGCAGAATCGAACGCTTCTCTGCAAACGGCACGACAAAACACAATATGAAATATGGACAGGGAGAATTCCTAACATATCTTATTTCCATATTTTTGGTTGTAGGGTCTTCATTCATGACAATGGGAAGTCGCAGCTGAAAGCCTTTGAAAGCAAAGCTGATGAAGGAATATTCTTAGGATATTCTACATCAAGCAAAGCTTACAGGGTGTTCAACTGTAAAACCCTAATCGTGGAAGAATCACCCCATGTCGTATTTGATAAATCTTCTTTGAGTCCTCCACAGGAACAGATTCAATCTAAGGAAGGAAAGTCAAGCGAGGAACTCATCAATTCATCAACTTGGGACATGCTTGAGGTTGATGAAGAAATCAAAGACACAGGCGAGCTGATTGTCCAGAAAAAAGATGAAGCTGCCCCCAAGATTCCTGAAGCAAGTGCTGGCCAAGCACCCAATCCAGTCGCTTCAGATGATGAAGCGAGCGAAAAGGAAGAAGATGAAGATGAAGCTGGCGGATCCAAGCGTGCATGGCTCAAGGATCACTCACCTAGTCAAATCATTGGAGATCCATCCAAGGGTGTAGTGACCAGAAGTCAAGTGTTTGGAGAAAGTGCCATGTTCAGTTGCTTTCTCTCAAACATCGAGCCATCAAGCGTAGAGGAAGCCCTAGCTGATTCCAATTGGGTGATCGCCATGCAAGAAGAGCTGAACCAGTTCACCAGAAACGACGTATGGTACCTCGTGGATCGTCCCAAATTTCAGCATGTTATTGGCACCAAGTGGGTGTTCAAGAACAAGACGGACGAGGACCACAACGTTGTGAGGAACAAGGCGCGAGTCGTCGCTAAAGGCTACTGTCAAGAGGAAGGAATCGACTTTGACGAGACCTTCGCTCCTGTGGCACGGCTTGAAGCGATCAGACTATTTCTAGCCTATGCAGCGGCTAAGAAATTCAAAGTCTTCCAGATGGATGTGAAGAGCGCATTCCTCAACGGTGAACTGAAGGAAGAAGTCTATGTGGAGCAGCCACCGGGTTTCGAGCAAGGAGATAAGGTGTATCGATTGAAGAAAGCCCTATATGGATTGAAGCAAGCTCCCAGAGCTTGGTATGATACACTATCCCAATTCCTAGTGGATAATGGTTTCCACAAAGGAAAGATAGATCGAACTCTATTCACCATCAATCATGGAGATGATATGCTATGGGTTCAGATCTACGTGGACGACATCATATTCGGGTCACCAAACAAGTCGCTTAGCGAGAAGTTTGGAGAGCTCATGAAGACCAAATATGAGATGTCGATGATTGGCTTGATGAGCTACTTTCTAGGTCTTCAAGTGAAGCAGCAGGATGATGGAATCTTCATCAATCAAGCTAAGTATACTAGAGATATGCTTGCCAAGTTCGGTGTTCAGCATGCCAAAGCTGTGAAGATTACAATGAACACGAACTGGAAGATGGAGCCAGACATAGACGGGAAGTTTGTGGATGCTACAGACTACTGAGCCTTGATCGGATCCCTTCTATATCTCATTGAAAGTAGGCTGGATATAGCTGTTGCAGTTGGAGTCTGTGCTCGCTTCCAAAGTAAACCCAAGCACAGCCATCTTGAAGCTGCCAAGAGAATTCTTCGATATTTGAAGGGCACTGTCAATATGGGGCTGTGGTATCCAACGGAGGATAATTTGGAACTCACTGGATATTCAGATGCTGACTATGGAGGGTGCCGAATTGATAGGAAATCAACTTCGGGCACTTGTCAGTTCTTGGGAAGCAAGCTGATCTCATGGTTTTCGAAGAAGCAGACGAGTGTAGCTACCTCAACGACTGAAGCTGAATATATGGCCGCTGGAAGCTGCTGTTCTCAAATTCTATGGCTTCGTCAGCAGTTGAAGGACTACAATGTTGAAGCAAATGAAATTCCTATTTTCTGCGACAACAACAGTGCGATCTGCATCTCTCAAAATCCAGTGCTTCACGGATGCAAGCACGTGGAAATCCGACATCACTTCATTCGTGATCATGTCGAGAAGAAGGATATCAAGCTCGAGAAAATCCATACCGATCTCCAGCGAGCAGATATCCTCACCAAGCCTCTAGCTGAGACTCGTTCCGATCAGCTATGCATGGGATTAGGGTTGCTAGATCCTGGTGAAGAATGCTAGATCCAGGATGCACGAAGGAGTGGTCGCTAGTTTTTTGTAGCGTCACTCGCTTCGGATCTTCACCAACTCAAGCGAGTCACTTCAAAATTCCACTCGCTTGAAGAAGGAGAAATAAGGTGGAGTAAGGTAGAGTGTTGGAAGACGTTCCCTACCCGCTTACAGGAATTGTTAAGCCATTGGTTAAGGGGGAGCTATTGTTTGCTCTCGGAGCAAGCTACTTCCAAAGCGAGCAAGGAAAGCTGCTACCTAGCCTAGGATTCCTAGCGAGTGGGTATAAACACTCGCAAGTGCCGTTTCTAGTAACGGTTGTGGGGTCTTGTATCGGGCCTTTCCACGTAAAAATGGTGAAAGCTTAGGCAGGGCTGGCACCTAGACCTTGTGTCCTCTTCCCATCTTTCCGTCGAAGAGGAGCAAGTCTTCTCATCTCCTTCATCGTGGATAAATGTCCATTCTTTACTCACTCTTCATTGAGTTGAGCTGCCGGATGTCTATTCATTCCTCCCCCACTTTGAAATTTGCATCGCTTCAATTTGCCCTAGCTTGGGTCAAAGCGAGTCGATTGCAAGTACATTCTGTAGCTTGTAGGAGGAAGGTTGAAGGTTTACCTTTTTATACAAAAGGTTGCAGGGCTGGTGACATGCTTCTGCGTAAAATACGAGATTGTCTTGTCAGAGCATTCTCATTGTCTTCCTGTCCATTTCTGCTCTGAGATAAGGACTTGTACTCATCCCCCATTCGTCGTGAATATGTACACTTACGTGAAGCTCCCCTCTGGGTTATAGCAAGCTTGTGTACTATATTCATTCTCTCCCCCATTCACTTCGATGTAGGACTCTCTAATTCGTAGAGGAAGAAGAATGCCATGAAAATGAATGCCAAGTAGATGAAGTATCCAGTAAGTGGAGTGATACTCAACAGGTGGTATCAACAAGCTTCAAAGCAAGACCAAGAAGCAGATTCATCAAGTGCTATCCAAGTCCTCAAAAATGAAGTCTTCAATAAGTGGTATCAATCTCCTACGAAGTGAGATTGACTGGTAAGCGTTTCAATTTTAAGTACACTAAGTGAGCTGAAGCGTGCTAGAAACCTTCACTTACTATGTGGAAAATATGAAATGAATCTGACACAAATACAAAGAGGAAAACACTCTTGTTTATCCTCGAAGTATGTAAGTGATGGAGTCCAAGGTTCGCCAAATCAAGATCCTGTTCGTGTTCCCAAAGGGCCGGTGACGAGAGCTCGAGCTAAGAAGTTCAAGGAAGGCTTGCAAGGATTGATCCAAGAAGTTTGGGCTCAAGAATTGATGAAGAAGCCCATTGGAGAAGGCGAACCGGACAGCCCGCGAGTCATCAACTTTATCGAGTGCGTTCGGGCTGAAAAATGAAGACTTTATTTTATTTTCGTGTGTTTTGAGTCAGGCCACGTTTTTGGGTCTTAAAAGACTTGTTTTTGGGTTTTTATCATGTTGGCTAATGGGTTGGGCCATGCCAATGACTTTGGGTCAGTTATTTCCTAGTTAGATTAGGTTTAGATGGTATTATTTGTCTCTCTATATAAGGGGGTCTTTGTGGACGAAAATTAGTTAGTTTTTGATCATTAATATTATTGTGAGTTTATTCTCTCTTGAGAGTTTTCGAATTCCTCTTGATTATTCCAAGACGAATTCATTATCCGGCGAATCAGCGAGTCAATCATCCCTCGTTGTGTGTCAATCATCGTTCCCGTGTGACTAAGACGATCGCTATTTGGGATATAGGCTGTTCATAGAACTGACTTATATCATTTATAGGATTCGAGCTTAGGTATTTTGGAATATCCATCTTGTTCTTCAATTTCGTTCAATTTAGTTTTAGTCCTTCCGCGTGCGTCTTCAATTCGGTCGTCAAGGATCGTATCATTTGGCACCAGAGCCAGGCTTACGTCATCCAGGTTCTATCGTCCTTATTGATTTTTTTGTATCTTGTGTTTCTTTCTGTTCGTGTCTTGTCTTTCGTGTCGTCGAGTCTTCGTATAACTATTTCGTTCCTGTGTCAAAAAAAAAAAAAAAAATTCGTATCTGTGTGTTCATAGAGTCATCAAAATCGTTCTTTGTAGCTTTTCTTTCGTGTCAAGTATTCAGATTCGTTTTGATACCTAGTCAAAGTTGTTTTCTTGGTCATTAAGGAGTAGAAGATTTCTTTCCTTATAAGAATAGGAAACATACTCAGAATATAAATCCCATACCTTATATTATATAACACGTCTTAGGTGAGTCTTCTACACGTTGTCGTGACATATTAGGGGCAAAAGTTTCGAACAAAAAAAAAAAAAAAAAAAAAAATCGAAAAAAAAAAGTTTCAAAAAAAAAAAAAAAAAAGGATATATTCGAAGCCCTAGTGTGTCACTGTGTTTTCTGAGTTGGTTATTACGTGTTTCTTCATTGGGATATCAGTTATATATTCGTTTCGGTGTGTTTTCGTCTTTTTCTCGTGTTTTTCGTCGGCCAGCACTAAAACGGCCATAACTTTTGCATACGAACTCCGATTTTGCTCCATAATACCTTTTCGGAAAGCTCTCGAAAAGATCTATACGGTGGTTCCGACCATGTTGGAATCGGTCCATTATTTTTGCAAAAAAAGGTCGTTTAAAGGGTCAAATCGTCCGCTGAAGTTTTCGGTAAAATTTTCGTGTCTTTTTTCGTGTCTCGGTTTAGGGTTTTCTTAGTCCGATCATCCTTCCTTCCTAATTTCAGTACTCTTGATTCGTTAATAGTGATTTCTGTGGTAGATTAAGGGAATTTGAGCTTTTTAAGAGAGAATTGAGTGGAAAAAGGCAAGAGAGGTGAGATTATTAGAGGGTAAAAGCCATTACTATTGAGCGATACACGAGTGCTGAGTGTGAACCGTATTGAGGGATACACGAGTGATTGTGAGGTAGTGAGGATTCTGTTTTTACTAACTTTCGTTTGTTTCTTTTGAAAAAAAAAAAAAAAAAAAAAAAAAAAAAATTTGCAGGTATGGCCGGAGAAGAGGCGTTGGATCCCAAGATGAAGTTCATGTTTGAGGCATTGAAATCCGAGTTGGGAAAGGTTATGGAATCCAAATTGGAAGGAGTTTATGATAGAATCGGCGAAGTAGAGTCAGTTTCCAAACAGCTTCAGCATCATCGAGGTGGAAGAGGAGGACGAGGTGGCAGAGGAGGTTATAATAACCATCGAGATTATGGGCCGTTTGAGGAGGAGTTTGATGCCGAAGGAGAAGAGGAATGGGAGGAGCCAAGGAACAGGCCTGACAATAATTTGGGCAACATCAAGCTGAACATTCCGTCATTCCAAGGGAGGAACGATCCAGATGCGTATATTGAGTGGGAGAGGAAGCTTGACCTCATGTTCGACTGTCACAATTACTCCGAGCTGAAGAAGGTGAAGTTGGCAGCGATAGAGTTCTCCGATTACGCTCTAGTTTGGTGGGATCAATTGGAGAAGAGTAGGAGAAGGAATGGGGAGCCTCCAGTTCAGACTTGGAACGAGATGAAGGGAATCATGAGGAAACGATTTATTCCAGCTCACTACTATAGAGAACTGCACAACAAGCTTCAAAGCTTGAGACAGGGATCTAAGAGCGTGGATGAGTACTACAAGGAGATGGAGGTAGCCATGATTCGAGCTAATGTTGTGGAGGACAGTGAGGCGACGATGGCGAGATTCTTAGCTGGTTTGAATTGGGAGATTCGGAATGGAGTGGAACTGCAGCATTATGTCGAGATAGAGGACATGGTGCACATGGCTGTGAAGTAGAGAATCAGCTCAATAGGAGGGGCAACAATGGCTACAACAAGCAGAATCAGTCCAATTGGAAGCAATCTCAGCCTGCTGCTAGTGGTTCCTTTTCGAGAGGGAATCAATGGAAGAAGGAGGAGTCGCCGAAGGATGAGAGGAAACCGTTCGTGAAGGCGCGATCAGATTTGACGAGCTCTAACAACCAAGGCAAACCAGTAGTGGCTGAGGGTCGTAATCGTGATCGTAAGTGCTTCAAGTGTCAAGGATTCAGACATATCATGAGTGACTGCCCGAATCGGAGAGTGATGATCATGAGAGATGATGGGGAAGTCGTGACTGATGATGAAGTTGATCCGGAGATGCCGGGGTTGGAGGAGTCTGAGGACGAGGAAGAGGATATTCAGCCGCCTGTAGGACGCATTTGTGTGGCCAGAAGAGCATTAAGCGTTTAGAGTCATGTGGACGAATTGGTGCAGCGCGAAAATATCTTTCACACGAGATGTCAGGTGAAGGATCAGTTGTGTAGCGTGATTATTGATGGAGGGAGCTGCACCAACGTTGCTAGCGTGGCCATGGTTCGAAAATTAGGGCTACCTGTGATACAACATCCCAAACCGTACCGGTTGCAGTGGCTCAACGAAACTGGTGTGGTCAAAGTAACGAAGCAGGTGAAGGTCCCGTTTAGCATCGGAAAATATGAGGATGAGATATTATGTGATGTGGTGCCGATGCAAGCAAGCCATATACTATTGGGGCGTCCATGGCAGTTCGATAGGAGGGTGACACATGATGGCTTCACCAACAAATATTCGTTCGAGTACAAGCAGAAGAAGGTGTCGCTTGTTCCTCTTACTCCCAAACAAGTGTATGAGGATCAAGTGTTGCTGCAAAAGGAGGCTGAGCGGTTGAAGTTGGAGGAGCAGAAGGTGGAGAATAAGGAGAAGGGAGATAAGGAGAAGGGTGTAGTACACAAATCGTGTTTTGCAAAGGCGAGTGATCTGAAGTTGGCGGTGCAGGAGGAGAGGACTTTGATCGTACTTCTGTACAAGGGGAACTTTTTATCTACTAACGATCTCGATTCTCTACCCCCTTCTATCTCCTCTGTTTTGCAGGAATTTGATGATGTCTTTCCCGAGGATACACCAGCTGGCTTACCACCAATTAGGGGGATAGAACATCAAATCGACTTTGTGCCTGGAGCAACACTTCCAAATAGGCCAGCCTATCGCACCAATCCCGAGGAGACGAAGGAGTTGGAGAGGCAGATTGGAGAGTTGTTGGCGAAAGGGCATGTGAGGGAAAGTTTGAGTCCTTGTGCAGTTCCGGTGTTACTCGTACCCAAGAAGGACTCAACGATGAGGATGTGTTGCGATTGTCGAGCCATAAACAACATCACGGTAAAGTATCGACATCCCATCCGTCGTTTAGATGATATGCTTGATGAACTGCATGGCTCTTGTGTGTTTTTGAAAATTGATTTGCGTAGTGGATACCATCAGATTAGGATTAAGGAAGGGGATGAATGGAAAACTGCTTTTAAAACTAAACTTGGTTTGTATGAGTGGCTAGTTATGCCTTTCGGTTTGACTAATGCACCTAGTACATTTATGCGTCTTATGAACCATGTTTTACGAGCTTTTATTGGCAGATTTGTAGTTGTCTACTTTGATGATATCCTAGTGTATAGCAAGAGTCATGAAGAGCATGTTGATCATTTGAGGTCTGTTTTAGATGTACTTAGGAAGGAGAGGCTGTTTGCTAACTTAAAGAAGTGCATCTTTTGTACGGACAAGCTTGTGTTTCTTGGATTTGTTGTTAGTGCACAGGGTGTACAGGTTGACGATGAGAAAATACGAGCTATTCAAGAGTGGCCGAGTCCAAAGAGCATTGGAGAAGTTAGGAGTTTCCACGGACTTGCTAGCTTTTATAGGAGATTCGTGCCCCATTTCAGTAGTGTTGCAGCACCATTGACGGCAATCATCAAGAAGAATGTGGAGTTTAATTGGGGAGAAGATCAAGAGAAGGCGTTTCAGCTTCTGAAGTACAAACTGACACACGCCCCGGTACTATCTCTTCCTAACTTTTCTAAGTCTTTTGAGATTGAATGTGATGCTTCTGGTGTTGGAATTGGTGCAGTTTTGATGCAAGAAGGCCGGCCGGTGGCGTACTTCAGCGAGAAGCTAAACGGAGCAACGTTGAGCTATCCAACGTACGATAAGGAGCTGTATGCATTGGTGCGGGCTTTGAAAACGTGGCAGCACTACTTGTGGACAAAGGAATTCGTCATTCACACCGATCATGAGTCCTTGAAGCACTTGAAGGGGCAGCACAAGTTGAACAAGAGGCATGCTAGGTGGATGGAGTTCATAGAGACGTTTCCTTACGTCATCAAGTACAAGCAAGGTAAAGAGAATGTAGTGGCTGATGCACTTTCACGGAGGTATGCCTTGATCTCTACTTTAGATGCTAAGTTGCTTGGTTTCGAGTGTTTGAAGAGTTTGTATGTGAATGATGCTGATTTTGGTGAGATTTATCGAGCATGTGAGAAATCTGGTTTTGAAGAGTACTTTAGGCATGATGATTATTTGTTTAAGAGAAATCGATTGTGTGTTCCTAAGTGTTCTCTTCGTGAATTATTGTTGCTTGAATCTCATGGTGGGGGTTTGATGGGACATTTTGGTGTTGCTAAAACTTTAGCTGTTTTGCATGAACACTTCTTTTGGCCTCATATGAAGAGAGATGTTGAACGAATTTGTGGTAGATGTGTTACTTGTAAACAAGCTAAGTCTAGAGTGAGTTCCCATGGATTGTACACGCCATTGCCTATTCCTACTGCTCCTTGGATTGACATTTCTATGGATTTCGTGTTAGGGCTGCCTAAGACTAAGCATGGTAGTGATTCTGTGTTTGTGGTGGTTGATAGATTTTCTAAGATGGCGCATTTTATTCCATGTCATAAATCTGATAATGCATCGCATGTTGCTGATTTGTTCTTTCGAGAGATTGTTAGATTGCATGGAATGCCTAGGACTATTGTGTCGGATAGGGATGCGAAGTTCTTGAGTTACTTTTGGAAGACTTTGTGGGGTAAGTTAGGTACTAAACTGTTGTTTTCTACTACTTGTCATCCACAAACTGATGGTCAAACTGAAGTAGTCAATAGGACTTTGTCTACATTGCTTAGGGCTATAATTAAGAAGAACATTAAGTCCTAGGAAGAATGTTTGCCACATGTTGAGTTTGCATATAACCGTTCTGTTCATTCTGCTACTAAGTTTTCGCCTTTTGAGATTGTCTATGGGTTTAATCCTTTAACTCCTTTAGATTTATCTCCATTGCCTGAACATGAGCGTACTAACCTTGATGGCCAGAAAAAGGCTGATTTTGTGAAACAGATTCATGAGAAGGCAAGGCTGAATATTGAGAGACAAACGGAGCAGTACGCCAAGCAAGCCAACAAGGGGAGGCGTCAAGTTGTGTTTGAGCCCGGAGATTGGGTATGGCTGTATATGCGCAAGGAGAGGTTTCCATTGCAAAGGCGTTCGAAGTTGCTACCTCGAGGCGATGGACCTTTTCAAGTGTTGGAGCGCATCAACGATAACGCCTACAAATTGGACTTACCTGGTGAGTATAATGTTAGTGCTACATTCAATGTTACTGACTTGAATCCTTTTGATGTAGGTGACGACTTGGATTTGAGGACAAATCCTCTTCAAGAGGAGGGGAATGATGGAGTCCAAGGTTCGTCAAATCAAGATCCTGTTCGTGTTCCCAAAGGGCCGGTGACGAGAGCTCGAGCTAAGAAGTTCAAGGAAGGCTTGCAAGGATTGATCCAAGAAGTTTGGGCTCAAGAATTGATGAAGAAGCCCATTGGAGAAGGCGAACCGGACAGCCCGCGAGTCATCAACTTTATCGAGTGCGTTCGGGCTGAAAAATGAAGACTTTATTTTATTTTCGTGTGTTTTGAGTCAGGCCACGTTTTTGGGCCTTAAAAGACTTGTTTTTGGGTTTTTATCATGTTGGTTAATGGGTTGGGCCATGCCAATGACTTTGGGTCAGTTATTTCCTAGTTAGATTAGGTTTAGATGGTTTTATTTGCCTCTCTATATAAGGGGGTCTTTGTGGACGAAAATTAGTTAGTTTTTGATCATTAATATTATTGTGAGTTTATTCTCTCTTGAGAGTTTTCGAATTCCTCTTGATTATTCAAAGACGAATTCATTATCCGGCGAATCAGCGAGTCAATCATCCCTCGTTGTGTGTCAATCATCGTTCCCGTGTGACTAAGACGATCGCTATTTGGGATATAGGCTGTTCATAGAACTTAGTTATATCATTTATAGGATTCGAGCTTAGGTATATTGGAATATCCATCTTGTTCTTCAATTTCGTTCAATTTAGTTTTAGTCCTTCCGCGTGCGTCTTCAATTCGGTCGTCAAGGATCGTATCAGTAAGTCAGAGACATTTTAAAATTAAGCAAAGAAATTTCATTTCTTATTCCAGTCGCTTCAGATGGCAAAGCGAGTGCCACGTCACTCCAAGCGAGCCATCGCAAGCGAGTGCAGAACAGTCACTCAAGCGAATGCCTCTCAAGCGAGTCAAGGCCTAGCGGCCCAACTCGAAGCGAGCGGGTACGAAGCAAGTATGAGCTGTCTGCACTCGAGTGCAATTTTACTTTCTGCGTAGCATTAAATGCAGGTTCACGTACTGGCGAATATAACGGGCGCGTGGACTACACTTTGAATTCGAAGCGGGAAAAGACGGAGAAGATCCAGCCGTCGAATCTTAACAGTCCCCAATCTGTAGCCGTTGGATTCACGCCGTATAAGACAAACGAATCACAGCAGGCCACATGGAGACGACGTGCAAGTTGGCGGTTCACTTTTACTGTGATGACGCCGGACACATCAGATCCATCACCGCGCGTCCGCCGCCTACCTACAGGATCTTCGCCGATTTTACTGTCTTGCCCCTGCCACGTCAGCCAAACCCTACCTCTATTTAAGGGTGGAGTTGCAGACTGAGGAAATTTTCACTACTATCAACATTTGCCATTCTTGTGCAAAAACTCTCTGCAACTCACGAGTCCTAAAAATCCCTAGTTTTTCGTCGATAAATCTTTGTTCGAAATCTCTTATTTTTCACCATGGGAAAGAAGCAAAAGACTGAGACTATGGAGGAGTTTCTCACTGAAGTTGACAAACACATCAACGTCGAGCCCCATCTCGACCCAATTTTCATCGAGAAAGATGGCTTCTTCCGTAGAGCCGTGAACACAGCCGGTCTATGGAAGTTCGTGACGGCGGTGCCGTCAAAGATTCTAGCCAAGGCGGTGGGAGAGCTTCTGCTAAATCTAAGGAAGGAGCAAAATACATCCTCGTTCACAGATCCACAAACCAGAAAGCCGGTGGAAGTGGACCTAAGCAACCTCATCGACATATTCAACTTGCCGAGGGAAGGAGGAAACTCCCTGTTGGATTTGGGTTTTTCGGCCGAAGTCGAATATGGTCGATTCGCCATCGCCGGAGTAGAACCAAACTTCAAGGAGGCCAGTATTCGCTCCAACTTGAAGGCCCCCTTCAATCATATCTGCGAGCTCTTCTCGAAGAGCGTCGCATGCTACGTCGGAACTCTAGATACTCTCTCTGAGACGAAGCTGATCGCCACCACCGTCATCGTCGACAGCCTCACCGGAACAAAATTCAACTGGCATGGTTGGTTCCTCAACCAAATCCACGAAGCCGCAGAAGACTTTGCGTTCGTGAAGGGAAGCGCAGACCAGATTCTCCGCAAGGGAAAGCTGAAATTCTTCTCTAGACTCTCTGTTGCCTTGGAGGAGAAGTTTCCGGGCAAAGTGTGGACGGATTCCGACACGACTGTCTACAACAAGCAGTCTATTTTCTACGACAAGTGGAGGAAGACCAAGATTCCGATTGATCAAGGACTTCTAGCTGTAGAAGTGCCCGTAGCAAGACCAGTTGTCGAAAGGCAAGCTGAAGCGTCCCAAGCAAAGCGAGCCGCTTCACCCGGGAAGCGTGCGGTGCCGAAGCGAGGGAAGAAGAAGATGAAGCGAGTCACTTCACTCATCTTGTCAAGCGAGGCGGAGGAGAAGCCGCTTGAGGATGTTGAAGTAACTCAACCCCAGCCGTCACCAATCAAAGCCAAATCTCCCCCACTACAAATCCAAACCCAAACATCCCAAATACCAGAACCTCAAGCTTCATCAACCCACCAACCACTTACACAGGCAACTCCCCTCTCTCCCCAGGAAGAAGAATCTGCATCTTCTTTCCATATACCCACAATGCCTCTACTACATATAGACCCAACTGAAGCATACACCACATTCCAACCTTTCCAAACCCAGCAAACACAGCCAGCTACAGAACCTATCCAACTATCCGAAACCCAAACTGCTGAAGCCTCATCATCATCCCTATCCCCCTCGACATCGGTAGCCACAGCCGATACTGCCCAAACAGCCGGTGAACTCCCAATTATCTCACCATTCGTTCCTCCCACTGTCACTGCAGAAATGCAGGCCATCGATCGCTACGTCAAGGATCGAGAGCAAGCTGCAGAGACCATTGCTCTTCGCTACTCCAACGTTCCGTGGACCGACGTGTTCTACACTCAGACCTTCGACTTCCTGACGTACATTACGTACCGCGGAACGGAGTACTACAAGATCTATAACCTCATGCAGGCCTTCAAGAAATAAGAGTTGATTCAGCTGGAGGCCAAGCTGCTCAATTTCATTGGCGTGGACGGCTTCCACAACTTTCTTGATGGGACCAGCTTCTGGGACAAGCTGGACGCTAAGATAAAACAACAATACCCAGATGTTGTGATTCCCAAGCGAGTGCCAACTCCTCACGAGCAGCAGTTGATCAATGCTCATTCGGAGGAGATGGAGGCGAAGGAGGTGGAGATCTCAAATCTCCAAAGCGAGATCTCCAAGAAGGAGGAAGAGGTGAACCGGAGAGTGCTGGAGGTCAAGAGTCTTCGTGAAGACTTTGACAAGAAGAAGGGAGATCTGGAGGGAAAGGTGGAGGAGAAGGGAAGATTGCTGGAGGAAATGGAGAAGGCGCTGGAGGCGCAGGCGAAGCTGGTGGGAGACCAGACGAAAACCATCACCAAACTCAAGGACTCGCTTGATGCGGAAAGGAGTCGCTTGAGGGAGGTTAATGCCAAGCTAGTCACAGTTGGCAAGGAGAAGAAGGAATTGGAGGAGGAGGTGAAGAAGTTGAAGGAGGCGGTTGAGAAGAGAGATGAAGAGTTGATAAGGAAGGGGAGTGAGCTGCTCAGCACCAAAAAGACCCTCGACTCACTCAGAAATGAATTGAAGGAACTCAAGCAAGAGAGTGAGATTGATAAGAAAGAGCTTGAAAGCCGAAGAAGGAGTGCGCAGGCTCTTGATCTGCAGAGTGCTGAATTGTCTATCCTACTGCAGAATGTCAAGGAACTGGGAGAAGCTTACACAGAGAAAGTTGCTGCAGGTGCCGAATTCCATCTCTCTCTAAATCAGAGAGAGAGGAGCCTTGAAATGATGAAGGCAGAACTTGAAGCGGCCCAAGAGTTCTGGTACTTTAACCTACAGGAAGAGAAGAAGGATCTGAGGAGTGAAGTTGAAGCGGAGCTGGAGGCTCGCTTCAAGTCGGTGGAGCCACTGGAGAGGTTGATGCTCCCAGTGAAGGAGAGAGAGAAGCAGTGTGAGTATCTGCTCGAGGAAATAAGCATCAAAACAGCCGAACTAGTGCTCTCCCAGGAGCACTCGTTCGCAGGAAAGACCGAGCGGATGCTGCAGACTGTCTTCAACGCAGTTAACTCACTTCACAAATCCATCTCTGGAAAATCAATCACCCTAACCCCCGGCAGTGATGATGCCAAAAAGGGGGAAGGACAAGTGCAGATAGGAGGTGAAGGAGGTTCGGGAGGAAGTGGAGCTGTTGGTGTGGAGAGGATACTAGAAGGAGGCAGTGGTGCTGGAGGAGAGGAGGAGGAGTTAGATGATGAAGCAAGGGCAAAGCGTGCGAAGAAGGGGAAGGTGAAGCTCACTGAGGAGGAGCTTATGAAGAAGCCAGAAGAGCCCAGCAGGCCAACTGAGGAGAAAATTCTTGCCTCCTCAATCGCACGTCATCCTCCTGTAGTGGTGATGACCAAGGTGCAAAGGGAGATGCAAATCGCTGAGGACGAGGCCTTGGCTTGGCAGATGGAGCGTGATTTTGAACTGGGAAGGCTAACACTTGCAGGTGCTTCAGGTTCTAAAGCGCCCACTTCAGCCACCGCACCCACTTCAACTGCCGCGCTCGCTACAACGACTGTTGGAGCCACTTCATCTGCAATCGTTCCTTCAAGCACTACAAAGATGGACATGCCGCCTCCCCCACCAACAAAGCAAGCACTGAAGCGAACTGCTCCGGACTCAAAAGAAGATGACCCTGCGGCCAAGCGCCAAATGGTCAAACAAGCAGTCGCTTCGAGGGCTAAGAAGCAGGAGAGAAGGAGGAAGGGAGGAGAGGACTGGAAGGAAGGAGTGGAGAAGGAGAAGAGGATAAGGGCCAAGAGACTGTAGGACATTGATGGCCGGATCGAGGAACACTTCAGCGAAGTGAAACTCATCCAATCCGCCATCTGCAGAAGTGCCTTCATTCCGTTCATGCCCGAGGAGTCCGAAGCATGCGAAACCCAAGCCATAATCGATGCATGCGACGTGACTGGAAAAGAAATGGTTGAATCGGGACGCTACCCTCTCAAGGAAGAACAAGATTACATCCGAAAGCGAATCAACGAGAAGCGTCCAATCTGGAGCACTGAGTCGAGTGCCAAGTTCCATGCGGTCATGAACGTGCTGGCTAGCAGATCAGAGGAAGAGCTGGCAGCTAGGAGGAATGAGCATCCCTACGCAAGGGAGATTGAGGACTTCATTCCAAGAGATCTCCGCGACCAGTGGCTGTTTTACAAGGAGCTTTTCATCAAAGCTTATTACTACTGGGGAGTAGTGCCACTGCAGGATGAGTGCTCCCGAATGAGTGCTCTCAACAACCTCTGCGCATATGATGAGAAGATGCGGAGGAAAATATTCACCATGGCTGAGCCTGCAGAGCCCAAATCTCTTATCATCAAGGTGCCTGAAGTGAAGAAATTTCCAATGCCATTCCTTCCAGGCACAAGAATTCCTGATCGCAGCATCACGGACGCAGAAGTGACTGAAGCCTTCAGATTGGAGAGCGGATGGAGGAGACCAACTATCCACACTGTTGGTTCCTTGGAGTTGAACGTCCTCTCTGCCTATTTTACTGAAGAAAAGGAGAAGAAGAAGGAGGAGGTGACGGAGGAGAAGGAGAAAGACAAGGAAGAGGCTGCAGGAAACCTTTGAGTTTCAAGTCTCTTAATTTTTGTGAACTGGTGTTCAATCTATCCAATTTACTTTCTGTCCCTCTTGTGTTATTTAATAGCTTTGTGGATATTTTTATCCTTATGATACAAACTCAAACAAAAATTTAACCGAAAAGGGAAAGGAACTTAAAAATAAATTCAAAAGAAGCCTGCAAAGGAAGCAGTCGCTTGAAGTTCCCTCCACGGTTAGATAGACTAGAATTCAATAATCTTAAGTCTTTGGGTTTTGGCATCATCAAAAAGGGGGAAATTGTTGGGAATTGTTAAGAACAACATGTTAAGGGGGAACCTATAAGGGACACTTAATTGTTTTGATTTGATCCCAAAACCCCAAAGCGTTCTGTTCCAAGCGACCCATTTTGATGTAGATAATAGGTTAGAATTTTTCTAAGCCTACTCTGTTAGGATGGCTCTTTATTTCGTTTAGAGTATAGACTTCAAAATGTTCAAGTGAAGGCCACTCGCTTGAGTGTGTTTTCTGAAGCGAAGCAAGTCTAGTGAGCTGAAGTGAAGAGTGCCGAAGAACAGCGTAGCGAAGCGAGCGCTACAGTAGATTAAAAGTGAGTCTGCCAAAGCGAAGCGAAGCGAGCGCTACAGTGTAAAGTCAAAGCGAGTCAACTCTGGTAAGCATCTCTCAAAGCAGTCACTAGGGAACTTTACTTCCCAAGCGACTCACTACAGAATGACAACGAAGTGACTCAACAAAAGCGGACGCTACAACTTCGAAGCGAAGCGAGCCACTACCTACCAGAAAGCGACAGCACTATTCCTGCTCCGATTTTGAACTCCAGTCAACTGGAGATCTTCGCATTAATTGCGAAATCTCCACGTGTCGAACGCGGAGAGGAGCAGCGGAGTTGACTGTCAGGCCGACAAGGGCGCCGCAACAGTACTGGGTCGTTCCAGTTACTGTTACAATTGAATCTTAGCCAAATTCGGCAAAGAGCCAAAACTGCGCGTCTGAAAAGCAGCCAGCCTGTGCAAGTACTGTCGAGAGGAGGAGGGACAAAGCCACCAACCAAGCAACGAATCTCGGCAACCCTCCGCCTATAAATAGTGAAGGATGAAGACGAAGAGAAGTAGAACACTACTTAAGCATTCGAGCGCCTACTGCAAACAAACACTCCCAGCCTTAGAGCATTCTTCGAGTCTTTGTTTCCAAGTGTTCTCCGAGTTTCCAGTTCATCGGAACTCGTCTTCACAACCTTCACACTTAGAGTCTAATCCCATTCCATATCCAAGCATAGAAGAAGAGCTCTACCCATCTTTACACTCATTGTAAAGAGCTCTTCATAGTGTGTTGTCGTATACCAAAAACCCTAAACTGTTGTTAGGTTTTTGAGTTCGTCGTCGTTAGGTTGTTTCGATCCAAGGCTCTACTTTCATCGATTGTAGAAGCCTCGATCATAGAGTCTAGATCCAAGCTTGCACCTACATCGTTTGTGTGAAGCTCGATCGAAGCTAGGCTGTAAGGAGAGCCCGAAATCTCCCTGTGTCGGACTGAAGCGAGTGAAGCTTCCAGTCCAGTTTAGGTTTGTGTAGTGAACCCGCAATCACTACGTCTGTCGTCGGATCCAGGCGAGTGAAGCCCGATCTGGACAAGGTTTTTGAAGGACCCGTAACCTTCAAGTTCTTGAGTGAAGAGAACAGTTGCCGAGTGCAACAAAGTGGACGTAGGAGCCTTATCTCTGAACCACTATAAACCCTGTGTCGTATCTCTCTAACCCTAATCTCTTTACTTATTTGATTATCCATTGCACGTGCATATAAACAAACATAACTTGGAAATTTTAATTACTTAGGAAAAGATTTTAGCTCACCAAATTCCGCACAAGAGTAAAGTCTCACTCTTGATCAAGCTCTAAGCTTAGGTCAAGAGAGTATTGATTGCTCTAGATCTAGCTCTCGGCTAGGTCTTAGTATTTCTACGAGCACTTTACTTCATACTCTGAGTTAAGGAATTTGAAGTTGAAAAACTTCAAAATACGTATTCACCCCCCCCCCCCCCCCCCCCCAACCCATATTTTTCCTATAACAAACCGGGACCAACAGGAGAATTGGAGGGAAAGGTTGAGGAGAAGGTGAAGCTTGTAGAGGAGAAAGAGAAAGCCTTGGAGGAACAGGTGAAGCTGGTCGGAGACCAGGAGAAAAGCATCACTGAACTCAAGCACTCGCTTGATGCGGAAAGGAGTCGCTTGAGGGAAGTTAATGCCAAGCTAGTGAAAGTTGGAGAAGAGAAGAAGAAGTTGGAAGAGGAGGTGAGAGTGTTGAAGGAGAAGGTGGAGAAGAAGGACGCTGATCTAGTCATGAAGGGAAGTGATCTGACCAGAACCAAGAAAGCCCTTGACAAGCTAGAACAGGAGATGAAGGTTCTCAAGCTTGAGCGTGAGATAGAGACGAAAGAGCTCAAGAGCAGAAGGAAGAGTGCTAGAGCCACTGATCTAAAGCAAGCTGAGCTGGCCATCCAAGTTGACGAAGCTAAAAAGAAGGCCAGTGAGTTTGCTGGCAAGATTATCGAAGCTGCTCAACTTGGTGTGACGCTCAATAACCAAGAGAGTGCTATCACCACGGCAAAAGCAGAACTCGAAGCCTCTCAGGACTTCCTCAATTTCACTATCGAGGAAGAGCGCAAGCAAATTCGGGCAGAGATCGAAGCGGAGCTGGCTGCTCGCTTCAAATCTGTCGAGTCACTTGAGAGGTTGACGGCCTTTGTCAAGGAGAGGGAGAAACAGTGCGAATACCTGCTCGAAGAGATCTCATTGAAAACGGCGGAGATAGTGCTGTCCGAAGAACATGTCTTTGCGACACGGACCGAGAAGATGCTCCACGCCGTTTTTAACAAGGTTAAGGAGCTACGCCAATCTGTATCCGGAAAGATGATCGCTTCAGCCCCCGGCAGTGATGATGCCAAAAAGGGGGAAGATACTTAGAAGAAAAATGCTGAAATCCAGGAGAAACAAGGATGAGCTGGAGGAAGTGGAGTGGAGAGGATGTTGATTGAAGGAGGAAGTAGTGGAGTTGGAGGAAGTGGAGTTGAAAAGGAGATGGAGTTGGATGATTAAGCTCCGGCCGAGCGTGCTAGGAAATTGGGCAAGGAAAAACTCACTGAAGAGCCCCGCAGACCGGCTGAAGGAAAGCTGCTTGGCTCTTCTATTGCTTCTCACCCTCCTCTTCCTGTGTTAACCAGGGAACAAAGGGAGCAGCAAATAGCAGAAGACGAGGCCCTCGCCCGCAAAATGGAAAAACAGTTTGATCTGAAAGCTCTGAAGGATCTTACTGAAATCCAAGCGCCCGCTTCAACTCTGGCCGCTTCAACCCTGGCACTCACTTCATCATCTATTGCTGGAGCCACTACATCCAGTCAAGCTGCCACTCTTCCAAATGCCTCAGAGAAGAAGAAGGAGATGCCTCCACCGCCAGCACCCAAACAGACACTGAAGCAGACCACACCTGAAGCAAGAGAAGATGATCCCGAGGCCAAGCGCCAAAAGATCAAACAGACAGTCGCTTCACGAGCTGGTCAGATGGAGAGGAGAAGGAAGAGAGGAGAAGAGAGAAAGAACGAGGAAGAGAAGGAGAGAATGATCAAGTCAAAGCGTCTAGAAATCATTGATGGCCGGATCGAGGAACACGTCAATGAAGTGAGACTCATCCAGTCCGCCCTCACTCGAAGCGCCTTCATTCCCTTCCTGCCAGAAGAGTCAGAAGCTTGTGTGACTCAAGCTTGGATGGACACTTGCTACGTGACCATAAAGGAGATGATCGACTCTGGTCGCTACCTGCGCAAGGAAGAGCAAGAATACATCCGCAAGCATCTTATTGCGAAGCTTCCAAAGTGGAGCACTAAGACGAGTGTGAAATTCAACGCCATCATAAAGAAGATGTCGAGCAGATCAGAAGAAGAGCTTGTTGCGCATAGAAATGAACATCTAGATGCTCGAGAAATCGAGCAATTCATCCCCAATGATCTACTTGAGCAGTGGCTGTACTATAAGGAGAAGTTCATCAAAGCTTACTACTACTGGGAAGTAGTGCCCTTGCAGGATGAGTGCTCGAGGATCAACGCGCTCAACAATTTTCTCTGTGCCTACGACGAGAAATTTTGGCGGAAGATCTTCACAATCACAGAGCTTGCTGAGCCTAAACCTCTAATTATCAAAGTACCTGATTCGAAGGACTTCCCTATGCCTTTCTTGCCCGGCACAAGAGTTCCTGATCGAAGCATCATTGATGAAGAGGTGGATGAAGCCTTCAAGGTGGAGTATGTCTGGAGGAGACCGAGCATTTACAATGTCGGAACTTTGGAAGTGAAGGTTCTCTCTGCGTATGTTGTCGAAGAAGAGAAGAAAGAGGAGAAGAAGGAAGAAGAGAAGGACGAGGCTGCAGGAAATCCTTGAATTTCAAGCCTCATATTTTGTGAACTGTTGTTCAAATTTATCTCACTTTAATTTCTGTCTCACTTGTGTCATTTACAAGCTTTGTGAATGATTTATCCTTATGCTACAAAACTCAAATAACTTAACCGAAAAAAAAGGGGAAAGGAACTTAAAAGAAAAATTTTCAAACGAACATGCAAAGGAAGCAGTCGCTTGAAGTTCCTTCCACGGTTAGGTAGGCTAATTCTCTTAGTCTAAAAATCATTGGGTTTTGGCATCATCAAAAAGGGGGAAATTGTTGGGAATTGTTAAGGACAAACATGTTAAGGGGGAACCAATAAGGGACATTTGAAAAATGAAGTATTGTTTTGATTTGATCCCAAAACCCCCAAGTGTCCTATTCCGAAGCGACCCATTTTTGATGTAGATAATAGGTTAGAATATTTTCTAAGCCTATACTGTTAGGATGACTTTATTTTGCTTTTATCACTTAGGTTTTAGACTGCAGGAAATTCAAGTGAAAGGCCACTCACTTGAGTGTGTTTTCAAACTGAAGCGAGTCTACCGAGCCAAAGTGAAGAGTGCCGAAGAATAGAGAAGCGAAGTGATCGCTACAGTGGAATTGAAGCGAGTCCACCAAAGCGAAGCGAAGCGATGTTGGAATTGTTAAGAACGAATATGTTAAGGGGGAACCTATGAGGGATATTTTAGTGTATTGATTTGATCCCAAAACCCCAAAGCGTTCTGTTCCCAAATGACCCATTTGATGTAGTTGATAAGTTAGAATTTTTCTAAAGCCTACACTGTTAGGATGGCATTATTTTGCTTAGCTTTACACTGCAGGAATTCCAAGTGAAGGCCACTCGCTTGAGTATGTTTTCCGAAGCGAAGCGAGTCTAGCAAGCCAAAGTGAAGCGTGCCGAAACTAGCGAAGCGAAGCGAGCGCTACAGTCCAAAGCCAAAGCGAAGCGAAGCGAGTGCTACAGTGGAATCAAATGAACCCAGTAAAGCGAAGCGAAGCGTGCGCTACAAAGAAAAGCCGAAGCGAGTCAACGCGAGTCAAAGTAGTTTCTCGGGAAAATTATTCCCAAGTGACTCACTACGAAGATGACCACGAAGCGACTCACTTCAGAGCGGCCGCTACAACTTCAAAGCAAAGCAAGCCACTACCTACCAGAAAGCGACAGCGCGACTCCCGTCCATATTTTGAACTCCAGTCAACAGGAGATCGTAGCATTAATTACAAAATCTCCACGTGTCGAAAGCGGAGTGGAGCGGAAGAGTTGACTGCCAGGCCGACAGGGTGCCGCTACAGTACTGGCTCACTCCAGTTACTGTTGAAGTTGGAGTTTAGCCAGATTTGGCAAACGGACAAACTGCGCATCTGCAAAAGCATACTGGGAGCACAAAGTACTGTCGAGAGGAGGAGGGACAAGGCCACCAACCAAGCAACGGATCTCAGCCAACCCTCCGCCTATAAATAGTGAAGGATGAAGACGAAGAAGAGTAGAACACTACTTGAGCATTCGAGCCAACTGCAAACAAACACTCCCAAGCCTTCGAGCAAATCTTCGAGTCTTTGTTTTCCAGTGTTCTCCGAGTTTCCAGTTCATCGGAACTCGTCTTCACAACCTTCACACTTAGAGTCTAAGCCCATTCCATATCCAAGCTTAGAAGAAGAGCTCTAGCCATCTTTGCACTTATTGTAAAGAGCTCTTCATAGTATATTTCGTCAACCAAAAACCCTAAACTCTGTCTATTAGGTTTTTGAGTGTTGTCGTTAGGTTGTTTCGATCCAAGGCTCTTCTTTCATCGATTGGAGAAGCCTCGATCATAGAGTTTAGATCCAAGCTTGCACCTACATCGTTTGTGTAAAGCTCGATCGAAGCTAGGCTGTAAGGAGAGCCCGTAATCTCCCTGTCTGTACGACTGAAGCAAGTGAAGCTTCTAGTCTAGTTAGGTTTTTGGTGTGAACCGGAATCACCCAGCGTCTGTCAGATCCAAGCGAGTGAAGCTCGATCTTGACCAGGCTTTTGAAGATCCCGAAATCTTCAAGTTCTTGAGTGAAAAGAACAGTTGCCGTCGTGCAGCAAAGTGGACGTAGGAGCGTTATCTCCGAACCACTATAAATCTTCGTGTCATATCTCTCTAACCCTTATCTCTTTACTATATTCGATTATTCACTGCACGTGCATTTAAACAAACAAACTTGATTCTTTAATTACTTAGGAAAGATTTAGCTCACCAAATTCCGCACACGAGTAAAGACTCCCTCTTGATCAAGTACTCACTTCGGTCAAGCAGGCAAGCTACATACTGTAGATCTAGCTTCAGCTAGGTCTTAAGTTTCAAGTGAGCTCTTTACTTGTCACTCTGAGTTAAGGGATTTGAAGTTGAAAAACTTCAAAATACGTATTCACCCCCCCCCCCTCTACGTATTTTCCCATTAACAAACCGGGACCAACAAGTGGTATCAGAGCAGCGGTTCTTTCGAGCCTCTGCTTTGCATATCCGAAGCGAGTCCCCACTCGCTTCACGTTGTCTCACTGAACCGGATCCTATTTTCCTAAGTGCATCAAAACCTCACTCACGCATATTGCATTTACTGCTGATAGTTTGCTATGTCTACATACAGTGCTTCAAACCTTCCACAGTTCTCGATCGAAGGATACGGACATGGAGTTTCCGAGTCGAGAGCTTCCTTTGCTCCATCCACGACCGGATGTGGGAAGTCATAGAGGACGGACCAATCGAAATCAAGAAAGCCATATCTGTGAACGTACCAGCTGCTGAAGGACGCGAAGCTCATGTCAGACAAGAGTACGTAGAGAAGGACAAAGATGAATACAATCCCAACGACTTCTCGCCAACCTTGATAAAATCGCACGTCACACGATGCAGAGCACTGTGTCTGATACCTATCTTCCTAGAATCAGGAAGTGTGCGACGGCGAAGGAAATGTGGGAAACTCTAGCCCTCATTTCTCAAGGAACAGACAAAATCAAGGAGAAAAAACTCGCCGTTCAGATGCGGGAGTTTGAGAGTCTGATAATGAAGCCAGGCGAGTCCATCGACACCTTCGAGCTGAGAGTTACAAACATCATTGCAACTCTCAACTCGCTTAGGAAGGAACTCACAGATAAGGAAGTCAACCTGAAGATTGTCCGAGCTCTCACAAGGAAGTGGCAAACTATGAAGGAGCTGTATCTAGCAACAAAGGATCTATCAAAGTTCACACCGGAGATTCTGTTTTCCGAACTGAAAGCTCATGAATTCGATCTGAATCGAATGAACCTCGACGAAGAGGATGAAACGCCCACTACGTCAAAAGGAGTAGCATTCAAAGCTGCTGAAGGGCCAAGCGAGCAGTCGCTAGCCAAGATGACAAGGGAAGAGTTGGAAGAACACATTGCGTTCTTATCCAAGAACTTCAACAAAATGAATTCTCGAGTGGGCAAATACAAAAGATTCTACAAGCAATACAAAGGGAGGAGCACTGATGCTCGAGAAGGAAAAGGGAAGAGAGAAGAGACGACAAAGCCGATCCCGAGAGACATGATGGAAGTGGAATGTTACCATTGCCACAAGATGGGCCACTACAAATCCGATTGCCCAAAGCTAAGTGCTAAAGAGCGCGAAGAATTGAAGGCCAAGAGGGATGCTCCAAGGCGAGCGCTCGTAGCGAGTGAAGTGCCGGTCGCTACAACTGAAGATCCACCAAGCGACTCAGATGCATTCACCGATCCAAATTCCAGTGATGGTGAGGATCTTGGATTTATGGCGCTCACCGACGTAGAAACAGGAGAGGTATTCTTCTATCCTTCAATAACTTCAATTACACTAGCACACACTGTCAATGAGGAAGAACAATCCTCTTCATGGAGTGAGTTGTTTGACAAGCACCAGAAATTGTCAAGCGACCACGAAGTGGTAAAACAAGCTCTGTCTCAAAGCGAGAAGGAGAACCGAAAGCTAGCCCGTGAGCTTGACGAAGTCAAACGTAATTTAAGGGCTATGACTAGTAAGTTCGAGGATCTCTTCGCTAGACATCAAAGCTTGGAGGGAAGATATGAAACCCAGTCCACTCTAGTTGCCAACTTGAATAAAGCATCATATGCTAGGCAGGCACTAGAGGGCTCTCTTCTGCCTTTTGGTAGGAAAGCTGGCCTTGGATATGAGGGTAGACCTCCCAAGCCGACTATCTTTGTTGGTGCATCTCACACTACACCATCAGTCACTTTGGAACTGCCTACTGCATCCAAAGCGACCACTAACAAAGATAAAGGCGAAATGGCTGAGAACCCTAAAAGGAATCCTATGAAGGTGTCTATATCTTTAAGGGCAGATCCTAAGGGCAAGCAAAGTTCAACAGTCCCTAGCACTCAACATGCTAAGTCTTACCAATCCAATGGTAAAGGGAAAACTGTTGAAGCTTCTAAGTCTCAAGCCAAGACACGAGAGACAAAGGATCTACCTCCTAAAAAGAGGAGTAATGTCTATGTGTCACGTTATCCGGACTGGAGATGGTCCAAACTGACTAACATTGAGGGGGAAGATTTTGAAGCTTCCACTGGGTCGCTTCAAATTCCCAAGGTTCCTCAAGCGAGTCGGAGTCAAAACCCTAGTTGGACCGCTTCAAGGAAACCAAGCGAGCCGCTTCAACAGACTAGAAACCCTATGTCAGTCTCTAAACCCAGAGCTAATCCGAAGCGAGTCGCTTCAGGATATAAGCAAAATGGGAAGAGCATAGGTAGGTCTAAAGCGAGCCGCTACCCCTCTTGCACACACTGTTGCACGTGTGAAACTGCTTTAAGGCAGAAGTCACAGTTTTCTAAGGTCGAGAAGCTCAAGACACAAGCTTCATCTCAAAAGAAAGTGAAGCAAGTGTGGGTACGTACCTAAGGGAACTAACCTGCAAGGACCCAAACTGATTTGGGTACCAAAATCTGTCTAATTGCAGGTGAGCGCCGTGGATCCCATGCCAAGTGAGGGTCAACAAGTATGGTACATGGACAGTGGATGTTCAAGACACATGACCGGCATGAAAGCTCTACTTCATAGCTACATAGAGAAGAAGGGTCCACACGTAACCTTTGGTGACAACTCTCGAGGAAGCACCAGGGGATACGGCGCACTGAAAGTTGGAAAGCTCACAATTGAAGAAGTCTCCTATGTGGAAGGACTCATGCACAACCTGTTGTCCATTTCACAATTCTGTGATAAGGGGTACAGGGTGGAGTTCATCTCCAACAAGTGCATTGTAAAGAGCAAACTCACGTCTCAGATTGTGCTCACTGGAATTAGGCAAAGGAACGTCTACATAGCACAATGGGACAGCTGCAAAGAGGAAACTTGCCTAGTTGCAAGAAGTGCTACAGAAATTGGATGGCTATGGCACAGACGCTTGAACCACCTCAATTTCAAAGCTATCAATCGCTTAGCTCGAAAAGGTTTGGTGCAAGGCATACCAAATGAAGTCTTCATCAAAGACCATCCATGCTCACCATGCCAACGAGGGAAGCAGACGAAGAAGCACTTCGCCAGTCTCAAAGAAGCTTCATCAAAGCGAGTGCTCGAACTGCTTCACATGGATCTGTTTGGTCCAGTTACTCCAGTTAGCGTAAATGGAAGGAAGTACACCCTAGTTGTAGTTGACGACTTCTCTCGCTACACTTGGGTTGTAGACACTGACCAAACTGCCAAAACTACTCAAGCGATTGGCGGTGGAAAAGAATCAAGCTATCGTGACCATTCGCTCCGACAAAGGCACAGAGTTCTTGAACTCTACAATTGAAGCGTACTGCACGGAGCATGGCATAGCACATCAAACTTCTTCAGCACGCACTCCTCAGCAGAATGGAGTTGCTGAAAGAAGAAATCGAATCATCAAAGAAGCCGTTCGCACCATGATTGCAGACTCGAAGCTTCCGATGAAGTATTGGGCTGAAGCTGCCAACACGGCGTGCTACACACAGAATCGGACGCTTCTCAACAAACGGCACGACAAAACTCCATATGAAATATGGACAGGGAGAATTCCTAACATATCTTATTTCCATATTTTTGGTTGTAGGGTCTTCATTCACAACAATGGGAAGTCGCAGTTGAAAGCCTTTGAAAGCAAAGCTGATGAAGGAGTATTCTTAGGATACTCGACATCTAGCAAAGCTTACAGGGTGTTCAACTATAAAACCTTAATTGTGGAGGAATCACCCCATGTCGTATTTGATGAGTCTTCTTTAAGCCTTCCACAGGAACAGGCTCAAGCGAATGAAAAGGATCAAAGCAAGGAACCCTCAAATCAACTCACTTGGGACGTGCTCGATGAAGATGATGAGATCAAGGACTCAAGCGAGCAGAATCCCAAAGGAGAAGTCGAAGTTGCCCCCAAGATTCCTGAAGCTAGTGCAGGCCAAGCACCCAATCCAGTCACTTCAGTCGATGAAGCGAGCGACAAGGAAGAAGATGAAGATGAAGCTGGCGGATCAAAGCGAGCGTGGCTCAAAGATCACTCACCTAGCCAAATCATTGGAGATCCATCCAAGGGTGTAGTGACCAGAAGTCAAGTGTTTGGAGAAAGTGCCATGTTCAGTTGCTTTCTCTCAAACATTGAGCCATCAAGCATGGAGGAAGCCCTAGCCGACTCTAACTGGGTGATCGCCATGCAAGAAGAGCTGAACCAGTTCACTAGAAATGACGTATGGTACCTCGTGGATCGTCCCAAGTTTCAGCATGTTATTGGCACCAAGTGGGTGTTCAAGAACAAGACCGACGAGGACCACAACGTAGTGAGGAACAAGGCGCGACTCGTTGCCAAAGGCTACTGCCAAGAGGAAGGAATCGACTTTGACGAGACCTTCGCTCCAGTGGCACGGCTTGAAGCTATCAGATTGTTTCTAGCCTATGCAGCAGCCAAGAAGTTCAAGGTCTATCAAATGGATGTGAAGAGTGCATTCCTCAATGGTGAACTCAAGGAAGAAGTGTATGTGGAGCAGCCACCGGGTTTCGAGAAGGGAGATAAAGTGTATCGCTTGAAGAAAGCCCTGTATGGGTTGAAGCAAGCTCCCAGAGCTTGGTATGATACACTATCTCAATTCCTAGTGGAGAATGGCTTCCACAAAGGGAAAATAGATCGAACTCTATTCACTATCAATCATGGAGACGATATGCTATGGGTTCAGATCTACGTGGACGACATCATATTTGGGTCACCAAACCAGTCGCTTAGCGAGAAGTTTGGAGAGCTGATGAAGACCAAGTATGAGATGTCGATGATTGGCTTGATGAGCTGCTTTCTAGGTCTTCAAGTGAAGCAGCAGGATAATGGAATTTTCATCAACCAAGCAAAGTATACTAGAGATATGCTTGCCAAGTTTGGTGTTCAACATGCTAAAGCTGTGAAGATTCCTATGAATACCAACTGGAAGATGGAGCCAGACGAAGGAGGAAAATCTGTAGATCCTACAGATTATCGTGCCCTAATTGGGTCACTACTCTATCTCACTGCAAGTAGGCCAGATATTGCTTTTGCAGTCGGAGTCTGCGCTCGCTTCCAAAGCAACCCCAAGCACAGCCATCTTGAAGCTGCCAAAAGGATTCTTCGATATTTGAAGGGCACTGTCAATATGGGGCTGTGGTATCCAGCGGAGGACTATTTGGAACTCATTGGATACTCCGATGCTGACTATGGAGGGTGCCGAGTCGATAGGAAGTCAACTTCGGGCACATGTCAGTTCTTGGGAAGCAAGCTGATCTCGTGGTTCTCAAAGAAGCAGACAAGCGTAGCCACTTCAACAACCGAAGCTGAGTACATGGCCGCTGGAAGCTGCTGTTCTCAAATCCTTTGGCTTCGTCAACAATTGAAGGACTACAAAGTTGAAGCGAATGAAATTCCAATCTTCTGCGACAACAACAGTGCCATATGTATCTCGCAGAATCCAGTGCTTCACACCAGATGCAAGCATGTGGAAATTCGACATCATTTCATTCGTGATCATGTCGAGAAGAAGGATGTCAAGCTCGAGAAAATCCATACCGATCTCCAGCGAGCAGATATCCTCACCAAGCCTCTAGCTGAGTCTCGATTCAACCAGCTATGCATGGAATTACGGTTATTAGACCCTGGTGAAGAATGCTAGTTCCAGGATGCACGAAGAAGTGACCGCTTATTCTCTTGTGTGTCACTCGCTTCGGATCTTCACCAACTCAAGCGAGTCACTTCAAACTCCACTCGCTTGAAGAAAATGAAGTTAGGTGGAGTTAGGTGGAGTATTGGAAGAAGTTCCCTACCAACTTATTGGAATTGTTAAGTATATGGTTAAGGGGGAACTAATGCTTACTCTCAGAGCAAGCTACTTCCAAAGCGAGCAAGAATGCTACTATCTCAAATTCTGCATCGCTTCAAATTGCCCTAGCTTGGGTCAAAGCGAGTCGTCTGCAGATTCTCTAGATTGTAGGAAAGCTTGAAGGTTTACCTTTTTATACAAAAGGTTGCAGGGCTGGTGACATGCTTCTGCGTAAAATACGAGATTGTCTTGTCAGAGCATTCTCATTGTCATCCTGTCCATTTCTGCTCTGAGATAAGGACTTGTACTCATCCCCCATTCGTCGTGAATAAGTACACTTACGTGATGCTCCTTTCGGGTTGTAGTAAGCTTGTGTACTATATTCATTTTCTCCCTCATTCACTTCGATGGAGGACTCTCTAATTCGTAGAGGAAGATGAATGCCATGAAGATCTAATTCAACATGAACATGTAGTCTCCAACAAATGGTATCTAATTCAACATGAAGTCTTCAATTTGTGGTATCAATCTCCTACGAAGTGAGATTGACTGGTAAGTGTTTAAATTTTAAGTACACTAAGTGAGCCGAAGCGTGCTAGAAACCTTCACCCACTACGTGGAAAATATGAAATGAATCTGACACAAATACAAAGAGGAAAACACTCTTGTTTATCCTCGAAGTATGTAAGTCAGAAATATTTTAAATAAAGCAAAGAAACTTCATTTCTATATTCCAGTCGCTACAGATGGCGAAGCAAGTGACGAGTCACTTCGCAAGTCATCGCAAGGGAGTGCGGAACAGTCACTCAAAGCGAGTACTCCGCAAGCGAGTAAAAGCTAAAGCAGCCCAACTCGAAGCGAGCGGGTACGAAGCGAGCGGGTATGAGCTGTCTGCACTCGAGTGCAATTTTCACTTTCTACCAAGTATTTAATGTAGAATCAGGAACGGCGGAAATAACGGGCGCGTGGTTCTCACTTCAAATTTGAAGCGGGAAATGGCGAAGAAGATCCAGCCATCGAATCTCAACAGCCCCCAATCTGCAACCGTTGGATAAGGCCGGATAAGACAACCCAATCGCAGCAGGCCACGTGGAGACACCGAGCAAGTGGCGGTTCACTTTTACTGTGGTGACGCCGGACACGTCAGATCCATCACCACACGTCCGCCGCCTACCTACAGAACTTTCGGCAATATTACCATCCTACCCCTGCCACGTCAGCCAAGACCTAACTCTATATATATGGGACGAGGCAGAACTGCAAAACCTTTCACAGCCTTCAAAATTTGCCATTCTCGTGCTTAGATCTGCGATTTCTGCAACTCACGAGTCTCAACCCTTTCTTTCTAAACTCTGCTCAAATTTCTTTAAAATCACCATGGGTAAGAAGAAGAACACCGAGACGATGGAGGAGTTTCTCGCGGAGGTCGACAAACATATCAATGTCGAGCCTCATCTCGATCCAGCCATTATCGAAAAGAATGGCTTTCTCCGTAGAGCCGTGACCACGGCTGGTCTATGGAAATTCGTGACGGCAGTTCCGTCAAAGATTCTGGCGAAGGCCGTTGGAGAACTACTGCTCAACTTGAGGAAGGAGCAGAATACGTCTTCTTTCACTGATCCATGCACCAGGAAGCCGGTGGAGGTGGACATGAGTGAACTCATCGGTGAGTTTGATTTGCCGAGAGAAGGAGGAGACTCACTGCTAGATTTGGGTTTGTCTGCCGGAGTTCAGTACGGCCGTTTTGCAACCGCCGAAGCAGATTCGAATTTCAAGGAGGCCAGTATCCGTTCGAGTTTGAAGGCCCCCTTCAACCATATTTGCGAGCTCTTCTCGAAGAGTGTCGCGTGCTACGTCGGAACCCTGGATACACTTTCCGAGACGAAGCTGATCGCCACTGCAGTGATCGTTGACAGCCTCACCGGAACCAACTTCAACTAGCATGGCTGGTTCCTCAAACAAATTCACGAAGCTGCTGCCGATTTTGCGTTCGTGAAGGGGAGCGCCGATCAGATTCTCCGCAAGGGGAAACTGAAGTTCTTCTCGAGGCTTTCCTATGCCTTGGAAAAGAAGTTTCCGGGCAAAGCATGGCCGGAATCTGACGTCGCCGTCTACAACAAACAGTCCATCTATTATGATAAGTGGAGGAAAATAAAGACTTTGGTGGACTTGGGACTTCTCGAGGTTGAAGTGCCCGTAGCGAGACCGGTTGCCGAAAGGCAAGCCGAAGTGAGCCAAGTAAGGCCGGTCGCTTCACCCGGGAAGCGAGCCGCGCCGAAGCGAGGCAAGAAAATGAACCGAGTCGCTTCAATCGTTCAAGAAAGCGAGGTGGTGGAGAAGCCGTTTGAGAACGTTGAAGTGACTCAACCCCAGCCTTCACCAATCAAAGCCAAATCACCCCCACTCCAAATCCAAACCCACATCACTTAAATACCAGAACCCCAAGCCTCATCAACCCAACAACCCCTCACAAAAACAACCCCCCTCTCTCCTCGTGAAGAAGAAACTGATTCTTCTTTTCATATGCCCGAAATGCCCTTACTCCATGTCGACCCAGTCGAAGCTTACACCTCTTTCCAGCCATTCCAAACCCAGCAAACACAACCATCCCTCACCGAAGCCACCAAATTTCAGAAACCCAAGAAACCTCATCACCTACCCAATCCCCCTCGACATCGGCAGCTACAGCCGATACCGCCCATACTGTCGGAGAACTTCCCATCATTCCACAATTCATTCCCCCTGTCCTCACCGTACACAAGCGGGCTCTCGAACGCTATGCCCTAGACAGAGAGCAAGCCGCTGAGACAATCAATCTTCGTTACAATCTTTGCTCCGCGAACGTTGCATGGAGCGACGTGTTTTACACCAATGTAGTCGACTTTCTGACGTACATCACGTATCGAGGAACGGAGTACTACAAAATCTTCAGGCTCCTCAAAGCCTTCACAAAGGAGGAGCTGATTCAAATGGAAGCCAAGTTACTCAACTTCATTGGCGAAAATGGCTTCCATGCCTTCCTTGAAGGGACCAGCTTTTGGGAGAAGCTGGATGCTAAGGTGAAAGAATCATATCCACTCGCCATAGTTCCGAAGCGAGTGCCCTCTTTCCATGAAAGGAAGCTCATCAGGGAGCATAAGGAGGAGGTGGAGTTGAAGGATGCGGAGATTGCTAGCCTTCAAAGCGAGATAACGAAGAAGAGTGAGGAAATGGAGAGGAAGGCGGGGGAGGTCATCAGTCTTAGAGAAGACTTTGACAAGAAGAAGAAGGATTTGGAGGGAAAGGTGGAGGAGAAGGAGAGGATGTTGGAGGAAAAAGAGAAGGCGCTGGAGGCGCAGGTGAAGCTGGTGGGAGATCAAACTATTACTATCACTGACCTCAAGGGCTCGCTTGACGCGGAAAGGAGCCGCTTGAGGAATGTAAATGCCAGTTTGATCAATCTGGAGAAAGAGAAGAAAGATTTGAAGGAGGAGTTGAAGAAGTTAAAGGAGGGATATGAGAAGAGAGAGGAGGAGCTGATAAGGACGGGAAGTGAACTGCTGAGCACGAAAAAGGCTCTGGACTCTCTCAAGAATGAGATGAAGCTGCTCAAGCGAGAGAGTGAAACTGATAAAAAGGAGCTGGAGAGTAGGAGGAAGAGTGCGCAAGCTATTGACCTAAGGAATGCTGAATTAACGCTACTATTGGAAAAGGTCAAGGAGCTGGGCGAAGCTTACGCAGAAAAGATGGCTGCAAGTGCCGAATTCCATCTCTCTCTAAACCAGAGAGAGAGGAGCCTTGAGACAACGCAAGCTGAATTTCAAGCGGCTCAGGAATTTTGGTACTTCAACTTGCAGGAGGAAAAGGCAGATATAAGGAGGGAAATTGAAGCGGAGCTGGAGGCTCGCTTCAGAGAAGTGGAACCCTTAGAGAGAATGATAGCATCAGTTGTGGAGAGAGAGAAGCAGTGCGAGTATCTACTCGAAGAAATTTCAATCAAGAATGCTGATCTGGTGGCTCCAACTGTGAGAAAAGCCGAAAAGATGTTGGAGGCCATTCTCAACTCTGTCAACTCACTTCACTAAACCATTTCAGGAAAATCTATGATCCTAACCCCTGGCAGTGATGATGCCAAAAAGGGGGAAGGACAAGTGAAGCTAGGAGGAACTGGAGGTTCAGGGGGAAGTAGAGTCGGTGTAGAATTGATGCTGGAGGGAGGCAATGATGCTGGAGGTACGGAGGATGTAGATGAAGCGAGGGCTCTGGGCAAGACAAAGCTCACGAAGGAGCAATTATTGAAACAGCTCGAAGAGCCCAGCAGGCCGCTTCAAGAGAAAGTGCTAAGTGCTTCTATTGCACGGCATCCTCCGATGACCGTGATTACGAAGGAGGAAAGGCGGATGCAGGTGGAGAAGGATGCTGCCTTGGCGTGGGAGATGGAGCAGCTCTTTAATCTAACCAAAAATTCTATTGCTGCAGGTGCTTCATCTAGTTCCCAAGCGGCCGCTTTACCCAAAGCCCCCGCTTCAGCCGCCGCGCCAGCTTCGACAGCCGCACTCACTTCGACCACTGCTGCACTCACTCCGTCAGCAGTCGTCCCCTCTAGTGCTGCTAAGAAGGATATGCCTCCACCCCCACCACCAAAACTTCCATTGAAGCGAACTGCACAGGAGATAAAAGGTGATGACCCCGCGGCCAAGCGCCAAAAGGTCAAGCAAGCAGTTGCCTCAAAAGCTGAAGGGAGGAGAGGAAGAGAAAGGAAAGAGAAGAAGGGAGGAGCGAAGGCGAGAGGAAGAGGAGGTCAAATGACAGGCGACTCCAAGTGATTGACGCACGGATTGAGGAACACTTCAGTGAAGTGATACTTATCCAGTCATCACTAGTGCGCAATGCATTTATTCCGTTTATGCCAGATGAGTCTGAAGCATGCGAAGCACAAGCCATATCTGATGCATGCGACGTGACGACAAAAGAGATGGTTGAGTCTGGTCGCTACCCCCCGCATGGACGAACAAAACTACATTCAGAAGCGTCTAAATGAAAAGCGTCCATTGTGGAGTGGCGAAACAGGAAAGAAGTTCAAAGCGACCATGGCTGAACTGTCAAAGAGGTCAGAAGAGGAGTTGGCCAAGCGAAGGGACGAGCACCCTGATGCAAGGGAAATTGAGGCTTTTATTCCGAGAGATCTGCTTGATCTGTGGTTATACTACAAGGACTTATTCATCAAGGCCTATTATTACTGGGAAGTAGTGCCGCTGCAGGATCAATGCTCTAGGATAAGTGCCCTCAACAATTTTCTCACCGCCTATGATGACAAACTGCGACGAAAAATCTTCACCTTGGCTGAACAAACTCAACCCATGCCAATTGTTGTCAAGGTTCCTGCTCTAAAGGAATTCCCCATGCCGTATCATCGAGGCATGGACATTCCAGACAGAGGGATAATAGATGAGGAGGTGACTGAAGCTTTCAGGCTGGAGAGTGCATGGAGAAGACCTAGTATTCACACGGTAGACTCTATGGAATCGAGAGTTCTATTAGCTTACGTGGATACTGCTGCTATTGAAGAAGAAAAGAAGGAGGAGGAAGAAGGAAAGGAGAAGGAGAAGGAGGATGAAGCTGCAGGAAACCTTTGAGTTTCAAGCTTCTTAACATATCTCTTTTTGTGAACTGCTTGTTCATCTATCTCATTTCAATTTCTGTCTCCTCTGTGTCATTTACTCGCTTTGTGAATGACTTTACAGTTTTGCTACAAACTCAATAATTTAACCGAAAAAAAAAAAGGAAAGGAACTTAAAAGAAAATTACAAACGAAACTGCAAAGGAAGCAGTCGCTTGAAGTTCCCTTCACGGTTAGATAGACTAGATTCATTTTTCTAAGTCGTATGGGTTTTGGCATCATCAAAAAAGGGGGAAATTGTTGGGAATTGTTAAGAACGAATATGTTAAGGGGGAACCTATGAGGGATATTTTAGTGTTTTGATTTGATCCCAAAACTCTAAAGCGTTCTGTTCCCAAGCGACCCATATGATGTAGTTGATAAGTTAGAATTTTTCTAAAGCCTACACTGTTAGGATGGCTTTATTTTGCTTAGCTTTAGACTGCAGGAATTCCAAGTGAAGGCCACTCGCTTGAGTATGTTTTCCGAAGCGAAGCGAGTCTAGCAAGCCAAAGTGAAGCGTGCCTAAACTAGCGAAGCGAAGCGAGCGCTACAGTCCAAAGCCAAAGCGAAGCGAAGCGAGCGCTACAGTGGAATCAAATGAACCTAGTAAAGCGAAGCAAAGCGTGCGCTACAAAGAAAAGCCGAAGCGAGTCAACGCGAGTCAAAGTAGTTTCTCGGGAAAATTATTCCCAAGTGACTCACTACGAAGATGACCACGAAGTGACTCACTTCAGAGCGGCCGCTACAACTTCAAAGCAAAGCAAGCCACTACCTACCAGAAAGCGACAGCGCGACTCCCGCCCATATTTTGAACTCCAGTCAACAGGAGATCGTAGCATTAATTACAAGATCTCCACGTGTCGAAAGCGGAGTGGAGCGGAAGAGTTGACTGCCAGGCCGACAGGGCGCCGCTACAGTACTGGCTCGCTCCAGTTACTGTTGAAGTTGGAGTTTAGCCAGATTTGGCAAACGGACAAACTGCGCATCTGCAAAAGCATACTGGGAGCACAAAGTACTGTCGAGAGGAGGAGGGACAAGGCCACCAACCAAGCAACGGATCTCAGCCAACCCTCCGCCTATAAATAGTGAAGGATGAAGACGAAGAAGAGTAGAACACTACTTGAGCATTCGAGCCTACTACAAACAAACACTCCCAAGCCTTCGAGCAAATCTTCGAGTCTTTGTTTTCCAGTGTTCTCCGAGTTTCCAGTTCATCGGAACTCGTCTTCACAACCTTCACACTTAGAGTCTAAGCCCATTCCATATCCAAGCTTAGAAGAAGAGCTCTAGCCATCTTTGCACTTATTGTAAAGAGCTCTTCATAGTATGTTTCGTCAACCAAAAACCCTAAACTCTGTCTATTAGGTTTTTGAGTGTTGTCGTTAGGTTGTTTCGATCCAAGGCTCTTCTTTCATCGATTGGAGAAGCCTCGATCATAGAGTTTAGATCCAAGTTTGCACCTACATCGTTTGTGTAAAGCTCGATCGAAGCTAGGCTGTAAGGAGAGCCCGTAATCTCCCTGTCTGTACGACTGAAGCAAGTGAAGCTTCTAGTCTAGTTAGGTTTTTGGTGTGAACCGGAATCACCCAGCGTCTGTCAGATCCAAGCGAGTGAAGCTCGATCTTGACCAGGCTTTTGAAGAGCCCGAATTCTTCAAGTTCTTGAGTGAAAAGAACAGTTGTCGTCGTGCAGCAAAGTGGACGTAGGAGCGTTATCTCCGAACCACTATAAATCTTCGTGTCATATCTCTCTAACCCTTATCTCTTTACTATATTCGATTATTCACTGCACGTGCATTTAAACAAACAAACTTGATTCTTTAATTACTTAGGAAAGATTTAGCTCACCAAATTCCGCACACGAGTAAAGACTCCCTCTTGATCAAGTACTCACTTCGGTCAAGCAGGCAAGCTACATACTGTAGATCTAGCTTCAGCTAGGTCTTAAGTTTCAAGTGAGCTCTTTACTTGTCACTCTGAGTTAAGGGATTTGAAGTTGAAAAACTTCAAAATACGTATTCACCCCCCCCCCCCCCCCCCCTCTACGTATTTTCCCATTAACAAACCGGGACCAACAAGCGAGCGCTACAGTGAAAAGCCAAAGCGAGTCAACGCGGGTCAACATTTTTCTAGAGCAGTCACTTGGGAACTTTACCTCCCAAGCGACTCACTACAGAATGACCCTGAAGTGACTCAACTCAAAACGGACGCTACAACTTCAAAGCAAAGCGAGCCACTACCTACCAGATAGCGACAGCACAATTCCCGCTCCGATTTTGAACTCCAGTCAACTTGAGATCTTCGCATTAATTACGAGATCTCCACGTGTCAAAAGTACTCAGTGGACAGAGGCTTCAACACTTTCCATGCTCGACAAAAGCTCCTTCCGGCATCTTCACTTCATCTTGCTTAACCTGCACATGGGAAATATGTACAGGGCTGAGTACAAAAGTACTCAGTGGACACATGCCAAAACATTTAAATTGCCAGCCATTTAAGTGAATCATAGGGGTTTTACGGAAAAGTCCTACGTTCACTAAAACATTTTCATTAAAGGTGCTTGCGCAAGCTACGTTTCTTGGTGTAATCCGTCATATCTGAGTCATGTGGGTGTATCCGGTAAGGGTGGCCACCCTACCCGGATACCTAACCGACCGGCTTTCGTCGGCCCACGGTTATCTTAGTGCACTAAACCCATCGGGGTGCGACCCCGATAGGCCCGAATTCATCTTGGTTAACATTTGGCCGAAGCCCTTTCACAGATAGACATCATACAAAACAAAACATTTATGGCATGACAATTCTTTTTAATAAAAAGAACTTAAGCATAAATAAACATTTTCGTTGTATGAAAGCCCACCTCGATAGTTCTCCTTGATTTACTTATAATCCTGAGCGCCGTCTTAGTCCCGGCCTTTCCCTTCGCCTAACCTCGTTCAAAGAACATAACATGAGAGTCTTGAAATAAAATCGATAATTTATCGATCTATGCGAAGGTTTATTTCCTATCGAGGTTATGATCTCTTATTCAAAAGTTTCTTGATTAGCATGTTCTGGAATCGATTACTCGATTAATTCTCATGTCTTTTCATCCTCGACGGAAATTGTAGGATGTTTGATTTAGCCATTAATGAGGCTCCGTGAGTTCATTACGTATTATAAGTGGTCTATACTTATAAAACCATTATATTCGGGCTTGGTTGATTAACTAATCATTAATGATTATTATAGGCCCATTAGGAGTATTAGGGTTTAAGCCCAATCTACTTAAGTTCGGAAATTTTATTAAATTAAACCCGAAGAGTCGTTACCTTTGACTTTCGTTTCTTGACTTAATATTGGCCCATTTAATCATCGGTTATATTGTGACATATTTTCGGCCCGTTATGGATTAGAAATCCGGTCCAATCGGTTGGCCCGGCTTATTAAATAAATTAATCGGCCCAATTGGTTGACCCGATTTGTTGAGTACATTACCGGCCCATTAAATTAATTAATCGGCCCAATTGGTTGGCCCGATTCGTTAAGTACATTATTGGCCCATAAATAATTAAGTTAAGTCCATGATTAAAATTCGGCCCGAGGTTTCTTTTAATCTCGGCCCATTCTGATTATGAGGCTCGGCCCAACAATTCCCGTCAGCCCGACCCAAATTAAATCCTCGGCCCTTCAATCGACTTGGCCCGTCTGGAAAATAAATCCGGCCCATCAATCTAGGCCCGACCCGATTCTATACTTGACAAAAATTCCCCTTCTCTTTCTCTTCTTCTCAATTCACGACAACCCCTCCCTTCTTCTCTCTTCCCGCTGAACTCTCTCTCTCGGAGTTCTCTATCGGCGGTCATCGTCGCCGCCGTTGCTGCTCTTTCCACCGGCGTGCGTGGCCGGCAGCCACCCCTGTCGTCGGTCGACGTCTCTTCCTCTCAATTCCCATTCAATTTGGAGGAGAGCCCTAATTTCGGAGATTTAGGGGAAAATCAGAAAAACCCGCCGGGTTTTAACTCCTCCGGCGCCGGCCTCGCCTCCGTCGATGCAGTGCCGACCGCATCTCCCTCGTCGCTGCTTTCCCTGTGCAGCGATGCTCATCTCCGCCAACCTGTCAGCCGCCGCCGCACTGTCTGCTGCGCTTCGCTGGTAGCCGGCGGTGCTCCGCCGTCGGCCGTGGCTAGGCTTCTCGCGGCTAGAGTACTACGTCCCGTCAGCTCCGCCGTTCACCATCTCTTTCTATCTCTCTGTGTTCTTCCTTCCGGCAAGAGCACCGTCGTTATCTGCCCTTGCTCTCTCTCTGATCTCTCATTGACGCCGGCGGCGATGTTGCCGCTGGTGTCTCCTCCTCTTCCTCTATTCCCTCTCTGACCTCCTCTCCTTTCTCTGATTGCAGGTGGTCCCGGGCGGTCCTCGGCGCTGCAGTAGCCTCCACGAGGCCGTCGGCGGCCGTGGTGTCCTCCGAGGTGTACGAGAGAGGTCAGAGGGCCCCCGGTGCCATCTCAATTTCACCCCGGCCTCACTTCTTTTCTGGGCAGCCTCGTCATCACCGGCAATGCCGACGAGGTATATCTCTCGACTTTCCTTTCCCGTTTTATGTTCGGGTCAATAGGAGTTTTATGATTCGTGATTAGACAGCTTGTAAGGGGTATATCGTTGGTGATTATTGAGCTTAATTCAGTTCTTAAAACATGTATGAGTTGGTGTCTGTTGGGAATTGTTAAGGACAAACATGTTAAGGGGGAACCAATAAGGGACATTTGAAAAATGAAGTATTGTTTTGATTTGATCCCAAAACCCCCAAGTGTCCTATTCCCAAGCGACCCATTTTTGATGTAGATAATAGGTTAGAAAATTTTCTAAGCCTATACTGTTAGGATGGCTTTATTTTGCTTTTATCACTTAGGTTTTAGACTGCAGGAAATTCAAGTGAAAGGCCACTCACTTGAGTGTGTTTTCAAACCGAAGCGAGTCTACCAAGCCAAAGTGAAGCGTGCCGAAGAATAGTGAAGCGAAGCGATCGCCACAGTGGAATCGAAGCGAGTCCACCACAGCGAAGCGAAGCGAGCGCTACAGTGAAAAGCCAAAGCGAGTCAACGCGGGTCAACATTTTTCTAAAGCAGTCACTTGGGAACTTTACCTCCCAAGCGACTCACTACAGAATGACCCTGAAGTGACTCAACTCAAAACGGACGCTACAACTTCAAAGCAAAGCGAGCCACTACCTACCAGATAGCGACAACACAATTCCCGCTCTGATTTTGAACTCCAGTCAACTTGAGATCGTCGCATTAATTACGAGATCTCCACGTGTCGAATGCGGAGAGGAGAAGAGGAGTTGACTGCCAGGCCGACAAGGGCGCCGCAACAGTACTGGCTCGCTCCAGTTACTGTTAAGTTTGGTACTTAGCCACTTTCGGTAAAGAGCCAAAACTGCGCGTCTGAAAAGCAGCCAGCCTGTGTAAGGACTGTCGAGAGGAGGAGGGACAAGGCCACCTACCAAGCAACGGATCTCGGCCAAACCTCCGCCTATAAATAGTGAAGGATGAAGACGAAGAGAAGTAGAACACTACTTGAGCATTCGAGCGCCTACTGCAAACAAACACTCCCAGCCTTTGAGCAATCTTCGAGTCTTTGTTTTCAAGTTCTCCGAATTCCAGTCTCATCGGAATTCGTCTTCGCAACCTTCACACCTAGAATTCTAAGCCCATTCCGTATCTCAGCTTAGAAGAAGAGCTCTAGCCTACCTCACACTTACTGTAAAGAGCTCTTCATAGTGTGTTCGTCGTAAACCAAAACCCTAACCCTAAGTTCTGTTCGTTAGGTTTTTGTGTTCGTCATTAGGTTGTTTCGATCCAAGGCTCTACTTTCATCGATTGTAGAAGCCTCGATCATAGAGTCTAGATCCAAGCTTGCACTTACATCGTTTGTGTAAAGCTCGATCGAAGCTAGGCTGTAAGGAGAGCCTGTAATCTCCCTGTTGTCGGACTGAAGCAAGTGAAGCTTCCAGTCCAGTTAGGTCTTTGTAGTGAACCCGCAATCACTGCGTCTGTCGTCAGATCCAAGCGAGCGAAGCTCGATCTCGACTAGGTTTTTGAAGGACCCGTAACCTTCATGTTCTTGAGTAAAGAGAACAGTTGCTTCGTGCAACAAGTGGACGTAGGAGCCTTATCTCTGAACCACTATAAATCTTGTGTCGTATCTCTCTAACCCTAAACTCTTTATTTCCGTGTTTGATTATTCATTGCACTTGCATCTAAACAAACATAACTTGGAACTTTAAATACTTAGGAAAGATTTAGCTCACCAAATTCCGCACTAAGAGTAAAGTCTCACTCTTGATCAAGCTCTAAGCTTAGGTCAAGAGAATCGTGAATACTTTAGATCTAGCTCTCGGCTAGGTCTTAGTGTTTCAAGCGAGTACTTTACTTCATACTCTGAGTGAAGGAAAAGAAGTTGAAAAACTTCAAAATACGTATTCACCCCCCCCCCCCCCCCCTCCCTACGTATTTTTCCTATAACAAACCGGGACCAACAGTGTCTTTGTTGAGGAATTTCCAGATTTTAACATGCTTGAGTTAGCAATTATATTGGGGTTTAGTAACTTGATTTGGAAACATAGGGATTTATACTTAGGCTTGCTAAAACTGAAATTTCATGATTCTTGCTCAATGGACTGAATTTTTGGACTAAGAAAGAGGCATAAATCTGTTTTGTGAAGTTCATGTGCATGCATTGTTCATATGAGATTGCTACGTTGCTTATACTTCGACTTTTAGGACTTAATTATCTCATAACATGTCTTGGGGTTCTCACCAATAGGGCAGCCTCTAAGTTCATCCTTTGAGCCATTCTAAAGTGGAAAATCATACTTTGTCGTTGGTTCTTTTGTTGTAGTGAATGCTCAATGTGTTAACTTATCTTATCTTATGATTGAAGCTTGCTAGTTCGAGGTTGTGTGAGTGCTTTAAATATTGTATAAACTGATTTTTGAGCTTCTAAATTCACATGCATTGCTTGCCAAATCTTCTTATGCTTTCATGCTTTGGTTCTTAAGGCTTTAAGCTAATTTGTAACATGTTTTGGGGTTTCACAAGTTAGGACAGATTTTAGGTTGGATTATAGAGCCATTCTAAGGGGAAATTCATGCTTTTGGTTCTCTTAGATCTTAAGAAGGGTGTGGGAACACTTACTTGGTTCGAAACAAAGTCGAAACATGGGATTCCCGGCTTGAATAGGGGCTGTCCCCTCCTCGTTCTTCACCTTGTTGGCCTTCTTCGTTCGTTCTCCTTCGAAAATGTAGAAGCTCCGATGCTCGAACGAAGGCTGAGCTCCGGCTGCCTCTTGGCTGGAAATCGGTTTCTCTCTCACTCTTTTACTAGCTTTCACTCTTTCTCTCTCTATGTTGTGTAAATGCTTGAATGTGTTTTGTGAATGCTTTGCTTGAATAACGTGTGTGTTTGTTGTGCAGAGAAAGGAATGCTTATGAGGGGTTTGGTGGCTTCATTATTGCAAGGGAGAGTGTTGGAGGACATGCATTGGTGGGTTGTTTTCTCAAGGGTGGTTTTGCAGGTGGTGGAATGAAGGGGGAGGCTGCATGTCTCGATATTTTCTATGCAAGAGATGATGGGTTTTAATTGCTCAAATAATCCCCTCTTAGAGTGTAGTTATAGAGGTTTTGGTGGTTCTCTAATTGTACTTAAGTAGGATTAGTAAAAGTTAAATCCCAAATTTGTGTATGGGATTGAAGCCGCCTGTTTTTCTAGGAGGAATCCCCTGTTTTCATTCTTTTCTTTTTCTTTTATTTTATTTTATTATTATCATTATTATTTCTTTCTTGTACAAGTATATATATATACATATATATATATAGGGATGAGATCTAGTAAAAAGACTATCTACAATAAGAAATAAGAAGCAACAAGATCCATTGATTAACACTAATTGGATGGCCTAGATTTAAGGAAAACAAATATATACATTTATGAAAAAAATACAAACGGCTATACTCATGTTGCATAAGGATAAAAAAGTAAATATATATATGTATATCATTATTAAGTAATGGCGTAAATCATGGAATTTACAACAAACGTCTAAGTTTATTTCTAATTTTAAGTCTACGCACCATACATCTACAAATCTTAGTAAAAATAAATAAATTATGTAAAATAAGTTTTCAGCATTTCTTATAATATTATAATGCATTTTACAACACTTAGTAATGCAATTGATTATTTATAATAATGTCTTTTCTCGTTTATTTTTTTTTTCTTTTATAACATATTGAAATTATGTGTGCATGACGGTAATAGAAATGCATTTTCATTATTGTCTAAATTAAGCCATACAAGTTTATCACAATCTATTATTGATTACTTAATTTAATGCATTCATTATAATATTATAAATGCATTGATGAATATTTCACGAAACTAAATAAAATATACGATAGTCTATGATCAGATTGCATTTGTAATGCAGAAAATCTCAAATTCTAATGCAGAAAATTTTATAATGCAGAAAATTTTAAATTCTAATGCAGAAAATATATAATGCAGAAAATTCTAATGCAGAAAATTTCAAATTCTAATGCAGAAAATTCATAATGCAGAAATAACACTATATAATGCATTTTAAGTTTTACGGAATCTATCGTGATGCATTTGAAGTATTTATTTAATACTTTTCCTTGCAATATTTATAATGCATAAATTATAAATTCTAATGCAGTAGGTTGATTAATTTGTTATAATGCACAATGAATTGTTGTATAATGTTTTTTATATTTTAAGGTAATGCAAATTCCTAAATAAACAAATAATAATATGCATATTCCGATTTTGTTCAATTATTTATTAGCATAATTAAATAAAAAATATGACTACAAATAATCAATAAAATAATAAGAATAAAAATCAAGAGGAAGTTGCATACGTTATTTTTGGAAAATATACAAACAAAACAATTTCAGTTACTTAGTTATAGGAAGAAACAAATTTTCCCTTAAACAAAAATACTAAATTAACCTTCACTCCCCATAATTGGATAAGGCATATCAAAATAACTCCAATTAATATTAGCCATAGATCACACAAAATTAATGGATAAGATTGTTTCTCATTTCTTACAAAAAATCCCTTTTTTATTTGATCTCTCCTCTATATATATATATATATATATATATATATATATATATATATATATATATATACACTATGGGCTCAATACTTGGGCCTTGGGATTTTGTCATCATTGTTGGGTATTTTCTTTGGGTCGAATAAAATTGTACAATTTATCGTGAAATGGGCCTCGATCACTAAGTGGGCCTCGGCCCTTAAATAAAAATCAATCGATTCATTTTATCGGGCCTTCCTTAAATAATTCGACTTTCATTTGGGCAATATTAAATTACCAAATATAACACTACTAATAGTAGTACTAAAAATTTGTTATACTAATAATAGTAATAACACTCTAAATTTTAAAATAATGCCGAAGTTTTTATTTAATCACTAAATAAAACTGCGGCCATTACATAATTAAATAATAAATAATTAGATTTAATCTTATCCCATAGGATATAAATCTAAATTAATTATATTTAATATCCATTCACCGGATATAAATTCAATATAGGGGTATTGGTATTTAAATACACGAACTTTGGGGGGTGTAACGTTTCTCTCCTGAACTTCAAACCTTGGTAATTAAATACACACACTTTCAATTTGTTGCAATTTTTCCACAAATCCGTTTTCCGGCCAAATTGAATCCTGCGTGGCAGTTGGAGCTGCCTATGTGGCATAAATCGGCAGCGAACGCAATGACGTTGTCTAGATACGAAAAAAACGACGTCGTTTCTTTCTAAATTCTTAATGTAAGATATAAGGGTTTAAAATTACCCAAAATCAGAACACAAATTTGGGAAAAAAATCGCGACCATGACATCTTCTTCCTCTACCTCTACCCCGTCAATCCCTCCAAGAAGAGTTACATGGGCTCCTCTCTGCGAGCATGGTCTACCCACTGACATTCTAACGTCGAACACAGAGAAGAATCCTGGGCGTCGCTTCTTCCGATGTCAAGTGAGGAAGGCGTTTTAATTTTCTCCTGTTATTTTCAAAACAAGTTAGGATTTATCAAGCAATTCACGGTGGTATTAGAGCTTAGGGTTCTTATTATTTGAATGAATATTGTTGGGGATTGCTTAGGGCTCTTATTATTTGAATTGGGGATTGGGATTAATTAGGGTTTGTATGATTTCAATTGGGAATTAATTAGGGTTCGTGTTGAATATTGTCGCAGTGGGATGATTGTGAATATTTCCAGTGGGTTGATGAGATAGCAAAATGAACATTCTGCTGTTATGATTGTGGTCGTCGTCTGCGATTTGAGAAAGAGCATTATGAAAGGTTGCTAGAGATTAAGGAGGAAGAGTGTGATTCTCTGAAGAAAAAACTGCAGGATGCAATCAATGAAAGTGAAGAACTGAAGAAATGGAGATTGGATGCAGCAGTTCAGAAGTTAGCAATTCTAGTAGTTGTGGTTGCAGTTGTAGCTAAGCTTATGTTTGGTGTTCAATAGCTAGGGTTGTATTGTGTTTCAAGGATCTGTAGCAGGAATTTATGTAATGGTTTTAGGAGTTTTTTTGTGCATTTCAAGAACTCTAGATTTAGTAGGCTATTATGTACTTTGTGATTGTTGTCTATGTTGTACTAATATATGAAGTTAATGTTAGTTGAATGAGTATTGTTTTATGATGATATCTATATTGTGCAAAACCTAATCATGTAACAAAAAACTTAAAACCAATAAATGAAAAGGAAGCAATAGCACAATAAAGGAAAGGAAGCAATAGCACAATAGATATGAGATAAACTCCACCAAATCAGTTTCAATGCACTCCACAAAAAACAAAATGTAACCCCAAGCTAGACAAAAGACATTGTTCTAGCATAAACCACAAAAAAGACAGACATTGTTTGAAACCATAAACCATGATGGAGCATAATGTATGTAGCTAACAAAAACCCTCACATACAACAATTAAGATGCACTCTCTTGAGTAGGGATGGTCTTCTTCTTAGACTTCCTCACAGTTGAATCCTTGCTTGGCCTAGGAGGTATGAAAAGGGTGGATTTTTTTGATGGCATTCTTGTGTGCACATTTCCAGCAGCTCCCATTGATTCATTTCTTGTAGAGACCCTTGCTTGAGTGGTTTGACTAACTGTGGCTCTTGAAGTAGAAGGCCTCGAAGATGAAGGCCTCAAAGATGCAACATTGGTGGACGATGCTACAATTCTGGATGCATTTGTGGATGCATTTGAGGGCACTTTTCGAGATCTCCCTCGTTTTCCCTACAGAAAACCACAACAACAATGCACATTAATAATGTCATCATATTACTTACATGTAAAACACAAAGTATGAAAAATAAATAATAAACAAATACTAACTTAAGCTGGAGGGGGTTTAGGGACAATTTGGTTTTTGCATCCTCTCTTGTTATGTCCTGCTTGCAAGCAGTTCTAACAAGTCATCCTCACTCCATTTTTCCTAAGTTTTGTAGCATTTTTAGGATTCTCCTCACAAGGGTCTCTCTTTCTTTTCTTCTTTGGCCGTCCTGGCATTTTCTTCATAGCAGGTGGAATCACTGGATACCCTTGTGCCACATGCCACATCTTCTCACCATTCAATGGTGGCAGGCCAAAGGCATATGTGGCATAATATGTATCCACAATATAGCGAGAATGAACATAATCCACTGGATCTCTCCTCAAGAAATGAATGGCAGCACAACCATGAATGCATGGTATACCTGTTAAGTTCCAAAGTCTACAGGTACATGTTCTAAGCCCAACATCTACCACAAATCTGTCCTGGTAATGTTCAACCTCAAACAAAACATCAGAGGCAGGATGTGTAATGCAATTCCTACTGTAATGTTGGGATTCCTGGACTTTATCGAGGATGGCTGAGCAAATACTATGTTGATAATCAACCAATTCTAGCCTCTTTCTGGTAATCCTAGACATGAGAGATGTTCTTATTTGTTCTAACATATGAATCACATGCATACCTCTAGCATTCAAGATAAACCATTAAATGATTCACTTGTATTGTTTAGGTGCATGTCACTCACGGTGTTATCATCAAAAAATACCTTACAGAATTTGGTAGTATCTCTCCCAATGAAATCTTCATAAGCTCCCAGATCTTCCTTCTTCATCAGATCCAATGCCTCATTATATGCCTCCAAGTATGTGCTCCTCACAACCCTCCAGAACATATTCTTCAATGTCACACCTTTGTGACTCTTTTTCCAATTAATGTAGACATGCCTTGCACAGTTTCTGTGGCTTGCAAGTGGAGCAATTTCTGCAACTCCATTGATCAGTCCCTGTATACAAAATAAATAAATAAGGAAAAAAAATACCAGTAGATAACAGTCAGATTAATAAACAGATTAAAAAACAATGGTCAGGTAAATACCTTCTGTTGATCACTAATAAAAATGGTCCCTGCACCAGTAGATAGCCCTAGATCTTCTACTAGAATTCTCAAAAACCATCTCCAGTTTTCTATATTCTCAACACCCACTACAGCCCATGCAATTGGATACATCTGGTTATTAGCATCATTCCCCACTGCACATAAGAGAACTCCACCTAAGTATGTTTTCAAGTGTGCCCCATCAAGCCCAATAATTCTCCTACAGCCAGCTCTGAATCCATTCTTTAGGGCACTGAAACCTATATAGACTCCCTTAAAAACTGCCCCAATATCCAAAAGTAGCTCAAATCTTCCCTCCCTATCCACCCTCATTAGCTCCAACATATAACTCCTTAGTTTGGCATAATGCTCATCCACTGTACCCATCAACATCTCAACGGCCTTCCTTCTAGCTCTATAAATCTTCCAGGGTAACAAATGACAGTTAAACCTACTCCTGATATCTAAAGCCAACTCTTTTACAGTTATATCAGGTCTATACCTAAAGACATTCAAGTAATACTTTGCAATCCAAGAAGATGTCACCTGCTTGTTCTTCATTGACCTAGTGCAAGTATGGGGCTGAACTAGAGATTTAATGATAAAATGCCCAGTAGATTTGACAAGGTTGCCATAACACCTCCACTTGCATCCTTCACTGCAGCGAGCCTCCATTTGGGTTTTACTAACCCTCCTAAAGTGTATCTCTCTGCCATCTTCAATGGAAAAGTCCTGGATAGCAGTCTTTGCTTCAAAACCATCTGCAAACCTCATGCCAATGACAAGTTTCAAATTCTTAGCTTCAGTCCTAGGATCATAGACAATCCTCCGTATCTTTCTACCCACCCTTTCAGTTTCTTATCATCATCCCGTTGCTCAATGTCTGAACCCAGTTCATCATCATCCATTTCATCATCTGTGTAATCCTCTTCAGCATAATCCTCTTCAGCAGAAGGAATATAATTACCGTCCTCTTCTGAGCTACCTACATCTTCAACATTATCTCTCAAATACTCATTCAAATCTCTCAAGATCTCATGCAAATTATCAGTCAAATTATCAGTCAAATTCTCACTTTCACTCACATCCCTCAAAATCTCACAGTCAATCTCTTCATCCACAGCTTCTGATTCTTCACTACCTCCTTCACTGCCCTCAGAATCTACCCTCAAATTCACATTGTGCAATTCTTCACTGCCTCCTTCATCAGTCTCTGCCTTCTTCCCACCAACTAAAAATACATGACAAACCCTAGAATACTCAGTTAAATGAGATAGCATCTCAATTACTTCTTTATCACTACGAAGTTCTATGTACTCCACGGTACCAGTGGGTTTGTAATAAATCCCTTTCCAAGACGTGTACCCCATTTTTTCTATTACTTCTTCCACATCTGAGAAGCCAAATCTATCTGCATCTAGGTCAAATCCAGCTGTTAAAACACCACCAGCATAGTATTTTTCGTCCCCCACTTTCCCAAAACCTCCTCCATGACGAACATACATACCAAAATGACCATCTCTGCAATAATAACAAAATAAAATTAGAGAAAACCCTACTGTCAAAAAACCCTACTGTCAAAAACTCAAACCAAAATGACGAAAATGACATCGAAACCCTAAACCCTAAAAACATCCTCAAGTAAAGTAATAATATTGTGGAGTTAAATGGTCCTACCTGTTACCCATTTGTGCAACAATGGCAACGGAAATCCTTTTCTGGGACCACAATCGCACGAGACCACCACCACGCCACAACAAGAAGAATCTCTCTTTTTCTGCCGAGGAAGAAGAATGTTTCGAATCTTCCCAGAAAATTGTCTGAGATTGCCAGAGTTCAATCGCGACTCTCCTTCAATAATTGAGGAAGAAAACGGCGTCGTTTTTGGTTTGGCAAATACTAATTTATTAATTACGAATGAACCGACGTCGTTTGGTCGAAGCTTTCCACATGTATGAGCCAAATCAGCTAATTTGGGCCACGTATGCAGCTTCAAATTCCATATCAGCAATTAAATTGCCACGCAGGATTCAATTTGGCCGGAAAACGGATTTGTGGAAAAATTGTAACAAATTGAAAGTTTGTGTATTTAATTACCAAGGTTTGAAGTTCAGGAGAGAAACGTTACACCCCCCAAAGTTCGTGTATTTAAATACCAATACCCCTTCAATATATATCATATACTGGGCCTGAGTATAATTATTGAGTCCAAACTCAATAATACAATTTAGATCGATTCCTGAGGTCTGTTTTGGCCATCCTAGGGATCGGATACCAGACAGAGTTGGGCCTTATCTAATAAGATATTTCCATGTCCACCCCTGAACATGTATCCCATTAGAGCTATGACGCACTCCACTAAAGAGTCATAACTGATTCACCGCTCTGTCCCAATTATGTAGATTGAGGCTGGTATTTTGTTTAGTTCGACCCCCGTGTTTAAGACCTTCCATATCCATTAATTAATTAGAGCTACCATGACTGCTCCTAATTAATTAATCTCTTATTCCTCAAGTAGTACCCGTTCACACCTTATTATTATACCTGAACTTAATCAGCAGCATGACTTGGTATAACAAACCTTGTGAACTCCCTGAGGGGATAATGTCAACCTACACTCACGTAGGACACGGCTTATAGATAACACTCATTAGACATAGTATGCATCTCCATGTTACCCAAAGTACAACATGAGTTTGATGAACTATCGAGAAGTTCATGTCTTTGTAAATCAAAGTAACACTGAAGAATACATACACATCTAATAGTTTACCAAGGTTAAGATCGAGCTACTAAAGCCTGAGATCTGTAGCTCTTCACCTATATCACCTTTGATACAGGGTCAGTATCAGAAAAGCATTATCTCCCTTGATCCTCAATACGTTCCATCGTACCAGCATAATTAGTGATTGGGACTCATCACTACCATAAGCTGCAGTCTAGACCGATAGCTCAGCCCACGCTATCTCGACTGTGATACATTTATATCTCATCATTGTTAAGCGACCTTCGTGATCCCCTCCGAACAGGCCGACACGTGGTCTAAAACATGAGATAATGGACTTTATTCTTGCTTATACATATTCATTTCAGATAGGGATTGTTAACAGTGGACTGACGTCGTAACCACTAAAACAACCAGTTTTGCTTTGGATATACAACGACCCCAACATTGGTATGGACTAGTGAGAGAATTTCTGCAGCAATTTGGCTCGTAAGATCTTGAGTTTTCCCGTGAGCTGCATCATTGTATGTGAAGGCTTTATATGGGCGTAGTTTGAAAACTAGCCGTTGGAATTCAGCTTAGGTGGCACTAGCCGTTGCAGAAGTGACTCAGCACTTCACGTGGGTCTTCATGGCTGGCAAGTGAGGTGGCTGCTATTGAGGCGGATTGTATCTCAAGAGATCAAGTGCCTTAGGTAGTACTGGCAGTTAGATGAACGAGCTCGAAGAACTGCCGAAGTACCTGCACAATAAGATAACAACAATCTCGCTGGACTCAAACAGATGAGGCCGTCATAGACAACAACCTTAGTCTATCTATGAGAATAGGCTTAAGGAAATAAGCAAGATAGCACAATTTATCACAGTAGGATATCATGCTATGTTATCTTGCTTAATGTAAATAAGCCGAAGTGTGGTTTTTAGAAACATCCTCAAAACTACTGAAGAGGTTTCCCAACAATTTTCCCCCTTTTGATGATTGTTTCACCAAAAAGTGTTTGCAATAGAACAAAATCTATCCTAGCATTTAGTAAGTAAAAACCCTATGTCGAATCTCGAAGGAAAACTTTGCAGGGCAAATAACTGTGTAGTAAAAACAACCTAAACTAGCCTAAAATCTAAGAAAACAAGTAAAAGAATTTGTTTTGTGTAAAAGTAAATCTGAAAAACTAAACAAATAAATCTAACTATGAGAACTTGAAAAACGAAGGAATTGAAATCTAAGAAAAACGAATCTAAACTAAGCACTTGAAAACGATCGAACGAAATTAAACAAAACAATTACGAAAATAAATCTAGAACTAAGGAAAGCAATAAATCAAATAAATGAAAGCAATAAAGAACTTACGAATTTAAACGAAGAATGAAGAACACGAATTAAAGGAAAAAGCCTTGAATTAAAACGAACAAAGTAAAGATCCAGATCGAACAAAGGAATTCTAAACTAGAGTATTTGAATGCGAAAATAAAAGCAAAACAAAGATAAACGGTGTCTCAAATTCGTCCTAAGGAGTAATATTTATACTAGGTATAAAAACCTAGGTGTACTACGAAATAAAGACTGGCCGCCCAACCTGGACGATCGTCCATTATGAGTTGGACGGTCGTCCAAATCCATATTCTGCATCAACTTCTCGTACTTGGGCGCTCGTCCAAATCTGGACGAGCTCGGCCGGAACACCTTGGACGGCCGTCCAGATGAGTTGGACGGTCGTCCAACTCCTCGAACTGACCTCGTTCAATTCTACTCCCTGTTTTTGCCTTTTTCGACTCGTTTCACTCCATTTCTATCCTTTTTCACCTACGAACACCAAAACTCAAAAAACACCCATCATAGTCATATTTAAAAGAAAAGACACACAAATACTACGAAAACAAATACAAAAAGACGACGAAAATCCTGACATCTAGACACCAAACAATGATGTCAAAACCCAACACTTTACAAAGATCCTAAGATAATAATTAGAGAGCCTGTTTTAACTAGCTTGTTAAACCAGTTCGAGTGGATCAATGTTAGACAGTTTAGATAAATAAAATTGTAAAGCAGTTTAGGCCTAGACAATGAGAGGTTGTCATTTTGGGCACAGAAAATAGATCTTATTATTTATGACAAGCTGACCAAAGAGATACAGTTACAAGCTGGTCATAAAAAAAAAAATATAAACAACTACTTCTTGATCCTGCAGCTGATTGAGATGCTTCTCTTCTGGGCTTCAGTCTCATACTTGCATAGATTCCATTTTCTATCTGCTGATAGCGGGGGTCGGAGGGAGGTATTTCAAAGTTAAGAGCTGAGGTACGGACTCCCTCATTGATAGCTGTGTAATCCACGTACTTGCTACCGGGTAGAAATGGACAGAAGAAGGTTTCCTTTTCCGGGACAGGAAGATCCACACCAGCTTCCCTAGCAAGCCTTCTGACTCTCTTGACAAGGCCTTGATCCCAGGAATGTCGTAGAAACAATTCAAAGGCCTCACCATGATCCTCTTGATTGTAGGGAGGCAGCTGGATCCAGTAATGTTGCAGAATGAAAGAACTGACAAGTTCTTCCCATTGAGGACTAACGTCCTTGCCCAACCAGTCTCTTCCTTCAAGGATAGCCTTGGCATTCCTTTTAAGATACTTTGCATTGAGCTTGGACAGGTTTGCTTGCTTCTGCCTCATTATGCGATCTTCCTCTGCTTGAGCACTAGAGGCTCTCTTCTCATCTTCCTTCATCTTCCTCAAGGCATCGGCCTTGGCAACATCGAGCTTCAATGATTCGGCAGTCTGTTCAACACGGATCCTCTTTTGAACTTCCAGATTAACAGTCTGTTTAGCGTTTGCACCCATCAAAACGGCCTGAGTGATGCAACGAGCTTCAGCAGCAGTGCTTGTAGAGGAACCACCTTGCTGATCAGAACAGCCTCCTCCTTGAACATCCATTGAGGGAGATTGAGACGGTCTTGCTTCAGAGTTAGATCCTTCCCTATATTTCTTGTTTTCCTTCTTCTTCTTCATCTTCTTCTTATCTGCCTTGACCTTCTCTTGCTTCTCCTTCTCACCTTCCCCCCTTTAGACATCATCACAAAGGGTCTTGAGAATGCCAGAGAGATTCTTCACTTCAGTCTGGAGGGCTTCGACCTGGGAAGTAAGAGTCTCTCGAGAAGAATAGAGAGCAGTGATATCTCCACTAACGGCCTCTTCACGACTGTTAGCAGCAGATGCAGAGGTGGACACTTTAACGGATAGGGCCTCAATATTGTCCTCCACTGCCTTGATCAACCTGTTAGTGGCAGTAAGATCACTGTTGGAAGCTACGTCTTCAAGCTTGATAAGATCACCAAGGAAGGCCTTGACATGATCTTTTAGATGGATATGGGTAAAGTTACCAATCTGCTTGGAGACGACAGCTTCTGCAACTTCCTTGGTTGACTCAACAGCCTTTGAAGTGACCTCACTCACTTCCTTTGACAGCCTTCATTAGTGGTCTTGAGATTTGACAGAACATCATCCACATATTTAGTCAGCTTGTCCTTCAACTGACCAGCGCTTTCATCTAGCCTCTTCTCTAGATCTGACAACCGGGTGTTGACATCCTCTTCCACCTGGTTTGTCTTTTTGGAAATCAAGTATCTCAACTGGCTGGTGGTCAGGAAGGTTTCCAAGTTTCCTTCCTTCTCCTCTTCTTCTGCTGCTTCATCATCAAACAACTCATCCACGTGACATAACTGGCTGGAGTCATAATGTTCTGCCTGATTGGACTCAGTCCATTCTCATTTTTCGGGACAACTGAATTGAAGAGCTCAGCTTCTTCTAGGTAGAGGGGCTTCAAGTCCACACCGAGGGACTTGGCTTCTACCTTCATGGAGGTAAGAACTAGCTTGCGAAAGCTCAGACGAGCTTCCGAGATAGATGAGTATTGAAACTCATCCTTGAGAAGGGCCTCCTCCGCCTTCAAATTGTCGAGAGGCTTAAGCACGAGCAAGGACTGCATCACGTGATAGTCAGCATCCTTGATGTCCAAGAAAAGACGGAGGCGGGTGGCCATACGAAAAGCCACTGGGGTCATTCCAATCCCCGGCATCAGTTCATCAACAACCTTCTTTGCTGCGAACTGCATGTCATCGTAGAGCTGAAGAGCTTGCTCTTTGATCAGCCTACACTCATCTTCCTCAGCCTTCTTCAAGTAGAGGCTGGCATCATCATCATCAATAACCTGGACGGAAGAATTGTCGAAGACCTGATGAGTGACGGGCGTGAAAAAGGTGTATAATCCACCTTGAGGCGCATTGAGATCGACCTCGGTGGAAACGGCCTGTTGTGCCTCGGAGAGAGGTTGTTGTTCTTTAACAACAACAATAGATGGCTTTCCTAGCATTGAAGGTAGAGAAATCATCTCGGAAGGAGAGGATGAGCTAACTACCGCAGCAACAACGCGCTGCTTCTTCGAGGGCCTTTCCTCGACGTCCTTCTCACTCCTCTTCTTTGGCTTCTCCACCAGCTTTTCCTTGCCCTTGGTGGAGGATGATCCTGAAGATTTCTTGAGCTGGGGGGATGCAGCAGGTTCCCCCTTGGCTATCTGATGTGGGTCCTTCCATTTTGGATTGGACCTCGCCATAGCCTCAAGGAACGGTCTAATCCTCAGATCAGAGGTTATGAGAGAAGCCTCGTTAATACCCAGTGACATGGAAAATTGTCGCTGATTTGACGGGAGTTTGATCGCCTCATTGAAAGTGACTACGTCTTCCCAATCGACGCGCGTATCAACGGACTGGAAGATCAACGAGATTTTGGAGCAGAAGTTGATCTTCCTTTGAACAATCAGCTCCATGTTGCCCTCACTATCGACCGAGGTCTTGACTTTCCTTGCTTCAGCCCTCATCCCAAGTACCAACAGCCTCGCCCAATTCACCTCGAGGTTGTGGTAGACAAATGATTTTGAACTTGTCGTGGGTCAGCCTGTAATTTGTCCCTTTCTGCGAAGGAAGGACCTTGTGGATGATGTCAAATAGCAAGCGAGACTCCAGTTTGAGTCAAGTTCGTTGCATCCTTTGAAATCGTATGACACATGCTGCTTTCCCGTTGCTGGAAGAGTCATGGTTTGAAACGTCTCCTCCATGAATTGAGAGGTCATCTCGGGGTACGTCTCGTTTTCGAAATCCTCCAAATTGTAGGTCATTTTCACGGCCTCTAGAAGGTTGAACGAGGCGTCGGCAATGACGTTGTTGTAGCAACGGATGGTGATGGAGTCGAAAGAATCTTTCTCGGCTTCATTCCAGAAAGCGTAGAATGCCAAAACTTGCCGGGGAAAAAACTTCACCGGCTTCATGGTGATGATGCTGTGGAAGGGGCCGCACCTCTTCATTCTTTCAAAAACGTCGTCAAGACCGAAGTGGCCTTGATTATCGTAGATGAAATAGGGCTCATGTATGATGAGAGTGTCATAGAACTTGTTGGCTTCATTCCATTTGATGGTGATCTCTTGACCGGAGGTGGAGGTTTGTTCGTTGGCGGCCATATTTCCTCGTAAAAGTAAAGAAATTTTTAGGGTTTTTGGGATTTTGAATAGTAAGTTTGCAGAGAGAAACTAAAATGACGGATAATAAAGATAATGACACTTAGTGGGGTCCCCTATTTATAGGCATAGGAGAACGACTTCGATTATTTTGATTGAACGGCCAGGATTGAAGAGGTGTGCCATCATCCACTTTTTAAAAGTGGCGATTTGACTGCGCGCACCATTTCGAGGCGCGTGAGGAGCAAAACATCGCATGTGAGTGGGTTGACACGACAGTCCATGCCCAGTCGCGACCTTTTGCCTTCTCACGTCCAGTCCTCACATAAATGAATCTCGATTCGTGTAGCATAAAACTCCAAAAAGGAAGTTCTCTTTCACAAAATGAGTAATCATTAAGAGAAGTAAATGAGAGAGCATTGAGTGATACAACTCGCTGCTTTGACTTCCCCCTTAAATGAGCAAGGTTGTTGTGAGGAGCTAGTTCGTTTTCCCACAACGACCTTTGACTTATGATAGACCAGGCTGTAGTAACAGCTTGTTGTCGTGCTGATTAGGCATTATCCAGCTTGATGACTTGTATCGACCTACTGACTATTGTTCAGCATACCTAGCTTTCCACACAACATCTTAAAGTGCTCTTCTTGCAAGGGCTTTGTTAAGATGTCAGCTCGTTGTATGTCGGTGTGTATCTTCTCTACAATCACGTTCTTCTTTTCAACATGATCACGTATAAAGTGATGTCTCACTTCAATGTGCTTGCACCGAGAGTGAAGAATAGGGTTTTGTGTGATGGTTATCGCACTCGAGCTATCACATAAGATAGGCACTTCTTTTACAACGACCTCGTAATCATTGAGCTATTGCTTTAGCCAAAGGATTTGTGCACAACAGCTACCGGCGGCCATATATTCGGCCTCCGTTGTTGATGTTGCCACATAAGTTTGCTTCTTTAAGAACCAAGAGATCAGTTTGTTCCCTAGAAATTGACAAGTACCTGATGTCGACTTCCGATCTAGCTTGCATCCAGCGTAATCAGAATCTGAGTAGCCAGTTAGTTCTAAGTTGTCATCACGAGGATACCACAATCCTAGATTGGCAGTTCCTTTGACATAACGAAGAATTTTCTTGGCTGCTTCCATGTGTGATTACTTTGGATTAGCTTGATAGCGAGCACAAACACCAACTGCAAAAGTAATGTCAGGTCGACTAGCAGTTAGATAAAGTAGTGAACCAATAATACCCTTGTACGGAGTTATGTTGGCTGGTTTTCCTTCAAGGTCTTGACCAATCTTCCCATTTGCTAGCATTGGAACTTTGACAGGCTTGCTGTCTTGGACTCCAAATTTTGTGATCAAATCATGAGTGTATTTGGTTTGGCTAATGAAGATTCCTTCACCTGCAATCCTAGAATGAAATTCATTTATCCCATCATAGACATTTTGTATTTGTCTTTCATGAGATTTCCAAATTTCTCACATAGCTTGGGAGATTTAGACCCAAAAATAATATCATCAACATAAATTTGTAGTAAAATAATATGATCCTTCACTTTGATAGTGAAAAGAGTCTTGTCGACCGAGCCACGTTTGAATCCGGGTTCTATGAGAAAGGTGGACAGCATTTCATACCAAGCTCATGGAGCTTGTTTGAGTCCATACACAGCCTTGTGTAGGCGATAGACCTTGCTGGAATCACTTTCTTCAAATCCAGGTGGTTGTTTGACATAGACTTCTTCCTCAAGAACACCGTTGAGGAATGCACTCTTCACATCCATCTGGTAGACTTTGAATTGTTGATGAGCTGCATAGGCTAAAAGAACTTGATTGCTTCCAGTCTTGCAACGGGAACAAACGTCTCATCAAAATCAATTCCTTCTTATTGACAATAACCCTTAGCAACTAAACGGGCTTTGTTTCTGACTACTTCACCAGATTCATCTCTCTTATTTTTGAGCACCCATTTGACTCCAATAATTCCTTGGTGATGAGGTTGAACTACAAGAGACCAAACTTCATTACGCTTGAATTTATTTAGCTCTTCTTGCATAGCCTGAATCTAATCAGCATCTTGAAGTGCTTCATATGCATCTTTGGGTTCAATGAGAGATAGATAGCAGCTTAACGGAGCACTTTCACCATGCATCCTTCTTGTTCAGACTCTTTGGTTTGGGTTCCCAACAATAAGCTCTTGTGGATGATCATCCACCCAGCGTCTTCTTCGAGTTTGTTCTTCTTCGGATAGAACGGGCTCCGGTTCTGCAGTGGGTTCCTCAAACTCTGGATGACTAGAAGGTTATGGTGTGAAAGGGTTGAGCTGCTCCATTTGTTGTTCAAGATGGACGACAACCTCAGTTTGTGAAACTAAATTAGAGGGATCAACTTGTTATTTCCAACTGATGTATTACAGCTTGATGTAGGAACATCACTTGCATCACTTCCCCCTTGTTGTGTATCCTTGGGATCAGATTGATCCTCTTCATTTTGACCAGCTGGGCTCCAGATCAATAAATCTTCTATAAGGTCGTTCTTTTATCTGATGAGATCAGCTTCTTTTCCTATCTGTGTATCTCTGACCAGGCAAGTAGATGTTGGAACGGCTGCTTGAAAGCCACCCGAATCCCAGATCTTAGATTGGATGCGGTGATTCGATCGTGCACATAAGTTCATGCAAGGGCTCGAGTACATACCTTATGATTATAGAAGATGAGGAATCTGAGTCGAGTCTGAACGAATCTACGGTTCTGATCTTCTAGGATGTGATCCCACACCTCTAGATTTGAGACTTGGTGGACGTCTCGAGATCTCTGGAACCTCGATCTCCTCTCTCAATACCCGCGGCTCTCTCTCTCTCGTCACCTAAGGTTTCGCGTGAAACTCTCTGACAACTCTAGTGTGTGCTAGTGTAACGCCCCGATATTAGGGAACGATAATATCCTAAACCGGGGGTTACGCTGGCGAAATAGAAGAATAATAAAGAATAACCTAATTGATTTAGTGGCATGTATTGTTTGATTATACAGTAGTCAAACTAGAATATATAACAAATATTTGATGAGTACAACAATATATAGTAATCTGCGAATCAAGAATACAAAATACCATATTTAAACATAAGTTCCAATAGTTATTAATAACTTTAAGGAAACCGAATATTCGAGAGTACAGGTAGGATATTAACTTGTGGAAAACAACCACATACTTGAGTTTGATAACCGTTAATTATTCGAAGGAAGTGTTGCAGCGGATAAACACAGATAGTTTACATGTATGAAGACATATAAACTTGACTTGAACAAAGCTGTACAATTATTTATTAACAACAAGCCACTCAGCACACCTCCATCCCATCACCAAGCTTAACCTGCACATTTTAGAAATAATATGCAGGGCTGAGTACAAAGCACTCAGTGACACATGCCGAAACAGTTGAAAGTGCTCGATAGAGCTATATATTGAACTTGCCATGATAGACATTCACGAGTCATACTTGAAATCAACTCGATTATGCCGAAACGTTTTTATATGATTTTTTGTATATAAGTCTATACACAATTGGTATTATCAATATGAATCAGAGCTGCAATTAACATATAGGTGAATGAGAAGGAGGCCATCCTCTCAAGCACAATTGTTGGTCCTGGGAAAGAGTAATTGGTGTATGGGGAGGGGGGGGAATACACCAATAACCAACCGTTTTTGACTTTTGAAAATCAGGTCGATCTAAAGGTCGATTGTCAAGGTCGATCTTTATCAGAGACAGGTTGATCTATCAAGCTCGTTTGGGAGCAAGCTTGATTTATCAAACTGTGCTTATGCGGAAGTTGGTGGAGGTTGGTTTACTCTTTGAAAAATCTTAAGGCTGGTGAACAGTTGCAGGTTTATGCGTGATATGCAGGTTGATGCTCGTCAGTTTGATAAGAAAATATAAGGGCGATAAATAAAGAGAGAGAGAGAGAGAGAGAGAGAGACACCGCGATATAACGTGGTTCGGAGAAACCCTCCTACATCCACGTCAGGTCGACTCGACCTGAGAATCCCTTTACCTTTGGATTCAACCTCTCTCTTATTTATACTGACTGAGTATCAGTTCTAGATACAATCTATCCCGAAAATATCTAGACACGAGTTTTGGGTCGTGACCCTTACAACCTTTCGTACTAAAAAGTACAAACAACCTTTCACTTTTACAGAGCTTGACTAACTCTATAATGGCGAATACACAAACAAACTTTCTAACTTCGAACGGGTCGGAGAAGAAGTTGTTGAATCAACGACAAGCAGCAGTGAACGCTTCGTCGTTGTGGCGTTTATCGGAATCGGAAACCTCTCTTCGTCAAGTGTTTGGGAAACTAATCGGATTTCGAACACTTGAATGGATATGAACTTGAGAGAGATTTTGGTTAGAGATTTGGCGTTGATAGCTTGAGTTTCCCGTACTTGAATCCGATATGGCTTGAAGTATTTATAGGCAGTTTTGAAAAACTAGCCGTTGGAGTCAGGCTGACGTGGCACTAGCCGTTGGAAGCTGACTCACTTCTAGCCGTTGGGAAAGTTCGTCCTTGCTGGCACACCACGTGGCAAGGATCAGGTCGTGAAGCTCCATGAAGGCGGAGCATCGACCTTGATATGATAATCCAGCACTTGAAATCTTCTAAGGCAATGCAGGCTGGAAGCTTGATAAGGAAGGTCGATAGACAGGCTGATGATCCAGCTCGATCCAAATGAGGCAGGCCGTATAAACGACCTTTCTCTTACAGGGTGGATCGAACTTGATTCTAGACTTTATAGAGTATCGACCTGCACTAACAGATAGCAGGTCGATCTATCGACCTTAACCCTAAACAAGTAAAATATGCCTAAGTGTGGTTTCGATAAACATCATCAAAATCAAACTGCAAGAGGGTTCCCAACAATTTCCCCCTTTTTGATGATGTCGAAACCATACACTTTACAAATAATTCCTAAGATTTTAAAACGGTGAAAGATCAATTAACCATTAAGGTTGATAAGGAATTATAAGAGAGGCAGATAATAAAGCAATGTAAATAAAGCAGTAAAGGCAGATGCCTGGACAAAGAGATATTGTCGTTAGGTCGAAAGATGATTCTTGCTTCATTAAGCTCGATAGCGAAATACATAGAGAATTTACAAAACAGGCTGAGAGCATAAATGAATAAAACAACAAAATCATCTATCTACATCTGCTGCAGCTTGGCACGGGCTGCAATGCGCTCTTCCTGGATCTGCTCCCTCGACTTCGCGTTCATGCTTGCGTAAATTCCATCCCTGATACGACGAAAGTCGAGATCGGAATTTGACACATTGACGTTCAGTCCGATGGCGGTCTGTGCGATGTATTGGTCAATTCGGGAGTAATCCAAGTACCCCGAATTACCAAGAAGCAAGGGCGTAAAGTATTGCTTTGCTGGAGGGAATTTGAGCATGTAGGCTGCATAGGCGTCATCGGCGTCAGCAGGAAGGGAGGGGTCCTGGATCCAGTAGTGAAGGAGGATGAAGCAGCTGTTGAGCTCCCGCAGCAGGGCGTTCTGCCTTTCGTCGAGCCACTCGACGGCCTGCTGCTGGATTCCAGCTTCCAAAATGAGGGCGGAGGCGGACTGGCTGATCCAATCCAGCTCCTTTTTCCTCCTTGCTTCAGCAGCCCGGCGATCGGCCTTGAAACGCCGCTGCTCTTCTAGATTTGCGGCCTGCTCCGGCGTCGCTCCGGCCAGAGTCATAGCAGATATTAGCTCGGCCTCGGCAGCCAATCGAGCTTTGGCGGTGGCAGCCTCGGCAGCAGCAGCAGCGGCCATGGGATCGGCCTGGGAGGCGGTGAGGCCGACGGCTTGGAAGAGGCGGCCTGGGAAGTAGGCTTCTTTTGAGGAGGCGGAGGAGGAGGAGGGGGAGCCACGGAAGTTGAAGGAATTTTGGATTTGGGGGCCTTCTTCTTCCTGGCGGCGGCGGCGGCTCTTTCTTCTTCCTCCTTTTCGACATCATCAGAAAGGGCTCTGATGAGGGAAAGAAGTGTCGCGTCCTCCTCCTGCAGCTTGGTCACGGCATCCCTCAACTCCTGTTGACCATTGAGAAGGGAGGAGATAGTGTCGTGAATGGCGTTGATTTGCGTGTTGGAGGTCGATGCCGAGTTATTAATTGAAGAAGTCAGATTTGTTACTCGCTCATCGACCTTGGCCAGGTCCTCCAACACTTCCCCGATCTGGTCGCGGGACGCCATGTTTAGTTCCTCGAGCTGGCCCGGCAGGAGCTTGTCAATATATTCCTTTAATAGTTTCACGGCAAAGTCCGTGACACGCTCCCTGGCAGCTTCATCGGCCTGGATCTTGGCATCTTTCACAATATCGATCCGGGCCTCAGCTACGGCCTGCTTGATTTGCTTGGGAAGGTTGATGATGATGGACTCGAGCTTGGCAGAAATGGTATCGAGCACGACCTCCACTTTAACCTTTGAAATTTTGGGAGACGGAGCAGCAGCCTCAAGAAGCTGATCACCACCCTCATTCCTGGGTGGCGATTGCTCCAGAGTTTGAATCACTTCAAACTCGTCTCCAACATCGGCGGCGGAGTTGTATAGGGCGCGAGAGGCGCGAGAGTGAGTGTAGAGAGGGCGAAGGTCGATACCCAGAACCTTGGCCTCGACCTTCATGCGGCGCAGCACTAAAGATTGGAAATTTGAAGCCGCATCCTCCACACTGTAGAAGCCGAACTCCGCTTCCAGCGCCAACTCTTCGACCTTCAGGTCGTTGAGGGTAACGACCTGTAGCAATGCCTCAAAGACGTAATAATAACTCGACTTACAAACCAGATAGAACTGGAGGCGAGTAGCAAGGTCGAGGGACTTAGGGAGTTGAGCAATCCCTGGCATCAGGTCGATCACCTTCAGCCTAGCCTCGGCCTTCATGGAGGCGACCTGGGAGTGAGCAGCAGACATCGGCTGCTCAGAGAATGGCTGGATCGGCAGCACGACATCTTCCTCCACGGGCACATCCCGAAGGGGGGAAGACTGAGAATCTTCAGCAGTGAGATCTTGGATCTCTACAGATCCAGCTCGTTGGACTGAGGGGGATCTCACCGGTGAGGGAACAACGACCTGCGGAGAGGATGCAGGGCGTTGCTTCGAGGCGGACGGCTCGGCGGCGGAACGGACTGGAGATGGAGTCCGTTCGGCTGAATGAGAGGGCGATGGAGAGGGTGATGGCTCCCTGTGAGGTGCAGATTCCTCGAACTGCACGGGGAGAATCCTGTGAAGCGGCCTGGGCGGATCTCCGGAGGCCGACTGCGTCCTCCGTGGAGGAGTCTTCTTCACAGGTTGAGACTTCTTGGCAGGGCGAGAGGGAACCAGGTCGACATCGGCCTTCCTCTTCTTTTGAGTGGGTCGAGCTAGGATCCTCCAACCGACCTTGGATTCGCCGGTCTTGGCGAGGTGCGCCCTGACATTGTCTGGGGAGTTGTAGTAGTAAATCTGCGGCGCCACCCCTATCGCCATCTCCAGTTGGTGGAGATCTTTTGGAATAAACAGAGGGGGGAAGGCCGACTCATTGGACCATTTCCTATTCTTGAAGTAGGAAATGATAATGCAGGTGGCCTTCGTCCCAAGGCGAATCGGCCTTTTCTCGTTGTGGAGAGACACTTTCACTACGGCCTCTCCCTCTGTCTCGCAGACGATCTGCCTGGCCTCTTCCCAGAGCAGGGAGACCATCAATTTGGCCCAACTAATGGGCAGGTCGAGGATTACGGCTGCCAATATCTGAAACTTGAATGGGGTGACCTGGTCGTAATTCCCGATGTGCCCTAAAAAGCACTTCTGCACGAAGTCCATTAGGAGGCGGTATTTTGGACGGAGCTCGTTCCTCTTGAAGGATATTGGCACGTACTGCCTTTGCTCAATCAGCACGCGGTCTGCAACCTGTTGCAGTTGATCTCGAGAAATTTCTGAGATCTGCATCGTTCCTCCTTCCCCAATACCGAAGGCTGCCTTAACGGCATCAAGAATGTTGATGGTGATCATGGCCTTCTGGGTTCCGAGGGAGACGGTGTGGGTAGACACGGAATCGCCCTCATTCCAGTTGTAGAAGAAGGCACCCACAAGCTTGGGAAGACTCTTCGCCGGCCGGGTGGAGATGATTTGGTGGAATGGAAAGCATGTATCCACCAAGGCAAACATGGAATCAAGATCGCGAAAACCGAAGTTTTCGCGCACCATGTAGGGCTCGAATTTGATGCGAGCCGTCAAGTAGTCCTCAATTTCTGACCACTGCAATTCCTTTCGACCGGAGGTTGAAACTTTTTCTGCCATTGTTGTTTTTCCTGCAAGTTTTTGAGAAAGATTAGAAAAAACAGTAAAGAGCTTGACAGAAAATTAAAACTTAATCGGTGAAAAGAGCACAAACCACGGCTTGTGATTTGATACAGATAGAGAGAAAGTAGAAAAATGAAGAACACGACGGCGGCAGATTGGTTTTTGCAGAGTATGAAAACTAGGTTTTGATGAAGAAGTATGAAGAAGGTAAGTAATGTTTTCGTGAAGAAACTGCATGATATATATAGAAAATTTGAACGGTTGAGATCGTTCGAATTTGAAAGGGTTAAAGTTTTCCCTCTCACCCACGTCCACACGATTGAAGTGCGTAGAATGAGAGGCGTTTCACATCCGCACGTGAGGTAAGGAAACGTGCGAAATATGGCGCTTTTTCAGAAAAGTGGCAGGGAATTACATGCAACATTGGTCAATGTGTCAATATTTGACACTTGACTGGATGTTTTACAAAAATGGTAATCATTACTCCATTTTTTCTTATTTTCTGCAAATTAGCAGACTCTTAAATAATGTAAAGCATTGAGAAATAAATATCAATAATAAATGAAGAGTTCAATGCGTATTCAAGAAGTTTATAGGACAAAAGGGTGATACTGCCCTTTTGATTCTTCCTTCATAAATGCAGTTGCATTCAGGTTGATATCGGCCTGATGATATCGGCCTTGTGGCAGTGAACGGCCTGTCGAAATGATCGGCCTGGACTTGTGACATCGGCCTGGCCAGGTGAGACAGCCTGGACTTATGATATCGGCCTGGTATTCACCGGCCTTTGTTCCCCCTCAATTGAGGAACACAGGTCGATCTGTTGATTAGTCGACGGCCTGTTGATGGACACGGCCTGTTGACAGACACGGCCTGTTGATAGAGACGGCCTGTTGATAGAGAACGGTCTGTCATCGGCCTGTAGGAAGGGATACGAGGCGACGGCAGACTCATCGATCTTGAAAAACGCTGTTACTATTTGCCATCTCCACATCACGAACGGCAACTCTACAAAGCTGCATCGGAATATGGCAAGTCACTCTCTCCAAAAAAAAACTCCGAAAACAACCTCATGTGTTTCTTCAACCAAGGATGGTCGGAATTCTTCGAATCCCACGCCTTGCACGTCGGCGATTTCCTCGTGTTCAAGCACATCGGAGACCTGCACTTCAACGTCGTCGCATTCGGCCTGTTTGAAGGTAACGACCTGACAAACGACCTGTTCAAATAGTAACTCCCTGTTCAAATGGTAACGGCCTGTTGAGTAGTTGACGGCCTGTTCCCCCTTAATATCGGCCTGTATACTTAGGAACGGCCTGTTGAGAAGAAACCGACCTGCGTAGACTACGAACGGCCTGCTTGTTGGTCCCGACTGTTGGTCCCGAACGAGCTTTTGAGAAAGGTGACAGACTGTTTTAGAAGATGACGGCCTGTAGGCTTACGATCGGCCTGATGACTCAACATTTAATAACCCTAGCTTTCCACATAGCATTTTGAATCTTTCTTCGGCTAGGGGTTTGGTTAGGATATCAGCTCGTTGAATGTCAGTGTGTATCTTCTCAATAACCACATTCTTCTTTTCCACGTGATCACGAATAAAGTGATGTCGAATATCCACGTGCTTGCATCTTGAATGAAGAACTGGATTTTGAGTAATGGCGATGGCACTCGAGCTGTCGCAGAATATAGGCACTTCACTGACTTCAACTTCATAATCTTTGAGTTGTTGTTTGATCCACAAGATTTGTGCACAACAACTCCCTGCGGCCATGTACTCGGCCTCTGTGGTGGAGGTGGCTACAGAAGTTTGTTTCTTTGAAAACCACGAAATCAGCTTGTTTCCGAGAAAATGGCAAGTACCCGAGGTAGATTTCCTATCGAGCTTGCACCCTGCATGATCAGAATCTGAATAACCTGTAAGCTGCAAATTATCATCACAAGGATACCAAAGACCTAAATTTGTGGTTCCTTTGATGTATTGAAGAATTTTCTTTGCTGCTTCCAAGTGTGATTCCTTCGGATTAGCTTGAAATCGAGCACACACTCCAACTGCAAAAGTGATATCAGGTCGACTAGCAGTTAGATAAAGTAATGAACCAATAATACCCCTGTACTGAGTTATGTTGGCAGGTTTTCCTTCGGGATCCGGGTCGGTCTTCCCACCAGAGAGCATCGGTATTTTGACAGGCTTGCTGTCTTTGACACCAAACTTGTCAACCAGCTCATGTGCGTACTTTGTTTGGCTAATGAAGATTCCTTCATCGGACTGCTTGACCTGCAACCCTAGAAAGAAATTCATTTCCCCCATCAAGACATTTTATATTTTTCTGTCATGAGGTTACCAAATTTTTCGCATAAAATGGGAGATTTAGATCCAAAAATGATATCATCAACGTAAATTTGTACTAAAAGGATATGTTCATTCACTTTGATAGTGAACAGCGTTTTGTCGACCGAACCACGCTTGAATCCTGATTCGATGAGAAAGGATGATAGCGTCTCATACCAAGCTCGAGGAGCTTGCTTAAGTCCGTATACGGCCTTGTGCAGTTTGTAGACTTTGCTTGAATCACCCTCCTCGAATCCTGGAGGCTGTTCCACATAGACTTCCTCTTCGAGAATGCCATTGAGGAACGCACTTTTAACATCCATCTGGTAGACTTTGAATAGTTGATGAGCGGCATAAGCTAGAAACAGCCTTATAGCTTCTAATCTTGCAACGGGGGCAAACGTCTCATCATAGTCGATTCCTTCTTGTTGACAGTAACCCTTTGCTACCAATCGGGCTTTATTTCTGACAACTTCTCCAGATTCATCTCTCTTGTTGTTGTAAACCCATTTGACTCCAATGACGCCCTGATGGTAAGGACGATCAACTAGAGACCATACTTCATTTCTCTTGAATTCATTGAGTTCTTCTTGCATGGCTTGAATCCAGTCAGCATCTCGAAGAGCTTCAATGGCATCTTTGGGTTCAATTCGAGAGAGATAGCAGCTTAGTAGCGCGCTTTCACCAATCGTCCTTCTTGTACGCACTCCTTGGTTTGGGTTCCCAACAATGAGCTCTTTTGGATGAGCATCGATCCAACGTCTGCGTCGTGCTCTTTCTTCATTTGAAATGATTGGATCGGGCTCATTAATGGGTTCGTCAAACTCCGGATGAGTTGAAGGTTGATCAGTGGGTACGTGCTGTTGCTCGGGCTGTTGATCAGGCTGCTGTTGATCAGGCTGTTGTTCGGCCTGGATGTTGAGCCGCTCCATTGTGCTATCGAGCTGCTCGATTTGGGATGTAAGGTCGTGAACAGCATCAGTCTGGGGGACTGAGGGAGGGGGATCAGCCTGGTTAGGTCCGGCTGTTGTATTACAGCTCGAAGTATGAACATTACTTGCATCACTTCCCCCTTGCTGTGTGACCATTGGATCAGATTGATCCTCTTCCTCCAAATCATTCGGGGTCCACACTAGCAGGTCGTCAATGGGGGAGTTAGACGGCCTGTCAGCAACGGACTGATCTGAACCTGTACTTAACTCTCTGTACAGACAAGTAGATTCATCAAACACAACATGAGGTGTTACCTCCACAACTAGGGTTTTCTTATTAAAAACTCTATAAGCTTTGCTAACCTCCGAGTATCCTAAAAATACTCCTGGATCGGCTTTGCTATCAAAAGTTTTTAATTGTGATTTCCCATTGTTATGAATGTAACACAAGCACCCAAAAGCTTTAAAATACTTTAACCTGGGGAGCTTGTTGTTCCACAGCTCGTATGGAGTCTTTCCATGTCGGGTAGTGATGATTGACCTGTTTTGGGTATAGCAGGCTGTGTTAATGGCCTCTGCCCAAAATTTCTTTGGTAGGTTGGTTTCATCCAACATTGTACGAGCTGCTTCCTTCAGCGACCTGTTACGGCGTTCCACTACGCCGTTTTGTTGAGGTGTGCGTGCAGCTGAAGTTTGATGATGAATTCCACTCTTTGTGCAATATTCTTCGATTATCGCATTGATAAGTTCGGTGCCTCGATCTGATCGAATGGAGATGATGGATTTCTCCTTTTGATTGCACAGTTTGTTCAGCAACGCAGGTAGCTTCTCCAAAGTCTCCTTCTTTTTGTACATGAAAATAACCCACGTAAATCTAGAATAATCATCTATAATAATGAGAGCGTATTTTCTACCGTTTATACTCAAGGGAGTGACTGGACCGAAGAGGTCGAGATGGAGAAGCTCAAGAATTCGATTTGATGTTTGTGCCGTCACGCTTGGAAAGGATGATCTTGTTTGCTTTCCAGCTTGACAGGCTCTGCAGATGTGATCACGATCGAAGACTTGATCTGGTAGGTCGTTCACCAGCTTGTTGCGTGCGAGCTTGTTGATGGCCTTGAAGTTCAAGTGGCTCAACCTCTTGTGCCATAGCCAGCTTGTCTCGGAATCAGCCTTTGTGACCAGGCAGGTCTCTATCCAATCTGTCCATTGAACAATATAGAGTCTATCCTGCAAAATTCCGGTAAGAAGTGTTTCTTCTTCCTCACTTTTCACGAGACATTTGTTAGCGGTGAATTCTACTCGTTTACCACTCGAGCAGAATTGCGACACAGAGAATAGGTTATGATTAAGACCTTCAACATAAGAAACGTTAGAAATAGTTGTTTTACCAACTTTTAGATCGCCCTGGCCTCTCGTAAGTCCCTTAGAATTTCCTCCAAAGGTTACAATTGGCCCGTCTCGTTCTTGATAGTTTGATAGTAGCGTTTTGTCACACATCTTGTGCTTTGAGCATCCACTATCAATGATCCATACAGCTCCATGAGCTGCTTGGCTCCTTCTTTGAGCCTTCCCAACCTGCAATTAGTTAAACTTAGCAACCCACTTGAGATTGGGTGCTACATCGGTTGCGGGAACGGCCTTTGGGACCCAAATTTGTTTTGCCGGTCTGCTTCTATCCGAGGCTGAGGACGAGGCAGTGGCGGTCTTGGGCTTGGGAGCCTTGGATTTCTTTGAGCGAGGGCGACGAGGCTGATAATACTGCTCTTCATGAAAACCAGGTTGATACTGCCAGTTTTGGATGTTCGACTGTTGAGAATAGTGGCAGTGACAACCTTGATGAGCAGGAAAGAAGAACTGAGGGTGATACGGCCTTTGATAGTATTGGCCTTGGTATCGCCCTGGATGGACAGCCTGCTTTTGATGTGAGGGGGCAGGTCGACGATGCTGGGCAGGTCGACTCTCTTTCTTTTGATGAACAGGCTGTTCCTTCTTGTGTTGCTTTACAAGGATGGCTTGGGGCTGTCGAACTGGATTCTTCAGCTGGACCATCTTATCTGGAAGAGCTTGATGAGCTTTCCGAACACTCTTTGACTTCGACTGCGCCTTCACGAACGTGATCTTGCAATCTTTATCCTTGCTTTCCTTGGATTTTCCATTAAATCCAATGCCAGAGTGATCGCGCGGATTGCGTTGCATGGATTGTACTTCTTCCAGCTTCTTTCCACTTTTCTTCAACTGACTCAAAGTGAGTTGAAGTTTTTCTTCCTTTTTCACGAGGAGTTCATGTCGAATTACCATGTCAGCCAATTTTGAGGTAAGGCTGTGTATTTCGGCATCTTTGGTCTTGAGGGACTCGTCCTTCTCGAGCGCCCTGGTATCGAACTCCTTAACCCGTAAAGTCAATTCATCAACCTTTGACTTTAGGGCTTCGATCTCCCTTTCCTTTTCTTTATCGTAGGGAGAGAATCTTTCTTCTAATGCTAGCTTGTATTTTTCATTTTTGTCCATAAGCTCAGCATTATCTTCAACGACCTCTTTGAGTCCACGAGGTCGGCATAGTCATCGAGCTGTTTCTTGATTTCTTCCCAAGACACAGCCTCGGATAGTTCTTCATCACCTTCTTCTGCACAATCATCGTCAGAAAAAGAAAGTGAAATGGGTTGAGGATCTACCTTTGAAGATCCCTCGTTTTGTTGGTGCTCTCCAACGAAACATTCTTCATCATCACTTTCGTCGAAAGCGATGTAACCTTCGTCATCACTTGACGAACTGTCAGAGAGGTGAGCTTCTTTTGTTTCTTCGGCGATCATGGCAGCTCGTTGATCCTTAAGCTTCTTATCGCACTTTGCACGGAGCTCGTCTCTCTCTGCCTTGGTAAGATCCGGGCAGTCGGTCTTGTAGTGACCTGGCCTGCCACAATTAAAACAACCACCCTTGGGTGTGTTAGAAGAATTGAAGGTTGAGGGTTTACCTTCTCCCTTTTTGTCAGGGCGGTCGTGGTTGCGGTTTGAGAAGTTTCGCTTGTTGTCACGATAGAACTTTTTGTATTTGACAACCTTTCCTAGGAGCTTCTCATTTCTCCTAGCAGCTAAAGCATAGTCGAGAGTCATCTTCTCGAACTTCTTGACGATGGATTCGTCAATCGGACTTGGGGTAGCAGCAGAGGCTGAGTCGGCCTTGAAAGCTACCTCCTTGTTCTTTTCATCAGCCTTCTTGCTGGTGGAAGGCTGTGTTGATCCATGGATGCGGATCATCTCATATTCGTTTCCGACAAGAATGTCGAAAAGATCTTCAGTGATGAGGGAGTTGAAATCTGAACGGGCTGGATGCATGGCGGCGTATACGTGCCAATTTGCGGGAAGGGCACGTATCACATTGAGATTCTTCTCGCGCTGCGTATATTTGTACGGGTTGATTGCAGCGACTTCGAGAATAATCTCGGTGAAGCGAATTTTCATCGCTTCTATGGTTTCACCCGTAACCATCTTGAAGTCATCGAACTTGGTGCATGCCATAGACAGCTTGTTCTCCTTCATTTCCTCTGAGCCAAGGCTGATGGACCGGAGGGTGTCCCACATTTCTTTGGCGGTTTCAAGATTTCGGATCTTGGCCAGGTAGACGCCCTTCACGGTGCTGGAGATGAGTCCCTTTGCGTAATCATCAAGGCTGGCCTCCTTCCTTTCCTCGGTTGTGTAGTCGCGAGGATTTTTGAGGACTTTCTCGTATGTAGCCTCCCCAGGGGCTGTTCCATCCACAATAATCTTCGCTGCATAAATTGGGGAGGGGACATTTTCGATAATATCCCACATAAGGACGTGATGTGCCTTGAGACAAATCTTGATTCGGAAACTCCAGTCTTCATAGCTTTGAATGGAGAAGTCTTCACAAACCCTGAGAAGAGAAGCCTCCATAGCAAATAATATGATATGTATGAATGAAAAAGATTTTTCTAAAGGATCGGTTCAAAATGACCAAAAGTTTGATAAAGAACTTTTAGTATGCAAAGCAGCGGTCAAAAGAACCACTGCTCTGATACCACTTGTTGGTCCCGGGAAAGAGTAATTGGTGTATGGGGGGGGGGGGGGGGGGGGAATACACCAATAACCAACCGTTGTTTACTTTTGAAAATCAGGTCGATCTAAAGGTCGATTGTCAAGGTCGATCTTTATCAGAGACAGGTTGATCTATCAAGCTCGTTTGGGAGCAAGCTTGATTTATCAAACTGTGCTTATGCGGAAGTTGGTGGAGGTTGGTTTACTCTTTGAAAAATCTTAAGGCTGGTGAACAGTTGCAGGTTGATGCGTGATATGCAGGTTGATGCTCGTCAGTTTGATAAGAAATATAAGGGCGATAAATAAAGAGAGAGAGAGAGAGAGAGACACCGCGATATAGCGTGGTTCGGAGAAACCCTCCTACATCCACGTCAGGTCGACTCGACCTGAGAATCCCTTTACCTTTGGATTCAACCTCTCTCTTATTTATACTGACTGAGTATCAGTTCTAGATACAATCTATCCTGAAAATATCTAGACACGAATTTTGGGTCGTGACCGTTACAACCTTTCGTACTAAAAAGTACAAACAACCTTTCACTTTTACAGAGCTTGACTAACTCTATAATGGCGAATACACAAACAAACATTTTAACTTCGAACGGGTCGGAGAAGAAGTTGTTGAATTAACGACAAGCAGCAGTGAACGCTTCGTCGTTGTGGTGTTTATCGGAATCGGAAAACCTCTCTTCGTCAAGTGTTTGGGAAGCTAATCGGATTTCGAACACTTGAATGGATATGAACTTGAGAGAGATTTTGGGTAGAGATTTGGCGTTGATAGCTTGAGTTTCCCGTACTTGAATCCGATATGGCTTGAAGTATTTATAGGCAGTTTTGAAAAACTAGCCGTTGGAGTCAGGCTGACGTGGCATTAGCCGTTGGAAGCTGACTCACTTCTAGCCGTTGGGAAAGTTCGTCCTTGCTGGCACACCACGTGGCAAGGAACAGGTCGTGAAGCTCCATGAAGGCGGAGCATCGACCTTGATATGATAATCCAGCACTTGAAATCTTCTAAGGCAATGCAGGCTGGAAGCTTGATAAGGAAGGTCGATAGACAGGCTGATGATCCAGCTCGATCCAAATGAGGCAGGCCGTATAAACGACCTTTCTCTTACAGGGTGGATCAAACTTGATTCTAGACTTTATAGAGTATCGACCTGCACTAACAGATAGCAAGTCGATCTATCGGCCTTAACCCTAAACAAGTAAAATATGCCTAAGTGTGGTTTCGATAAACATCATCAAAATCAAACTGCAAGAGGGTTCCCAACAACAATGATCGGTCGACACGCTCGACGACTCACGATCTTAAGTGTACACATAATTCTACCTTGCGCAGAACCGAATTCGTCTTTAACTTTTGCAGTTGATATCATATAAGAATGCATAAAGCAAAGGCAAGACAATTCAATAAACATATATCATATATCATTAGAGTAATCATTTTCTTGATAGAAAGCCCACTCGTCAGTAAGCATTTTCTAAGTTAGAAAGCCCACCTGACTCTACTCTGCTTTATTTAGCTAATTCGGTTTCTTCTTGTCGCTTCACTTGATCACCTTTCACTCGTACCTTCATTGGTTTAACGATACGAAGGTTCGTATAAGTACATATAAACGAGAAGGAAAGTAGAAGATAAAATGACAATCTTATTGTTGGTCCCGGTTTGTTAATAGGAAAAATACGTAGAGGGGGGGGGGGGGGGTTGAATACGTATTTTGAAGTTTTTCAACTTCAAATCCCTTAACTCAGAGTAACAAGTAAAGAGCTCACTTAAGACCTAGCTGAAGCTAGTTCTGCAGTATGTAGCTTGCCTGCTTGACCGAAGTGAGTACTTGATCAAGAGGGAGTCTTTACTCGTGTGTGCGGAATTTGGGGAGCTAAGAATCTTTCCTAAGTAATTGAAATTTCCAGATTAAGTTTGTTTAAGATGCAGTATGCAATGAATAATCAAACAAGAGATAGGTTAGGGTTAGAGAGATACGACACCAAGAATTATAGTGGTTCGGAGATAAAGCTCCTACGTCCACTTGTTGCACGACGGCAACTGTTCTTTTCACTCAAGAACTTGAAGGTTACGGGTCCTTCAAAAACCTGGTCGAGATCGGGCTTCACTCGCCTGGATCAAACGACTGACGTAGTGATTGCGGGTTCACTACACAAACCTAACAAAGACTGGAAGCTTCACTTGCTTCAGTCAAAACACGACAGGGAGATTACGGGCTCTCCTTACAGCCTAGCTTCGATCGAGCTTCACACAAACGATGTAGGTGCAAGCTTGGATCTAGACTCTATGATCGAGGCTTCTTCAATCGATGAAAGGGCCTTGGATCGAAACAACCTAACGACAACACTCAAAAACCTAACAGACAAAGTTAAGGGTTTTTGGTTGACGAACACACTAATGAAGAACTCTTTACAGTAGATGCAAAGATGGGTAGAGTTCTTCTTCTAAGCTTGGATATTTGAACTGGGCTTAGACTCTATGTGTGAAGGTTGTGAAGACGAGTTCCGATGAACTGGAAACTCGGAGAACACTTGGAAACAAAGACTCGAAGATTTGCTCGAAGGCTTGGGAGTGTTTGTTTGCTGTATGCGCTTGAATGCTCAAAATAGTGTTCTACCCTTCTTCGTCTTCATCCTTCACTATTTATAGGCGGAGGGTTGGCTGAGATCCGTTGCTTGGTTGGTGGCCTTGTCCCTCCTCCTCTCGACAGTACTTGCGCAGGCTGGCACCTTTTTCAGACGCCCAGTTTTGGCATTTTGCCAAAAATGGCTAACTTACAAGGTTAACAGTAACTGGAGCGAGCCAGTACTGTTGCGGCGCCTTTGTCGGCCTGGCAGTCAACTCTTCCGCTCCACTCCGCTTTCGACACGTGGAGATCTCGTAATTAATGCTACGATCTCCTGTTGACTGGAGTTCAAAATATGGGCGGGAGTCGCGCTGTCGCTTTCTGGTAGGTAGTGGCTCGCTTCGCTTTGAAGTAGTAGCGTCCGCTTTAGTTGAGTCACTTCGTAGTCATTCTGTAGTGAGCCGCTTCGGGAAATAAAGTTCCCTAGTGACTGCTTTGGAAACTGCTGACTAGAGTTGACTAGCTTTGACTCTTCACTGTAGCGCTTGCTTTGCTTCGCTTTGGCTTTGAACTGTAGCGCTCGCTTCACTTCGCTTTGGCTTTGAACCGTAGCGCTCGCTTCGCTTCGATTTGGCAGACTCACTTCGAATCTACTGTAGCGATCGCTTCGCTACACTGTTCTTCGGTACGCTTCACTTCAGTTGCTAGACTTGCTTCTCTTTGGAAAACACACTCAAGTGAGTGGCCTTCACTTGAACTCTTGAAGCCTATAATCTAAACAAAAATTAAAGAGCCATCCTAACAGAGTAGGCTTAGAAAATTCTAACCTATTAACTACATCATAGTGGGTCACTTGGGAGTTGGACACTTGGGGTTTTGGGATCCAATCAAAACAAATGACTTCGTTTATCAAGTATCCCACATAGTTCCCCCTTAACAAAATGGTCCATAACAATTCCCAACAATTTCCCCCTTTTTGATGATGCCAAAACCCAAAGGCTAAGACTTAGAAAGTTCCAGCCTATCTAACCGTGAAGGGAACTCCAAGCGACTGCTTCCTTTGCAGCTTCGTTTGTAAAATTTTTTTTAAGTTCCTTTCCCTTTTTTTTCGGTTAAATTATTTGAGTTTGTAGCAAAAGGTAAGGTCATTCACAAAGCAGGTAAATGACAAATTTTGACAGAAATTGAAGTTTGATAGATGAACAAGCAGTTCACAAAATATATAAGGAACTTGAAACTCAAAGGTTTCCTGCAGTTCCTTCCCTGTCATCCTCCTTTCCCTTCGTCACTTCCATTTCCTTCTCTTCTTCCTCTTCCTCCAAATCCTTTGCAATCATTTCTTATGGTATGGTGTATGCACTGAAAACCTTTGCTTCCGGCGAATCAACACTGTGGATACTTGGCCTCCTCCAAGTCTCTTCCAGTTGGAAGGCTTCATCCACCTCAGCGTCGATGATGCTGCGATTGGGGACACTGGTGCCAGGTAGGAATGGCATAGGAAATCCCTTCTTGGCTGGTACCTTGATGATTAACGGCGTGGGATCTGCAAGCTGTGCAAGAGCGAAGACTTCTCGCCTAAACTTCTCATCATAGGCACTGAGAAAGTTGTTGAGCGCACTGACCCTTGAGCATTTGGTCTGCAATGGCACTACCTCCCAATAGTAGTATGCTTTGATAAATTTCTCCTTGTAATGTAGCCATTGCTCGAGTAATTCGTCAGGGATGAATTGCTCAATCTCACGGGCATCTGGGTGCTCATTTCTGCGCACAGTCAACTCCTCTTCCGACCGGCTGGACATTTGTGCCATGACCGTTTTGAACTTCTTTCCTGACTCGCCGCTCCAGATAGGAAGCTTCTGGTTGAGTTGCTTGCGAATGTAATTGCGTCCTCTTTGAGAGGGTAGCGACCAGAGTTAATCATCTCTTTAGCAGTCTGGTGACATGTATCGATCATAGCCTGAGCTAGGCATGCATCGGACTCCTCTGGTATGACCGGAACAAAGGCACTTCGGACCAAGACGGACTGGATGAGTCTCACTTCATTGAAGTGATCCTCAATCCGGTCGTCAATGACTTGCAGTCGCTTTGCCTTTGTCCTCTTTTCCTTCTCTGCTTCATCCCTTCCTACATCTCTTCTCTTCCCTTTTCTCTCGTCCTTCTCTGCCCTTGAAGCAACTGCCTTCTCGACCTTTTGGCGCTTGGTAGCTGAATCATCTCTTTTAGTTTCTGGAGCAGTTCGCTTCACTATTTGCTTTGGTGGTGGGGGAGGCGGCATGTCCTTCTTTGTGGTTGCACTTGAAGCGACAATTGCAGATGAAGTGACTTCTTCAGTTGCCAAGGTGAGTGCAGCACTTGCGGCGGCTGAAGTATGCGCATTGGAACTCGAAGCACCTTCAAGAGTTAACCTTCCTAGCTCCGACTGCCTGGCTGTGGCTTCGTTTTCCTCCGCTTGCTTCCGCCTTTCCTCCTTGGTTAACACCGTAACTGGAGGATGTCGTGCGATAGAAGAAGCCAGCACTTTTTCTTCAAGTGGCCTGCGAGGTTCCTCGGGCTTCTTCATTAGTTCTTCCTCTGTGAGCTTTTCTTTGCCTTTCTTGGCAAGCTTTGCCTCCTTCTCCTCTTCTCTGGTACCACTACCTTCTTCCAACAACCTTTCTACTTCAAACGCACCAGTTACTCCACCTTGTGGTTCCAAGAGATTGGTATTTTTCAGTACCATCCCTTCCCCCTTTTTGGCATCATCACTGCCAGGGGTTGGGATGATTGTCTTTCCAGCAAGAGACTTGTAAAGTCCCTCAATCTTATCAAGTACAACACAAAGCATACTTTCTGTTCGTGTCGCGAAGACTTGTTCTTCCGACAGTACCATTCCTGCTGTTTTGATCGAGATTTCTTCCAGCAAATATTCGCATTGCTTTTCTCTCTCAACTACAGATCTCATCATTCTTTCCGAAGGCTCTAGTCTTCTGAAGCGAGCCTCCAGCTCCGCTTCTATTTCTCTCTTCATATCCTTCTTTTGCTCTTGCAGGTTGAAGTACCAGAAATCCTGTGCTGCTTGAAGTTCTGCCTCCAAGGTTTCAAGCGATCTCTCTCTCTGATTGAGAGAGAGATGGAATTCGGCACCTGCAGCTACCTTCTCGGTGTACAATTCAACAAATTCTTTGACTGTCTTTAGCAGAATTGAGAGCTCGGCACTCTGTAAATCAAGAGCTTGAGCACTCCTCCTTCGACTCTCCAATTCTTTCTTGTCAATGTCACTCTCTTCTTTGAGTTCCTTCAGTTTAGTTTGAAGTAAGTCGAAGGTCTTTTTGGTGCTTATCAGCTCACTCCCTTTTCTTATCACTTCTTCATCTCTCTTCTCTACTGCTTCCTTCAACTTCTTCACCTCTTTCTCCAATGCCTCCTTCTCTTTACCAACTGTGACAAGCTTGGTATTCATCTCTCTCAAGCGGCTCCTTTCTGCGTCACGCGAGCCCTTGAGTTCGTTGATTGATTTTGTGTGATCATTCACTAGCTTCATTTGCGCCTCCAGCGCCTTCTCCTTCTCTTCCAACTCCATCTTCTTTTTGGTGATCTCGCTTTGTATACTTGAGATCTCCGCCTCCTTAACCTCCACCTCCTCTGCGTGATCCCTCATTAGTTTCTTCTCATGAATGGTCGGAGTGTGCTCAGGGACTTTAGCGTCCGGATAGGCACGCTTTACTTTTGCGTCCAGCTTATCCCAGAAGCTGGTTCCAGTGAGAAATGCATGAAAGCCATTTTCACCGATGAAGTCCAGGAGCTTTCCTTGCATCTGGATGAGATCTTCCTTTGAGAAGGCCTCCAGGAGCTAGAAAACTTTGTAAAACTCTGTGCCGCGGTAGGTGACGTATGTCAAGAAATCGACTATCTTGGTGAAGAAGTCGTCTGACATAGGCACTGAGGGATAGCGGGTTCTGAGGGTTTCAACTACTTGCTCTCTGTCTCTCTTGTATCTTTTGAGAGCATCCACCTGTGAGGGGGTTTTGGGGATTTGGAACTGGGGAATTATGGATGTATGGGCTGTATCGGCTGTTTCTGCCGATGTTGAAGGGGATTGGAATGATGTAGCTTCAGGGGTTTCAGGGATATGGATGGGTTCTGTGGCTGGCTGAGTTTGCTGGGTTTCAGGGATTTGGATAGCTTTAGTAGATGAGGATTGGGATTTGTTAACTTCAGTGTCCTCAAGCGGCTTCTCCACCGCCTCGCTTCCTTGGACAGGTGAAGTGACTTGCTTCAATTTCTTCTTCCCTTGCTTTGTAGCCGCTTGCTTCAGAGGTGAAGCGGCTCGCTTTGCTTGGGGAGCTTCAGCTTGTGCTTTCGCAACTGGCGTTGCTGCGGGCACTTCTACAACTAGAAGTCCCTGATCCATTGGTATCTTTGTTTTCTTCCATTTTTCGTAGAAGATTGTCTGCTTGTTGTATATGGTCGTGTCGGAATCCGGCCATCTTTTCTCTGGAAACTTCAACTCCAACGCGACGGATAGTCTTGAGAAAAATTTCAACTTCCCTTTGCGGAGAATCTTATTTGCAGTTCCTGGTACAAATGCAAAATCTTCAGCCGCCTCGTGGATTTGTTTGAGAAACCACCCGTGCCAGTTGAATTTAGTTCCAGTGAGGCTATCGACGATCATGGTGGTACCGATCAGTTTTGTTTCCGACAGCGTCTCTAGGGATCCGACATAGCATGCGATGCTCTTCGTAAAGAGTTCGCAGATGAGGTTGAAAGGGGCCTTCAAATTTGAACGAATGCTGGCCACTCTGAGGTTTGGTTCTGCTTTGTCGACGGCGAAACGACCATATTGTCTTCGGCCGAGAATCCCAAATCCAACAGGGAATCTCCTCCTTCCCTTGGCAATTCGAACACACTGATGAGCTCGTTCAAGTCCACTTCCACCGGCTTCCGGGTTTGTGGATCTATAAATGATGTTGTGTTTTGTTCCTTCTTCAAGTTCAGAAGTAGCTCTCCCACTGCCTTTGCCAAGACCTTCGTCGGAATCAACGTTACAAACTTCCAAAGACCGGCCGTGGTCACGGCTCTACGGAAGAGGCCCTTTCTCTCGATGACAATTGGGTCGAGATGGGGCTCGACGTTGATGTGCTTGTGTACCTTCGTCATGAATTGCTCCATTGTTTCTGTACTCAGCTTTTTGCCCATGGTGAGATTTGGGAAGTTTTGAAACGAGATTTTAACAGTGTAAGGGTTGAGACTCGTGAGGTGCAGAGGTTGCAGATCTAAGCACGAGAATGGCTAAAATTGAAGGTTGTGAAAGGCTTTGAGGGATTTTAGGTTTGAGATTTCAGAGGTGCAGAGGTTTCACTAAAATGGTAGTTTTGAGACTTGTGAAATTTTTCTGCAGCCTTTGGTGTTACATATATATAGAACTAGGGTTCGGCTGACGAGGCAGGGGCAAGACAGTAATATCTTCCAAGATCCTGTGCAGGGGCGGCGGACCTTCGGTGTTGGATCTGACGTATCCGGCGTCATCACTGGAAAAGTGAACCGCCAATTTGGTTTGACGTGGCCACGTGGCAGCTTTTGATTCGTCTCTTCCAATAGTAGTCAATCCAGCGGTTGAGATTTAGAGACGGTTCAGATTCGACGGCTAGATTGAGTGCGGTTTTTCCTGCTTTCCTCGGCTTTGACGTCCACGCGCCTGTCGTTTCTTCTTCTACGCGCCGCTGCATTAAATGCTTGGCAGAAAGTGAAATAGGCACTCGAGTGCTGACAGCTCATACGCTTCGCTACGTATCCGCTTGCTTCGAGTGTAGCCGCTTCAGCATCCACTCGCTTGCGGAGTACTCGCTTCACGTGACTGTTCCGCACTCGCTTGCGATGGCTAGCTTTGAGTGACGTAGCACTCGCTTGGCCATCTGAAGCGACTGGAATGAGAAACTGAATTTCTTTACTTAAATTTAAAATGTTTCTGACTTACATACTTCGAGGATAAACAAGAGTGTTTTCCTCTTTGTATTTGTGTCAGATTCATTTCATATTTTCCACATAGCGAGTGAAGGTTTCTAGCACGCTTCAGCTCACTTAGTGTACTTAAAATTGAAACGCTTACCAGTCAATCTCACTTCGTAGGAGATTGATACCACTATTTGAAGACTTCATTTGATTTGGACTTCAGATTGTAGAATCCACTTGTTTGCTTTGAAGCTTGTTGATACTACCTGATTGGTAATTCAACTTCTTGGCATTAGTCTTCATGGCATTCATCTTCCTCTACGAATTAGAGAGTCCTCCATCGAAGTGAATGAGGGAGGAAATGAATATAGTACACAAGCTTACTACAACCCAGAGGGGAGTTTCACGTAAGTGTACATATTCACGACGAATGGGGGATGAGTACAAGTCCTTATCTCAGAGCAGAAATGGACAGGATGACAATGAGAATGCTCTGACAAGACAATCTCGTATTTTACGCAGAAGCATGTCACCAGCCCTGCAACCTTTTGTAGAAAAAGGTAAACCTTCAAGCATCCTCCTACATGCTACAGAATGAACTTGCAATCGACTCGCTTTGACCCAAGCTTGGGCAAATTGAAGCGATGCAAAGTTCAAAGTGAGAGGGGAATGGATAGACATCCGACAGCTCAACTCAGTGAAGAGTGAGTAAGGAATGGACATTTATCCACGATGAAGGAGATGAGAAGACTTGCTCCTCTTCGGCGGAAAGATGGGAAGAGGACACAAGGTCTAGGTGTCAGCCCTGCCTAAGCTTTCACCATTTTTACGTGGGAAGGCCCGATACAAGACCCCACAACCGTTACTAGAAACGGCACTTGCGAGTGTTTATACCCACTCGCTAGGAATCCTAGGCTAGGTAGCAGCTTTCCTTGCTCGCTTTGGAAGTAGCTTGCTCCGGGAGCAAACAATAGTTCCCCCTTAACCAATGGCTTAACAATTCCTGTAAGCGGGTAGGGAACATCTTCCAACACTCCACCTTACTCCACCTTGTTTCTCCTTCTTCAAGCGAGTGAGATTTTGAAGTGACTCGCTTGAGTTGGTGAAGATCCGAAGCGAGTGACGCTACGAAAAACTAGCGATCACTCCTTCGTGCATCCTGGATCTAGCATTCTTCACCAGGGTCTAATAACCCTAATTCAATGCATAGCTGGTTGAAACGAGACTCAGCTAGAGGCTTGGTGAGGATATCTGCTCGCTGGAGATCGGTATGAATTTTCTCGAGCTTGATATCCTTCTTCTCGACATGATCTCGAATGAAGTGATGTCGGATTTCCACGTGCTTGCATCTGGTGTGAAGCACTGGATTCTGCGAAATACATATGGCACTGTTGTTGTCGCAGAAGATCGGAATTTCATTCGCTTCAACTTTGTAGTCCTTCAACTGGTGACGAAGCCATAGGATTTGAGAACAACAGCTTCCAGCGGCCATGTATTCAGCTTCAGTTGTTGAAGTAGCTACGCTTGTTTGCTTCTTTGAGAACCACGAGATTAGCTTGCTTCCCAAGAACTGACACGTGCCAGAAGTTGATTTTCTATCAATTCGGCACCCTCCATAGTCAGCATTGGAATATCCAGTGAGCTCCAGGTTGTCCTCCGCTGGATACCACAGACCCATGTTGATAGTGCCCTTCAAATATCGAAGAATCCTTTTGGCAGCTTCAAGATGGTTGTGCTTGGGGTTGCTTTGGAAGCGAGCGCAGACTCCAATTGCAAAAGTAATATCTGGCCAACTTGCAGTGAGATATAGGAGGGATCCAATAAGAGCACGATAATCTGTAGCATTCACAGATTTTCCCTCTTCGTCTGGCTCCATCTTCCAGTTGGTATTCATTGGGATCTTTACAGCTTTAGCATGTTTAATACCGAACTTAGCAAGCATATCTCTTGTGTACTTCCTTGATTGATGAAGATACCATCATCCTGCTGCTTCACTTGAAGACCTAGAAAGCAGCTCATCAAGCCAATCATTGACATCTCATATTTGGTCTTCATCAGCTCTCCAAACTTCTCGCTAAGCGACTGGTTTGGCGATCCAAATATGATGTCGTCTACGTAGATCTGAACCCATAGCATATCCTCTCCATGGTTGATTGTGAAAAGGGTTCGATCTATCTTTCCTTTGTGAAATCCATTATCCACTAGGAATTGAGAAAGTGTATCATACCAAGCTCTGGGAGCTTGCTTCAACCCATATAGAGCTTTCTTCAAGCGATACACCTTGTCTCCTTGCTCGAAACCCGGTGGCTGCTCCACATACACTTCTTCCTTGAGTTCACCGTTGAGGAATGCGCTCTTCACATCCATTTGATAGACCTTAAACTTCTTGGTTGCTGCATAGGCTAGAAACAATCTGATAGCTTCAAGCCGTGCCACTGGAGCGAAGGTCTCGTCAAAGTCGATTCCTTCCTCTTGGCAGTAGCCTTTGGCTACGAGTCGCGCCTTGTTCCTCACTACGTTGTGGTCCTCGTCCGTCTTGTTCTTGAACACCCATTTGGTGCCAATAACGTGCTGAAATTTGGGACGTTCCACGAGGTACCATACGTCATTCCTGGTGAACTGGTTCAGCTCTTCTTGCATGGCGATCACCCAGTTTGAGTCGGCTAGAGCTTCCTCCACGCTTGATGGCTCAATGTTTGAGAGAAAGCAACTGAACATGGCACTTTCTTCAAACACTTGACTCCTGGTCACTACACCCTTGGATGGATCTCCAATGATTTGACTTGGTGAGTGATCTTTGAGCCACACTCGCTTGGACCCGCCAGCTTCGTCTTCATCTTCTTCTTGGTCACTTGCTTCACCATCTGTAGCAAGTGGATTGGGTGCTTGGCCTGCACTTGCTTCAGAAGTCTTGGGGGCAGCTTCATCTTTTCCTTGGACATTCTGCTCGCTTGAGCCTTTGATCTCTTCTTCATCCTCAAGTATGTCCCAAGTAAGAGTGTTGATGGGTTCCTCACTTGACTTTCCGTCTTTAGATAGATCTTGTTCCTGTGGATGACTTAAAGAAGATTCATCAAATACGACATGGGGTGATTCTTCCACGATTAGGGTTTTACAGTTGAACACCCTGTAAGCTTTGCTTGATGTGGAATATCCTAAGAATATTCCTTCATCAGCTTTGCTTTCAAAGGCTTTCAACTGTGACTTCCCATTGTCATGGATGAAGACCCTACAACCAAAGATATGGAAATAAGATATGTTAGGAATTCTTCCTATCCATATTTCATATGGTGTTTTGTCGTGTCGTTTGCAGAGAAGCGTTCGATTCTGCGTGTAGCATGCTGTATTGGCTGCTTCAGCCCAATACTTCATTGGAAGCTTTGAGTCTGCAATCATGGTTCGAACTGCTTCCTTGATGATACGATTTCTTCTTTCAGCAACTCCATTCTGCTGTGGTGTGCGTGCTGAGGAGGTCTGATGTGCTATGCCATGCTCCGTGCAGTAAGCTTCGATGGTAGAGTTCAAGAACTCTGTCCCTTTGTCGGAGCGGATGGTCACGATCGCTTGATTCTTCTCCACAGCCAATCGCTTGAGCAGTTGTGGTAGCTTGGTCAGAGTCTCCTTCTTGCTGTAGAGAAATACGACCCAAGTGTAGCGAGAGAAGTCGTCGACTACAACTAGAGTGTATTTCCTTCCATTCACACTAACTGGAGTAACTGGACCAAACAGATCCATGTGAAGCAGCTCGAGCACTCGCTTTGATGAGGCTTCTTCGAGACTGGCGAAGTGCTTCTTTGTCTGCTTCCCTCGTTGGCATGGTGAGCATGGATGGTCTTTGATGAAGACTTCATTTGGTATGCCTTGCACTAAACCCTTACGAGCTAGCGATTGATTGCTTTGAAGTTGAGATGGTTCAAGCGTCTGTGCCATAGCCATCCTATCTCTGTAGCACTCCTCGCTACTAAGCACGTCTCCACTTTGCAGCTATCCCATTGTGCTATATAGACGTTCCTTTGTCTAATTCCAGTAAGCACAATCTGGGATGTGAGCTTGCTCTTTACAATGCACTTGTTTGAAATAAATTCCACCTTGTATCCTTTGTCACAAAACTGTGAAATGGATAGCAAGTTGTGCTTGAGTCCTTCCACGTAGGAGACTTCCTCAATCGTGAGCTTTCCAACTTTCAGTGCGCCGTACCCTTTGGTGCTTCCTCGAGAGTTGTCACCAAATGTAACGTGTGGACCCTTCTTCTCTATGTAATCTTGAAGTAGAGCTCTCATGCCGGTCATGTGTCTTGAACATCCACTGTCCAAGTACCAAATTTGTTGACCCTCACATGGCATGGGATCCACGGTGCTCACCTGCAATTAGACAGATTTTGGTACCCAAATCAGTTTGGGTCCTTGCAGGTTAGTTCCCTTAGGTACCCACACTTGCTTCACTTTCTTTTGAAATGAAGCTTGTGCTTTGGGCTTCTCGACCTTTGAAAACAGTGACTTCTGCCTTGAAGCAGCTTCACATGTGCAGCAGTGTGTGCAAGAGGGGTAGCGGCTCGCTTCAGTCCTACCAATGCTATTCCCACTTTGCTTATATCCTGAAGCGACTCGCTTTGGATTAGCTATGGTTTTAGAGACTGACTTAGGATTTCTAGGCTGTCGAAGCGGCTCGCTAGGTTTTCTCGAAGCGGTCCAACTAGGGTTCTGTCCCTGATTCGCTTGAGTAACCTTGGGAGTTCGAAGCAGCCTCTTTGGTGCTTCGAATTCTTCCCCCTCAACGTTAGTCCGGTTGGACCATCTCCAGTCCGGATAACGTGACACATAGACATTACTCCTCTTCTTGAAAGGGAGATCCTTTGTCTCTCGTGTCTTGGCTTAAGGCTTAGAAGCTACAACTGGTTTCCCTTTACCTTTGGATTGGTAATCTTTAGCATTGTGAGTGCTAGGGATAGTTGTATTTTGCTTACCCTTAGATTCAGTCCTTAAAGATATAGACATCTTCATTGGCTTCTTCTTAGGGTTCTCAGCCATTTTGCCTTTGTCTTTGTTAGTGGTCGCTTTGGATGCAGTGGGCATTTCCAAAGTGACTGATGGTGTGTTTGAAGCACCAACAAAGACAATCGGCTTGGAAGGTCCACCCTCAAATCCAAGTCCTTCCTTTCTACCAAAAGGTAGAAGAGAACTCTCTAGTGCCTGTCTAGCATATGAAGCTTTGTTTAGGTTGGCGACTAGAGTGGATTGGGCTTCATACCTTCCTTCCAAGCTTTGATGTCTCGCGAAGAGATCCTTGAACTTACTAGTCATAGCCCTTAGATTAAGTTTGACTTGGTCAAGCTCAGTGGCTAGCTTTCGGTTCTCCTTCTCGCTTTGAGACAAAGCTTGTTGCAGCACTTCGTGATCACTTGACAATTTAACGTGCTTGTCAAGCAATTCACTCCATGTTGAGGAATTGGGTTCCTCTTGGTGCGAGTGTGCGAGTGTAATTGAACTAGATGGGGGATAGATGAATACCTCTCCTGTTTCTTCATCGGTGAGCGCCATGAGTCCAAGATCCTCACCCTCACTGGAGTTGGGATCTGTGAATGCATCCGAGTCGCTTGAGATTTCTTCAGTTGAAGCGACCGGCACTTCACTAGCTACGAGCGCTCGTCTTGGAGCATCCCTCTTTGCTTTCAGTTCTTCTCGCTCTTTCGCACTCAGCTTTGGGCAATCGGATTTGTAGTGGCCCATCTTGTGGCAATGGTAACATTCCACTTCCATCATGTCTCTCGGGATCGGCTTTGTCGTCTCTTCTCTCTTCCCTTTTCCTTCTCGAGCATCAGTGCTCCTCCCTTTGTATTGCTCGTAGAATCTTTTGTATTTGCCCACTCGAGAATTCATTTTGTTGAAGTTCTTGGATAAGAACGCAATGTGTTCTTCCAACTCTTCCCTCGTCATCTTGGCTAGCGACTGCTCGCTTGGCCCTTCAGCAGCTTTGAATGCTACTCCTTTTGACGTAGTGGGCGCTTCATCCTCTTCGTCGAGGTTCATTCGATTCAGATCGAATTCATGAGCTTTTAGTTAGGAAAACAGAATCTCCGGTGTGTACTTTGATAGATCCTTGGTTGCTAGATACAGCTCCTTCATAGTCTGCCACTTCCTTGTGAGAGCTCGGACAATCTTCAGGTTGACTTCCTTATCTGTGAGTTCCTTCCCAAGCGAGTTGAGAGTTGCAATGATGTTTGTAACTCTCAGCTCGAAGGTGTTGATGGACTCTCCTGGCTTCATTATCAGACTCTCAAACTCCCGCATCTGAACGGCGAGTTTGTTCTCCTTGATTTTGTCTGTTCCTTGAGAAATGAGGGCTAGAGTTTCCCACATTTCCTCTGCATCGTGTGACGTGCGATTTTATCCAGGTTGGCGATCTTGAAGTCGTTGGGATTGTATTCATCTTTGTCCTTCTCAACGTACTCTTGTCTGACATGAGCTTCGCGTCCTTCAGCAGCTGGTACGTTCACAGATATGGCTTTCTTGATTTCGATTGGTCCGTCCTCTATGACTTCCCACATCCGGTCGTGGATGGAGCAAAGGAAGCTCTCGACTCGGAAACTCCATGTCTCGTATCCTTCGATCGAGAACTGTGGAAGATTTGAGGCACTGTATGTAGACATAGCAAACTATCAGCAGTAAATGCAATATGCGTGAGTGAGGTTTTGATGCACTTAGGAAAATAGGATCCGGTTCAGTGAGACAACGTGAAGCGAGTGGGGACTCGCTTCGGATATGCAAAGCAGAGGCTCGAAAGAACCACTGCTCTGATACCACTTGTTGGTCCCGGTTTGTTAATAGGAAAAATACGTAGAGGGGGGGGGGGGTGAATACGTATTTTAAAGTTTTTCAACTTCAAATCCCTTAACTCAGAGTAACAAGTAAAGAGCTCACTTAAGACCTAGTTGAAGCTAGTTCTGCAGTATGTAGCTTGCCTGCTTGACCGAAGTGAGTACTTGATCAAGAGGGAGTCTTTACTCGTGTGTGCGGAATTTGGTGAGCTAAGAATCTTTCCTAAGTAATTGAAATTTCCAGATTAAGTTTGTTTAAGATGCAGTATGCAATGAATAATCAAACAAGAGATAGGTTAGGGTTAGAGAGATACGACACCAAGAATTATAGTGGTTCGGAGATAAAGCTCCTACGTCCACTTGTTGCACGACGGCAACTGTTCTTTTCACTCAAGAACATGAAGGTTACGGGTCCTTCAAAAACCTGGTCGAGATCGGGCTTCACTCGCCTGGATCAAACGACTGACGTAGTGATTGCGGGTTCACTACACAAACCTAACAAAGAATGGAAGCTTCACTTGCTTCAGTCAAAACACGACAGGGAGATTACGGGCTCTCCTTACAGCCTAGCTTCGATCGAGCTTCACACAAACGATGTAGGTGCAAGCTTGGATCTAGACTCTATGATCGAGGCTTCTACAATCGATGAAAGAAGGGCCTTGGATCGAAACAACCTAACGACAACACTCAAAAACCTAACAGACAAAGTTAAGGGTTTTTGGTTGACGAACACACTAATGAAGAACTCTTTACAGTAGATGCAAAGATGGGTAGAGTTCTTCTTCTAAGCTTGGATATTTGAACTGGGCTTAGACTCTATGTGTGAAGGTTGTGAAGACGAGTTCCGATGAACTGGAAACTCGGAGAACACTTGGAAACAAAGACTCGAAGATTTGCTCGAAGGCTTGGGAGTGTTTGTTTGCTGTATGCGCTTGAATGCTCAAAATAGTGTTCTACCCTTCTTCGTCTTCATCCTTCACTATTTATAGGAGGAGGGTTGGCTGAGATCCGTTGCTTGGTTGGTGGCCTTGTCCCTCCTCCTCTCGACAGTACTTGCGCAGGCTGGCACCTTTTTCAGACGCCCAGTTTTGGCATTTTGCCAAAAATGGCTAACTTACAAGGTTAACAGTAACTGGAGCGAGCCAGTACTGTTGCGGCGCCTTTGTCGGCCTGGCAGTCAACTCTTCCGCTCCATTCCGCTTTCGACACGTGGAGATCTCGTAATTAATGCTACGATCTCCTGTTGACTGGAGTTCAAAATATGGGCGGGAGTCGCGCTGTCGCTTCCTGGTAGGTAGTGGCTCGCTTCGCTTTGAAGTAGTAGCGTCCGCTTTAGTTGAGTCACTTCGTAGTCATTCTGTAGTGAGCCGCTTCGGGAAATAAAGTTCCCTAGTGACTGCTTTGGAAACTGCTGACTAGAGTTGACTAGCTTTGACTCTTCACTGTAGCGCTTGCTTCGCTTCGCTTTGGCTTTGAACTGTAGCGCTCGCTTCGCTTCGCTTTGGCTTTGAACTGTAGCGCTCGCTTCGCTTCGCTTTGGCAGACTCACTTCGAATCTACTGTAGCGATCGCTTCGCTACACTGTTCTTCGGTACGCTTCACTTCAGTTTGCTAGACTTGCTTCGCTTTGGAAAACACACTCAAGTGAGTGGCCTTCACTTGAACTCTTGAAGCCTATAATCTAAACAAAAATTAAAGAGTCATCCTAACAGAGTAGGCTTAGAAAATTCTAACCTATTAACTACATCAAAGTGGGTCACTTGGGAGTTGGACACTTGGGGTTTTGGGATCCAATCAAAACAAATGACTTCGTTTATCAAGTATCCCACATTGTTCCCCCTTAACAAATTGGTCCATAACAATTCCCAACACTTATTTAGCTACTTCCTATTAGAACTCTAATGTAAGAATATTGCTAATGTAGTTAATAAGATAATTTCTTTTATTATTTCAACCCAATGAACAAAAAGGAGGAAGGATTCATTTGCATATTCTTTTCCTACTCCTTTCTATTGTATATAAACATAATAACTAATGGTCACTTAAGGGAAAATCATAACATAATCATGTTTTAAGAACTAAAATAAGTTCCTTAATGTGACTGTTTTGACAGCATAGCCCTGTTAACTTAGAACGAACATAACTTGCTCGTGTGATGTCCAAAAGAATTGATTCAAGAAGATCTGGAAACCTTAAACAATTCACAACAACTTTACTCAAATGCAAAATTCCTATTTGAGCAAGGGAAAGTGTCAAAAACAGGGGTTGAAGTAAGGACAGAGTTGCTGTCCTGTTTCAGATTTACATTACGACATCTCAACTTCGTACGATTGTCTAGAGCTCATAAAAATTCGTATTGGAGTGTTAAAAGGTATCAATAGAAAGCTAATAAAGAATACTAGAACTTCCATTTAGACACCAATCCCAGATAAACAATAGAGAGGCTCGAAAACGCTGATGAAAAACGAAGGCAGAAAAGGGTTCGTCAACAATCTCAGTTTTGACAGGTAGATTTTGATAAATCGTAGTAATTTCATAGAAACTCCGATATGGGTGTAAAAGGTACCGATTGAAATCTGAGATAACATTCTAAAACTTTCATTTAGAAAACATTCCAAGAAAACCAAGAAAAGACGCTCGAAAACGTCGATGAACAAGGGAGACAGAAACTGCTCGCTAAAAATATTAGGCTGGACATATATAATTCGAAAATTCATAGAAAATTCATACGAACTCCGATTTGAATAAACAAGGTATGTATAGAAAGCTATTGAAACGTACTTTAACATGGAAGAAGAATCGAACACAGTTTATGAACGACAGACTCTGAATAGGGCTCGTAAATAGGCTGATTTCCAGCTTCTTATAAAAGCAACTTCCTTAATTTCAAGAACATAAACTAAATGAATTACCTACACATTCAAAGAATACCTAGAGGTTGGGGTTCCATTGAAGAACAACATCAAGCAAATAGATTACCCCCCAATTCCTTCAACCTATATCATCATCTTCTCTAGATTTCTTGAACTTAGAAGAATAAGGATAGAAATTACCTTCTTCACTGAGATAAAGGAATCATCTAGGTTGGCTTGGAAGGAAACGAAGGGGAGGAAGAAGAAAATCGGATGCTTTATCGGAGGAAGTTTGCGCTGGAGAGGTGTGTTCAATTCTCTGTGGTTCTACATTGTGAAGGAAGACGCAGAAAACAAATAATATCTAGATATCATTTAACAAATTTTAATTTCCTTTTTCAATTAATTAAATTCCCTTTTTTTTATTTCCCTTTTATTTACTTAATGAATTTATTAATTATTCTACACACACACAAATATATATATTTCTATTATTCCCGTTGTTCGGTGAGGCCAAACGAAAAGAAAGAAAATACGTATTTTTCTTAATTTCATCCTACTAATTTCCGTACTTCTCATCCCTTGCATAAATCATATTTTCTTCTATAAGATTTATCTATGCTAAATATCATTAATTAATACTAATATAGATATTTAGGCTAATGAAATTACGGGGTGTTACATCATTGCCCCCTTAAAAGAAATTTCGTCCCGAAATTTGTTTACTTCAAATCTTTCTTCATGTATACTTTTTATCTCATCTTATCTTCGAGTTCCAAGTCAACTCTTCTTCGTTTATGTTTCCACCGGGTTCTTACTAAGACGATCGACATATTTCTCAATCATAACATTTTTTTCGATCTAATATCACTTCTAGTTCCTTTTCATAATTCATATCAGGCTAGAGATCACTTCTTCTTGGTAGATGACCTGTTCGTGGTCATGCATATACTTCCTTAATTGTGACATGTGGAATACTTTATAGATATTGCTAAAGCTCGTCTATATGAAATAAAACATTGGACTTCAAGGATTTCAAAAGGTCCAAAAAAAAAAAAATAATAATCTAGGTTTAATCTTCCATCTACTCCTGAATCCAGGAATTTTTCTTTTTGAAGGTAAAACCTGAGGAGGATTTTGTCTTCCCATCCTAACACCTTATTTATTCTACTAACTTCATCCCTGTAGAAGGGCAACTGAGATTTTCTTCCATCATCGGCTTCATAAGGTGCTACATTGATACACTTAAATATTACTATTATACACAAATCCAATATGTAGTAGAGTTTTCTCCCATTGATCTTCTTGATCTTTCACAACAATCATACTATATATATTTTTTTAATTTGGATGGTTCTCTCAAATTGTCCATCCGCTTGTGGGTAAGATGTTGTGTTAAGATTTAGTTTAGCTCCCAACTCTTTGTAGAGACTTATCCATAATCGACAAGCGAACATTGGATTTCAATTTGGTGTAAATGTCACGGGTACTCCATGTATTCCTGCAATCTCATGGACATACGACTAGACCAACTAATTTGATCGCCTCTATATGAGAAGAGGGAATAGCTATGCTCGTTGAACAGAGCGATGAATTAGCAAGTTTGAATAATTACTTAATACTCTCTTCAAGATTTTAGTTGCAAAGCGATGTCGCCAAACTACATATATTGAAGAGCTATATACCTATCGATCATCTCCAATAGGCGAAGCATATTGTTGTTCACTCCCTCATGCTTGAAATGTGAAGAGAATATTTTGACGAACAAAGTTGCATCGCGCTTCACTCCTTATTATAAAATTCTTCTTTTAAACTTAATACATCCTTGTGCTTTCTAAAGGTGCTGTATAAGTCCTTCGATGCTTCGCTATTAGGCATGCAAAGCCGTTCTTTGAATAATGAAATGTTATTTCCAACTTCTTGAAACCAACAACTCTCTCAACTTGAACTGTTAATTGTAACTTTTCCATCCTTAGGAAAAATAAAGCTCAATCACTCTTTAAATATGCATAAGCAAGCAAGCACGCAATCTTCGGCTCTCCTTGTCGTTTTGTCGTTAAAGCTAGCAACCTACTTACTCACAAATGATTAATACTAGTTTAACTTTCTAAATATGCTTGCACCTATACTTATGTCTAACTTGATCGCCAACTAACATGGCCTCATTCCTATCTTAATTCATTACTCTCTTATGCTCATCCTTTAATAGATAACATGTATAAAATGGATGATAGGAAACTATTGATTCATAAGGATAAGTATCCAAGCTATCAAGGAGCTTGAACTTCAAGTTTATGAGTTTAGCCAAATGGCAAATTGATCATGATCTAAAGAATTGATCATAGAGGCATCAAATGATGATCAAGTAATGGCTTCTGACATTTTGGATGAAAGTTAAGATATGTGTCTTGATCGTGAAAGAGGATTCAAGGAGTTTCAACGTGCCAATTAATCATAATAATTATACCATAGGAGCTCAACACGCATCAGAGCTAAAAGGTATAAGTTCAAAAATAATGTGTTACTTGAACAATTAAGCACCATTCTGAAGTGATTTACAAGCTGAAGATCAATTAACTTGACCGTTGATACAAGAAATCAAGTACAACGATGCTTCAATAAATGATTTATTTCTCAGTGATGATAAATAGACCAAAGAATGATCTGAAGTTCTGAAAAGCTGACATTCGAGGATACATCACGTTAAAATCTCAGATTTTTACTATGAGGGAATTGAACGTTGTAAGGACTTGAAGTACAAACTGATTATGGAAAAATGAGGTATGGCAGATTCACTGCTCAAACATTGAACAACCATCACTCTCTCATTACTTGGAGTTTGAAAACGTACCAGCTAGAAAAATAGAGCTCAGACATATTAGAACAATATTTCTTCAAAAACTCTGATCATTCAAAGCTAAGGAAAGATCTTGGAAACATCGATGAGAGCGAGAGGCAAAAGCTGTTCGTCAGAATTTGCAGATTGGACATACAAATTTTAAAAATCACAATATATTGATACGAGCTCTGTTTTGAGTGAACAAAATATGTATGGAAAGCCAAGGAAACGAACTTCCACATGGAAAAGGTATCATGGTCAAATTCTAAACGAGTCATTCTGGAAGTGGCTCGCAGGTAGGCTGAATTTCCAGAACTAAAGAGAATGAGTTCCTTCCGGTTTCGCAAACATGAATTCACTTTCAAAGGGTCTTAGATTAGGAACTAAGCTTTGTATTAACCAAGATAAACACGAATAAATCACATGGAAGGTTGTAAGAGGCTGATGGTGATCGATCAAAGAAGTAGCCATTGGGAAATTTCATCGACCACTTCATGGATGATCTTTAAATGGAAGTAGAACAAGAATTTATCAAATTTAGAAACATGTACGAACATAGCTTACTATGGACAAAAATTGGTCATCCTCTAAGGGTTTCAATACTTCATTCTAATTATTATTTATTGCTCAAGAAATCACGAGGGCCACTAGATTACCGAATATAGAAGAGGAATACTTTCTCATCACTTAACCGATTTCAAAGTGTGTGTTGGTCCCGTTTGTTAATAGGGGAAATACGTAGAGGGGAGGGGGGGGTGAATACGTATGTCAAGTTTTTCAACTTTTTCCCTTTAACTCAGAGTGACAAGTAAAGAGCTCGTTTGATACTTAAGACCTAGCTGAAGCTAGATCTACAGTACGTAGCTTGCCTGCTTGACCGAAGTGAGCACTTGATCAAGAGGGAGTCTTTACTCGTGTATGCGGAATTTGGTGAGCTAAAATCTTTTCCTAAGTAATTAATAATCCAAGTTATGTTTGTTTATATGCACGTGCAATGGATAATCAAATACGATAAAGAGATTAGGGTTAGAAGGATACGACACCGAGATTTATAGTGGTTCGGAGATAAAGCTCCTACGTCCACTTCGTTGCACGACGGCAACTGTTCTCTTCACTCAAGAACTTGAAGGTTACGGGTCCTTCAAAAACCTGGTCGAGATTGGGCTTCACTCGCCCTGATCTGACAAACAACGCAGTGATTACGGGTAGACAAGAAGCTTCACTTGCTTCTGTCCGAACAACAGGGAGATTGCGGGCTCTCCTTACAGCCTAGCTTCGATCGAGCTTCACACGAACGATGTAAGTGCAAGCTTGGATCTAGACTCTATGATCGAGGCTTCTTCAATCGGTGAAAGAAGGGCCTTGGATCGAAACAACCTAACGACGACTCAAAAACCTAACAGACAAAGTATAGGGTTTTTGGTTGACGGACACACTATGAAGAACTCTTTACAGTAGATGCAAAGATTGGCTAGAGTTCTTCTTCTAAGCTTGGATATTTGAAGTGGGCTTAGACTCGAAGTGTGAGGGTTGTGAAGACGAGTTCCGATGAACTGGAAACTCGGAGAACACTTGAAACAAAAACTCGAAGATGGCTTTAGAAAGCTGGGAGTATTTGTTTGCAGTAGGCTCGAATGCTCAGGTAGTGTTCTTTCTTTTCTTCGTCTTCATCCTTCACTATTTATAGGCGGAGGGATGCCGAGATCCGTTGCTTGGTAGGTGGCTTTGTCCCTCCTCCTCTCGACAGTACTTTGTGCAGGCAGTTGCTTTTGCAGGAGCGCAGTTTGTCTCTTAACAGTAACTGGAGCAAGCCAGTACTGTAGCGGCGCCCTGTCGGCCTGGCAGTCAACTCCGCTGCTCCTCTTCGCGTTCGACACGTGGAGATCTCGCAATTAATGTGAAGATCTCTAGTTGACTGGAGTTCAAAATATGGGCGGGAGTTGTGCTGTCGCTTTCTGGTAGGTGCTGGCTCGCTTAGCTTTGAAGTCGTAGTAGCCGCTACGAAGTGAGTTGCTTCAAGATCAATTTGTAGTGAGTCGCTTGGGAAATGAGGTTCCGTAGTGACCGCTTTAATCAATGTTGACCCGCGTTGACTCGCTTCGGCTTTTCTTTGTAGTACTTGCTTCGCTTTGCTTTGGTGGACTCGCTTCGATTCCACTGTAGCGCTTGCTTCGCTTTGCTAGCTTCGGCACACTTCGCTTCAGCTTTGGTAGACTTGCTTTGCTTGAATAACGCACTCAAGTGAGTGGCCTTCACTTGAACTTTTGAAGCCTATAATCTAAGCAAACATAAGGAGTCATCCTAACAGAGTAGGCCTAAAAAAAATTCTAACCTATTATCTACATCAAAATGGGTCACTTGGGAATAGGACACTTGGGGTTTTGGGATCCAATCAAAACAAATGACTTCGTCTATCAAGTATCCCACATAGTTCCCCCTTAACAAATTGGTCCATAGCAATTCCCAACAATTTCCCCCTTTTGACGATGCCAAAACCCAAAGGCTAAGACTTAGAGATTTCCAGCCTATCTAACCGTGAAGGGAACTCCAAGCGACTGCTTCCTTTGCAGCTTCGTTTGTAATTTTTCTTTTAAGTTCCTTTCCCTTTTTTTTTTTCGGTTAAATTATTTGAGTTTGTAGCAAAAGGTAAGGTCATTCACAAAGCAGGTAAATGACGCATTTTGACAGAAATTGAAATTGGATAAATGAACAAGCAGTTCGCAAAATATATAAGGAACTTGAAACTCAAAGGTTTCCTGCAGTTCCTTCCCTGTCATCCTCCTTTTCCTTCGTCACTTCCATTTCCTTCTCTTCTTCCTCTGCCTCCAAATCTTTTGTAATCATTTCTTCTGGTATGGTGTATGCACTGAAGACCTTTGCTTCCAGCGAATCAACACTGTGGATACTTGGCATCCTCCAAGTCTCCTCCAGTTGGAAGGCTTCATCCACCTCAGCGTCGATGATGCTGCGATCGGGGACACTGGTGCCAGATAGGAATGGCATAGGGAATTCCTTCTTGGCTGGTACCTTGATGATTAAAGGCGTGGGCTCTGCAAGCTGTGCAAGAGCGAAGACCTCCCGCCTAAACTTCTCATCATAGGCACTAAGAAAGTTGTTGAGCGCGCTGACCCTTGAGCATTCAGTCTGCAGTGGCACTACCTCCCAGTAGTAGTATGCTTTGATAAATTTCTCTTTGTAGTGTAGCCATTGCTCGAGTAATTCGTCAGGGATGAACTGCTCAATCTCACGGGCATCTGGGTGCTCATTTCTGCGCACAATCAACTCCTCTTCCGACCGGCTGGACATCTGTGCCATGACCGCATTGAACTTCTTTCCTGACTCGCCACTCCAGATAGGAAGCTTCTTGTTGAGTTGCTTGCGAATGTAATTCCGTTCCTCTTTGAGAGGGTAGCGACCAGAGTCCATCATCTCTTTAGCAGTCTCGTGGCATGTATCGATCATAGCCTGAGCTAGGCATGCATCGGACTCCTCTGGCATGATCGGAACAAAGGCACTTCGCACTAAGACGGACTGGATGAGTCTCACTTCATTGAAGTGTTCCTCAATCCGGTCGTCAATGACTTGCAGTCGCTTTGCCCTTATTCTCTTCTCCTTCTCTGCTTCATCCCTTCCTACGTTTGTTCTCTTCCCTTTTCTCTCGTCCTTCTCTGCCCTTGAAGCAACTGCCTTCTCGACCTTTTGGCGCTTGGTCGCGGGATCATCTCTTTTAGTTTCTGTAGCAGTTCGCTTCACTGTTTGCTTTGGTGATGGGGGAGGCGGCATGTCCTTCTTTGTTGTTGCACTCGAAGATACAATTACAGATGAAGTGACTTCTGCAGTTGCTGAAGTGAGTGCAGCACTTGAAGTGGGCGCGGCGGCTGAGGCGGCTGAGGCGGGTGCTTTGGAACTTGAAGCACCTCCAAGAGTTAACCTTCCTAGCTCCAACTGCCTAGCTATGGCTTCGTCTTCCTCCGCTTGCTTCCGCCTTTCCTCCTTGGTTAACACCGTAACTAGAGGATGTCGTGCGATAGAAGAGGCAAGCACTTTTTCTTCAAGTGGCCTGCGAGGCTCCTCAGGCTTTTAAATTAGTGCTTCCTCTGTGAGCTTTTCTTTGCCTTTCTTGGCAAGCTTTGCCTCCTCCTCCTCTTCTCCAGTACCACTACCTTCCTCCAACAACCTTTCTACTTCAATAGCACCAGTTACTCTACATTGTGGTTCCAAAAGATTGGCATTTTTCAGTACCATCCCTTCCCCCTTTTTGGCATCATCACTGCCAGAGGTTGGGACGATTGTCTTTCCAGCAAGAGACTTGTGAAGTTCCTCAATCTTATTAAGTACAGCATGAAGCATACTTTCCGTTCGTGTCGCGAAGACTTGCTCTTCCGACAATACCATTCCTGCTGTTTTGATTGAGATTTCTTCCAGCAAGTATTCGCATTGCTTTTCTCTCTCAACAACAGATCTCATCATTCTTTCCAATGGCTCTAGTCTTCTGAAGCGAGCCTCCAGCTCCGCTTCAATTTCTCTCTTCATATCCTTCTTTTGCTCTTGCAAGTTGAAGTACCAGAAATCCTGTGCCGCTTTAAATTCTGCCTCCATGGTTTCAAGCGATCTCTCTCTCTGATTGAGAGAGAGATGGAATTCGGCACCTGCAGCTACCTTCTCGGTGTACAATTCACCCAATTCTTTTACCGTCTTTAGCAGAATTGAGAGCTCGGCACTCTTTAGATCAAGAGCTTGACCACTCCTCCTTCGACTCTCCAATTCTTTCTTGTCAATGTCACTCTCTTCTTGGAGTTCCTTTAGTTTAGTTCGAAGTGAGTCGAGGGTCTTTTTGGTGCTTATCAGCTCACTCCCTTTTCTTATCACTTCTTCTTCTCTCTTCTCTACTACTTCCTTCAGCTTCTTCACCTCTTTCTCCAACGCCTCCTTCTCTTTACCAACTGTGACAAGCTTGGTATTAAACTCCCTCAAGCGGCTCTGTTCTGCGTCACGCGAGCCCTTGAGTTCGTTGATTGATTTTGTGTGGTCATCCACCAGCTTCACTTGCGCCTCCAGCGCCTTCTCCTTTTTCTCCAACTCCATCTTCTTTTTGGTGATCTCGCTTTGCATACTCGAGATCTCCGCATCCTTAACCTCCACCTCCTCTGCGTGTTCCCTCATTAGTTTCTTCTCATTAATGGTCGGGGTGTGCTCAGGGACTTTAGCGTCCGGATAGGCACGCTTTACTTTTGCGTCCAGCTTATCCCAGAAGCTGGTTCCAATGAGAAATGCATGAAAGCCATTCTCACCGATGAAGTCCAAGAGCTTTCCCTCCATCTGGATGAGATCTTCCTTTGAGAAGGCCTCTAGGAGCATGAAAACTTTGTAAAATTCTGTGCCGCGGTAGGTGACGTATGTCAAGAAATTGACTATCTTGGTGAAGAAGTCGTCTGACATAGGCACTGAGGGATAGCGGGTTCTGAGAGTTTCAGCTGCCTGCTCTCTGTCTCTCTTGTATCTTTTGAGAGCATCCACCTGTGAGGGGGTTTTGGGGATTTGGAACTGGGGAATTATGGATGTATGGGCTGTATCGGCTGTTTCTGCCGATGTTGAAGGGGATTGGGATGGTGTGGCTTCAGGGGTTTCAGGGATTTGGATAGGTTCTGTGACTGGCTGTGTTTGCTGGGTTTCAGGGATTTGGAATGAGGTGTAGGCAGCAGATTGATCTGTGCTGAGGAAGGGTATAGTAGGTATATTGAAGGAAGATGCAGATTCTTCTTCCTGGGGAGAGTGGGGGGTTGTTTGTGTAAGTGGTTGGTGGGTTGATGAGGCTTGAGGTTCTGGTATTTGGGTAATCTGTAGTAGGGGGGATTGAGCTTTAGTTGGTGAGGATTGGGATTCAGTGACTTCAATGTCCTCAAGCGGCTTCTCCACCGCCTCGCTTTCTTGGACAGGTGAAGTGACTTGCTTCATCCTTTTCTTCCCTCGCTTTGGCGTCGTGCCCTTCAGTGATGAAGCAGCTCGTTTCGCTTGGGAGGTTTCAGCTTGCGTTTCCAAAACTGGTTTGCTGCGGGCACTTCTACATTTAGAAGTCCCTAATCCATCGGAATCTTGGTCTTCCTCCACTTGTCGTAGAAGATAGACTGTTTGTTGTAGACTGCCGTGTCGAAATCCGGCCATGCTTTGTTGGGAAATTTCTTCTCCAATGCAACAGAGAGTCTGGAGAAGAATTTCAGTTTCCCTTTGCGGAGGATCTGATCAGGGGTTCCTGGCACCAATGCAAAGTCTTCAGCAGCTTCATAGATTTGTTTGAGAATCCAACCATGCCAGTTGAATTTCGTTCCGGTGAGGCTGTCGATGATCATGGTGGTGCCGATCAGCTTTGTCTCCGACAGAGTATCTAGGGTTCCGACATAGCACGCGATGCTCTTCGAAAAGAGTTCGCAGATGAGGTTGAAAGGGGCCTTCAAGTTCGAACGGATGCTGGCCACCTTAAAGTTTGGTTCTGCTCTTTTGACGGCAAAACAATCATATTGAACTCCGGCCGAGAATCCCAAATTTAACAGGGAATCTCCTCCTTCCCTCGGCTGAACACGCCGATGAGCTCGTTCAAGTCCACCTCCACCGGCTTCTGGGTTTGTGGATCTGTGAATGATGATGTATTTTGTTCCTTCTTTAAATTCAGAAGGAGTTCTCCAACGGCCTTTGCCAGAATTTTTTACGGAACCGCCGTCACGAACTTCCATAGACCGGCCGTGGTCACGGCTCTACGGAAGAAACCTCTCCTTTCGATGACGATTGGGTCGAGATGAGGCTCGACATTGATGTGTTTATCTACCTCCGTCATGAACTGCTCCATTGTTTCTGTATTTAGCTTCTTTCCCATGGTTTATTCTTGTAGAGAGGGTTGAGAAAAAGTTAAGGCTTTGAGGGATTTTAGGTTTGAGTTTTCAGAGGTGCAGAGGTTTCACTAAAATGGTAGTTTTGAGACTTGTGAAATTTTTCTGCAGCCTTCGGTGTTACATATATATAGAACTAGGGTTCGGCTGACGAGGCAGGGGCAAGACAGTAATATCTTCGAAGATCCTGTGCAGGGGCGGCGGACCTTCGGTGATGGATCTGATGTGTCCGGCGTCATCACTGGAATAGTGAACCGCCAATTTGGCTTGACATGGCCACGTGGCAGCTTTTGATTCATCTCTCCAATAGTCGTCAATCCAGCGGTTGAGATTTAGAGACGGTTCAGATTCGATGGCTGGATTGAGTGCGGTTTTCCCGCTTTCCTCGGCTTTGACGTCCACGCGCCTGTCGTTTCTTTTTCTACGCGCCGCTGCATTAAATGCTAAAGTAAAAAGTGAAATTTTGCACTCGAGTGCTGACAGCTCATACGCTTCGCTTCGTATCCGCTCGCTTCGAGTGTAGCCGCTTCGGCATCCACTCGCTTGCGAAGTACTCGCTTCACGTGACTGTTCCGCACTCGTTTGCGATGACTTGCGGAGTGACGTGGCACTCGCTTCGTCATTTTTAACGACTGGAAACAAGAAAATGAATTTCTTTGCTTAATTTAAAATGTTTCTGACTTACATACTTTGAGGATAAACAAGAGTGTTTTCCTCTTTGTATTTGTGTCAGATTCATTTCATATATTCCACGTAGTGAGTGAAGGTTTCTAGCAGGCTTCAGCTCACTTAGTGTACTTCAAATTGAAACACTTACCAGTCAATCTCACTTCGTAGGAGATTGATACCACCTATTGAAGACTTCATTTTGAGGATTTGTACATCATCAGTTGAGACCACTTGTTGGTATTTGCCTTGAAGCTTGTTGATATCGACTGTTGAGTACACCTCCATTTATGGGATACTTTGTCTTCTTTGAAGTTCATCTTCATGGCATTCATCTTCCTCTACGAATTAGAGAGTCCTCCATCGAAGTGAATGAGGGAGGAAATGAATATAGTACACAAGCTTACTACAACCCAGAGGGGAGTTTCACGTAAGTGTACATATTCACGGCGAATGGGGGATGAGTACAAGTCCTTATCTCAGAGCAGAAATGGACAGGATGACAATGAGAGTACTATGACAAGACAATCTCGTATTTTACGCAGAAGCATGTCACCAGCCCTGCAACCTTTTGTAGAAAAAGGTAAACCTTCAAGCATCTTCCTATAAGATACAGAATGAACTTGCAATCGACTCGCTTTGACCCAAGCTAGGGCAAATTGAAGCGATGCAAAATTCAAGATAGCAGCATTCTTTGCTCGCTTTGGAAGTAGCTTGCTCCGAGAGTAAGCATTAGTTCCCCCTTAACCAATGGCTTAACAATTCCTGTAAGCGGGTAGGGAACTTCTTCCTGTAAGCGGGTAGGGAACTTCTTCCAACACTCCACCTTTCTCCACCTTATTTCTCCTTCTTCAAGCGAGTGGAATTTTGAAGTGACTCGCTTGAGTTGGTGAAGATCCGAAGCGGGTGGCGCTACGAAATGCTAGCGACCACTCCTTCGTGCATCCTGGATCTAGCACTCTTCACCAGGGTCTAATAACCCTAATTCAATGCATAGCTGATTGAAACGAGACTCAGCTAGAGGCTTGGTGAGGATATCTGCTCGCTGGAGATCGGTATGAATTTTCTCGAGCTTGATATCCTTCTTCTCGACATGATCACGAATGAAGTGATGTCAGATTTCCACGTGCTTGCATCTGGTGTGTAGCACTGGATTTTGTGAGATGCAGATAGCACTGTTGTTGTCGCAAAATATTGGAATTTCATTTGCTTCAACATTGTAGTCCTTCAACTGCTGACGAAGCCATAGAATTTGGGAACAGCAGCTTCCAGTGGCCATATATTCGGCTTCAGTCGGTGAAGTAGCTACACTTGTCTGCTTCTTCGAAAACCATGAGATTAGCTTGCTTCCCAAGAACTGACAAGTGCCCGAAGTTGATTTCCTATCAATTCGGCACCCTCCATAGTCAGCGTCTGAGTATCCAGTGAGCTCCAGATTGTCCTCCGTTGGATACCACAGCCCCATGTTGATAGTGCCCTTCAAATATCGAAGAATTCTCTTGGCAGCTTCAAGATGGCTGTGCTTGGGGTTGCTTTGGAAGCGAGCACAGACTCCTACTGCAAAAGCTATATCTGGTCTGCTTGCAGTGAGATATAGAAGGGATCCGATCAAGGCTCGGTAGTCTGTAACATCCACAGACTTCCCATCTATGTCTGGCTCCATCTTCCAGTTCGTGTTCATCGGAATCTTCACAGCTTTGGCATGCTGAACACCGAACTTAGCAAGCATATCTCGAGTATACTTAGCTTGATTGATGAAAATACCATCATCCTGCTGCTTCACTTGAAGACCTAGAAAGCAGCTCATCAAGCCAATCATTGACATCTCATATTTGGTCTTCATCAGCTCTCCAAACTTCTCGCTAAGCGACTGATTTGGCGATCCAAATATGATGTCGTCTACATAGATCTGAACCCATAGCATATCCTCTCCATGGTTGATTGTAAAAAGGGTTCGATCTATCTTTCCTTTGTGGAATCCATTATCCACTAGGAATTGAGAAAGTGTATCATACCAAGCTCTGGGAGCTTGCTTCAACCCGTATAGGGCTTTCTTCAGTCGATACACCTTGTCTCCTTGCTCGAAACCCGGTGGCTGCTCCACATACACTTCTTCCTTCAATTCACCGTTGAGAAACGCGCTCTTCACATCCATTTGATACACTTTGAATCTCTTGGTCGCTGCATAGGCTAGAAAAAGTCGAATTGCTTCAAGCCGTGCCACTGGAGCGAAGGTCTCATCAAAATCGATTCCTTCCTCTTGGCAGTAGCCTTTAGCGACTAGACGCGCCTTGTTTCTCACAACGTTATGATCCTCGTCTGTCTTGTTCTTGAACACCCACTTGGTGCCAATAACATGCTGGAATTTGGGACGATCCACGAGGTACCATACGTCGTTTCTGGTGAACTGATTCAGCTCTTCTTGCATGGCGATCACCCAGTTTGAATCGGCTAGAGCTTCCTCCACGCATGACGACTCAATGTTTGAGAGAAAGCAACTGAACATGGCACTTTCTCCAAACACTTGACTTCTGGTCACTACACCCTTGGATGGATCTCCAATAATTTGACTTGGTGAGTGATCTTTGAGCCATGCACGCTTGGACCCGCCAGCTTCATCTTCATCTTCTTCTTGGTCACTCGCTTCACCATCTGAAGCGACTGGATTGGGTGCTTGGCCTGCACTCGCTTCAGGAGACTTGGGGGCAGCTTCATCTTTTCCTTGGACATTCTGCTCGCTTGAGCCCATGATCTCTTCTTCATCCTCAAGTATGTCCCAAGTAAGAGTGTTGATGGGTTCCTCACTTGAATTTCCTTCTTTAGATTGATCCTGTTCCTGTGGAAGACTCAAGGAAGATTCATCAAATACGACATGGGGTGATTCTTCCACGATTAGGGTTTTACAGTTGAACACCCTATAAGCTTTGCTTGATGTGGAATATCCTAAGAATATTCCTTCATCAGCTTTTGTTGGGAATTGTTAAGGACTAAATTGTTAAGGGGGAACTACATGGGACATTTGATAAATGAAGTCATTTGTTTTGATTAGATCCCAAAACCCCAAGCGTCCTATTCCCAAGCGACCCATTTTGATGTAGTTTATAGGTTAGAATTTTTCTAAGCCTACACTGTTAGGATGGCTCCTTTATTTTGCTTAGATTAGGCTTCAAAAGTTCAAGTGAAGGGCACTCACTTGAGTGTGTTTTCCAAAGCGAAACAGGTCAAGCAAATCGAAGTGAAGCGTGCCGAAGAATTACGAAGCGAAGCGAGCGCTACAGTTCAAAGCAAAGCGAAGCGAAGCGAGCGCTACAGTAGATTCAAAGTGAGTCTGCCAAAGCGAAGCGAAGCGAGCGCTACAGTAGAATCAAGTGAACCCACTAAAGCAAAGCGAAGCGTGCGCTACAAAGAAAAGCCGAAGCGAGTCAACACGAGTCAACACTTAATTTAGTAGTGTCACGGGAAATTTATTTCTCAAGTGACTCACTACAAATTTGACTGTGAAGCGACTCACTTCAGAGCGGCCACTACAACTTCAAAGCGAAGCGAGCCACTACCTACCAGAAAGCGACAGCACAAATTCCCGCTCCGAATTTGAACTCCAGTCAACTGGAGATCTCCGCATTAATTACGAGATCTCCACGTGTCGAAAGCGGAGAGGAGCAGAGGAGTTGACTGCCAGGCCGACAAAGGCGCCGCAACAGTACTGGGTCGCTCCAGTTACTGTTACACTTGGAAGTTAGCCAATTTTGGCAAAATGCCAAAACTGCGCGTCTGCAAAAGCTACTGCCTGCGCAAGTACTGTCGAGAGGAGGAGGGACAAGGCCACCAACCAAGTAACGGATCTCAGCCAACCCTCCGCCTATAAATAGTGAAGGATGAAGACGAAGAAGAGAAGAACACTACTTGAGCATTCGAGCGCATACAGCAAACAAACACTCCCAGCTTTCATAGCAATCTTCGAGTCTTTTTTTTCCAGTGTTCTCCGAGTTTCCAGTTCATCGGAACTCGTCTTCACAACCTTCACACTTAGAGTCTAAGCCCATTCCATATCCAAGCTTAGAAGAAGAGCTCTAGCCATCTTTGCACTTATTGTAAAGAGCTCTTCATAGTGTGTTTCGTCAACCAAAAACCCTAAACTCTGTCTGTTAGGTTTTTGAGTGTCGTCGTTAGGTTGTTCAGATCTAAGGCCCTTCTTTCATCGATTGAAGAAGCCTCGATCGTAGAGTTGAGATCCAAGCTTACACTTACATCGTTTGTGTAAAGCTCGATCGAAGCTAGGCTGTAAGGAGAGCCCGTAATCTCCCTGTCTGTCTGACTGAAGCGAGTGAAGCTTCCAGTCTTTGTTAGGTTTGTGTAGTGAACCCGCAATCACTACGTCTGTCGTTTGATCTAGGCAAGTGAAGCCCGATCCCGACCAGGTTTTTGAAGGACCCGTAACCTTCAAGTTCTTGAGTGAAAAGAACAGTTGCCGTCGTGCAACAAAGTGGACGTAGGAGCGTTATCTCCGAACCACTATAAATCTCTGTGTCGTATCTCTCTTACCTTAATCTCTTTACAGTATTCGATTATCCATTGCACGTGCATATAAACAAACTTAACTTGGATTTTCAATTACTTAGGAAAGATTGTAGCTCACCAAATTCCGCACAAAGAGTAAAGTCTCACTCTTGATCAAGCTCTAAGCTTAGGTCAAGAGATTCGTGATTGCTTTCGATCTAGCCCTCGGCTAGGTCTTAGTATTTCCAAAGAGCACTTTACTTTATACTCTGAGTTAAGGAATTGAAGTTGAAAAACTTCAAAATACGTATTCACCCCCCCCCCCCCTCTACGTATTTTTCCTATAGCAAACCGGGACCAACAAGTGGTATCAGAGCAGCGGTTCTTTCGAGCCTCTGCTTTGCATATCCGAAGCAAGTCCCCACTCGCTTCACGTTGTCTCACTGAACCGGATCCTATTTCCTAAGTGCATCAAAACCTCACCCACGCATATTGCATTTACTACTGATAGTTTGCTATGTCTACATACAGTGCATCAAATCTTCCACAGTTCTCGATCGAAGAATACGAGATATGGAGTTTCCGAGTCGAGAGCTTCCTATGCTCAATCCACGACCGGATGTGGGAAGTCATTGAAGACGGACCAATCGAAATCAAGAAAGCCATATCTGTGGAGGTTCCAGCCGCTGAAGGTCGTCCAGCCCATGTTCGACAACAGTACGTGGAGAAGGATAAGGATGAGTATACTCCAAATGACTTCAAAGTTGCCAACCTCGACAAGATTGCACGCCACACGATGCAGAGCACCGTGTCGGACGCCTATCTACCACGAATAAGGAAATGTGCAACGGCAAAGGAAATGTGGGAAACCCTAGCCCTCATTTCTCAAGGCACAGACAAAATCAAGGAGAACAAGCTCGCCGTTCAGATGCGGGAGTTTGAAAATTTGGTGATGAAGTCAGGAGAGTCCATCGACGCCTTCGAGCTGAGAGTTACCAACATTACTGCAACTCTCAACTCGCTTGGGAAGGAACTCACAGACAAGGAAGTAAATCTGAAAATAGTCCGTGCTCTCACAAGGAAGTGGCAGACCATGAAGGAGCTATATCTAGCTACCAAGGATCTAACGAAGCTCACGCCAGAAGTGCTGTTCTCCGAGCTCAAAGCTCACGAGTTTGATCTGAATCGAATGAGCCTCGACGACGAGGATGAAGCGCCCACTACGTCAAAAGGAGTAGCATTCAAAGCTGCCGAAGGGCCAAGCGAGCAGTCGCTAGCCAAGATGACGAGAGAAGAATTGGAAGAACACATTGCATTCTTATCCAAGAACTTCAACAAGATGAACTCTCGAGTGGGCAAGTATAAAAGATTCTACAAGCAGTACAAAGGGAGGAACACTGATGCTCGAGAAGGAAAAGGAAAGAGAGAAGAGACGACCAAGCCGATCCCGCTCGACATGATGGAAGTGGAGTGTTACCACTGCCACAAGATGGGCCACTACAAATCCGATTGCCCAAAGCTAAGTGCCAAAGAGCGCGAAGAATTGAAGGCCAAGAGGGATGCCCCAAGGCGAGCGCTCGTAGCAAGTGAAGTGCCGGTCGCTACAACTGAAGATCCACCAAGCGACTCAGATGCATTCACCGATCCAAATTCCAGTGATGGTGAGGATCTTGGATTTATGGCGCTCACCGATGAAGAAACAGGAGAGGTATTCTTCTATCCTTCAATCACTTCAATTACACTAGCACACACTGTCAATGAGGAAGAGCAATCCTCTACATGGAGTGAGTTGTTTGACAAGCACCAAAAATTGTCAAGCGACCACGAAGTGGTAAAACAAGCTCTGTCTCGAAGCGAGAAGGAGAACCGAAAGCTAGCCCGTGAGCTTGACGAAGTCAAACTTAATTTAAGGGCTATGACTAGTAAGTTCGAGGATCTCTTCGCTAGACATCAAAGCTTGGAGGGAAGGTATGAAACCCAGTCCACTCTAGTTGCCAACTTGAACAAAGCATCATATGCAAGGCAGGCACTAGAGGGCTCGCTTCTGCCTTTTGGTAGGAAAGCTGGCCTTGGATATGAGGGTGGACCTCCCAAGCCGACTGTCTTTGTTGGTGCATCACACACTACACCATCAGTCACTTTGGAATTTCCCACTGCATCCAAAGCGACCACCAACAAGGATAAAGGCAAAGTGGCTGAGAACCCTAAAAGGAAGCCAATGAAGATGTCTATATCTTTAAGGGCAGACCCTAAGGGCAAGCAAAGTTCAACAGTCCCTAGCACTCAACATGCTAAGTCTTACCAACCCAAGGGTAAAGGGAAAACTGTTGAAGCTTCTAAATCTCAAGCCAAGACACGAGAGACAAAGGATCTACCTCCTAAAAAGAGGAGTAATGTCTATGTGTCACGTTATCCGGACTGGAGATGGTCCAACCGGACTAACATTGAGGGGGAAGATTTTGAAGCTTCCACTGGGTCGCTTCAGATTCCCAGGGTTTCTCAAGCGAGTCAGGGTCGAAACCCTAGTTGGACCGCTTCAAGGAAACCAAGCGAGCCGCTTCGACAGACTAGAAACCCTAAGTTAGTCTCTAAACCCAGAGCTAATCCGAAGCGAGTCGCTTCAGGATATAAGCAAAATGGGAAGAGCGTAGGTAGGTCTGAAGCGAGCCGCTACCCCTCTTGCACACACTGTTGCACGTGTGAAGCTGCTTCAAGGAAGCACACCAAGTTTTCGAAGGTCGAGAAGCCCAAGACACAAGCTTCATCTCAAAAGAGAGTAAAGCAAGTGTGGGTACCTAAGGGAACTAACCTGCAAGGACCCAAACTGATTTGGGTACCAAAATCTGTCTAATTGCAGGTGAGCGCCGTGGATCCCATGCCAAGTGAGGGTCAACTAGTTTGGTACTTGGACAGTGGATGTTCAAGACACATGACTGGCATGAAAGCTCTACTTCACAACTACATAGAGAAGAAGGGTCCACATGTAACCTTTGGTGACAACTCTCGAGGAAGCACCAGGGGATACGGCGCACTAAAAATTGGAAAGCTCACAATTGAAGAAGTCTCCTATGTGGAAGGACTCAAGCACAACCTGTTATCTATTTCACAGTTTTGTGATAAAGGGTACAGGGTGGAGTTCATCTCCAACAAGTGCATTGTGAAGAGCAAACTCACATCCCAGATTGTGCTCACTGGAGTTAGACAAAGGAATGTCTACATAGCACAATGGGACAGCTGCAAGGAGGAAACTTGTCTAGTTGCAAGAAGTGCTACAGAAATTGGATGGCTATGGCACAGACGCTTGAACCACCTCAATTTCAAAGCTATCAATCGCTTAGCTCGAAAAGGTTTGGTGCAAGGCATACCGAATGAAGTCTTCATCAAAGACCATCCATGCTCACCATGCCAACGAGGGAAGCAGACGAAGAAGCACTTCGCCAGTCTCGAAGAAGCTTCATCAAAGCGAGTGCTCGAGCTGCTTCACATGGATCTGTTTGGTCCAGTTACTCCAGTTAGTGTAAATGGAAGGAAGTACACTCTAGTTGTAGTCGACGATTTCTCTCGCTACACTTGGGTTGTATTCCTATTCAGCAAGAAGGAGACACTGACCAAACTGCCACAACTACTCAAGCGATTGGCGGTGGAAAAGAATCAAGCTATCGTGACCATTCGCTCCGACAAAGGCACAGAGTTCCTGAACTCTACAATTGAAGCGTACTGCACGGAGCATGGCATAGCACATCAAACTTCTTCAGCACGCACTCCTCAGCAGAATGGAGTTGCTGAAAGAAGGAATCGAATCATCAAAGAAGCCGTTCGCACCATGATTGCTGACTAGAAGCTTCCGATGAAGTATTGGGCTGAAGCTGCCAACACGGCGTGCTACACACAGAATCGGACGCTTCTCAACAAACGGCACGACAAAACACCATATGAAATATGGACAGGGAGAATTCCTAACATATCTTATTTCCATATTTTTGGTTGTAGGGTCTTCATTCACAACAATGGGAAGTCACAGTTGAAAGCCTTTGAAAGCAAAGCAGATGAAGGAGTATTCTTAGGATACTCTACATCTAGCAAAGCCTACAGAGTATTCAACTGTAAAACCCTAATTGTGGAAGAATCACCCCATGTCGTATTTGATGAATCTTCTTTAAGTCTTCCACAGGAACAGGCCCAAGCGAATGAAAAGGATCAAAGCAAGGAACCTCAAATCAACTCACTTGGGACGTGCTTGATGAAGATGATGAGATCAAGGACTCAAGCGAGCAGGATCCCAAAGGAGAAGTCGAAGCTGCCCCCAAGATTCCTGAAGCTAGTGCAGACCAAGCACCCAATCCAGTCGCTTCAGACGGTGAAGCGAGCGACAAGGAAGCGGATGAAGATGAAGCTGGCGGATCAAAGCGAGCGTGGCTCAAGGATCACTCACCTAGCCAAATCATTGGAGATCCATCCAAGGGTGTAGTGACCAGAAGTCAAGTGTTTGGAGAAAGTGCCATGTTCAGTTGCTTTCTCTCAAACATTGAGCCATCAAGCGTGGAGGAAGCCCTAGCCGACTCCAACTGGGTGTTAGCCATGCAAGAAGAGCTCAACCAGTTCACCAGGAACGACGTATGGTACCTCGTGGATCGTCCCAAGTTTCAACATGTTATTGGCACCAAGTGGGTGTTCAAGAACAAGACGGACGAGGACCACAACGTAGTGAGGAACAAGGCGCGACTTGTTGCCAAAGGCTACTGCCAAGAGGAAGGAATCGACTTTGACGAGACCTTCGCTCCAGTAGCACGGCTTGAAGCTATCAGATTGTTTCTAGCCTATGCAGCAGCCAAGAAATTCAAGGTCTATCAAATGGATGTGAAGAGCGCATTCCTCAACGGTGAACTCAAGGAAGAAGTGTATGTGGAGCAGCCACCGGGTTTCGAGCAGGGAGATAAAGTGTATCGCTTGAAGAAAGCCCTGTATGGGTTGAAGCAAGCTCCCAGAGCTTGGTATGATACATTATCTCAATTCCTAGTGGAAAATGGATTCCAAAAGGGAAAGATAGATCGGACTCTCTTCACCATCAATCATGGAGATGATATGCTATGGGTCCAGATCTACGTGGACGACATCATATTTGGGTCACCAAACCAGTCGCTTAGCGAGAAGTTTGGAGAGCTAATGAAGACCAAGTATGAGATGTCGATGATTGGCTTGATGAGCTGCTTTCTAGGTCTTCAAGTGAAGCAGCAGGATAATGGAATTTTCATCAACCAGGCCAAGTACACTCGAGATATGCTTGCGAAGTTTGGTGTTCAACATGCTAAAGCTGTGAAGATTCCTATGAATACCAACTGGAAGATGGAGCCAGACGAAGGAGGAAAATCTGTAGATCCTACAGATTATCGTGCCCTAATTGGATCACTTCTCTATCTCACTGCAAGCAGGCCAGATATTGCTTTTGCAGTCGATGTCTGCGCTCGATTCCAAAGCAACCCCAAGCACAGCCATCTTGAAGCTGCCAAAAGGATTCTTCGATATTTGAAGGGCACTATCAACATGGGTCTGTGGTATCCAGCGGAGGACAATTTGGAGCTTACTGGATATTCCGATGCTGACTATGGAGGTTGCCGAGTTGATAGGAAATCAACGTTGGGCACATGTCAGTTCTTGGGAAGCAAGCTAATCTCATGGTTCTCAAAGAAGCAAACAAGCGTAGCCACTTCAACAACTGAAGCTGAATATATGGCCGCAGGAAGCTGCTGTTCTCAAATCCTATGGCTTCGTCAACAGTTGAAGGACTACAAAGTTGAAGCGAATGAAATTCCGATCTTCTGCGACAACAACAGTGCCATATGTATCTCGCAGAATCCAGTGCTTCACACCAGGTGCAAGCATGTGGAAATTCGACACCATTTCATCTGTGATCATGTCGAGAAGAAGGATATCAAGCTCGAGAAAATCCATACCGATCTTCAGCGAGCAGATATCCTCACCAAGCCTCTAGCTGAGTCTCGTTTCAACCAGCTATGCATGGAATTAGGGTTGTTAGACCCTGATGAAGAATGCTAGTTCCAGGATGCACGAAGGAGTGTTCGCTTGTTCTCATGAGCGTCACTCGCTTCGGATCTTCACCAACTCAAGCGAGCCACTTCAAAACTCACTCGCTTGAAGAAAATGAAGTTAGGTGGAGAAAGGTGGAGTATTGGAAGAAGTTCCCTACCAACTTATTGGAATTGTTAAGTATATGGTTAAGGGGGAACTAATGCTTCTCTCGGAGCAAGCTACTTCCAAAGCGAGCAAGAATGCTGCAATCTTGAATTCTGCATTGCTTCAATTTGCCCTAGCTTGGGTCAAAGCGAACCAACTGCAGATTCATTCTTTAGAATGTAGGAAAGCTTGAAGGTTTACCTTTTTATACAAAAGGTTGCAGGGCTGGTGACATGCTTCTGCGTAAAATACGAGATTGTCTTGTCAGAGCATTCTCATTGTCATCCTGTCCATTTCTGCTCTGAGATAAGGACTTGTACTCATCCCCCATTCGTCGTGAATAAGTACACTTACGTGATGCTCCCTTCGGGTTGTAGTAAGCTTGTGTACTTTATTCATTTTCTCCCTCATTCACTTCGATGGAGGACTCTCTAATTCGTAGAGGAAGATGAATGCCATGAAGATGAATGCCATGAAGATCTAACTCAACGTGTGGCATTCAACAGGTGGTATCTAATGAAGTCTTCAATTTGTGGTATCAATCTCCTACGAAGTGAGATTGACTGGTAAGTGTTTCAATTTTAAGTACACTAAGTGAGCCGAAGCGTGCTAGAAACCTTCACTCACTACGTGGAAAATATAAAGCGAATCTGACACAAATACAAAGAGGAAAACATTCTTGTTTATCCTCGAAGTATGTAAGTCAGAAACATTTTAAATTAAGCAAAGAAATTCAATTTCTTATTCCAGTCGCTTCAGATGGCCAAGCGAGTGCTTCGTCACTCAAAGCTAGCCATCGCAAGCGAGTGCAGAACAGTCACTCAAGCGAATGACTCTCAAGCGAGTCAAGGCGTAGCGGCCCAACTCGAAGCGAGCGGGCATGAAGCGAGTATGAGCTGTCTGCACTCGAGTGCAATTTTACTTTCTGCTGTGCATTTAATGCAGGTGCAGGAACGACGGAAATAACGGGCGCGTGTTCACACGCTTGAATTTGAAGCGGGAAAAGGCGGAGAAGATCCAGCTGTCGAATCTCAACAGCCCCCAATCTGGAGCCGTTCGATCAACGCCGTATACGACAAGCCAACCATAGAAGGCCACGTGGCGACGCCGAGCAAGTGGCGGTTCACTTTTACTGTGATGACGCCGGACACGTCAGATCCATCACCGCACGTCCGCCGCCTACCTACAGGATTTTCGGCGTTATTACCGTCCTACCCCTGCCACGTCAGCCATAATCTAACTCTATATATATGGGACGAGGCAGAACTGCAAACCTTTCACAGCCTTCTAAATTTGCCATTCTCGTGTTAGATCTGCAATTACTCTGCAACTCACGAGTCTCAACCCCTTCTACTTCATTGTTAAAATTTTTTTTTTTCAAGATCTTTCAAAATCCACCATGGGCAAGAAAAAGAATACTGAGACAATGGAGGAGTTCATGACAAATGTTGGCGAGCACATCAACGTCGAGCCCCATCTCGACCCTATTGTCGTCGAAGTAAATGGATTCTTCCGTAGAGCCGTGACCACGGCCGGTCTATGGAAGTTCATAACGTTAGTGCCGACGAAGATTTTGGCAAAGGCAGTGGGAGAAATCCTACTGAACTTGAGGAAGGATCAAAATACTTCCTCATTCACTAATCCACAAACCAGCAAGCCGGTGGAGGTGGATATGAGCGATCTTATCGAAGTGTTCGATTTGCAGAGAGAAGGAGGAGACTCTCTGTTAGATCTGGGTCTCTCGGCCGGGGTGCAGTATGTTCGATTTGCAACTGCCAGAGCTGATCCGAATTTCAAGGAAGCCAACATTCGCAAAAGCTTGAAGAACCCGTTCAATCTCATCTGCGAACTCTTTACGAAGAGCATCGCATGCTATGTTGGATCCCTTGATACGTTGTCGGAGACGAAACTGATCGGAACCGCCATGATCGTCGACAGTCTCGCCGGAACGAAGTTTAACTGGCACGGGTGGTTTCTCAAGCAAATTCAAGAGGCTGCCAACGACTTCGCGTTCATTCCAGGAACTGCGAATAAGATTTTACGGAAAGGAAAATTAAAATTCTTTTCCAGACTGTCTGTCGCACTGGAGATGAAGTTTCCAGAAATGATATGGCCGGATTCCGACACCGTCATATACAACAAGCAGACTATCTTCTACGATTCGTGGAGGAAGACGAAGGTTCTGATGGATTTGGGACTTCTGGAGGTAGAAGTGCCCACTGCAAGACCAGTTGCCGAAAGGCAAGCTGAAGAAGGCCAAGCGAGCCAGATCGCTTCACCCGTGAAGCGAGCCAGGTCCAAGCGAGGCAAAAAGATGAAGCGAGTCGCTTCAATCGTTCAAGAAAGTGAGGCGGTGGAGGAGCCGCTTGAGAACGTCGAAGTGACTCAAACCCAGCCTTCACCAACCAAAGCCCAATCCCCACAACTCCAAATCACCCAAGCACCAGAACCCCAATCTTCATCAAACCAACAACCACCAAAACAGATAACCCCCCTCTCTCCCCGTGAAGAAGAATCAGCATCTTCTTTCCACATTCCCACTGTGCCATTCCTCAGCACAGATGAAGCTGCTGCCTACACTACATTCACCCAACTTCAATCCCAGCCGATACAACCACCACCCACCGAAACCATCCAGATTTCCGAAACCCAAGAAACCTCATCACCTACCCAATCCATCTCGACATCGGCAGCTACAGCCGATACCGCCCAAACTGTCGGAGAACTTCCCATCATCCCTCAATTCAAAACCCCTGTTCTCACCGATCACAAGCGGGCTCTCGAACGCTATGTTCGAGACAGAGAGCAAGCCGCGGAGACAATCAACCTTCGCTACAATCTTCGCTCCGCGAGTGTTGAATGGAGCGACATTTTCTACACCAACGTAGTAGACTTTCTGACGTACATCACGTACCGAGGAACAGAATACTACAAAATCTTCAGGCTCCTCAAAGCCTTCACCGAGGAGGAATTAATCCAGATGGAAGCCAAACTGCTCAATTTTATCGGCGAAAATGGCTTCCATGCCTTCCTTGAAGGGACCAGCTTCTGGGAGAAGCTGGATGCCAAGGTGAAGGAATCATATCCACTCACCACAGTTCCAAAGCGAGTGCCCTCATCCCATGAGAGGAAGCTCATCCGGGAGTATAAGGAGGAGATGGAGATGAAGGATGCTGAGATTGCTAGTCTCCAAAGCGAGATTACCAAGAAGAGCGATGAATTGGAGAGGAAGGCGGGGGAGGTCATTGGTCTTAGAGAAGACTTTGACAAGAAGAAGAAGGAATTGGCAGATAAGGTGGAGGAGAAGGAGAGGCTTCTAGAGGAGAAAGAGAAGGCGCTGGAGGCGCAGGTGAAGCTAGTGGATGACAACACCAAAACCATCACTGAACTCAAGGGCTTGCTTGAGGCAGAAAGAAGCCGCTTGAGGGAAGTTAATGCCAAGCTCATCACTATTGGCAAGGAGAAAGTGGAGCTGGAGAAAGAAGTAAAGAAGCTGAAGGTGAAGCTGGAGGATAGGGAGGGAGAACTAGTGATAAAGGGAAGCGAGCTCCTCAATACCAAAAAGGCTCTTGACTCACTTCGAACTGAGTTGAAGGGAGTGAAAGATGAGAGTGCAGTTGACAAAAGAGAGCTCGAAAGCCTGAGGGGAAATGCGCAGGCTCTTGACTTGAAAAACGCTGAATTATCCATCCTACTGCAGAAAGTCAAGAGGCTGAAAGAAATCCTCACTGTTAGGATCACTGCAGATGCCGAATTTCACAACTCTCTCAATCGGAGGGAAAGGAGGGTTGCAGTGATGAAGGCAGAACTTGAAGCGTCCAAGGAAAACTTGGATCTCACACTTCAAGAAGAAACCAAGAAGATCACCAAAGCCATAGAAGCGGAGCTGGAGGCTCGCTTCAGAGAGGTGGAGCCTTTAGAGAGCATGATGGCGTCTGTTGTAGAGCGAGAGAGGCAGTGAGAATATCTACTTGAAGAGATATCTATCAAGACTGCTGAAATTGTGGCGCCATCCATGGACAAAACCCAGCAGATGCTTCAGACTGTCCTCAACACAGTCAATTCTCTACATCAATCCCTCTCTGGAAAATCTATAATCCTAACCCCTGGCAGTGATGATGCCAAAAAGGGGGGAGGGCAAGTAGAACAAGGTGAAGCTGGAGGTTCAGGAGGAAAGAGAGTCGGTGTGGAGTTAATGTTGGAAGGAGGAAGTGGTGATGGAGGAGATAAGGAGGGAGTAGATGATGAAGCGAGGAAGGGGAAGGAAAAACTCTCGGAGGAGGAGTTACTGAAACAACTTGAAGAGCCCAGTAGGCCACTTCAAGAAAAAGTGCTGAGTGCTTCTATTGCACGACATCCTCCAGTCACTGTGATCACGAAGGAGGAAAAGAGGGTGCAGGTGGAGAAGGATGCTGCCTTGGCGTGGGAGTTGGAGCAGGTGTTTAAACTAACAAAATATTCTATTGCTGCAGGTGCTTCATCTAGCTCTCAAGTGGCCGCTACTCCCAAGGTGCCCACTTCAGACGCCACGCCAACTTCGACAGCCGCACTCACTACGACCACTGCTGCACTCACTTCGTCAGCAGTCGTCCCTCCAAGTGCTGCCAAGAAGGACATGCCACCTCCCCCACCACCGAAGCAGTCATTGAAGCGAGCTGCTCCAGACTCCAAGCAAGATGACCCCGAGGCCAAGCGCCAAAAGGTCAAGCAAGCAGTCGCTTCAAAAGCTGGAAGAGAGGAGAGAAAGAGGAAGGAAAGAGAAGAGGGAAGGAGCAAAGGCGAGAGGAAGGAGAGGAGTAATGAAAGGCGACTCCAAGTGATCAACGCACGGATCGAGGAACACTTCAGTGAAGTGTTACTCATCCAGTCCTCATTAGTGCGCAGCGCCTTCATCCCTCTCATGCCAGAAGAGTCCGAAGCATGTGAAGCTCAAGCCATAATTGATGCATGTGACGTGACTACGAAGGAGATGGTTGAGTCTGGTCGATATCCTCTCAAGGAGGAGCAAGATTACATCCGCAAACGACTCAATGCGAAGCGTCCATCGTGGAACAGCGAGTCGGGAGCAAAATTCAAAAAGACTATGGCTCAACTGTCAAGCAGGTCAGAGGAGGAGTTGGCCAAACGGAGGGATGAGCACCTGGACGGAAGGGAAATCGAGGATTTCATTCCGAGAGATCTGCTCGAGCTGTGGCTGTACTACAAAGACCTATTCATCAAAGCCTATTATTTCTGGGAGGTAGTGCCGCTGCAGAATGAGTGTTCTCGAATAAGTGCACTCAACAACTTCCTTGCCACCTATGACGACAGATTGCGCCGCAAAATCTTCACAATGGCTGAACAAGCAGAGCCCAAGCCAATTGTTGTCAAGGTACCAGCTTTAAAGGAATTCGCCATGCCTTATCATCCAGGCACGGACGTCCCTAACAGAGGAATTATCGATGAGGAAGTAACTGAAGCCTTCAGGCTGGAGAGTGCATGGAGAAGACCTAGTATCCACACAGTAGACTCTATGGAATCGAGAGTGCTATCAGCTTACGTGGATACTGCTGCTATTGAAGAAGAGAAGAAGGAGGATGAAGAAGGAAAGGAGTAGGAGAAGGAGGATGAAGCTGCTGGAAACCTTTGAGTTTCAAGCTTCCTATTATTTCTTTTTGTGAACTGCTTGTTCATTTATCCCACTTTTATTTCTGTCTCTTCTGTGTCATTTACTCGCTTTGTGAATGACTTTATATTCCTGCTACAAACTCATTAATTTAACCGAAAAAAAAAAAGGAAGGAACTTAAAAGAAAATTACAAACGAAACTGCAAAGGAAGCAGTCGCTTGGAGTTCCCTTCACGGTTAGATAGACTAGATTTATTTTTATCTAAGTCGTATGGGTTTTGGCATCATCAAAAAGGGGGAAATTGTTGGGAATTGTTAAGGACTAAATTGTTAAGGGGGAACTACATGGGACATTTGATAAATGAAGTCATTTGTTTTGATTAGATCCCAAAACCCCAAGCGTCCTATTCCCAAGCGACCCATTTTGATGTAGTTTATAGGTTAGAATTTTTCTAAGCCTACACTGTTAGGATGGCTCCTTTATTTTGCTTAGATTAGGCTTCAAAAGTTCAAGTGAAGGGCACTCACTTGAGTGTGTTTTCCAAAGCGAAGCAGGTCAAGCAAATCGAAGTGAAGCGTGCCGAAGAATTACGAAGCGAAGCGAGCGCTACAGTTCAAAGCAAAGCGAAGCGAAGCGAGCGCTACAGTAGATTCAAAGTGAGTCTGCCAAAGCGAAGCGAAGCGAGCGCTACAGTAGAATCAAGTGAACCCACTAAAGCAAAGCGAAGCGTGCGCTACAAAGAAAAGCCGAAGCGAGTCAACACGAGTCAACACTTAATTTAGTAGTGTCACGGGAAATTTATTTCTCAAGTGACTCACTACAAATTTGACTGTGAAGCGACTCACTTCAGAGCGGCCACTACAACTTCAAAGCGAAGCGAGCCACTACCTACCAGAAAGCGACAACACAAATTCCCGCTCCGAATTTGAACTCCAGTCAACTGGAGATCTCCGCATTAATTACGAGATCTCCACGTGTCGAAAGCGGAGAGGAGCAGAGGAGTTGACTGCCAGGCCGACAAAGGCGCCGCAACAGTACTGGGTCGCTCCAGTTACTGTTACACTTGGAAGTTAGCCAATTTTGGCAAAATGCCAAAACTGCGCGTCTGCAAAAGCTACTGCCTGCGCAAGTACTGTCGAGAGGAGGAGGGACAAGGCCACCAACCAAGTAACGGATCTCAGCCAACCCTCCGCCTATAAATAGTGAAGGATGAAGACGAAGAAGAGAAGAACACTACTTGAGCATTCGAGCGCATACAGCAAACAAACACTCCCAGCTTTCATAGCAATCTTCGAGTCTTTGTTTTCCAGTGTTCTCCTAGTTTCCAGTTCATCGGAACTCGTCTTCACAACCTTCACACTTAGAGTCTAAGCCCATTCCATATCCAAGCTTAGAAGAAGAGCTCTAGCCATCTTTGCACTTATTGTAAAGAGCTCTTCATAGTGTGTTTCGTCAACCAAAAACCCTAAACTCTGTCTGTTAGGTTTTTGAGTGTCGTCGTTAGGTTGTTCAGATCTAAGGCCCTTCTTTCATCGATTGAAGAAGCCTCGATCGTAGAGTTGAGATCCAAGCTTACACTTACATCGTTTGTGTAAAGCTCGATCGAAGCTAGGCTGTAAGGAGAGCCCGTAATCTCCCTGTCTGTCTGACTGAAGCGAGTGAAGCTTCCAGTCTTTGTTAGGTTTGTGTAGTGAACCCGCAATCACTACGTCTGTCGTTTGATCTAGGCAAGTGAAGCCCGATCCCGACCAGGTTTTTGAAGGACCCGTAACCTTCAAGTTCTTGAGTGAAAAGAACAGTTGCCGTCGTGCAACAAAGTGGACGTAGGAGCGTTATCTCCGAACCACTATAAATCTCTGTGTCGTATCTCTCTTACCTTAATCTCTTTACAGTATTCGATTATCCATTGCACGTGCATATAAACAAACTTAACTTGGATTTTCAATTACTTAGGAAAGATTATAGCTCACCAAATTCCGCACAAAGAGTAAAGTCTCACTCTTGATCAAGCTCTAAGCTTAGGTCAAGAGATTCGTGATTGCTTTCGATCTAGCCCTCGGCTAGGTCTTAGTATTTCCAAAGAGCACTTTACTTTATACTCTGAGTTAAGGAATTGAAGTTGAAAAACTTCAAAATACGTATTCACCCCCCCCCCCCCCCCCTCTACGTATTTTTCCTATAGCAAACTGGGACCAACAGCTTTGCTTTCAAAGGCTTTCAACTGCGACTTCCCATTGTCATGGATGAAGACCCTACAACCAAAAATATGGAAATAAGATATGTTAGGAATTCTTCCTGTCCATATTTCATATGGTGTTTTGTCGTGCCGTTTGCAGAGAAGCGTTCGATTCTGCGTGTAGCATGCTGTATTGGCAGCTTCAGCCCAATACTTCATTGGATGCTTCTAATCTGCAATCATGGTTCGAACGGCTTCTTTGATGATTCGATTTCTTCTTTCAACAACTCCATTCTGCTGAGGTGTACGTGCTGAGGAGGTTTGATGAGCTATGCCATGCTCCATGCAGTATGCTTCGATGGTAGAGTTCAAGAACTCTGTGCCTTTGTCGGAGCGGATGGTCACGATCGCTTGATTCTTCTCCACAGCCAATCGCTTGAGCAGTTGTGGTAGCTTGGTCAGAGTCTCCTTCTTGCTGTAGAGAAATACGACCCAAGTGTAGCGAGAGCAGTCGTCGACTACATCTAGAGTGTATTTCCTTCCGTTCACACTAACTGGAGTAACTGGACCAAACAGATCCATGTGAAGCAGCTCGAGCACTCGCTTTGATGAAGCTTCTTCGAGACTGGCGAAGTGCTTCTTCGTCTGCTTCCCTCGTTGGCATGGTGAGCATGGATGGTCTTTGATGAAGACTTCATTTGGTATGCCTTGCACCAAACCCTTGCGAGCTAAGCGATTGATTGCTTTGAAATTGAGATGGTTCAAGCGTCGGTGCCATAGCCATCCTATCTGTGTAGCACTCCTTGCTACTAAGCACGTTTCCTCTTTGCAGCTGTCCCATTGTGCGATGTAGACATTCCTTTGTCTAATTCCAGTGAGCACAATCTGGGATGTAAGCTTGCTCTTCACAATGCACTTGTTGGAAATAAATTCCACCTTGTATCCTTTGTCACAAAACTGTGAAATGGATAGCAAGTTGTGCTTGAGTCCTTCCACGTAGGAGACTTCTTCAATTGTGAGCTTTCCAACTTTCAGTGCGCCGTACCCTTTGGTGCTACCTCGAGAGTTGTCACCAAATGTAACGTGTGGACCCTTCTTCTCTATGTAGTCTTGAAGTAGAGCTCTCATGCCGGTCATGTGTCTTGAACATCCACTGTCCAAGTACCAAATTTGTTGACCCTCACATGGCATGGGATCCACGGCGCTTACCTGCATTTAGACAGATTTTGGTACCCAAATCAGTTTGGGTCCTTGCAGGTTAGTTCCCTTAGGTACCCACACTTGCTTCACTTTCTTTTGAAAGGAAGCTTGTGCTTTGGGCTTCTCGACCTTTGAAAACAGTGACTTCTGCCTTGAAGCAGCTTCACATGTGCAGCAGTGTGTGCAAGAGGGGTAGCGGCTCGCTTCTGGCATACCCAAGCTCTTACCCTTGGGCTTGTATCCTGAAGCGACTCGCTTCGGAATAACTATGGGCTTAGAGACTGACTTGGGTTTTACAGTCTGTCGAAGCGGTTCGCTTGGTTTTCGCGAAGCGGTCCAACTAGGGTTTCGACCCTAACTCGCTTGAGTAACCTTGGGAATCTGAAGCGACCTAGTGGAAACTTCAAAGTCTTCCCCCTCAACGTTAGTCCGGTTGGACCATCTCCAGTCCGGATAACATGACACATAGACATTACTCCTTTTCTTGAAAGGGAGATCCTTTGTCTCTCGTGTCTTGGCTTGAGGCTTAGAAGCTACAATTGATTTCCCTTTACCTTTGGATTGGTAAGCTTTAGCATTGTAAGTGCTAGGAACAGTTGATCTTTGCTTGCCCATAGTTTCGGCCCTTGAAGATACAGACATCTTCATTGGCTTCTTCTTTGGGTTCTCAGCCATTTTGCCTTTGTCTTTGTTAGTGGTCGCTTTGGATGCAGTGGGTATTTCCAAAGTGACTGATGGTGTCGTGTTTGAAGCACCAACAAAGACAGTCGGCATGGAAGGTCCACCCTCATATCCAAGTCCTCCCTTTCTACCAAAAGGAGAAGAGAACTCTCTAGTGCCTGTCTAGCGTATGAAGCTTTGTTTAAGTTGGCGACTAGAGTGGATTGGGCTTCATACCTTCCTTCCAAGCTTTGATGTCTCGCGAAGAGATCCTCGAACTTACTAGTCATAGCCCTTAAGTTGAGTTTGACTTGGTCAAGCTCAGTGACTAGCTTTCGGTTCTCTTTCTTGCTTTGAGACAAGGCTTGTTGCAGCACTTCGTGGTCACTTGACAATTTAACGTGCTTGTCAAGCAACTCACTCCATGTTGAAGAATTAGATTCCTCTTGGTGCGTGTGTGCGAGTGTAATTGAACTAGATGAGGGATAGATGAATACCTCTCCGGTCTCTTCGTCGGTGAGAGCCATGAGCCAAGATCCTCACCTTCACTAGAGTTGGGATCTGTGAATGCATCGGAGTCGCTTGCTGGATCTTCAGTTGAAGCGACCGGTACTTCACTTGCTACAAGCGCTCGCCTTGGAGCATCCCTCTTTGCTTTCAGTTCCTCTCGCTCCTTCGCACTCAGCTTTGGGCAATCGGATTTGTAGTGGCCCATCTTGTGGCAATGGTAACATTCCACTTCCATCATGTCCCTTGAGATCGGCTTGGTCGTCTCTTCTTTCTTCCCTTTTCCTTCTCGAGCATCAGTGCTTCTCCCTTTGTATTGCTTGTAGAATCTTTTGTATTTGCCCACTCGAGAGTTCATCTTGTTGAAGTTCTTGGATAAGAACGCAATGTGTTCTTCCAACTCTTCCCTCGTCATCTTGGCTAGCAACTGGTCACTTGGCCCTTCAGCAGCTTTGAATGCTATTCCTTTTGACGTAGTGGGCGCTTCATCCTCTTCGTCGAGGTTCGTTCGATTCAGATTGAATTCATGTGCTTTGAGTTCGGAGAACAGAATCTCCGGTGTGAGCTTTGATAGATCCTTGGTGGCTAGGTATAAATCCTTCATGGTTTGCCACTTCCTTGTGAGAGCTCGGACAATCTTCAAGTTGACTTCCTTGTCTGTGAGTTCCTTTCCAAGTGAGTTGAGAGTTGCAATGATGTTTGTAACTCTCAGCTCGAAGGTGTCGATAGACTCTCCTGGCTTCATTATCAGACTCTCAAACTCCCGCATCTGAACAGCGAGCTTGTTTTCCTTGATTTTGTCTGTGCCTTGAGAAATGAGGGCTAGTGTTTCCCACATTTCTTTCGCCGTTGCACATTTCCTTATCCGTGGTAGATAGGCGTCCGACACGGTGCTCTGCATCGTGTGGCGTGCAATCTTGTCGAGGTTGGCAACTTTGAAGTCATTCGGAGTGTACTCATCTTTATCCTTTTCAACATACGTTTGTCGAACATGAGCTTCGCGTCCTTCAGCAGCTGGGACGTTCACAGATATGGCTTTCTTGATTTCGATTGGTTCGTCTTCTATGACTTCCCACATCCGGTCGTGGATGGAGCATAGGAAGTTCTCGACTCGGAAACTCCATGTCTCGTATCCTTCGATCGAGAACTGTGGAAGATTTGATGCACTGTATGTAGACATAGCAAACTATCAGCAGTAAATGCAATATGCGTGGGTGAGGTTTTGATGCACTTAGGAAAATAGGATCCGGTTCAGTGAGACAACGTGAAGCGAGTGGGGACTCGCTTCGGATATGCAAAGCAGAGGCTCGAAAGAACCGCTGCTCTGATACCACTTGTTGGTCCCGGTTTGTTAATAGGGGAAATACGTAGAGGGGGGGGGGGGGTGAATATGTATTTCAAGTTTTTCAACTTTTTCCCTTTAACTCAGAGTGACAAGTAAAGAGCTCGTTTGATACTTAAGACCTAGCTGAAGCTAGATCTACAGTACGTAGCTTGCCTGCTTGACCGAAGTGAGCACTTGATCAAGAGGGAGTCTTTACTCGTATATGCGGAATTTGGTGAGCTAAAATCTTTTCCTAAGTAATTAATAATCCAAGTTATGTTTGTTTATATGCACGTGCAATGGATAATCAAATACGATAAAGAGATTAGGGTTAGAAGGATACGACACCGAGATTTATAGTGGTTCGGAGATAAAGCTCCTACGTCCACTTCGTTGCACGACGGCAACTGTTCTCTTCACTCAAGAACTTGAAGGTTACGGGTCCTTCAAAAACCTGGTCGAGATCGGGCTTCACTCACCCTGATCTGACAAACAACGCAGTGATTACGGGTAGACAAGAAGCTTCACTTGCTTCTGTCCGAACAACAGGGAGATTGCGGGCTCTCCTTACAGCCTAGCTTCGATCGAGCTTCACACGAACGATGTAAGTGCAAGCTTGGATCTAGACTCTATGATTGAGGCTTCTTCAATCGGTGAAAGAAGGGCCTTGGATCGAAACAACCTAACGACGACTCAAAAACCTAACAGACAAAGTATAGGGTTTTTGGTTGACGAACACACTATGAAGAACTCTTTACAGTAGATGAAAAGATTGGCTAGAGTTCTTCTTCTAAGCTTGGATATTTGAAGTGGGCTTAGACTCGAAGTGTGAGGGTTGTGAAGACGAGTTCCGATGAACTGGAAACTCGGAGAACACTTGAAACAAAAACTCGAAGATGGCTTTAGAAAGCTGGGAGTATTTGTTTGCAGTAGGCTCGAATGCTCAGGTAGTGTTCTCTCTTTTCTTCGTCTTCATCCTTCACTATTTATAGGCGGAGGGATGCCGAGATCCGTTGCTTGGTAGGTGGCTTTGTCCCTCCTCCTCTCGACAGTACTTTGCGCAGGCAGTTGCTTTTGCAGGAGCGCAGTTTGTCTCTTTGCCGAAAATGGCTAAATTACAAACTTAACAGTACCTGGAGCAAGCCAGTACTGTAGCGGCGCCCTGTCGGCCTGGCAGTCAACTCCGCTGCTCCTCTTCGCGTTCGACACGTGGAGATCTCGCAATTAATGCGAAGATCTCTAGTTGACTGGAGTTCAAAATATGGGCGGGAGTTGTGTTGTCGCTTTCTGGTAGGTGCTGGCTCGCTTAGCTTTGAAGTCGTAGTAGCCGCTACGAAGTGAGTTGCTTCAGGATCAATTTGTAGTGAGTCACTTGGGAAATGAGGTTCCGTAGTGACCGCTTTAATCAATGTTGACCCGCGTTGAATCGCTTCGGCTTTTCTTTGTAGTACTTGCTTCGCTTTGCTTTGGTGGACTCGCTTCGATTCCACTGTAGCGCTTGCTTCGCTTTGCTAGCTTCGGCACACTTCGCTTCAGCTTTGGTAGACTTGCTTTGCTTGAATAACGCACTCAAGTGAGTGGCCTTCACTTGAACTTTTGAAGCCTATAATCTAAGCAAACATAAGGAGCCATCCTAACAGAGTAGGCCTAAAAAAAAATTCTAACCTATTATCTACATCAAATCGCTTGGGAATAGGACACTTGGGGTTTTGGGATCCAATCAAAACAAATGACTTCGTCTATCAAGTATCCCACATAGTTCCCCCTTAACAAATTGGTCCATAACAATTCCCAACAGTGTGAGCTATGAGTTTAAAGCTGGAACAACAAGGAACATTTTTCATGTGTGAAACTTATGGATTTGAGCAGGGAAACACAATAAGAATGGGATCAAAACTGTTGCCGAATAGTTTTCTGAAAATTGGCAGATTTGCCATACTGACTTCAAAACATCACTATGCTCACGAATGAGCTCAGATTTGGGTGTATAACATATCCATGGAAAGCTGAAACAACGAGCTACAACTTTTATTCAGAGACTATTTGATTTTAACAAGTGGGAAGGGCTCAAAAATACAGATCAACCTATGCACAGAGGTGTTCGATGAAACGCCCGACCTGAATTCGCAACAAAAGTTCAGGAATTCAACTTTGACACCTCTTAAACTATGATGTGAGTATGAAAACGTGAAGAACAACAAAGAAAGGTGCATACGGTAGTTGTACACACTTGATAAAGGAAAACGAAAGAATTTCAACAATCTACTCATGAATACTCATCAAAGACGAAGACAATGAATATTTGGATTTTAACAACATTCATGGTCATTCTTCACAAGAACCGAATGTGGAACGTCGTGAACGGGGTTTGAATTCTAATATAATTCAAAATCATACTTATATCATCAAGAGGAAGAAAGGTTTACTTCTAGGAAGACAAGAAATTAAACTTGTTCTTCAATCATAAAAAATTCAGAACTTACATGTTCAGGTTACACCCCTTTGGCCATTGATACGAACCTTGGTAGGTCCGATCGACTCACGCACGCGGAAGACTCAAGATACCGATGGAAATCCCAAAACCTCCTAAATCGAACACGAAAGTGTTGTCTAGGCAACTCGGGGACGATGATTGACACACAACGAGGGATGATTAACTCGCCGATTCGCCGGATAAAGAACTCAACTTGATAAACAAGAGGAATTCGAAAATTCTCATAAAAGAGAGAGAGTAAAAACTCAAGAAAATATATTAATGAATAATGATCTAATTTTCGTCCACAAAGACCCCCTTATATAGAGAGGCAAATAAAACCATCTAAACCTAATCTAACTAGGAAATAACTGACCCAAAGTCAATGGCATGGCCCAACCCATTAACCAACATGATAAAAACCCAAAAATAAGTCTTTTAAGGCTCAAAAACGTGGCCGGACTCAAAACACACGAAAATAACAAATAAATATAAAACATTCAAAATAACTAAAATAAAACTAATTAAAAGACTCAATTAAATCAGCCTTCATATGCAACGATCTTGGGCCTCCATGGATCACATCATTCCCCTCCTCTTGAAAGGGATTTGTCCTCAAATCCACGTCGTCACTCCAAATGCCCGGATCAAAAATCAGATTTTCTCTCCTTGCAAGAAACAAGTGTTGAACCAAATGTTTGCTCCCTTGTGCATCCTTCTTATACTTCGTATTCTTCTCTTGAATATTGAACACGATATAGTGCTTGCTGAATATATCATCGTGCTTCATTTGTCTACGAAACAGCCAAGATGGCTCCAACATAGATGCCTCCTCAATAAACACTTCACCTTCATACTTGCTGATTTGAAACGGAACCTTTACTTCCTTGGCCGTCTCATCAACTCCAGTTTCATTCATCCATTGCAGCTTGGGGTGCTTCAACAAGGTCAATCCTAACTTTTCCACCATAGTAATAGTAGCATCGTTAGTATAAGTTTGATCATCAATAATCAAGCTACATACCTTATCCACAACGTCACATCTTGTGGGAAAGATATTATTTTGCTGTTCTTCTTCAATGCTTTTAGCTTCCGCACCCAAAGTACTTGCATTAGATACTTCAAGCACATCTCCACATGACTCCTCCGAATTCAGCATCGTGTGATCATCTCCATCATCTTTAACATCAACTTCTTCATCAACTCTGATCACCATCTCCCTTGGACATTTCTCTTCTCTCGAATCAGCTACATCAATTCCGAGCACCAACTCCCTTGGACAATCCTCCTCCTTGGAATCAACCACGGTTTCAAGTTCAACGATCTCCTCTTGCTGATTCGGAGCTTCCGCATCTTTGACATCAAATACGGCTTTAAATGCAGCCATGATCTCACTCAATTGTTGTTGTGGCAGCGGCTGATTCTCCTTATTAATCCAAGGATCCGACTTCTCTCCAAGTAACGATTTATGATCGTGTTTCTTCTGGATTGATGGAGTACTTTGCAACTTGATAGCCTCTCGATCCCTTGCTCCATCCCGCCTTAATTTGCTGCCATTGTGTCGAGAAGCTTGCTTGAAGTTCTCCTCATAAGATGTCTCTTCTCTCATCAATCGCTTTTGAGGATATGTGATTGGATGAAGCAAATTCTGACTTTCTCTTATCCGAGAATGCTTGAGTCGATCTAACCTCTCATGGATAGGCTTAAATGCATCCTTTACCATACTCCGCATCTCTTCCATAAAATTTGTAATCAAAGCTTCTTCAACCATACTTATGGAAACTTAAGGATAAGTATGGAAGGTAGAAGATAAATATGGACACTTATGGATAAATATGGAGTATATGAAAACTGAATCAAACTCTACTAAGGAAATAAAATCTGAACTATATGGAAACCAAATCAGATCTGGACTCTATGGAAACCAAATCAATTAATGAAGGAAATAAGATCTGAATTATAGAAACAAATCTAGAACTTATGGTAACAAAACAAATCTAGGAATTATGGGAAAAAAATGAATCTGACGCCTCTTTTTTTTTTTTTTTTTTTTTTGACACGGAAACGAATCTGACTAACGGAACGGAGAACAAAGGAATGACACTAACGACGAAGACTCAACGAACGACACGAACAAAACAAGACACGAAGAGAACGATACGAAGACACGAACAGAAAGCAACACAAGATACGAAATTCAAGACGAAAAGGATGATAGAACCTGGATGACGTAAGCCTGGCTCTGGTGCCAAATGATACAAACCTTGGTAGGTCCGATCGACTCACGCACGCGGAAGACTCAAGATACCGATGGAAATCCCAAAACCTCCTAAATCGAACACGAAAGTGTTGTCTAGGCAACTCGGGGACGATGATTGACACACAACGAGGGATGATTAACTCGCCGATTCGCCGGATAAAGAACTCAACTTGATAAACAAGAGGAATTCGAAAATTCTCATAAAAGAGAGAGAGTAAAAACTCAAGAAAATATATTAATGAATAATGATCTAATTTTCGTCCACAAAGACCCTCTTATATAGAGAGGCAAATAAAACCATCTAAACCTAATCTAACTAGGAAATAACTGACCCAAAGTCAATGGCATGGCCCAACCCATTAACCAACATGATAAAAACCCAAAAACAAGTCTGTTAAGGCTCAAAAACGTGGCCGGACTCAAAACACACGAAAATAACAAATAAATATAAAACATTCAAAATAACTAAAATAAAACTAATTAAAAGACTCAATTAAATCAGCCTTCATATGCAACGATCTTGGGCTTCCATGGATCACATCAGCCATGGTGGGAAAAAGATGGACATTCAGGGACTAAAACAGATGAGAAATATACAACTTGCATAGTTTATCTAGTTGCATAGCCATCTCCACATCTAGGGCTCAGCAAATACTTAGGTTGCCTTCATTGGCCAAGACTACTAAACTATCTAATCTTTAACTGGTTTGAAAAAATTTCAAACATTTTCTCGTCATGATAAATTTATCTAGCATGAGCCCAGTTAAACCAAATTCAAAAATTGCACTGACTCTGTCTTCTTGCCTTGCTTCAACTAGAAAACTCGGCTTTCCCTCTACTTGCATTAACTTTTGATAATATACTTCTCATTCAAAGCTTCTTTAAATTTCTCCCAAGTGAGTATAAGTTTCATATCCTACTACCACCAATAGTCAGCTAAACCGTTAAAAGCCATACACAACAGATATACAGAATCATAACATCTGAGGAATTTAAAGATTCGTTCTAATGCTCGAATCCATTCTTCAGCTTCTGCTGGATCTCTTCACCATCAAACGTTGGCTGGTCGTTGAAGAAAACGTTCTTCGATTCTTCTCCAGCCAGTGATGGTGGGGTAGATTCTTTATCATACTCTCCAATCCTAATCTCATTCCCATTTCCATTTCTTCATATATATACTTCTCAAATACTAATTCATATAACATTCATCATCATAGCCTTCATCATCTAGTATTCAGCATCTCCTCATCTTCGCTTAAGTAAACAAAAGCTCATCATAACATAAATGACTGCTTTTCCCATCTTTCACATATGCGGACGGAAAATGACCTCTTATAGGACTCTTGCCACAAATATTTGGGTATCTATACATCATAATTTCAATATCTTCTTTACAATATATCCACGTTAGTATCAGAATATATCCTAGGTTATAGTAGTGAAACTACTATATATTGCTAGTCGTCAAAAGTTATATATACATTTATGTCATCGTATATAAATATATACTACGTATATAAGTATTTAGCACGGTATCATCTCGCTCACTAAATTCACCTTTGCTCGGATCATCATCCTTCTACTCCAATTAAAGGCTAATGCTTCTCGTTTCTCAAGGCTCCTCTTCAACGTATATCTTGTCTTCATCCTCGTATGTCACATCATTAATGGTACCCTTTTCTTTGTTCATGATCTTCTCTTCAACTATATTATAACCTACTGAATGCTCATCTTGATATGATGATATACGGTCTAAGTACTCTAGCTAACGAAAAGTGATTGGGAAACTCAAAGAATTATTAGATACGCGTTATACCGATCCTTCTACTTATCGAAACCAACTCGACAATATCCTTGTCATCTTCAGCATCACTATCTTCCTTCGTATGTCTAAAACCGCTTGCTAGAAGCTCATTTCTATGCATTGTTACGAACCTACGAAAATCAAGGTGCAACGAGTTTAAGAGTATAGGTTCTCTCTGAACAAACGAAGTGTAAGTAACATGCCCGACTTGTAACTTGGAGGTGTTGCGTAACCACATCTCAGGTATCCATAGGAAACAACTATTATAAGATCTCGCACATCACTATAAAGGTTTTAATTGAAAATGACACGATCAACAACCTGAGAATATATGAGGCTGCCCACCTTTACCAATACCAAGGCCATGATTGAATGAGATGGAGTATACTTTCGACTCCCATGACACCATATACCTCAACATCCATTATAATCTATGGTAATGAGCTAGGAATTAATCCAACGTATCTCTATAACTCATATAATAAAGGCAAACTTATAAATTATTTGTTAAGATATAGGCCTATCAGTTCTCATTTCACATTTCATAGGTAAGATCATTTCTTATGTTACTCCCTAGTAACACAAAACTATTCCACTTGCATACCTTCATGCCAACGTTCATTTAACCAACTAATCAACAAGAAGCTAAAATATTGGGATCTCTTACAAACATTAAGATCTTGATATCTCCTTCCAATCTAAATCATCAAATATATCAAAGATTCTAGCTCAATCTCAAACATCAATCCAAGAGTTAGAATGCGTACCTGACTTAGCTGTATGAGATGGAGTGCTGAGCTTTGTTGTTAAGACTCGACTATTCTAAGAATTTAAAATTTAATTCCGAATAGAAAAGAAGTTCAAGTTTAGAACAGAAACAAAGCTCTGATACCACTTTGTAACGCCCCGATATTAGGGAACGATAATATCCTAAACCGGGGGTTACGCTGGCGAAATAGAAGAATAATAAAGAATAACCTAATTGATTTAGTGACATGTATTGTTTGATTATACAGTAGTCAAACTAGAATATATAACCAATATTTGATGAGTACAACAATATATAGTAATCTGCGAATCAAGAATACAAATTACCATATTTAAACATAAGTTCCAATAGTTATTAATAACTTTAAGGAAACCGAATATTCAAGAGTACAGGTAGGATATTAACTTGTGGAAAACAACCACATACATGAGTTTGATAACCGTTAATTATTCGAAGGAAGTGTTGCAGCGGATAAACACAGATAGTTTGCATGTATGAAGACATATAAACTCGACTTGAACAAAGTTGTACAATTATTTATTAACAACAAGCCACTCAGCACACCTCCATCCCATCACCAAGCTTAACCTACAAATTTTAGAAATAATATGCAGGGCTGAGTACAAAGCACTCAGTGACACATGCCGAAACAGTTGAAAGTGCTCGATAGAGCTATATATTGAACTTGCCATGATAGACATTCACGAGTCATACTTGAAATCAACTCGATTATGCCGAAACGTTTTTATATGATTTTTTGTATATAAGTCTATACACAATTGGTATTATCAATATGAATCATAGCTGCAATTAACATATAGGTGAATGAGAAGGAGGCCTTCCTCTCAAGCACAATGATCGGTCGACAGGCTCGACGACTCACGATCTTAAGTGTACATATAATTCTACCTTGCGCAGAACCGAATTCGTCTTTAACTTTTGCAGTTGATATCATATAAGAATGCATAAAGCAAAGGCAAGACAATTCAATAAACATATATCATATATCATTAGAGTAATCATTTTCTTGATAGAAAGCCCACTCGTCAGTAAGCATTTTCTAAGTTAGAAAGCCCACCTGACTCTACTCTGCTTTATTTAGCTAATTCGGTTTCTTCTTGTCGCTTCACTTGATCACCTTTCGCTCGTACCTTCATTGGTTTAACGATACGAAGGTTCGTATAAGTACATATAAACGAGAAGGAAAGTAGAAGATAAAATGACAATCTTATTTAGCTACTTCCTATTAGAACTCTAATGTAAGAATATTGCTAATGTAGTTTATAAGATAATTTCTTTTATTATTTCAACCCAATGAACAAAAAGGAGGAAGGATTCATTTGCATATTCTTTTCCTACTCCTTTCTATTGTATATAAACATAATAACTAATGGTCACTTAAGGGAAAATCATAACATAATCATGTTTTAAGAACTAAAATAAGTTCCTTAATGTGACTGTTTTGACAGCATAGCACTGTTAACTTAGAACGAACATAACTTGCTCGTGTGATGTCCAAAAGAATTGATTCAAGAAGATCTGGAAACCTTAAAAAATTCACAACAACTTTACTCAAATGCAAAATTCCTATTTGAGCAAGGGAAAGTGTCAAAAACAGGGGTTGAAGTAAGGACAGAGTTGCTGTCCTGTTTCAGATTACATTACGACATCTCAACTTCGTACGATTGTCTAGAGCTCATAAAAATTCGTATTGGAGTGTTAAAAGGTATCAATAGAAAGCTAAGAAAGAATACTAGAACTTCCATATACCAATCCCAGATAAACAATAGAGAAGCTCGAAAACGCTGATGAAAAACGAAGGCAGAAAAGGGTTCGTCAACAATCTCAGTTTTGACAGGTAGATTTTGATAAATCGTAGTAATTTCATAGAAACTCCGATATGGGTGTAAAAGGTACCGATTGAAATCTGAGATAACATTCTAAAACTTTCATTTAGAAAACATTCCAAGAAAACCAAGAAAAGACGCTCGAAAACTTCGATGAACAAGGGAGACAGAAACTGCTCGCTAAAAATATTAGGCTGGACATATATAATTCGAAAATTCATAGAAAATTCATACGAACTCCGATTTGAATAAACAAGGTATGTATAGAAAGCTATTGAAACGTACTTTAACATGGAAGAAGAATCGAACACAGTTTATGAACGAAAGACTCTGAATAGGGCTCGTAAATAGGCTGATTTCCAGCTTCTTATAAAAGCGACTTCCTTAATTTCAAGAACATAAACTAAATGAATTACCTACACAATCAAAGAATACCTAGAGGTTGGGGTTCCATTGAAGAACAACATCAAGCAAATAGATTACCCCCAATTCCTTCAACCTATATCATCATCTTCTCTAGATTTCTTGAACTTAGAAGAATAAGGATAGATATTACCTTCTTCACTGAGATAAAGGAATCATCTAGGTTGGCTTGGAAGGAAACGAAGGGGAGGAAGAAGAAAATCGGATGCTTTATCGGAGGAAGTTTGCGCTGGAGAGGTGTGTTCAATTCTCTGTGGTTCTACGTTGTGAAGGAACACGCAGAAAACAAATAATATCTAGATATCATTTAACAAATTTTAATTTCCTTTTTCAATTAATTAAATTCCCCTTTTTTTTATTTCCCTTTTATTTACTTAATGAATTTATTAATTATTCTACACACACACACATATATATATTTCTTTTATTCCCGTTGTTCGGTGAGGCCAAACGAAAAGAAAGAAAATACGTATTTTTCTTAATTTCATCCTACTAATTTCCGTACTTCTCATCCCTTGCATAAATCATATTTTCTTCTATAAGATTTATCTATGCTAAATATCATTAATTAATACTAATATAGATATTTAGGCTAATGAAATTACGGGGTGTTACATCATTTCCCCCTTAAAAGAAATTTCGTCCCGAAATTTGTTTACTTCAAATCTTTCTTCATGTATACTTTTTATCTCATCTTATCTTCGAGTTCCAAGTCAACTCTTCTTCGTTTATGTTTCCACCGGGTTATTACTAAGACGATCGACATATTTCTCAATCATAACATTTTTTTCGATCTAATATCACTTCTAGTTCCTTTTCATAATTCATATCAGGCTAGAGATCACTTCTACTTGGTAGATGACCTGTTCGTGGTCATGCATATACTTCCTTAATTGTGACATGTCGAATACTTTATATATATTGCTAAAGCTCGTCTATATGAAATAAAACATTGGACTTCAAGGATTTCAAAAGGTCCAAAAAAAAATAAATAATCTAGGTTTAATCTTCCATCTACTCCTGAATCCAGGAATTTTTCTTTTTGAAGGTAAAACTTGAGGAGGATTTTGTCTTCCCATCCTAACACCTTATTTATTCTACTAACTTCATCCCTGTAGAAGGGCAACTGAGATTTTCTTCCATCATCGGCTTCATAAGGTGCTACATTGATACACTTAAATATTACTGTTATACACAAATCCATTATGTAGTAGAGTTTTCTCCCATTGATCTTCTTGATCTTTCACAACAATCATACTATATATATTTTTTTAATTTGGATGGTTCTCTCAAATTGTCCATCCGCTTGTGGGTAAGATGTTGTGTTAAGATTTAGTTTAGCTCCCAACTCTTTGTAGAGACTTATCCATAATCGACAAGCGAACATTGGATTTCAATTTGGTGTAAATGTCACGGGTACTCCATGTATTCCTGCAATCTCATGGACATACGACTAGACCAACTAATTTGATCGCATCTATATGAGAAGAGGGAATAGCTATGCTCGTTGAACAGAGCGATGAATTAGCAAGTTTGAATAATTACTTAATACTCTCTTCAAGATTTTAGTTGCAAAGCGATGTCGCCAAACTACATATATTGAAGAGCTATATACCTATTGATCATCTCCAATAGGCGAAGCATATTGTTGTTCACTCCCTCATGCTTGAAATGTGAAGAGAATATTATGACGAACAAAGTTGCATCGCGCTTCACTCCTTCTTATAAAATTCTTCTTTTAAACTTAATACATCCTAGTGCTTTCTAAAGGTGTTGTATAAGTCCTTCGACGCTTCGCTATTAGGCATGCAAAGCCGTTCTTTGAATAATGAAATGTTATTTCCAACTTCTTGAAACCAACAACTCTCTCAACTTGAACTGTTAATTGTAACTTTTCCATCCTTAGGAAAAATAAAGCTCAATCACTCTTTAAATATGCATAAGCAAGCAGGCACGCAATCTTCGGCTCTCCTTGTCGTTTTGTCGTTAAAGCTAGCAACCTACTTACTCACAAATGATTAATACTAGTTTAACTTTCTAAATATGCTTGCACCTATACTTATGTCTAACTTGATCGCCAACTTACATGGCCTCATTCCTATCTTAATTCATTACTCTCTTATGCTCATCCTTTAATAGATAACATGTATAAAATGGATGATAGGAAACTATTGATTCATAAGGATAAGTATCCAAGCTATCAAGGAGCTTGAACTTCAAGTTTATGAGCTTAGCCAAATGGCAAATTGATCATGATCTAAAGAATTGATCATAGAGGCATCAAATGATGATCAAGTAATGGCTTCTGACATTTTGGATGAAAGTTAAGATATGTGTCTTGATCGTGAAAGAGGATTCAAGGAGTTTCAACGTGCCAATTAATCATAATAATTATACCATAGGAGCTCAACAAGCATCAGAGCTAAAAGGTATAAGTTCAAAAATAATGAGTTACTTGAACAATTAAGCACCATTCTGAAGTGATTTACAAGCTGTAGATCAATTAACTTGACCGTTGATACAAGAAATCAAGTACAACGATGCTTCAATAAATGATTTATTTCTCAGTGATGATAAATAGACCAAAGAATGATCTGAAGTTCTGAAAAGCTGACATTCGAGGATACATCACGTTAAAATCTCAGATTTTTACTATGAGGGAATTGAACGTTGTAAGGACTTGAAGTACAAACTGATTATGGAAAAATGAGGTATGGCAGATTCACTGCTCAAACATTGAACAACCATCACTCTCTCATTACTTGGAGTTTGAAAACGTACCAGCTAGAAAAATAGAGCTCAGACATATTAGAACAATATTTCTTCAAAAACTCTGATCATTCAAAGCTAAGGAAAGATCTTGGAAACATCGATGAGAGCGAGAGGCAAAAGCTGTTCGTCAGAATTTGCAGATTGGACATACAAATTTTAAAAATCACAATATATTGATACGAGCTCTGTTTTGAGTGAACAAAATATGTATGGAAAGCCAAGGAAACGAACTTCCACATGGAAAAGGAATCATGGTCAAATTCTAAACGAGTCATTCTGGAAGTGGCTCGCAGGTAGGCTGAATTTCCAGAACTAAAGAGAATGAGTTCCTTCCGGTTTCAAAAACATGAATTCACTTTCAAAGGGTCTTAGATTAGGAACTAAGCTTTGTATTAACCAAGATAAACACGAATAAATCACATGGAAGGTTGTAAGAGGCTGATGGTGATCGATCAAAGAAGTAGCCATTGGGAAATTTCATCGACCACTTCATGGATCATCTTTAAATGGAAGTAGAACAAGAATTTATCAAATTTAGAAACATGTACGAACATAGCTTACTATGGACAAAAATTGGTCATCCTCTAAGGGTTTCAATACTTCATTCTAATTATTATTTATTGCTGAAGAAATCACGAGGGCCACTAGCTTACCGAATATAGAAGAGGAATACTTTCTCATCACTTAACCGATTTCAAAGTGTGAGCTATGAGTTTAAAGCTGGAACAACAAGGAACATTTTTCATGTGTGAAACTTATGGATTTGAGCAGGGAAACACAATAAGAATGGGATCAAAACTGTTGCCGAATAGTTTTCTGAAAATTGGCAGATTTGCCATACTGACTTCAAAACATCACTATGCTCACGAATGAGCTCAGATTTGGGTGTATAACATATCCATGGAAAGCTGAAACAACAAGCTACAACTTTTATTCAGAGACTATTTGATTTTAACAAGTGGGAAGGGCTCAAAAATACAGATCAACCTATGCACAGAGGTGTTCGATGAAACGCCCGACCTGAATTCGCAACAAAAGTTCAGGAATTCAACTTTGACACCTCTTAAACTATGATATGAGTATGAAAACGTGAAGAACAACAAAGAAAGGTGCATACGGTAGTTGTACACACTTGATAAAGGAAAACGAAAGAATTTCAACAATCTACTCATGAATACTCATCAAAGACGAAGACAATGAATATTTGGATTTTAACAACATTCATGGTCATTCTTCACAAGAACCGAATGTGGAACGTCGTGAACGGGGTTTGAATTCTAATATAATTCAAAATCATACTTATATCATCAAGAGGAAGAAAGGTTTACTTCTAGGAAGACAAGAAATTAAACTTGTTCTTCAATCATAAAAAATTCAGAACTTACATGTTCAGGTTACACCCCTTTGGCCATGGTGGGAAAAAGATGGACATTCAAGGACTAAAACAGATGAGAATATACAACTTGCATAGTTATCTAGTTGCATAGCCATCTCCACATCTAGGGCTCAGCAAATACTTAGGTTGCCTTCATTGGCCAAGACTACTAAACTATCTAATCTTTAACTGGTTTGAAAAAATTTCAAACATTTTCTCGTCATGATAAATTTATCTAGCATGAGCCCAGTTAAACCAAATTAAAAAATCGCACTGACTCTGTCTTCTTGCCTTGCTTCAACTAGAAAACTCGGCTTTCCCTCTACTTGCATTAACTTTTGATAATATACTTCTCATTCAAAGCTTCTTTAAATTTCTCCCAAGTGAGTATAAGTTTCATATCCTACTACCACCAATAGTCAGCTAAACCGTTAAAAGCCATACACAACAGATATACAGAATCATAACATCTGAGGAATTTAAAGATTCGTTCTAATGCTCGAATCCATTCTTCAGCTTCTGCTGGATCTCTTCACCATCAAACGTTGGCTGGTCGTTGAAGAAAACGTTCTTCGATTCTTCTCCAGGCAGTGATGGTGGGGTAGATTCTTTATCATACTCTCCAATCCTAATCTCATTCCCATTTCCATTTCTTCATATATATACTTCTCAAATACTAATTCATATAACATTCATCATCATAGCCTTCATCATCTAGTATTCAGCATCTCCTCATCTTCGCTTAAGTAAACAAAAGCTCATCATATCATAAATGACTGCTTTTCCCATCTTTCACATATGCGGACGGAAAATGACCTCTTATAGGACTCTTGCCACAAATATTTGGGTATCTATACATCATAATTTCAATATCTTCTTTACAATATATCCACGTTAGTATCATAATATATCCTAGGTTATAGTAGTGAAACTACTATATATTGCTAGTCGTCAAAAGTTATATATACATTTATGTCATCGTATATAAATATATACTACGTATATAAGTATTTAGCACGGTATCATCTCGCTCACTAAATTCACCTTTGCTCGGATCATCATCCTTCTACTCCAATTAAAGGCTAATGCTTCTCGTTTCTCAAGGCTCCTCTTCAACGTATATCTTGTCTTCATCCTCGTATCACATCATTAATGGTACCCTTTTCTTTGTTCATGATCTTCTCTTCAACTATATTATAACCTACTGAATGCTCATCTTGATATGATGATACACGGTCTAAGTACTCTAGCTAACGAAAAGTGATTGGGAAACTCAAAGAATTATTAGATACGCGTTATACCGATCCTTCTACTTATCGAAACCAACTCGACAATATCCTTGTCATCTTCAGCATCACTATCTTCCTTCGTATGTCTAAAACCGCTTGCTAGAAGCTCATTTCTATGCATTGTTACGAACCTACGAAAATCAAGGTGCAACGAGTTTAAGAGTATAGGTTCTCTCTGAACAAACGAAGTGTAAGTAACATGCCCGACTTGTAACTTGGAGGTGTTGCGTAACCACATCTCAGGTATCCATAGGAAACAACTATTATAAGATCTCGCACATCACTATAAAGGTTTTAATTGAAAATGACACGATCAACAACCTGAGAATATATGAGGCTGCCCACCTTTACCAATACCAAGGCCATGATTGAATGAGATGGAGTATACTTTCGACTCCCATGACACCATATACCTCAACATCCATTATAATCTATGGTAATGAGCTAGGAATTAATCCAACGTATCTCTATAACTCATATAATAAAGGCAAACTTATAAATTATTTGTTAAGATATAAGCCTATCAATTCTCATTTCACATTTCATAGGTAAGATCATTTCTTATGTTACTCCCTAGTAACACAAAACTATTCCACTTGCATACCTTCAGGCCAACGTTCATTTAACCAACTAATCAACAAGAAGCTAAAATATTGGGATCTCTTACAAACATTAAGATCTTGATATCTCCTTCCAATCTAAATCATCAAATATATCAAAGATTCTAACTCAATCTCAAACATTAATCCAAGAGTTAGAATGCGTACCTGACTTAGCTGTATGAGATGGAGTGCTGAGCTTTGTTGTTAAGACTCGACTATTCTAAGAATTTAAAATTTAATTCCGAATAGAAAAGAAGTTCAAGTTTAGAAAAGAAACAAAGCTCTGATACCACTTTGTAACGCCCCGATATTAGGGAACGATAATATCCTAAACCGGGGGTTACGCTGGCGAAATAGAAGAATAATAAAGAATAACCTAATTGATTTAGTGGCATGTATTGTTTGATTATACAGTAGTCAAACTAGAATATATAACCAATATTTGATGAGTACAACAATATATAGCAATCTGCGAATCAAGAATACAAATTACCATATTTAAACATAAGTTCCAATAGTTATTAATAACTTTAAGGAAACCGAATATTCAAGAGTACAGGTAGGATATTAACTTGTGGAAAACAACCACATACATGAGTTTGATAACCGTTAATTATTCGAAGGAAGTGTTGCAGCGGATAAACACAGATAGTTTGCATGTATGAAGACATATAAACTCGACTTGAACAAAGTTGTACAATTATTTATTAACAACAAGCCACTCAGCACACCTCCATCCCATCACCAAGCTTAACCTGCAAATTTTAGAAATAATATGCAGAGCTGAGTACAAAGCACTCAGTGACACATGCCAAAACAGTTGAAAGTGCTCGATAGAGCTATATATTGAACTTGCCATGATAGACATTCACGAGTCATACTTGAAATCAACTCGATTATGCCGAAACGTTTTTATATGATTTTTTGTATATAAGTCTATACACAATTGGTATTATCAATATGAATCAGAGCTGCAATTAACATATAGGTGAATGAGAAGGAGGCCTTCCTCTCAAGCACAATGATCGGTCGACACGCTCGACGACTCACGATCTTAAGTGTACACATAATTCTACCTTGCGCAGAACCGAATTCGTCTTTAACTTTTGCAGTTGATATCATATAAGAATGCATAAAGCAAAGGCAAGACAATTCAATAAACATATATCATATATCATTAGAGTAATCATTTTCTTGATAGAAAGCCCACTCGTCAGTAAGCATTTTCTAAGTTAGAAAGCCCACCTGACTCTACTCTGCTTTATTTAGCTAATTCGGTTTCTTCTTGTCGCTTCACTTGATCACCTTTCGCTCGTACCTTCATTGGTTTAACGATACGAAGGTTCGTATAAGTACATATAAACGAGAAGGAAAGTAGAAGATAAAATGACAATCTTATTTAGCTACTTCCTATTAGAACTCTAATGTAAGAATATTGCTAATGTAGTTAATAAGATAATTTCTTTTATTATTTCAACCCAATGAACAAAAAGGAGGAAGGATTCATTTGCATATTCTTTTCCTACTCCTTTCAATTGTATATAAACATAATAACTAATGGTCACTTAAGGGAAAATCATAACATAATCATGTTTTAAGAACTAAAATAAGTTCCTTAATGTGACTGTTTTGACAGCATAGCCCTGTTAACTTAGAACGAACATAACTTGCTCGTGTGATGTCCAAAAGAATTGATTCAAGAAGATCTGGAAACCTTAAAAAATTCACAACAACTTTACTCAAATGCAAAATTCCTATTTGAGCAAGGGAAAGTGTCAAAAACAGGGGTTGAAGTAAGGACAGAGTTGCTGTCCTGTTTCAGATTTACATTACGACATCTCAACTTCGTACGATTGTCTAGAGCTCATAAAAATTCGTATTGGAGTGTTAAAAGGTATCAATAGAAAGCTAAGAAAGAATACTAGAACTTCCATTTAGACACCAATCCCAGATAAACAATAGAGAAGCTCGAAAACGCTGATGAAAAACGAAGGCAGAAAAGGGTTCGTCAACAATCTCAGTTTTGACAGGTAGATTTTGATAAATCGTAGTAATTTCATAGAAACTCCGATATGGGTGTAAAAGGTACCGATTGAAATCTGAGATAACATTCTAAAACTTTCATTTAGAAAACATTCCAAGAAAACCAAGAAAAGACGCTCGAAAACGTCGATGAACAAGGGAGACAGAAACTGCTCGCTAAAAATATTAGGCTGGACATATATAATTCGAAAATTCATAGAAAATTCATACGAACTCCGATTTGAATAAACAAGGTATGTATAGAAAGCTATTGAAACGTACTTTAACATGGAAGAAGAATCGAACACAGTTTATGAACGACAGATTCTGAATAGGGCTCGTAAATAGGCTGGTTTCCAGCTTCTTATAAAAGCGACTTCCTTAATTTCAAGAACATAAACTAAATGAATTACCTACACAATCAAAGAATACCTAGAGGTTGGGGTTCCATTGAAGAACAACATCAAGCAAATAGATTACCCCCAATTCCTTCAACCTATATCATCATCTTCTCTAGATTTCTTGAACTTAGAAGAATAAGGATAGAAATTACCTTCTTCACTGAGATAAAGGAATCATCTAGGTTGGCTTGGAAGGAAACGAAGGGGAGGAAGAAGAAAATCGGATGCTTTATCGGAGGAAGTTTGCGCTGGAGAGGTGTGTTCAATTCTCTGTGGTTCTATGTTGTGAAGGAAGACGCAGAAAACAAATAATATCTAGATATCATTTAACAAATTTTAATTTCCTTTTTCAATTAATTAAATTCCCTTTTTTTTATTTCCCTTTTATTTACTTAATGAATTTATTAATTATTCTACACACACACACACATATATATATATTTCTATTATTCCCGTTGTTCGTTGAGGTCAAACGAAAAGAAAGAAAATACGTATTTTTCTTAATTTCATCCTACTAATTTCCGTACTTCTCATCCCTTGCATAAATCATATTTTTCTTCTATAAGATTTATCTATGCTAAATATCATTAATTAATACTAATATAGATATTTAGGCTAATGAAATTACGGGGTGTTACAGCTAGGGTTTTAGATGAGAGACTTAGAGTATTTATATGGTGCATAAATAAGAAGATATGATTCCTTATTTATCTCTAACCATATCTATGTCAATCCCTTATTTATTCTTTTTCCATAACTACAAATCTTATTCCCATAATTAATACAAGATTAATTAGGAATTAATTTGTTCCGTTATGCAACTGTATATCCGGAATTAATTGTAACAAATTGAATTAATCCTAATACAAGTAGAAGAATAAATAAATAAATATATATTAAATATATTTATTTATATGATATTTATCCCCATAAGATTTAAATAAATAAATCCTATCTTATTAGATTTAATCTTATCCTTGAATGATTAAATAATAACTAATTAGAATTTATTTTATCCCACAGGATATAAATCTAAATTAATTATATTTAATATCCATTACCGGATATAAATCCAATATATATCATATACTGGGCCTGATTACAATTATTGAGTCCAAACTCAATAATACTATTTAGATCGATTCCCGAGGTCTGTTTGGGCCATCCTAGGGATCGGATACCAGACAGAGTTGGGCCTTATCTAATTCGATATTTTCATGTCCACCCCTGAACATGTTTCTCATTAGAGCTATGACGCACTCCACTAAAGTGTCATAACTGATTCACCGCTCTGTCCCAATAATGTAGATTGGGGCTGGTATTTTGTTTAGTTCGACCCCCGTGTTTAAGACCTTCCATATCCATTAATTAATTAGAGCTACCATGACTGCTCCTAATTAATTAATCTCTTATTCCTCAGGTAGCACCCGTTCACACCTTATTATTATACCTGAACTTAATCAGCATGCATGACTTGGTATAATAAACCTTGTGAACTCCCTGAGGGGATAACGTCAACCTACACTCACATAGGACACGGCTTATTGATAACACTCATTAGACATACTATGCATCTTCATGTTACCCGAAGTACAACATGATTTAGATGAACTAGCGAGAAGTTCATATCTTCGTAAATCAAAGTAACATCGAAGAATACATATACATCTAATAGTTTACCAAGGTTAAGATCGAGCTACTAAAGCCTGAGATCTTTAGCTCTTCACCTATATCACCTTTGATACAGGGTCAGTATCAGAAGAGCATCATCTCCCTTGATCCTCAATACGTTCCACCGTACCAGCATAATTAGTGATTGGGACTCATCACTACCATTAAGTTGCAGTCTAGACCGATTGCTCAGCCCAAGCTATCTCGACTGTGATCTGTTTATATCTCATCATTGTTAACGACCTTCGTGATCCCCTCCGAACTCAGATCGACACGTGGTCTAAAACATGAGATAATGGTCTTTATTCTTGCTTATACATATTCTTCCAGATAGGGATTGTTAACAGTGGACCGGTGTCGTAACCACTAAAAGAACTGGTTTTGCTTTAGATATACAACAACCCCAACAATCTCCCACTTATACTAAAGTAAAACCTTTTAGTATATCAACGCGTCTACAGGAAACCATATGACTTCATCCATGTACAATGTTAGCAATCGTTAATCGTTAACCGCCATCATACACTTTCTGCCACTTATACTCAAAGATTTTACCGTTGAGTGGGAGGCTCACTAAGACAATGTCAGCCACGTGCTACGGTATACCTGACATGTTACACTTAGTGAAGGAACTGTCATCGTACATTCCTCTAGTGTTTCTATTTTTCCACGATATCGCCTTAATATTCGGTACTCACTATGTTGATACCGGCATTTCTAAATCCCATAAATTTGGTACTGCACTTAGAATTCTTCCGGGGGGTGTAAGAATTCTAGCAAATTTGAGATTACTGCCAATTCACTAAGCCAAGCCCTGAATAATCTAGCTTCCTCTCAGCATTTTATTGCGTGAGAATCTTCAAGATAATTCTGCTTTCTACGTGAATACATAGTATAAGGTCGATGATGTCGTTTCTAGCTCCCATTCGATTATTCATGTCTTCAAACATTTAAGAATGATAGACTATATCCGTTACCACGCACTAAGCATTAACATATATCTGGCTCCTTATGCAATATCCAAGTGTATTGCAAACTTTGCCATAACAGTAGTCTATGAAGAGTACTTGAATAATGTTATACTATCCGTAGATATATCTAACATTACTCCTAACCTTCATTCTAAACTGTTCGGATAATCACCACCTATTGTGTCAGATAATACTTTCACATTGTCGCCAAGTGCTAGTAATATTATCACACAATGTACAAGACAACCAATTCAACGTCTTTTGTAGATGAAAGATATACCATTTGTCAACACATTTCATGAACGAATTTATATGTGTTACCTGACAAATGAATGCTTTAAACATTGAACTACATATTTCAATGTGTTTGCCCCGAAACATGGAACTTTTGAGAAAAACTTACTTTTCTCAAACTACATCCACATCTCCATATGTATGTCCTTAGCGAATATGAGCATACAACTTGTAAGTCTTCCGAGTGTTAAACTCATAGACTCATCAATGATATGCAATAATTTTTCATCTAACTAATCCTTAACAGTCAGCTTGGTTTGTTCATTATCCAAGAAATTAGATTTCTTTATGAACAATCTACAATTTTCGAGACACACCCGAAAATACTCCCACTGTGACAAGGATCCTTAAATAATCTTGTGCAGATCCTTGCGGTTATCTGTCTTGTACTTCCGGCCTTATAATGTTCCAATCCATAAATTCCTTTTATATTTGGACGTTAATCAACAATAAACGCCTGTCTTTTCTTGAAAAATGACTACTTATCCAACTAATCATTAAATCTAACATTAAACTTGCGAGACTTCGTGTGCAAATTATCCTTATTTTCGAACAGATTTAACCAATGAAATCTATAATTAGCATCTCTGTAGGGAAGAAGACCCAAAGTCAATGCGAATGCTAATTAATTTCATTTTAAATCACAATGAAATCTATGATCAACATGAATGTTTAATCATTTCATTTCAAATAAGGAGAATAAATAGATTTAGACATAGTGAAGTAGTACTTTATTAAAAGTCAATTTTGAACAAGAAGTGCAACATTTATCATAACGCATTTTGGAATATCTCTCGAGATTCAAAATTATTACTCTCACTACAAATGATATATCAAAACAACCAGTATTAAAGAAATAAATCTATAATACAATGTAAGAAATCTATCATCCATCAATATCCAAAAACATAAGTATCCGCCAAAATAAGGCAACTAATGTAGTGAACAAGTAATAAACCAAATCTAATATCCAAAAACCAAGATAAAACTAAGATAAGAAATCTTCAAGTCTTCTGGACAACTGCATCATCGGAATGATGCTTGTCGAGCTCAAGAACTTGAAGTCGTCCTACTCTTTTCTCGTAGTTGAACCAACAAAGATTGCAACAAACCATAATTAATATCCACCTGTTAAATTAGTCCGCGAGGACTGAACTAGTATAATTTGGTTTTTCATGTTACAAGAGTCTGACATACCTCCATCTATCTTCAACTTCTTGTTCCTCCTCTGATAGACCTTTATTATTGGAGGTCTCTCCTTCCTGGCATCATTCACTTCCTGAATGCGTTGATCGGAGTTCAGCTCATTCACATCATGAACGAGTCCTTCAAACTCAAAATCATCGATCCTCAGTGATTGAAGGTAGTCATCTATGATGTTCTCGTTATCCTGAGCCGTGAAGCGCCGATTAACATCGACGTTCCTATCAATAGGACGATCCCAGAAGGTCCTCTCCATCTCATAAGCAGTTTGTAACAGATCAATCCTCTCCCTATCAACCACGAGCAACTCCCCTATAAGAGCAATTGGATCCTCGTAAATGTCATGGTTCTGGATGACTGCTTCTCTTAGAGCCAGGAACCAACTCGGGAAACATGCAAGGAGAACCTCGCAAACTGTCCTTCCCGACATAACGCCACCATATGACACATACATGTATACAAGGTTCTTGAACCTCATAATAAATACCTTAAAGTTGAGGAAATCCTCAAACTTCAAGAAACTAATTTCCTTCCGTGCCAGGAAACTAAGTAGTTGAAATCGAAAGGAATTCGGAACATCATCGGAATAAGCTAAACGACAAATCTTCGTGCGAATAGACAATAGACATATCTGAAATAATAACAAGTAAATAAACAACTCGTAAGCAAAAATAATTTATGTTATCAATGTTAAAACCCTAAAATAACATTGAACCAACAAACGAGTAGCCCGATACTATTTACAAATAGTCCACTATAGGTGGATGCTACCCATAAAATTACCGACCATGACCTCAGTCAATTTTATTTCCTATCCCATCACATGGACCTTTGTGAAACAATGAAATAATAACCCGTGCCTCAGGACCCTGCTAAATCGAGAAGTGACCTCTATAGGAGGATTCATCAATAAGCAGCTAAGCTACAACCATATTTTAATATTCCGAAAAATTAATTCTATTAAGAGTAACCCTAAAGAAGGAATTACTTTTATAAAATCATTTTTCCTATATTATCAATTTTGAATTTAACCAATGAACTCCATAATTAGTATCTCCTATAGGGAGGAAGACCCGTGGTCAGCGCGAATACTAATTATTTCATTTTAAATCAAATTATCCTTTTATGAAGTCTAAACCAATGAAATCCATAACTAGCATCTCCTATAAGGAGGAAGACTCAAGGTCAACACGAATGCTAATTATTTCATTTTAAAACCAAATACGAAGGTCCTCTAAATCAATTAACAAATAATCGATTAACTTTACCGCTTAGTCTTTTTAAGGGTTTGTGTGACAACGTAGCACATAGACAATTAAGTCCTATCACATGATTTCTAAGCGCAAGTAATAAAACATGCTCGCATTGAAATCATAAAACCGACATGCTATGACCCCTATGCATGTTATTTCTATTACGCAAATAATGAAAGCAACAATAACATGCAAAACATGCTAATCATCCCATTGCGTAATTTAAACCATCGATAGCATGAAGATAATTAAAATAAATAAATAGGCTGCCGACCGGGAATAGAAAGCCCTATCTATTACATTTAATTAAAAAAATCCTGGAACAAGCTCTGGTCTTCAATCTTCAATTTGGAAGTCAACCCCGGTCTTCAAGTCCACCTTCCAAAAAAAAATAGCAACTGCTCGAATTAACTAGGGTGCGGAAAACCCTAATTACCAAAAACGGAAAGCGAATTTTCAAAACAAACAAGGGTACGAAAATCCTAGCCGTCGTCAACGTCATGAACTGAACGTAAAAAACGAACAACCCGCCCTCGTTCGAAAATCCGGCCACGCGCCGCCGCCGAACCACGCGTGCAACGCACGTGCCGCCGCGGCACATACCGGGGCTGCTGTCTCGGCTCACGACGAGACTGATGTGGCTGGGTCCGGGCTGGGTGCGTCTGTTGCAGCCCAGCCCGAGCCACTGCTCGTCGCCGTCGCCCGAGAACGCCGTCGCCGTCGCCGTCGCCGTTAATCGCTGCATGAAGCAGCGCCGCCGCCGCGAGCCACCGCCGGTGGCTGGGATGCCACCGGTCGCTCCCACTGGCTCGCCGGCATCCCCAGCACCGCCGGAGGTGCTGGGTTCGAGACCGAGCAGCCATGGCTAGGTCCAGCAGCCGCGAGCGCGCAAGGGAAAAACCTAGCCGCCGCCGCTGCCGTTCGATCACGCCACAGCCGCCGCCGCTAGTGGCCAGGGGACCACCGGACCTCTTGTCCGTCTCCATTCGATCCGCCCTCACCATCGAACCAGCCACGGCAGACCACGACGGGCCCGAGGAGGGCTGAACAGCCCGCGCGCCAAAACCCTTAGGGTTTCAGCCGCCGCGGCCGTTTCTCGCCGCCACCGCCGGTGCCGCGCTGTCCGCCGTCGTCCTGCTCCATCTCCGACGTCGAGCCTGGCACCAGACCTGCCGGGCAGCCGCGGTTTAGGCCTACAGCAGCGCCGGCAGGCTTGAGAAACCCTAGGGTTTCTCGCCGCCGCGCTGCACCAGCCGTCCCCGCCGTCCGCCGCCGGTTCTGCCGCCACCGTCTCTCATCTCCGGCTCGCCTGAACCCTAGGGTTCAGCCGCCGTGAAAAACGACGAGGAGCAGCCGCGCAAAACGCGGCAGACTACGCCGCCCGCCGCCGTGCGTTGTGTTTCACCAAAAAGTGGTCGCAATAGACGAAATCTATCGTAGCACTAGCAAGTAAAACCTAAGTATCGAATCTCAAGGAAAACTTAACAGGGCAATCAATTATGGAGTAAACCTAATACTAAGTAAGCAAGTAAAGAATATTTTGGGGTTTTTGTTTTAAATCCTAGGCAAATAAAATAAATCAAAGCAAATAAATAAAAGCAATTACATAACTAATCTAGAACTCAAGAAATAAATCTAAGAATTAAACTAGAAGAAAGCAATAAATCTACCTAGGCAAGAATCGAAAAGAAAGCAATAAAGAAAACAACGAAGGAAACGAAAGCAAAGAAAGAAGCATAAATAAATCTAGACATGATGAATTAAAATCTGGAAATTAAAGGCAAATAAATCTAACTTAAAAAGCTTTGAAAAACGAAAGGATTGAAATCGAAGAAAAACGAATCTAAACTTTAAACTAGAAATCGAAAGAACGAAATTAAACTAAGGAATTTAAACGAAGCAATTAAGAAAACGAATCTAAAACGAAAGCAAGCAATTAAAACAAGTAAACGAAAGCGATAAAAGAACTTACGAAAATTGAGACGAAGAACTTGAATTAAATAAACGAAGGCTTGAATTAAATTGCAAAAACGAAGAACGAATCCGGATCCGAACAATAGAAAGCTAAACTAAAGTATTTGAATCTGAAAACTAAAGCTAAACAATGATAAAAGGTTGTATAATTCGTGTACAAAGGATAGTATATATAATAGGTATGAAAACCTAATTATACAAGGAAACTACAGCTGGCCGGAACGTTGGACGGTCGTCCAACGTACACTGGACGCTCGTCCAACGTCACACTCGCATTTTTCTTCAATTCTTCCCTGGACGGTCGTCCAACGTAAGTTGGACGCTCGTCCAACGCTGGACGATTGCGCGCCTTTCTTGTTTCGGTCGTATCTTCCTCGTCCGAACTCCAAATTGACCTCCGTTTTCGCCTACATGCTCCTATTGAACCCCTCTTCGATATAATGCTTCTTTCATCTCATTTTCTTCTCGTTTCTGCACTTTTTATCCTACAATGCCAAAGACTCTAAAGCAACCAAATCATAGCCACAAACGACGAAAACACACAAAAACTAAGGGAAAACGGACACGAAAACATGACGAAAATCCTAACATCTAGACACCAATCAAAATCCCCCACACTTAGACCTTTGCTTGTCCTCAAGCAATATAAACACACAACTTAGATTCAATCCAAACAATCCAAATCATAGAACATTTAATCACCGGAATCGACAAACTCAAACAAGGTCACTTTAATCCCAAGTTACAATCAATCATCCTCAATGAACTATGTGGCTTATAAATCAATCCAAGTAAGAGGAAAAGCAATGATAACACACATCTCACAAATATCTAGAATCATCACAACTTAGACGACTAGCCTACTTCCCCTTTTTATTCCACAAATAAACAACTCTCCTTTTTTTTTTTTTTTTTTCTTTTCTTTTAAACATGTGAACGTTTATGGCACATAATTCACTAGGTTTAATCATCGATGGGTCACATCGAGCCTCCTAGTGCGGTTTCCCGTACCCATTGTCAAGAGGGGTAGAATGCCTACGAACACTTTATACTAATATACACGAGTATCATCTAGGACATAGTTCATGAAATTTACTCATTCGAGGGTCTGTCGAAGCCTTTTCATGTGGTTTCCCATGCTCATTACTCTAGTATTTTCATACGTTACAAGCAAGAGGAGCAGAAATCCTATCAATTCTTTATTCACATAAACACAACTATTTTTTTCTTTTCTCTTTTTTTTCTAAGGGGAAAGTAAACTAGCAATCCAAAATCGCAATAATCTAAACTTAACACTCAACCAAAAATCATAAATCATTTTCCTCAAACTCAAATCAATTCATGCCCCACAATTCGTCAATTCATAATCAATCACAACTCAAGATTAAATAAACGTAATTTATGCTCAAATAACAACTAAAGACTCCCTCATTGAATCATTCACATTGATCCTAAGTTACATGCTTATAGGGCTCAAAATCAAACAAAATCCTAAGTGAGGGAACATGAAGACTCGATCACGAACTAGACTCGATCAAAACAAGCAAAATACAAAACAAAAACGAACACATCATGCCAAAAGTTTCAAGATCCCCCCCACACTTAAAATCAAGCAATGTCCCCATTGCGAGAAAATAAAAGGAAAAAAGATAGAAAAACGCATGAAGACAACCAACACACTCGAAATCCCGAGAAGGTTCCAAGTGAGTACCTACAAAACAAACACAAAACAAAATACCAAAGCGTAAAATTGCACAAAATAAAGAAAAAGAAATAAAAGACTCAAAAAATAAAAAGACACTAACAATGCTATGGGTTGAAGAAACCTTGGAACTGTGCGGTGGCTATTGAGGCTGGCGGTCGAGGTCGAAGGCGGTGGCAGCGACGGCGGCAATTACGAACTGTTGGGAATTGTTAAGGACTAAATTGTTAAGGGGGAACTACATGGGACATTTGATAAATGAAGTCATTTGTTTTGATTAGATCCCAAAACCCCAAGCGTCCTATTCCCAAGCGACCCATTTTGATGTAGTTTATAGGTTAGAATTTTTCTAAGCCTACACTGATAGGATGGCTCCTTTATTTTGCTTAGATTAGGCTTCAAAAGTTCAAGTGAAGGGCACTCACTTGAGTGTGTTTTCCAAAGCGAAGCAGGTCAAGCAAATCGAAGTGAAGCGTGCCGAAGAATTACGAAGCGAAGCGAGCGCTACAGTTCAAAGCAAAGCGAAGCGAAGCGAAGCGAAGCGAAGCGAAGCGAGCGCTACAGTAGATTCAAAGTGAGTCTGCCAAAGCGAAGCGAAGCGAGCGCTACAGTAGAATCAAGTGAACCCACTAAAGCAAAGCGAAGCGTGCGCTACAAAGAAAAGCCGAAGCGAGTCAACACGAGTCAACACTTAATTTAGTAGTGTCACGGGAAATTTATTTCTCAAGTGACTCACTACAAATTTGACTGTGAAGCGACTCACTTCAGAGCGGCCACTACAACTTCAAAGCGAAGCGAGCCACTACCTACCAGAAAGCGACAGCACAAATTCCCGCTCCGAATTTGAACTCCAGTCAACTGGAGATCTCCGCATTAATTACGAGATCTCCACGTGTCGAAAGCGGAGAGGAGCAGAGGAGTTGACTGCCAGGCCGACAAAGGCGCCGCAACAGTACTGGGTCGCCCCAGTTACTGTTACACTTGGAAGTTAGCCAATTTTGGCAAAATGCCAAAACTGCGCGTCTGCAAAAGCTACTGCCTGCGCAAGTACTGTCGAGAGGAGGAGGGACAAGGCCACCAACCAAGTAACGGATCTCAGCCAACCCTCCGCCTATAAATAGTGAAGGATGAAGACGAAGAAGAGTAGAACACTACTTGAGCATTCGAGCCTACTGCAAACAAACACTCCCAAGCCTTCGAGCAAATTTTCGAGTCTTTGTTTTCAAGTGTTCTCCGAGTTTCCAGTTCATCGGAACTCGTCTTCACAACCTTCACACTTAGAGTCAAAGCCCATTCCATATCCAAGCTTAGAAGAAGAGCTCTAGCCATCTTTGCACTTATTGTAAAGAGCTCTTCATAGTGTGTTTCGTCAACCAAAAACCCTAAACTCTGTCTGTTAGGTTTTTGAGTGTCGTCGTTAGGTTGTTCAGATCTAAGGCCCTTCTTTCATCGATTGAAGAAGCCTCGATCGTAGAGTTGAGATCCAAGCTTACACTTACATCGTTTGTGTAAAGCTCGATCGAAGCTAGGCTGTAAGGAGAGCCCGTAATCTCCCTGTCTGTCTGACTGAAGCGAGTGAAGCTTCCAGTCTTTGTTAGGTTTGTGTAGTGAACCCGCAATCACTACGTCTGTCGTTTGATCTAGGCAAGTGAAGCCCGATCCCGACCAGGTTTTTGAAGGACCCGTAACCTTCAAGTTCTTGAGTGAAAAGAACAGTTGCCGTCGTGCAACAAAGTGGACGTAGGAGCGTTATCTCTGAACCACTATAAATCTCTGTGTCGTATCTCTCTTACCTTAATCTCTTTACAGTATTCGATTATCCATTGCACGTGCATATAAACAAACTTAACTTGGATTTTCAATTACTTAGGAAAGATTATAGCTCACCAAATTCCGCACAAAGAGTAAAGTCTCACTCTTGATCAAGCTCTAAGCTTAGGTCAAGAGATTCGTGATTGCTTTCGATCTAGCCCTCGGCTAGGTCTTAGTATTTCCAAAGAGCACTTTACTTTATACTCTGAGTTAAGGAATTGAAGTTGAAAAACTTCAAAATACGTATTCACCCCCCCCCCCCCTCTACGTATTTTTCCTATAGCAAACCGGGACCAACAAGTGGTATCAGAGCAGCGGTTCTTTCGAGCCTCTGCTTTGCATATCCGAAGCGAGTCCCCACTCGCTTCACGTTGTCTCACTGAACCGGATCCTATTTCCTAAGTGCATCAAAACCTCACCCACGCATATTGCATTTACTACTGATAGTTTGCTATGTCTACATACAGTGCATCAAATCTTCCACAGTTCTCGATCGAAGGATACGAGATATGGAGTTTCCGAGTCGAGAGCTTCCTATGCTCAATCCACGACCGGATGTGGGAAGTCATTGAAGACGGACCAATCGAAATCAAGAAAGCCATATCTGTGGAGGTTCCAGCCGCTGAAGGTCGTCCAGCCCATGTTCGACAACAGTACGTGGAGAAGGATAAGGACGAGTATACTCCAAATGACTTCAAAGTTGCCAACCTCGACAAGATTGCACGCCACACGATGCAGAGCACCGTGTCGGACGCCTATCTACCACGAATAAGGAAATGTGCAACGGCAAAGGAAATGTGGGAAACCCTAGCCCTCATTTCTCAAGGCACAGACAAAATCAAGGAGAACAAGCTCGCCGTTCAGATGCGGGAGTTTGAAAATTTGGTGATGAAGTCAGGAGAGTCCATCGACGCCTTCGAGCTGAGAGTTACCAACATTACTGCAACTCTCAACTCGCTTGGGAAGGAACTCACAGACAAGGAAGTAAATCTGAAAATAGTCCGTGCTCTCACAAGGAAGTGGCAGACCATGAAGGAGCTATATCTAGCTACCAAGGATCTAACGAAGCTCACGCCAGAAGTGCTGTTCTCCGAGCTCAAAGCTCACGAGTTTGATCTGAATCGAATGAGCCTCGACGACGAGGATGAAGCGCCCACTACGTCAAAAGGAGTAGCATTCAAAGCCGCCGAAGGGCCAAGCGAGCAGTCGCTAGCCAAGATGACGAGAGAAGAATTGGAAGAACACATTGCATTCTTATCCAAGAACTTCAACAAGATGAACTCTCGAGTGGGCAAGTATAAAAGATTCTACAAGCAGTACAAAGGGAGGAGCACTGATGCTCGAGAAGGAAAAGGAAAGAGAGAAGAGACGACCAAGCCGATCCCGCTCGACATGATGGAAGTGGAGTGTTACCACTGCCACAAGATGGGCCACTACAAATCCGATTGCCCAAAGCTAAGTGCCAAAGAGCGCGAAGAATTGAAGGCCAAGAGGGATGCCCCAAGGCGAGCGCTCGTAGCAAGTGAAGTGCCGGTCGCTACAACTGAAGATCCACCAAGCGACTCAGATGCATTCACCGATCCAAATTCCAGTGATGGTGAGGATCTTGGATTTATGGCGCTCACCGATGAAGAAACAGGAGAGGTATTCTTCTATCCTTCAATCACTTCAATTACACTAGCACACACTGTCAATGAGGAAGAGCAATCCTCTACATGGAGTGAGTTGTTTGACAAGCACCAAAAATTGTCAAGCGACCACGAAGTGGTAAAACAAGCTCTGTCTCGAAGCGAGAAGGAGAACCGAAAGCTAGCCCGTGAGCTTGACGAAGTCAAACTTAATTTAAGGGCTATGACTAGTAAGTTCGAGGATCTCTTCGCTAGACATCAAAGCTTGGAGGGAAGGTATGAAACCCAGTCCACTCTAGTTGCCAACTTGAACAAAGCATCATATGCAAGGCAGGCACTAGAGGGCTCGCTTCTGCCTTTTGGTAGGAAAGCTGGCCTTGGATATGAGGGTGGACCTCCCAAGCCGACTGTCTTTGTTGGTGCATCACACACTACACCATCAGTCACTTTGGAATTGCCCACTGCATCCAAAGCGACCACCAACAAGGATAAAGGCAAAGTGGCTGAGGACCCTAAAAGGAAGCCAATGAAGATGTCTATATCTTTAAGGGCAGACCCTAAGGGCAAGCAAAGTTCAACAGTCCCTAGCACTCAACATGCTAAGTCTTACCAACCCAAGGGTAAAGGGAAAACTGTTGAAGCTTCTAAATCTCAAGCCAAGACACGAGAGACAAAGGATCTACCTCCTAAAAAGAAGAGTAATGTCTATGTGTCACGTTATCCGGACTGGAGATGGTCCAACCGGACTAACATTGAGGGGGAAGATTTTGAAGCTTCCACTGGGTCGCTTCAGATTCCCAGGGTTTCTCAAGCGAGTCAGGGTCGAAACCCTAGTTGGACCGCTTCAAGGAAACCAAGCGAGCCGCTTCGACAGACTAGAAACCCTAAGTTAGTCTCTAAACCCAGAGCTAATCCGAAGCGAGTCGCTTCAGGATATAAGCAAAATGGGAAGAGCGTAGGTAGGTCTGAAGCGAGCCGCTACCCCTCTTGCACACACTGTTGCACGTGTGAAGCTGCTTCAAGGCAGTACACCAAGTTTTCGAAGGTCGAGAAGCCCAAGACACAAGCTTCATCTCAAAAGAGAGTAAAGCAAGTGTGGGTACCTAAGGGAACTAACCTGCAAGGACCCAAACTGATTTTGGTACCAAAATCTGTCTAATTGCAGGTGAGCGCCGTGGATCCCATGCCAAGTGAGGGTCAACTAGTTTGGTACTTGGACAGTGGATGTTCAAGACACATGACTGGCATGAAAGCTCTACTTCACAACTACATAGAGAAGAAGGGTCCACACGTAACCTTTGGTGACAACTCTCGAGGAAGCACCAGGGGATACGGCGCACTGAAAATTGGAAAGCTCACAATTGAAGAAGTCTCCTATGTGGAAGGACTCAAGCACAACCTGTTATCTATTTCACAGTTTTGTGATAAAGGGTACAGGGTGGAGTTCATCTCCAACAAGTGCATTGTGAAGAGCAAACTCACATCCCAGATTGTGCTCACTGGAGTTAGACAAAGGAATGTCTACATAGCACAATGGGACAGCTGCAAGGAGGAAACTTGTCTAGTTGCAAGAAGTGCTACAGAAATTGGATGGCTATGGCACAGACGCTTGAACCACCTCAATTTCAAAGCTATCAATCGCTTAGCTCGAAAAGGTTTGGTGCAAGGCATACCGAATGAAGTCTTCATCAAAGACCATCCATGCTCACCATGCCAACGAGGGAAGCAGACGAAGAAGCACTTCGCCAGTCTCGAAGAAGCTTCATCAAAGCGAGTGCTCGAGCTGCTTCACATGGATCTGTTTGGTCCAGTTACTCCAGTTAGTGTAAATGGAAGGAAGTACACTTTAGTTGTAGTCGACGATTTCTCTCGCTATACTTGGGTGGTATTCCTATTCAGCAAGAAGGAGACACTGACCAAACTGCCACAACTACTCAAGCGATTGGCGGTGGAAAAGAATCAAGCTATCGTGACCATTCGCTCCGACAAAGGCACAGAGTTCCTGAACTCTACAATTGAAGCGTACTGCACGGAGCATGGCATAGCACATCAAACTTCTTCAGCACGCACTCCTCAGCAGAATGGAGTTGCTGAAAGAAGGAATCGAATCATCAAAGAAGCCGTTCGCACCATGATTGCTGACTCGAAGCTTCCGATGAAGTATTGGGCTGAAGCTGCCAACACGGCGTGCTACACACAGAATCGGACGCTTCTCAACAAACGGCACGACAAAACACCATATGAAATATGGACAGGGAGAATTCCTAACATATCTTATTTCCATATTTTTGGTTGTAGGGTCTTCATTCACAACAATGGGAAGTCACAGTTGAAAGCCTTTGAAAGCAAAGCAGATGAAGGAGTATTCTTAGGATACTCTACATCTAGCAAAGCCTACAGAGTATTCAACTGTAAAACCCTAATTGTGGAAGAATCACCCCATGTCGTATTTGATGAATCTTCTTTAAGTCTTCCACAGGAACAGGCCCAAGCGAATGAAAAGGATCAAAGCAAGGAACCCTCAAATCAACTCACTTGGGACGTGCTTGATGAAGATGATGAGATCAAGGACTCAAGCGAGCAGGATCCCAAAGGAGAAGTCGAAGCTGCCCCCAAGATTCCTGAAGCTAGTGCAGGCCAAGCACCCAATCCAGTCGCTTCAGACGGTGAAGCGAGCGACAAGGAAGCGGATGAAGATGAAGCTGGCGGATCAAAGCGAGCGTGGCTCAAGGATCACTCACCTAGCCAAATCATTGGAGATCCATCCAAGGGTGTAGTGACCAGCAGTCAAGTGTTTGGAGAAAGTGCCATGTTCAGTTGCTTTCTCTCAAACATTGAGCCATCAAGCGTGGAGGAAGCCCTAGCCGACTCCAACTGGGTGTTAGCCATGCAAGAAGAGCTCAACCAGTTCACCAGGAACGACGTATGGTACCTCGTGGATCGTCCCAAGTTTCAACATGTTATTGGCACCAAGTGGGTGTTCAAGAACAAGACGGACGAGGACCACAACGAAGTGAGGAACAAGGCGCGACTTGTTGCCAAAGGCTACTGCCAAGAGGAAGGAATCGACTTTGACGAGACCTTCGCTCCAGTAGCACGGCTTGAAGCTATCAGATTGTTTCTAGCCTATGCAGCAGCCAAGAAATTCAAGGTCTATCAAATGGATGTGAAGAGCGCATTCCTCAACGGTGAACTCAAGGAAGAAGTGTATGTGGAGCAGCCACCGGGTTTCGAGCAGGGAGATAAAGTGTATCGCTTGAAGAAAGCCCTGTATGGGTTGAAGCAAGCTCCCAGAGCTTGGTATGATACATTATCTCAATTCCTAGTGGAAAATGGATTCCAAAAGGGAAAGAAAGATCGGACTCTCTTCACCATCAATCATGGAGATGATATGCTATGGGTCCAGATCTACGTGGACGACATCATATTTGGGTCACCAAACCAGTCGCTTAGCGAGAAGTTTGGAGAGCTAATGAAGACCAAGTATGAGATGTCGATGATTGGCTTGATGAGCTGCTTTCTAGGTCTTCAAGTGAAGCAGCAGGATAATGGAATTTTCATCAACCAGGCCAAGTACACTCGAGATATGCTTGCGAAGTTTGGTGTTCAACATGCTAAAGCTGTGAAGATTCCTATGAATACCAACTGGAAGATGGAGCCAGACGAAGGAGGAAAATCTGTAGATCCTACAGATTATCGTGCCCTAATTGGATCACTTCTCTATCTCACTGCAAGCAGGCCAGATATTGCTTTTGCAGTCGGTGTCTGCGCTCGATTCCAAAGCAACCCCAAGCACAGCCATCTTGAAGCTGCCAAAAGGATTCTTCGATATTTGAAGGGCACTATCAACATGGGTCTGTGGTATCCAGCGGAGGACAATTTGGAGCTCACTGGATATTCCGATGCTGACTATGGAGGTTGCCGAGTTGATAGGAAATCAACGTCGGGCACATGTCAGTTCTTGGGAAGCAAGCTAATCTCATGGTTCTCAAAGAAGCAAACAAGCGTAGCCACTTCAACAACTGAAGCTGAATATATGGCCGCAGGAAGCTGCTGTTCTCAAATCCTATGGCTTCATCAACAGTTGAAGGACTACAAAGTTGAAGCGAATGAAATTCCGATCTTCTGCGACAACAACAGTGCCATATGTATCTCGCAGAATCCAGTGCTTCACACCAGGTGCAAGCATGTGGAAATTCGACACCATTTCATCCGTGATCATGTCGAGAAGAAGGATATCAAGCTCGAGAAAATCCATACCGATCTCCAGCGAGCAGATATCCTCACCAAGCCTCTAGCTGAGTCTCGTTTCAACCAGCTATGCATGGAATTAGGGTTATTAGACCCTGGTGAAGAATGCTTGTTCCAGGATGCACGAAGGAGTGTTCGCTTGTTCTCATGAGCGTTACTCGCTTCGGATCTTCACCAACTCAAGCGAGCCACTTCAAAACTCACTCGCTTGAAGAAAATGAAGTTAGGTGGAGAAAGGTGGAGTATTGGAAGAAGTTCCCTACCAACTTATTGGAATTGTTAAGTATATGGTTAAGGGGGAACTAATGCTTCTCTCGGAGCAAGCTACTTCCAAAGCGAGCAAGAATGCTGCAATCTTGAATTCTGCATTGCTTCAATTTGCCCTAGCTTGGGTCAAAGCGAACCAATTGCAGATTCATTCTTTAGAATGCAGGAAAGCTTGAAGGTTTACCTTTTTATACAAAAGGTTGCAGGGCTGGTGACATGCTTCTGCGTAAAATACGAGATTGTCTTGTCAGAGCATTCTCATTGTCATCCTGTCCATTTCTGCTCTGAGATAAGGACTTGTACTCATCCCCCATTCGTCGTGAATAAGTACACTTACGTGATGCTCCCTTCGGGTTGTAGTAAGCTTGTGTACTTTATTCATTTTCTCCCTCATTCACTTCGATGGAGGACTCTCTAATTCGTAGAGGAAGATGAATGCCATGAAGATGAATGCCATGAAGATCTAACTCAACGTGTAGCATTCAACAGGTGGTATCTAATTCAAATGAAGTCTTCAATTTGTGGTATCAATCTCCTACGAAGTGAGATTGACTGGTAAGTGTTTCAATTTTAAGTACACTAAGTGAGCCGAAGCGTGCTAGAAACCTTCACTCACTACGTGGAAAATATAAAGTGAATCTGACACAAATACAAAGAGGAAAACATTCTTGTTTATCCTCGAAGTATGTAAGTCAGAAACATTTTAAATTAAGCAAAGAAATTCAATTTCTTATTCCAGTCGCTTCAGATGGCCAAGCGAGTGCTTCGTCACTCAAAGCTAGCCATCGCAAGCGAGTGCAGAACAGTCACTCAAGCGAATGACTCTCAAGCGAGTCAAGGCGTAGCGGCCCAACTCGAAGCGAGCGGGCATGAAGCGAGTATGAGCTGTCTGCACTCGAGTGCAATTTTACTTTCTGCTGTGCATTTAATGCAGGTGCAGGAACGACGGAAATAACGGGCGCGTGTTCACACGCTTGAATTTGAAGCGGGAAAAGGCGGAGAAGATCCAGCCGTCGAATCTCAACAGCCCCCAATATGGAGCCGTTCGATCAACGCCGTATACGACAAGCCAACCATAGAAGGCCACGTGGCGACGCCGAGCAAGTGGCGGTTCACTTTTACTGTGATGACGCCGGACACGTCAGATCCATCACCGCACGTCCGCCGCCTACCTACAGGATTTTCGGCGTTATTACCGTCCTACCCCTGCCATGTCAGCCATAATCTAACTCTATATATATGGGACGAGGCAGAACTGCAAACCCTTTCACAGCCTTCTAAATTTGCCATTCTCGTGTTAGATCTGCAATTACTCTGCAACTCACGAGTCTCAACCCTTTCTACTTCATTGTTAAAAATTTTCTTCAAGATCTTTCAAAATCCACCATGGGCAAGAAAAAGAATACTGAGACAATGGAGGAGTTCATGACAAATGTTGGCGAGCACATCAACGTCGAGCCCCATCTCGACCCTATTGTCGTCGAAGTAAATGGATTCTTCCGTAGAGCCGTGACCACGGCCGGTCTATGGAAGTTCATAACGTTAGTGCCGACGAAGATTTTGGCAAAGGCAGTGGGAGAAATCCTACTGAACTTGAGGAAGGATCAAAATACTTCCTCATTCACTAATCCACAAACCAGCAAGCCGGTGGAGGTGGATATGAGCGATCTTATCGAAGTGTTCGATTTTCAGAGAGAAGGAGGAGACTCTCTGTTAGATCTGGGTCTCTCGGCCGGGGTGCAGTATGTTCGATTTGCAACTGCCAGAGCTGATCCGAATTTCAAGGAAGCCAACATTCGCAAAAGCTTGAAGAACCCGTTCAATCTCATCTGCGAACTCTTTACGAAGAGCATCGCATGCTATGTTGGATCCCTTGATACGTTGTCGGAGACGAAACTGATCGGAACCGCCATGATCGTCGACAGTCTCGCCGGAACGAAGTTTAACTGGCACGGGTGGTTTCTCAAGCAAATTCAAGAGGCTGCCAACGACTTCGCGTTCGTTCCAGGAACTGCGAATAAGATTTTACGGAAAGGAAAATTAAAATTCTTTTCCAGACTGTCTGTCGCACTGGAGATGAAGTTTCCAGAAATGATATGGCCGGATTCCGACACCGTCATATACAACAAGCAGACTATCTTCTACGATTCGTGGAGGAAGACGAAGGTTCTGATGGATTTGGGACTTCTGGAGGTAGAAGTGCCCACTGCAAGACCAGTTGCCGAAAGGCAAGCTGAAGAAGGCCAAGCGAGCCAGATCGCTTCACCCGTGAAGCGAGCCAGGTCCAAGCGAGGCAAAAAGATGAAGCGAGTCGCTTCAATCGTTCAAGAAAGCGAGGCGGTGGAGGAGCCGCTTGAGAACGTCGAAGTGACTCAAACCCAGCCTTCACCAACCAAAGCCCAATCCCCACAACTCCAAATCACCCAAGCACCAGAACCCCAATCTTCATCAACCCAACAACCACCAAAAAAGATAACCTCCCTCTCTCCCCGTGAAGAAGAATCAGCATCTTCTTTCCACATTCCCACTGTGCCATTCCTCAGCACAGATGAAGCTGCTGCCTACACTACATTCACCCAACTTCAATCCCAGCCGATACAACCACCACCCACCGAAACCATCCAGATTTCCGAAACCCAAGAAACCTCATCACCTACCCAATCCATCTCGACATCGGCAGCTACAGCCGATACCGCCCAAACTGTCGGAGAACTTCCCATCATCCCTCAATTCAAAACCCCTGTTCTCACCGATCACAAGCGGGCTCTCGAACGCTATGTTCGAGACAGAGAGCAAGCCGCGGAGACAATCAACCTTCGCTACAATCTTCGCTCCGCGAGTGTTGAATGGAGCGACATTTTCTACAACAACGTAGTAGACTTTCTGACGTACATCACGTACCGAGGAACAGAATACTACAAAATCTTCAGGCTCCTCAAAGCCTTCACCGAGGAGGAATTAATCCAGATGGAAGCCAAACTGCTCAATTTTATCGGCGAAAATGGCTTCCATGCCTTCCTTGAAGGGACCAGCTTCTGGGAGAAGCTGGATGCCAAGGTGAAGGAATCATATCCACTCACCACAGTTCCAAAGCGAGTGCCCTCATCCCATGAGAGGAAGCTCATCCGGGAGTATAAGGAGGAGATGGAGATGAAGGATGCTGAGATTGCTAGTCTCCAAAGCGAGATTACCAAGAAGAGCGATGAATTGGAGAGGAAGGCGGGGGAGGTCATTGGTCTTAGAGAAGACTTTGACAAGAAGAAGAAGGAATTGGCGGATAAGGTGGAGGAGAAGGAGAGGCTTCTAGAGGAGAAAGAGAAGGCGCTGGAGGCGCAGGTGAAGCTAGTGGATGACAACACCAAAACCATCACTGAACTCAAGGGCTTGCTTGAGGCAGAAAGAAGCCGCTTGAGGGAAGTTAATGCCAAGCTCATCACTATTGGCAAGGAGAAAGTGGAGCTGGAGAAAGAAGTAAAGAAGCTGAAGGTGAAGCTGGAGGATAGGGAGGGAGAACTAGTGATGAAGGGAAGCGAGCTCCTCAATACCAAAAAGGCTCTTGACTCACTTCGAACTGAGTTGAAGGGAGTGAAAGATGAGAGTGCAGTTGACAAAAGAGAGCTCGAAAGCCTGAAGGGAAATGCGCAGGCTCTTGACTTGAAAAACGCTGAATTATCCATCCTACTGCAGAAAGTCAAGAGGCTGAAAGAAATCCTCACTGTTAGGATCACTGCAGATGCCGAATTTCACAACTCTCTCAATCGGAGGGAAAGGAGGCTTGCAGTGATGAAGGCAGAACTTGAAGCGTCCAAGGAACACTTGGATCTCACACTTCAAGAAGAAACCAAGAAGATCACCAAAGCCATAGAAGCGGAGCTGGAGGCTCGCTTCAGAGAGGTGGAGCCTTTAGAGAGCATGATGGCGTCTGTTGTAGAGCGAGAGAGGCAGTGCGAATATCTACTTGAAGAGATATCTATCAAGACTGCTGAAATTGTGGCGCCATCCATGGACAAAACCCAGCAGATGCTTCAGACTCTCCTGATTGGTGTTTATTTGTTAGGTTTTTCGTTGCGTTTTCGTATTAGTTTTCATTATGTTTTTGTGTCTTTTAGTGTGTCTTTTGGCTATGATTGTTTGTTTGGAGTTTTGGGTATCATAGGAGCAAAAGGGGAGAAATTGGAAGAAAACGGGACGAAAAGTGCACGAAGAGAAGGCAAAGCCGTGAGAAAGCAGTTCCTCATCTGGACGACCGTCCAGATTTTCTTCACAATCTGGACGATCGTCCAAACATGTGCGAAGCAGTTATCCAGCAGCTCATCTGGACGACCGTCCAGATTTCACTCCACAATCTGGACGATCGTCCAAAAGTCGGCGTCCAGCTTTTCTTTCCTTATTTATCTAGGTTTTTACCTAGTATATATATATCATCCTTGTACACGAATTATAACCATCTTTTATCATTGTTTAGCTTTAGTTTTCAGATTCAAATACTTTAGTTTAGCTTTCTATTGTTCGGATCCGGATTCGTTCTTCGTTTATTGCAATTTAATTCAAGGCGTTTATTTAATTCAAGTTCTTCGTTCTTCGTCTCAATTTTCGTAAGTTCTTTTATTGCTTTCGTTTATTCGTTTTAATTGCTTGCTTTCGTTTTAGATTCGTTTTCTTAATTGCTCCGTTTAAATTCCTTAGTTTAATTTTGTTCTTTCGATTTTAAGATTAAAGTTTAGATTCGTTTTTCTTGCTTTCAATTCCTTCGTTATTCAAAGTTTTCAAGTTAGATTAATTTACTTTTAATTTCCAGATTTCAATTCATAATGTCTAGATTTATTTATGCTTCTTTCTTTGTTTTCGTTTCCTTCGTTGCTTTCTTTATTGCTTTCTTTTCGATTCTTGCCTAGGTAGATTTAATTGCTTTCTTCTAGTTTAATTCTTAGATTTATTTCTTGAGTTCTAGATTAGTTATTTACTTGCTTTTATTTATTGCTTTGATTTATTTTATTTGCCTAGGATTTAAAACAAAAACCCCAAAATATTCTTTACTTGCTTTCTTAGTTTTAGGTTTACTACATAATTAATTGCCCTGTTAAGTTTTCCTTGAGATTCGATACTTTGGTTTTACTTGCTAGTGCTACGATAGGATTTTGTTCTATTGCAAACACTTTTTGGTGAAACATGTCCTCAACACAGTCAATTCTCTACATCAATCCCTCTCTGGAAAATCTATAATCCTAACCCCTGGCAGTGATGATGCCAAAAAGGGGGAAGGGCAAGTAGAACAAGGTGAAGCTGGAGGTTCAGGAGGAAAGAGAGTCGGTGTGGAGTTAATGTTGGAAGGAGGAAGTGGTGATGGAGGAGATAAGGAGGGAGTAGATGATGAAGCGAGGAAGGGGAAGGAAAAACTCTCGGAGGAGGAGTTACTGAAACAACTTGAAGAGCCCGGTAGGCCACTTCAAGAAAAAGTGCTGAGTGCTTCTATTGCACGACATCCTCCAGTCACTGTGATCACGAAGGAGGAAAAGAGGGTGCAGGTGGAGAAGGATGCTGCCTTGGCGTGGGAGTTGGAGCAGGTGTTTAAACTAACAAAAGATTCTATTGCTGCAGGTGCTTCATCTAGCTCCCAAGTGGCCGCTACTCCCAAGGTGCCCACTTCAGACGCCGCGCCAACTTCGACAGCCGCACTCACTATGACCACTGCTGCACTCACTTCGTCAGCAGTCGTCCCTCCAAGTGCTGCCAAGAAGGACATGCCACCTCCCCCACCACCGAAGCAGTCATTGAAGCGAGCTGCTCCAGACTCCAAGCAAGATGACCCCGAGGCCAAGCGCCAAAAGGTCAAGCAAGCAGTCGCTTCAAAAGCTGGAAGAGAGGAGAGAAAGAGGAAGGAAAGAGAAGAGGGAAGGAGCAAAGGCGAGAGGAAGGAGAGGAGTAATGAAAGGCGACTCCAAGTGATCAACGCACGGATCGAGGAACACTTCAGTGAAGTGTTACTCATCCAGTCCTCATTAGTGCGCAGCGCCTTCATCCCTCTCATGCCAGAAGAGTCCGAAGCATGTGAAGCTCAAGCCATAATTGATGCATGTGACGTGACTACGAAGGAGATGGTTGAGTCTGGTCGATATCCTCTCAAGGAGGAGCAAGATTACATCCGCAAACGACTCAATGCGAAGCGTCCATCGTGGAACAGCGAGTCGGGAACAAAATTCAAAAAGACTATGGCTCAACTGTCAAGCAGGTCAGAGGAGGAGTTGGCCAAACGGAGGGATGAGCACCTGGACGGAAGGGAAATCGAGGATTTCATTCCGAGAGATCTGCTCGAGCTGTGGCTGTACTACAAAGACCTATTCATCAAAGCCTATTATTTCTGGGAGGTAGTGCCGCTGCAGAATGAGTGTTCTCGAATAAGTGCACTCAACAACTTCCTTGCCACCTATGACGACAGATTGCGCCGCAAAATCTTCACAATGGCTAAACAAGCAGAGCCCAAGCCAATTGTTGTCAAGGTACCAGCTTTAAAGGAATTTGCCATGCCTTATCATCCAGGCACGGACGTCCCTAACAGAGGAATTATCGATGAGGAAGTAACTGAAGCCTTCAGGCTGGAGAGTGCATGGAGAAGACCTAGTATCCACACAGTAGACTCTATGGAATCGAGAGTGCTATCAGCTTACGTGGATACTGCTGCTATTGAAGAAGAGAAGAAGGAGGAGGAAGAAGGAAAGGAGTAGGAGAAGGAGGATGAAACTGCTGGAAACCTTTGAGTTTCAAGCTTCCTATTATTTCTTTTTGTGAACTGCTTGTTCATTTATCCCACTTTTATTTCTGTCTCTTCTGTGTCATTTACTCGCTTTGTGAATGACTTTATATTTCTGCTACAAACTCATTAATTTAACCGAAAAAAAAGGGGAAGGAACTTAAAAGAAAATTACAAACGAAACTGCAAAGGAAGCAGTCGCTTGGAGTTCCCTTCACGGTTAGATAGACTAGATTTATTTTTATCTAAGTCGTATGGGTTTTGGCATAATCAAAAAGGGGGAAATTGTTGGGAATTGTTAAGGACTAAATTGTTAAGGGGGAACTACATGGGACATTTGATAAATGAAGTCATTTGTTTTGATTAGATCCCAAAACCCCAAGCGTCCTATTCCCAAGCGACCCATTTTGATGTAGTTTATAGGTTAGAATTTTTCTAAGCCTACACTGTTAGGATGGCTCCTTTATTTTGCTTAGATTAGGCTTCAAAAGTTCAAGTGAAGGGCACTCACTTGAGTGTGTTTTCCAAAGCGAAGCAGGTCAAGCAAATCGAAGTGAAGCGTGCCGAAGAATTACGAAGCGAAGCGAGCGCTACAGTTCAAAGCAAAGCGAAGCGAAGCGAGCGCTACAGTAGATTCAAAGTGAGTCTGCCAAAGCGAAGCGAAGCGAGCGCTACAGTAGAATCAAGTGAACCCACTAAAGCAAAGCGAAGCGTGCGCTACAAAGAAAAGCCGAAGCGAGTCAACACGAGTCAACACTTAATTTAGTAGTGTCACGGGAAATTTATTTCTCAAGTGACTCACTACAAATTTGACTGTGAAGCGACTCACTTCAGAGCGGCCACTACAACTTCAAAGCGAAGCGAGCCACTACCTACCAGAAAGCGACAGCACAAATTCCCGCTCCGAATTTGAACTCCAGTCAACTGGAGATCTCCGCATTAATTACGAGATCTCCACGTGTCGAAAGCGGAGAGGAGCAGAGGAGTTGACTGCCAGGCCGACAAAGGCGCCGCAACAGTACTGGGTCGCCCCAGTTACTGTTACACTTGGAAGTTAGCCAATTTTGGCAAAATGCCAAAACTGCGCATCTGCAAAAGCTACTGCCTGCGCAAGTACTGTCGAGAGGAGGAGGGACAAGGCCACCAACCAAGTAACGGATCTCAGCCAACCCTCCGCCTATAAATAGTGAAGGATGAAGACGAAGAAGAGTAGAACACTACTTGAGCATTCGAGCCTACTGCAAACAAACACTCCCAAGCCTTCGAGCAAATTTTCGAGTCTTTGTTTTCAAGTGTTCTCCGAGTTTCCAGTTCATCGGAACTCGTCTTCACAACCTTCACACTTAGAGTCTAAGCCCATTCCATATCCAAGCTTAGAAGAAGAGCTCTAGCCATCTTTGCACTTATTGTAAAGAGCTCTTCATAGTGTGTTTCGTCAACCAAAAACCCTAAACTCTGTCTGTTAGGTTTTTGAGTGTCGTCGTTAGGTTGTTCAGATCTAAGGCCCTTCTTTCATCGATTGAAGAAGCCTCGATCGTAGAGTTGAGATCCAAGCTTACACTTACATCGTTTGTGTAAAGCTCGATCGAAGCTAGGCTGTAAGGAGAGCCCGTAATCTCCCTGTCTGTCTGACTGAAGCGAGTGAAGCTTCCAGTCTTTGTTAGGTTTGTGTAGTGAACCCGCAATCACTACGTCTGTCGTTTGATCTAGGCAAGTGAAGCCCGATCCCGACCAGGTTTTTGAAGGACCCGTAACCTTCAAGTTCTTGAGTGAAAAGAACAGTTGCCGTCGTGCAACAAAGTGGACGTAGGAGCGTTATCTCTGAACCACTATAAATCTCTGTGTCGTATCTCTCTTACCTTAATCTCTTTACAGTATTCGATTATCCATTGCACGTGCATATAAACAAACTTAACTTGGATTTTCAATTACTTAGGAAAGATTATAGCTCACCAAATTCCGCACAAAGAGTAAAGTCTCACTCTTGATCAAGCTCTAAGCTTAGGTCAAGAGATTCGTGATTGCTTTCGATCTAGCCCTCGGCTAGGTCTTAGTATTTCCAAAGAGCACTTTACTTTATACTCTGAGTTAAGGAATTGAAGTTGAAAAACTTCAAAATACGTATTCACCCCCCCCCCCCTCTACGTATTTTTCCTATAGCAAACCGGGACCAACACGAACGGCGGCGGCTGTCGCTCTTGGTTGGATCGAATTGGGAGCCCGTCTTGCATTGGACGGTCGTCCAACGTAGTTGGACGCTCGTCCAGAGCGGCTTTCGCTGCAAAATTGAAGAACTCAATTACGTTGGACGCTCGTCCAACATACGTTGGACGCTCGTCCAACGCGGCCTTCGCGAAATTTCGCTCCAATTCAATTCTTTTGCTCCCCCTCGAGGCCTTCCATGCCGTTGTAATCCCTAGAACTAATCCCTGCACAAACATCAAAAAGAAAAACAAACGAAAAACTACAAAAATAAAGAAAATAAATCCTACTCTACAAAAAAATAAAAATAATAATAAACAAAGTGGGTTGCCTCCCACCAAGCGCTTATTTAACGTCATTAGCTTGACGAAGGATATGATCAACCTAAGCCCGTAGCACCAAGCGACGTCTTGATGCTCCTTGCGATACACTCATACTCCCTTCTCGAACAATCTCGACGATCCAAAGCATGGTCATCATCAACTCTCGACTCCCCCACACTTAGCTCGAACTTCTCCTCAAGCATCTCCGAGTTAAACTCTACAAGGAAAGATGTTTCACAAATGGTGAGGTTAGAAAGAAAAGAGTTAATGATCACTTCCTCATTCGATGCATGCGTCGAGCTTTTCTCTTCCACTTCATCGACCTCCTCCAAATTCCGTAGAAATTCTTCGATTATGTCCTCTTCTTCATTCGGCGCAAGTGTCGATCTTTCCTCTTCCACCTCATCAACCTCCTCCAAATTCTGTAGAAATTCCTCGATAATGTCCTCATCTTCATCCACACAACTAAAGAACTCGTCATCCTCTTCTTCGTCAAGGAATTCTTCAAGAGTTGCTACCCTGTCAGAAATCTCACAACCATTTACCTCAACAAGAGGGTTAGCAAGCTTAACAAAAGAGCAAGAATGAAGAGAGGAACTAGGAATAGAATGTGAATTTCCAAAAACCGAAAACGTTACCGAACCTCCTTCGCCGGCCATGCTCAATGTACCGGTACCTACATCAATCCGAGCTCGAGTGGTGGCCATAACGGTCGTCCCAACAAGAGTAGATGACCGGTTGCGCTCTTCGCTCCTTGGCCCTCGTGAAGCACAACAAAGTCGGTAACGACTCGAAGTCCACCAACGAGGACAGTAACATCTTCCACAACTCCCAATGGATTTCTCACGGTGCCGTCTGCTAGCTCAATGCGCATGTCAGTAGGTTGAAGAACTCTTGAGTTAATCTTCTCGAAAATAGAATGCGGCATTAAATTTACCGCAGCTCCTAAATCCATCAATCCCGAGACGGTCTCTCCACTATCCAAAACAATGCTCAAGTCGAAACCTCCCGGATCTCCTCTTTTTGGAAACGAGTTGATAGGCTCGATATCCTTCTTCTCCTTCTTCACGACACTCTGAATAGGTGGAACATACGGGTTGAGCGTCTTGTTCTTCACACGACTTGGAAAAGGAATAGGGGGAACATAAGGGTTGGACGTCTTGTGGAAAGTCGGGACTCTTTCTCAGCTTCCTCGGGCTCCGTGCGTGCGTTCTGGGCGTTGGACGGTCGTCCAATGTTGGCTGGACGCTCGCCCAAGGTAGGCTTCGCGTTTGGCTCCTTTTCAGCGTTGGACGGTCGTCCAACGTACGTTGGACGCCCGTCCAGCGCGGGCTTCGCTGGGACAATTTCTGGCGCTCGTCCAGGGGCTGGCGTGATTGTGGGCGATCGTCCAACGTTGGACGGTCGTCCAGAGACGCTGGACGCCCGTCCAGAGTGCTGTGCTGCGTCATTTTTGCCGTTGCTCCACTGCTCGCTCGGGCTCCTCCTATCACTTGAACACCCTTGGGGCGACCTTGTGACACCATTGCGTTGTAACACCGTGATTGCATGAGCTTGGTGAGGTGGAACGGGAGGAACATATGGAGGATATTGCACCTCGTTGGCTTGTTGTGGTTGAATCCCTTGGCTCGGAATTCGTCCCGGTTGTTGAATCAAGTGCATCGCCCCTGAAATTTGTCCAATAGCCGTCTCGAGCCTCTTTATGTTTGCATCAAGGGCCTGGAAACGATCCTCATCGACGGGAGACTTTTGTGGAGGTGGTTGAGGACGAGGATTTTGGGGAGGAGGTGGAGGGTATGGCGATGAAGGATAATATGGAGGAGGTGGTGGATAATATGGGTTTGGTGGATATTGATGAGGAGGATAATATGGTGGTGGAGAGGGGTAGTATGAATTTTTAGGAGGGTAGGGATAATTATAAGGAGGGGGGCGACGATTTTGAAAATTCGGGTTCGTACCTTGCCCTTGAGGTGGTGGTCCTTGAGGCATGTAACCTTGGGCGGCATAGACCTCGGCTCCTCCTTCGTATGTAAATGCTCCCATATTTTCGCAAACCTCCTTGATATGGCCTAGCTCTCCACAAATATCGCACCGGTCCGGCTTCCTAGTCTCCACTTGAGGTGCCGGTGCGTTCTGCTTCATCTTTAAATTCTCGAGATCTCTCAACATATCGGCCATCTGCTTCTTCATGTCGGGGCTCATCGTGACCGCCTTTGCCTCCATCTTCGTTGACCTAGATGACTTCTGTTGGGAACTTGCAGCAAGAGTCTCGAAAATCTTCTTCATGTCATCGGCTGTCTTGACCGCAATATTTCCTCCGGCCGAGCTGTCCACCATGAATTGGCAGGTCTGATTCAATGCATCATAGAAGTACTGCCAAATAAGCTCAGGAGCCATCTGATTGTGAGGACATTGTTGAAGTAATTCCTGAAATCTCTCCCAAGCCTCGTGAAATGGCTCGTCGTGGTCCTGAAAGAAATTCATGATTTGCGACCGCACCTCCTGAGTCTTGCGGCTAGGATAATACTTCAACATAAACTTCTCACACACCTCATTCCAAGTGTGGAGAGATTCGGCTGGGAGCGACAGGTACCATGACTTTGCCCGATCCTTCAGAGTGTAGGGGAAACACTTCATCTTCAGGTTGTCCTCCGTAAGGCCTGATAGTGGAAAAGACTGCACAACGGTGCAGTACTCCCGAATAAACGTAAGTGCATCCTCGTTGGCCAGCCCGTGATAGGAAGGGAGCAACGCCAGGTGGTGAGGTTTCAGCTCGTGATTTCTGACCGCTTCCGTCAGAACAATCGCCGAAGTAATGGCAGTGAAGGTAGGGCGAGCAAAATCTCCCATATATCGTGCCATCGCTTCGGTCTCAGCAAAAACAACACTCAGCAAACAGGGTTAAACGCACCGAGTGGGAGAAATAAGAAAAACGAATAAACACAAATAAAAATAAAACAAATAAAAATACTTCACAATCAAAAGCCTAAAGTTTTCCCCAGCAACGGCTCCAAAATTTGTTTCACCAAAAAGTGTTCGCAATAGACGAAATCTATCGTAGCACTAGCAAGTAAAACCTAAGTATCGAATCTCAAGGAAAACTTAACAGGGCAATCAATTATGTAGTAACCCTAATACTAAGTAAGCAAGTAAAGAATATTTTGGGGTTTTTGTTTTAAATCCTTGGCAAATAATATAAATCAAAGCAAGTAAATAAAAGCAATTAAATAACTAATCTAGAACTCAAGAAATAAATCTAAGAATTAAACTAGAAGAAAGCAATAAATCTACCTAGGCAAGAATCGAAAAGAAAGCAATAAAGAAAACAATGAAGGAAACGAAAGCAAAGAAAGAAGCATAAATAAATCTAGACATGATGAATTAAAATCTGGAAATTAAAGGCAAATAAATCTAACTTAAAAAGCTTTGAAAAACGAAAGGATTGAAATCGAAGAAAAACGAATCTAAACTTTAAACTAGAAATCGAAAGAACGAAATTAAACTAAGGAATTTAAAAGAAGCAATTAAGAAAACGAATCTAAAACGAAAGCAAGCAATTAAAACAAGTAAATGAAAGCGATAATAGAACTTACGAAAATTGAGACGAAGAACTTGAATTAAATAAACGAAGGCTTGAATTAAATTGCAAAAACGAAGAACGAATCCGGATCCGAACAATAGAAAGCTAAACTAAAGTATTTGAATCTGAAAACTAAAGCTAAACAATGATAAAAGGTTGTATAATTCGTGTACAAAGGATAGTATATATAATAGGTATGAAAACCTAATTATACAAGGAAACTACAGCTGGCCGGAACGTTGGACGGTCGTCCAACGTACACTGGACGCTCGTCCAACGTCGCACTCGCATTTTTCTTCAATTCTTCCCTGGACGGTCGTCCAACGTAAGTTGGACGCTCGTCCAACGCTGGACGATTGCGCGCCTTTCTTGTTTCGGTCGTATCTTCCTCGTCCGAACTCCAAATTGACCTCCGTTTTCGCCTACATGCTCCTATTGAACCCCTCTTCGATATAATGCTTCTTTCATCTCATTTTCTTCTCGTTTCCGCACTTTTTATCCTACAATGCCAAAGACTCTAAAGCAACCAAATCATAGCCACAAACGACGAAAACACACAAAAACTAAGGGAAAACGGACACGAAAACATGACGAAAATCCTAACATCTAGACACCAATCACGTTGGCCGACGCGCCGCCGCCTGCGGCCGTCGTCGCCTTCGTCCTCGTGTTCATCCTCGGACCTTGATCTTCCACAATCTCTCGATTCCAGCAACAATACAATGCAAAATCGAAAAAGATACAAGAAAAACGAATCCTAATCTAATCAACACCTTATTATCTCGCCGATTTAAAAAAAAAAAAAACAAACAACGAAAACACGAAAAACGATAAAATAACGCACATAATTTCCCGGACAACAGCATGCACGTATAATCATAATTGACTCGAATGCATGAACATTAAATTCGAATCAACACAGAGCCAATCCAAAACCTTGGGCTCTGATACCAATTGTTGGAACGGCTGCTTGAAAGCCACCCGAATCCCAGATCTTAGATTGGATGCGGTGATTCGATCGTCCACATAAGTTCATGCAAGGGCTCGAGTACATACCTTATGATTATAGAAGACGAGGAATCTAACTCGAGTCTGAACGAATCTACGGTTCTGATCTTCTAGGATGTGATCCCACACCTCTAGATCTGAGACTTGGTGGACGTCTCGAGATCTCTGGAACCTCGATCTCCTCTCTCAGTATCCGCGGCTCTCTCTCTCTCGCACCTAGGGTTTCGCGTGAAACTCTCTGACAACTCTAGTGTGTGCTAGGGTTTTAGATGAGAGACTTAGAGTATTTATATGGTGCATAAATAAGAAGATATGATTCCTTATTTATCTCTAACCATATCTATGCCAATCCCTTATTTATTCTTTTTCCATAACTACAAATCTTATTCCCATAATTAATACAAGATTAATTAGGAATTAATTTGTTCCGTTATGCAACTGTATATCCGGAATTAATTCTAACAAATTGAATTAATCCTAATACAAATAGAAGAATACATAAATAAATATATATTAAATATATTTATTTATATGATATTTATCCCCATAAGATTTAAATAAATATATCCTATCTTATTAGATTTAATCTTATCATTGAATGATTAAATAATAACTAATTAGATTTAATCTTATCCCACAGGATGTAAATCTAAATTAATTATATTTAGTATCCATTCACCGGATATAAATCCAATATATATCATATACTGGGCCTGAGTACAATTATTGAGTCCAAACTCAATATTACTATTTAGATCGATTCCCGAGGTCTGTTTGGGCCATCCTAGGGATCGGATACCAGACAGAGTTGGGCCTTATCTAATTCGATATTTCCACGTCCACCCCTGAACATGTATCTCATTAGAGCTATGACGCACTCCACTAAAGTTTCATAACTGATTCATCGCTCTGTCCCAATTATGTAGATTGGGGCTAGTATTTTGTTTAGTTCGACCCCCGTGTTTAAGACCTTCCATATCCATTAATTAATTAGAGCTACCATGACTGCTCCTAATTAATTAATCTCTTATTCCTCAGGTAGTACCCGTTCACACCTTATTATCATACCTGAACTTAATCAGCATGCATGACTTGGTATAATAAACCTTGTGAACTCCCTGAGGGGATAACGTCAACCTACACTCACATAGGACACGGCTGATTGATAACACTCATTAGACATACTATGCATCTTCGTGTTACCCGAAGTACAACATGATTTAGATGAACTAGCGAGAAGTTCATATCTTCGTAAATCAAAGTAACATCGAAGAATACATATACATCTAATAGTTTACCAAGGTTAAGATCGAGCTACTAAAGCCTGAGATCTTTAGCTCTTCACCTATATCACCTTTGATACAGGGTCAGTATCAGAAGAGATCATCTCCCTTGATCCTCAATACGTTCCACCGTACCAGCATAATTAGTGATTGGGACTCATCACTACCATTAAGTTGCAGTCTAGACCGATAGCTCAGCCCAAGCTATCTCGACTGTGATCTGTTTATATCTCGTCATTGTTGACGACCTTCGTGATCCCCTCCGAACTCAGATCGACACGTGGTCTAAAACATGAGATAATGGGCTTTATTCTTGCTTATACATATTCTTCCAGATAGGGATTGTTAACAGTGGACCGGTGTCGTAACCACTAAAACAACTGGTTTTGCTTTAGATATACAACAACCCCCAACAGTAGATTCATCAAAAACAACATGAGGTGTTACCTCCACAAAGAGAGTTCTTTTGTTAAGGACTCGAAAAGCCTTGTTGATCTCTGAGTATCCTAAATATACTCTCGGATCTGCCTTGCTTTCGAAGGTCCTTAACTGAGATTTCCCATTATTGTGAATGTAACACATGCATCCAAAAGCTTAAAAATACTTTAACCTGGGGAGCTTGTTGTTCCAAAGCTCGTAAGGAGTCTTCCCATGTCGGGTTGTGATGACCGACCTGTTATGTGTATAACAAGCTGTATTGACAGCCTCAGCCCAGAACTTCATGGGAAGTTTGGTTTCTTCAAGCATAGAGCGAGCTGCTTCCTTCAGTGAGCAATTTCTCCTCTCAACAACTCCATTTTGTTGAGGAGTTCGTGCTGATGAAGTTTGATGATGAATCCCATTCTTTGTGCAATAATTCTCGATCATGGAATTTAGAAATTCTGTTCCTCTGTCTGATCGAATTGAGATAATTGATTTCTTCTTTAGATTGCACAATTTCCTGAGCAACGCTGGCAGCTTTTCCAAGGTCTCCTTCTTTTTGAACAGAAAAATAATCCACGTAAATCTAGAATAATCATCTATAACTATGAGAGCGTATTTTCTACCGTTTATACTCATGGGAGTGACTGGGCCGAAAAGGTCCATGTGGAGAAGCTCCAATATTCGATTTGAAGCTTGTGCAGCTACGCTGGGAAAGGAGGCTCTTGTTTTCTTCCCAGCTTGACATGCATTGTAGATATGATATTTATCGAATATCTGGTTAGGGTGGTCGTTGACCAGTTTGTTGCGTGCCAGCTTGTTGATGGCCTTGAAGTTTAGATGGCTCAGTCTCTTCTGCCATAGCCAACTAGCTTCAGTATTGGCTTTTGTTACCAGGCAGGTTTCCTTCTCATTAGCCCATTGGACTATATATAGTTTATCCTGCATAACTCCAATAAGGAGGGTTTCTCCTTCCTCATTCTTGACAAGGCACTTATTAGTAGTGAATTCTACTCGTTTACCACTCGAGCAGAATTGAGAGACTGAAAAAAAGTTATGATTAAGACCTTCAACAAAAGATACATTATGGATAGTAGTTTTACTGACATTCAGATTTCCATAGCCTCTTGTCTTTCCCTTGGAGCTTCCTCCAAAAGTGACTTGAGGTCCATCTCATTTGGAATAATCTGACAGCCGCGTTTTGTCACACGTCATGTGTTTTGAGCATCCTCTATCAATGATCCATATAGCTCCTTGAGCTGCTTGGCTCCTACGTAGAGCCTTTCCCACCTGCAATTAAGTAAACTTAGCAACCCATTTGAGATTGGGTGTTACATCGGTTGCTGTGGTAGTGGTTGAAACAGCCTTGGGGACCCAGACTTTGGTAACAGTCTTTGTAACGCCCTCAATCTCTACTAAAAGAACGTTACCAAAATACTAATTTCATGCAACTATTTCAATACGTATTTGATATCTTAATTAAATTAATGCGGAAGTCATGTTCAATTGGAAAACTCTATTTAACGGAAACTCAATTTTTGTTCTTGAGTTACCTTAAATCAAAAACAAGATAAGTGATATAAGGTAAAATGGTGTACAAGCTAGAATGTTTAGAGAACCTTGTTAAGTATGTGCTACCAAAATAATGATATACTTCACCTGCCCAATGCTTTACTATAGTCACTATACAAGCACTAAATCGAGCAAAAAGTAGATGGCATTTGTGATACCTGTCTACATTACCATCTATAGCCAAATATCCAAACTAATCAAGATGTAGATACAATGCAAGATCCAAAAGATAAACTATATATTAAGCATAAACATTTACAGTAGACAGATTATGCGTGAGAGAATATGTAGTTCATTGGCCACTTCCACGCGTCCCGACTCCGAAACCTGAAATAGAACATTGTAAAGGGGTGTGAGTATGCAAGCACACTCAGTGGGGGTAAACTATATCATTTTTAACCTTTAGCGCATTGCATCATAACCATGCGAACTCTTTGTGCTTCGTTGATTTCTGTGAGACTAGTCTCGGCCCCTTGTGGACCTGACCCCTTGTGGGTATATCAACTTATTAGATCCCTTGGGGATCAAACCCCTTGTGGGCCACTTTAGTTCGCAAGTATGTGCAAAGCATCATCATATTAATATCAATTAAATCATTTCATTTTCCACATTAAAGTAAACCCCACCTCAAATGATGCAATTCGAATGAACCTCTTCAAGTTGTCCGCCCTTGAGCCTCCATTGCGCCACTCCTAACATTTTCAAAGTATTTAAACTTAAGTTGATTTCAAGCACCATATCTCAAGTTCAAGGACTTTCTATTCAATAATCTTAAGCTTTCATTCATATTCTTATCCTTTAATATGCTTAACTCAAAATCTTATAACAACTTTTATCAGAATCTTCTAGTGTTAAACTAGATTAAAAGGCTTAATCCCAAATGAATAGTATCGCTAAACTAAATTTGAAGTCATTCATAACATTTAACTCAATTATGGAACCAAGTTAATCTATGCTCTTGAAGTTATCTCAGAATAACAAGAATTCTATGGAGTATTCTTTCAAGAATTACATCTTTATCATCTATATAATCTAATCTCACATTCATAAGGATAATTGCATAATTGATCTCATGAATAAATGGTATGATGATTTAATTGTCTTAGCCGAAGTTAGATTATCATATGTTTGCATATAGTCGATATAGGTGTCGTAGTTGAACCTTGTTGATTGTATTATCGATACTTGCTCTGTTTTGCACTTGATTTGATTTCTATGAGACCGAGAGTAGATTAGGATCTTATCTAGTGATGATCTATACTGCCTTAGTCGGAGTGTTAGGTTAATTTCGTGTATCGCGTCTAGATTTGGATTAAATTGGTTAATTGTATTCATTGCTACTTGCATAGATTTGATTAGGTAGGATTCCCTAGAATCAACACTTTCCTTATTTGATTTTTCCTTGTTTGATTATTTGTTTACTTGTTATTTGCCTTATTTGGTTATTTGTTCTATTATTATTTATTTCCTTATTTGTTTAATTGTGTCTTTTTATTTGTTTTCCTAGTGTTTCACCAAAAAGTGTTCGCAATAGAACGAAATCTATCCTAGCACTTAGTAAGTAGAAACCCAATGTCGAATCTCAAGGAAAACTTTGCAGGGCAAATAATCGTGTAGCAAAAATCCTAATCTAGCCTAAAACTAAGAAAGCAAGTAAAAAGAATTTTGAATTTTGGTTTTTAAATCCTAGGCAATAAAATAAATTAAAGCAAGTAAATAAATCTAATCTAGAAAGCAAAGAAATAAATCGAACTAATTAATCTAAAGAATTAAACTAGATGAAAGCAAATAAACTACCTAGGCAAGAATCGAAAAGAAAGCAACGAAAGAAACGAAAACGAATCTAGACATGAATTAAACTTAATCTAAAAATCTAAGCAAATAAATCTAACTACGAAAACTTGAAAGCGAAGGAATTGAAAACTAAGAAAAACGAACCTAATCTAAGAACTTGAAATCAAACGAACTAAATTAAACGAATGAAACTAAACGAAGCAATTACGAAAGTAAATCTAGAACTAAGGAAAACAATTAAATCAAATAAAAGAAAGCAATAAAGAACTTACGAGATTGAACAAAGAACGAAGAACTTGAATTAAACGAAGAAATCTTGAATTAAACGAACAACGATCCGGATCGAACAAAGGAAATCTAAACTAGAGTATTTGAATGCGAAACTAGAGCTAAAACTAAGGTAAAAGGTTTTCTCTAATTCGTGCCTTAATGGCATATATATAACATAAGGTAAGAGTTCGATTCCCACAAGGAAACTTAAAATAAAACCCGTCAGACACGGAGCGCTCGCTCCAAGAATTTTGAATTTTGGTTTTTAAATCCTAGGCAATAAAATAAATTAAAGCAAGTAAATAAATCTAATCTAGAAAGCAAAGAAATAAATCGAACTAATTAATCTAAAGAATTAAATTAGATGAAAGCAAATAAACTACCTAGGCAAGAATCGAAAAGAAAGCAACGAAAGAAACGAAAACGAATCTAGACATGAATTAAACTTAATCTAAAAATCTAAGCAAATAAATCTAACTACGAAAACTTGAAAGCGAAGGAATTGAAAACTAAGAAAAACGAACCTAATCTAAGAACTTGAAATCAAACGAACTAAATTAAACGAATGAAACTAAACGAAGCAATTACGAAAGTAAATCTAGAACTAAGGAAAGCAATTAAATCAAATAAAAGAAAGCAATAAAGAACTTACGAGATTGAACAAAGAATGAAGAACTTGAATTAAACGAAGAAATCTTGAATTAAAAGAACAACGATCCGGATCGAACAAAGGAAATCTAAACTAGAGTATTTGAATGCGAAACTAGAGCTAAAACTAAGGTAAAAGGTTTTCTCTAATTCGTGCCCTAATGGCATATATATAACATAAGGTAAGAGTTCGATTCCCACAAGGAATCTTAAAATAAAACCCGTCAGACACGGAGCAAGCGCTCCAGAGGGTTGGAGCGAGCGCTCCAAGATAGCTTCGCTTTTTCCCCTCTTAATTTGACATAGAGCGAGCGCTCCAACACCTTGGAGCTAGCGCTCCAATGCTGGTTCGCTGGGACTGCGCGCGTCTTTCTTGTTTTGGCCGTAACTTCCTCGTCCGAACTCCAAATTGACCCCCGTTTTTGCCTACATGCTCCTATCGAACCCCTCTTCAATATAACACTTCTTTCTTCTCGTTTATTCTCGTTTCAGCCCTTTTTATCCTACAATACCAAAGACTCCAAAGCAACCAAATCATAGCCACAAACAATGAAAACACACGAAAACTAAGGGAAAACGGACACGAAAAGACGACTAAAAACCTAACATCTAGACACCAATCACCTAGATTATAAATACCACAATTTAAATTCTTAATTGCTTAAACATCAATTTAATTCTAATGTAGAGGTACTGTGTGTGGTTTTGCTTTACCAGTCCCAGTGGATACGATACTCGTGCTTATTCTATACTATACCTATTTTGTGTGGTAGAAAATATTGCGATCATTGAGCTGTCGGATAGATGTGCTTCTTGAGTTGCTTCTTCAGCTAGCAAGGCATCTCATTGTTCTTTGAGCTTCTTGTCTCGCTTAGCACAAAACTCTTCTCGTTCTGCCTTGGTTAGGTCAGGACAATCTATTTTGTAATGACCTGGCCTACCACAACCAAAGCAAGCACCCTCGGGTGTATTAGTTGAGTTAAATTTTGAGGGCTTTGTTTCACTCTTTTTCCCAGAGTGATCATCAGTACGGTTCGAGTAGTTTCGTTTGTTATCTCAGTAAAGTCTCTTATATTTAGAGACCTTGCCATAGGGTGTTAAAATCAGATCGAGATGGTAGAAGAGCTAAGTATACATGCCAGTTGGCAGGTAGAGCTCTAGTTGGCAGGTAGAGCTCTTGTTACTTTCAAATTTTTCTCACGTTGAGAATGTTTGTTTGATTTCAGTGCTTCTACCTCGAGAACGATCTCGGTAAATCGAGTTTTCATTGATTCAATGCTTTCACCATGCAACATTTTAAAATAATTGAATTTGTTGCATGCAATTGAGAGCTTGTTCTCTTTTATCTCCTCAGAACCCAGGCTGATAGCCTTGAGAGTATCCCACATCTCTTTAGATGTTTCAAGATTTCTGATTTTAGCAAGATAGATGCCTTTGACAGTGCTAGAGATAAGGCCTTTGGCAAAATTGTCAAGCTCAGCCTCTTTTCTCTCTTCAGTGGTGTAATCAAGGGGGGGTTTTTGAGTTTCTTTTTATAACCAGCTTCACCAGGTGAAGTCCCTGTGATTTCAACACCATTATCATAGATGGGGGACGGTCCTTCTTCAATGACCTTCCACATGAGAATGTGATGTGCTTGCAAGAACATCCTAATACAAAAACTCCAGTCGTCATAACCTTGGACTGAGAAGTCCTCATAGACTCTTATCAATGAAGACTCCATGATAATGAGAAGCTATGAATGTAATGAAAAGGTTTTATTAGGATCGGTTCTAATTGACCAAAACTTTGAGAAAGTATTTAGTATGCAAAGCAACAGTCAAAAGAACCACTGCTCTGATACCACTTGTTGGTCCCAGAAAGAGTTAATTGGTGTATGGGGGGGGGGGGGGGATACATCAATAGCCAACCGTTTTTTTTTTTTTTTTATTTTAACAAACAATCTGTCTTTAGGAACTCGCTGGTCAAGCAGTCCTTTACAGAGTGAGGTTGATTGATCTATCAAGCTCATTGTGATCAACAAGCTTGATCTATCAAACTGTTGAGTGCGGAATATGGTGGAGAGGTTGTGCTATCAATCTCTTTAATGTAAAACCTTTACAGCCTTATGAAAATAGGTTGTTGTATGCAAGTTAATGTATGAACAGTTTATAATGAGAGAGATAATAAATAATCAGTAAATAACACAAAGTCTTTTACGTGGTTCGGATGTAACTATCCTATTTTCACGGTTGATCAAGCTAGATCTACGAATCCCTTTACTTTTGGATTCTTCCACTCTCTTGTTTATACTGACTGAGTATCAGTTTCATACAACTTACAAATTCCGATTTTACTATCGAAAAATAAGCTACAATCTCAACTTATCTAGCTCTAGACTAAATATGGGAGAGAGAGTACAGTGAGCTTGATGCAGCTCAAAACGCAAAAAGCTTGAGTAGTAATATAATGATGAAATTCTCAATCTTCACTTGGGAAAACACTTGGAATTTCGAGTGTTGAATTGGTATGGACTAGTGAGCGAATTTCTGCAGCAATTTGGCTCGTAAGATCTTAAGTTTTCCCGTGAGTTGCATCATTGTATGTGAAGGCTTTATATAGGCGTACTTTGAAAACTAGCCGTTGGTTCTTCTGCAAACTAGCCATTGGAATTCAGCTTAGGTGGCACTAGCCGTTGCAGAAGTGACTCGGGACTTCACGTGGGTCTTCATAGCTGGCAAGTGAGGTGGCAGCTAGTGAGGCGGATTGATCTCTCTCAAGAGATTAAGTGCCTGAGGTAGTAGCAGTTAGATGAACGAGCTTGAAGAACTGCCGAAGTACCTGCACAGTAAGATAACAACAATCTCGCTGGACTCAAACAGATGATGCCGTTATAGACAACAGCCTTAGTCTATTTATGAGAACAGGCTTAAGGAAATAAACGAGTTAGCACAATTTATCATAGTAGGATATCATGTTATGTTATCTTGCTTAATGTAAATAAGCCTAAGTGTGGTTTTGAGAAACATCATCAAAACTACTGCAGAGGGTTCCCAACAAGGGCTATTTTCGTATATTTGCTAAAACTAATAAAATTTATTTAATATGCATAATAGATTGTGATTAACTGCAATTTTAGTTATGACTTATGCGTCATACATGCCTCTTTGTCATGAAATTGCTAATCACGAACAATAGTGTCCCTAATGTCAAAAATCCAAGTTAATGTATTTATAGGCTAAATCTCAGAGCATTGGGATTCAAACAAATCCGCTAAACATATATTTATAGAACAACAATTTTAAATTTGCGTTCCTGCTTCCCGCACGCGTCTCCGTACGTACTTCAATGTCGACACATTGGAAGTTTCGATTGCTCCCCCAAAACGGGTATTCGTTTGCTTTTTTGTTACAAATTTTTATCTTTTACGTAATTCATTTTCATATTATTTTATACTTAGTAAAAATCTAATGTACTTGTATGTAAAGTTTTTTTTTTTTTAATTGCTTAGAAAGCATGGAAGCAAAGTATATTATGGATAGATCGAAAAACAATTGGAATAAAACAACAAAATAATATGATGTTTATTTTATGGATGTCAAAGTTTTATGTTTGCTAATAGTATCATATGTACTCTAATTTTATGTTGGTAATTACAGACGAGCAATTGGAAATAATTGTTAAAAGGGAAAAAAATGTCCACAGAGAATAAATAAGAACTAAAATAACCTTGGAGTCAGTCCACTTCGTCATTATCAGTTTCATTAACAATTCAAATTTATTGGAAATATAAATTTGATATAGATATATACAAAATCATAAAGATATATGGGGCAAAAATTATTCTATCTATATAGGATAGTAAATAACAAATAGTAGAAAGATTATAAGAAAACACAAATACTAGACAATTACTTTGATGCAAACTCCCTAAATTGCCCCCAGAACCACCCACCCACCCCACCAACTTTTTCACTTTTCACTTTTTTTTTTTCGATTCGAGTGTTTTTTTTTTTTTTTTTTTTTTTTTTTTTTTTTTTTTTTTAAACTTTGATACACCTTAATAAAAAAATCATAGTAAGAAATTGTTAAATTCTCACCTTCTTCAATTCATATTTGTTATAGCTAGGTGAAAAATCGTATACGTAATCATAATTTTTTACCTTATTTGTGATTTCTTACTAATAAATTCATAACTAGTTCAGTCCACCAGTTAGAATTATTATATTTCTTAAGAAATGATTACATACGATATGTATACGATATGTATTAATCTAGTTGATTCTAACCATGTCTATTAATTCTAATTGGATCAATCAATCTGTTAGAATTATTCATTTTCTTACTAAATGAATTCGCATGTTTGATTAGATATTAACTAATTCTAACCTAAATGGTATGCATTCTAACCGATTGGTTAGAATGAGATAATTTCTAACCAATTATTTGAATTTATTTAGTAAGATAATGAATAATTCTACCGAGTTGACTGAATCAGTTAGAATGCATAGATATGATTAGAATTGACTATATTCTTACATATCATATGAATTCATTTCGTAATGAATAAAATAATTCTAACTAGTGGATTTAACCTGTTAGAATGTACGCGATTAGTTAGAATTAGTGAATTTATAACCAACTCAGTGAATTAATTTAGTAGGAAAATGAATAATTCCTAAAAATGGTATGCATTCTAACCAATTGGTTAGAATGAGATAATTTCTAACCAATTATTTGAATTCATTTGGATTTAACTGGTTAGAATGTACGCGATTAATTAGAATTAGTGAATTTATAACCAACCCAATGAATTCATTTTGTAAGAAAATGAATAATTCTAACCGGTTGATTGAACCAATTAAAATGCATAGGCATTGTTCCAAACTAGACCATATATGTGTTGGTATGTGTGATTTAAATTTAGTGCGAATTTTAATTTATCATAATTTCTTACCATGATTTTATTAATTTCTTACTGCGTGAGTCTATGATTTTAATTTGTTACCTATTGTTTGCTACGAATTCGTTTCTTACGATTATGTAAAAATTTGTATATTTTTGGGTTTCCAATAAGACTATGTTCTGTAAGAATTTGTTATTTTGGTGAGAATTTATTATTTTGGCGAGAATTTGTTATTTTGCCCAAACCACGAGAGAGTGTATTCAATTTCGTATAAGAAAACTATATATACAATACAACCAGTTAGAATTATTGAAATAACAAAAGAATGTGTATTCAATTATATATACAATCTGACAAAATTACAAAGAATGAGTTAGTCGAACTCCGTCTCCCATTTTCCATTTAATAAGAATTTTCAATTTCTAACTTAGTACTAGATGAAAACAACGACGACGACAACATAATCGAGCTAGTCGAACTCCGTCTACCATTTCTCATTTCCCATTTTCGTAATAAAAAATGGAAAAAAAATGAAAAGTTAATTTTAAAATGAAACGAAATATAAAAAGGATAAAGGAAAAGAAAAGAAAAAAAAAGAAAAAAAGAAGGAAAAGAAAATAACCTGTTCCGAAAAAGAAGGAAAAGGAAAAAAGAAAAAAAAATATGATAAAAAATTCAAATGAAAAGAAAGGGGGAAAAAAGGAAAAAGAAAAAAGAAAAAGGAAAAACCGGAAAGGAAGAAAAAGGGGGAGCGGCCCCCAATTCGTTTGGAAAATAAGAGAAAGGGAAGAAAAAGGAAAAGAAAAGAAAAAAGAAAAGAAAATAGAATTAAAAAATAAAAGAAAAAAAAAGACGGGGAAAAGAAAAGAAAAGGGGAGCTCCCGCCGCCGTGGCCGTCGCCTGTCACCACCTTCTCCATCACCGCCGCCCCACCACCTCCGTCCGTTCAGATCGATGAAACCGCTGCCTTCGCGAACTCCACCGTCTCCGCCGCCTCCGCCCAGCGTCAGCCGTCGCGAACTCCACCGTCTCCGTCGCCGCCTCCGCCTCAATTTCTTCGGCGCCGCCACTAGCTGAACCATCGTCTGTAGCGAGATAACCGCCTCAGCCATCTCGGTCGACTCTCTAGAGAGAGAGGAGAGATAGAAGAGAGAAATAGAGAGAGAGAAGAGAGAAATAGAGAGAGAGAGAGAGAGAGAGAAGAGAGAGATGAGATAAATAGAGTGGGTCGATTGAGAGAGAGGATAGACAAATAGAGAGAGGGGAAAGAGATTGACAGATAAATAGAGAGAGAATGGGTAAAAAGGTGAATAGTACGAGGGTAGTTTGGGGAGTTAAACTCAAAGTTGTCTACCTTTTGTGTTTTTTTAAAAAAAAAAATTCTATTATTTGGTATACACTAAAGGGTTTGTATAGAATGACATATTTCCTCAAGATATATTCCCATAAAAAGTATGTTACACTTTTCTCCTTCATGATTACAATGATGATGAATTCGATTAATGACCACATCAATATTTTTGATAGTGACAAATGCTTTACCTTCTTTGTCAAAATATATTTTTGATAAAAAAAAAAAAAAAAAAAAAAAAAAAAAAAAAAAAAAAAAAACATGTGGTTCACCCTAACGTGCCATAAAGTAGAAATATTTGAGAATATCCATGCGTAATATCTATTTAAGGTAATGATATTTATTAATTTGATATTTTAATATCTAATAGAAGAAAAAACCGACTCTCTTCAATCATGCTTGCATATTGAACATGTTTTGGTACAATATATATATATATATATATATATATATATATATATATATATATATATATATATATATAATGATAAATTAGAAAATAGAGATCGTATGCACCGCTTCACTTGCCAAAAGAAAAATTGCAAAAAACCCTCACGCCTCCTCTTAAGCGGCGTGGTTGCCTACATGCTATAAATATTTAGTAGATACTACGTGAAGAGACGCTTTTGCCTTCTTCCTAATTATCCACATTACACATCAATTTCGTTCATCTTCAAATTCATCTTCAACATAATTTTCGATTTCGAGTCGCTTTTGAGTATGATTTTAAATGACGACAGTGTATGGACGCATGTGTAGAATGTGGATCTTCCAAATTTGAATCTTCAACTGGATCTTCATAGTTGGCTTTGAAGTTGGAGAATTCCTTTTGGTTTCTCCATATTGGAATTTCCTCCAATCTTTGCTTCAATATTCCAACACTTTGTGATTGATTTTCATTCAGTTATCTTCAATATCCCATAAGTTTTCGAATGTATCCGTTATAGTTATCTTCAGTTAAGTATGACGTCATAGTTTTTTTTAGATATCGAAATTCGTCATTTGTCGATTAATTCTTCTAGTTTTGTTGCTGGAATTGTTATTTCTTTTTCTATGTAAAATTGTAATTCATGCATGGAATATTTGGTAGAATAAAATTATTAGAAATTGGTTTTTTATTTAAAGTGTTTTTTTGAACTCTAATCCTACTTTAAATTGTATCTATGCATATATATGCAGTTAATATGTTTATCCTAATAACACAGTTAATACTTGAATTACAAAAGGATCTATAATTAATAATCATATATAGTTCTTTAATGAGGATATATATGTTTCTAACCATTTTCAAGTTACAAAACCAAATTTAGCTTTGTAAGCTAAAAAACACAAAAAATACTCATTTTTTGCTTTGGTAGACCATAATACCCTTACCGTTGGTCCCGAGAAAGAGTAATTGGTGTATGAGGGGGGGGGGGGGGGGGGGGGGGGAATACACCAATAACCAACCGTTTTTGACTTTTATAAAATCAGGTCGATCTGCAGGTCGATTGTCAAGGTCGACCTTATCAGAGGCAGTTTGATCTATCAAGCTCGTATGGTATCAAGCTTGATTTATCAAACTGTTGTTAATGCGGAAGTTGGTGGAGGTTGATTACTCTTTGAAAAATCTTAAGGCTGGTGAACAGTAGCAGGTTGATGCAGATATGCAGGTTGATGCTTAGTCAGTTTGATAACAAAATATAAGGGCGATAAATAAAGAGAGAGAGAGAAAGAGAGACACCGCGATTTAGCGTGGTTCGGAGACACCCTCCTACGTCCACGTCAGGTCGACTAGACCTGAGAATCCCTTTACCTTTGGATTCAACCTCTCTCTTATTTATACTGACTGAGTATCAGTTCTAGATACAATCTAACCTGAAAATATCTAGACACGAGTTTTGGGTCGTGACCCTTACAACCTTCGTACTGAAACGTACAAACAACCTTACGCTTTTACAGAGCTTGACTAACTCTATAATGGCGAAAATAAAAACAAGCTTTCTAACTTCGAACAAGTCGGAGAAGAAGTTGTTGAACAATCGACAAGAAGCAGTGAACGCTTCGTCGTTGTGGTGTTTATCGGAATTGGAAACCTCTCTTCGTCAAGTGTTTGGGAAACTAATCGGATTTCGAACACTTGAATGGATATGAATTTTGAGAGAGATTTGGGCAGAGATATGGCGTTGATAGCTTGTGTTTCCCGTGCTTGAATCCGATAATGGCTGAAGTATTTATAGGCAGTTTTGAAAAACTAGCCATTGGAGTCAGGCTGACGTGGCACTAGCCGTTGGAAGCTGACTCACTTCTAGCCGTTGGGAAGATTCGTCCTTGCTGGCACTCGACGTGGCAAGGATCAGGTCGTGACGCTCCATGAAGGCGGAGCATCGACCTTGATTGATAATCCAACTCTTGAAATCTTCTAAGTCAAAGCGGGCTGGAAGCTTGATAAGGAAGGTCGATAGACAGGCTGATGATCCAGCTCGATCCAATTGAGGCAGGTCGATACATCGACCTTTCTCTTACAGGGTGGATCGAACTTGATTTTAAACTTTATAGAGCATCGACCTGCACTAACAGGTAGCAGGTCGATCTATCGGCCTTGACCCTAAAACAAGTAAAATATGCCTAAGTGTGGTTTCGATAAACATCATCAAAATCAAACTGCAAGGGGTTCCCAACAATTTCCCCCTTTTTGATGATGTCGAAACCATACACTTTACAAATAATTCCTAAGATAATAAACATTGAAAGATGGTATCAGAGCTTGATAAATTTTAATCATGAAGGATGATAAGGAATTATAAGAAGGCAGATAATAAAACAAAGTAAATAAAGCAGTAAAGGCAGATGCCTGGACAAAGAGATATTGTCGTCAGGTCGAAAGATGATTTTTGCTTCATTAAGCTCGATAGCAAAGTACATAGAGAATTTACAACAGGCTGAGAGCATAAATGAATAACAAAAAAATTACAAAATCATCTAACTACATCTGCTGGATCTTGGCACGGGCTGCTATTCTCTCTTCCTGGACCTGCTCCCTCGACTTCGACTGCATACTTGCGTAAATTCCATCCCTGATTCGAGGGAAGTCGGGATCGGAATTTGAAACATTTACGTTCAGGCCGATGGCAGTCTGTGCGATATATTGGTCGATTCGGGAATAATCCAAGTACCTCGAATCACCAAGAAACAAGGGCGTGAAGAATTGCTTGGCTGGCGCCCTTATCATCACACCGGCCTCTGCAGCTTTCTTCCGAAGCTCACCAATGAAATCTTGGTAAGGGAATTTAAGCATGTAAGCTGCATAGGCTTCATCGGCGTCGGCAGGAAGTGAGGGGTCCTGGATCCAGTAATGAAGCAGGATGAAGCAACTGTTGAGCTCCCGCAGCAGGTTGTTCTGAGATTCGTCGAGCCATTCAACGACCTGCTGCTGGACTCCAGCATTCAAAACGAGGGAGGACTGGCTGATCCAGTCCATCTCCCTCTTCCTCCTTGCTTCATCAGCCCGGCGCTTGGCAATGAAGCGCTTTTGCTCCTCCGGATCAACGGACTGCTCCTGCGTCGCCCCGGCCAGAATCATGGCGGAAATAAGTTCAGAATGCTTGGCCAGACGGGCTTTGGCAGCGGCGGCCTCGGCAGCACCAAGAAGAGAAATTGGATCGGCCTTGGAGGCAACGGCCTTGGAGGAGACGGCCTGGACTGGCTTCTTTTGAGGAGGAGGAGGAGGGGCCACAGAAGTTGAAGTAGATTTGGACTTATGGGTCTTCTTCTTCTTGGTGGCGGCTGCGGCTCTTTCTTCTTCCCCCTTTTCGACATCATTAGAAAGGGCATTGATGAGGGAAAGAAGAGTCGCGTCCTCCTCCTGCAGCTTGGTCACGGCATCCCTCAACTCCTGTTGACCATTGAGAAGGGAGGAGAGAGTGCCGTGAATGGCGTTGATTTGGTCATTGGAGGTCGATGCCGAGTTGGAGACTGAAGAAGTCAGATTGGATACTCGCTCATCGACCTTGGCCAAATCTTCCAACACTTCCCCGATCTGATCGCGGGACGCCATGTTGAGTTCCTCGAGCTGGCCCGGCAGGAGCTTGTCGGTATATTCCTTCAGTAATCTCACGGCAAAGTCCGCGACACGCTCCCTGGCAGCTTCATCGGCCTGGGTCTTGGCATCTTTGACAATATCGACCCGGGCCTCAGCTACGACCTTCTTGATCTGCTCGGGGAGGCTGGTGATGATGGACTCGAGCTTGGCAGAGATTGTATCAAGCACGACCTCCACATCAGCCTTTGAAATTTGGGAAGACGGAGCAGCAGCTTCAAGAAGCTGATCACTACCCTCATTCCTGGATGGCGATTGCTCCGGAGTTTGAATCAACTCAAACTCGTCTCCAGCTTCTGCGGCGGAATTGTAGAGAGCACGAGAGTTGATGTAGAGGGGGCGAAGGTCGATGCCCAGAATTTGGGCCTCGACCTTCATGCGGCGCAGCACAAGAGATCGAAAGTTTGAGGCCGCATCCCCCACATTGAAGAATCCAAACTCCGCTTCCAGCGCCAACTCCTCGACCTTCAGGTCGTCGAGAGTAACGACCTGCAGCAAGGCCTCGAAGACAAAATAATAACTCGACTTACAATCCAGATAGAACTGGAGGCGAGTGGCGAGGTCGAGAGTCTTGGGGAGTTGGGCTATCCCTGGCATCAGGTCGATGACCTTCAGCTTGGCCTCGGCCTTCATGGCGGCGACCTGGGAGTAAGCAGCAGACATCGGCTGCTTAGAAAATGGCTGGATCGGCAGCACGACGTCCTCCTCCACGGGCACGTCCCGAATGGGGGAAGACAGAGAGTCTTCAGCAGTGAGATCCTGGATCTCAACGGATCCAGCTCTTTGGACTGGGGGGGATCTCACTGGAGAGGGAACAACGACCTGCGGAGAGGATGCAAGGCATTGCTTCGAGGCGGACGGCTCGGCGGCGGAACGGACTGGAGATGGAGTCCGTTCGGCAGAATGAGAGGGCAATGAAGAGGGTGATGGCTCCCTGTGAGGAGGTGCAGAAACCTCGAAATCCAGAGGGAGGATCTTGTGAAACGGCCTGGGTGGATCACCGGAGGCCGACTGCGTCCTCCGTGGAGGAGTCTTCACAGGTAGAGCCTTCTTGGCAGGGCGAGAGGGAACCAGGTCGACATCGGCCTTCCTCTTCTTTTGGATGGGTCGATCTGGAATCCTCCAACCAACCTTGGTTTGGCCGGTCTTGACGAGATGCTCCCTGACTGAGTCTGGGGAGTTGAAATAAATCTGCGGCGCCACCCCTATCGCCATCTCCAGTTGGTGGAGATCTTTTGGAATAAACAGAGGGGGGAAGACCGGATCAATGGACCATTTCCTGTTCTTGAAGTAGGAAATGATAATACAGGTGGCCTTCGTCCCAAGGCGCATCGGCCTTTTCTCGTTGTGGAGAGACACTTTCACTACGGCCTCTCCCTCCGTCTCGCAGACGATCTGTCTGGCCTCCTCCCAGAGCAGCGAGACCATCAATTTCCCAACTAATGGGCAGGTCGAGGATTACGGCCGTCAAATTTTGAAATTTGAACGGGGTGACCTGGTCGTAATTCCCGATGTGCCCTAGAAAGCACTTTTGCACGAAGTCCATCAGGAGGCGGTATTTGGGACGCAGCTCATTCCTCTTGAAGGCTACTGGCACGAACTGCCTTTGCTCGATCAGCACTCGATCTGCAACCTGCTGCAGTTGATCTCGAGAAATATCCGAGAGCTGCAATGTCCCTCCTTCACCAATACCGAAGGCAGCCTTCACCGCGTCAAGAATGTTGATGGTGACCATGGCTTTCTGGGTTCCGAGGGAGACTGTGTGGGAAGACACGGACTCGCCCTCGTTCCAGTTGTAGAAGAAGGCACATACGAGCTTGGGTAGACTCTTCGCTGGCCGGTGGGAGATAATCTGATGGAATGGGAAGCACTTCTCCACCAGGGCGAACATGGAGTTTAGATCGCGAAAACCGTAGTTTTCGCGCACCATGTATGGCTCGTAATTGATGCGAGCAGTCAAATAGTCCTCGATTTCCGACCACTGCAATTCCTTTCGGCCGGAGGTTGAATCTTTTTCTGCCATTGTTTTTCCTGCAAGTTTTCGAGAGAGATTAGAAAAATAAGAACAGTGAAGAACTTGACAGAAAATAAAAACATAATCGGTGAAAAGAGTACAAACCACGGAGAGTGATTTGATGCAGATAGTGAGTAAGCAGAAAAGCGAAGAACACGACGGCGGCAGTTTAAATTTTTTCAGAGAATGAAAATTAGGTTTTTCGAAGAAGATGATGAGTGTAAGTAAAGTTTGAGAGAAAACTGCATGCCATATATATAGAGTTTTCGAATGGCTGTGATCGTTCGAATTTGAAAAGGTGAAAATCTCTCTTTAATTTTCATCCACACGATGGGTGCGCGTGAAATGTGAAACGTTACACATTCGCGCGTGAGATATTGAAAACGTGCGATAACTTGCACTTTTGCAGAGAGAAGGCAGGGAATTAAATGCAGCCTCGGTCAATGTGTCAATATTTGACACTTGACTGGATGTTTTACAAAAATGGTAATCATTACTCCCTTTTCCTCATTTTCTGCAAATTATCAGACTCTTAAATAATGAAACACATTGAGAAATAAATAACATTAATAAATGAAGAAATCAATGCGTATTAAAGAAGTTATAAGACAAAAGGGTGATACTGCCCTTTTGATTCTTCCTTCATAAATGCAGTTGCATTCAGGTTGATATCGGCCTGTTTATATTGGCCTTGTGGCATAGAACGGCCTGTCGAAGTTGACGGCCTGGGGAAGACATCGGCCTGGCGAAATAAACGCCCTGGACATGTGATATCGGCCTGGCGGAATAGACGGCCTGGACTTATAATATCGGCCTTTGTTCCCCCTCAAATGATGGATCATTTTGGCCAAGTGTTCCCCCTCAATTGAGGAACACAGGTCGATCTGTTGAATAGCCGGCAGCCTGTTGATGGACACGGCCTGTTGACAGATACGGCCTGTTGACAGACACGGCCTGTTGACAGACACGACCTGTTGACAGACACGGCCTGTCCAAATAGTAACTCCCTGTTCAAATGGTAACGGCCTGTTGAGAGTTGACGGCCAGTTCCCCCTTAATATCTGCCTGTTTGTAAAGAGACGGCCTGCTTGTTGGTCCCGATGGTTGGTCCCACACAAGCTTTTGAAAGATGTGGCAGGCTGATGAGGAGATAACGGCCTGTAGGCTTACGATCGGCCTGATGACTCAACATTTAATAACCCTAGCTTTCCACATAGCATTTTGAATCTTTCTTCAGCTAGAGGTTTGGTTAGAATATCAGCTCGTTGAATGTCAGTGTGTATCTTCTCAATAACCACGTTCTTCTTTTCCACGTGATCACGAATAAAGTGATGTCGAATATCCACGTGCTTGCATCTTGAATGAAGAACTGGATTTTGAGTAATGGCGATGGCACTCGAGCTGTCGCAGAATATAGGAACTTCACTGACTTCAACTTCATAATCCTTAAGTTGTTGTTTGATCCACAAGATTTGTGCACAACAACTTCCTGCGGCCATGTACTCGGCCTCTGTGGTGGAGGTGGCTACTGAAGTTTGCTTCTTTGAAACCCACGAAATCAGCTTGTTTCCGAGAAAATGGCAAGTACCCGAGGTAGATTTTCTATCGAGCTTGCACCCTGCATGATCAGAATCTGAATAACCTGTAAGCTGCAAATTGTCATCACAAGGATACCAAAGACCTAGATTTGTGGTTCCTTTGATGTAACGAAGGATTTTCTTTGCTGCTTCCAAGTGGGATTCCTTCGGATAAGCTTGAAATCGAGCACACACTCCAACTGCAAAAGTGATGTCAGGTCGACTAGCAGTTAGATAAAGCAATGAACCAATTATACCCCTGTACTGTGTTATGTTGGCAGGTTTTCCTTCGGGATCCGGGTTGATCTTCCCACCAGAGAGCATCGGTATTTTGACAGGCTTGCTGTCTTTGACACCAAACTTGTCGACCAGCTCGTGTGCGTATTTTGTTTGGCTAATGAAGATTCCTTCATCGGACTGCTTGACCTGCAACCCTAGAAAGAAATTCATTTCCCCCATCATAGACATTTTATATTTTTCGGTCATGAGGTTACCAAATTTTTCGCACAAAATGGGAGATTTAGATCCAAAAATGATATCATCAACATAAATTTGTACTAAAAGGATATGTTCATTCACTTTGATAGTGAATAGTGTCTTGTCGACTGAACCACGCTTGAATCCTAATTCGATGAGGAAGGATGACAGCATCTCATACCAAGCTCGAGGAGCTTGCTTAAGACCGTAGACGGCCTTGTGCAGTTTGTAGACTTTGCTTGAATCACCCTCCTCGAATCCAGGAGGCTGTTCCACATAGACTTCCTCTTCGAGAACGCCATTGAGGAACGCACTTTTAACATCCATCTGGTAGACTTTGAATCGTTGATGAGCGGCATAAGCTAGAAACAGCCTTATAGCTTCTAATCTTGCAACGGGGGCAAACGTCTCATCATAGTCGATTCCTTCTTGTTGACAGTAACCCTTTGCAACCAATCGGGCTTTATTTCTGACAACTTCTCCAGATTCATCTCTCTTGTTCTTGTAAACCCATTTGACTCCAATGACGCCCTGATGATAAGGACAATCAACTAGAGACCATACTTCATTTCTTTTGAATTCATTGAGTTCTTCTTGCATGGCTTCAATCCAATCAGCATCTTGAAGAGCTTCAATTGCATCTTTGGGTTCTGTGCGAGAGAGATAGCAACTTAATAGCGCACTTTCTCCAATCGTCCTTCTAGTTCGCACTCCTTGGGTTGGGTTCCCAACAATGAGTTCTTTTGGATGAACGTCGATCCAACGTCTGCGTCAAGATCTTTCTTCATTTGAAATGATTGGCTCGGGCTCATTAATGGGTTCGTCAAACTCCGGATGAGTTGAAGGTTGATCAGTGGGCACATGCTATTGCTCGGGCTGTTGATCAGGCTGCTGTTCGGCCTGGATGTTGAGCTGCTCCATTGTGTTATCGAGCTGCTCGATTTGGGATGTAAGGTCGTGAACAGCATCAGTCTTGGGGACTGTGGGAGGGGGATCAGCCTGGTTAAGTCCGGCTGATGTATTACAGCTCGTAGTATCATTTGCATCACTTCCCCTTTGCTGTGTGACCCTAGGATCAGATTGATCCTCTTCCTCCAAATCATTTGGAGTCCATACTAGCAGGTCGTCAATGGGGGAGTTAGACGGCCTGTTAGCAGCGGGCTGTTCTGTTCCTGTACTTGATTCTCTGTACAGACAAGTAGATTCATCAAACACAACATGAGGTGTTACCTCCACAACTAGGGTTTTCTTATTAAAGACTCTATAAGCTTTGCTAACCTCTGAGTATCCTAAAAATACTCCTGGATCGGCCTTGCTATCAAAAGTCTTTAATTGAGATTTCCCATTGTTATGAATGTAACACAAACACCCAAAAGCTCTAAAGTACTTTAACCTGGGGAGCTTGTTGTTCCACAGCTCGTATGGAGTCTTTCCATGTCGGGTCGTGATGATCGACCAGTTTTGGGTGTAGCAGGCTATGTTGACGGCCTCTGCCCAAAACTTCTTTGGAAGATTAGTTTCATCCAACATGGTACGAGCTGCTTCCTTCAGCGATCTGTTACGACGTTCCACCACGCCGTTTTGTTGAGGTGTGCGTGCAGCTGAAGTTTGATGATGAATCCCACTCTTTGTGCAATATTCTTCGATCATCGCATTGATAAATTCGGTGCCTCGATCTGATCGAATGGAGATGATGGATTTCTCCTTTTGATTGCACAGTTTGTTCAGCAACGCAGGTAGCTTCTCCAATGTCTCCTTCTTTTTGTACATGAAAATAACCCACGTAAATCTAGAATAATCATCTATAATAACGAGAGCGTATTTTCTATCGTTTATACTCAAGGGAGTGACTGGACCGAAGAGGTCGAGATGGAGAAGCTCAAGAATTCGATTTGATGTTTGTGCCGTCACGCTTGGAAAGGATGATCTTGTTTGCTTTCCAGCTTGACAGGCTCTGCAGATGTGATCACGATCGAAGACTTGATCTGGCAGGTCGTTCACCAGTTTGTTTCGTGCGAGCTTGTTGATGGCCTTGAAGTTCAAGTGACTCAACCTCTTGTGCCACAGCCAGCTTGTCTCGGAATCAGCCTTTGTGACCAGGCAGGTCTCTATCCAATCTGTCCATTGAACAATATAGAGTCTATCCTGCAAAACTCCGGTAAGAAGTGTTTCTCCTTCCTCATTTTTCATGAGACATTTATTAGCGGTGAATTCTACTCGTTTACCACTCGAGCAGAATTGAGACACAGAGAATAGGTTTTGATTAAGACCTTCAACATAAGAAACGTTAGAAATAGTTGTTTTACCAACTTTTAGATCGCCCTGGCCTCTCGTAAATCCCTTAGAATTTCCTCCAAAAGTTACAAGTGGCCCGTCTCGTTCTTGAAAGTTTGATAGTAGCGTTTTGTCACACGTCATGTGCTTTGAGCATCCACTATCAATGATCCATACAGCTCCACGAGTTGCTTGGCTCCTTCTTTGAGCCTTCCCGACCTGCAATTAGTTAAACTTAGCAACCCATTTGAGATTGGGTGCTACATCGGTTGCGGGAACGGCCTTTGGGACCCAAATTTGTTTTGCTGGTCTGCTTCTATCCGAGGCTGAGGACGAGGCAGTGGCGGTTTTGGGCTTGGGAGCCTTGGATTTCTTTGAGCGAGAACGGCGAGGTTGGTAGAACTGCTCATCATGAAATCCAGATTGATACTGCCAGTCTTGATAATTAGACCGTTGAGGATAATGGCAGTTACAACCTTGATGAGCAGGGTAGAAGAACTGAGGGTGATACGGCCTTTGATAGTACTGGCCTTGGTATCGCCCTTGATGAACAGCCTGACTTTGATGATAGGGGGCAGGTCGACGTTGCTGGACAGGTCGACTCTCTTTCTTTTGAGGAACAGGCTGTTCCTTCTTTTGTTGCTTTATGAGGATGGCCTGGGGCTGTGAACTGGATTCTTCAGCTTGACCATCTTATCAGGGAGAGCTTGATGAGCTTTCCGAACATTCTTCGATTTAGGCTGTGCTTTCACGAACGTGATCTCGCAGTTTTTGTCCTTGCTTTCCTTGGATTTTCCCTTAAATCCAATACCAGAGTGATCGCGCGGATTGCGTTGCATGGATTGGACCTCTTCTAATTTCTTTCCGCTTTTCTTCAACTGACTCAAGGTGAGTTGAAGTTTTTCTTCCTTTTTCACGAGGAGTTCGTGTCGAATTACCAAGTCAGCCAACTTTGATGTAAGGCTGTGTATTTCGGCATCTTTGGTCTTGAGGGACTCGTCCTTCTCGAGCTCCCTTGTATTTTTCATTTTTGTTCATAAGCTCAGCATTATCTTCAACGACCTCTTTAAGTGTATCCACGAGATCGGCATAGTCGTCGAGCTGTTTCTTGATTTCTTCCCAAGACACAGCCTCGGATAGGTCTTCATCACCTTCTTCTGCACAATCATCGTCAGAAAAAGAAAGTGAAATGGGTTGAAGATCTACCTTTGAAGATCCCTCGTTTTGTTGGTGCTCTCCAACGAAACATTCTTTATCATCACTTTCGTCGAAAGCGATGTAACCTTCGTCATCACTTGACGAGCTATCCGAGAGGTGAGCTTCCTTTGTTTCTTCGGCAATCATTGCAGCTCGTTGATCTTTGAGCTTGTTATCGCGCTTTGCACGGAGCTCGTCTCTCTCGGCCTTGGTAAGATCCGGGCAGTCGATCTTGTAGTGACCTGGCCTGCCACAATTGAAACAACCACCCTCGGGTGTGTTAGAAGAATTGAAGGTTGAGGGTTTACCTTCTCCCTTTTTGTCAGGGCGGTCGTGGTTGCGGTTTGAGAAGTTTCGTTTGTTGTCACATTTCTTGTATTTGACAACCTTCCCTAGGAGCTTCTCATTTCTCCTAGCGGCTAGAGCATAGTCGAGAGTCATCTTCTCGAACTTCTTGACGATGGATTCGTCAATCGGACTTGGGGTAGCAGCTGAGGCTGAGTCGGCCTTGAAAGCTACCTCCTTGTTCTTTTCATCAGCTTTCTTGCTGGTGGAAGGCTGGGTTGATCCATGGATGCGGATCATCTCATACTCATTTCCGACAAGAATGTCGAAAAGGTCTTCAGTGGTGAGGGAGTTGAAATCCGATCGGGCTGGATGCATGGCGGCGTATACATGCCAATTTGCAGGAAGGGCACGTATCACTTTGAGATTCTTCTCGCGCTGCGTATATTTGTTGGGGTTGATTGCAGCGACCTCGAGAATAATTTCGGTGAAGCGAATTTTCATTGCTTCTATGGTTTCACCCGAAACCATCTTGAAGTCATCGAACTTGCTGCACACCATAGACAGCTTGTTCTCCTTCATTTCCTCTGAGCCAAGGCTGATGGACCGGAGGGTGTCCCACATTTCTTTGGCCGTTTCAAGATTTCGGATCTTGGCCAGGTAGACGCCCTTCACGGTGCTGGAGATGAGTCCCTTTGCGTAATCATCGAGACCGGCCTCTTTCCTTTCCTCGGTTGAGTAGTCGCTAGGGTTTTTGAGGACTCTCTCGTATGTAGCCTCCCCGGGGGATGTTCCATCCACAATAATCTTCGCTGCATATATGGGGGAGGGGCCATTCTCGATAATATCCCACATGAGGACGCGATGTGCCTTGAGACACATTTTGATTCGAAAACTCCAGTCTTCATAGCCTTGTCTGGAGAAGTCTTCACATACCCTGAGAAGAGAAGCCTCCATAGCAAATAATATGATATGAAATGAATGAAAAGATTTTTCTAAGGATCGGTTCAAAGTGACCAAAAGTTTGATAAAGAACTTTTAGTATGCAAAGCAGCGGTCAAAAGAACCACTGCTCTGATACCACTTGTTGGTCCCGAGAAAGAGTAATTGGTGTATGGGGAGGGGGGGGGGGGGGAATACACCAATAACCAACCGTTTTTGACTTTTATAAAATCAGGTCGATCTGCAGGTCGATTGTCAAGGTCGACCTTATCAGAGGCAGTTGATCTATCAAGCTCGTATGGTATCAAGCTTGATTTATCAAACTGTTGTTAATGCGGAAGTTGGTGGAGGTTGATTACTCTTTGAAAAATCTTAAGGCTGGTGAACAGTAGCAGGTTGATGCAGATATGCAGGTTGATGCTTAGTCAGTTTGATAACAAAATATAAGGGCGATAAATAAAGAGAGAGAGAGAAAGAGAGACCGCGATTAGCGTGGTTCGGAGAAACCCTCCTACGTCCACGTCAGGTCGACTCGACCTGAGAATCCCTTTACCTTTGGATTCAACCTCTCTCTTATTTATACTGACTGAGTATCAGTTCTAGATACAATCTAACCTGAAAATATCTAGACACGAGTTTTGGGTCGTGACCCTTACAACCTTCGTACTGAAACGTACAAACAACCTTACGCTTTTACAGAGCTTGACTAACTCTATAATGGCGAAAATAAAAACAAGCTTTCTAACTTCGAACAAGTCGGAGAAGAAGTTGTTGAACAATCGACAAGCAGCAGTGAACGCTTCGTCGTTGTGGTGTTTATCGGAATTGGAAAACTCTCTTCGTCAAGTGTTTGGGAAACTAATCGGATTTCGAACACTTGAATGGATATGAATTTTGAGAGAGATTTGGGCAGAGATATGGCGTTGATAGCTTGTGTTTCCCGTGCTTGAATCCGATAATGGCTGAAGTATTTATAGGCAGTTTTGAAAAACTAGCCGTTGAGTCAGGCTGACGTGGCACTAGCCGTTGGAAGCTGACTCACTTCTAGCCGTTGGGAAGATTCGTCCTTGCTGGCACTCGACGTGGCAAGGATCAGGTCATGACGCTCCATGAAGGCGGAGCATCGACCTTGATTGATAATCCAGCTCTTGAAATCTTCTAAGTCAAAGCGGGCTGGAAGCTTGATAAGGAAGGTCGATAGACAGGCTGATGATCCAGCTCGATCCAATTGAGGCAGGTCGATACATCGACCTTTCTCTTACAGGGTGGATCGAACTTGATTCTAAACTTATAGAGCATCGACCTGCACTAACAGGTAGCAGGTCGATCTATCGGCCTTGACCCTAAACAAGTAAAATATGCCTAAGTGTGGTTTCGATAAACATCATCAAAATCAAACTGCAAGGGGTTCCCAACAATTACTTTTTAGGTAAGGGATATTTTTTAGGTTTGAGATTTGTCATGTGGTAAATCCTCTCTCCTATTTATCTTTTGAAACATACGCATCTCTCTCTCTCTCTCTTTCTTTCACATTCTCTCTTTCTCTTCTCTCTTTCTCTCTCATTTATTTCTCTCACTACAATTCAAATTCAAGATTTCCAGATTTGACGACAACAAGCTCTCGTCGGAGGAGCACTGTCGAGGAGGTGGAGGGAGGAGCAGGCGGCGAGGCCACGAGGGTCTCCGGGAGAGCTCCGATGAAGTTGTTGCACGAGAGGTCGAGCTCGAGGAGAGTGGGGCAGAGCTCTAGCCGCCGTCGTCGAAGCTACAACCATGGTCGGATTATCTCTTTCTCTCTCAACCTCCATACTCTTCGTTGGAGCTACAACTATGGTTCATATTCCCCTTTTTGTTGCAGGTTCATCGTTTGCGGTGGTGGATCGGAGGTGAGGAGAACCCATACATTTTCACGAGTTCAACGTCCAATTACTCTCTCTCTCTCTCTCTCTCTCTCTCTCTCTCTCTCTCTCTCTCACACACACACACACACACACACACATATGAATTCGGAATATATTATGAAAATCTTATTTGAAAAGTCGGTACAATTTTAATACTTTCGTACTTCTTTGTTTTAGTTCTTTTTTATTTAAAGTTGTTGAATTTTTATTGCTTTCGATCCTTGTACTTAAGTACACAGTACGAAATTTTACAAATCCTACCAGAAAATTTTCGTACTTCTTTATTTTTGGTATTTCTCTATTTTCATCTTTGCATGTGTCTTTTTAGTAAGGAAAACAACAACTTCAAATTTCTCGTTTCGTACCCGCAATTCCTAGTGCGAATTTAACATAAATGTTATTTGAACTTTTTAAATTTTTATTACTTTCGATCCATGTACTTAAGTATAGAATGAAATTTACAAATCGTACTAGTAATATGAAGAATTTTCATTATTTTACTCTATGCACTTAAGAACACAATGCAAAACTTGTAAAATCTTACTAGAAACGTGCAGAATTTTTATTACTTTCGATTAGTGTACTTAAGTACACAGTACAAACTTAAAAAATCTTACTATAAACGTCCAGAGTTTTTATCTATTCATTCGATGCACTTAAACACTTAGTACAAAACTTACAAAATCTTACTAGAATGCATTTAAACACACAGTACGAAACTTATAAAATTTTACTAGAATGCATTTAAACACACAGTACGAAACTTACAAAATTCTACTAGAATCGTGCAGAATTTTATCTATTCACTCTATGTACTTAAGAACACGGGTACGAAAATTACAAAATTGTACTAGAAATGTGCAGAATTTGTCACTCCACTTTATACACTTAAGTGAGAAAAGAGTTAGTGGTGAAGAGAGAGAAATTGTCAGAAAAAGTTAGTAAAATGTGTGAGAAGAGAGAGAAAGTTCATGCAAAAGGAGAAAGAGAGGGAGAAATTGATGGATGTCAGAAAAAGTGGAAAGAAAAGAAAGAGTAAAGTTGGTGGGTGTCATAAAAAGTGGAAGAAAGTAGAGAGAAAAGTTGGTGTGTCAGAAAAAAGAGGGAGGGGGAAAGAGAGAGAGCGCACATGCTCAGGGGCAATCTCGTCCCATTTTCGAAAATATAGGTATATTTTGTGTTTTTAAAGATCCAAACCTAAATTTGGTTTTTTAAGTTGGAAATGGTTATATTATTTTTTGCCTCTTCTTTAATTACGCCTTCTAGGAAGTACATGCATTCTTTTATTGATTCCAAAATGTTATGTTTAAAAACTACGGATTAAACTTGTATTTAGTTCAAGAAAACATGTTATAAATTTGATCTATATATTTCAGCCATTCTAAAAGATACAATAAGATAATATACAAATATTTTGGTGGTAATATCGTATAATAAAGAATTATAATAAATAATTGTAATAAAGAAATATTACGAATAATTCTAATAATATCTTTATTAAATGAGTTTGCCGCACATCGTGCGGGTAACTGATCGCACTATTTTCAACCACACAAAATAGGTATAGTATAAAGAAGTACGAGTATCGTATCCACAGGGATTGACAAGTCGAAAACACACACAATCCCTCTACTATAGAACTAATGTGATGTCTAGGCAATTAAAAGTGTAGAGATTTGTGTTATTTATAAACTAGGCAAATAAATAAAAGAACTCAATTAATCAAATAAGGAAATAAATAAACAAGGCAAATAACTAATTAAATAATGTAACTTAACAAGCAAGCAAATAAACAAATAAGGTAAAAACTCAATTAAGGAAAAGTGTTGATTCTAGGGAAGCCTACCTAATCAAATATATGCAAGCAATTAATGAATACAATTAACCAATTTAATCCAATCTAAATGTGATACACAAAAATAACCCAACACCCCAATTAAGGCAATGCCAGTCGTCACCTAACAAGATCCTAATATCCTCTCGGATTCATAGAAATCAAATCAAGTGCAAAATAGAACGAGTATCAATAATACAATCAACTAGGTTCAATTATAACACCTAAATCGACTATATGCAAATATATGATAATTCAATCTCAACTAAGATAATCAAACTACCATATCATGTATTCATAAGATCTATTATGCAATTATCCTATTAAGGCATAAAAACATAACTATGCATACATAATTAGTGGCCAATTAATCATGCATGAGAATAAGCACCATGAAACATGTACCTAGATTGGAAGGCTAATTGTAAAGAAGAACACTCACATAAATTCAATTAGGCATTCAATCCCTAAAATCAACTAAGGAATTTTGCTAGTCATGATTAAAGCAAGCATAAACACAAAGAATTGGAAGAACATAATTAAAAAGTAGAGTATGAAAAACTTGGAATTGAATCTTGAACACACGAAGAACTTCGAATCTTGATTCTTGAATAAAATTGAATAAAACTCCAATGTTGAACAATTATAAATGTTAGATATTTAAAGAGAATTATGAAAAACTAAAGAGTACTAATGCGAATTGGGGTTCACAATGCTAAACCTAAGGTATTTATAGAGTAGAAATTTACAAGGAAACATAAGTGTAAAAGGAATCAAAATAAGTCGAAAAAGCCCACGAATTAAACACGGCCCATGTCCCGACTCGGATAGTGCACTCGGCCATGCACTCGGACAGTGACTCGGCCGAGTGTGTGAGAGGAAAGCTGGCTCGGCCGAGTGGTTAAAACAGTAGCTTAACTCGGCCACTGACTCGGCCGACTGGTTGGCCGAGTCACCTCCTCGAACTCCTTTCTTCGACTCTTCGATTCTCCGTTTCTTGGCTTTCTTGATCCTCGTTTCAACTTGGGTTATTTTCACACGAAAAGTACCTAAAAACACGACAAAATACCCAAAGCGTAATATAGTTCGAAAGGATATAAAATGATATAAAACACGAACTAAATCACGAAACGAGACCTAAAAACGACTCCTAAACACTTATGAAAACAAGTAAATTTCTAGTCTATCAAAATCCCCCAAACTTAAACATTGTTCGTCCCGAACAATAAAGAAAAATGAAACAAAGCAATCAACATAAGCATTGTGAACTATATAGCCTCATAGTGATAGGGGCTAATATCAGCTATACTCCCTAAATAACCCAAGTGAATGAGGAATACACTTTCCTTAACCTTAGATTACGGTTCTTAAGAAAGTTAGTATGGCAGATGTCAAATAGAGGTGGGAGCCTCACCTCTCTGAAAGGAATAATAAATCCTAGATGGGATTAGCCTCAACAACACCCTTAATGGAGATAAGGGTTACTTTTCTCTAATGATTGATAGGGGCCATTCTATGTAGTAGCACAGTATCAAAGGGATTTTGTGGGCACCAGACGCTCAAGACAATCAAGAATCGTATGCCTTGCAAGAAGCTGTGAGGCTCTAACTCTCTCCATAAGCTGCGCGGGATCTGCGGGAATCTGCAAAGATAGGAGGATCTGACCAGATCCTATGGATGTTTAGTAGAAGCCCGAGGTTCTGCTTAAGATACGGTCCACATGACTCTATGTATTATAGAGTGAGGACCACTACATTCATGACGGAGGACACTTCACCTCCAAGGGAATTCCTTTTCTGTCCCTCCTTCACACGAATGCTCACTCTTCACCCTCAACATACCTATAAATACTAAACGAACTCATCCATCACAGATTCATTCACTCTCTTACGAACAAACACGCTCCTTAGCGTACTGTTCCATTCAATTCCATACTCTCTCTCTCTCTCTCACGAGCTCCTCCGAGCACAGGACAGCCGAGACGGACAAGACCTTCTTCCAGGAAGTCGTAGTCCGCTTTCACATCCACCTGCTCTTCTCAACACCGGGAAGAGTCTCTTTCCTACGTATACTTCCTTGAACTTAAGGTAAAACCCTCATCATTTGAGAAGGAATGAGGTTTGACGGAGTTCCACATTCCTAGCCTCCCTCCCTCCCTTGTCTCTGTCTTGCGTTATCAGTTTGTATGAGTGCAAAACCCCATGAATCTTTCTAGTTCATGGCTAAATACACCTTTTATCCTTTACTTATAGCTCAACTATTATTCGTTGTTGCTGTGCGCCTCTTGCCTTATACAAAATACTCGGCTATGGCTTTTCTATACGAATGAATATCTTTCTCTTCACTGTTTTAACGCTTTACCCATGAATGCTATTTGCAAAACATGATGAATAATCTCTGAAATTGTTGTGGATCTTTGACCCGGATCTATCAACTGGCGCCGTCTGTGGGAATCTTCTGGAGTTAAGATGTTGATTTCCCCTGTTTTTTATGCAAAATTCTAGCTCGCTGTTGTAATGCTGCTTGCGATTTCTCTGTATTACGTCCTTATGTGGAGAATGTGAGGAAATCTGATGTTATATTGATTGGGAATGCCCTGTTAGTGATCTAGCTAGTGGAAACTTAGATGGATATGCTGTTGTTTATCATTTTCTAAGCTCTCCTCGGTTACGAGCTGTTGAGTGTGATATGATCTTAGGATTATGCTCCCTTTGAAACGGAAATTGTGATAAACACCTTGATTGAAAGGGAACTTGTGTTTGAGAGGCTAACCTCCTCTCCTTAAATGTGAATTAAGCATTGATATCTGTAAGTACTGTCAAAACCCGTGGGTTCAAAGGGCCAATCCCCTGTTTATCTTCGAAGTTCTAATTGATTCTGATGATATGCGCATAAACTTGCCTTTTCATTTGCCCTGGCGCGATGATCACTTAGAATGATGGCTATCTAATCAAGGGAATGTGTATTGGATGCGAGATTTATGTTATTCCGAGAAAATTTTAGTATGTATACCATGAACCTGTTTCAGCTATATTGCTTGTAATTCATGAATCCAGCGATTAGAAGCAATCTCAAGGCCTCATCTCTTTCATGACATGAATTGTGATGGCTAATCTGTTGTTGTTTTGTCAAAAACTTAAGGTTGTGAGGGATCCAGAGGATAGACGGGTCACAAACTGCAGCAATCTCAAAATACATTCGCCTCACCTTGTGTACGTGGTGAGCATACAATTTTGTCTGTTATATGCTCAATATGAATTCCATCTATAAGTTGCAAGGGACTGGTGATTACAAAATAAGCACCCCCACTAAAGCTAGTCGAATGCTCCTGAATTGCCATGACCCCAAAACCCATGAAGTAATAAAAACATTAAAGAAAACGGAGAGCCGAAAGATGCTAAGGTTACCCCATTCATGTTGATGAAGGGAGCCCACATCTGGAAGCAGAACCTCCTCTCAGAAGCCCTGTTTAACAGGCAACTCCCTCGTAAGCCCCGAATAACGGGCAGAACCTCCTCTCAGAAGCCCTGTTTAACAGGCAACTCCCTCGTAAGCCCCGAATAACGGGCAGAACCCTCAGAAGCCCTACACAATAGGCAACATCATCGTAAGCCCCATATAATGGGCAGAACCCTTCATAAGCCCTATTTAATAGGCAACCCTCCTCAAAAAGCCCTGTTTAGCAGGCAATATAATCGTAAGCCCCATATAATGGGCAGAACACTTCATAAGCCCTACTTAATAGGCAACCCTTTCATGAAGCCCTATCTAATAGGCACCTCTTTTGTAAGCCCCATTCAATGGGCAGAACCTTCTACAAAGCCCTATCCAATAGGCGACTCCTTTGCAAGCCCCTTGCAATGGGCAGAACTTTTCCCAAGCCTTACTCAGTAGGCAACATCCTCCTAAACTTCATACAATAGACAAAATTCCTTATAAGTCTCATTAAATGGGCAGTGCACCCCTAAGCCTTGCTCTAAAGGCAACATTTTTGTATATCGCTCCTATAAGTTTTACCCATTGCATTCCAGTGGGTAAAATCCCTCCTAATTCCCGCTTTACAAGTGGTATTCTCAAAAAAAAAAAAAAAAAAAAAAAAAAAAAAAAAAAAAAAAAAAAAAAAAAAAAAACTCTATTTGATAAACAATTCCTTTATAAACCTCTAAGGAGGATGTTGCTTTCATAAGCTTAACCTGATAGTCAGCGCTTCTGCAAGCTTTATAATATGGACCAAGTTCTCGTAGGCTCGGTTCGATAAGTAATGTTCTTAGGAATCCTGCATAAGGGACACCATTCTCATAATCCATGGCTAACAGGGAATATCTTAACAAGAAAGTCCTATAAAATAGGTGCTAATGATAAAAAGGGCCTATACGGCCGAGGCATATCATATTAAGCTCAATAAAATAAGATGCCACACAAATTCTTAATAACCTTTTCTTCTGATCAGATCCCTCCCAAAGGCCTCACCAGGAAAGCCTTAGGAAGACAAACAACCTAGCAAAATAGATTTCGTAAAGACAGATGTCGCTGACATCAGCTCCATGAAGGCGAAAGCCATCTTTGAAAAACCTTATACTAAGTAAACCACGCTTGTTAAAGCCGCTTTGAATGGTTAACGATTGCAACAGGATCTGCTAAATCAGCAGTGGGTCGTAACTAAATCTCATATGATCAGATGCCTCATGTCAAAGGGAGGAAACTATGTCAAAGTCCTTTATCATAATTAGACTTCTATCTTTAAGTCGTTACTTACCTTCACCGTACATTGGCAGAAGCCATCCCCCTTAAGAGCCTTATAGCAAATAAGCTATACGCGTTGAAGCCACTATAAATAATGCTCAAATGCAGAAAGCTTGTTAATAGCTAGTTACATATACTTCAAGTCTCTCTCAAAGAGCATCTGGAATTAAATCCTCTACGCATCCATAAATCATTGCAGATTCCTATAAGGATGAATGTTACATCAGATGCCGTTTCCAAGGAAGTCGGTCAAGCCACCGGGAATCCGAAAAATTCTGTGGTGGGACACAAAGGAACGGGCACTATGCTGGCAGAGGCTAGTGTCAACATGGAAGCTCAGTTTTCTCTAGCTATGCTTCAGCAAATGAAAGCTCTTATCGAAGGAGTAGTAGAAGGGGCTGTTGAGAAAAGACTCCATACTCTAGGAGCAAATCCTCAGAACACAGATCCCTTGGGTGAGACCCAGGAAGGGGGAGGAAGTAAGAGCACTCTTGCAATGCATAAGCAGAAGCCTGTACATCAAGGCGTAACCCAAGAGCTAGTCTCAAGGCTGCCTCCGACAGTGGCTGAAGAGGAAGAGGGATTTTCTACTGATTGGGAATCCCCAGATGAGGAAGATCCTGAAGAACTTGAAGGAAATCTCAATGAGAACACTGAAAATGCATGGGCCAAGAAATATGTCCGACAGCAAGAGCAGATGAAGCTCTTAGCAAAAGAAGTCAAAAAGTTGAAAGAACAAAGTCAGGTCGTGGAAAGGGCCTCAAAGGAAGTGGAAACAAGCGAAAAGGAGTTCCGCAATCCGAAAGAAGGAAAGCATCCAAAACTTTCTTCAAACAATAGGAATGGAGGAGACAAATCGGAGCTCTTTCCCTTATATATTGACGAGAACAGCCCATTTTTAGCGGACATCCAAACGGATCCTGTCCCAAGCAGCTTCAAAATAATCTCTTGCGAGTATCAAGGGAAGGGAGACCCTGAAGAGCACTTGATGAAGTTCGAAAGCTTATGTCTCCTTCATCAGTACTCAGAAGGGGTTAAGTGTAGGGTATTCCTTACAACCCTGTCAGGAACTGCTCAACACTGGTTCAAGCAGTTGCCAAAGGCCTCCATACATTCCTTCATGGACCTGAAAGAGGTCTTTCTACAGCAATTCGTCAGTGCTAAAAGGACTACTCGGAACTCCTTGCATCTGACGACCATAAAACAGGGTGCCAACGAAAGTCTGAGAGACTACATGACACGCTTCAACGAAGCCGTCCTGGAAATTCCAGGAGTAGAGCCGAAATTAAAGGTGCATGCCTGTGTAGACGGCCTGAAGCCAGGACAGTTCTTTGCCTCCCTCATAAAAAAAGAGGCTACTTCTTTTGAAGAATTACTGACGAGAGTCCAAAAGTACATCCATATGGAGGAAGCTCTGAGCAACAAGAGGGCTGAGTTGGCCTCTCAAAAAGAAAAGAAGCCGGAAGAAAGAAAAAGACCAGCTCCAGATGCTAAGAAAACTGATAAGAATGAAAGGTTTCTAAGATCTTTCACCCCATTAATCAAGCAACCGGTTGATCAGCTCGAAGTGGTCCTGAGGAAACCTGGGGTTCAGATCCCTGTCGGACATAGGCAGCCACAAAGGAATCCACCTTCTGAAAGATTCTGTAAGTTCCACAATGACTTTGGTCACATGACCAACGATTGTAGGAACATGAGAATTGCCATTGAAAAGTTAATCCAGGAAGGAGAACTCTTGGAATACGTTAAAAGGGAGACAGAGCAAAACAAGAAGCGCAAGGAAGCTCCTGAAAAAGCAACTGATGCTAGCCAAGGGTCAGAACCCAAAGGCGTTATTAAAATGATATATGGAGGACCAACCATGGGAGACTTCAACAGAAGCAGGAAAGCATCTGCCAGGGAATTGCACATGCATGAAAGGCACGGGGTCTGGAAGGTCGAAGCAGGCCTACCTCCACCAGAAATCTCGTTCGGGCCAGAAGATAACCAGAAAGTAATTCATCCGCATGACGATGCATTGGTCATCACAGTGGAAATAGAAAGGTATCAGGTCCAAAGGGTCTTTGTAGACACAGGGGCCGCAGTCAATGTTATATTTGAAAGTTATTTCAACCAAATGAGCCTCCAGAAGCCATTGAATGGGGTAGCTACGGCACTGCACGGTTTCTCAGGAGATCCGGTGATGTCGCTAGGATCAATTGATTTAATGCTCACTCTGGGTGAAAGGCCTACACGAGTGTCAAAGCCAGTCACCTTCTTGGTGGTGCGACAACCATCTTCCTATAACATCATTCTAGGAAGAACTGCATTAAACCCGTTCCAAGCAGTAGTTTCCACTTACTATCTGATGATGAAATTCCCCATGGGAAATCAGGTAGGGCAAATATCGGGAGATCAAGAGGTCTCGCGAAAATGCTATGTCCAATCGGTTCAAGCAGGAGAGGCCAGGAAAAGGCCGATGGCAGAACCCGCCACCGAAGGGGATGAGATGAAACTCGAGGAGAAAAGACTTAAAACCTCAACTCCAGCTGGAGAAGATCAGAACCTTTCCACTTCAATGGAACACTTGCTGATCACTAGCAACAACCCCCCTGAGGAACTGATGATATCCCAGGACCCAGTCAAACAACTGCTTCAACAGATAAACGAAACTAAAGGGCCTGAAGCTGAAGCCACAGGCAGATGCCACGCCCCAATTGTGAAAGGGCAGTGGGAAGCGTTGATAACCCAGGCAAGGGCTAAAGTCAAAAGTGCAAAAGAAGGGCTAGACCAGGAAGATGTCGAGGAGACAACAGGCAAAGGAAAAGTTATCACCCTCGAAATATGCAGGGAAAATTGAGAATTACTCTCAAGAAGAAAGTATGATGGGCTGTCACCCCTTATTCGTTTTGAAAAACTCTTATTCCATGATTAACTGATGTATGAAACATTGGATCATACCTCTTTATCTTTAAAGTAGTCATATTTCGTATGTGTTTAGCCCTCAAATGAGGTGTAATTCCTTCAGTCCCTTACACCTCACTTGGGGGGGGGGGAGTAGGGGATACCCATATACCCGTATCCCATTAGCTTAAAATGCTATCTCAAAATGCTGCCATTATCCCACTATTTTGTACCATCACCCTAAAAATACTGGGAATATCTCTACCTCACCATCTTAGAATACCCAAAAAACGACTCCTAAACACTTATGAAAACAAGTAAATTTCTAGTCTATAAAAATCCCCCAAACTTAAACATTGTTCGTCCCGAACAATAAAGAAAAATGAAACAAAGCAATCAACATAAGCATTGTGAACTATATAGCCTCATAGTGATAGGGGCTAATATCAGCTATTCTCCCTAAATAACCCAAGTGAATGAGGAATACACTTTCCTTAACCTTAGATTACGGTTCTTAAGAAAGTTAGTATGGCAGATGTCACAATAGAGGTGGGAGCCTCACCTCTCTGAAAGGAATAATAAATCCTAGACGGGATTAGCCTCAACAACACCCTTAATGGAGATAAGGGTTACTTTTCTCTAATGATTGATAGGGGCCATTCTATGTAGTAGCACAGTATCAAAGGGATTTTGTGGGCACCAGACGCTCAAGACAATCAAGAATCGTATGCCCTGCAAGAAGCTGTGAGGCTCTAACTCTCTCCATAAGCTGCGCGGGATCTGCGGGCATCTGCAAAGATAGGAGGATCTGACCAGATCCTATGGATGTCTAGTAGAAGCCCGAGGTTCTGCTTAACATACGGTCTGCATGACTCTATGTATTATAGAGTGAGGACCACTACATTCATGACGGAGGACACTTCACCTCCAAGGGAATTCCTTTTCTGTCCCTCCTTCACACGAATGCTCACTCTTCACCCTCAACATACCTATAAATACTAAACGAACTCATCCATCACAGATTCATTCACTCTCTTACGAACAAACACGCTCCTTAGCGTACTGTTCCATTCAATTCCATACTCTCTCTCTCTCTCTCACGAGCTCCTCCGAGCTCAGGGCAGCCGAGACGGACAAGACCTTCTTCCGGGAAGTCGTAGTCCGCTTTCACATCCACCTGCTCTTCTCAACACCGGAAAGAGTCTCTTTCCTACGTATATTTCCTTGATCTTAAGGTAAAACCCTCATCATTTGAGAAGGAATGAGGTTTGATGGAGTTCCACATTCCTAGCCTCCCTCTCTCCCTTGTCTCTGTCTTGCGTTATCAGTTTGTATGAGTGCAAAACCCCATGAATCTTGCTAGTTCATGGCTAAATACGCCTTTTATCCTTTACTTATAGCTCAACTATTATTCGTCGTTGTTGTGCGCCTCTTGCCTTATACAAAATACTCGGCTCTGGCTTTTCTATACGCATGAATCTCTTGCTCTTCACTGTTTTAACGCTTTACCCATGAATGCTATTTGCAAAACATGATGAATAATCTCTTAAATTGCTGTGGATCTTTGACCCGGATCTATCACATAGATTTCCAAAAATGAGTCCTAAGATCAAATTTATGCAAACAACCTCAAAACTCCACAACACAAATCATACAACAAATACTAAGTCATGAATGTCAATTGGGAAATCCTCTCAAACATGTGAAGATATAATATAAGTGATCTCTCAACACTCTCAAAGAACAAGATGTGAAGTATAATGCACATCAAAGGATCACTCAACCATCAATGCAATGCAATGAACTTACCATAGGCTTGCCCCTTATCTCACATCTCCACCTAATGTAATGCATATTCACTAAGATCAATTAGGACTTTATTAATTAAAGCTTGTAATGTAGGGACATTGGTTAAGGTAGGGAAATTATAGGCTAAGTGACTCAAAAATGACTACAAATCATTCACCCCTTTTCAACTCCAACCAAAGTATGAATTTTTCCAATCCATCTTCTACCATACTCAACACCAACTACATAATCAATCAAGATGCCAAATATACACAAACTCAATACACTATCAACTATCCCCTTATGCTTTTATTTTCATTTTTTTTTTTTCATAGAGCTCAACAATTCATAAACTTTTCAATAAACATCAAAAGCTCTAAATTCTTTTATTCAACTCTCTCTCTCTCTCTCTCTCTCTCTCTCTCTCTCTCTCTCTTATTATTATTATTATTATTATTATTATTATTATTATTATTATTATTATTATTATTATTATTATTATTATTATTATTATTATTATTATTTTTTAATTTTCCTAAGCTTATAGGGATAGTTAATAACTTAAGCAAATCATCTAATTTTTTCTTTCTGCTTCATACCACATCAAATATTTCCATTCAAATCCTCCTACATCACCAACCACATCTACAAGGGATACCCTTAACCATCCAAACCTCCTATCATCCAAGTTCAAGAAAGAAAGGCTAATAAAAGGCTCAAAGGGGTAAACAAAAGTTTATGCACAAGGTTAGTGTATAGGAATCATGTGGCTACGAAAGATGGCCTAAAATCCTTTCTAAGATCATATACATACTAAGGTCTCAATGGATAACAAAGGCAAGTTCTAGAAATTCAAAGCATGCATGATCACTCAAATAAATTGACATCAACATGTCCAAAGGCTCAAATCCTCACCAAGGTAACAATATGACTCCCCAATATCCAAACATAAAATAGAATTCATCACATCAATGCGTCGCTTCGCCAAGGTTCCATGCATAAATCCAATCAAACTCTTCATAATCACATCTAATCGTTCATCTCTGAATTGTATCCGATCGAATATTTCGATTGAACCGTCGAATTGATTCGATCTGAAAGTGCCTACACGCCTTTCAGAGAATCCGTTTTCTATTTCGTTCACATCTTCGTTTCTTAATCTCCCCAACACAAAGAGGCCGCTTCGAACTCCCAAGGTTACTCAAGCGAGTCGGGGTCAAAACCCTAGTTGGACCGCTTCAAAAGACTGTAAACCCTACGTCAGTCTCTAAGCCTGTAGCTAATCCGAAGCGAGCCGCTTCAGGATACAAGCAAGCGGGTAAGAGCATAGGTAAGCCTCAAGCGAGCCGCTACCCCTCTTGCACACACTGCTGCACGTGTGAAGCTGCTTTAAGGCAGAAGGCACAGTTTTCAAAGGTCGAGAAATCCAAAACACAAGCTACCTTTCAAAAGAAAGTGAAGCAAGTGTGGGTACCTAAGGGAACTAACCTGCATGGACCCAAACTGATTTGGGTACCAAAATCTGTATAATTGCAGGCGAGCGCCGTGGATCCCATGCCAAGTGAGGGTCATCAAATCTGGTACTTGGACAGTGGATGTTCGAGACATATGACCGGCATGAGAGCTCTACTTCATGACTACATAGAGATGAAGGGTCCACACATTACTTTTGGTGATAACTCTCGAGGAAGCACCAAAGGGTACGGCGCACTGAAAGTTGGAAAGCTCACAATTGAAGAAGTCTCCTACGTGGAAGGACTCAAGCACAACTTGCTATCCATTTCACAATTCTGTGACAAGGGATACAAGGTGGAATTTATTTCCAATAAGTGCATTGTGAAGAACAAACTCACGTCCCAGATTGTGCTCACTGGAGTCAGACAAAGGAATGTCTACATCGCACAATGGGACAGCTGCAAAGAGGATACGTGCTTAATTGCATGAAGTGCTGTAGAAATAGGATGGCTATGGCACCGACGCTTGAACCATCTCAACTTCAAGGCAATCAATCGCTTAGCTCGAAAAGGTTTGGTGCAAGGCATACCAAATGAAGTCTTTATCAAAGACCATCCATGCTCACCATGCCAACGAGGGAAGCAGACGAAGAAGCACTTCGCCAGTCTTGAAGAAGCTTCATCCAAGCGAGTGCTCGAGCTGCTTCATATGGATCTGTTTGGTCCAGTCACTCCAGTTAGTGTGAATGGAAGGAAGTACACTCTAGTTGTAGTCGACGACTTCTCTCGCTACACTTGGGTTGTATTTCTCTTCAACAAAAAGGAGACACTGACCAAGCTACCACAACTGCTCAAGCGATTGGCTGTGGAGAAGAACCAAGCAATTGTCACCATTCGCTCCGACAAAGGCACAGAGTTCCTGAACTCTACCATTGAAGCTTACTGCACAGAGCATGGCATAGCACATCAGACTTCCTCAGCACGCACACCTCAGCAGAATGGAGTTGCTGAAAGAAGAAATCGAATCATCAAAGAAGCCGTTCGAACCATGATTGCAGACTCGAAGCTTCCGATGAAGTATTGGGCGGAAGCTGCCAATACGGCATGCTACATGCAGAATCGAACGCTTCTCTGCAAACGCCACGATAAGACACCATATGAAATATGGACAGGGAGAATTCCTAACATATCTTATTTCCATATTTTTGGTTGTAGGGTCTTCATCCATGACAATGGGAAGTCACAGTTGAAAGCCTTTGAAAGCAAAGTTGATGAAGGAATATTCTTAGGATATTCTACGTCAAGCAAAGCTTACAGGGTGTTCAACTGTAAAACCCTAATCGTGGAGGAATCACCCCATGTCGTATTTGATGAGTCTTCTTTGAGTCTTCCACAGGAACAGGTTCAATCTAAGGAAGGAAAGACAAGCGAGGAACCCATCAATTCATTGACTTGGGACATGCTTGAGGATGATGAAGAAATCAAGGGCTCAAGCGAGCAGAATGTCCAAGGAAAAGATGAAGCTGGCGGATCCAAGCGTGCATGGCTCAAGAATCACTCACCAAGTCAAATCATTGGAAATCCATCCAAGGGTGTAGTGACCAGAAGTCAAGTGTTTGGAGAAAGTGCCATGTTCAGTTGCTTTCTCTCAAACATTGAGCCATCATGCGTAGAAGAAGCCCTAGCTGATTCCAATTGGGTGATCGCCATGCAAGAAGAGCTGAATCAGTTCACCAGAAACAACGTATGGTACCTCGTGGATCGTCCCAAATTCCAGCATGTGATTGGCACCAAGTGGGTGTTCAAGAACAAGACGGATGAGGACCACAACGTTGTGAGGAACAAGGCGCGTCTCGTTGCAAAGGGCTACTGCCAAGAGGAAGGAATTGATTTTGATGAGACCTTCGCTCCAGTGGCACGGCTTGAAGCGATCAGACTATTTCTAGCCTATGCAGTGGCCAAGAAATTCAAGGTATATCAGATGGATGTGAAGAGCGCGTTCCTCAACGGTGAATTGAAGGAAGAGGTGTATGTGGAGCAGCAACCGGGTTTCGAGCAAGGAGATAAGGTGTATCGATTGAAGAAAGCCCAATATGGATTGAAGCAAGCTCCTAGAGCTTGGTATGATACCCTTTCTCAATTTCTAGTGGATAATGGATTCCACAAAGGTAAGATAGATCGAACCCTATTCACCATTAATCATGGAGATGATATGCTATGAGTTCAGATCTACGTGGACGACATCATATTTGGGTCACCAAACCAGTCGCTTAGCGAGAAGTTTGGAGAGCTCATGAAGACCAAATGTGAGATGTCGATGATTGGCTTGATGAGCTGCTTTCTAGGTCTTCAAGTGAAGCAGCAGGATGATGGTATCTTCATCAATCAAGCTGTTGGTCCCGGTTTGCTATAGGAAAAATACGTAGAGGGGGGGGTGAATACGTATTTTGAAGTTTTTCAACTTCAATTCCTTAACTCAGAGTATAAAGTAAAGAGCTCTTTGGAAATACTAAGACCTAGACGAGAGCTAGATCTATAGCAATCACGAATCTCTTGACCTAAGCTTAGAGCTTGATCAAGAGTGAGACTTTACTCTTTGTGCGGAATTTGGTGAGCTAAAGTCTTTCCTAAGTAATTGAAAATCCAAGTTAAGTTTGTTTATATGCACGTGCAATGGATAATCGAATACTGTAAAGAGATTAAGGTAAGAGAGATACGACACAGAGATTTATAGTGGTTCGGAGATAATGCTCCTACGTCCACTTTGTTGCACGACGGCAACTGTTCTTTTCACTCAAGAACTTGAAGGTTACGGGTCCTTCAAAAACCTGGTCGGGATCGGGCTTCACTTGCCTAGATCAAACGACAGACGTAGTGATTTCGGGTTCACTACACAAACCTAACAAAGACTGGAAGCTTCACTTGCTTCAGTCAGACAGACAGGGAGATTACGGGCTCTCCTTACAGCCTAGCTTCGATCGAGCTTTACACAAACGATGTAAGTGTAAGCTTGGATCTCAACTCTACGATCGAGGCTTCTTCAATCGATGAAAGAAGGGCCTTAGATCTGAACAACCTAACGACGACTCAAAAACCTAACAGACAACAGTTTAGGGTTTTTGGTTGACGAACACACTAATGAAGAACTCTTTACAGTAGATGCAAAGATGGGTAGAGTTCTTCTTCTAAGCTTGGATATTTGAAGTGGGCTTAGAATCTAAGTGTGAAGGTTGTGAAGACGAGTTCCGATGGACTGGAAACTCGGAGAACACTTGAAACAAAGACTCGAAGATTTCTAGAAAGCTGGGGAGTGTTTGTTTGCTGTATGCGCTCGAATGCTCAAGTAGTGTTCTACATCTTCACGTCTTCATCCTTCACTATTTATAGGCGGAGGGTTGGCTAGATCCGTTGCTTGGTTGGTGGCCTTGTCCCTCCTCCTTTCGACAGTACTTGCGCAGGCAGTAGCTTTTGCAGACGCGCAGTTTTGGCATTTTGCCAAACTTGGCTAACTTCCAAGTTTAACAGTAACTGGAGCGACCCAGTACTGTAGCGGCGTCTTTGTCGGCCTGGCAGTCAACTCCTCTGCTCCTCTCCTCGTTCGACACGTGGAGATCTTGCAATTAATGCAAAGATCTCTAGTTGACTGAAATTCAAATTTGGAGCGGGAATTTGTGCTGTCGCTTTCTGGTAGGTAGTGGCTCGCTTCGCTTTGAAGTTGTAGCGGCCGCTCCGAAGTGAGTCGCTTTAGGATCATATTATAGCGGGTCGCTTTGCTTCGCTTTGCAGCGTTTGCTTCGTTTTGCTTTAGCGCTTGCTTCGCTTCGCTTTACAGCATTCGCTTCGCTTTGCTTCGCTTCGCTTCGGTAGACTCGCTTCGCTTGTTTTGAACTGTAGCGCTCGCTTCGCTTCACTTTGGCAGACTCACTTAGAATCTACTGTAGCGATCGCTTCGCTTCGCTATTCTTCGGCACGCTTCACTTCAACTTGCTTGACTTGCTTCGCTTTGGAAAACACACTGAAGCGAGTGGCCTTCACTTGAACTTTTGAAGCCTAATCTAAGCAAAATAAAAGAGCCATCCTAACAGTGTAGGCCTAGAAAAATTCTAACCTATTAACTACATCAAAATGGGTCCCTTGGGAAAAGGACGCTTGGGGTTTTGGGATCTAATCAAAACAAATGACTTCATTTATCAAATGTCCCATGAAGTTCCCCCTTAACAATTTAGTCCTTAACAATTCCCAACAATTTCCCCCTTTTTGATGATGCCAAAACCCAAAAGACTTAGATAAGAATAATAAACCTAGTCTATTTAACCGTGAAGGGAACTCCAAGCGACTGCTTCCTTTGCAGTTTCGTTTGTAATTTTCTTTTAAGTTCCTTTTCCCCTTTTTTTTATTCGGTTAAATTAATGAGTTTGTAGCAGAAATATAAAGTCATTCACAAAGCGAGTAAATGACACAAGAAGAGACAGAAATTTAAAAATAGGATATATGAACAAGATGTTCACACAAAATGAAGCATGTAATTTCAATGGTTTCCTGCCGCTTCAACCTACTCCTCTTTCTCCTCCTCCTTCTTCTCCTCTTCTACATCTGTAGCATCAATACTATAGGCTGATAAGACTTTTGTTTCCATAGTGCCTACCGTGTGGATGCTTGGTCTTCTCCATGCACTCTCCAGCCTGAACGCTTCATCTACTTCAGCATCAGTGACTCCCCTGTTAGGAACATCCGTGCCTGGATGATAAGGCATGGGGAAGTCCTTTATTTCTGGCACCTTGACGATAATTGGTTTCGGTTGAGCTTGTTCAGCCATCATAAAAATCTTTCGGCGCAGTTTGTCGTCGTAGGTAGCAAGAAAATTGCTGAGAGCACTGATTCGAGAACATTCATTCTGCAGTGGCACTACCTCCCAGTAATAGTACGCTTTGATGAACAAGTCCTTGTAGTATAGCCACTGCTCGAGCAGATCCCTCGGAATGAAGTCCTCGATCTCTCTTGCGTCAAGATGCTCGTTCCTCCTCTTGGCTAATTCCTCCTCTGTTCTTCTTGACAGCTTAGTCATTATATCAGTGAATCTCTTCCCTGATTCGCCACTCCACAGAGGACGCCTTTCGTTGAGTCGCTTCCTAATATAGTTTTGCTCTTCCTTTTTAGGGTAGCGACCCGACTCTATCATTTCCTTCGTAGTCACGTCGCATGCATCTTTTATGGCTTGGGCTTCACATGCTTCGGACTCATCAGGCATGAGGGGAACGAACGCACTGCGAATCAAAGAGGACTGAATAAGCAGTACTTCGCTGAACTGCTCCTCGATTCGTGCGTCAATCACTTGAAGACGCCTGGCATTCACTGTCTTCGATCTCTCCGCTTCGCTCCTTCCTCCTTCTCTCTCCTTTCTCCTCTTTTCTTCCTTTTCAGTTCTTGAAGCGACTGCATGTTTAGACTTTTGGCGCTTAGCCGTCGAGTCATCGACTTTAGATTCTGGTGCAGCTCGCTTCAAGGGCAGCTTCGGTGGTGGGGGAGGTGGCATATCCTTCTTGGCAGCACTTGGAGGGACGACTGCGGACGAAGTGAGTGCAGCAGTGGTCGTAGTGAGTGCGGCTGTCGAAGTTGGCGCGGCGTCTGAAGTGGGCACTTTGGGAGTAGCGGCCACTTGGGAGCTAGATGAAGCACCTGCAGCAATAGAATTTTTTGTTAGGTTAAACACTTGCTCCAACTCCCACGCCATGGCAGCATCCTGCTCCACCTGCCTCAGCTTCTCCTCCTTCGATATCACGGTCACTGGAGGATGCCGTGCAATGGAAGCGCTTAGCACTTTATCCTGAAGCGGCCTGCTAGGCTCTTCGAGCTCTTTCAACAACTCCTCCTCCGTGAGTTTTGTTTTGCCCTTTACTTCGCCCAGAGCCCACGCTTCATCCTCCTTTTCACCGGCACCACTACCTCCTTCCAACATCCTCTCAACTCCAATTATTCTTTCCCCTGAACCTCCTTCTCCTCCTAGCTCCATCTGTCCTTCCCCCTTTTTGGCATCATCACTGCCAGGGGTTAGGATTACTGATTTCCCGGAGAGGGATTGATGTAGAGAGTTGACCTTGTTGAAGATGGCCTGAAGCATCTTCTCAGTTTTTCCTATGGAGGGCGCCACCAAGTCAGCTGTTTTGATGGAAATTTCTTCGAGCAGATATTTACATTGTTTCTCTCTCTCCACAACTGATGCCATCATCCTCTCCAATGGCTCTACTTCCCTGAAGCGAGCCTCCAGCTCCGCTTCAATCTCCCTCCTTATATCTGCCTTCTCCTCCTGCAAATTGAAGTACCAGAATTCCTGAGCCGCTAGGAGTTCAGCTTGCATCGTCTCAAGGCTCCTCTCTCTCTGGCTTAGAGAGAGATGGAATTCGGCACTTGCAGCCATCTTTTCCGTGTACGCTTCACCCAGTTCCTTGACCTTTTGCAGTAATATGGAAAGATCTGCTCGCTTCAAGTCAAGGTCATGGGCATCTTTCCTCCGGCTCTCCAGTTCTTTCTTATCTAACTCACTTTCTTCCTTCAGCAGCTTCATTTCAGTTTGAAGTGAGTCGAGAGACTTTTTCGTGCTTATTAGTTCACTCCCCTTCCTGATCAGCTCCTCATCCTTCTTTTCTACTACCTCCTTCAGCTTTTTCACCTCCTTCTCCAATACCTTCTTCTCTTTCTCAACGGCGATCAATTTGACATTAACCTCCCTCAAGCGACTCCGTTCTGCATCAAGCGAGTCCTTGAGTTTGGTGATAGATGTTGTTTGATCTTCCACTAACTTCGCCTGCGCCTCCAGCGCCTTCTCCTTCTCTTCCAACAGTCTATCCTTCTTCTCCACCGTTCCCTCCAACTCCTTCCTCCTCTTGTTGAAGTCTTCTCGAAGACTGACAATCTCTCCAGCCTTCTTTTCCATCTCTTCACTCTTCTTGGTGATTTCACTGTGAAGGCTAGCAATTTCAGCCTCCTTCATTTCCACCTCCTCCTTATGTTCCCTGATGAGCTTCCTTTCTTGAGCAGTGGGCACTCGCTTTGGTACAACGGCGAGTGGATATGCCTCCTTTACTTTGGCATCCAGCTTCTCCCAAAAGCTGGTCCCGTCAAGGAATTCATGGAAGCCGTTTGCGCCAATGAAGTCCAGCAACTTGGCCTCCAGATCGATCAGTTCTTCCTTCTTGAAGGCTTTGAGGAGTCTGAAGATTTTGTAGTACTCCGTTCCTCGGTACGTGATGTACGTCAGAAAGTCGACTACATTCGTGTAGAACACGTCGCTCCATTCAACGCTCGCGGAGCTGAGATTGTAGCGAAGGTTGATTGTCTCCGCGGCTTGCTCTCTGTCTCGAACATAGCGATCGATAGCTTGTTTATGTTCGGAGAGGGCAGGTGGTATGAATTCTGGAATGATAGAAACTTCACCGATAGTTTGGGCGGTATCGGCTGTAGCTGCCGATGTAGAGGGGGACTGAGAGGGTGATGAGGTTTCTTGTGTTTCGGATATTTGTAGGGGTTCAGTGGGTGGTGGTTGGGTTTGAAGGGATTGGAGTGGTTTGAAGGTTGTGTAGGCTTCAATGGGGTCGACATGGAGTAGAGGAATTTTGGGTATGTGAAGAGAGGATGCAGATTCCTCTTCCTGGGGAGAGAGGGGAGTTGATTGAATGGGTGGTTGTTGAGTTGATGAATGTTGGGGTTCTGGTATCTGGGTTGTTTGGGCTTGGATTTGAAGTGGGGTTTGGGTAGCTTCGGTTTGGGGTTGAGTTACTTCAGTGTCCTCAAGCGGCTTCTCCAACGCCTCGCTTTCTTGGACAAGTGAAGCGACTCGCTTCAACTTCTTGCCTCGCTTTGGCGCGGCTTGCTTCCCGGGTGAAGCGACCTGCCTTGCTTGGCTCACTTCGGCTTGCCTTTCGGCAACCGGTCTCGCTACGGGTACTGCTACCTCAAGTAGTCCCAGATCCATCAATCTTTTCGTCTTTCTCCACTTGTCGTAGAAGATGGACTGTTTGTTGTAGGCAATGACGTCGGATTCCGGCCAGACTTTGCCGGGATATTTCATCTCCAGGGCAACGGATAGCCTTGAGAAGAATTTCAGTTTCCCCTTGCGGAGAATCTGATCGGTGCTTCCCTTCACAAACGCAAAGTCACCGGCAGCTTCATGGATCTGCTTGAGAAACCAGCCATGCCAGTTGAAGCTGGTTCCGGTGAGGCTGTCAACAATAATTGCAGTAGCGATCAGTTTGGTCGCGGAGAGGGTCTCCAGGTTTCCGACGTAGCATGCGATACTCTTCGTAAAAAGCTCGCAAATAAGGTTGAAAGGAGCCTTCAAACTTGTGCGTATACTGGCCTTCTTGAAGTTTGGCTCGGCCCCGTCGACGGCGAATCGGCCATATTGCACTCCAGCCGAATAGCCTAAATCTAGCAGTGAATCTCCACCATCCTTTGGCAAATCGAACTCGTCGATTAGATCACTCAGATCCACTTCCACCGGCTCTCCATTCTGTGGATCGGAGAAGGATGACGTATTCTGCCCTTTCCTTAGATTCAACAGAAGCTCTCCGACTGGTTTGGCCAGAATTTTCGTCGGCATAAATGTTACAAATTTCCATAGGCCGGCCGTGGTCACGGCCCTACGGAGAAAACCTTCTCTTTCGATGATTGTTGGGTCGAGATGAGGCTCGACATTGATGAATTTGTCTACTTCCTCGAGAAACTCCTCCATCGTCTCGGTGTTCTTCTTCTTTCCCATGTTGGATTTTGAAAGAACTTTGAAGAAAGATTTTAACAATGAAATAGAAGGGGTTGAGACTCGTGAGTTGCAGAGTAATTGCAGATCTAAGCACGAGAATGGCAAATTTAGAAGGCTGTGAAAGGTTTGCAGTTCTGCCTCGTCCCATATATATAGAAATAGGTTATGGCTGACGTGGTAGGGGTAGAATGGTAATAACGCCGAAAATCCTGTAGGTAGGCGGCGGACGTGCGGTGATGGATTCTGACGTGTCCGGCGTCATCACAGTAAAAGTGAACCGCCACTTGCTCGGCGTCGCCACGTGGCCTTCTATGGTTGGCTTGTTGTATACGGCGTTGATCGAACGGTTCCAGATTGGGGCCTGTTGAGATTCGACGGCTGGATCTTCTCCGCCTATTCCCGCTTCAAATTCAAGCGTGTGAACACGCGCCCGTTATTTCCGTCGTTCCTGCACCTGCATTAAATGCACAGCAGAAAGTAAAATTGCACTCGAGTGCAGACAGCTCATACTCGCTTCATGCCCGCTCGCTTCGAGTTGGGCCGCTACGCCTTGACTCGCTTGAGAGGCATTCGCTTGAGTGACTGTTCTGCACTCGCTTGCGATGGCTAGCTTTGAGTGACGAAGCACTCGCTTGGCCATCTGAAGCGACTGGAATAAGAAATTGAATTTCTTTGCTTAATTTAAGATGTTTCTGACTTACATACTTCGAGGACAAACAAGAGTGTTTTCCTCTTTGTATTTGTGTCAGATTCATTTCATATTTTCCACGTAGTGAGTGAAGGTTTCTAGCACGCTTCGGCTCACTTAGTGTACTTAAAATTGAAACACTTACCAGTCAATCTCACTTCGTAGGAGATTGATACCACTAATTGAAGACTTCATTTGAATTAGATACCACATGTTGAATGCTACACGTTGAGTTAGATCTTCATGGCATTCATCTTCATGGCATTCATCTTTCTCTACGAATTAGAGAGTCCTCCATCGAAGTGAATGGGGGAGAAAATGAATAAAGTACACAAGCTTACTACAACCCGAAGGGAGCATCACGTAAGTGTACTTATTCACGACGAATGGGGGATGAGTACAAGTCCTTATCTCAGAGCAGAAATGGACAGGATGACAATGAGAATGCTCTGTCAAGACAATCTCGTATTTTACGCAGAAGCATGTCACCAGCCCTGCAACCTTTTGTATAAAAAGGTAAACCTTCAAGCTTTCCTACATTCTAAAGAATGAATCTGCAGTCGGCTCGCTTTGACCCAAGCTAGGGCAAATTGAAGCGATGCAGAATTCAAGATTGCTGCAATCTTGCTTGCTTTGGAAGTAGCTTGCTCCGAGAGAAGCATTAGTTCCCCCTTAACCATATACTTAACAATTCCAATAAGTTGGTAGGGAACTTCTTCCAATACTCCACCTTTCTCCACCTAACTTCAGTTTCTTCAAGCGAGTGAGATTTGAAGTGGCTCGCTTGAGTTGGTGAAGATCCGAAGCGAGTGACGCTCAAGAGAAAAAGCGAACACTCCTTCGTGCATCCTGGAACTAGCATTCTTCACCAGGGTCTAATAACCCTAATTCCATGCATAGCTGGTTGAATCGAGACTCAGCTAGTGGCTTGGTGAGAATATCTGCTCGCTGGAGATCGGTATGAATTTTCTCGAGCTTGATATCCTTCTTCTCGACATGATCACGAATGAAATGATGTCGAATTTCCACATGCTTGCACCTGGTGTGAAGCACTGGATTCTGCGAGATACGTATGGCACTGTTGTTGTCGCAGAAAATCGGAATTTCATTCGCTTCAACTTTGTAGTCCTTCAACTGTTGACGAAGCCATAGGATTTGAGAACAGCAGCTTCCTGCGGCCATATATTCAGCTTCCGTTGTTGAAGTGGCTACACTTGTTTGCTTCTTTGAGAACCACGAGATTAGCTTGCTTCCCAAGAACTGACATGTGCCCGACGTTGATTTCCTATCAACTCGGCAACCTCCATAGTCAGCATCGGAATATCCAGTGAGCTCCAAATTATCCTCCGCTGGATACCACAGCCCCATGTTGACAGTGCCCTTCAAATATCGAAGAATCCTTTTGGCAGCTTCAAGATGGCTGTGTTTGGGATTGCTTTGGAAGCGAGCGCAGACACCGACTGCAAAAGCAATATCTGGCCTGCTTGCAGTGAGATAGAGAAGTGACCCAATTAGGGCACGATAATCTGTAGGATCTACAGATTTTCCTCCTTCGTCTGGCTCCATCTTCCAGTTGGTATTCATAGGAATCTTCACAGCTTTAGCATGTTGAACACCAAACTTCGCAAGCATATCTCGAGTGTACTTGGCCTGGTTGATGAAAATTCCATTATCCTGCTGCTTTACTTGGAGACCTAGAAAGCAGCTCATCAAACCAATCATCGACATCTCATACTTGGTCTTCATTAGCTCTCCAAACTTCTCGCTAAGCGACTGATTTGGTGATCCAAATATGATGTCGTCCACGTAGATCTGGACCCATAGCATATCTTCTCCATGATTGATGGTGAAGAGAGTCCGATCTATCTTTCCCTTTTGGAATCCATTTTCCACTAGGAATTGAGATAATGTATCATACCAAGCTCTGGGAGCTTGCTTCAACCCATACAGGGCTTTCTTCAAGCGATACACTTTATCTCCCTGCTCGAAACCTGGTGGCTGCTCCACATACACTTCTTCCTTGAGCTCACCGTTGAGGAATGCGCTCTTCACATCCATTTGGTACACTTTGAATTTCTTGGCCGCTGCATAGGCTAGAAATAAACGGATCGCTTCAAGACGTGCCACTGGAGCGAAGGTCTCGTCAAAGTCGATTCCTTCCTCTTGGCAGTAGCCTTTGGCAACTAGTCGCGCCTTGTTCCTCACTACGTTGTGGTCCTCGTCCGTCTTGTTTTTGAACACCCACTTGGTGCCAATAACATGCTGAAACTTAGGACGATCCACGAGGTACCATACGTCGTTCCTGGTGAACTGATTCAGCTCTTCTTGCATGGCGATCACCCAGTTAGAATCGGCTAGAGCTTCCTCCACGCTTGATGGCTCAATGTTTGAGAGAAAGCAACTGAACATGGCACTTTCTTCAAACACTTGACTTCTGGTCACTACACCCTTGGATGGATCTCCAATGATTTGGCTAGGTGAGTGATCCTTGAGCCACGCTCGCTTTGATCCGCCAGCTTCATCTTCATCCGCTTCCTTGTCGCTCGCTTCACCGTCCGAAGCGACAGGATTGGGTGCTTGGCCAGCACTAGCTTCAGGAATCTTGGGGGCAGCTTCGACTTCTCCTTTGGGATCCTGCTCGCTTGAGTCCTTGATCTCATCATCTTCATCAAGCACGTCCCAAGTGAGTTGATTTGAGGGTTCCTTGCTTTGATTCTTTTCATTCGCTTGGGCCTGTTCCTGTGGAAGACTTAAAGAAGATTCATCAAATACGACATGGGGTGATTCTTCCACAATTAGGGTTTTACAGTTGAATACTCTGTAGGCTTTGCTAGATGTAGAGTATCCTAAGAATACTCCTTCATCTGCTTTGCTTTCAAAGGCTTTCAACTGTGACTTCCCATTGTTGTGAATGAAGACCCTACAACCAAAAATATGGAAATAAGAAATGTTAGGGATTCTCCCTGTCCATATTTCATATGGTGTTTTGTCGTGCCGTTTGTTGAGAAGCGTCCGATTCTGTGTGTAGCATGCCGTGTTGGCAGCTTCAGCCCAATACTTCATCGGAAGCTTCGAGTCAGCAATCATGGTGTGAACGGCTTCTTTGATGATTCGATTCCTTCTTTCAGCAACTCCATTCTGCTGAGGAGTGCGTGCTGAAGAGGTTTGATGTGCTATGCCATGCTCCGTGCAGTATGCTTCAATTGTAGAGTTCAGGAACTCTGTGCCTTTGTCGGAGCGAATGGTCACGATAGCTTGATTCTTTTCCACCGCCAATCGCTTGAGTAGTTGTGGCAGTTTGGTCAGTGTTTCCTTCTTGCTGAATAGAAATACAACCCAAGTGTAGCGAGAGAAATCGTCGACTACAACTAGAGTGTACTTTCTTCCATTTACACTAACTGGAGTAACTGGACCAAACAGATCCATGTGAAGCAGTTCGAGCACTCGCTTTGATGAGGCTTCTTCGAGACTGGCGAAGTGCTTCTTCGTCTGCTTCCCCCGTTGGAATGGTGAGCATGGATGGTCTTTGATGAAGACTTCATTCGGTATGCCTTGCACCAAACCTTTTCGAGCTAAGCGATTGATAGCTTTGAAATTGAGGTGGTTCAAGCGTCTGTGCCATAGCCATCCAATTTCTGTAGCACTTCTTGCAACTAGACAAGTTTCCTCCTTGCAGCTGTCCCATTGTGCTACGTAGACATTTCTTTGTCTAACTCCAGTGAGCACAATCTGGGATGTGAGTTTGCTCTTCACAATGCACTTGTTGGAGATGAACTCCACCCTGTACCCTTTATCACAAAACTGTGAAATAGATAACAGGTTGTGCTTGAGTCCTTCCACGTAGGAAACTTCTTCAATTTTGAGCTTTCCAACTTTCAGTGCGCCGTATCCCCTGGTGCTTCCTCGTGAGTTGTCACCAAAGGTTACGTGTGGACCCTTCTTCTCTATGTAGTTGTGAAGTAGAGCTTTCATGCCGATCATGTGTCTTGAACATCCACTGTCCAAGTACCAAACTGGTTGACCCTCACTTGGCATGGGATCCACGGCGCTCACCTGCAATTAGACAGATTTTGGTACCCAAATCAGTTTGGGTCCTTGCAGGTTAGTTCCCTTAGGTACCCACACTTGCTTCACTCTCTTTTGAGATGAAGCTTGTGTCTTGGGCTTCTCGACCTTCGAAAACTTGGTGTACTGCCTTGAAGCAGCTTCACACGTGCAACAGTGTGTGCAAGAGGGGTAGCGGCTCGCTTCAGACCTACCTACGCTCTTCCCATTTTGTTTATATCCTGAAGCGACTCGCTTCGGATTAGCTTTGGGTTTAGAGACTGACTTAGGGTTTCTAGTCTGTTGAAGCGGCTCGCTTGGTTTCCTCGAAGCGGTCCAACTAGGGTTTTGACCCCGACTCGCTTGAGTAACCTTGGAAGTTTGAAGCGGCCTCTTGGTTGCTTCAAGTTTTTCCCCTTCAACGTTAGTCCGGTTGGACCATCTCCAGTCCGGATAACGTGACACATAGACATTACTCCTCTTTTTAGGAGGTAGATCCTTTGTCTCTCGTGTCTTGGCTTGAGACTTAGAAGCTTCAACAGTTCTTCCTTTACCCTTGGATTGGTAAGACTTAGCAGGTTGAGTGCTAGGGACTGTTGAACTTTGCTTGCCCTTAGGGTCTGCCCTTAAAGATATAGACATCTTCATAGGCTTCTTCTTAGGGTTCTCAGCCATTTTGCCTTTGTCCTTGTTGGTGGTCGCTTTGGATGCAGTGGGCAATTCCAAAGTGACTGATGGTAAAGTGTGTGATGCACCAACAAAGACAGTCGGCTTGGGAGGTCCACCCTCATATCCAAGTCCTCCCTTTCTACCAAAAGGTAGAAGAGAACTCTCTAGTGCCTGTCTAGCGTATGATGCTTTATTTAAGTTGGCAACTAGAGTGGATTGGGTTTCATACCTTCCCTCCAAGCTTTGATGTCTAGCGAAGAGATCCTCGAACTTACTAGTCATAGCCCTTAGATTAAGTTTGACTTGGTCAAGCTCAGTGGCTAGCTTTCGGTTCTCCTTCTCGCTTCGAGACAGAGCTTGTTTTACCACTTCGTGGTCGCTTGACAATTTCTGGTGTTTGTCAAACAACTCACTCCATGTAGAGGATTGTTCTTCCTCATTGACAGTGTGTGCTAGTGTAATTGAAGTGATTGAAGGATAGAAGAATACCTCCCCAGTTTCTTCATCGGTGAGCGCCATGAGTCCCAGATCCTCTCCCTCGCTTGAGTTGGGATCTGTGAATGCATCTGAGTCGCTTGAGAGATCTTCAGTTGAAGCGATCGGCATTTCACTCGCTACGAGCGCTCGCCTTGGGGCATCCCTCTTGGCCTTCAATTCTTCGCGCTCTTTGGCACTTAGCTTTGGGCAATCGGATTTGTAGTGGCCCATCTTGTGGCAGTGGTAACACTCCACTTCCATCATGTCGCGCGGGATCGGCTTGGTAGTCTCTTCTCTCTTTCCTTTTCCTTCTCGAGCATCAGTGCTCCTCCCTTTGTACTGTTTGTAGAATCTTTTATACTTGCCCACTCGAGAGTTCATCTTGTTGAAGTTCTTTGATAAGAACGCAATGTGTTCTTCCAACTCTTCCCTTGTCATTTTGGCAAGCGACTGCTCGCTTGGCCCTTCGGCAGCTTTGAATGCTACTCCTTTTGACGTAGTGGGCGCTTCATCCTCGTCGTCGAGGCTCATTCGATTCAGATCAAACTCGTGAGCTTTGAGCTCAGAGAACAGTACTTCTGGCGTAAGCTTCGTTAGATCCTTGGTAGCTAGATATAGCTCCTTCATAGTCTGCCACTTCCTTGTGAGAGCACGGACTATTTTCAGATTTACTTCCTTGTCTGTGAGTTCCTTCCCAAGCGAGTTGAGAGTTGCAGTGATGTTGGTAACTCTCAGCTCGAAGGCGTCGATGGACTCTCCAGACTTCATCACCAAATTCTCAAACTCCCGCATCTGAACGGCGAGCTTGTTTTCCTTGATTTTGTCTGTACCTTGAGAAATGAGGGCTAGAGTTTCCCACATTTCCTTTGCTGTTGCGCACTTCCTAATCCTTGGAAGGTATGCGTCTGACACGGTGCTCTGCATCGTGTGGCGTGCAATCTTGTCGAGGTTGGCAACTTTGAAGTCATTTGGAGTATACTCATCCTTGTCCTTCTCCACGTACTGTTGTCGAACGTGGGCTGGACGACCTTCAGCGGCTGGAACCTCCACAGATATTGCTTTCTTGATTTCGATTGGTCCGTCCTCAATGACTTCCCACATCCGGTCGTGGATTGAGCATAGGAAGCTCTCGACTCGGAAACTCCATATCTCGTATCCTTCGATCGAGAACTGTGGAAGATTTGATGCACTGTATGTAGACATAGCAAACTATCAGCAGTAAATGCAATATGCGTGGGTGAGGTTTTGATGCACTTAGGAAATAGGATCCGGTTCAGTGAGACAACGTGAAGTGAGTGGGGACTCACTTCGGATATGCAAAGCAGAGGCTCGAAAGAACCGCTGCTCTGATACCACTTGTTGGTCCCGGTTTGCTATAGGAAAAATACGTAGAGGGGGGGGGTGAATACGTATTTTGAAGTTTTTCAACTTCAATTCCTTAACTCAGAGTATAAAGTAAAGAGCTCTTTGGAAATACTAAGACCTAGACGAGAGCTAGATCTATAGCAATCACGAATCTCTTGACCTAAGCTTAGAGCTTGATCAAGAGTGAGACTTTACTCTTTGTGCGGAATTTGGTGAGCTAAAGTCTTTCCTAAGTAATTGAAAATCCAAGTTAAGTTTGTTTATATGCACGTGCAATGGATAATCGAATACTGTAAAGAGATTAAGGTAAGAGAGATACGACACAGAGATTTATAGTGGTTCGGAGATAATGCTCCTACGTCCACTTTGTTGCACGACGGCAACTGTTCTTTTCACTCAAGAACTTGAAGGTTACGGGTCCTTCAAAAACCTGGTCGGGATCGGGCTTCACTTGCCTAGATCAAACGACAGACGTAGTGATTTCGGGTTCACTACACAAACCTAACAAAGACTGGAAGCTTCACTTGCTTCAGTCAGACAGACAGGGAGATTACGGGCTCTCCTTACAGCCTAGCTTCGATCGAGCTTTACACAAACGATGTAAGTGTAAGCTTGGATCTCAACTCTACGATCGAGGCTTCTTCAATCGATGAAAGAAGGGCCTTAGATCTGAACAACCTAACGACGACTCAAAAACCTAACAGACAACAGTTTAGGGTTTTTGGTTGACGAACACACTAATGAAGAACTCTTTACAGTAGATGCAAAGATGGGTAGAGTTCTTCTTCTAAGCTTGGATATTTGAAGTGGGCTTAGAATCTAAGTGTGAAGGTTGTGAAGACGAGTTCCGATGGACTGGAAACTCGGAGAACACTTGAAACAAAGACTCGAAGATTTCTAGAAAGCTGGGGAGTGTTTGTTTGCTGTATGCGCTCGAATGCTCAAGTAGTGTTCTACATCTTCACGTCTTCATCCTTCACTATTTATAGGCGGAGGGTTGGCTAAGATCCGTTGCTTGGTTGGTGGCCTTGTCCCTCCTCCTTTCGACAGTACTTGCGCAGGCAGTAGCTTTTGCAGACGCGCAGTTTTGGCATTTTGCCAAACTTGGCTAACTTCCAAGTTTAACAGTAACTGGAGCGACCCAGTACTGTAGCGGCGTCTTTGTCGGCCTGGCAGTCAACTCCTCTGCTCCTCTCCTCGTTCGACACGTGGAGATCTTGCAATTAATGCAAAGATCTCTAGTTGACTGAAATTCAAATTTGGAGCGGGAATTTGTGCTGTCGCTTTCTGGTAGGTAGTGGCTCGCTTCGCTTTGAAGTTGTAGCGGCCGCTCCGAAGTGAGTCGCTTTAGGATCATATTATAGCGGGTCGCTTTGCTTCGCTTTGCAGCGTTTGCTTCGTTTTGCTTTAGCGCTTGCTTCGCTTCGCTTTACAGCATTCGCTTCGCTTTGCTTCGCTTCGCTTCGGTAGACTCGCTTCGCTTGTTTTGAACTGTAGCGCTCGCTTCGCTTCACTTTGGCAGACTCACTTAGAATCTACTGTAGCGATCGCTTCGCTTCGCTATTCTTCGGCACGCTTCACTTCAACTTGCTTGACTTGCTTCGCTTTGGAAAACACACTGAAGCGAGTGGCCTTCACTTGAACTTTTGAAGCCTAATCTAAGCAAAATAAAAGAGCCATCCTAACAGTGTAGGCCTAGAAAAATTCTAACCTATTAACTACATCAAAATGGGTCCCTTGGGAAAAGGACGCTTGGGGTTTTGGGATCTAATCAAAACAAATGACTTCATTTATCAAATGTCCCATGAAGTTCCCCCTTAACAATTTAGTCCTTAACAATTCCCAACACAAGCTAAGTATACAAGAGATATGCTTGCCAAGTTCGGTGTTCAGCATGCCAAAGCTGTGAAGATTCCAATGAACACGAACTGGAAAATGGAGCCAGACATAGATGGGAAGTCTGTGGATGCTAAAGACTACCGAGCCTTGATCGGATCCCTTCTATATCTCACTGCAAGTAGGCCGGATAGAGCTTTTGCAGTTGGAGTCTGTGCTCGCTTCCAGAGCAATCCCAAGCACAGCCATCTTGAAGCTGCCAAGAGAATTCTTCGATATTTGAAGGGCACTGTCAATATGGGGCTGTGGTATCCAACTGAGGATAATTTGGAGCTCACTGGATACTCAGATGTTGACTATGGAGGGTGCCGAATTGATAGGAAATCAACGTCGGGGACTTGTCAGTTCTTGGGAAGCAAGCTAATCTCATGGTTTTCGAAGAAGCAGACGAGTGTAGCTACCTCAACGACTGAAGCCGAGTATATGGCCGCTGGAAGCTGCTGTTCTCAAATTCTATGGCTTCGTCAGCAGTTGAAGGACTACAATGTTGAAGCAAATGAAATTCCTATATTCTGCGACAACAACAGTGCGATCTGCATCTCTGAAAATCCAGTGCTTCACACCAGATGCAAGCACGTGGAAATCCGACATCACTTCATTCGTGATAATGTCGAGAAGAAGGATATCAAGCTCGAGAAAATCCATACCGATCTCCAGCGAGCAGATATCCTCACCAAGCCTCTAGCTGAATCTCGTTTCAATCAGCTATGCATGGAATTAGGGTTGCTAGACCCTGGTGAAGAGTGCTAGATCCAGGATGCACGAAGGAGTGGTCGCTAGTTTTTCGTAGCGTCACTCGCTTCGGATCTTCACCAACTCAAGTGAGTCACTTCAAAATTCCACTTGCTTGAAGAAGGAGAAATAAGGTGGAGAAAGGTGGAGTGTTGGAAAACGTTCCCTACCTGCTTACAGGAATTGTTAAGCCATTGGTTAAGGGGGAACTATTGTTGGCTCTCGGAGCAAGCTACTTCCAAAGCGAGCAAGGAAAGCTGCTACCTAGCCTAGGATTCCTAGCGAGTGGGTATAAACACTTGCAAGTGCCGTTTCTAGTAACGGTTGTGGGGTCTTGTATCGGGCCTTCCCACGTAAAAATGGTGAAAGCTTAGGCAGGGCTGGCACCTAGACCTTGTGACCTCTTCCCATCTTTCTGCCGAAGAGGAGCATGTCTTATCATCTCCTTCATCGTGGATAAATGTCCATTCTTTACTTGCAGGTGACGACGACGTCAAGTTGACGGCAGAGACTCTTCATTGAGTTGAGCTGCCGGATGTCTATCCATTCCTCCCCCACTTTGAATTTTGCATCGCATCAATTTGCCCTAGTTTGGGTCAAAGCGAATCGATTGCAAGTTCATTCTGTAGCTTGTAGGAGGAAGCTTGAAGGTTTACCTTTTTCTACAAAAGGTTGCAGGGCTGGTGACATGCTTCTGCGTAAAATACGAGATTGTCTTGTCAGAGCATTCTCATTGTCATCCTGTCCATTTCTGCTCTGAGATAAGGACTTGTACTCATCCCCCATTCGTCGTGAATATGTACACTTACGTGAAGCTCCCCTCTGGGTTGTAGCAAGCTTGTGTACTATATTCATTTCCCCCCCCCCCCCCCATTCACTTCGATGGAGGACTCTCTAATTCGTAGAGGAAGATGAATGCCATGAAGATGAATGCCAAGAAGATGAAGTACTCTACAGGTGGTATCAACAAGCTTCAAAGCAATATCAACAAGTGGATTCATCAAGTGCTATCCAAGTCCTCAAAAATGAAGTCTTCAATAAGTGGTATCAATCTCCTACGAAGTGAGATTGACTGATAAACGTTTCAATTTTAAGTACACTAAGTGAGCTGAAGCGTGTTAGAAACCTTCACTTACTATGTGGAAATATGAAATGAATCTGACACATATACAAAGAGGAACACACTCTTGTTTATCCTCAAAGTATGTAAGTCAGAAACATTTTAAATTAAGTAAAGAAATTTCATTTCTTATTCCAGTCGCTTCAGATGGCAAAGCGAGTGCTGCGTCACTCAAAGCGAGCCATCGCAAGCGAGTGCGGAGCAGTCACTCAAGCGAGTACCTCTCAAAGCGAGCAAAGGCCTAGCGGCCCAACTCGAAGCGAGTGGGTACAAAGCGAGTATGAGCTGTCTGCACTCGAGTGCAATTTTACTTTCTACCGTGCATTAAATGCAGGTTCATGTACTACCGAAAATAACGGGCGCGTGGTTCACACTTTGAATTCAAAGCGGGAAAGGACGGAGAAGATCCAGCCGTCGAATCTTAACAGTCCCCGATTTGTAGCCGTTGGATCTACGCCGTATAAGACAAACGAATCACAGCAGGCCACGTGGAGACGCCGAGCAAGTGGCGGTTCACTTTTACTGTGATGACGCTGGACACATCAGATCCATCACCGAAGGTCCGCCGCCTACGTATAGGATTCTCAGTGATATTACTGTCTTGCCCCTGCCACGTCAGACGAGCCCTACCTCTATTTGATGAATCTTCTTTAAGTCTTCTATAGGAACAGGTTCAAGTGAATGACAAAACTTCAAGCGAGGAGCCTTTCAATCCTTTGACATGGGATATGCTTGAAGAAGGAGAAGAAGTTAAAGATCCAAATGATCAAAATGCTCAAGAGAAGGTTGAAGCTGCCCCCAAGACTCAAAAAGCAAATGTAAGCCAAGCACCCATTCCGGTCGCTTCAGATGGAGAAGGAAACGAGCCGCTTGAAGAAGAAGCAGAAGCTGGTGGATCCAAGCGTGCATGGCTCAAAGATCATTCACCAAGCCAAATCATTGGAGATTTATCCAAAGGCATGGTGACCAGAAGCCAAGTGATTGGAGAAAGTGCCATGTTCAGTTGCTTTCTATCCAATATCGAGCCAGCAAGCGTGGAAAAAGCCCTAGCAAATTCCAATTGCAAGAAGAGCTGAACCAATTCACTAGAAATGACGTATGGTATCTTGTGGATCGTCCTAACTTCCAGCATGTGATTGGCACCAAGTGGGTGTTCAAGAACAAGACGGATGAGGACCACAACATCGTGAGAAACAAAGCTCGACTCGTTGCCAAGGGCTACTGTCAAGAGGAAGGGATCGATTTCGATGAGACCTTCGCTCCAGTGGCTAGGCTTGAGGCCATCAGACTATTTCTTGCCTATGCAGCAGCTAAGAAATTTAAAGTCTATCAAATGGACATCAAGAGCGCGTTTCTCAATGGAGAGCTCAAAGAAGAGGTGTATGTGGAGCAGCCTCCGGGTTTCGAGCAAGGAAATAAGGTGTATTGATTGAAGAAGGCCCTGTATGGATTGAAGCAGGCGCCTAGAGCGTGGTATGATACGCTGTCTCAGTTCCTAGTGGATAATGGATTCCACAAAGGAAAGATAGATCGGACTCTCTTCACACCAATCATGGAGAAGACATGCTATGGGTCCAGATCAACGTGGATGACATCATATTTGGATCGCCAAACCAGTCACTTAGCGAGAAGTTTGGAGAATTGAGGAAGACCAAGTATGAGATGTCTATGATAGGCTTGATGAGTTGCTTCCTAGGTCTTCAAGTGAAGCAGCAAGATGATGGGATATTCATCAATCAAGCGAAGTATACTCGAGATATGCTTGCCAAGTTCGGTGTTTAACATGCTAAAGCTGTGAAGATTCCGAAGAACACCAACTCAAAGATGGAGCCAGACCTAGAAGGGAAGTCTGTGGATGCTACAGACTACCGTGCTTTGATCGGGTCCCTTCTCTATCTCACTGCAAGCAGGCCGGATATAGCATTTGCAGTTGGAGCGTGCGCTCGCTTCCAAAGCAACCCCAAGCATAGCCACCTTGAAGCTGCCAAGCGAATCCTTCGCTATCTCAAAGGCACCTTCAATATGGGGCTATGGTATCCTGCTGAGGATAATCTGGAGCTCACGGGACACTCAGAAGCTGACTATGGAGGATGCCGAATTGATAGGAAATCAACCTCGGGCACGTGTCAGTTCTTGGAAAGCAAGCTTATCTCATGGTTCTCGAAGAAGCAGACAACGTAGCAACCTCAACGACTGAAGCCGAATACATGGCCGCTGGAAGCTGTTGTTCTCAAATCTTGTGGCTTCGTCAGCAGTTGAAAGACTACAGAGTTGAAGCGAATGAGATTCCAATCTTCTGCGACAACAACAGTGCTATATGTATCTCGCAGAATCCAGTGCTTCACACCAGATGCAAGCACATGGAAATTCGACATCACTTCTTTCGTGATCATGTCGAGAAAAAGGATATCAAGCTCGAGAAAATCCATACCGATCTCCAGCGAGCAGATATCCTCACCAAGCCTCTAGCTGAGTCTCGCTTAAACCAGCTATGCATGGAATTAGGCTTATTAGACCCTGGTGAAGAGTGCTAGATCCAGGATGCACAAAGGGAGTGGATGCTTGCCGTCAAGCATCCCTCACTTTGGATCTTCACCAATTCAAGCGAGTCACTTCAAAACTCACTCGCTTGAAGAAGGAGAAATAAGGTGGAGAAAGGTGGAGTGTTGGAAGACGTTCCCTACCAACTAACAGGATTGTTAAGGCTATGGTTAAGAGGGAACTATTGATTGCTCTCGGAGCAGTCTACTTCCAAAGCGAGCAAGGAAAGCTGCTACCTAGCCTAGGATTCCTAGCAAGTGGGTATAAACACTTGCAAGTACCTTTTAAAGTAAATGTTGTGGGGTCTTGTATCGGGCTTTCCCACGTAAAAATGGTGAAAGCATAGGCATGGCTGGCACCTAGACCTTGCGTCCTCTTCCCATCTTTCCGCCGAAGAGGAGCATGTCATCTTATCTCCTTCATCGTGGATAAATACTCACTTTCTACTCACTCTTCATTGAGTTGAGCTGCCGGGTGTTTATTCATTCTTCTCCCTCTCTGAATATTGCATCGCTTCAATTTTCCCTATTTTGGGTCAAGCGAGCCGAATGCATATTCATTCTGTAGATTTTAAGTGGAGAGCTTGAAGGGTACCTTTTAGTTCAAAAGGTTGCAGGGCTGGTGACATGCTTCTGCGTAAAACCGAGAATGTCTTGTCAGAGCTTCTCATTGTCATCCTGTCCTATTCTGCTCTGAGATAAGGACTTGTACTCATCTCCCATTCGTTGTGAATAAGTACACAAAAGTGAGTCTCCCTTCGGGTTAAAGAAAGCTAGTGTACTCTATTCATTCTCCCCCCCCCCCCCCCCCTTCACTTCGATGGAGGACTCTCTAATTCGTAGAGGATGATGGGAGAGATGAATGCCAAGAAGACCAAGCTTAAAGAGATCTACATACGTGGTATCAATCTCCTACAACGTGAGATTAACTGGTAAGTGTTTCAATTCAAGTACACTAAGCAAAATGAGGCGTGCTAGAAACCTTCATTTGCTATGTGGAAAGTATGAAATGAATCTGGCACAAATACAAAGAGGAAAACATTCTTGCTAATCCTCGAAATATGTAAGTCAGAAACATTTTAAATAAAGTCAAAGAAATTTCAATTTCTTAACCAGTCGCTTCAGATGGTCAAGCGAGTGCTACGTCACTCAAACGAGCCATCGCAAGCGGGTGTGGAACAGTCACGCCAAGCGAGTACTTCGCAAGCAAGTAAAAGCCAAGCGGCCACACTCGAAGCGAGCGGGTACAAAGCGAGTGTGAGCTGTACACACTCGAGTGCAATTTTACCTTTACACTTTACATTAAATGCAGATGAGGTACAATGCAGAAGTTTCGGGCGCGTGAAACTCACTTCAAAATTGAACCGCCAAAACCGCGAGAGATCTGGCCGTTGAATCTCAACAGTTTTTGAATCTCAGCCGCTAGATCCATGCCATTCGAGCAGACTAATTGCGAGAGGCCACGTGGAGTGCTAAGTCAACTTGACGGCTCACTTTATACTGTGGTGACGCCTGACACGTCAGTCACGTCGCCGATAGCCGCCGCCTACGCACAGAACTTTCGGTGAAATTACCGACTCACCCCTGCCACGTTAGCCAAACCCCAAATCTATATAAGGGAGTCGACGCAGTTTTGCAGAAGCTTCATCACCCCCCAAAATTTGCTATTCTTGTGAAAACTCTGCAAATCCTGCAAATTCACGAGTCTCAAACCCCCCCTTTTAAATCTTCACTCTAAACTCTCAAATCTCAACCATGGTGAAGAAAGCAGCAACACAGACGATGGAAAAATTTCTAGCCACCATCGGAGATAATATAAATGTCGAGCCCCAACGGCTTCTTCAGCAAGGCTGTGATCAAGGCCGGCTTGTGGAATTTTGTCACTGCGAAGCCTGAGAAGATATTAGCCAAATCTGTGGCTGAGTTTCTATTAAATCTGAAGGAAGGACGAACTACTTCCACATTTACAGATCTGGAGGATGATAAGCCGGTGGAAGTAGATCTAGACGCCATTGCCGGAGTGTTCAACCTATCGAAAGGAGTAGATGCTCTTTCAGATTTGGAACTGTCCGTCGACGTCGAGTTTGCCCGCTTCACTACCGACAAAAATGCAGAGTTCAAAGTGAAACACTACAACATGAGGACTGACCTGGAAACGCCCTTCAACCTCATTTGCGAACTATATACTAAGTCTGTAGTGTGTAGTATCGGGACCTTGGGACAGGTTTCTGACACAAAGATCTTTGCCGTAACAGTCATCGTCGATAGCTTTACCGGCACAAAGTTTAATTGGCACAGTTGGTTCATCAACCAACTGCACGAGGTCGCCAAGGACTTTAAATACGAGAAGGGAAGCACCGAAGAAATCCTTCGAAAGGGGAAGCTTCGCTTCTTCTCAAGACTATCGTTTGCACTGGAACGGTTGTTCCCGAACAGGAGATGGACAAATACTACGGAGTACAAGAAGAACACCATGTTCTACGATTTGTACAAGACCGAGAAGATCGTCGTGGACGAAGGGATCTTCGAGGTAGATGTGCTCCCAGCAGTTCCCGTTGCCGAAAGGCAGAGTGGGAAGAAATCCAAGCGAGCCGCTTCACCCGCGAAGCAAGCGAGAAAAGTGAAGCGAGTTGCTTCACTTGTAAAGTCAAGCGAGGCGGAGGAGCAGCCGCTTGAAGAAGAAATTGAAGTTAACCAACCCCAACCCTCTCCAGCCAAAGAACAACCCCAAGCTTCCCTAGCCCATATACAAACTCAACAACCCCAAGAACCACAAACTTCATCATCCGCACAACCCCAAACTCAACCCCAACCCCAAGCATCCACTCACTCACCCTATGAGAAAGAATCTACTTCCTCAATCCCCATTCCTAATCTTTTGTTCCTTCAAACTGATCTTGAAGCAGCCTTTACTCTCTATGAGCCTAAGCAACAAGCTCCTACCCAAGCAACCCAAACCATCCAAGCATCAACTCCCAATTCTCCCATAGAAACAGCCGATACCACTCACACCGCCGATATCAAAATTACCATTAAACTACCCACAAAACCCCCACCCCCAACCGCGGAGGAGAGAGCCCTACGCCGCTATCTGGCGGACATGAATCTAGCCGCAGAGGCAATACAGAACCGTTACCCCAACCTCGAAATGACTGAAACCTTATTCACTAAAGCCACCGACTTCCTAACCTATATAACCTACCATGGAACCGAATACTATAAGATTTTGAACCTTCGCAAAGCCTTCTCAGAAGAAATCATTGAAGCGAAGGAGGCAGAAATTCTCCAATTCATTGGAGTAGACGGTTTCCATGTATTTATCAATGAAGCTCGCTACTGGGAACTACTGGATGCCAAAGTGAAGCGAGCGTATCCCGACGCTGAGCTCCCAGATCGAATCCCATCTGCTCACGAGCAGAGATTGATAAAGGAGCATGAGGCTGAGATGCAAGTGAAGGAAGAGGAGATGGCCAATCTCCAAGAAGTCATTACCAGGAAGACAGAGGAGATAGAGAAGAAAGAGGAGGAGGTCAAGAATCTGAGGAGATTTTGACAAGAAGAAAACTGAACTGGAGGGTGAAGTGAAGCGAGTGGAGGAGCTCAACAGTCGCTTGAAGCTCAAAGAAGCAGGCTGAGAGACTTGAACGTTAAATTAGTTGTTGTGGAGAAGGAGAAGACCACAATGGCTTCAAGTCACAAAGAAGAGCTTGAAAAAGTCTCTGGCCATCTTGAGAAGATGAGGAAGGTGGTAGAGGAGAAGGAGGGAGAGCTTGTAAAAATGGGAAGCAACATGACTCGAGCAGCGCTTCAAATTGTTGCTCAAGCAAAAGAGATTGAGTCACTCAATTCCAAGCGAGCGGAAGAATTGAGTGAACTGGAGAACAGAAGAAAGGATGTTGATCTGAAGCAGGCCGAACTAGCTATCAAGCTTGATAATGCAAACAAAATGGCAGGAGATTTCGCCATAAAAATAGCTGCTGCATGTCAGATCAACGTGATGCTAAACAACTGCGAACGCAATCTTGCTGCACAAAAGGCCGAACTCGAGGCCTCGAAAACTCACTTTGATTTAATTGTGCAGGAAGAAAGAAGGAAATTGTGTGCGGAAATTGAAGCGGAGCTCGACGCTCGCTTCAAAGCGGTCGAGCCGCTTGAAAAACTGATGGTGTCTGTGAAGGAGAGAGAGGAGCAGTGCAAGTATCTGCTGGAAGAAATCTCGGAAAAGACGGCGGAAATTGTGCTATCTCAAGAGCACACATTTGCGAAGCGAGCGGAGGGGATGCTCAACGCTGTCTACAATGAATTCTCGACCCTTCGCAAGGCCATCACCATTCCATCTGGCAGTCTTGATGATGCCAGAAAGGGGGAAAGTAGAGTTGAAGAAGGAGAAGGAAGGATCGAAGGGGGAAGCGTGATTGAAGGGGAAAGTGGAGGAGAGAAGGGAGTTGTAGGGGAGGAGTCTGCGCAGTTGGAGGCAGAAAGGGCGGAGCTGGCACGCAAGAAAGGAATGGATGTCGTAATTTTTGAGGAGAAGCGTAAGCCCCAATCCGGGAAGCTTCTATCTGTGTCACTCGCTGCTCATGCCGTTTCTACTGCCCGTACTCAGCAACAGATTGCAGAAGATGAAGCCCTCGCCATGGCTCTGCAGTAGGAATTCAATTTACATGAAGGGATCACTGAAATCCCTTTGGTGAAGCCAACGCAAGCGGTGGGCCCTTCAAGTGCATCTGTCCAAGCAGCCGCTTCAACCCTTGCTCTCGCTACATCCACTGTAGCCGCCGCTCCATCCAGCAAGAAGACCATTCCTTCTGCACCTGCAGAAAAAGAAGAAGATGCCACCCCCTCCTGCACCTCCGGCACCAAAAACTCAATTGAAGCGAGCCACACCGGAAACTAGGGAGTAGGATCCCGCGGCTAAACGCCAGAAGATCCAACAGTCCCTAACTACTAGAGCCTCGCGTATTTCACAGAAGAGGAAGGAGGAAGAGGATAAGAGGAAAAGAGCAGAGAAGGAGGAGAAGCTCCAAGTCGCTAGGATTCGCAAAGTTGAAGAAAGAGCTGCGAATTATTGGGAAGAAGTAAAACTGATCCAATCTGCACTAGTCCGAAGCGCTTTCATTCCGTTCACCCCGGAGGAGTCCGAAGCGTGCGAAACACAGAGGGATATAGATGCATGCCGAGTCACTATCAAAGAGATGTGATTGACTCCGGACGCTACACCGAGGATGAATATGACTTCATTCGAAAAACCGTCAACCAAAGACTTCCGAAGTTCAACACGGCAATGAGCGAGAGCTTCACCAGAAAGATGAAGGAGTTGTCGGAAAGAACGGAAGAAGAGCTTGAGAGGAAAAGGACAGAGCACCCAGACACGTGCGAGATTGAGAAGTTCATCTCCGATGATCTGTTGGAGGAGTGGAGTGTCTTCAAAGAAAATTTTATCAAGGCCTACTACTTCTGGAAAGTAGTGCCTCTCCAGGACAACTGCTCAAGACTGGATGCTCTCAACAACTTCCTGTGCTTGTACAATGTGTGTTGTGAATTGTTAAGGATTACATGTTAAGGGGGAACTCATATGGGACACTTTGAAGTAAGTGAAATACTTGTTTTGATTTGATCCCAAAACCCCAAGTATCCTATTCCCAAGCGACCCAAGTTGATGTAGTGAAAAGGTTAGAAATTTTTCTAAGCCTGTATTGTTAGGATGGCTTTTATTTTGCTTTAGTCACTTAGGTTTTAGACTGCAGAAGTTTCAAGTGAAGGCCACTCGCTTGAGAGTGTTTTCAATCGAAGCGAGTCTACCCAGCCGAAGTGAAGCGTGCCGAAGAATAGCAAAGCGAAGCGAGCGCTACAGTGGATTCGATGCAAGTCTGCCAAAGCGAAGCGAAGCGAGCGCTACAGTGAAAAGCCAAAGCGAGTCAACGCGGGTCAACACTTACTAAAGCAGTCACTTGGAGAACTCACTTCCCAAGTACTCGCTACAGTTTGACCATGAAGCGACTCAATTTGAAGCGGACGCTACAACGTCTAAAGCGAAGCGAGCCACTACCTACCAGAAAGCGACAGCACAATTCCCGCTCTTATTTTGAACTCCAGTCAATAGAAGATTGTCGCATTAATTGCGAGATCTCCACGTGTCGAATGCGGAGAGGAGCAGCGTAGTTGACCGCCAGGCCGACAGGGCGCCGCTACAGTAGTGGCTCGCTCCAGGGACTGCTAAGTTTGTAACTTAGCCATTTTCGGCAAAGAGACAAACTGGCACACCTGGAAAAGCTAAAGCCTGCGCAAGTACTATCGAGAGGAGGAGGGACAAGGCCACCTACCAAGCAACGGATCTCGGCATCCCTCCGCCTATAAATAGTGAAGGATGAAGACGAAGAGAAGTAGAACACTACTTGAGCATTGAGCGCCTACTGCAAACAAAAATTCCCAGCTTTCTAGCATTCATCGAGTCTTTGTTTCCAAGTGTTCTCCGAGTTCCAGTTTCATCGGAACTCGTCTTCGCAACCTTCACACCGAGAATTCTAAGCCCACTTCAAAATCCCAGCTTAGAAGAAGAGTTCTAGCCATCTTTGCATTCTTTGTAAAGAATTCTTCAATAGTGTGTCTCTGTCGAAACAGAAAACCCTAACCCAAGTTTTAGGTTTTATGTGTTCGTCGTTAGGTTGTGTTCGATCCAAGGCTCTACCTTCATCGATAGTAGAAGCCTCGATCATAGAGTCTAGATCCAAGCTTACACTTTCTTCAAGTGAAGCTCGATCGAAGCTAGGTTGTAAGGAGAACCCGTAATCTCCCTGTCGTCAGACTGAAGCGAGTGAAGCTTCCAGTCCAGTTCTAGGTCTTGTGTGGTGAACCCGTTAATCACCCAGTCTTCGTCAGATCCAAGCGAGTGAAGCTGGATCTTGACACAGGCTTTTGAAGAGCCCGTAATCTTCAAGTTCTTGAGTGAAGACAACGAGTTGCCTAGTGCAACAAAGTGGACGTAGGAGTTTCAACTCCGAACCACTATAAATCTCTGTGTCGTATCTCTAAACCTAATCTCTCTATTTACTTGTTGTTCGATTATTCATTGCACAAAAATTTAAACAAACATAATCTGAGATTTCAAATACTTAGGAAAGATTTAGCTCACTGAATTTCCGCATATAGAGTAAAGTCTCACTCTTGGTCAAGCTTTAAGCTTAGGTCAAGAGAGTTACGAATACTGTAGATTTAGCTTTCAGCTAGGTCTTAGTAGTTCAAGCGAGCACTTTACTTAGTACTCTGAGTTCGAGGAAAAGAAGTTGAAAAACTTCAAAACACATATTCCCCCCCCCCCCCCCCTCTCTACGTGTTTTTCCTCTTACAAACCGGGACCAATAACTGGTATCAGAGCAGCGGTTCTTTCGAGCCTCTGCTTTGCATATCCGAAGCGAGTCCCCACTCGCTTCACGTTGTCTCACTGAACCAGATCCAGTTTTCCTAAGTGCATAAAACCCTCACCCACGCATACTGCATTACTGCTGATAATTTTCTATGTCAATATACAGTGCATCAAATCTTCCACAGTTCTCTATCGAAGGATATGAGACATGGAGCTTTTGAGTCGAGAGCTTCCTCATTTCCATCCAAGACCGTATGTGGGAAGTAATAGAGGAAGGACCGATCGAAATCAAGAAAGCTATCTCTGTGGATGTTCCAGCTGCAGAAGGTCGTCCTGCTCATGTCATACAGACATATGTTGAGAAGGACAAGGATGAGTACAACTCCAATGACTTCAAGATCGCCAATCTTGACAAGATTGCATGCCACACGATGTAGAGCACTGTGTCGGATGCCTATCTACCAAGGATCAGGAAGTGTGCGACGGCTAAAGAAATGTGGGAAACCCTAGCCCTCATTTCTCAAGGAACGGACAAGATCAAAGAAAACAAGCTTGCCGTACATATGCGGGAGTTTGAAAGCCTGATAATGAAGCCAGGAGAGTCCATCGATGCCTTCGAGCTAGGAGTTACCAACATCATTGCTACTCTCAACTCACTTGGGAAGGAACTCACAGACAAGGAGGTGAACCTCAAGATCGTCCGAGCTCTTACAAGAAAGTGGCAAACCATGAAGGAGCTGTATCTTGATACAAAGGACTTGTCAGAATTCACACCGGAGATCCTGTTCTCCGAACTCAAGGCTCACGAGTTCGATCTGAACAGAATGAGTCTTGATGATGAAGACGAAGCTCCTGCAACTTCGAAAGGTGTCGCTTTCAAAGCCATAGAAGGGCCAAGCGACCAGACATTCGCTAAAATGTCAAAAGAAGAGCTGGAAGAGCATGTTGCGTTCTTATCCAAGAACTTCAACAAGATGAACTCACGTGTGGGCAAGTACAAAAGATTCTACAAACAGTACAAGGGAAGGAGCACTGATGCTCGTGAAGGCAAAGGAAAGAAAGAAGAGACGACCAAACCGATCTCAAGGGACATGATGGAAGTGGAGTGCTACCACTGCCACAAGATGGGCCACTACAAATCTAACTGCCCAAAGTTGAGTGCAAAGGAGCGAGATGAACTAAAAGCCAAGAGAGATGCTCCAAGGCGAGCGCTTGTAGCAAGTGAGCAGCCAGTCGCTTCAACTGAAGATGTCTCAAGCGACTCGGATGCATTCACTGATCCCAACTCCAGTGAGGGAGAGGATCTTGGACTCATAGCGCTCACCGACGAAGAGACTGGAGAGGTATTTATCTATCCCTCATCAAGTTCAATTACACTCGCACACACTCATCAAGAGGAAGCTAATTCCTCGGCATGGAGTGAGTTGCTTGACAAACACCTCAAACTGTCAAGTGACCACAACATGTTGAAACAAGCTTTGTCTCAAAGCGAGAAGGAGAACCGAAAGCTAGCCACTGAGCTTGACCAAGTCAAACTTAAGTTAAGGGCTATGACTAGTAAGTTCGAGGATCTCTTTGCTAGACATCAAAGCTTGGAAGGAAGGTATGAAACCCAATCCAATCTAGTGGCCAATTTAAACAAAGCCTCATTTGCAAGGCAGGCACTAGAGAGTTCACTTCTACCCTATGGTAGGAAGGGAGGACTCGGATATGAGGGTGGACCTTCCAAGCCTACTGTCTTTGTTGGTGCTTCAAACACTACACCATCAGTTCCTTTGGATGTGCCCACTGCCTCCAAAGTAACCACTAACAAAGGCAAAGGCCAAGTGGCTGAGAACCCTAAGATGAAGCCAATGAAGATGTCTATATCTTCAAGGGCAGAATCTAAGGGCAAGCAAGGTTCAACAGTCCCTAGCACTCACAATGCTAAAACTTACCAATCCAAGGGTAAAGGGAAACCTGATGAAGCTTCTAAGTCTCAGACCAAGACACCACAGACAAAGGATCTCCCTTTCAAGAAAAGGAGTAATGTCTATGTGTCACGTGAGCCGGATTGGAGGTGGTCCAACCGTACTCATGTTGAGGGGGAAGAATTCGAAGCACCAAGGAGGTCGCTTTAAACTTCCAATGTTACTCAAGCGAGTCGGGGTCAAAATCCTAGTTTGACCGCTTCGAGGAAACCAAGCGAACCGCTACCCCTCTTGCAGCTAATCCTAGGTCAGTCTCTAAGCCTGTAGCTAATCCGAAGCGAGTCGCTTCAGGATACAAGCAAAAAGGTAAGAGCATAGGTATGTTTCAAGCGAGCCGCTACCCCTCTTGCACACACTGCTGCACCTGTGAAGCTGCCTCAGAGCAGATATCACAATTTAAAAAGGCCGAGATGCCCAAGACACAAGCTCACTCTCAAAAGAAAGTGAAGCAAGTGTGGGTACCAAAAGGGACTAACCTGCAAGGACCCAAACTGATTTGCGTACCAAAATCTATCTAATTGCAGGTGAGCGCCATGGACCCCATGCCAAATGAAGGTCATCAAATCTGGCACTTGGACAGTGGATGTTCAAGACATATGGCTGGCATGAGAGCTCTACTTTAAGATTATGTTGAGAAAAAGGGTCCACACGTAACCTTTGGTGACAACTCTCGAGGAAGCACTAAAGGATACGGCGCACTAAAGATCGGGAAGATCAAGATTGAAGAAGTCTCCTACGTGGAAGGGCTAAAGCACAACTTGTTATCCATTTCACAATTTTGTGATAAGGGATACAAGGTGGTGTTTATCTCCAACAAGTTCATTGTGAAGAACAAGCTCACTTCCCAGATTGTGCTCACTGGAATTAGACAAAGAAACGTCTACATAGCACAATGGGAAAGCTGCAAGGAGGATACGTGCTTAGTCGCAATGAGTGCTACTGAAATGGGATGGCTATGGCACCGACGCTTGAACCATCTCAATTTCAAGACTATCAATCGCATAGCTCGAAAAGGCTTGGTGCAAGGCATACCAAATGAGGTCTTTATCAAAGATCATCCATGCTCACCATGCCAACGAGGGAAGCAGACGAAGAAGCACTTCGCCAGTCTTGAAGAAGCGTCATCCAAGCGAGTGCTCGAGCTGCTACATATGGATCTGTTTGGTCCAGTCACTCCAGTTAGTGTGAATGGAAGAAAATGCACTCTAGTTGTAGTCGACGACTTCTCTCACTACACTTGGGTCGTATTCCTCTTTAGCAAGAAAGAGACACTGGCCAAGCTTCCACAACTGCTCAAGCGACTTGCTGTGGAGAAAAATCAAGCGATTGCCACCATCCGCTCCGACAAAGGCACTGATTTTCTAAACTCAACCATTGAAGCATACTGCACGGAGCATGGTATAGCACACCAGACATCTTCAGCATGCACACCTCAGCAGAATGGAGTTGCAGAAAGAAGAAATCGAATCATCAAGGAAGCCGTCCGCACTATGATTGTTGATTCAAAGCTACCAATGAAGTATTGGGCTGAAGCTGCCAATACAGCATGCTACACACAGAATCGGACGCTTCTCAACAAACGACACGACAAAACACCATACGAAATATGGACAGGGAGAATTCCTAACATCTCTTATTTCCATACTTTGGTTGTAGGGTCTTCATCCATGATAATGGGAAGTCACAATTGAAAGCCTTTGAAAGCAAAGCTGATGAAGGAATATTCTTAGGATATTCTACATCAAGCAAAGCCTACAGGGTGTTCAATTGTAAAACCCTAATTGTGGAGGAATCACCCCATGTCGTATTTGATGAATCTTCTTTGAGTCTTTCACAGGAACAGGTTCAATCAAAAGAAGGAAAGACAAGCGAGGAACCCATCAATTCACTAACTTGGGACATGCTTGAATATGATGAGGAAATCAAGGACTCAAGCGAGCAGATTGTCCAAGGAAAAGTTGAAGCTGCCCCCAAGACTCCTGAAGCGAGTGCAAGCCAAGCACCCATTCCAGTCGCTTCAGATGGAGAAGCAAGCGACCCCCATGAAGATGAAGATGAAGCTGGCGGATCCAAACATGCGTGACTCAAAGATCACTCACCAAGTCAGATCATCGGAGATCCATCCAAGGGTGTAGTGACCAGAAGTCAAGTGTTTGGAGAAAGTGCTATGTTCAGCTGCTTTCTCTCAAACATTGAGCCATCAAGCGTGGAGGAAGCCCTAGCAGATTCTAATTGGGTGATCACCATGCAAGACGAGCTGAATCAGTTCACCAGAAACGACGTATGGTACCTCGTGGATCGTCCCAAATTCCAGCATGTTATTGGCACCAAGTGGGTGTTCAAGAACAAGACGGACGAGGACCACAACGTTGTAAGAAACAAGGCGCGACTCGTCGCTAAGGGCTACTGCCAAGAGGAAGGAATCGACTTCGATGAAACCTTCGCTCCTGTGGCACGGCTTGAAGCGATCAGATTATTTCTTGCCTATGCAGCGGCTAAGAAGTTCAAGGTCTATCAGATGGATGTCAAGAGCGCGTTTCTCAATGGCGAACTAAAGGAGAAGTGTATGTGGAGCAGCCACCGGGTTTCGAGCAAGGAGATAAGGTATATCATTTGAAGAAGGCCCTGTATGGATTGAAGCAGGCGCCTAGGGCATGGTATGATACACTATCTCAATTCCTAGTGGATAATGGATTCCACAAAGGGAAGATAGATCGGACTCTCTTCACCATCAATCATGGAGAAGACATGCTATGGGTCCAGATCTATGTAGACGACATCATATTTGGATCACCAAACCAGTCGCTTATCGAGAAGTTTGGAGAGCTGATGAAGACCAAATATGAGATGTCCATGATTGGTTTGATGAGTTGCTTCCTAGGTCTTCAAGTGAAGCAACAGGATGATGGAATCTTCATCAATCAAGCCAAGTACACTCGAGATATGCTTGCCAAGTTTGGTGTTCAACATGCTAAAGCTGTGAAGATCCCCATGAACACCAACTGGAAGATGGAGCCAGACCTAGATGGGAAGTCTGTGGATGCTACAGACTACCGAGTTTTGATCGGATCCCTTCTATATCTCACTGCAAGCAAGCCGGATATTGCCTTCGCAGTTGGAGTATGCGTTCGCTTCCAAAGCAATCCCAAGCACAGCCATCTTGAAGCTGCCAAGCGAATTCTTCGCTATCTCAAGGGCACCATCAACATGGGGCTGTGGTATCCAGCTGAAGATAATTTGGAGCTCACTGGATATTCCGATGCTGACTATGGAGGATGTCGTGTTGATAGGAAATCAACGTCGGGCACTTGTCAGTTCTTGGGAAGCAAGCTGATCTCATGGTTCTCGAAGAAGCAAACCAGTGTAGCTACCTCAACGACTGAAGCCGAATATATGGCCGCTGGAAGCTGCTGTTCTGAAATTCTGTGGCTTCGTCAGCAGTTGAAGGACTACAAAGTTGAAGCTAATGAGATCCCAATCTTCTGCGATAACAACAACGCTATATGCATTTCGCAAAATCCAGTGCTTCACACCAGATGCAAGCACGTGGAGATCCGACATCACTTCATTCGTGATCATGTCGAGAAGAAAGATATCAAGCTCGAGAAAATCCATACTGATCTCCAGCGAGCTGATATCCTCACCAAGCCTCTAGCTGAGTCTCGTTTCAATCAGCTATGCATGGAATTAGGGTTGCTAGACCCTGGTGAAGAGTGCTAGATCCAGGATGCACGAAGGAGTGATTGCTTGTCCTCAAAGTATCAATCGCTTCGGATCTTCACCAACTCAAGCGAGTCACTTCAAAATTCCACTCGCTTGAAGAAGGAGAAATAAGGTGGAGAAAGGTGGAGTGTTGGAAGATGTTCCCTACCCGCTTACAGGAATTGTTAAGCCATTGGTTAAGGGGGAACTATTGTTTGCTCTCGGAGCAGGCTACTTCTAAAGCGAGCAAGGAAATCTGCTACCTAGCCTAGGAGTCCTAGCGAGTGGGTATAAACACTCGCAAGTGCCGTTTCTAGTAATGGTTGTGGGGTCTTATATCGGGCCTTCCCACGTAAAATTGGTGAAAGCTTAGGCAGGGCTGGCACCTAGACCTTGCGTCCTCTTCCCATCTTTCCGCCGAAGAGGAGCAAGTCTTCTCATCTCCTTCATCATGGATAAATGTTCATTCCTTACTCACTCTTCATTGAGTCGAGCTGCCGAATGTATATCCATTCCTCCCCCACTTTGAATTTTGCATCGCTTCAATTAACCCTAGCTTGGGTCAAGCGAGTCGACTGCAAATTCATTCTGTAGAATGTAGGAGGAAGCTTGAAGAGTTACCTTTTACTTGAAAAGGTTGCATGACTGGTGACATGTCTTTGCGTAAAATACGAGATTGTCTTGTCAGAGCATTCTCATTGTCATCCTGTCCTATTCTGCCCTGAGAAAAGGACTTGTATTCATCTCTCATTCATCGTGAATAAGTACACTTACGTGAAGCTCCCCTCAGGGTTGTAGTAAGCTTGTGTACATTATTCATTCTCCCCCCCCTCATTCCTTCGATGGAGGAGTCTCTAATTCGTAGAGGAAGATGGAAGAAATGAATGCCATGAAGACCAAGCTTGAAGAAGAAACCATCAAGTGGTGTCAAGAGACTTCAACAAGTGACTTCAATAAGTGGTATCAATCTCCTACGAAGTGAGATTGACTGGTAAGTGTTTCAATTCAAGTACACTAAGTAATGTGAAGCGTGCTAGAAACCTTCATTTACTATGTGGAAAATATGAAATGAATCTGACACAATACAAAGAGGAAAACATTCTTGTTTATCCTCAGAGTATGTAGGTCAGAAACATTTTAAATTAAGCAAAGAAATTTCATTTCTTATTCCAGTCACTATAAATGACAAAGCGAGTGCCACGTCACTCAAGCAAGTCATCGCAAGCGAGTGCGGAGCAGTCACGCCAAGCGAGTACTTCGCAAGCGAGTAGAAGCCAAGCGGCTACACTCGAAGCGAGCGGGTACGAAGCGAAGCGTATGAGTTGTCTGCACTCGAGTGCAAATTTCACTTTTTACTTTAGCATTTAATGCAGTGGCGCGTAGACAGAGAAAAGACGGGCGCGTGCATTTCAATTCAAAGAGAAGCGGGGAAATAGCCCTCGATCCAGCCGTCGAATCTGAACAGTTCTAAAATCCTAGTCGTTGGATCGACGCCTATTGGAGAAACAAATCACAAGCTGCCACGTGGAACGCCAAGTCAAGATGGCGGTTCACTTTTACTGTGATGACGCCGGACACATCAGATCAATCACCGAGGGTCTGCCGTCTGCGCACAGGATTCTCGAGGATATTACTGTCTTGCCCCTGCCACATCAGCCGAACCCTATTTCTATATATACGCAACGACGGAGATCTGCAGAAATTCTCACAACTCTCTAAAATTGCCATTCTCGTGCTAGATCTGCGTCTCTGCAACTCACGAGTCTCAAACCCCTCAAAATCTTAAATCTTTCTCAAATCTCTCTCTACAAAATCAACCATGGGAAAGAAAGAGAAGTCACAAACAATGAAGCAATTCCTGACCTCCATTGACGACAACATCAACGTCGAACCACATCTTGATGAGATCGTGGTGGAGGAGAACGGATTCTTCCGCAGGGCCGTGACCACGGGCGGCCTGTGGAAGTTTGTGACGGCGAAGCCACAGCAGATTCTGGCCAAAGCCGTAGCCGAGATTTTACTGAATCTGAAGGAGGGAGAAGAGACATCAACTTTCACCGATCCACAGGAAGGGAAGCTTGTGGAGGTCGAGTTGAGCAGAATTGCCGGTGTATTCGACCTGCCGAAAAGAGGACCGGATTCCTTGACAGAACTCGAACTGTCCGTCAACGTCGAGTATGCTCGTTTTGCCAAGAGAAAAGGCGAGGTGTTCGATGATCCAAAGCACAGCAACATTAGATCGGACTTGCTGGCTCCGTTCAACTATATCTGTGAGCTATACACAAAGTCAGTGCTTTGCTGTGTTGGTTCACTGAGTCAACTGTCCGAGACCAAAATCTTCGCCACCTCGGTCATTGTCGACAGTTTGACAGGGACGAGTTTCAACTGGCACCGCTGGTTCATTAACCAGATTCATGAAGTCACGAAGGATTTCAAGTTCGAGGAGGGGAGTAACGACAAAATCCTTCGTAAAGGAAAACTCAAATTCTTCTCTAGAATTTCCTATGCCCTGGAGAACTTGTTCGAGAACAGGAGGTGGACCGGCACGGCCGAATACAAGAAGAACACCATCTACTTCGATTCATGGAAGTCGGAGAAGCTCCCGATCGACCAGGGAATCATCAATGTGACAGTTCCCTCACCCGCTCCAGTCGCTGAAGCTCGTAGCGAGGCGGAAGAGGGAAAGCAAGCTCCTTCACCAGCGAAGCGAGCTGCTCCGAAGAAAGCACGGTCAAAGCGACCACATAAAGTGAGGCGTGTAGTTGCCATAATTGAAGAGAGCGAGGCTGAGGTGCAGCTGCTCGAGAAGGAAAAAGAAACGGAAGAGGATCAACCCCAGCCCTCACCAGAAAAGGAACAACCACCCCAGCTATCACCACCCAAAGACCAAACACCCCAAACTCCCCCAGCTCAAATTCAAACTCAAAACCAACCACCACCGGAACCCCAAACCTCAACCACAGCCCATCCCATCAATCAACACAAAGCAACCACCACCCAAATTCCAAGCTCTCCACAGGAATCAACATCATCTTTCCGGATTCCTGATGTGCCCTTCCTAGGCACAGATCTTGATGATACCTACAAACTCTACACCATTCCACTCACTCAACAAACTCTAACCCCTCAACCAGAAACCACCCAACCACAAACCACCCAACCCGAAGCCACTCAAGCTTCCACCCCCAACTCTCCATCCTCATCAGCTGAAACTGCTGAAACCGCCCAAACAGCCAACACCAACATCGTCTTAATCCCACCAACACCACCATCTCCAACTGCAGAAGAGAAAGCTCTGGAACGGTACATCAAGGACCGGGAGCAAGCTGCAGAGATAATCCAGAGTCGATACCCCTCCGTGGAAATGTCTGTAGATTTCTTCACCAGAGCCGTCGACTTCCTCACGTATATTGCATACAGAGGAACGGAGTACTACAAGATCTTTAATCTCCGAAAAGCTTTAAAAGAGGAGGTGATCGAAGCGAAAGAGGTGGAAGTGCTCAATTTCATCGGAGTTGATGGCTTTCACGTGTTCATCAACGAAGCCAATTACTGGGAGATGCTCGACGCCAGAGTGTTGCGTGAATATCCAGATGCATCAGTCCCAGAGCGAGTGTCGTCCAAGCATGAACTACGATTGATGAAGGAGCATGAGGCAGAGGTGGAAGGGAAAGAAGCGGAGAATGCCAGTCTTCAAAGTGAGCTCACTAAGAAGACTGAGGAGTTGGAAAGAAAGGCAGAAGATGTCAAGAATCTGAGAGCAGATTTTGACAAAACAAAGGCTGAGTTGGAAGAGAATGTTGAGGAGAAGGAGAAACTGCTAGCTGAGAAGGAGAAACTGCTAGGGGAGAAGGTGAAACTAGCAGAAGAAAGTGAGAAGAGTGCTCAAGAGCTCAAGCAGTCGCTTGAGGCTGAAAGGAGCAGGTTGAGGGAGGTGAATGCCAAGCTTGTGGCATTAGAGGACGAAAAGAAGGAGTTGAGGAGGAAGCTGGAGAAGGAGAGGAAGCAAGTGGAGAAGAAGGACAACGAACTGGTCAAGCTCGGGAGCGAGTTGACTAGGACAAAGAAAGATCTCGACACGCTACAAAAGGAGATGCAGATCCTTAAGCATGAGCGTGAAGAAGAGAAGGGTGAACTTGAGAGCAGAAGATGGAGTGCCAAAGCAACTGATCTAAAGCAGGCTGAGCTTGCCATTCAAATTGCTAAAGCTCAGAAGATAGCAGGAGATTTCGCTGTCAAGATCTCCACAGACGCTATGTTCCATGCTACGCTGAACAGAAGAGAAAGGAGCTTGGCCACCGCCAAAGCTGAATTTGAAGCGTCTCAAACTCACTTCGACCTCGTCTTACAAGAAGAGAGGAAGAAGATAACCAGAGATGTTGAAGCGGAGCTGGACGCTCGCTTCAAAGCGGTGGAGCCTCTGGAAAGCTTGATGATATCAGTGAAGGAAAGGGAAAATCAATGCAAGTATCTATTAGAAGAGATATCAGTCAAGACGGCGGATCTCGTGCTAGCCAAGGAGCATGTCTTTACAAACCGTGTCGAGAGGATGCTCCATGCCGTCCTCAGCAAAGTCAATGATTTACACCAATCCATCAGCGGAAAGGTGACTATTCCCACCCCCGGCGTCTTGATGATGCCAAAAAGGGGGTAATGATTGTGAAACCAACCGAAACAATAAGAACAGGAGAGAGAAGGATCGAAGCCAGTGGCTTGATCCTAGGGGGAAGTGCAGTCGGGAGTGGAGCAGTGGAGGAAGAGGTGGATGAAGCTTGGGCAGAGCTGGGTAGGAGGAAAGGGAAGGACAAAGTGCTAGAAGAGCCCAGCAAGCCCCATGCTGGGAAGATGCTTGCTTCATCTATGATTGCTCATCCCATTGGTGCTACTTTGACCAAAGAGCAGAAAGAGCAACAAATGGCGGCAGACGAAGCCCTAGCCCTTGCACAGCAACAAGAGTTTAATTTGAAAGCAGTAGCAGGCGCTACAAGTGCACAGATCCAAGCGCCCGCTACAAGTGCTGCCCTCGCTTTGACATCTGCTGGAGCTGCTTCCAGCCAAGCCATTGTGCCTCATCTATCGAAAGAGATGCCGCCCCCGCCACCTCCAGCTCCAAAACAACCATTGAAGCGGACTGAGCCTGAATCAAGAGAAGAGGACCATGCGGCCAAGCGCCAAAAGATGCAGCAGGCAATCACTGAAAAGTCCAGCCGCTTCGAGAGGAGGCAGAAGAAGGGAGAAAAGAAGAAGAGGAGGAAGGATAAGGATGAGGAGGTGAAGAAGAAGAGGTTGAAGGAGATAGATGAACGGATCGAGTCGCACTGGAATGAAGTGAGACTCATTCAATCCACTATCGCACGTAGCGCCTACATTCCTCACACTCCTGATGAGTCTGAAGCTGTCCAAACCCAAGCTTGGATGGACACCTGCCGAGTCACAATGACGGAGATGATTGATTCCAACCGCTACCCGCCCGAAGAACATGATTATATCCGCAAGCGAGTCAATGAGAAGCTTCCGAAGTGGAACACTGACTCCAGTGCTAAGTTCAACTCAATCATGAAGGAACTGACGAGCAGGACGGAGGAGGAGCTGGTCATGCGAAGGGAACATCATCCTGACTCGAGGCAAATCGAAGACTTCATCCCGAGAGATCTTCTTGAGACATGGCTCATCCTAAAAGACAAATTTATCAAGGCCTACTACTACTGGCATGTGGTGCCTTATCAGGATAAGTGCTCAAGAATGGATGCTCTCAACAACTTCTTGTGCCAATACAATGAACGGCTGCGGCGGAAGATCTTTACACTGGCGGAGGAAGCTGAGCCTTTACCTCTCATCGTCAAAGTGTCCGCAGTGAAGGAGTTTCCCATGCTGTTTCAACCTAACTCATTGGTTCCTAACCGAAACATCATTGATGAAGAAGTTGATAAAGCTCTAAGATTGGAGGGCAGATGGAGAGAGAATTAGTACAACATCAGGACCATGGAAGTGAATGTCCTGTCTGCCTACTACATTGAAGGAGACAGAGGAGAAAGAGGAGGAGAAAGAGAAAGAGGAGAAGGAGGAGAAGAACAAGCCCGCAGCAGATCCTTGAAATTCACTATCTCTTATTTTGTGAACTGTTGTGTTCATATATCCCATTTTTATTTTTTGTCTAACTTGTGTCGTTTACAAGCTTTGTGAATGGCTTACTCTTTATGCTACAAAACTCAACCAATTTAACCGAAAAAAAAGGGGAAAGGAACTTAAAAGAAAATTTTCAAACAAGCATGCAAAGGAAGCATTCGCTTGAAGATCTTTCCACGGTTAGATAGGCTAATTTTCTTTAGTCTAAGTCATTGGGTTTTGGCATCATCAAAAAGGGGGAAATTGTTGGGAATTCTTAAGGATTACATGTTAAGGGGGAACTCATATGGGACACTTTGAAGTAAGTGAAATATTTGTTTTGATTTTATCCCAAAACCCCAAGTATCCTATTCCCAAGCGACCCAATTTGATGTAGTGAAAAGATTAGAAAATTTTCTAAGCCTATACTGTTGGCATGGCTTTTATTTTGCTTTAGTCACTTAGGTTTTAGACTGCAGAAGTTTCAAGTGAAGGCCACTCGCTTGAGAGTGTTTTCAAACGAATTGAGTCTACCCAGCCGAAGTGAAGGGTGCCGAAGAATAGCAAAGTGAAGCGAGCGCTACAGTGGATTCGAAGCGAGTCTGCCAAAGCGAAGCGAAGCGAGCGCTACAGTGAAAAGCCAAAGCGAGTCAACGCGGGTCAACACTTACTAAAGCAGTCACTTGGAGAACTCACTTCCCAAGTACTCGTTACAGTTTGACCATGAAGCGACTCAATTTGAAGCGGACGCTACAACGTCTAAAGCGAAGCGAACCACTACCTACCAGAAAGCGACAGCACAATTCCCGCTCTTATTTTGAACTCCAGTCAACAGAAGATCGTTGCATTAATTGCGAGATCTCCACGTGTCGAATGCGGAGAGGAGCAGCGGAGTTGACCGCCAGGCCGACAGGGCGCCGCTACAGTACTGGCTCGCTCCAGTTACTGTTAAGTTTGTAACTTAGCCATTTTCGGCAAAGAGAAAAACTGGCGTGCCAGGAAAAGCAAAAGCCTGCGCAAGTATTGTCGAGAGGAGGAGGGACAAGGCCACCTACCAAGCAACGGATCTCGGCATCCCTCCGCCTATAAATAGTGAAGGATGAAGACGAAGAGAAGTAGAACACTACTTGAGCATTGAGCGCCTACTGCAAACAAAAACTCCCAACTTTCTAGCATTCATCGAGTCTTTGTTTCCAAGTGTTCTCCGAGTTCCAGTTTCATCGGAACTCGTCTTCGCAACCTTCACACCGAGAATTCTAAGCCCACTTCAAAATCCCAGCTTAGAAGAAGAGTTCTAGCCATCTTTGCATTCTTTGTAAAGAACTCTTCAATAGTGTGTCTCTGTCGAAACAGAAAACCCTAACCCAAGTTTTAGGTTTTGTGTGTTCGTTGTTAGGTTGTGTTCGATCCAAGGCTCTACCTTCATCGATAGTAGAAGCCTTGATCATAGAGTCTAGATCCAAGCGTACACTTTCTTCAAGTGAAGCTCGATCGAAGCTAGGTTGTAAGGAGAACCCGTAATCTCCCTGTCGTCGGACTGAAGTGAGTGAAGCTTCCAGTCCAGTTCTAGGTCTTGTGTGGTGAACCCGTTAATCACCCAGTCTTCGTCAGATCCAAGCGAGTGAAGCTCGATCTTGACACAGGCTTTTGAAGAGCCCGTAATCTTCAAGTTCTTGAGTGAAGAGAACGAGTTGCCTAGTGCAACAAAGTGGACGTAGGAGTTTCAACTTCGAACCACTATAAATCTCTATGTCGTATCTCTAAACCTAATCTCTCTATTTACTTGTTGTTCGATTATTCATTGCACAAACATTTAAACAAACATAATCTGAGATTTCAAATACTTAGGAAAGATTTAGCTCACCGAATTTTCGCATATTGAGTAAAGTCTCACTCTTGGTCAAGCTTTAAGCTTAGGTCAAGAGAGTTACGAATACTGTAGATTTAGCTTTCAGCTAGGTCTTAGTAGTTCAAGCGAGCACTTTACTTAGTACTCTGAGTTCGAGGAAAAGAAGTTGAAAAACTTCAAAACACGTATTCACCCCCCCCCCCCCCCCTCTCTACGTGTTTTTCCTCTTACAAACCGGGACCAACAACGAGGAGTTGCGCAGGAAGATCCTCACACAGGCGGAGCTCTCGGAACCCAAACCAAAAATCATAATTGTGCCAGCAATGAAGCAGTTTTGATGCCGCTCTTGCCAAAAACAAGCGTTCCAGATCGGAGGATAATTGAGGATGAAGTGGATAAAGCACTGATGATGGAGAGTGCTCACAGGGAGAGCAATGATAATGTGAAGACGATGGAAGCGAAGGTTCTATCTTCCTATTTCAGCAAGGAGGAAGAGGAGAAGCCAGCAGATGATGAATCTTAAATTCTATATCTTGTGAACTGCTTGTTCATATATCTATCTTTATTTTCTGTCAAATTGTGTCATTTACAAGCTTTGTGAATGATTTATCCATTTGCTACAAAACTCACAATATTAACCAAAAAAAAAAAGGGGAAAGGAACTTTAAAAAAAAATAATAATAATAATAAAAATAAAAAAAATGAACAAGTCTGCAAAGGAAGCAGTCGCTTGAAGTTCTTTTCACGGTTAGTTTAGTTGGGTTTTGGCATCATGAAAAGGAGGAAATTGTGGGGAATTGATAAGGATAACATGTTAAGGGGGAACTCAAATGGGACACTTTAAAATTAGTATATATGTTTTGATTTGATCCCAAAACCCATAAGTATCCTGTTCCCAAGCGACCCTATTTTGATGTAGAATAGGTTAGAATTTTTCTAAGCTTATACTGTTAGGATGGCTTCATTTTTGCTTTAGATACTTAGGTTTTAGACTGCTGGATTTCCAAGCGAAGGCCACTCGCTTGAGTGTGTTTTTCAAGTGAAGCGAGTCTACCGAGCCGAAGTGAAGCGTGCCGAAGAATAGCGAAGCTAAGCGAGCGCTACAGTAGAATCGAAGCGAGTCTACTAAAGCGAAGCGAAGCGAGCGCTACAGTAGAAGTCAAAGCCAGTCAACGATACTTAAGTGAACACTCGAGAAATCTAATTTCTTAGTATACGCTACAGTTTGACTTGAAGCGACTCACTAGAAGCGGATGCTACAAATCTGAAGCGAAGCGAGCCCTTACCTAACAGAAAATGACAGTTCAATTCCCGCTCCGATTTCAAACTTCAGTCAAGTGAAGATCAATGCATTTATTGCGTATCTCCACGTGTCGATAGAAGAGAGGAGCAACGGAGTTGACTGCCAGGCCGACAAGGGTGCCGCAACAGTGCTGGACCGCTCCAGTTACTGTTACAATTGGAACTTAGCCATTTTTGGCAAAGGGACAAATCTGCGCGTCTGAAAAGCAGCAGGCCTGTGCAAGTACTGTCGAGAGGAGGAGGGACAAAGCCACCAACCAACAATGGCTCTCATCCATCCCTCCGCCTATAAATAGTGGAGGTAGAAGACGGAGAAGAGCAGAACACTACTTGAGCTTTCAGCGCCTACTGCAAACAAACACTCCCAGCCTTCGAGCAATCTTCGAGTTTTTGTTTAAGTGTTCTCCGAGTTTTAGCAACATCAAAGCTCATCTCTGCAACCTTCACACTCTAGATCTAAGCCCATTCCATACCTAAGCTTAGAGAAGAACTCTAGCCTTCTTTGCATTCACTGTAAAGAGTTCTTCATTAGTGTGTTTGTCGAAAACCACAAACCCTAACCTTAGTTCTGTCTGTTAGGTTTTGTGTTTGTTGAAAGGTTGTCACGATCCAAGACTATACTTTCCTCGATAGTAGAAGTCTCGATCATAGAGTCTAGATCTAAGCTAACACAGTCCTCGATTGTGTGAAGCTCGATCGAAACTAGGTTTGTGTGGAGAACCCGTAATCTCCCAGTCGTCGGACTCAAGCGAGTGAAGCTTAGTTCAGTTTAGGTTTTGTGGTGAACCCGTAATCACCCAACTGTTGTCAGATTCAAGCAAGTGAAGCTCGATCTTGACTTTGGTTTTTGAGGAGCCTGCAAGTCCTCAAGGTTCTTGAGTGAAGAGAATCAGTTGCCTCGTGCAACAAAGTGGACGTAGGTGTTTTATCACCGAACCACTCTAAACCCTGGTGTTTGTATTTCTTGCTTAAACTTTTCATTTGTTACTGCTTTGATTATCCATCTTGCACACACATCGTAAACAACTTAATCCGGAGCTTTATATACTTAGGAAAACTTTAGCTCACTAAATTCCGCATCTTAAGTAAAGCCTCACTCTTGATCGAGCATTCGCTTAGATCAAGTAGTTAGCTAACACTGTAGATCAAGCTCTCGGCTAGGTCTTAGTATTTGAAGCGAGCGCTTTACTTGTCACTCTGAGATAAAGGAAAAAGAAGTTGAAAAACTTCTACACACGTATTCCCCCTCCCCCCCCCCCCCCCCCCCTCTACGTGTGTTTTCTCTATCAAACCGGGGACCAACAGATCTTTAAAATTTTATCAATGTTCCATCCATCTAATTTATGTATGTATATATGGTATATTTTCTTTTTGACATGCGTTATTCATATAGAGACATTTAATAAAATAATATATTTTAATCAAATAAAATTCACACAAACTTCTTTAACCAATTATCATCACTCTTATCTTAATTTATGTTTCGAAAAAATACCTTAAATAAGTGGGACAATGAAAATTTAAAAGAAAAGGTACTCCTTTCGCTCACCATTTCTTGACAAAAGTTTCGGGCACAATGTATAATATGTTTTGATGGTTTATTAATAAGTTAACGTGAAGATCATAAAAATGGAGGGTCAAGGAGAAAAATGGAAGGGACAAGATGGCTCTGCATTCTTCTTTAGGAGCTTTCCGAACTATTGCTCGGCAGAATCGTTATGGAGGAAATTCGAAAAGGTCGGTAGAGTTATCGATGTCTTTATCCCAGCTAAAAGGGACGAGATAGGTGACGAGCCCATATTATGCTCATATTTTGTTCATTATTGAGTCTTCATATAGGTGTATTAGTCGAGTCTTTGCATGAGTCTTGTGCTTGGGAGGGCACATTTGGTTTCAGGTGATCTTGGGCAGGATCTGGAGCAGGCAAGATGACCTGTGGAAGCTGGCTGGGCAGGATCAGTTAAAGCATGATGGACTGGGCTTAAGAACTGTTCGTGGGCCGTACGACGACCAGATCGAGCTAGGGCGAAGGCTCTTCAGCAGGGAAGGAGACGTGAAGAAGGAAAGAATCCAACCTCGATTCATTCCTAATTGCCGAGATGATCCACAAGGAAACAAATCCACGCAGAGAAGGCAAGTCCTCCCGAGCTCAAACCCTAGCAGACGATTTATGGGCCTGGTCCACGAATCCATCTACAAGTATAAAAGCAGCCTTCATTTCAGAGCAACACACACGAGCGTACACCGGAGCGGCTTTATACTTTTTTCATTTCATGCTTTTACTTTATGTTTGAGAGTGGGGAGGAAATGAACAAGTCCTACGGGCAAACAATATTATGCTTTTAGCTTTGCATGGCCGACGTTGGTGTCCGCCCCTTTTGATTTCGGTTTATAATATTTCAGTACTTAGTTTTATTATGTCTTCCTTTTACTTTTCTGTTATTTACTTTACAAGCATGCTAGAGTAGTCGCTTAAGCCCAGCTTGGGCAAGATGCCGTGAATATAATGTAACTCAATACTCGTGAGATCGGACTAATAGGTTTAACTGAACTATTGCATGTGTTCCCGAGTTTGCTAGGTTCTGTTCTACAATTCGTGCTAGTCTTGGTAGGGTATGTGGCCAGTATCATATTGAGTCGAGCATATTACAAATAATACATGGGCAAAACGTGTAGGATAAGTCCTCACGCCATATAGTATGAACTAGCAACGGAGTGTAGTCGTAGGTCGATGTTAGGCCTACTTCCGTGGCTATTCGGGTCCACCACAAATCGGTAATGCTGCTTGGGCAGGATATGTGACAACTAATCCTTGCATGTAGAATGTACAGGATAGGGAGATATAAAATATTTCTAAACTGTAAGGTGGATTGGGCACACATTGGCGGGGAACGTGACACGTGACAAAAGGGGGTCCTGCCTAGTGACTTGCCTATAACCGATGACATGTGCATAATTAGATCAGTGAATGAGTAGATTTATATTGTAATCCATGGTACTTGCCCATGCCGGGTTCCCTTTTAAATTATTGTTTACAAGTTCTTTACATTCAGCCGTGCTTACTTTACCTTTGTTTAATTCTGTTCTGTCTTGGGCAACGCCTACCCCCAAAACGTGACAACTTTATTTTGGAAAGATTGCTACTCCAACTCCTCGTGGGATCGACCCTGTGCTTGCCATTGCTATACTAGTTGTAGTAGTCAGGGCATAGGTTTACAAATTTATTGATTGCGGCAAAACGACGGTCGCGTCAATTGGCGCCGTTGCTGGGGAGTTGCGCTAAAAGTAATCTTTTCAATTTTCGTTTCTCAGGTGCTGGCCTAGTGTATGCAACTAAGGAGTGGATCTCAACCCGTAGAATTTCAGTTCGATGCAGAAATCAAGAGGACCAACTGACAGTTACGTGCACAAAGGAGAAGGCTTGAGCAGCGAGCTCGCGAGAGAAGGCGGCGTGAGATGGGAGACAACCAGCGAGCACCGCCCAACAACGCTGAGCGGACACTTTGGGAAATTGTTTTCCCTAACAATGGAAATCTGAGGCCCTTGGGCATCACCCTGCCCGTTCCTTCGGCGCCGGATTGGGAACTTAAGCATGCGTTCATGCAACTATTGCCTAAGTTCAGCGATATGCCTGGAGAAGATCCGCAACGCCACCTCCAGGACTTTGAAATGACGTGCGAAACTATCAGAACTCAAGGAAACATAGGAGAATATATACGGCTGCTGGCTTTCCCTTTCTCGTTGCAACACGGAGTAAGGGAGTGGTTATACATGTTGGAAGAAGGCTCAGTGACAACCTGGGCACAACTGCAGCAGAAGTTTCTGGAAAAGTACTACCCTGCCTCCCACATCCAAAACATGCGAAAGAGAATCAGTTCAATCAAGATGGGTGCAGGAGAGAGTTTCTACGAGTATTGGGGTAGGTTTAAGCAGCTCCTTGCCAAGTCCCCACAGTATGCAATCGGCGAACCAGATTTGGTTCAAAACTTCATGTTGGGACTTCGTCCGCAAGATCGTGCCTTGGTGAATGCTTCATGTGGAGGATCGGTGCTGAACAAGCTACCCAGTCAAGCTATGAAATTATTTGCAGATATGGCGGAGGAGACTCGAGATGAGCATATTGATGTGCCGAGGGCAAGTCCTGTTGAACGATCGGCTTTGGATGCAAAACTCGACAAGATGTGTACTCTGTTGGAGCAGATAGTCAACATGAATGGGCAACAGAAGAAGGTAGTACGTGCATGCCAGCTGTGCTTTGCCACGTTACACATGACTGATGAGTGCCCCGAAGTGGTGCTGCAGGAGGAAGTCAAGATCCTTGGACACAACCAAGGGAATGGGGGGAATGGTTACCCCAAATATGATCCCAACTCACAATTCTACAATCCAGGATGGAGGGATCACGAGAACTTCAAATGGGGACCAAAGCCACAACAACAACCACAACACCAGCAGGAGCAGCATCAACCAAATCGACCATCCTTGGCCGAGATGGTTCATAATGTGGCAAGGGAAAACAGCAAAACACAAGCCGACCTCGAAAAATTCAGGATGGAGACCCAAGGAGCTATGCAACACATCAACGCTCAACTTGGGCAACTTACTCAGACCTTAGCGAGATTGGAGAAGAAGCAAGGAGAGTTACCTCCACAGGTGGAAATCAATCATGCCCATGTCAAAGCAATTTCAACAAGAAGTGGGAAGCAGTTACCAGAGATGAAGCAACCAGAGGTAGAGAAGGAAGTCGAATCGGGCAAGATAGATGACGGAAAGAAGGATGAAGAAACATTGGTTCCACACCGCTATAAGCCCAAAACACCTTTCCCAGGAAAGTTGGCTAGGAACAAAGAAGCAGAGGAATTGGGCGAGATGTACCAGATCTTCAAGAAGGTGGAAGTTAACATTCCACTACTCACTGCCATGTGCTCAATGCCCAAATGCGCAAAGTTCCTGAAGGAGTTATGCACGTGGAAGGTCAAATATGACGAAAATGCCAAGTTCCAAGTGGGAGAGCATGTCTCTTCCGTCTTGGGCAGGGAGATGGCTACTAAGTGTGGAGACCCAGGGATGTTCTACATTCCCTGCATAATCGGAACTATGAAGATAGAGAAGGCCATGTTAGACTTGGGAGCATCAATCAATGTGATGCCACTGTCTATGTACCAGGAACTCAACATGGGCCCACTAAAACCCACGCGAGTAGTGATCCAACTGGCGGACAGGTCGAACGTGTATCCTGAGGGAATTTTGGAGGATTTCTTGGTCAAGGTGAAGGATTTGATCTTTCCAGCTAACTTCTACGTTCTCGACATGGGGCAAAGCGAAGGGAAATCACCAGTGATGCTCTTAGGCAGACCATTCCTCAAGATAACAAGGACTCAGATCGATTGCGATACAGCCAAGCTGACATGCCAAGTTGCTGGAGAGACAGTCGCATTCGACATCTACAAGGCGGAGAAGCACTATCCAGATACACAAATGGTGGACTATGTAGACATTATAGACAACATAGTGGAAGAAACATTGCCCAAGATCATATCCCGCGACATGCTGGATACTGTTATTCAATAGAGCATAATGGATGAGGAGGAGTGCCCAAGGGAGGTGAACCAGATGAAGACGGAACCAGAGCACAGACAAATCTATCGAGAGGAATTGCCCAGGATATGGAACGATGAAAAGTTGGTACCCTGATAGGGTGCATTTTTACCATATTTTCTAAGTGTTATATTATCGTTTTATTATCTTATTTTTATAGTTTAACTCATTTTTTGTATTGTTTATGTTATTTTGAGCTAGATTACGCTTTTGGGTTATTTTGAGTGTTTTTAGTGCTTTTGAGTCAAGAAAACCCAAGATGAGATAAGAGACGATGAAACCTAGGAAGATGATCCGAAGATCTGACTTTTCATGATTTTATGGCTTATTTATCTGGATGTAATGAATGTATAATATCTAATAGGAGTTTGATAGGAGCACGTAGGTGAAAACGGAGGTCAATTCGGAGTTCGGACGAGGAAGATATGGCCAAAACAAGAAACACGTGCAGAACCTCTCGACAGCCCTCTCGATCGAGAGAGGGGTCGAGAGGATTTCCCGGGAATCCTGAAAATTCATATTTTTTATTCTTTTAACCTATTCCTTGTATATTTAGGTTACCATTACGAATCCCTGCCTTATAAATACCCCAAAACTCATCATTGTACCCAAGTTTTTGATAGATTAGCATAGAGAGAGTTCTCTCCTACCCTAGAATAATTTCTCTACACTTTTATACTTTAGATCTAGATTTAATTCATGTATTTCTTATAAGACAATTGAAGATTCATCAAGATTCAAGAGTTTTTGATCCCTTTCTCTTTACTTTATGCTTTTAATTATGTTTATTCTTTCTTCTACCTTTCTTTTAATTATGTCTAGCTTAATTTCTTTAGTTGATTTCAGGGTTAGAATGTCTAATTGAATTTATGTGAGTACTTTTAATTACAAATAGGCTGCCAGTCTAGATGTATGTTTCATGGTGCTTATTCTCATGCATGATTACTTTGATAGATCCGGGTTAGAGATCCACCACAATTTAGGATGTTGTTCATCATGTTTTGCAAAGAGCATTTATGGATAAAGCGTTAAAGCGGTAAAGATCGAGAGATTCATGCGTATGGAAAGCTATAAATAAGCATATTGTACAGGGCATGATGTGCGTAGCAATGGCGAACAATAGTTGAGCTATAAGCAACGGATAAAGGGCGTATTTAGCCATAAACTGGCAAGATTCATGGAGTTTTGCACTTATACAAGCAGATAACGAAGAAACAACGTAAGAGAAAGGGAGAAACGAGGAGCGCAGGGCTCCGTTGGGCCTCATTCCCCTTTAAGTGATGAGGGTTTTACCTTAAGTTCGAGGTAGTGTGTGTAAGAGATTCTTCCCAGCGTCGAGAAGAATAGAGGGATGTGAAAGGCGAACTCCGGCTTCCCAGAAGAAGGTTTGGCCCGCCTTGACTTGCCTGAGCTCGGAGGAGCTCGAAAGAGAGAGAGTGTTGAATGAAACAGTACACAAAGGTGTGTGTTGTTCGTAGAGAATGATGAAGTGTTGCGCGTTCACTTAGTATTTATAGGTATGAGGAGGGTGAAAAGGGGATCATTCGTGGGAAGGAAGGACAGAAAAGGAATTCCAACGGAAGCAAAGTATCCTCTGTCATGAAAGCAGTGATCCTCACTCTATAGTACGTAGAGTCACGCGGACCGTATGCTACGCAGAACCTCAAGCTTCTACTAAACGCTTGTGAGATCTGGTCAGATCCTTCTATCTTTGCAGATGCCTGCAGATCCTTTGCGGCTTATGGGGGAAGTCAGAACCTCGCAACTTCTTGCATGGCATACGATTCTTAGTTGTATTGAGTGCATGGTACCCGACATCTGACACATCCATTTCTCTAGGAACTGTAGTCTAAGGTTAAGGAAAGTATATTCCCTATTAACTTGGGTTTCTTAGGGAGTATGGCTGATATTAGTCCCTATCAGCTACCCCCCCCCCCCCCCCCCCCCCCCCCCCAGGTCCAGAAGCACCAATGTGAGGGCTTCTGATGGGTATTTTGGCGGGAAAGTGGATTTTGCTTTGACTATTGCTTCCCCCTTTTTTTTTTTTTTTTTTTTTTCTTTTTTTTTTTTTGCAGGTGTCTGATGACGGGGGGAATCGAAACGTCGGTTATCATCCCGAGGATAGAGTTGGACCTGTTTCCTTTACTCATCATTGCTTTTTCCCTTAGGGTGAAAGAATACAGAGCTATTTAAAATATATCGTAAAATAGGCATTATTATTATTTTGTTTTATCTGCAGGCGAAAGGGCAATCCCCCTTTTTTCTGAAACGTCGTGGGGTGATAGGTAGGAAACCACTCCACTCTTTTTCCTCAACTTCCTTATCCTTCTCTCTGCATTGTGCTTCAGAAAGAAAGGAGCGATATTGCGAATCGTCTGCCGCTCCCAGCGATTACTCCGACGACCGCCTTTCCTTTTGTCCCTTTTCAGGTATTCCATTACTATTTTACTCTCCTATACTTGTGCATAGGCCCTCTTTTGAATTTCTTGAGATTAGGGTAACCCTTATTGTTTTCCCTGTTCTTATTTTGAGGAACATTGCTAGCCCCAATTTTTTCTGTATGGTGAAACTGACTAGGATGTGAATGTGACTGATGCTTCATCTTTAGAACTGTCACTTAGTTTTTAAGATTTGTAGAGTTTTGATTTATTTCCATTATTCGCAACCCTACCATCTGTCATTATTTCTTGGTGAGTATCTCTGCCTTGCAGTTATGGATTCCACCAAACTAGGTATGGGGAAAAAAGCTCGAGAGAAACTATTACAAATGATGGAGCAGACAAGATCTGGTGGCTCCTCTCCCACCTTATCATTGGGTAATACTTCCACCCAAGAGCCCACGGGTCTTGGGGGTTGTAACCCTTCTCAGGGGAGTCCCCGAGAGGTAGAAATTGGTAAGCCTCGAATGAAGCCTTACTTCCCTCATCTGGTTGCCCCTATTCGGTCAGCTTCATTTTCTCCTATTTTCACTGATGAGGATGTTGGTGTTTCCGCTCTTGTCTCTTTAGCGCCTTATCCCTCTTCCCCTAAGAGGAAAAGTGAGTCTTCCTCCCTCTCAGCTAGAAAGAAGGGGAAGGTATCGGAGAGTTCTCCTTCCGCTCAAGAGTTAAGCCTTGAGCAATTGCGAGAGAATCTTTCTCAATCTGAGAAGAGCAGAGAGCAGCTCCAGACTGAAGTCCACCAACTTCGTGGCTTTTTGCTAGCTAGAGAGGAGCACACGCTTTCTCTCTCTGAGCGAATAAAGGAACTCGAGAGAACTTTGAAGGCCTCGTCTGAGAGGGTAGAGCAGCTAATGGAAATTCAAGTAGCAGAGATAGCGCAACTGACACTTAGCTACGAACAGGAGCTAGTACAGGCCCGAGCTTCCTCATTTACTCAAGGGCGGAGAGAAGGGATATGCCAGGGTGTTTCTTCTGGAGTCAAAGATTGCAGGTCTAACTTGTTGATGACTCCTTCAGGCCTTCCTGGATTCCTTGATCAAGCGTTTGCCTGAAGCTTATCTTCATTCTCACGATTTTTGGCTGCGTTTGTTTGAGCCCCTCACTGCGTGGATAGCTTCCGCTATCCTTGAGTGCTGTCAACAATTGGGTATCCCAGAGCGCGCAGCCGCTGTCAATGCCGAATCCATAGTAAGGATGTTCGACATAGAGCCTGAGTCCCTCCGAAAGGATCGCTCCCTTTCCTCCACAGAGCCATGGTATATGCCTGCGCTGAAAGAGGCAGCTCAGATCCTTCGCCAACCTGCCAGGGCCACAAGGGATCTCCCCTCTTGGGAAGCGCCTTTGTTCCCTCTCTTTCCTCATAACACCATGGTTATGAGGTCTATTCGGAAGGTTTTTGACCAGGTATCTTTTTGTTTTCTATTGTTCGTTTTATTTTTAGAGTTTATTCGCCTATCATGAAAATTTTCTCCTTTATTAGGAACTAAGAAAGGGAAGAGGTTCAGGCCCATCTACCAGCGAGGGAGGTGTTTCCTTATCACCCGCTCTTGAGGAGGTGAAGGGTGGTTCAAATGAGGGAGGCGCTCTGCAGATTCTAGCAGCCCCGCTCTAGGGTGGTCCTTCTACCTCTTCTGCCTTGGCTGCTGTTGAAGAATGGTCTTCTTCTCATTCATCGAGCTCTGAAGATCTAGCTTTTGCTCCAAACCCATCCCCTTAACGTTATTGTTTTGGATGAAATGTTTGTTGAACAACTTATATTTTGAATATTTTGTGGCGGGGTGCTTACTCTTGACCCCGAAATCATGCTACTCGGGGCACCAACAATCGTTACTTTTAATTTAGGCCAGATGCTTCTTCGAGGCCTTGTTTATAACATGTTTCTGTTATTTCTTATTCAACTTAGAATGTTATCCCTCTTATTCTTGTATTTATAGGGGCTTTACTTTTTACCCTGTTTCTACCTGCTGAAGTATTCTAAGATGGTGAGGTAGAAATATTTCCAGTATTTTTAGGGTGATGGGACAAAATAGTAGGATAACATCTTAGTGTAAAATAGCATTCTAAGATAATGGCAGCATTTTGAGATAGCATTTTAAGCTAATGGGATATGGGTATATGGGTATCCCCTACTCCCCCCCCTCCCCCCCCCCCCCCCCCCCCCCCCCAAGTGAGGTGTAAGGGACTGAAGGAATTACACCTCATTTGAGGGCTAAACACATACGAAATATAACTACTTTTAAAGATAAAGAGGTATGATCCAATGTTTCATACATCAGCTAATCATGGAATAAGAGTTTTTCAAAACGAAAAAGGGGTCATAGCCCATCATACTTTCTTCTTGAGAGTAATTCTCAATTTTCCCTGCATACTTCGAGGGTGATAACTTTTCCCTTGCCTGTTGTCTCCTCGACATCTTCTTGGTCTAGCACTTCCTTTGCAATTTTGACTTTCGCCCTTGCCTGGGTTATCAATGCTTCCCACTGCCCTTTCACAGTTGGGGCGTGGCATCTGCCTGTGGCTTCAGCTTCAGACCCTTTACTTTCGTTTATCTGTTGGAGCAGTTGTTTGGCTGGGTCCTGGGATATCATCAGTTCTTCATGAGGGTTGTTGCTGGTAATCAGCAAGTGCTCCATTGAAGCGGAAAGGTTCTGACATTCTCCTGCTGGAGTTGGGGTTTTAAGTCTTTTCCCTTCAAGTTTCACCTCATCCCCTTCGGTGGCAGGTTCTGCCATCGGCCTTTTCCTGGCCTCTCCTGCTTGCACCGATTGGACATAGCATTTTCGCGAGACCTCTTGATCTCCCGATATTTGCCCTACCTGATTTCCCACGGGGAATTTCATCATCAGATAGTAAGTGGAAACCACTGCTTGGAACGGATTCAATGCAATTCTTCCTAGAATGATGTTGTAGGAAGATGGTTGTCGCACCACCAAGAAGGTGACTGGTTTTTACACTCGTGTAGACCCTTCGCCCAAAGTGAGCATTAAATTAATTGATCCTAGTGACATCACCGGATCTCCTGAGAAACCATGTAGTGCCGTAGCTACCCCATTCAATGGCTTATGGAGGCTCATTTGGTTGAAACAACTTTCAAATATAACATTGACTGCGGCACCTGTGTCCACAAAGACTCTTTGGACCTGATATCTCTCTATTTCCACTGTGATGACCAACGCATCATGATTGGTGTCTAGATGTTAGGATTTTCGTCATGTTTTCGTGTCCGTTTTCCCTTAGTTTTTCTGTGTTTTCGTTGTTTATGGCTATGATTTGGTTGCTTTGGAGTCATTGGTATTGTAGGATAAAAAGGGCGGAAATGAGAATAAAATGAGAAGAAAGAAGCCTTATATCGAAAAGGGGTTCGATAGGAGCATGTAGGCGAAAACGGAGGTCAATTTGGAGTTCCGACGAGGAAGATACGATCGAAACAAGAAAGGCGTGCAATACAATGCGAGTGCTACGTTGGACGAGCGTCCAACGTACGTTGGACGACCGTCCAACGTTCCGGCCAGCTTTCCTTTCCTTCTATAACTAGGTTTTCATACCTATTAGGGCAACTACAATGGAGAGCCTCAAATGGGGCTCTATAAATTGACACATGAACAAGAGCTCTAAACTTAAAATATTTCACAATCATGGGCTCTAATTTTAGGGCTCTTAATACCATTATTGGGTCCCACTTTTTATCAATATTATTATTATTAAATGTAAAATAAAATGTAATGCACATATGGTGGCCCCACAAGTAACATAGAGCCCGGGCTCTTGCAGGAGAGCCCGGGCTCTTCATTCTGGGCTCTCCAATGGTGCTTAAAAATAAAGTTGGGCTCTATCTTTTGACACATGGACAAGAGCCCAACCATTGTAGATGCCCTTATAAATACTATCCCTTGTGCACGAATTAGACAATCTTTTAGCATAATTTAGCTTTAGTTTTCAGCACTTAAACACTTTAGATTAGTTTTACTTTGTTCGGATCCGGATTCTTAGTTCGTGCAATTCAATTCAAGTTTTTCTTTTACTTCGCGTTCTTCGTTCTTCGTTTAATTCTCGTAAGTTATTTATTGCTTTCGTTTACTTGCTTTAATTGCTTTACTTAGTTTTAGATTCGATTTCGTAATTGCTTCTTTTAATTTCCTTAGTTTAATTTCGTTCTTTCGATTTCTAGTTTAAAGTTTAGATTCGTTTTTCTAGTTTCGATTCTCTAGTTTTTCAAAGCTTTCAAAGTTAGATTAATTTTCTTTTAAATTTCCAGATTTCATTCATCATGTCTAGAGTAGTTTATGCTTTCTTTTATGCTTTCTTTATTGCTTTCTTTTCGATTCTTGCCTAGGTAGATTTATTGCTTTCTTTTAGTTTAATTCTTAGATTTATTTATTGAGTTCTAGATTAGATTTATTTGCTTTGATTTAATTGCTTTGATTTATTTTATTTGCCTAGGATTTAAAACTAAAACCCCAAAATCTTCTTTACTTGCTTTCTTAGTTTTAGGCTAGATTAGGTTTTACTACATAATTAATTGCCCTGCAAAGTTTTCCTTCGAGATTCGACATTGGGTTTTTACTTACTAAGTGCTAGGATAGATTTCGTTCTATTGCGAACACTTTTTGGTGAAACACATCATCATGCGGGTGAACCACTTTTCGGTTATCTTCTGGCCCGAATGAGATTTCTGGTGGGGGCAGGCCTGCTTCAACCTTCCAGACCCCATGCCTTTCATGCATATGTAATTCTCTGGCAGATGCTTTTCGGCTTCTGTTGGAGTCTCCCACGGTTGGTCCTCCATATATCATTTTAATAACGCCTCTGGGCTCTGACCCTTGGCCAGTGTCAGTGGCTTTTTCGGGAGCTTCTTTACGCTTTTTGCTTTGCTCTGTCTCTCTTTTGACGTACTCCAAGAGTTCTCCTTCTTGGATTAGCTTTTCGATTGCGATTATCAAGTTTCTGCAATCATTGGTCATATGGCCAAAGTCATTGTGGAACTTACAGAACCTTTCAGAAGGTGGATTTCTTGGTGGCTGTCTATGCCCAGAGGGGATCTGAACCCCAGGTTTCCTCAAGACCACCTCGAGCAGGTCGACTGGTTGCTTGATTAATGGAGTAAAAGATCTTAGGAACCTTTCATTCTTATCAATCTTTTTGGCATCTGGGGCCGGCCTTTTCCTTTCTTCCGGCTTCTTTTCTTTTTGGGCGGCCAACACAGCCCTCTTGCTGCTCAAAGCTTCTTCCATATGGATGTGCTTTTGGACTCTTGTCAGTAACTCTTCAAAAGAGGTAGCTTCTTTCTTAATCAGAGAAGCAAAGAACTGTCCTGGTTTCAAACCATCCACACAGGCATGCACTTTTAGCTTTGGCTCCACTCCTGGGATTTCCAGGACGGCCTCGTTAAAGCGTGTCATGTAGTCCCTCAGACTTTCGTTGGCACCTTGTTTTATGGTCGTCAGATGCAAGGAGTTCCGAGTGGTCCTTTTAGCACTGACGAATTGCTGTAGAAAAACTTCTTTCAGATCCATGAAGGAGTGTATGGAGGCTTTTGGTAACTGCTTGAACCAATGTTGAGCAGTTCCTGATAGGGTTGTGAGGAACACTCGACACTTAACCCCCTCTGAATACTGATGAAGGAGGCATAAGCTTTCGAACTTCATCAGGTGCTCTTCGGGGTCTCCTTTCCCCTGATACTCGCAAGAGATTGTTTTGAAATTGCTTGGAACGGGATCAGTATGGATGTCCACTGAGAACGGGCTGTTCTCATCAATATATAAGGGGAGAAGTTCTGATTTGCTTCTTCCACTCCCATTGTTCGAGGAAGGTTTTGGGTTTCCTTCTTCGTTTGGGTTGCGAACTTCTTTGTCACTCGTCTCTGTTTATTTTGGGACCCTTTCGTTGGCCTGTTTTTGTTCCTTCAGTCTTTTGACCTCTTTTGCCAAGAGCTTCATCTGCTCTTGCTGCTGAGCATATTTCTTGGCCCATGCATTTTCAGTATTCTCATTGAGATTTCCTTCGAGTTCCTCAGGACCTTCTTCTTCTGGGGATTCCCAGTCAGTGAAAAATCCTTCTTCTTCTTCGGTCGCTATTGGGGGCAGCCTTGAGACTAGCTCTTGAGTTATGCCTTGATGCATAGGCTTCTGCTTGTGCATTGCAGGAGTACTTTTACTTCCTCCTCCTTCCTGGGTCTCGCCCACGGGATCTGTGTTTTGGGGATTTGCCCCCAAGGTATGAAGTCTCTTCTCCACAGCTCCCTCTACGAGTGCTTTCATTTGGAGGAGCATAGCTGGAGAAAATTGAGCCTCCATGTTGACACTAGTCTCTGTCAGCATAGTGCCTATTCCTTTGTTTCCGATTACAGAGTCATCTGGATTTCCAGTGGCTTGACCAGCCTCCTTGGAAGCAGCATCTGATGCAGCATTCATCCTTACAGGAATCTGCAAAGATTTGAGCATGTTTAGAGGATTAATTCCAGGTGCCCTTTGAAAGAGGCTTGACATATACGAAATTTGTTATTAGCAAATTTTCTACGTTTGAGCATTATTTATTGTGACTTTAACGAGTATAGCCTATTTGTTATAAGACTCTTAAAAGAAGTGGCCTCTGCCAATAGATGATGAAGGTAAGTGACGACTTAAAGATGGAAAACTGATTATGGTGAAGGGTTTTGACACAATCCCCTCCTCTTAACATGAAGCATTTGATCATGTGAGATTTAGTTGTAATATGCTGCTGATTTAGCAGGTCACCTTATAACCGCCAACCATTTAGGGTGGCTTTTGCCGGCATGAAGCTGAGGTTGACGACATCTATCCTTACGAAACCTAGTTTTATTAGATTGTGTGCTTTCCTAAGGCTTTTTTTGTGAGACCTCTGAAAGGGATCTGATCTGGAGGAAAGGTTATTAGGAATTTGTGCGGCATCTTATTTTATTAAGCCTGCTACGAGATGTCTCGGCCACATAGGCCCTTCTTATATTTAGTGCCCCTTTTATAGGAATTTCTTATAAGATATTCCCTGTTAGCCAAGGACTATGAAAGTAATATATTTTATGCGGGATTTATGAGAGTATTACTTATCGAACCAAGCTTACGAGAGCTTGGTCTATCTTTTAAGACTTGCAGAAGCGCCATTTATCAAATTGGGCTTATGAGGGTGATATCCTCCTTAGAGGTTTATAAAGGTATTGTTTATTAAATAGTGTTTTTCAAGAATACCGCTTTTGAGGCGGGATTTAGGCGAAATTTTACCCATCGGCATGCAATGGGTAAAACTTATGGGAGTGATACATAGAAATGTCGCCTTTAGAGCAAGACTTGAGGGTATACTGCTCATTTAGTGGGACTTATAAAGAGTTTTGTCCATTGTATGGAGCTTGTGAAGATGCTGAAGATGCTGCCTACCGAGTAGGGCTTAGGAAAAGTTTTGCCCATTGCATGGGGCTTACGAAGGAGGTGCCTATTAGATAGGGCTTTGTAGAAGGTTCAGCCCATTGAATGGGGCTTACGAAAGGGGTGCCTATTAGATAGGGCTTTGTGCGAGGGTTGCCTATTAAATAGGGCTTATACAGTGTTCTGCCCATTATATGGGGCTTACGATGATATTGCCTGTTAAATAGGGCTTTTGATAAGTTTGTCTATTAAATAGGGCTTATGGAGGGTTCTGCCCATTGCATGGGGCTTACGATGGTGTTGCCTACTGTGTAGGGCTTTTTGATAAGGTTCTGCCCGTTATACGGGGCTTACGAGAGAGTTGCCTGTTAGACAGGGCTTCTGAGAGAAGGTTCTGCCCGTTATTCGGGGCTTACGAGGAAGTTGCCTGTTAGACAGGGCTTCTGGGAGGAGGTTCTGCTTTCAGATGCGGGCTCCCTTCATCGAAGTGGATGGGGTAACCTCGGCATCTTTCGGCTCTCCATTTTTTAATGTTTTTATTATTCCATGGGTTTTGAAGTCATGGCGATTCAGGAGCATTTGACTAACTTTAGTAGTGATGCTCATTCTGTAATCACCAATCCTTTGCAACTCATAGATGGATTTCATATTGAGCAGATAATAGACAGAATTGTATGCTCACCAAGTACACAAGGTGAAGCGAATGTGTTTTGAGATTGTTGCAGTTTGTGACCCGGCTTTCCTCCGGATCCTTCACAACCTTAAGATTTTGGCAAAACACCAACAGATTAGCCATCACAATTCATGTCATGAAGGAGATATGGCCTTGAGATTGTTTCTAGTTACTGGGTTGATTTGTTACAAGCAATGTAGCTAAAACAAATTCATGGTATACATACTAAAATCTTACAGGAATAACATAAATCTCGCATTCAATGCACATTGCTTCTATTAGATAGCCACCATTCTAAGTGATCGTCGCGACAGAGTAAATAATAGGACAAGTTTATGCACATATCATCAGAATCAATTAAAGCTTCGAAGATAAACAGGGGATTAGCCCTTTGAACCCATGGGTTTTGACAGTACTTACTGATATCAATTCTTAATTCACATTCAAGGAGAGAAAATCATCTTCTCAAACACAAGTTTCCTTTCAATCAAAATGTTTATTACAATTTCCATTTCAAAGGGAGCATAATCCTAAAATCATATCACACTCAACAGCTCGTAACCGAGGAGAGCTTAGCAAATGTTAAACAACAGCATATCCATCTGAGTTTCCGCTAGCTAGATCACAAATAGGGCATTCCCAATCAATGTAACATCAAATTTCCTCATATTCTCCACATAAGGACATAGTAAAGGGAAATCGCAAGCAGCATTACGACAATGAGCTGGAATTTTGCATAAAAACAGGGGAAATCAACATCTCAACTCAAGAATTTCCCACAGACGGCGCCAGTTGATAGATCCGGGTTAGAGATCCACAACAATTTAGGATGTTGTTCATCATGTTTTGCAAAGAGCATTTATGGATAAAGCGTTAAAGCGGTAAAGATCGAGAGATTCATGCGTATGGAAAGTTATAAATAAGCATTTTGTACAGGGCATGATGTGCGTAGCAATGACGAACAATAGTTGAGCTATAAGCAACGGATAAAGGGCGTATTTAGCCATAAACTGGCAAGATTCATGGAGTTTTGCACTTATACAAGCAGATAACGAAGAAACAAGGTAAGAGAAAGGGAGAAACGAGGAGCGCGGGGCTCCGTTGGGCCTTATTCCCCTTTAAGTGATGAGGGTTTTACCTTAAGTTCGAGGTAGTGTGTGTAAGAAAGAGATTCATCCCAGCGTCGAGAAGAATAGAGGGATGTGAAGGCAAACTCCGGCTTCCCAGAAGAAGGTTTGGCCCGCCTTGACTTGCCTGAGCTCGGAGGAGCTCGAAAGAGAGAGAGAGAGAGTGTTGAATGAAACAATACACAAAGGTGTGTGTTGTTCGTAGAGAATGATGATGTGTTGCGCGTTCACTTAGTATTTATAGGTATGAGGAGGGTGAAAAGGGGATCATTCGTGGGAAGGAAGGACAGAAAAGGAATTCCAACGGAAGCAATGTATCCTCTGTTATGAAAGCAGTGGTCCTCACTCTATAGTACGTAGAGTCACGCGGACCGTATGCTACGCAGAACCTCAAGCTTCTACTAAACGCTTGTGAGATCTGGTCAGATCCTTCTATCTTTGCAGATGCCTGCAGATCCTTTGCGGCTTATGGGGGAAGTCAGAACCTCGCAACTTCTTGCATGGCATATGATTTTTAGTTGTATTGAGTGCATGGTACCCGACATCTGACACATCCATTTCTCTAGGAACTGTAGTCTAAGGTTAAGGAAAGTATATTCCCTATTAACTTGGGTTTCTTAGGGAGTATGGCTGATATTAGTCCCTATCATACTTGATCACTAATTATGTGTGCATAGTTATGTTTTTAATGCCCTAGCCAGATAATTGCATAATTGATCTCATGAATACATGGTATGATGATTTAATTGTCTTAGCCGAAGTTAGATTATCATAGGTCTACATATAGTTGATATAGGTGTCGTAGCTGAACCTTATTGATTGTATTTATCGATACTTGTTCTATTTTGCACTTGATTTAATTTCTATGAGACCGAGAGGAGATTAGGATTTTATCGAGTGACGATCTATACTGCCTTAGCCGGAGTGTTAGGTTATTTTCGTGTATCGCATTTAGATTGGATTAAATTGGTTAATTGGATTAATTGTTACTTGCATAGATTTGATTAGGTAGACTTCCCTAGAATCAACGTTTGTTCCTTATTTGATTTTTCCTTGTTGAGTTATTTGCTTATTTGTTTATTTTGCCTTATTTGTTTATTTTCTTATTTAGTTATTTCCTTAATTGTGTTTGTTTAGTTATTTTATTTATTTGCTTAGGATTATAAAACCACATTCTTATTTCTTAATTGCCTAGACATCAGTTTAGTTCTAGAGTAGAGGTATTTTGTGTGATTTCGATATATCAATCCCTGTGGATACGATACTCGTACTTGCTTTATACTATACCTATTTTGTGTGGTTAAAAATAGTGCGACCAAATTTTGGCGACGTTGCCGGGGATTGATTAGATTTCATATAGATATTTTAAAATATGATTAATAGGTGATTTAGGCGCTTTTATTTTTCTGTTTTCGGTTTATTAATCTAATTTTTTTTCTTTTTTTCTCTTCTTTGTCTTTAGGTAGTGCATGTCCATTAGATCTAAAGGGATAAATCTTATTCCGATAGATTGTGAACTCGAGCGCTCACTAATGAAGAAGAAGAAGGATCAAGAAGAAGTTGAGGTTGATCAAACACCACCACCCACCATGGGAGATAAGAGCTTTTATTTTGAACCGCCTTGAAAAGAGGTAACGTCGGGTTAAAGACGTAAAACGTAGCACTTGTTGGGAGGTAACCCAACTCTATCTTTTATTTTCATTTTTCATTTTTTCAATTTTTTTTTTTAATTTTTCTTTGAGTCTGATCTTTTATTAAGCTTTTTATCCAAGAATTTTCAAGGCTTGTGAGTTGTAGGTTTTCTCGACGAGGTTTCGACTAAGAGGAGAAGATAGATAGTAAGCTAGCTTCGGTGAAAGGTACGCGCATTAACTTATCCACTTCTTCTTCTTTAAACTTATTTCTTTCATCATGATTCGAAATAAGTTTGGGGGAGGGGGAAGTATGGCTTCGTTAACTCGTTTGCATAAGTTTGAGTCGAGCATGATTACAAATAATACATGGGCAAAACGTGTAGGATACGTCCTCACGCCATTTAGTATGAACTAGCAACGGAGTGTAGTCGTAGGTCGACGTTAGGCCTGCTTCCGTGGCTATTCGGGTCCACCACAAATCGGTAATGTGCTTGGGCTGGATATGTGACAACTAATCCTTGCATGTAGAATGTTCAGGTTAGGAAGATATAATATATTTCTAAACTGTAAGGGTGGATTGGGCACACATTGGCGGGGCACGTGACACGTGACAGAAGGGGGTCCTGCCTAGTGACTTGCCTATAACCGATGATATGTGCATAATTAGATCATTGAACAATTAGAGTTATATTGTAATTCATGGTACTTGCCCAGACCGGGTTCCCTTTTAAATTATTGTTTACAAGTTCTTTACATTCAGCCGTGCTTACTTTTCCTTTGTTTAATTATGTTCTGTCTTTGGCAACGCCCACCCCCAAAACGTGACAACTTGTTTTTGGAAAGATTGCTACTCCAACTCCTCGTGGGATCGACCCTGTGCTTGCCATTGCTATACTAGTTGTAGTAGTCAGGGCATATGTTTACAAATTTATTGATTGCAGCAAAACGACGGTCGCATCAATGGGCAACAGGTTTGGCTTCGTTAGGTTTGGTGGGAAGATTGAGCAGAAAGATACGCTTCAGAAGCTTAACAATGTGTGGATCGATTCCTACATCATTAGGGCCTTTTTACCAAGGTATGGAAGATTGGAGGGTCTGAAGGAGGGGCGTAGACAACGTCATGGGGTGCGGGAAGGATCCAAGGTCTTCGTTTCCGACCTCAGGAATAAGGGTAGAAGGGCAGAGGGTGTATCTTACTTGGAGATACTGACCGGTCAGAAAGGAAGAGAGGCGAAGATGAAGGAGCTCACGTCTAATGTCCTTTAGTTCCAAAGTGAAGGGGAAGAAGGAAGGTGGCTAGAGGGAGCTTTTACCGGAGAATTGAGGGAGGATTTCTCTTGGAGCGAACATGGAGATGAGATCCAAAAGGAATGCGGTAATGGGCTAAAAGTTACGCATATGGGTAACAACCTTCTCCTTCTGTAAATCGGGTCGAAGAAGAGCACCGAGATGGTGTTGTGTGGCTTCGACGAATGGGCTAAGTTTTGGTTGAGTTGGTGGAAACCATGGCCGCCCTCGCTCGTCAATCAAAGTAGATCAGTGTGGACTCAATGGACGGGGGTACCTTTACAGGCGTGGGCACCGCGGTTCTTTAGTTTGGCTAGCTCAAACATTGGGAAGATGATTGAGCTCCATGAGGTTACATCAAATAAAATTCGCCTCGACGAGGCCTTTGTAAAAATCTCAACTGGATTAGGCTCTTGCGATAGATTGATGCCATGCAACATTGACGGTGTTCGTTTCATCATCCGGATTGAGGAATTCAACTATTGGAATGATGTTGAGTTTTTGGCTCAGTTAGGAGAGATCGGATCTGACACAAACTCGAGCTCTTCAGATGAAGATGGGTGGAAAGGTCAAGACTCGTTAGTGGCGTTGATGGAGGGGTGTTCGGAGTCGGAAGACATTGGCGGTGACTCAGTGAATGGCGGAGGCAATGCGTCACGCAGTCCGAAGTACATTGGTTCTACTGAGAAGACACTCCTCTCGGAAGTCAAAAGTCGGCGCCTGTGCACAGTAATGATATATGCAGCCATGCGGACGTGGTTATTCCCGAGGCAATTTGTAATTCAAATTTAGCCCTTTCTGGTAGGATCGTAGAAGTTGATGGGCTTGGGAGAAATAAAAGTTGTGAAGTCCTGAGTAAAGTCCCAAGCGTGGATGGTGTTAGTAGCACCTTCTGATAGATCTGGGTTAGAGATCCACAACAATTTAAGAAATTATTCATCATGTTTTACAAATAGCATTCATGGGTAAAGCGTTAGAACAGTGAAGAGCAAGAGATTCATGCGTATAGAAAAGCCATAGCCGAGTATTTTGTATAGGGCAAGAGGCGCACAGCAACGACTAGTAATAGTTGAGCTATAAGCAAAGGATAAAAGGCGTATTTAGCCATGAACTAGCAAGATTCATGGGGTTTTGCACTCATACAAACTGATAACGCAAGACAGACACAAGGGAGAGAGGGAGGCTAGGAATGTGGAGCTCCGTCAAACCTCATTCCTTCTCAAATGATGAGGGTTTTACCTTAAGTTCAAGGCAGTATACGTAGGAAAGAGACTCTTCCGGTGTTGAGAAGAGCAGGTGGATGTGAAAGCAGACTACGGCTTCCCGGAAAAAGGTCTTGTCCGCCTCGGCTAACCTGAGCTTGGAGGAGCTCGTGAGAGAGAGAGAGAGTATGGAATTGAATGGAACAGTACGCTAAGGAGCGTGTTTGTTCGTCAGAGAGTGAATTATTATTATGTGATGGATGAGTTTGTTTAGTATTTATAGGTATGTTGAGGGTGAAGAGTGAGCATTCGTGTGAAGGAGGGACAGAAAAGGAATTCCCTTGAAGGTGAAGTATCCTCCATCATGAATGTAGTGGTCCTCACTCTATAGTACATAGAGTCACGCGGACCGTATGTTACGCAGAACCTTGGGCTTCTACTAGACACCCACAGGATCTGGTCGGACCCTCCTATCTTTGCAGATGCCCGCAGATCCCGCGCGGCTTATGGAGAAAGTTAGAGCCTCACAGCTTCTTGCAGAGCATACGATTCTTGATTGTCTTGAGCATCTGGTGCCCACGAAATCCCTTTGATACTATGCTACTTACATAGAATGGCCTCTATCGATTATTAGAGAAAAGTAACACTTATCTCCATTAAGGGTGTTGTTGATGCTAATCCCGTCTAGGATCTATTATTCCTTTCAGAAAGGTGAGGTTCTCACCTCTATTGTGACATCTGCCATACTAACTTTCTTAAGAACCGTAATCTAAGGTTAAGGAAAGTGTATTCCTCATTCACTTGGGTTATTTAGGGAGTATAGCTGATAATTAGTCCCTATCAGCTACTCCCCCCCGGAGGTCCAGAAGCGTTTATGTGTTGGCTTCTGGCAGGTATCTTAGTAGGGAAGCTATTTTCACTTTTCCTTATCGAGGCTTTCTTTCGGATAGAGGAACATTATAATGGATATATTTTGTTGGGAAAAAGGCGCGTTACTTTTTTGGGGAGTAAAGAAACGCTTCCTCTTCTTTTACAGGCCGACGTGGAGTAACAAGTGGGGCATCGCTCTACTCTCCCTTAGCCTTTTTAACTTCCTTCATTTTCTTCTTCCCCCCTCATACATCTGAGAAAAGGGAGGGCATTCACGTTTTTCTACTCAACGTTTCCGGCGATTGCTTCGTCTTCCTTGCTCAAAGGTAGTTTATGGAGTGTTCATTATCTTTATATGTCTTTCTTCGGCATTTGTACAGGTTTTGCCTATGAGGGGCCTTTCTTCCCCTGTCTCTCTCCTTTTTTTTTTTTTTTTTTTTTGAAGGAATCGTTAATACCGATTTTTGTTTTTACAAACCTAGTTTGAGGGTGAATATGATGAGCATTTTCCCATGAAAATCTTAAGATTTCTTAGAGGATTGAGTTTTGTTTGCATTTGCTCCCAGCCATGAACGCTGACGCGGAGGAAGTGCTACGTAAGATTCAGATGAAATTAGAGCAAAGAATGGTTGAGGCCAGAATCCTCAATCCTGAGCCTATTTCCTCTTTGAACGACGCCCCCATATTACCCTCTACGGGCTCTAGGGTTTCAGACTCGGACCATGAAGACCTACAAGAGACCAAAATAATGAAACCTCGTTCAGAACTCTGCTTTCATGAACCACCCTTAGTCGGCCACGGTAAAATCCTATTTCCTTTCTTCCCTTTGATTGAGGTAAGCATTGATGCTTCTTTTTCCACAAAATGGGTGATTTTCATTCCTTTCCGTTTACAGAGGTGAATCAGTTTTTGACACCCTCTTTCGGTGCTCAGGCTTTGGCTTTTGATCAGTTCTTGGAGATTCTATCAGAGGCTGAGCAGAGTAGGGACCGTGCTGAAGTCGAGACTCGGGATCTTCTGGACCGTCTCCGTGCTAAGGAGAAATACAGTTCTTCTCTTGAGTTACGCCTTGCGTCATTATCGAGGCGAGTAAGGGAATTAGATATAGCCTTAGAGGCTTCCTTAGAATGGGAGTTGAAAATGAAAGCAGACTTTGCTATGCAAACGGAACGACTAACTCTTACTCATGAACAAGAACGTTCCCGGACTTCTTCTTTCGCAGAAGGAATGAAACAGGGTTCCGATGAAGGCGTCTCCAGGGGGATACAAGTTTGCCGATCTAACTTTTTGATATCCCCCTATGGTCAAGCTTTCATAGACTCTCTGGTGAAGCAATTGCCTGAAGCGTTTATCAATTCTCCTTATTTTTGGGCCAGAATGATAGACCCTCTCACCAGCAGGGCTGGCGATGTTGTTTTCGAATGCTGTAACCAGCTGGGCGTCCCTGAGCATGCTAACTCTATCAACCTGATGCCCATAATTCATTTGTTCGAAATAAAGCCTGAGGCCCTCAAGAGGAATTGCTTCATTCCTACTGGGGAACCTTGGTTTATGCCAGTATTGAGAAAAGCTGCTGAAACGCTTCGCCAGCCCATTGAGGCCCTTGAGGGCTTTCCTACTTGGAAGGCTCCCCCTTTCCCCCTCTTTTCCGTTGATGCTACTGCTATGCAGCTTATGAAAAAAAGCCTTTGATGAGGTGCCTCCTTTTCTCTTTGCTAGAGCTTTGCCTGCCCATCACGGGTTTATTGTTATCTATTTAGTGATTCTATTTATATTTTCAGGAACTAGCGAGGAAGGAGACTGCAGGTCCCTCCTTTTCTCAAGGAACCGCTCCTTCCGCGCGTATCCTATCAAGTGAGGAGGATAGCTCAGGGGCGGATGATATCTTTAACGTTCCCCTAGGCCATCCCAGAGATAATTGGATCTTGCCTTCAACTGATATCTCCCCTGTTCCCAAGGGCGAAACTTCAATTTCTCATTTGTCTAGCTCTGAGGACCTAACTTTTATTCGAAGTACATCTCCTTGATTTTGTTACTTTGGATAAGATGTTTGTTGAACAATTTGTTTTTTGGTGTTTGTGGTGGGGTGCTTTTTATGACCCTGAAACCGTGCTATTGGGGCACAAACAATTGTTATTTTTTATTTAGGCCAGATGCTTCTTCGAAGCCCTGTTTATAACATGTTTCTGTTATTTCTTATTCAACTTAGAATGTTATCTCTCTTGTTCTTGTATTTATAGGGGCTTTACTTTTTACCCTGTTTCTACCTGCTGACGTATTCTAAGATGGTGAGGTAGAGATATTCCCAGTATTTTTAGGGTGATGGGACAAAATAGTAGGATAATGGCAGCATTTTGAGATAGCATTTTAAGCTAATGGGATACGGGAATATGGGTATCCCCTACTCCCCCCCCCCCCCCAAGTGAGGTGTAAGGGACTGAAGGAATTACACCTCATTTGAGGGCTAAACACATACGAAATATGACTACTTTAAAGATAAAGAGGTATGATCCAATGTTTCATACATCAGTTAATCATGGAATAAGAGTTTTTCAAAACGAATAAGGGGTGATAGCCCATCATACTTTCTTCTTGAGAGTAATTCTCAATTTTCCCTGCATATTTCGAGGGTGATAACTTTTCCTTTGCATGTTGTCTCCTCGACATCTTCCTGGTCTAGCCCTTCCTTTGCACTTTTGACTTTAGCCCTTGCCTGGGTTATCAACGCTTCCCACTGCCCTTTCACAATTGGGGCGTGGCACCTGCCTGTGGCTTCAGCTTCAGGCCCCTTAGTTTCGTTTATCTGTTGAAGCAGTTGTTTGGCTGGGTCCTGGGATATCATCAGTTCCTCAGGAGGGTTGTTGCTAGTGATCAGCAAGTGTTCCATTGAAGTGGAAAGGTTCTGACCTTCTCCTGCTGTAGTTGAGGTTTTAAGTCTTTTCTCCTCGAGTTTCGCTCATCCCCTTCGGTGGCGGGTTCTGCCATCGGCCTTTTCCTGGCCTCTCCTGCTTGAACCGATTGGACATAGCATTTTCGCGAGACCTCTTGATCTCCCGATATTTGCCCTACCTGATTTCCCACGGGGAATTTCATCATCAGATAGTAAGTGGAAACTACCACTTGGAACGGGTTTAATGCAGTTCTTCCTAGAATGATGTTATAGTAAGATGGTTGTCGCACCACCAAGAAGGTGACTGGCTTTGACACTAGTGTAGGCCCTTCACCCAGAGTGAGCATTAAATCAATTGATCCTAGCGACATCACCGGATCTCCTGAGAAACCGTGCAGTGCCGTAGCTACCCCATTCAATGGCTTCTGGAGGCTCATTTGGTTGAAACAACTTTCAAATATAACATTGACTGCGGCCCCTGTGTCTACAAAGACCCTTTGGACCTGATATCTTTCTATTTCCACTGTGATGACCAATGCATCGTCATGCGGATGAATTACTTTCTGGTTATCTTCTGGCCCGAACGAGATTTCTGGTGGAGGTAGGCCTGCTTCGACCTTCCAGACCCCGTGCCTTTCATGCATATGCAATTCCCTGGCAGATGCTTTCCTGCTTCTGTTGGAGTCTCCCATGGTTGGTCCTCCATATATCATTTTAATAACGCCTTTGGGTTCTGACCCTTGGCTAGCATCAGTTGCTTTTTCAGGAGCTTCCTTGCGCTTCTTGTTTTGTTCTGTCTCCCTTTTAACATATTCCAAGAGTTCTCCTTCCTGGATTAACTTTTCAATGGCAATTCTTAGGTTCCTACAATCGTTGGTCATGTGACCAAAGTCATTGTGGAACTTACAGAATCTTTCAAAAGGTGGATTCCTTGGTGGCTGCCTTTGTCCGACAGGGATCTGAACCCCAGGTTTCCTCAGGACCACTTCGAGCAGATCAACCGGTTGCTTGATTAATGGGGTGAAAGATCTTAGAAACCTTTCATTCTTATCAATTTTCTTAGCATCTGGAGCTGGTCTTTTTCTTTCTTCCGGCTTCTTTTCTTTTTGAGAGGCCAACTCAGCCCTCTTGCTGCTCAGAGCTTCCTCCATATGGATGTACTTTTGGACTCTCGTCAGTAATTCTTCAAAAGAAGTAGCCTCTTTTTTGACGAGGGAGGCAAAGAACTGTCCTGGCTTCAGGCCGTCTACACTGGCATGCACCTTTAATTTCGGCTCTACTCCTGGAATTTCCAGGACGGCTTCGTTGAAGCGTGTCATGTAGTCTCTCAGACTTTCATTGGCACCCTGTTTTATGGTCGTCAGATGCAAGGAGTTCCGAGTAGTCCTTTTAGCACTGACGAATTGCTGTAGAAAGACCTCTTTCAGGTCCATGAAGGAATGTATGGAGGCCTATGGCAACTGCTTGAACCAGTGTTGAGCAGTTCCTGACAGGGTTGTAAGGAATACCCTGCACTTAACCCCTTCTGAGTACTGATGAAGGAGACATAAGCTTTCGAACTTCATCAGGTGCTCTTCAGGGTCTCCCTTCCCTTGATACTCGCAAGAGATTGTTTTGAAGCTGCTTGGGACAGGATCCGTTTGGATGTCCGCTGAAAATGGGTTGTTCTCGTCAATATATAAGGGAAAGAGCTCTGATTTGTCTCCTCCATTCCTATTGTTTGAAGAAAGTTTTGGATTCTTTCCTTCCTTCGGATTGCGGAACTCTTTTTCGCTTGTTTCCACTTCTTTTGAGGCCCTTTCCACGACCTGATTTTGTTCTTTCAGCTTTTTGACTTCTTTTGCTAAAAGCTTCATCTGCTCTTGCTGTAGGGCATATTCCTTGGCCCATGCATTTTCAATGTTCTCATTGAGATTTCCTTCAAGTTCTTCATGACCTTCCTCATCTGGGGATTCCCAATCAGTAGAAAATCCCTCTTCCTCTTCAGCCACTGTCGGAGGCAGCCTTGAGACTAGCTCTTGGGTTACGCCTTGATGTACAGGCTTCTGCTTATGCATTGCGGGAGTGCTCTTACTTCCACCCCCTTCCTGGGTCTCACCCAAGGGATCTGTGTTCTGAGGATTTGCTCCTAGAGTGTGGAGTCTTTTTTCAACAGCCCCTTCTACTACTCCTTCGATAAGGGCTTTCATTTGCTGAAGCATAGCTGGAGAAAATTGAGCTTCCATGTTGACACTAGCCTCTGTCAGCATAGTGCCCGCTCCTTTGTGTCCCACCACAGAATTTTCCGGATTCCCGGTGGCTTGACCGGCTTCCTTGAAAACGGCATCTGATGTGACATTCATCCTTATAGGAATCTGCAAAGATTTAAGTACGTGTAGAGGATTAATTCCAGATGCTCTTTGAGAGAGACTTGAAGTTTATGTAACTAGCTATTAACAAGCTTTCTGCATTTGAGCATTATTTATAGTGGCTTCAACGTGTATAGCTTATTTGCTATAAGGCTCTTAAAGGGGGTGGCTTCTGCCAATGTACGGTGAAGATAAGTAACGACTTAAAGATAGAAGTCTAATTATGATAAAGGACTTTGACATAGTTTCCTCCCTTTGGCATGAGGCATCTGATCATATGAGATTCAGTTATGACCCACTGCTGATTTAGCAAATCCTGTTGCAATCGTTAACCATTCAAAGCGGCTTTAACAGGTGTGGTTTACTTAGTATAAGGTTTTTCAAAGATGGCTTTCGCCTTCATGGAGCTGATGTCAGTGACATCTGTCTTTACGAAATCTATTTTGCTAGGTAGTTTGTCTTCCTAAGGCTTTCCTGATGGGGCCTCTGGGAGGGATCTGATCAGAAGAAGAGGTTATTAGGAATTTGTGTGGCATCTTATTTTATTAAGCTTAATATGATATGCTTCGGCCGTATAGGCCCTTTTTATCATTAGCACCTATTTTATAGGACTTTCTTGTTAAGATATTCCCTGTTAGCCAAGGATTATGAAAATGGTGTCCCTTATGCAGGGTTCCTAAGAACATTACTTATCGAACCAAGCCTATGAGAACTTGGTCCATTTTATAAAGCTTGCAGAAGCGCTGACTATCAGGTTAAGCTTATGAAAGCAATATCCTCCTTAGAGGTTTATAAAGGTATTGTCTATCAAATAGAGTTTTTTGAGAATACCACTTGTGAAACGGGATTTAGGTGGGATTTTACCCACTAGAATGCAATGTGTAAAACTTATAGGAGTGATATACAAAAATGTCGCCTTTAGAGCAAGGCTTAGGGATGCACTGCCCATTTAATGAGACTTATAAGGAATCTTGTCTATCGTATGAAGTTTAGGAAGATGTTGCCTACTGAGTAGGGCTTGAGAAAAGTTCTGCCCATTGCGGGGGGCTTGCAAAGGAGTCGCCTATTGGATAGGGCTTTGTAGAAGGTTCTGCCCATTGAATGGGGCTTACAAAGGAGGTGCCTATTAGATAGGGCTTCGTGAAAGGGTTGCCTATTAAGTAGGGCTTATAAAGTGTTCTACCCATTACATGGGGCTTACAATGATATTGTCTGTTAAACAAGGCTTTTTGAGGAAGATTGCCTATTAAATAGGGCTTATGAAGGGTTCTGCCCATTATATGGGGCTTACGATGATATTGCCTGTTAAACAGGGCTTTTTGAGGAAGATTGCCTATTAAATAGGGCTTATGAAGGGTTCTGCCCATTATATGGGGCTTACGATGATGTTGCCTACTGTGTAGGGCTTCTGGGGGTTCTGCCCGTTATTCGGGGCTTACGAGGGAGTTGCCTGTTAAACAGGGCTTCTGAAAGGAGGTTCTGCCCGTTATTCGGGGCTTACGAGGGAGTTGCCTGTTAAACAGGGCTTCTGAGAGGAGGTTCTGCTTCCAGATGCGGGCTCCCTTCATTAACATGAATGGGGTAACCTTAGCATCTTTCGGCTCTCCAATTTCTTTAATGTTTTTATTACTTCATGGGTTTTGGGGTCATGGCAATTCAGGAGCATTCGACTAGCTTTAGTGGAGATGCTTATTTTGTGATCACCAGTCCTTTGCAACTTATAGATGGATTTCATATTGAGCATATAACAGACAGAATTGTATGCTCACCAAGTACACAAGGTGAGGCGAATGTATTTTGAGATTGCTGCAGTTTGTGACCCGTCTTTCCTCTGGATCCCTCACAACCTTAAGTTTTTGACAAAACAACAACAGATTAGCCATCACAATTCATGTCATGAAAGAGATGAGGCCTTGAGATTGCTTCTAATCGCTGGATTCATGAATTACAAGCAATATAGCTGAAACAAGTTCATGGTATACATACTAAAATTTTCCCGGAATAACATAAATCTCGCATTCAATACACATTCCCTTGATTAGATAGCCATCATTCTAGGTGATCATCGCGGCAGGGCAAATGAAAAGGCAAGTTTATGCGCATATCATCAGAATCAACTAGAACTTTGAAGATAAACAGGGGATTGGCCCTTTGAACCCACGGGTTTTGACAGTACTTACAGATATCAATGCTTAATTCACATTTAAGGGGAGAAGATTAGCCTCTCAAACACAAGTTCCCTTTCAATCAAGGTGTTTATCACAATTTCCGTCTCAAAGGGAGCATAATCCTAAGATCATATCACACTCAACAGCTCGTAACCGAGGAGAGCTTAGCAAATGTTAAACAACAGCATATCCATCTAAGTTTCCGCTAGCTAGATCACTAACAGGGCATTCCCAATCAATGTAACATCAGATTTCCTCACATTCTCCACATAAGGACGTAATACAGAGAAATCGCAAGCAGCATTACAACAGCGAGCTAGAATTTTGCATAAAAAATAGGGGAAATCAACATCTCAACTCAAGAATTTCCCACAGACGGCGCCAGTTGATAGATCCGGGTTAGAGATCCACAACAATTTAAGAAATTATTCATCATGTTTTACAAATAGCATTCATGGGTAAAGCGTTAGAACAGTGAAGAGCAAGAGATTCATGCGTATAGAAAAGCCATAGCCGAGTATTTTGTATAGGGCAAGAGGCGCACAGCAACGACGAGTAATAGTTGAGCTATAAGCAAAGGATAAAAGGCGTATTTAGCCATGAACTAGCAAGATTCATGGGGTTTTGCACTCATTCAAACTGATAACGCAAGACAGAGACAAGGGAGAGAGGGAGGCTAGGAATGTGGAGCTCCGTCAAACCTCATTCCTTCTCAAATGATGAGGGTTTTACCTTAAGTTCAAGGCAGTATACGTAGGAAAGAGACTCTTCCCGGTGTTGAGAAGAGCAGGTAGATGTGAAAGCGGACTACGGCTTCCCGGAAGAAGGTCTTGTCCGCCTCGGCTAGCCTGAGCTTGGAGGAGCTCGTGAGAGAGAGAGAGAGTATGGAATTGAATGGAACAGTACGCTAAGGAGCGTGTTTGTTCGTCAGAGAGTGAATTATTATTATGTGATGGATGAGTTCGTTTAGTATTTATAGGTATGTTGAGGGTGAAGAGTGAGCATTCGTGTGAATGAGGGACAAAAAAGGAATTCCCTTGAAGGTGAAGTATCCTCCGTCATGAATGTAGTGGTCCTCACTCTATAGTACATAGAGTCACGCGGATCGTATGTTACGCAGAACCTCGGGCTTCTACTAGACACCCACAGGATCTGGTCGGACCCTCCTATCTTTGCAGATGCCCGCAGATCCCACGCGGCTTATGGAGAAAGTTAGAGCCTCACAGCTTATTGCAGAGCATGATTCTTGATTGTCTTGAGCATCTGGTGCCCACGAAATCCCTTTGATACTATGCTACTTACATAGAATGGCCTCTATCGATTATTAGAGAAAAGTAACACTTATCTCCATTAAGGGTGTTGTTGAAGCTAATCCCGTCTAGGATCTATTATTCCTTTCAGAAAGGTGAGGTTCTCACCTCTATTGTGACATCTGCCATACTAACTTTCTTAAGAACCGTAATCTAAGGTTAAGGAAAGTGTATTCCTCATTCTTGGGTTATTTAGGGAGTATAGCTGATATTAGTCCCTATCACCTTCAACTTAGCTACGTCGATTGGGCCAAAGTGGAGATACGGAGGAAGGACTGTTCAAAGCAGATTGAGGCCCATTGTCCACTCAAAATTTAGAAGAGTTGAGTTTTGGTGAAAATGGAGATACGATAAAAGGGGAAATTACTAGTAGTAAAGGGGGTGGGGGGGGGGAAGACGTCGAAAGAAGGGAAGGAGAATGGCGGAGCTAAAGGCGGGTCTCTATAGAGGCGCAATGGGAATGATGATTCAGAAAAAAGGAAGGCAGTGGTAAGGGGGGGTGAGTAGAGAGCGTGTTATGGCGGAACTGAGTAAGGAGGGTCGTGAGTTTGGGGAAAAGGTGGGGCTTATAGCCGTTGAGGAAATAGGAGTACAACGGGCTGCGTCGGCTGAAAACATAAGGGAACATGGTGGTCTAGGAGGGGAGGATAATTCGTTATGAAGATAGGCTCGTTCAATATACGAGGGCTAGGGAGTACAATAAAGAAGGACGAGATTTCCTCTTTTTTCTCAAAATATGATCTGGATGTGTGTTGTATTCAGGAAACGAAGATGGAGTCATTTTCAGATTCAGAAGGGATGGGTTTGTGGAAATCAGCGGGCTGTAGGTGGTATTGTGATGGTGCTTCAGGCAGGTCAGGGGGCATCCTTACTTTTTGGAATGATAATAAACTAGGGAGCTCAAGTCAGTGGGGTATTGGGGGGGCAGTTGTGATTGTGAGGAGATGGAGAGAGTCTGGGGAGTCCTACTGTATTGTTAATGTCTACGCTCCATGTAGGGAGGTAGAGAAGATAAAACTTTGGGATAGGCTAGAGTTGATAGTGGGACAATGGAGAGATTCGATGGTTTGTCTTATAGGGGACTTCAATTCTACCCTAGAGGCAGGGGAGAGAGCTGTTTTGGGAGGGAATGTTTCCTCTAGTGGCAATAGAAGGTTTAGAGAGTTTTTGGAGAGGGCCAAATTAAATGATGTGAAGCTACAGAGCCGAAGATTTACGTGGTACCGAAGCAACGGTACGTGTAAGAGTCGGATTGACAGGGCGCTCGTTAACGAGAGATGGTTGGTTAGTTGGCAGGAGACGTTGCTACGGGGGATTCCGCGTTCGGTTTCCGACCATTGCGCGGTTGTCCTGGAATCAAAATTTGTGGATTGGGGCCCCAGAACCTTTCGGTTTATCAACGCTTGGTGTAGCCATCCGGAGTTTGTGGAGACTGTGGAGGAATCGTGGAAAGAGAACGGGATCGTCGGCTGGAGTGGATACGTCTTCAAGGAGAAGCTTAAGCGACTAAAAATGAAGTTGAAAGACTGGAATGCGGTCAGGTTCGGGGCGATTGATAAGGAAATTGCTGATCTCCGATGCGAAATCCACTCTTTGGATCTCTACGATGATGTCTTCGGGCTCTCGGAGGATGAAGTTTGCAGGAGGAATGAAGCGACGAGCCTTTTGTTTCGGCATCTACACAATAGGAAAAGCTTGCTCGCACAAAAGGCCAAGTTCAATTGGTTAAAAGATGGAGACGTGAACAGTAAGTTTTTCCATAGAGCCATTAATGCGAGAGGCCGAAAGAATAAAATCACAGGTTTGGAGGTGGATGGGATGTGGGTTGAGGAGCCTAGGAGAGTGAAGGAGGTTGTTCGGGAATATTTCAGAAACCATTTTCGAAAATCTGGCTTGGTTTGCTTGAAGCTGGCAAAGGATTTTGAGGTTCCAAAACTCGGGGAAGATGAGGGAGAGGAATTGATAAAGAGATTTCGGAGGAGGAGATAAGGCAAACGGTATGGGATTGTGATGGGTCAAAGAGCCCGAGCCCCGACGGGTTTAATCTCGAATTCTACAAAACTTGTTGGAGTATTGTTAAAGAGGATTTGATGAGAGTAGTTCTTGAGTTCCATGGTAATGGGAGGCTTGTAAGGGGCTGCAATGCGTCCTTTATTGTTCTCATCCCCAAAAAAGAATGTGCGAGCTCCCTGCATGATTATAGGCCCATTTCCCTCATCGGGAAGTCTATATAATATTATCACCAAAGCCTTGGCAAACAGATTGAAGAAGGTTATGAGCAAGTTGATCGGCGATTCGCAGTCTGTGTTTATCAAAGGACGTAACATTCTTGATGGAGTGGTGGTTTTAAATGAAGCTATTGAAGACACAAGAAGATCTAAGAAGGAGAGATTGATCCTTAAAGTTGACTTTGCCAAGGCTTACGACTCGGTCGATTGGGACTACTTGTTCGAGATGTTAAAGCGGATGAATTTTCCCAATAAGTGGTGTCAATGGATGGCCGGCTGCGTGTCGTCAGCTACAACAAATGTGTTGGTTAATGGGAGCCCTTCTGGAGAGTTCCCTCTCGAACGCGGTCTCCGCCAAGGGGACCCGCTTTCCTCGTTTCTATTTCTCGTGGTGGTAGAAGGACTAAATTGGATTACGAGGAATGCTATTAAGGAGGGATTGCTGCAGGCGGCTCTTGTGGGAGGAGACAAGGTTTCCATCTCGAACATTCAATACGCCGACGGTACCTTGTTCGTAGTTGATGGCACCAAGGAGAACGCGCAAGCGCTTAAATAGTTGTTGCGGAACTTTGAGGCGCTTTCAGGTTTGTCAGTAAACTTTGAGAAATCTAGTGTGTTTGGTGTTAATATGACTGGTGGAAAATTAAGGGAGGTGGCGAGCATCTTGGAGTGTAAAATCGGGGAAGGTCCCATTCCATTCTTGGGGATGAAAGTGGGTGGTAGGAGTGGATGAATAGACAGTTGGAGGGAGGTATTGAAGAAGGTAAAATCAAGGTTACGTGGTTGGGAAGGGAAGAAAATTTCTTTGGCAGGTAGAACCACCCTTATTCAATCTTTCTCTTTCGAGTATTCCCATTTACTGGCTTTCTTTCTTCCCGCTGCCGAAGAAGGTAGAAACAAAGTTGATTTCAATATGGCGTAATTTCTTTTGGGGTGGGATTGAGGATTCAAAAAAGATAGCTTGGTTGAAGTGGGAAGAGATTTGCAAACCTAAGAAGGAAGGAGGCTTGGGAATTAAGAGTCTAGATTTATTCAACAAAGCTTTAATTAGTAAGTTGGTGTGGCGCTTCTTGAACAAAAAAGATAGCTTGTGGGCGAGAGTTATTCGATCTCGTCATGGGGAACTGAATTGGGAGGAGGGGACGAGAGGTGGGAGGGTGACAGGCTGGTGGAAGAAGGTATTGGCGGCTGTAGGATGGCGAGAGGGGGGGTGGTTCAAGGATAAACTGGGTATGCAGCTCGGAGACGGAAAGAAGGCTTCCTTTTGGAACGGGTTATGGACGGGATATAAATCATTAAAAGAACTTTTCCCACGACTATTCCACCTTAGCATTAATCAAAGGGGAGTTGTGAGGGAGATGGGGAGGTGGGTGGAGGGTAGATGGGTTTGGGAGGTGGGATGGCGCAGGAGCCTTCTTGAGAGAGAACATGATAGGGAGCTTGATCTTCTTGGTTTCTTGTCAATTTCTCAATTAAGGAAGATGTTGCTGACAATAGGAGTTGGAGTAGAGAGAATGACAAATTATTCTCGATCAGAGATGCTTATCAAGCTCTAGATGAAAGAAGGAGCAGTAGTCAGCTTCGGACTCGACCTTTGTCAAAATGTATGCATGGTGCTTGGAAGGCTTTTGCGCCACTTAAAGCTAAAACAAATGCTTGGAGGCTATTTTGGAATCGCCTACCGACTAGAGATAACGTTAGTAAGAGAATAGAGTTGGGTCTTGAGGAAAAATGTGTAGTGGGTGCGGTTTGGTAGAGGAGAAGGTTGTGCATCTTTTTCTCGGGTGCGGAGGAGTGTCGAGGTTGTGGCAAATGGTGATCAATTGGATATGTGTTTTTTGGGCTCCTCCTAATACCATCGAGGGCCACTTTCTGAGTTTTATTGAGCTGATCAGAGGCAAAAAATGGAAGAGAAGACTAGCTGGTTTATGGATTTGTGTAGTGTGGGTGGTGTGGAAATGGAGAAATGAGTTGGTCTTCGCAAACAAAAGCTGGGACTTTGCGAAGATCGAGGAAGAGATCAAATGCCGATTTTGGAGTTGGTGCGTCGTGAGAGGGGAGACCGACACAAATTTGAGTTATAGTGTATGGGACAAGAGCTCTCTGTGGGAACGATGGCCATTGTGATACTGGTGTAATCCTTTTGGTACCTCTGGTACCAATTTTTTAATAAAAATTATTTCCGACCAAAAAAAAAAAAAAAAAAAAGTTAACGTGTTTAGGTATAAGAATGAAATAATTGTGAATAGCTAAGATTTCTAAATCATTCATTTCAAACATTTTATCATACAGCTTTGCAGCCAATGTTCTAAAATATGCTAGGCGGTAGCTAGGCGGCGGGCTGCCGACTAGCGTCTAGGCGGCTAGGCGGGCTTCTAGGCGGATTCTAGGCGGGCTAGGCGGATAAGAGTTATTTTATGTATTTTTACTATTATTTTTACACAATATCATATAATAAAAAGTATATATCATTTACTAATATACTTTCATCTACTAATTTATGATTAATGGACAAGATTCAACAAATATAAATTATATAATAATATAATATGCTAATTAATGGTTCAAATTCTACAAATTTAGTAGTCTTTAACATAAATTTACGCCCAGCCCGCCCAGCCTCGCCTAGCTCCACCCAGCCCTGCCTAGCCCCGCCTAGCTCCGCCCAGCTCCGCCTAGCTCCGCCTAGGGCCGCCTAGGCGGTGCTCGGCTAGGCGGCCGCTAGCATAAATCTAGGCGGCCGAGCACCGCCTAGCGCCTAGGCGCCGTCTAGGCGGCCGCCTAGGCCGATTTTTAGAACACTGTTTGCAGCACAACCCCACCTTTTAGTTTCCGATAACTAATACTCCCTCCGTCCTCCATTTACTGACACTAATACTATATTTGGACGTCCTCCATTTACTGACTCTTTCCATTTTGGGTCATAGACCCCACAATCACTTTAACACTTTAACATTTTATCCATCTACTTTTTAATACTTTAATTTAATACTATTAAAAATACCAAATGGACCCACAATTATTCCACTTTAACACTTTAACACATTAATTTATTAGTATATCATCAAAATGCAAAAAAACATGTGCTCAAAGTAGATGGTCACTATATTAAGGACGGAGGGAGTACTCCGTTATTTTATGGTTGAGCTAATATGTTAGTAGTTCGCTTCAATAATGAAATTTTCCATAATCATAAAACATACTCTCATTAGTCAGATCAGCCGCGATTATTAATAAGAAGATTCTTTCGGATGGGATCCTTTGTCCCAAACTCTGTATCCCAATCGTGTCCCAAATCCTAATTTCTAATAATTAAATATTATACTCCCTCCGTTCTTTTCAACGTGAGTCAATTTCCTTATTTGGACGTTCTTTTCAAGTTGGTACATTTCCTTTTTTGGCAAAAATTAGGACCTAAAACACCTATTAGATACAACTAATTGCACCCCTTATTTTTTTTAATTAACACACTAATTTGGCCAAATTGAGCCCCAACCCATCGTTCCCAAAATCGTGTTTTTTCCTCCCAAATTGTCGCCCAAATAGAACATCTCTCTCCCCCCACCCCCTCTCTATCTCTGATGTTTCTGTTTCTTGTGATTCTATTGAACTAAAAAAAAAACCCCTAGTTTCTCAATTTCTTTTAAACCGCCATTGTTGTCTATCTATTTCTTCCTCTTTCTGTTGAATTCCAAAAAAAACCTAGTTTCTCTATTTTTCTCAAATCGTCGTTGTTGCATATCTATTTCCTCCCATACTTATCCATGGCGGAAATTCCCTGGATCTGTCTGAAGGGAAAGCCTTCGTTGGTGGGGGAGAAGCGTTCTTCGCCGTTAGAGGATACATCTCTGTCGTGTAATAAATCGAAAGCCATTTCAAAACGAGCTAGGGCAGATGACTCGTTTCCACAACCCAATTGTGTGGTCTCTCAAAAGCCATTGGCTGCTATGATGGCTACCTGGAAGCGCTTTATCGCCGAAGAAGAAGCTACCCCTACTGTCCAAGGTATGCTCCACAACCACCCCCATCCTTACGACGTCCTCTGAAACCGTCGTCATTGGGCCCGTAGGCTGCGTGGAGGAAGCTGACGACAAAGGGAAAGAAGACAGCCCTAGCAAAGGGAAAGAAGATAGCCCCAGCAAAGGGAAAGAAGATAGCCCTCTTCCTATGACACCTGATAGTCTTGAGACACCTGATAGTCTCGAGACAGACTTATGTTTTCCCTTCGATATGTTCGGTGAGACTTGGGATTAGTGTGTTGCAGCAGCCGAAGAAAAAATTGAAGCCGAAGAACAGCTTCGGGAATTGCTAAATAATCGGGGTAGTGATAATTAAGCATCTGGTATGAACATCCTCCCTTAACCCCGTTTAATTATATGATCCCTTGCATATGTTGGATAGATGATATATGTGGCTGTGGATATGTGTTGGAATTTTTGTTGGAATTTTTTGCATATTTGTTGGAGATCACTGCCATTGAATGTGGAATGATGTGGTTTCATCAATGTTGGAAAATTTTGTTTGCTTGAATCTATTGAGGATGATTTGAACACTCACTTTCAACATAAAGTAAATTCAATGCACTACATATTTTAAAACTAGTGTATACATTGCTTAATTAATGATTTGAACATTGAGTTTCTTACAAAAAGTAAATGACATGCACTATAATACTTCAAAAAAGTTAAAAAATTACACTTTTTGACTAAGCTAGTGCATACATTGATTAAGCTAGATGATTCACATAATATTTTTCTGAAAATTTAGCTTCTGCACAAAAAGTTATCCACAAAAACATGAGAATTAAGCTTCTGAAATCTTCAAGCTCCCTCTGTACTGAGTTCCTGTTCCATTCCTTAGCAAATTACTAACTTAAAGTTCTAGCAAACCAAACCTTTCTTGTGTGCCTAATCTGATGCCAATTTCTTCAATTCCTTGAATGTGTCCTGTCTCAATTAGAAAAGTTATGCAATCCATAGCTAACTCTTTTGAACATTCAATATTCTTTGGTAGTTGCCCCTACATCATTAGTGCATCCTTGCCAATGTGGGAAATCTTGTAAGAGTTGTGCCCTCTGACTTTCAAAATCTCTACTAGGCAACGTTGTAGAGTCAAGAAAACCTTGTTTAGTGTGTGAGGGGATAACTCATAAAATCATAACAACACTAATTGGCTCATCCAATGTTGTGCAAGATGTCTCATGTTGAAGCGACTGAATTGCATTAAAAAAACCTAGGTCTAGAACATTGCAATCAGGGGAATTAGGTGGCTGTTGGACTAGCTTAATATTGAAACCATTTTGTGAGGTAGCTTGTCTAAAATCTGGATCATCATCCATGATGTGGGGTTTTGCATTATCTTGTTGGATTTTGATGTTTTTGCTTGCTCCTGCTGGCCACTTTTGCATGATAGCTGGTATTATCTGACATGCATTTTACATTTGAACAAGTTAATTCAACAAGATCCAATGATTTCAAGAGAAAATTAAGAAGGAAAGACCTGCATAAGTATGGCAGTAGGTAGTGCATTGATTACAAGCCCTGCTATCATACCATTTGCATTCAACACATCAAATCTGACTTCTTGGGTAACTTACTTCATCTAATACATTCATTAGGCATAAAATACATTGATAAGTGCATTAAATAGATAAAAGACTGACCTTTTCTATCATGGCTTCCTTGATAACTGCTCTAGTAATTTGTTCTACTGGTTTTGTCACCATTGTACCTCTGTCTCTGTGTTTACTCTTTCTAAGTGCTTCCTTCCTAAATGTGAATGGGAAAATCCCAATTTTCCCATCGAATAAGACATCTCCATTTTCTGCAAGAATAGGTCTGCATACTGCACAAATGAACATTATTTTTCCAATGAACTTTTTGCTTTTACAAGACCTATATGGTTCAGGTTCATCTGGTGCGAGGTAGTATCTGTGGCTACCCTTGGTAATGTAGAACCATTTTTCATCTATATGCACTGTGTTCTGCATATTTGAAAATCTAAGACAGTTTAAAATTCTATCCAACTCCAAGGATTCAAGACTGAACCTAATTCTTAGTAGCTTGTTATCCGCTGTTAAGCTAGGCCTTAAGGATGAAGTATGAGCTCTTAAGAGACCAGCTTTGTACCATCTGAAAACTGTTGTTTTGCTAACATCCATCCGCACAGAAATGCTCTTGAGACTTCCTCGTTTGTTCGTTGGTATACTAGTAAACACAGTAAGATCTAGAGGTTTCAAAATCCTAGGGCTTTTGGTTTTCTTGCCTGATATAGAGTGAAGAAGTAACCCGCTTTCTTGTTTTTTTGCAGCTCTCCAAAGCCTACTCACAGTTTGTCTTGAAATGTTGAACTTCATGGTAGCTTCTTGTTGCTTTCCTCTTGCTGGTTTCCCATTTGTGCAGCTTTCAAGAAGAAATTGTACCACCATATTCCTCTCCGCGGTTGTGAGATCTTTGCGGATGGCCATTGTTGATCGATATTCGGCAATATTTTTTTTTTTTTCCTTTTGCATGTACAATTCCTCTGCTGAAAATGTTTAAGACTTTTGTTGTAGTTTGGTGTCTGAAATTGAGCAGGAGCTCATATGTATTTATAGATAGGGACCTTTTCAATATAAGTGGGAAATTTGAATCCCACGTTAATTTTACTTTTTGGCTGAAAATTTGGAGATTGCCGCCTCTTGTAAAAGTGTTTGAATATTGATTTTAATCTATAGAATGTTTGTAATTGTATCAGTTCCTCATATGATTGGCCCAATTAAAATTTTAAGTTTTGTTAAGTTTTAAGTTTCTTTTTTTTGATTTATGTAGATTATGTTTGTAAAAAGAAATACAAACAGTAGAAAAAACCTGGAAAAAAAATTATCAACAAAAAACATTAATAAATTAAATTAAATATAATAAAAAAAATATTTTTAGAAATACATTTGGTAATGCAAGAATAAATTAAAATATAAATTATAAACATAATCTCATTCTCTCTCCAATTACCAAACACACTTTAAACACTAAATATCACTATCTTAATTCCTGTGCTGAAAAGTTTTGACTCACGTTGAAAAGAACGGAGGGAGTATTTTTAAAAAATAAAAATTGCATTATATAACAAATTGTAATAGATAGACATTTATGGGGAAAAAAATTAGATTTTTTAAATGTAATATGTCCTAGTTTTGAATTTTTCAATCATTATATAACCAATAAAAGTGAAATTAAATGTTAAAAATAATTATATACCCTAATTTGGATTAGTGAACCCTAGTTTAATCATAAAATTACAATAAATCATTATAAATTAAAATATTTGAAAAAAAATGTACAAAACTAATTGAAATAAGGATTTGGGACACGGTTGAGACACAGAGTTTGAGACAGAGGATACCATCCGAGATTCTTTGACTGTTAATTAATACAGTACTCCCTCCGTCCCCTAATAAGTGTCCCGAGCTGCAATTTCGTAAAAACCAAGGAGAAGGGTAAATTTACCATATTAACCCCTAATCATTACATTGAAAGTTGAAAAAGTGAAAAAAGTGTAATGATAATAGGGGTAAAATTAGAAGTTTAGCCAAAATTTTACCTTGAAATATGTGATAGGACACTTATTAGGGGATAAAAATTTTGGCGGTTCGGGACACTTATTAGGGGACGGAGGGAGTAATTAGGATGAATAATTCAACACGGTTTCGCATGAACTCAAAGTCAACGACACAACATCCAATTTCCTCTCCAGTCCGCTCAAGAAAATTTTCCTTCTTACAAGAGGTAGCTACCACCACAAAACAACATTATCGTCAATGGCTGAACACGTAATATTCTGCGTAATACGCAGTCTGAGCGAGCTCCTAGTACACGAAGTACGACTCGTCCCTGAACTCCGGGGTCGAATCGAAGTGATCCAAATGAAGCTCAGGCAACTGCAGTCCATCTTAGAAATCGCCGACGCCAGAAAAGAAGTCGACGAAGGAATCCGCAATTGGATCGCAGAAACCAGAGAAGTCGCCTACGACATCGAAGATCTACTCCTCGTAGCCCTCTCCACAAGGAAGGAACCCAACGCCCGGAGGAAATACGGCAGTCTGTTTAGGGAAGCCACCAATCACCACCAAATCGAGCCCAAAATCCAGCTCATTGAAGCCAAGGTCTCCGCCCTCGAATCAGATCTTCGCGTACGGAACATACAACCGCGCCAAAGAGGGATCCCCAACCTAATCTCGAGGAGAAGACAGCAGCAGCGAAGAACGTATTCTCATTTCGTCGAGGAAGAGTTCGTTGGATTGGGCGACCATGTCGATCAATTGATTACCAGATTGGTGAACGAAGACGGCGGCGACACCTATAGGATTATTTCGATCACAGGAATGGGCGGGATAGGGAAAACCACCATTGCCAAGAGGATTTACCATCACGACCTAGTTCGCGGCCATTTCCATGCCTTCGCGTGGGCCTGCGTGTCTCAGCAATGGCAGCCAGAGGATGTGCTGCAGAGGATCCTCAATAAGCTTGAACCTGAGAAGAAGAAGGCCATCAATAATATGAGGATCGAGGATCTTGTCGAAGAGCTGATCCAGGTTCAGAAGAGGAAAAGATGCCTAATCGTGCTTGATGATGTTTGGGATATGGACGCCTGGGATATACTGTTCAAACCCGTCTTCGTCAATAGAGTAGTGAGCAGACAAATGAATATCAAAGTGTTGCTCACCACTCGCAACAGAGAAATCGCTCGTTACATCGATATGGATGCACCCTGTTACCTCTATGAGCAGAGGCACTTGGAAGAAGAAGAAAGCTGGGAACTATTGAAGAAGAAAGTCTCCCGCAATCTAAGTTTGGCAGGTATATTTTCTTCTGCGTGATTGATTATCTATGCAACAGCATAATTTTCATCTACTAGTCTAAATTTATTCAAATCAATTCTTAAAATACTAATATTTCACCTGAGAGAAGTAAAAGTACCATCTCATACAATTATGCATCGAATATTGAGCTATTTTAATCGAGAGGAAGTGATGCTAGTAGCTCGTACGATGATGCTTCGATTTTTTTTCAGGTATTTCACTTGATAGAAGTCAACAGCGCAGCAGATCTGTAGAAGAAGAGCATGAGTACTCCTCTGGCTTTGAGGACGAGGATGCATTATCACGTGCCGAAAGCTTTCACTCATGCTTCAGTGATGAGGATGATGAACTGATAAGTCGGATTCACAGTTCAAGTTCTGATGATACTATTCAAGGTAAGATAATTTTGATTTTTGCTTGTCTAGCTGCATGATGAAACAGTATGGACAGTGAAAAGATTTATGTCGTCTAATATTTTTCGTTCTTTAGATATAAAGGCTTAGCTCATGAGTATGCAATCTGTGAAAACTGTTGGGAAATTTAACATCTCGAATGATTGTTAGACCACGAAATGCTACTTATAAGAGCCACACTGTTGATTATGTTGTTGCATGATAATATTGTCTGGTGTTGAATGCTTCCCAAACTACAGGCATAAGCACGTGCACATTAATCGGTAATCACTTGCATACTTGTGTTGTTCATTGGTCGCATTGTCATGCTTATGAACAAGATGCTTCAACACATAGCGGATAAGACTTGTTATGATGCTGCAGATCTCATTTTTCTTGATAAATTGCATACATCTTTTAACTTGTATATAACCAGTCAAATTATACTCTATAAAAGTAATTTACTCTGAGAAGTAATCAAACAAAAATCTACCATCAGCGATAGACATCCGTATCATTTCAATTCAACTGGATTGAAGATATCAGGAAACTTAAATACAACAGCTCAAAAGTCCAATCCATTTTTGTTTTACTCAATCTCATTAAGTGGCAAGGTATCCTATGAACTTCCTCCATAAACTCAGCAAACTGAACAGCTTTTTAAATACCATTAAAGGGGAAAAAATTCAAAGTAAGTTGTCAGCTCAGATCAGCTTTTGTGTTTCTCTGCACATTTTAAAAGTCTTAACTTCACTTTGTCGATTTATCCAGATCTCAGAAATCAAATGGACATGGAAAGACTAGGAAAGGAGATGGTTGCACAGTGTGGAGGATTGCCTTTAGCAATAGTTGTGCTTGGGGGACTTCTGATGACAAAGTCTACAATAAGTGAGTGGAGAACGGTGCATCAAAATTTCAATTCCTATTTACGGAGGGGAAGAATTTCTAGAGAGAATGGAAGAGTTCATGAAGTGTTAGCTCTAAGTTATCATGATCTGCCTTATCAGCTCAAACCATGTTTTCTGCATCTAGGCAACTTCCCAGAGGATTCTAAAATTCCCACTCGGAAGCTGTACCAGTTGTGGTTGGCTGAAGGATTCATAACTCAAGAATCTGAGGAAGAGGAGTCAATCATGGACGTAGCAGAACGCTATCTAGGAGAACTTGTACAAAGGTGCATGGTTCAAGTGCGAGTAGACGAAGCAACTGGCAGGTTCAGATCTTGTCAGCTTCACGACCTTACACGAGAGCTATGCCTTGTTAAGGGTAAGGAGGAAAATTTTCTTAAAAAGATTCCTCTACGTTATGAGCCTGAATTACTAAGTACACCTTCTCCATCAATAGCAACATCAATTAGTAAAATACGCAGGCTTTCTATTGCTGTTGATTATGATTTTGACAGTTACTTTCCTCCTAGAAAGGGGAACCTTGAATATAGAAAGGAGAGCCTTGAACAAGTTAGATCAGCATTGTTCTTTTCCAGGCTCAGTAACCGAAGAAATCTTCAGCTTGCATTGGACTTTGTTTGCGATGAGCTCAAACTGATAAGAGTGTTGGACCTTGAAAGATTTGACTTTGGAGATAAGCTGTGTAAGGGTATTGGGAATTTGCTTCACCTCAGATACCTAAGCTTACGAGGTTGTCAACTAAATAAATTACCGTCGTCCATCGGTAATATGAAATACTTACTAACACTTGACCTGAGGGTACCTTTTCTTGTATGCTTGACCATCCCTAATGTCATTTGGAAGCTGAATCATTTGAAACATCTCTATCTCCCTCCATCTCATGAGTGTACCAGCAAACTGCAGTTAAATAGCTTAATCAAGCTGGAAATTCTGAAAAACTTTGACACCAGGGTTTCAGATTATAGAGATATCACCAAGTTAAGTAAGCTCCAGAAAGTTGCAGCAATTCTATCTTTGGAGATAGAACATCTAGCAGCCCTGATCAATCACCTCAAGATGGGTCATTTGCATATCAGGGACTCATCTTTCCGTATCCGCTACGATTTTCGTTCAGAAAAAGAGTTAATTGTTTTGAGAGAACTAGTAGGGTCAGTCCATCTTCAAAAACTAGATCTTATTGGTATTATAAACAGGCTACCAGAGGAAAGCTGTTTTGGTCGAAGCATCACGAAACTAACTCTGAGGAGCAGCAAACTCAAGGAAGATCCTATGAGTACTCTAGAAAAGCTCCCTAATCTACATATATTAATACTACGGAAGAATGCATTTGTAGGGAATGATATTTTCTGTTCATCTCAGGGCTTCCCTAGTCTCACTACTCTGGAGCTCCAGGGGTTGACTGATTTAGAGAATTGGAGAATAGAGGAAGGAGCTATGCCCAATCTTTATTGTTTGAAGATTGATGAATGTATAAGCTTGAGGATGGTTCCGGAAGGAATCAGATTTATTGCTTCACTTAGGGAATTGGTGATTGTTAACATGCCCGATGCCTTTAAGAGCAGGGTTCAGAAGGTGCAGGAGGAAGGGGGAGAGGACACTCATAAAGTCGGGCACATTCCATCAATCACAATTGCTGATACAAACAGAACTTACATGAAAAAATTTGAGACTCAGCTATCAGGTACTGTACCAACTAACTATTTCCATTAATACTCCGTACAAATCCCTATCCCACCAAAATATGTAGTGGCAGTGGAGCTTGTGCATCTTGTGAAAATATGTGTACAATCTTTCGGCGATTTAGGCCAAAATCAAATAAGCATGGCTTAGAGGGTGTTTGGCTAAGCTTATAAGCTAGCTTATAAGATGTTTGACTGTTTATAAGTTGTTTGACTGCTTATAAGCACTCTAAATGTGTTTGGCAAAATAAACTCCTTAATAGCTTATAAGATGCAAAAATAAGCAAAAAGTGCTTATAAGCACTCCAAAAAATAAACTCATCCACTCCAACTTATTATTATTTTTTTTTTTCAATTTTGCTTATTAAACACTATAATTCTATTTTATTTTTATATTTATATTATATACACTTCATTTGACGTTGCAACATTATGATTTCAAAAAAATATTTTTTTTTAATTTTTTTTTAATTTTCAGATTTTTTTTTATAATCTCCTCAAGCTTATAAGCTCTTTTATCCAAACACTTCAACAACTTATAAGCTCTTACCCTCATACATCTTATAAGCACTTAGAACTTATAAGCATTTTGAAATAAGCTTAGCCAAACGGGCCCTTAGTATAACGATCTTAGTCTGACATTGTTCTTCCATTGGCAGGAAAATCCTACTACGGTCTTTTTCAAAGTTTTTCTCCATTATTGGTACCGAAGGATTGGCAGAAGTCGTGAAGTTCTCACTACCGGATCATGCTACAGGCGCAGACTGCAGAGCACAGCTACGTATGAAATGGAGCATGCTCAGGAATGTTACCAATGCTTCATCAAATATATAACAGAAGAAGCTTATATTATACTCTTGTATCATTACATTTATAAGAAATGACAATCAACAAGTTGTAGCGTAGTCTCGATAGGCAAAGTAAACTACATAGCTGCTTAATAGAGCTTAAATATTCGATTTCTGGTATATAAATCGTAGAGTGCAAAGTTCTGGCTTTTTTCCAGTAGTAACATGGATCGATCTGGTCATTTTCTTGTATGATTACTTCTTTTCTTAATATCTTATTCAACTAAACTCTCTTTTTTCGGAAGCTTGCAATGCTCAATCATATGACAGGGGAAGATACTATCCAAATATCTGTTGGGCATGAACGCAGTACAATGGATTCCATATTTATGATTTACGCATAAATGCACTAACTACATACTCGTTAGTTATTATTTAATAGATAATCAAACCATAATAATGAATATTTATTAGAATAATATATTAAACTACCTATTCTAATAGGCAAACTAGTCCGTGACCCCGTGCGATGCACGGCAACCCATTTATGAATCAAAATTTTCAAATATGATGGATGAGTATGATGAGAACTTTTAAAATCTGCAAAACAAAATCAACTTTATATTAGGTAATCTAAACTTGGATGATATAAGATATAACATAGGTAATAACATGACATACTGCATCGAGATATGTTGAGGTTGAGAAATTTTAAAAATTAATTTTTAGTCATTTTTTAATTGTATAAAAAACATTGCAAAACATCATACATGATATAGTGATGATGAGATATCATTGTATTAGCAAACATCATCCGGATGTTAAAACACTCCTTTGATTGTGTTTTGTGCTAATTGCCCCATCTCAAAAAACTGCATATGAATGTTGGGTTTAAGATATACAACACTGTCAAATATCACACATCAGAGCAACAAATCTCTAACATGAAACCATAATGAAGATTAAACAGAGATTTTAAGAATTAACATCATCATTAGGGCTGCAAACGAGCCGAGCTACTCGGGACTTATTCGGTGCTCGATTCGGTAAAAGCTCGTTCGAGCTCGAACTCGTTAACAAACGAGCCGAGTTTCGAGCCCGAATTCGAGCTCGGTTAACTTAACGAGCCGAACTCGAGCAGTAAGGTGTTCGGCTCGTTTTGCTCGCGAACGTGTTCGGCTCGTATATTAATCGAACATGTTCGTGAGCCTGCTCGCGAACTCTTAATCGAACCTCTAATCGAGCCTGTAAACGAGCTTTAGCATTTATGTGTAAAAAATTGTAGGTAAGAGAATTTGTATTATTGTCAAATGTTAATGTGTTAAAATTAATTTCAAATTACAACCAAAACTAATATTAATTGTTCTTTTTGGATTATATTTTATATTTTGGATGAATTTCATTAGATGGATTTTTAGTTGATGAAATTCATTTTAATTTAAGTTCATTTGAAGTGTTAAAAAAAATATTAAATATGTTTATGGCATGTCATTTAAACGAGCTCGGACTCGAGCTTTTCACGAGCCAAATTCGAGCTCAAGTCCGAACCGAGCACGAGCCGAATTCGAGCCGAATCCGAGCTCAACATTTTAAACCCGAGCCGAGCTCGAGCCCGGATTTAAAGCTCGAATCGAACTCGAACCCGAGCCCGAGCCTGTCAAATACTAAACGAGCCGAACCCGAGCAGACCAATACTCGATCAGGTTCGGCTCGTTTGCAGCCCTAATCATCATTACCGCATATAAGTTGCATCAAAATTAATAACTAACAACTAAAAAAATTCAGAGTCATTGGGAAAAATATTGTTCTCAACCGTATGTTGGAAAATCAGAGACGTAACGGAGATAAACATAACTTGTCCTAACTGCACTCAATTTTGTAGGGCAAGTTTCCAAATAGAGACTTGCGATGAAACAAATTTGAAAAAAAAAAAAGGTTCAATGTGCTCAGCCGCATAGGAGCGAAGATGCTGCAAGATGTAAGTGCAGGAATTTTGTAGAGGGGGGGGGGGGGGGGGGGGGGGAAGGAGGGGTGGGGAATACAAAATTCCTGCACTTACATCTTGCAGCATCTTCGCTCCTATGCGGCTGAGCACATTGAACCTTTTTTTTCTTCCAAATTTGTTTCATCGCAAGTGTTCATTTGGAAACTTGCCCTACATCATCCGAAAGTCTATCTCTATTTTCATTGTCATAACATGAACAAAGGAGAAGGTAATTACGTGCTGAAGTAATGGTGTAATTTCAAAAGGAAAACATCCATTCCTTCAAAGGTTATTGATGAACATGGTTTGTTGCACAAAAAGTTTGTCAAAACTTCCTACAAATGAGGGGATATAGTATTTATATTCTTAATTAATGTTCTCCAAAACCATCGATAGAATCATGAAACTACCGTTTATCAATTTGTTGAATGGATTGCAATGCTAATGGATGCAGGTGTATATGTACTAACATATTCTCAAACAAAACATCATAGATTTCTATTAATAGAAATCAACGCAAAATCATATCTATGCAATAAGAACATACCAACCCTATTCATGGCATTCATAAAACCAGGTGTCTTAGCGCAGCTGGCCACCGGGCTCCTCCCTTGAAGGAATGATCCAGGTTCGATCCCTGGTGGGAGCGAATTATGGAGATATAAGGTGGCTTGGAGATTTTCTTGGAGTGTTTGGGAGCTAGGCGTACTAACATCTAATCTAACATCTAACATTTGCCCGATCAAAAAAAAAAAAAAAAAAATAGCATTCATAATATAACAGTAAAAATATTCCCAAAACAAACGATCCAATAAACGAATCTTGAGCAATTTATTGTCTCCGAATAAATATCGGAAACTTCAAAACCAATATCAATCTATACCTATACTAAAAAGAGCCTTATGTTACAAAATAGTAGATTGCCTATTTTACCCTTTATGTATATTATTCTTAGGTAATATTTCTATAGATTAATTATTTGTTTTTCCTAATACACATATTTTGTATATGGTATGTATATTATATACAATTTTGATTTGCTTAAGTGATTGGGAGAATGAATTTGGCAAAATGTGTGAATGAATATTGAATTTTTCTTCGTTTGACTTAAGAATTTCTTTCTTATTTTTCTTACTAATTGTTTCTATTAATTTTATTTACTTTCTTTCACTATTTTAATTTATTATGATATCAAATAATTTTACGATTATTTTCTAGGATTCACCTATCGACTTAGGGTTTATAATTACTTTAGCATTTAATTTCTATTTTAACGAATAAAATAGGGTAAAATTTTGACATAAACTTTAAAACGTTTAGTAAAAGGAAATTGATAGAACGTAAATTTATATAATTCAAAGAGTGATATTTGAAGTAATCCTGACAATCGGCGTAATGTATTTTAGTTTTAGTTGAATCGAGACCGGAGAATATTGAGCATTGATACCCAAAATAAATTACAAAGATTGAATTAATGATAATAATAGCATACGACAGACAACAAGGTCGATAATTTTTTTAATCGATCCTTTTGAAATAACAAAAGCACTCCCTATCCACCCTTGACACTTTTAATGTGCCAACTACCGATGTGGCAGTGATAAGGTTTTCTTTTTTAGATAGGTTATGGTATATATTTAAGAGGCAAAAAAATAAAATACTCAATATGAGATAGTAAATACAAAACTTACCCACTATCTTTAAAACACACAAAAACTACCCATTAATTCATAACTGGGACAAAAAATCCCATCTAGACTATTTTAGGTTTTCCCTCAATTTAGAAGCTTATTTCCTTCTCTCTCACCCCAAACCCAATAGCCGTTCCCCCCCCCCCCCCCCCCCCTCGCTCTCTCTCTCTCTCTCTCTCTCTCTAAAACTCTACAGTCACACCACCATCCTTCTATCGAACCTCCTCACGTCGTCGTCCTTCTATGATTCGAGAGTTGCCGTCTCCTTCAAGTCGCCTGAACCTCCTCGCGTCGCCCATCTCCCACCGAAACCTTCTTCCACCTTCTTCCCCTTCCACCTTCCTCACCCGTAATAGACTCCATACCACCATCGTAGGGAACGCGACGGAAACTTCGCCGGAGAGAGGCGAAGAGGAATTCATACCTATCGGAGATTCTTTTACCAATTTCGAGGTAGGCTTCGCTTTCTGCATTTTTGTGATTTTTATGGGTGATTTTTGTGCAATTTAGTAGTAATGATGTTTGAATCCAAAATTTATTGCGGTTTGTTGCATTAATGGTTTATTTATGCTTCAATTTTGTTGTTTATTGCTATAATAGTTGATTTAGGCTTCAAATTTGTTGTTTGATGAAATAGTGTCGGTATGAATTTGTTGTTTCTGCAATATGGTACCGAATTTAGGCTTGTTTGTTGTTTTGGTACAAGTTGATTTGAATTTGTTTAAAGTTAATTTCAAGCTTCGAATTGTATGTTGTTTTAGTATGAATTGATACATTTCGTATCATGTTTCACTTATGAGTTGGTTTGAATTGGTGTAGGCTCAATTTTAGGCTTTGACTTTGTGCGTTGTTTTGGTACGATATTAGTAAAATCGTATCAAATACTTCTTTTTACTTAGGGGGTTATAACTCAATATATACAAAATTTGTGAAAATTATACTAATTGTTGGTTGAATCGGTACGAATTTAGTTAAACTGTACCATTTTTCTTATAAGAATATGGATACGAAAATTACAAAGGTGTTTGCTTGTGTACGCATTAAAGGCTTGTGGTCTTATTTAGGTTTCATGTTTGACAAGTGTTTAGGCTGATTTTGATACAAAATTATGCTTGATTTTTGGTGTTCAAACATTTACAGCTTGTATAATATTTCAATTGTGGTGTGTTTTATGTACGAAACTAGCGAAAATCGTATATGTCGTTGGTCAATTTGGTACGAAATGAGTAAAATCATAGCATATTTCTTATAAACAACAGTATAGTTTGAACAATATGGAAAAAAAATTGCAAGAGTGTTTTGCTTAATCTATATAGATTGATTATTTCATGTACGTAATTGTTACCATGGTTCTATTGTAGATTTTCATACGCGAATTCAGCGGCTTCTTAGGGCACATATTTTCGGCTACAGATCTTCAATTTTGGCACAATTTTGTTAGTGCAACAACGTTTGATGGACATACTATACTTGTAATCAGGGCTTTATGGTACGAATTGATGATTTCGTATCATAGTTGTGGCTTATCAAGTACGAAATTAGTTAAATCGTACCATTACTTGTAAGCAGAAAATATTGTGTGCAAAATATAAATTAGAATTATCAAAAGTGTTGTATGTTGTTTGTGATAGATCCGGGTTGGAGATCCATAACAATTTAAGAATTATTCATCATATTTTGCAAGGAGCATTCATGAATAAAATATCATAGCAGTAAAGAGCAAGGGATTAGTACATTCGAAGAGCGATAATCATGTATTTTGTACAGAGCATTGTTTGAATAGGAATAACGAATAGTAATCAAGCTATATGCTTAAATAGGAAGCATATTCGACCGTAAATTAGTAGAATCCATGGAGTTTAACACTCATTCAATCAAAAAATGAAGGAATGGAGTAAGGAGAAAAGAAGGAGGCCTAGAGCTCAGAGCTCCGCTGGGCCTCATTCCCTCTGAATGATGGGGTTTTACCTTATGCTCAAAGTTATGGGTAAAGGAGATTTCTCTCGGCGTGGAGAGGAGCAAAACGGGAGAAGTTGTAAGTGTTGGGAATTGTTAAGGATCTATTTGTTAAGGGGGAACTTTATGGGACATTTTATAAATGAAGTTATTTGTTTTGATTTGATCCCAAAACCCCAAGTGTCCTGTTCCCAAGCGACCCTATTTGATGTAGAAAATAGGTTAGAATTTTTCTAAGCCTATACTGTTAGGATGACTTTGATTTGCTTAAATTTTTAGACTGCAGAAATTCCAAGTGAAGGCCACTCACTTGAGTGTGTTTTTCGAGCGAAGCGAGTCTACCGAAGCTGAAGTAAAGCGTGCCGAAGCGTAGCGAGCGCTACAGTGGAATCAAAGCGAGTCGAGCAAAGCAAAGCGAAGCGAGCGCTACAATGAAAAGCCGAAGCGAGTCAACGCGGGTCAACACTTACTAAAGCAGTCATTTCGGGAACTCACTTCCCAAGTACTCGCTACATAATGACCTTGAAGCGACTCGATTCGAAGCGGACGCTACAACTTCAAAGCGAAGCGAGCCATCACCTACCAGAAAGCGACAGCACAACTCCCGCCCATATTTTGAACTCCAGTCAACTTGAGATCTCCGCATTAATTACGAGATCTCCACGTGTCGATCGCGGAGAGGAGCAGAGGAGTTGACTGCCAGGCCGACAGGGCGCCGCTACAGTACTGGCTCGCTCCAGTTACTGTTAGTTTTGTAACTTAGCCGTTTTCGGCAAAGAGACAAACTGCGCTCCTGTAAAAGCAACTGCCTGCGCAAAGTACTGTCAAGAGGAGGAGGGACAAAGCCACCAACCAAGCAACGGATCTCAACATCCCTCCGCCTATAAATAGTGAAGGATGAAGACGAAGAGAAGTAGAACACTACTTGAGCATTCGAGCGCCCACAGCAAACAAACACTCCCAAGCCTTTGAGCAAATCTTCGAGTCTTTGTTTTCAAGTGTTCTCCGAGTTTCCAGTTCATCGGAACTCGTCTTCACAACCTTCACACTTAGAGTCTAAGCCCACTTCAAATATCCAAGCTTAGAAGAAGAGCTCTAGCCTACTTTGCATCTACTGTAAAGAGCTCTTCATAGTGTGTTCTTCAACCAAAAACCCAAAACTCTGTCTGTTTTGAGTTTTGTCGTTAGGTTGTCTCGATCCAAGACTCTTCTTTCATCGATTGAGGAAGACTCGATCATAGAGTTTAGATCCAAGCTTGCACCTACATCGTTTGTGTGAAGCTCGATCGAAGCTAGGCTGTAAGGAGAGCCCGGAATCTCCCTGTCTGTGTTTGACTGAAGCAAGTGAAGCTTCCAGTCTTGTCTAGGTTTGAGTAGTGAACCCGCAATCACTACGTCTGTCGTTGGATCCAGGCGAGTGAAGCCCGATCTCGACCAGGTTTTTGAAGGACCCGTAACCTTCAAGTTCTTGAGTGAAGAGAACAGTTGCCGTGTGCAACAAAGTGTACGTAGGAGCTTTATCTCCGAACCACTATAATCCCTGTGTCGTATCTCTCAACCCTAAACTCTTTACTTTGATTATTCATTGCACGCGCATCTAAACAACCGAACTTGGATTATTTAATTACTTAGGAAAGATTTTAGCTCACCGAATTTCCGCATACATGAGTAAAGACTCCCTCTTGATCAAGTCCTTACTTCGGTCAAGCAGGCAAGCTACGTACTGTAGATCTAGCTTCGGCTAGGTCTTAAGTGTCAAGCGAGCTCTTTACTTGTCACTCTGAGTTAAAGGGAAAAAGTTGAAAAACTTAAAATACGTATTCACCCCCCCCCCCCCCCCCCTCTACGTATTTTCCCTATTAACAAACCGGGACCAACAAGTGGTATCAGAGCAGCGGTTCTTTCGAGCCTCTGCTTTGCATATCCGCCCACTCGCTTCACGTTGTCTCACTGAACCGGATCCTATTTCCTAAGTGCATCAAAAACCTCACCCACGCATATTGCATTTACTGCTGATAGTTTGCTATGTTTACATATAGTGCATCCAGTCTTCCACAGTTCTCGATCGAAGGATACGAGACATGGAGTTTCCGAGTCGAGAGCTTCCTATGCTCCATCCACGACCGGATGTGGGAAGTTATAGAGGACGGACCAATCGAAATCAGGAAAGCCATCTCTGAGAACGTCCCAGCTGCCGAAGGTCGGGCTGCCTATGTTCGACAACGGTACGTAGAGAAGGACAAAGATGAGTACACTCCGAATGACTTCAAAGTCGCCAACCTCGACAAGATCGCACGCCACACGATGCAGAGCACCGTGTCGGACGCCTATCTACCACGGATAAGGAAGTGCGCAACGGAGAAAGAAATGTGGGAAACCCTAGCCCTCATTTCTCAAGGCACAGACAAAATCAAGGAAAACAAGCTTGTCGTTCAGATGCGAGAGTTTGAAAGTCTGATAATGAAGCCAGGAGAGTCCATCGATGCCTTCGAGCTGAGAGTCACCAACATTATTGCAACTCTCAACTCACTTGGGAAGGAACTCACAGATAAGGAAGTCAACCTGAAGATTGTCCGAGCTCTCACGAGGAAGTGGCAGACAATGAAGGAGCTGTACCTAGCTACCAAAGATCTATCGAAGCTCACACCGGAGATTCTGTTCTCCGAACTCAAAGCTCATGAATTAGATTTGAATCGAATGAACCTCGACGAAGAGGATGAAGCTCCCACGACGTCAAAGGGTGTAGCTTTCAAAGCTGCTGAAGGGCCAAGTGACCAGTCGCTAGCCAAGATGACGAGGGAAGAGTTGGAAGAACATATTGCGTTCTTATCCAAGAACTTCAACAAGATGAATTCTCGAGTGGGCAAATACAAAAGATTCTACAAGCGATACAAGGGGAGGAACACTGATGCTCGAGAAGGAAAAGGGAAAAGAGAAGAGACGACCAAGCCGATCCCGCGCGACATGATGGATGTGGAGTGCTATCACTGCCACAAGATGGGCCACTACAAATCCGATTGCCCGAAGCTGAGTGCGAAGGAGCGAGAGGAACTTAAAGCTAAGAGGGATGCTCCAAGGCGAGCGCTCGTAGCAAGTGAAATGCCGGTCGCTTCAACTGAAGAAATCGCTAGCGACTCGGATGCATTCACAGATCCCAACTCCAGTGAGGGAGAGGATCTTGGACTCATGGCGCTCACCGACGAAGAGACTGGAGAGGTATTCATCTATCCCTCACCTAGTTCAATTACACTCGCACACACTCACCAAGAGGAAGCAAATTCCTCGACATGGAGTGAGTTGCTTGACAAACACATTAAATTGTCAAGTGACCATGAAGTGTTGAAACAAGCTTTGTCTCAAAGCGAGAAGGAGAACCGAAAGCTAGCCACTGAGCTTGACCAAGTCAAACTTAACTTAAGGGCTATGACTAGTAAGTTCGAGGATCTCTTCGCGAGACATCAAAGCTTGGAAGGAAGGTATGAAACCCAGTCCGCTCTAGTTGCCAACTTGAACAAAGCTTCATATGCTAGGCAGGCACTAGAGAGCTCACTTCTACCTTTTGGTAGAAAGGGAGGACTCGGATATGAGGATGGACCTTCCAAGCCGACTGTCTTTGTTGGTGCTTCTAACACAACACCATCAGTCACTTTGGAATTGCCCACTGCATCCAAAGCGACCACCAACAAAGATAAAGGCCAAATGGCTGAGAACCCTAAGAAGAAGCCAATGAAGATGTCTATATCTTCAAGGGCAGAAACTGTGGGCAAGCAGAAATCAACTATCCCTAGCACTTACAATGCTAAAGCTTACCATTCCAAAGGTAAAGGGAAATCAGTTGTAGCTTCTAAGTCTCAGGCCAAGACACAAGAGACAAAGGATCTCCCTTTTAAGAAAAGGAGTAATGTCTATGTGTCACGTTATCCGGACTGGAGATGGTCCAACCGGACTAACGTTGAGGGGGATGAATTCGAAGCACCAAAGAGGCCGCTTCGAACTCCCAAGGTTACTCAAGCGAGTCGGGGTGAAAACCCTAGTTGGACCGCTTCGAGAAAACCTAGCGAGCCGCTTCGACAGACTGTAAAACCTAAATCAGTCTCTAAGCCTGTAGCTAATCCGAAGCGAGTCGTTTCAGGATACAAGCCAAAGGGTAAGAGCATAGATAAGCCTCAAGCGAGCCGCTACCCCTCCTACGCATACTGCTGCACGTGTGAAGCTGCTTCAAAGCAGAAGTCACAGTTTTCAAAGGTCGAGAAACCCAGAGCACAAGCTACCTTTCAAAAGAAAGTGAAGCAAGTATGGGTACCTAAGGAAACTAACCTGCAAGGACCCAAACTGATTTGGGTACCAAAATCTGCCTAATTGCAGGTGAGCGCCACGGATCCCATGCCAAGTGAGGGTCAACAAATCTGGTACTTGGACAGTGGATGTTCAAGACACATGACCGGCATGAGAGCTCTACTCCACGACAACATAGAGAAGAAGGGTCCATGCCAAAAGTGAGCGTCACTTTTGGTGATAACTCTCGAGGAAGCACCAAAGGGTACGGCGCACTGAAAGTCGGAAAGCTCACGATTGAAGAAGTCTCCTACGTGGAAGGACACAAGCACAACTTGCTATCCATTTCACAATTTTGTGACAAGGGATACAAGGTGGAATTTATTTCCAATAAGTGCATTGTGAAGAACAAACTCACGTCCCAGATTGTGCTCACTGGAGTCAGACAAAGGAACGTCTATATAGCACAATGGGACAGCTGCAAAGAGAAAACGTGCTTAGTTGCAAGAAGTGCTACAGAAATAGGATGGCTATGGCACATACGCTTGAACCATCTCAACTTCAAAGCCATAAACCGCTTAGCTCGAAAGGGTTTGGTGCAAGGCATACCAAATGAAGTCTTCCTCAAAGACCATCCATGCTCACCATGCCAACGAGGGAAGCAGACAAAGAAGCACTTCGCAAGTATTGAAGAAGCTTCATCAAAGCGAGTGCTCGAGCAGCTTCATATGGATTTGTTTGGTCCAGTCACTCCAGTTAGTGTAAGTGGAAGGAAATACACTCTAGTTGTAGTCGACGACTTCTCTCGCTACACTTGGGTTGTATTCCTCTTCAGCAAGAAGGAGACACTGACCAAGCTACCACAACTGCTCAAGCGTTTGGCTGTGGAAAAGAATCAAGCGATTGTGACCATCCGCTCCGACAAAGGCACAGAGTTCTTGAACTCTACCATTGAAGCTTACTGCACGGAGCATGGCATAGCACATCAGACATCCTCAGCGCACACACCTCAGCAGAATGGAGTTGCTGAAAGAAGAAATCGAATCATCAAAGAAGCCGTTCGAACCATGATTGCAGACTCGAAGCTTCCAATGAAGTATTGGGCTGAAGCTGCCAATACAGCATGCTACACGCAGAATAGAACGCTTCTCTGCAAACGGCACAACAAAACACCATATGAAATATGGACAGGGAGAATTCCTAACATATCTTATTTCCATATCTTTGGTTGTAGGGTCTTCATCCATGACAATGGGAAGTCGCAGTTGAAAGCCTTTAAGCTGATGAAGGAATATTCTTAGGATATTCCACATCAAGCAAAGCTTATAGGGTGTTCAACTGTAAAACCCTAATCGTGGAGGAATCACCCCATGTCGTATTTGATGAGTCTTCTTTGAGTTTTCCACAGGAACATGTTCAATCTAAAGAAGGGAAGTCAAGCGAGGAACCCATCAACTCTCTTACTTGGGACATGCTTGAGGATGATGAAGAAATCAAGGGCTCAAGGGAGCAGAATGTCCAAGGAAAAGATGAAGCTGCCCCAAAGATTCCTGAAGCGAGTGCAGGCCAAACATCCAATCCAGTCGCTACAGAAGGTGAAGCGAGCGACCAAGAAGAAGATGAAGATGAAGCTGGCGGATCCAAGCGTGCATGGCTCAAGGATCACTCATCAAGTCAAATCATTGGAGATCCATCCAAGGGTGTAGTGACCAGAAGTCAAGTGTATGGAGAAAGTGCCATGTTCAGTTGCTTTCTCTCAAACATTGAGCCGTCATGCGTGGAGGAAGCCCTAGCTGATTCAAATTGGGTGATCGCCATGCAGGAAGAGCTGAATCAGTTCACCAGAAATGACGTTTGGTATCTCGTGGATCGTCCCAAATTTCAGCATGTGATTGGCACCAAGTGGGTGTTCAAGAACAAGACGGACGAGGACCACAATGTTGTGAGGAACAAGGCGCGTCTCGTCGCCAAGGGCTACTGCCAAGAGGAAGGAATCGATTTCGATGAAACCTTCGCTCCTGTGGCACGGCTTGAAGCGATCAGACTATTTCTAGCCTATGCAGCGGCCAAGAAATTCAAAGTCTATCAGATGGATGTGAAGAGCGCGTTCCTCAATGGTGAATTGAAGGAAGAAGTGTATGTGGAGCAGCCACTGGGTTTCGAGCAAGGAGATAAGGTGTATCGATTGAAGAAAGCCCTATATGGATTGAAGCAAGCTCCCAGAGCTTGGTATGATACCCTTTCTCAATTCCTAGTGGATAATGGATTTCACAAAGGAAAGATAGATCGAACCCTATTCACCATCAATCATGGAGATGATATGCTATGGGTTCAGATCTACGTAGACGACATCATATTTGGATCACCAAACCAGTCGCTTAGCGAGAAGTTTGGAGAGCTAATGAAGACCAAATATGAGATGTCGATGATTGGCTTGATGAGCTGCTTTCTAGGTCTTCAAGTGAAGCAGCAGGATGATGGCATCTTCATCAATCAAGCTAAGTATACTCGAGATATGCTTGTCAAGTTCGGTGTTCAGCATGCCAAAGCTGTGAAGATTCCAATGAACACGAACTGGAAGATGGAGCCAGACATAGATGGGAAGTCTGTGGATGTTACAGACTACCGAGCCTTGATCGGATCCCTTCTATATCTCACTGCAAGTAGGCCGGATATAGCTTTTGCAGTTGGAGTCTGTGCTCGCTTCCAAAGCAACCCCAAGCACAGCAATCTTGAAGCTGCCAAGAGAATTCTTCGATATTTGAAGGGCACTGTCAATATGGGGTTGTGGTATCCAACGGAGGATAATTTGGAGCTCACTGGATACTCAGATGCTGACTATGGAGGGTGCCGAATTGATAGGAAATCAACTTTGGGCACTTGTCAGTTCTTGGGAAGCAAGCTGATCTCATGGTTTTCGAAGAAGCAGACGAGTGTAGCTACTTCAACGACTGAAGCCGAATATATGGCCGCTGGAAGCTGCTGTTCTCAAATTCTATGGCTTCGTCAGCAGTTGAAGGACTACAATGTTGAAGCAAATGAAATTCCTACATTCTGCGACAACAACAGTGCGATCTGCATCTCTCAAAATCCAGTGCATCACACCAGATGCAAGCACGTAAATCCGACATCACTTCATTCGTGATCATGTCGAGAAGAAGGATATCAAGCTCGAGAAAATCCATACCGATCTCCAGCGAGCATATATCCTCACCAAGCCTCTAGCTGAGTCTCGTTTCAATCAGCTATGCATGGAATTAGGGTTGTTAGACCTTGGTGAAGAGTGCTAGATCCAGGATGCACGAAGGAGTGGTCGCTAGTTTTTCGTAGCGTCACTCGCTTCGAATCTTCACCAACTCAAGCGAGTCACTTCAAAATTCCACTCGCTTGAAGAAATTGAAGTTAGGTGGAGAAAGGTGGAGTATTGGAAGAAGTTCCCTACCAACTTATAGGAATTGTTAAGTATTTGGTTAAGGGGGAACTTGTGCTTACTCTCGGAGCAAGCTACTTCCAAAGCATGCAAATAATACTGCTATCTTGAATTTTGCATCGCTTCAATTTGCCCTAGCTTGGGTCAAAGCGAGTCGATTGCAAGTTCATTCTGTAGCTTATAGGAGGAAGCTTGAAGGTTTACCTTTTTCTACAAAAGGTTGCAGGGCTGGTGACATGCTTCTGCATAAAATACGAGATTGTCTTGTCAGAGAATTCTTATTGTCATCCTGTCCTATTCCGATCTGAGATAAGGACTTGTACTCATCCCCCATTCGTCATGAATATGTACACTTACGTGAAGCTCCCCTCTGGGTTGTAGTAAGCTTGTGTACTATATTCATTCTCTCCCCCATTCACTTCGATGGAGGACTCTCTAACTCGTAGAGGAAGATGAATGCCATGAAGATAAAATGCCAAGAAGATGAAGTTCTCTACAGGTGGTATCAACCTGCTTCAAATGCATTCATCAACAAGTGGTTTCATCAAATGAAGTCCAAATCAAAAGAAGTCTTCAATAAGTGGTATCAATCTCCTACAAAGTGAGATTGACTGGTAAGCGTTTCAATTTTAAGTACACTAAGTGAGTCGAAGTGTGCTAGAAACCTTCACTTACTATGTGGAAAATATGAAATGAATCTGACACAAATACAAAGAGGAAAACATTCTTGTTTATCCTCGAAGTATGTAAGTCAGAAACATTTTAAATTAAGCAAAGAAATTTCAATTCTTATTCCAGTCATTACACATGACGAAGCGAGTGCCACGTCACTCAAGCAAGTCATCGCAAGCGAGTGCGGAGCAGTCACGCCAAGCGAGTACTTCGCAAGCGAGTAGAAGCCAAACGGTTACTCTCGTAGCGAGCGGGTACGAAGCGAAGCGTATGAGCTGTCAACACTCGAGTGCAGAATTTCACTTTTTACTTTAGCATTTAATGCAGCGACGCGTAGAAAGAGGAATGACAGGCGCGTGCACGTCAAGCCGAGAAAAGCGGGAAAATCGCCCTCAATCCAGCCGTCGAATCTGAACCGTTTTTAAATCTCAACCGCTGGATTGACGCCTATTGGAGAAACGAATCAAAAAATGCCACGTGGCAACGCCAAGTCAAGTTGGCGGTTCACTTTTCCTGTGATGACGCCGGACGCATCAGATCCATCACCGAATGTCCGCCGCCTCCGCACAGGATCTTCGAAGATATTACTGTCTTGCCCCTGCCTCGTCAGCCGAACCCTAGTTCTATATATATATGAAACGCCGAAGACCTGCAGAAAAAAATTCACAACTCTCAAAAATTGCCATTTTCGTGAAATCTCTGCACCTCTGCAAATTCACGTAGCCTAAAACCCCTCAAAATCTCAAACTTTTCTCAAATCCCTCTACAATTTAACCATGGGAAAGAAGGAGAAGACCGAAACGATGGAGGATTTTCTGAAAACCCTCAATGATAACATCAACGTGGAACCACATCTTGATGAAGATGTGGTGACTGAAAACGGTTTCTTCCGCAGGGCTGTGACCACGGCCGGCCTGTGGAAGTTCGTAACGGCGAAGCCACAGCAGATTCTGGCCAAAGCCGTCGCAGAGATTCTCTTGAATCTCAAAGAAGGAGACGAATCGTCAACCTTCACTCATCCACAGAGAGGAACGTCGGTGGAGATCGAGCTAAGCAGAATAGCCAGTGTGTTCGATCTGCCGATGGTTGGACCAGTTTCTCTGTCAGAACTTGGTATGTCAACCCAAGTGGAGTACGCCCGATTCGCCAAACGGAGAGGCGTGAAGTTTGGGAATCCAAAACTGAGCAACATTAGGAATGATTTGGCGGCTCCGTACAACTTGATCTGCGAGCTGTATACAAAGTCTGTACTGTGTGGAGTTGGTTCGCTGAGCCAACTGTCAGACACCAAGATCTACGCCACCTCTGTCATCGTTGATAGCTTGACAGGGACAAGCTTCAACTGGCACCGCTGGTTCATCAACCAGATACACGAAGTTGCAGCAGATTTCAAGTACGAACAGGGAAGTACTAGTGAGATCGTTCGCAAGGGAAAGTTAAAGTTTTTCTCCAGAATCTCCTACGCTCTGGAGACACTGTTCGAGAACATGCGGTGGTCAGGCAAGAAGGATACGGCACCGTACAAGAAAAACACCATCTATTTCGATTCGTGGAAAACAGAGAAGCTCCCGATGGACCGGGACTGCATCAATGTGATTGTCCTCCCTTTCGCTCCAGTCGCTGAATCCTGTAGCGAGGCGGAAGAAGAAGTTCACGCTCCTTCACCATCGAAGCGAGTATCGAGGAATGCGAGGTCAAAGCGACCTCAGAGATTGAGAAGTGTTACAACCATTATCGAAACGAGCGAGGCTGAAGAGCAGCCGCTCGTGAAGATAGCTGAAGAAGAACAACCCCAACCCTCACCGGAAAAAGAGCCACCCCAGCCTTCACCAACCAAAATCCAAACACCTCCTACCCTAATCCAAACCCAAACCCAGCCTCTACCGGAACCCCAAATGTCAACTACCGCCATTCCCACTACTCAAACACCATCCTCACCACAGGAATCAACCCACTCATCCTTTCAAATTCCCAACCTACCTTTTCTAGGCACGGACCTCACCGATGCCTACAAACTTTTCTCCGCCCCACTCAATCCTCAAACAGAAACCAACCAACCCGAAGCTACTGAAGCTTCCACCCCCAACTCACAGTCCTCATCAGCCGAAAGCGCTGATACCGCCCAAACAGCAAAAACAGCCGAAACCATCCCCTCTGCCATCCCTGGAACTCCCCAATCTCCGACCGAGGAAGAGAAGATCCTAGAACGATATGTTAAGGATCGAGAGCAAGCGGCCGAGATCATCCGTTATCGCTACCCCTCCGTGAAGATGTCAACCGACTTCTTCACCAGCGCTGTAGACTTCCTCACGTACATCAGGTACAGAGGAACATAGTACTACAAAATTTTCAACTTGCGCAGCGCAATGAAGGAGGAAGTGATCGAGGCCAAGGAGATAGAGGCTCTCACATTTGTCGGAGTTGATGGATTCCACACCTTCATCAACGAGGTCAACTACTGGGATGTGCTTGACGCAAGGGTAAAGAAGGAGTACCCTGATGCCCCCATCCCAGAACGCGTGCCCTCACAGTCTGAACTCCAATTGATGAAGGAGCATGAAGCTGAAATAGGAGTAAAAGAGGCGGTGATCTCGAATCTGCAGAGTGAGATCACCAAGAAAGATGATGAGCTAACAACGAAGGTGTTGGAGGTCACGAATTTGCGTGAAGAGTTTGACAGAAGGAAGAAGGAACTAGAGGAGATAGTGGAGGAAAAAGCCAAGCTTGTGGAGGAGAAGGCAAGCTTGGTAGAGGAGAAATCAAAGTGGGTAGAGGAGTTGGAGAGAAGTACCCAAGATCTTCAACAATCCCTAGATGCTGAGAGGAGCAGGCTTAGGGAAGTGAACACGAAGATGGTGGAAGTGAGTGGAGAGAAGAAGAAGTTAGAGGAGGAGTTGGAGAAAGTGAAGAGAGAGATAGAAACAGAGAAGGAGGAGAAGAGGAATATGAGGAGTAAGTACAGGGAAAACATCAACAAAGCAACTGGGAATGTTGAAAAGATGGAGAAGCAGATCTCCAACAATGAAGAAAAGATAAGGAAGCTGGAAAGCGAGCTGACGAGAGGTAAACTGAAAACTCTCGGTCTTGAGAAGGAGATCAAAATCCTCAACAACAAGCTTGACGAAGCAAACGCTGAGTTGAAGAGCCGGAGGAAAGCAGGCCTCGATGTAGCTCTCAAGCAGGCACAGCTTGCTAACGATATTGAAAAGGCACAGAAGAAGGCAGAAGAGTTTGCTATACGAATGGCTGGAGCTGCTCAAGTCTACGTGACTTTGAAGCAAAAGAAGAATATTGTTGCTACTGCTCAAGCGGAGCTGGAAGCATCACAGCAATTCTTCAACCTCAAACTGCAGGAAGAGCGCAAGCTAATCCGTGCAGATATAGAAGCTGAACTGGATGCTCGGTTCAGAAATGTTGAGTCCTTGGAAAACCTGATGCGTTCAGTAAAGGAGAGAGAAGATCAATGCAAATATCTTCTTGAAGAAATTTCTTTAAAGACAGCAGAGCTCGTCCTCTCCCAGGAAAATGTGTTTGCAGCACAGTCAGAAAGGATGCTTCATGATGTGCTAAGCAAGCTGACAGACATCCACCAATCCATCAGCGGAGCGTTGATTACAACCACCCCAGGCAGTCTTGATGATGCCAAAAAGGGGGAAATCATTGAGAGAGCAATCATTCAAACTAGAGAAGTTGGAGGATCGAGCAGTGAAGGAAGAGCGATCGAAGCCAGTGGCTTGATTGCAGGAGGAAATGAAGTTGGAGGAACTGGAGGTGTAGGAAGTAGCGAAGTGGTCGATGAAGCTAGAGTCGAGCTAGCCAGAATAAAGGGCAAAGGAAAGATAACGGAGGAGCCCCGCTTGCCGATGGCCGGAAAACTTCTAGGCTCCTCAATCGCCAGTCATCCCATTGTTCCTTTAACCAAGGAACAGAAGGAACAACAGATTGCAGTAGATGCAGCCCTAGCCCGCTCTATGGAGATAGAATTCGAGCTTGAAAGAGCTGGCACTCAAGCAGGCGCATCTTCGCAAGTGCCCGCTTCAGCAGCATCTGTCCCTGCTTCAACACCTGCACTCATTTCAGCCAATGTTGCTGCTGCTGTGATGCCGCCTCCACCACCTCCTGTTCAGAAAGCTCCCTTGAAGCGGTCGATGCCTGAATCCAGGGAAGACGATCCTGCTGCTAAACGTCAAAAAATGCAGCAAGTGGTCAAAGAGAAGGCTAGTCGCTTCGAGAAGAGGCAAAAGAAAAAGGAAGATAAGAAGAGGAGGAAGGAGAAGGATGAGGAAGTGAAGGAGAAGAGGCTGAGAAAGTTGGATGAACGGATCGAGTCTCTCTGGAATGAAGAAAGACTCATCCAATCCGCTATCACGCGCAGTGCCTTGATTCCTCACACGCCTGAAGAATCTGAAGCCGTCCAACTCCAAGCTTGGATGGAAACTGGCAAGGTCACACTGAAGGAAATGATCGATTCCGGTCGTTATCCACCCGAAGAGCATGATTTCATTCGGAAGCGACTGAATGATATGAGTCCCAAGTGGAGCAGTGACGCCAGTGCACAATTCAACTCCATCATGAAAGAAATGAAGAGCAGGACGGAGAAGGAGCTGGCAACTCGAAGAGATCATCATCCTGATTCGAGACAGATCGAGGACTTCATTCCGAGAGATCTTCTCGACACTTGGTTGATTCTGAAAGACAAATTCATCAAGGCGTACTACTGGTGGCAGGTAGTGCCTTACCAAGACAAGTGTTCGAGGATGGAAGCTCTCAACAACTTCCTGCGTCATTACAACGAGAGGTTGCGGCGAAAGATTTTTACTCAGACAGAGCAAGCAAAGCCCCTACCGCTTATCGTCAAAGTGCCAGCAGTAAAAGAATTTCCCATGCCCCTTCTACAAGACATTCCCAACAGAAGGGTGATTGACGCAGAAGTGGATGAAGCTCTTAGATTGGAGCGAAAGTGGAGAGAAAATAAATTCAACATCAGGACGATGGAGCCGAATGTCATGTCGGCTTACTTCATGAAAGAGGAGAAGAAAGAGGAAAAGAAGGATGAGGAGAAGGAGGAGGAGAGAGAGAAGATGGAAGAACCATGATGAAACTGCAGGAAACCTTTGAGTTTCAAGTTTCATATGATGAACTGCTTGTTCATTTATCCAAATTTCAATTTCTGTCAAATTGCGTCATTTACTTGCTTTGTGAATGACTTTATCCTTTTGCTACAAACTCAATAAATCTAACCGAAAAAAAAAGGGGAAAGAAACTTAAAAGAAAATTACAAACGAAGTTGCAAAGGAAGCAGTCGCTTGAAGTTCTTTCCACGGTTAGATAGACTAGATTTCAATAACCTTAAGTCTTTGGGTTTTGGCATCATCAAAAAGGGGGAAATTGTTGGGAATTGTTATGGACCTATTTGTTAAGGGGGAACTTTATGGGACATTTTATAAATGAAGTTATTTGTTTTGATTTGATCCCAAAACCCCAAGTGTCCTGTTCCCAAGCGACCATATTTGATGTAGAAAATAGGTTAGAATTTTTCTAAGCCTATACTGTTAGGATGACTTTGATTTGTTTAAATTTTTAGACAGCAGAAATTCCAAGTGAAGGCCACTCACTTGAGTGTGTTTTTCGAGCGAAGCGAGTCTACCGAAGCTGAAGTAAAGCGTGCCAAAGCGTAGCGAGCGCTACAGTGGAATCAAAGCGAGTCCAGCAAAGCAAAGCAAAGCGAGCGCTACAGTGAAAAGCCGAAGCGAGTCAACGCGGGTCAACACTTACTAAAGCAGTCATTTCGGGAACTCACTTCCCAAGTACTCGCTACATAATGACCTTGAAGCGGCTCGATTCGAAGCGGACGCTACAACTTCAAAGCGAAGCGAGCCATCACCTACCAGAAAGCGACAACACAACTCCCGCCCATATATTGAACTCCAGTCAACTGGAGATCTCCGCATTAATTACGAGATCTCCACGTGTCGATCGCGGAGAGGAGCAGAGGAGTTGACTGCCAGGCCGACAGGGCGCCGCTACAGTACTGGCTCGCTCCAGTTACTGTTAGTTTTGTAACTTAGCCGTTTTCGGCAAAGAGACAAACTGCGCTCCTGCAAAAGCAACTGCCTGCGCAAAGTACTGTCGAGAGGAGGAGGGACAAAGCCACCAACCAAGCAACGGATCTCAGCATCCCTCCGCCTATAAATAGTGAAGGATGAAGACGAAGAGAAGTAGAACACTACTTGAGCATTCGAGCGCCCACAGCAAACAAACACTCCCAAGCCTTTGAGCAAATCTTCGAGTCTTTGTTTTCAAGTGTTCTCCGAGTTTCCAGTTCATCGGAACTCGTCTTCACAACCTTTACACTTAGAGTCTAAGCCCACTTCAAATATCCAAGCTTAGAAGAAGAGCTCTAGCCTACTTTGCATCTACTGTAAAGAGCTCTTCATAGTGTGTTCTTCAACCAAAACCCAAAACTCTGTCTGTTAGGTTTTTGAGTGTTGTCGTTAGGTTGTCTCGATCCAAGACTCTTCTTTCATCGATTGAGGAAGTCTCGATCATAGAGTTTAGATCCAAACTTGCACCTACATCGTTTGTGTGAAGCTCGATCGAAGCTAGGCTGTAAGGAGAGCCCGGAATCTCCCTGTCTGTGTTTGACTGAAGCAAGTGAAGCTTCCAGTCTTGTCTAGGTTTGAGTAGTGAACCCGCAATCACTACGTCTGTCGTTGGATCCAGGCGAGTGAAGCCCGATCTCGACCAGGTTTTTGAAGGACCCGTAACCTTCAAGTTCTTGAGTGAAGAGAACAGTTGCTGTGTGCAACAAAGTGGACGTAGGAGCTTTATCTCCGAACCACTATAATCCCTGTGTCGTATCTCTCAACCTTAAACTCTTTACTTTGATTATTCATTGCACGCGCATCTAAACAAACGAACTTGGATTATTTAATTACTTAGGAAAGATTTTAGCTCACCGAATTTCCGCATACACGAGTAAAGACTCCCTCTTGATCAAGTCCTTACTTCGGTCAAGCAGGCAAGCTACGTACTGTAGATCTAGCTTCAGCTAGGTCTTAAGTGTCAAGCGAGCTCTTGTCACTCTGAGTTAAAGGGAAAAAGTTGAAAAACTTAAAATACGTATTCACCCCCCCCCCCCCCCCCTCTACGTATTTTCCCTATTAACAAACCGGGACCAACAGTAAGCCAAACTTCACGGAAGAAGGTCTTGGCAACTTTAGCTGCTTAAACTCGTGGAAGAGTGTATGGGTGAATGAAACAGTACGCAAAGAGCATATGTGTATGAAGAGTTGTATTGTGATTATGGATGACGAGGTGTGCGATAACCGGGTATTTATAGATGCAAGGAGGGTGAAAAAGTGAGCATTCGTGTGAAGGAAGGACAGAAAAGGAATTCCCATAGAGGATTCCCTTCGTCATGAATGCAGTGGTCCTCACTCTAGAGTACGTAGAGTCATGCGGATGGCGTGCCACACAAAACCTAGGGTTCTGGCAGATGCTTGGGGCATTGATCAGGTCCTTCGATCCTGACAGATGCAAATAAATCCCGCGTGGCTTCTGGGAGGAGATAAGACTTCCAGCTTCTGCATAGAACGTGCTTTATATCCATGTGGAGCACCTGAAACCTATGGAATCTTTTGATAATATGCTGTTGCGCAGAGCAGCTTCTATCGATCCTTGCCAGAATCAATATCTACCTCTCTTGGTAATGATCTTAAGGCCAGTTCTATCTAGAACTTATCATTCCTTTTTAGCTTGGTAAGGTCTCTGTGTTAGGGAAGCATCTACTGCTTTAGGGAAGTGGTTTTGACTGTTATTACATATCATTACTAATGTTAACTCTTCTCCGAGGTGATACCTTAGGATTATGGAGGCTTGCCCTCTTATCGATTTGAGTTGTTTGTATTAGTAAGGCTGATGCTAGTCCCTATCAGCTACTCCCCCCCCAGGTCCAGAAGCATCCCTATACTAGCTTCTGACAGGTATTTTAGTGGGAAAATTACTTCTGTTTTGCTTTACCGGGACTTTCTCCTCGAGAGTAGTGAAATATTATAATGGATATTTTTTGGAAAGAAAAGTGTGTTACTTTTTGGAAATGAAAAGGCGTTTCTTTCCCTTGTGCAAACCAACGTGGAATAACAAGTGGGGTATTACTTTACTCTCTCTCTTTCCACATCTTTTTTTTTTTTTTTTTTTTTTTTTTTTGAAAATTGAAAATTGAAACGGCGGTTATCTTTCCCGAGGGCAGAGTTGAACCTATTTCCACTGCCTATCATTACCCCTTTCTCTAGGGTAGAAGCGTAGGGGGATATTCAAATAAGTTTATCTCGAAATACTCACTATTACTGCTTCTTCTTATTTGCAGGCAGAAAGGTGCTTCCCTTTTTGCGAAACGACGTGGAGTTATAAGTGGGATACTACTCCACTTCTTCTTTTCTTTTCAACATCTCCCTCTCTCTTTCTTCATACTGCGCTTCAGAGAGAAAAGGCAACATTGTAGATTGTTTGCCATCTCCGACGATTACTACATCGGTCCCTTTACTTCCGTCTCCTTCAGGTATTCTCTACCTTACTTTCTTGAACTCTTATATAGGTTATTTTTCTAGATTCCTTGAAATTAGGGCAACCCTTATTGTTGGGAATTGTTAAGAACAAAGTGTTAAGGGGGAACTCCTATGAGTCACATTGTAGTGAGTCAAATAGTTGTTTTGATTTGATTCCAAAACCCCCAAGCGTTCTGTTCCCAAGCGACCCATTTTTGATATAGATAATAGGTTAGAAATTTTTCTAAGCCTATACTGTTAGGATGGCTTTGTTTTGCTTAGATTTTAGACCGCAGAAAATTCAAGTGAAGGCCACTCGCTTGAGCGTGTTTTCCAAAGCGAAGCGAGTCCAGCGAGCCGAAGTGAAGCGTACCAAAGAATAGCGAAGCGTAGCGAGCGCTACAGTGGAATCAAAGCGAGTCCACCAAAGCGAAGCGAAGCGAGCTCTACACCGAAAGTCGAAGCGAGTCAAATGTTACTTAAGCAATACTCGGAAACTTTATTCTCCAAAGTAGACGCTTCAAGTATGACCTGAAGCGACTCGATCAAAGTGGACGCTACTACTTCAAAGCAAAGCGAGCCACTACCTACCAGAAAGCGACAGCCCAATTCCCGCTCCGATTTTGAACTCCAGTCAACTAGAGATCTTCGCATTAATTGCGAGATCTCCACGTGTCGATCGCGGAGAGGAGCAGCGGAGTTGACTGCCAGGCCGACAAGGGCGCCGCAACAGTACTGGCTCGCTCCAGTTACTGTAGAATTTGGATCTTAGCCATTTCCGGCAAAGAGCCAAAACTGCGCGTCTGAAAAGCATCCAGCCTGTGCAAGTACTGTCGAGAGGAGGAGGGACAAAGCCACCAACCAGGCAACGGATCTCGGCATCCCTCCACCTATAAATAGTGAAGGATGAAGACGAAGAGAAGCAGAACACTACTTGAGCATTCGGGCGCCTACTGCAAACAAACACTCCCAGCCTTAGAGCAAACTTCGAGTCTTTGTTTTCAAGTGTTCTCCGAGTTCCAGTCTCATCGTAACTCGTCTTCACAACCTTCACACTTAGAGTCTAAGCCCATTCCATATCCAAGTTTAGAAGAAGAACTCTAGCCATCTTTGCATCTACTGTAAAGAGTTCTTCATAGTGTGTCGTCGTAAACCAAAAACCCTAAGTTTTTGTGTTCGTCGTCGTTAGGTTGTTTCGATCCAAGGCCCTACTTTCATCGATTGTAGATGCCTCGATCATAGAGTTTAGATCCAAGCTTGCACTTACATCGTTTGTGTAAAGCTCGATCTAAGCTAGGCAGTAAGGAGAGCCCGCAATCTCCCTGTTGTCGGACTGAAGCGAGTGAAGCTTCCAGTCCAGTTTAGGTCTTTGTAGTGAACCCGTAATCACTGCATCTGTCGTCAGATCCAAGCGAGTGAAGCTCGATCTCGACCAGGCTTTTGAAGAGCCCGTAATCTTTAAGTTCTTGAGTGAAGAGAACGCGTTGCCAAGTGCAACAAAGTGGACGTAGGAGCTTCATCTCCGAACCACTATAAATCTCGTGTTGTATCTCTCTAAACCCTAAACTCTTTATTTTCCTTGTTTGATTATTCATTGCACTTGCATCTAAACAAACATAACTTGGAATCTTCAAATACTTAGGAATGATTTAGCTCACCGAATTCCGCACTAAAGAGTAAAGTCTCACTCTTGATCAAGCTCTAAGCTTAGGTCAAGAGAAAAGTGATTACTTTAGATCTAGCTCTCGGCTAGGTCTTAGTATTTCAAAGAGCACTTTACTTCATACTCTGAGTTAAGGATTTGAAGTTGAAAAACTTCAAAATACGTATTCACCCCCCCCCCCCCCCTCTACGTATTTTTCTTATAACAAACCGGGACCAACAAGTGGTATCAGAGCAGCAGGTTCTTTCGAGCCTCTGCTTTGCATATCCGAAGCGAGTCCCCACTCGCTTCACGTTGTCTCACTGAACCGGATCCTATTTTCCTAAGTGCATCAAAACCTCACCCATGCATACTGCATCTCTACTGACGGTTTGCTATGTCTACATACAATGCTTCTAGTCTTCCACAGTTCTCCATTGAAGGCAATGAGATCTGGAGCTTTCGCGTTGAGAGCTTCCTATGCTCCATCCATGACCGGATGTGGGAGGTCATTGAAGATGGACCAATCGAGATCAAGAAAGCCATCTCTATGAACGTTCCAGCCGCCGAAGGCCGCGAAGCTCATGTTAGGCAAGAGTATGTCGAAAAAGAAAAGGACGACTACAATGCCAACGACTTCAAGATCGCCAACCTTGATAAGATCGCACGCCACACGATGCAGAGCACTGTGTCGGATGCCTACCTTCCAAGGATCAGGAAGTGTGCGACAGCAAAAGAAATGTGGGAAACCCTAGCCCTCATTTCTCAAGGAACGGACAAAATCAAAGAGAACAAGCTCGCCGTACAAATGCGGGAGTTTAAAAGTCTGATAATGAAGCCAGGAGAGTCCATCGACGCCTTCGAGCTGAGAGTTACCAACATCACTGCAACTTTCAACTCACTTGGGAAGGAACTCACAGACAAGGAAGTGAATCTGAAGATTGTTCGTGCTCTCACAAGGAAGTGGCAGACAATGAAGGAGCTGTACCTAGCTACCAAGGATCTATCAAAGCTCTCACCGGAGATTCTGTTCTCCGAACTCAAAGCTCATGAATTCGATCTAAATCGAATGAACCTCGACGAAGAGGTTGAGGCTCCCACGACGTCAAAAGGTGTAGCTTTCAAAGCTGCTGAAGGGCCAAGCGACCAGTCGCTAGCCAAGATGACGAGGGAAGAGCTGGAAGAACATGTTGCGTTCTTATCCAAGAACTTCAACAAAATGAACTCTCGAGTGGGCAAATACAAAAGATTCTACAAACAGTACAAAGGGAGGAGCACTGACGCTCGAGAAGGAAAAGGGAAAAGAGAGGAGACGACGAAGCCGATCCCCCGCGACATGATGGAAGTGGAGTGCTACCACTGCCACAAGATGGGCCACTACAAATTCGATTGCCCGAAGCTGAGTGCGAAGGAGCGAGAGGAACTGAAAGCAAAAAGGGATGCTCCAAGGCGAGTGCTTGTAGCAAGCGAGCAGCCAGTCGCTTCAACTGAAGATGTCTCAAGCGACTCGGATGCATTCACAGATCCCAACTCCAGTGATGGAGAGGATCTAGGACTCATGGCGCTCACCGACGAGGAGACTGGAGAGGTATTTATCTATCCCTCACCTAGTTCAATTACACTTGCACACACTCACCAAGAGGAAGCTAATTCCTCGACATGGAGTGAGTTGCTTGACAAGCACATCAAACTGTCAAGCGACCACGAAGTGTTGAAACAAGCTTTGTCTCAAAGCGAGAAGGAGAACCGAAAGCTAGCCACTGAGCTTGACCAAGTCAAACTTAACTTAAGGGCTATGACTAGTAAGTTCGAGGATCTCTTCGCTAGACATCAAAGCTTGGAAGGAAGGTATGAAACCCAATCCGCTCTAGTTGCCAACTTGAACAAAGCTTCATATGCTAGGCAGGCACTAGAGAGCTCGCTTCTACCTTTTGGTAGAAAGGGAGGACTCGGATATGAGGGTGGACCTTCCAAGCCTACTGTCTTTGTTGGTGCTTCAAACACGACACCATCAGTCACTTTGGAAGTGCCCACTGCATCCAAAGCGACCACCAACAAGGATAAAGGCCAAATGGCTGAGAACCCTAAGAAGAAGCCAATGAAGATGTCTATATCTTCAAGGGCAGAACCTAAGGGCAAGCAAAGACCAACTATCCCTAGCACTAACAATGCTAAATCTTACCAATCCAAGGGTAAAGGGAAAACAGTTGTAGCTTCTAAGTCTCAGACCAAGACACCAGAGACAAAGGATCTCCCTTTCAAGAAAAGGAGTAATGTCTATGTGTCACGTTATCCGGACTGGAGATGGTCCAACCGGACTAACGTTGAGGGGGAAGAACTTGACGCACCAAAGAGGTCGCTTCAGATTCCCAAGGTTTCTCAAGCGAGTCGGGGTCAAAACCCTAGTTGGACCGCTTCGAGAAAACCAAGCGAGCCGCTTCGACAGACTGTAAATCCTAAGTCAGTCTCTAAGCCCGTAGCTAATCCGAAGTGAGTCGCTTCAGGATACAAGCGAGTGGGTAAGAGCATAGGTATGCCTCAAGCGAGCCGCTACCCCTCTTGCACACACTACTGCACATGTGAAGCTGCTTCAAAGGTCGAGAAACCCAAGACACAAGCTACCTTTCAAAAGAAAGTGAAGCAAGTGTGGGTACCTAAGGGAACTAACCTGCAAGGACCCAAACTGATTTGGGTACCAAAATCTGTCTAATTGCAGGTGAGCGCCGTGGATCCCATGCCATCTGAGGGTCAACAAATCTGGTACTTGGACTATGGATGTTCAAGACACATGACCGGCATGAGAGCTCTACTTCATAACTACATAGAGAAGAAGGGTCCACACGTTACCTTTGGTGATAACTCTCGAGGAAGCACCAAAGGATATGGCGCACTGAAGATTGGAAAGCTCACAATAGAAGAAGTCTCCTATGTGGAAGGACTTAAGCACAACTTGCTATCCATTTCACAATTCTGTGATAAAGGATACAAGGTGGAGTTTATCTCCAATAAGTGCATTGTGAAGAGCAAACTCACGTCCCAGATTGTGCTCACTGGAATTAGACAAAGGAATGTCTATATAGCACAATGGGACAGCTGCAAAGAGGAGACGTGCTTAGTCGCAAGGAGTGCTACAGAAATAGGATGGCTATGGCACAGACGCTTGAACCATCTCAACTTCAAAGCCATAAATCGCTTAGCTCGAAAAGGTTTGGTGCAAGGCATACCAAATGAAGTCTTTATCAAAGACCATCCATGCTCACCATGCCAATGAGGGAAGCAGACAAAGAAGCACTTCGCCAATCTTGAAGAAGCTTCATCCAAGCGAGTGCTCGAGTTGCTTCATATGGATCTGTTTGGTCCAGTCACTCCAGTTAGTGTGAATGGAAGGAAGTACACTCTAGTTGTAGTCGACGACTTCTCTCGCTACACTTGGGTCATATTCCTCTTCAGCAAGAAGGAGACACTGACCAAGCTACCACAACTGCTCAAGCACCTAGCTGTGGAAAAGAACCAAGCGATTGCCACCATCCGCTCCGACAAAGGCACAGAGTTCCTGAACTCTACCATTGAAGCTTACTGCACGGAGCATGGCATAGCGCATCAGACTTCTTCAGAACGCACACCTCAGCAGAATGGAGTTGCTGAAAGAAGGAATCGAATCATCAAAGAAGCCGTTCGAACCATGATTGCAGACTCGAAACTTCCGATGAAGTATTGGGCTGAAGCTGCCAATACAGCATGCTACATGCAGAATCGAACGCTTCTCTGCAAACGGCATGACAAGACACCATATGAAAATATGGATAGGGAGAATTCCTAACATATCTTATTTCCATATTTTTGGTTGTAGGGTCTTCATCCATGATAATGGGAAGTCACAATTGAAAGCCTTTGAAAGCAAAGTTGATGAAGGAATAGTCTTAGGATATTCTACATCAAGCAAAGCTTACAGGGTATTCAATTGTAAAACCCTAATTGTGGTGGAATTACCCCATGTCGTATTTGATGAATCTTCTTTGAGGCTTCCTCAGGAACAGGTTCAATCTAAAGAAGGAAAGTCAAGCGAGGAACCCATCAACTCTCTGACTTGGGACTTGCTTGAGGATGATGAAGAAATCAAGGACTCAAGCGAGCAGAATGTCCAAGGAAAAGTTGAAGCTGCCCCCATGATTCCTGAAGCGAGTGCTGGCCAAGCACCCAATCCAGTCGCTTCAGATGGAGAAGCAAGCGACCTTGGAGAAGATGAAGACGAAGCTAGCGGATCCAAGTGTGCATGGCTCAAGGATCACTCACCAAGTCAAATTATTGGAGATCCATCCAAGGGTGTGGTGACCAGAAGTCAAGTGTTAGGAGAAAGTGCCATGTTCAGTTGCTTTCTCTCACACATTGAGCCATCAAGCATGGAGGAAGCCCTAGCTGATTCGAATTGGGTGATCGCCATGCAAGAAGAGCTGAATCAATTCACCAGGAACGACGTATGGTACCTCGTGGATCGTCCCAAATTTCAGCATGTTATTGGCACCAAGTGGGTGTTCAAGAACAAGACGGACGAGGACCACAACGTTGTGAGGAACAAGGCGCGACTCGTCGCTAAGGGTTACTGCCAAGAGGAAGGAATCGATTTCGATGAGACCTTTGCTCCTGTGGCACGGCTTGAAGCGATCAGACTATTTCTAGCCTATGCAGCGGCCAAGAAATTCAAAATCTATCAGATGGATGTGAACAGCGCGTTCCTCAACGGTGAATTGAAAGAAGAAGTGTATGTGGAGCAGCCACCGGGTTTCGAGCAAGGAGATAAGGTGTATCGATTGAAGAAAGCCCTATACGGGTTGAAGCAAGCTCCCAGAGCTTGGTATGATACCCTATCCCAATTCCTAGCGGATAATGGATTTCACAAAGGAAAGATAGATCGAACCCTATTCACCATCAATCATGGAGAGGATATGCTATGGGTTCAGATCTACGTACACGACATCATATTTGGATCACCAAACCAGTCGCTTAGCGAGAAGTTTGGAGAGCTTATGAAGACCAAATATGAGATGTCGATGATTGGCTTGATGAGCCGCTTTCTAGGTCTTCAAGTGAAGCAGCAGAATGATGGTATCTTCATCAATCAAGCTAAGTATACTCGAGATATGCTTGCCAAGTTCGGTGTTCAGCATGCCAAAGCTGTGAAGATTCCGATGAATACCAACTGGAAGATGGAGCCAGACTTAGATGGGAAGTCTGTGGATGCTACAGACTACCGAGCTTTGATCGGATCCCTTCTATATCTCACTGCAAGTAGGCCGGATATAGCTTTTGCAGTTGGAGTATGTGCTCGCTTCCAAAGCAATCCCAAGCACAGCCATCTTGAAGCTGCCAAAAGAATTCTTCGATATTTGAAGGGCACTGTCAACATGGGGCTGTGGTATCCAACGGAGGACAATTTGGAGCTCACTGGATACTCAAATGCTGGCTATGGAGGGTGCCGAATTGATAGGAAATCAACTTCGGGCACTTGTCAGTTCTTGGGAAGCAAGCTGATCTCATGGTTTTCAAAGAAGCAGACGAGTGTAGCTACTTCAACGACTGAAGCCGAATATATGGCCGCTGGAAGCTGCTGTTCTCAAATTCTATGGCTTCGTCAGCAGTTGAAGGACTACAGAGTTGAAGCGAATGAAATTCCTATATTCTGCGACAACAACAGTGCTATATGCATCTCGCAAAATCCAGTGCTTCACACCAGATGCAAGCACGTGGAAATTCGACATCACTTCATTCGTGATCATGTCGAGAAGAAGGATATCAAGCTCGAGAAAATCCATACCGATCTCCAGCGAGCAGATATCCTCACCAAGCCTCTAGCTGAGTCTCGTTTCAATCAGCTATGCATGGAATTAGGGTTGCTAGACCCTGGTGAAGAGTGCTAGATCCAGGATGCACGAAGGAGTGGTCGCTTGTTCTTTTGAACATCACTCGCTTCGGATCTTCACCAACTCAAGCGAGTCACTTCAAAATTCCACTCGCTTGAAGAAGGAGAAACAAGGTGGAGAAAGGTGGAGTGTTGGAAGACGTTCCCTACCCACTTACAGGAATTGTTAAGCCATTGGTTAAGGGGGAACTATTGTTTGCTCTCGGAGCAAGCTACATCCAAAGCGAGCAAGGAAAGCTGCTACCTAGCCTAGGATTCCTAGCGAGTGGGTATAAACACTCGCAAGTGCCGTTTCTAGTAACGGTTGTGGGGTCTTGTATCGGGCCTTCCCACGTAAAAACGGTGAAAGCTTAGGCAGGGCTGACACCTAGACCTTGTGTCCTCTTCCCATCTTTCCGCTGAAGAGGAGCAAGTCTTCTCATCTCCTTCATCGTGGATAAACATTCATTCATTACTCACTCTTCATTGAGTTGAGCTGTCGGATGTCTATTCATTCCTCCCCCACTTTGAATTTTGCATCGCTTCAATTAACCCTAGCTTGGGTCGAGCGAGTCGATTGCAAATTCATTCTGTGGCTTGTAGGAGGAAGCTTGAAGGGTTACCTTTTTCTTCAAAAGGTTGCAGGGCTGGTGACATGCTTCTGCGTAAAATACGAGATTGTCTTGTCAGAGCATTCTCATTGTCATCCTGTCCTATTCTGCTCTGAGATAAGGACTTGTACTCATCCCCCATTCGTCGTGAATATGTACACTTACGTGAAGCTCCCCTCTGGGTTGTAGTAAGCTTGTGTACTATATTCATTCTCTCCCCCATTCACTTCGTTGGTGGACGCTCTAATTCGTAGAGGAAGATGAATGCCATGAAGATGAATGCCATGAAGTTCTAGCCAAGATGAAGCATCCAACAAGTGAATTCATCAACAAGTGGTACTCAACAAAGGTGGTATCAAAAAGCTTCAAGCAAAATCATCAAGTGGATTCAACAAATGGTGTCCAAATGGTGACTTCAATAAGTGGTATCAATCTCCTACGAAGTGAGGTTGACTGGTAAGTGTTTCAATTTTAAGTACACTAAGTGAGCTGAAGCATGCTAGAAACCTTCACTCAGTATGTGGAAAATATGAAATGAATCTGACACAAATACAAAGAGGAAAACATTCTTGTTTATCCTCGAAGTATGTAAGTCGGAAACATTTTAAATTAAGCAAAGAAATTTCATTCTTATTCCAGTCGCTTCAGATGGCCAAGCGAGTGCTACGTCACTCCAAGCGAGCCATCGCAAGCGAGTGCGGAACAGTCACTCAAGCGAGTACTTCTCAAGCGAGTCAAGGCCAAGCGGCCCAACTCGAAGTGAGCGGGTACGAAGCGAGTATGAGCTGTCTGCACTCGAGTGCAACTTTACCTTTTACTTTGCATTTAATGCAGGTTCACGTACAGCCGAAAATAACGGGCGCGTGGTTTACACTTTGAATTCGAAGCTGGAAAGGACGGAGAAGATTCAACCATCGAATCCAAACAGTCCCCGATTTATAGCCGTTGGATCCGACGCCGTATAAAGTAACAAATCACAGCAGGCCACGTGGAGACGCCGAGCAAGTTGGCGGTTCACTTTTTACTGTGATGACGCCGGACACATCAGATCCATCACCGTGCGTCCGCCGCCTACCTACAGGATCTTCGCCGATATTACTGTCCTACCCCTGCCACGTCAGCCGAACCATTACTCTATATAAGGGTGGGGTTGCAGAACGGCAAAACCTTTCACAGCCTTCTATATTTGCCATTCTCGTGCTAAGATCTGCAACTTCTGCAACTCACGAGTCTCAACCCGTTCTCGTCTTTAAATCTCCGTTCAATCTCTCTCAAATTCAATACCATGGGAAAGAAGCAGAATACTGAAACGATGGAGGAATTTCTCACAGAGGTCGACAAGCATATCAACGTCGAGCCTCATCTCGACCCGATCGTCATCGAGGAGGATGGATTCTTCCGTAAGGCCATGATCACGGCCGGCTTATGGAAGTTTGTGACGGCGGTGCCGACGAAGATCTTGGCCAAGGCGGTGGCCGAGCTTCTTCTAAATCTAAGGAAAGAACGGAACTCTTCGTCTTTCACCGATCCACAGGCCAGAGAGCCGATGGAGGTGGACCTGAGCAATCTTATCGACGTATTCGACCTGCCAAAGGAAGGGGGAAACTCATTGTTGGAGTTGGGTTTTTCAGCCGGAGTTGAATATGCTCGGTTTGCCACCGAGAAAGCAGAGCCCAACCACAAGGAGGCCAGTATCCGTTCAGATCTGAAGGCTCCTTTCAACCACGTTTGCGAGCTCTTTTCGAAGTGCGTCGCATGCTACGTCGGAACTCTGGGCACGCTCTCAGAAACGAAGCAGTTCGCCACCACCATCATCATCGACAGCCTTACCGGAACCAGATTCAACTGGCATGGTTGGTTTCTCAACCAGATTCACGAAGCTGTCGATGATTTCGCATTCGTGAAAGGAAGCACCGATCAGATTCTCCGCAAGGGGAAGCTGAAATTTTTCTCCACACTCTCCGTCGCACTGGAGGAACGGTATCCAGACAAAGTATGGCCGGAATCTGACGTCGCCGTCTACAACAAGCTCACGGTGTTCCATGACCTGTGGAGGTCAAACAAAATTCCTATTGACTTGGGACTTCTCGAGGTTGAAGTGCCCGTTGCAGTACCAGTTGCCGAAAGGCAAGCTGAAGCGAGTCAAGCAAAGCGAGCCGCATCACCTGGGAAGTGAGCTGCGCCGAAGCGAGGCAAGAAGAAGAAAACAAAGCTAGTCGCTTCGTTGGTCAAATCAAGCGAGGCTGAGGAGCAGCCACTTGAGGAGGCCGAAGCTACCCAAACCCAGCCATCACCCATCAAAATCCAAACTCCCCCACCACAAACCCAAACATAGACAACCCAACCACCAGAACCCCAAGCCTCATCCTCAGCCCAACCACATACCCAGAAATCACCCCTCTCTCCACATGAAGAAGAATCCACTTCTTCATTCCAACTACCCAAAATACCTCTTCTAAGCACTGATCCAACAGCTGCATTTTCCACATTCCAACCTACACCACCGCAACCCGAACCCATCGAAATAATAGAAACCTCCCAAACCTCTTCATCATACCAATCACCTGCCTCATCGGCAGCTACAGCCGATACCGCCCAAACAACCATCATTCCCCAATTCCAAATCTCCAAATCCCCTGCTCAGCTGGAAGCTCTCGAAAGATATGCGAGAGATAGAGAGCAGGCCGCAGAAACCATCAGGACCCGCTACTCCTCAGTGCCGATGTCCGACGACTTCTTCACCAAGATCGTCGATTTCCTCACATATATCACATATCGCGGCACTGAGTACTACAAGGTCTTCAAACTCCTAAAGGCCTTTTCAGAGGAAGATCTCATCCAGATGGAGGGAAAACTGCTCGACTTCATCGGTGAGAATGGCTTCCACGCCTTTCTCACTGGGACCAGCTTCTGGGATAAGCTGGATGCGAAGGTGAAGCAAGCCTATCCAGACGCCTCAGTCCCCGAGCACGTCCCGACCATCCACGAGCGGCGGTTGATAAGGGAGTATGCGGAGGAGGTGGAGGTGAAGGATGCGGAGATCTCGAGCCTGCAAAGTGAGATCACCAGGAAAGATGTAGAGTTGGAGAAGAAGGCGGAAGAAGTCAATAATCTGCGTGCAGATTTTGACAAGAAAAAGAGTGAGCTGGAGGAAAGGATTGAGGAGAAGGAGAAATTGTTGGAGGAGAAGGAGAGGGTACTGGAAGAAAAGGTGAAGCTGGTCGGAGACCAGGAAATAAAAATTGGTGAACTCAAGGGCTCGCTTGACGCAGAAAGGAGCCGCTTGAAGGATATCAATGCCAAGCTGGTGAGAGTTGGCAAAGAAAAGAAGGAATTAGCGGAGGAAGTGAAGAGACTGAAGGAGGAGGTAGAGAAGAAAGATGGGGATCTAGTGATGAAGGGAAGTGAGCTGACAAGGACCAAGACAGCCCTTGACAAGCTTAAACAGGAGATGAAGGATCTGAAGCTTGAGCATGAGATAAATTCGAAAGAGCTCGAGAGCAGGAGGAAGAGTGCTAGAGCTACCGATTTGAAGCAAGCCAAGCTGGCAATTCAAGTTGATGAAGCCAAGAAGAAGGCTAGTGAACTTGCTGTCAAGATCATCGAAGCTGCCCAACTGCGCGTGACACTAAACAGCTAGGAAAGCGCCATAGCTACTGCGAAGGCAGAACTTGAAGCTTCCCAGGATTTCCTTAATCTCACGATCGAGGAGGAGCGCAAGGAAATTTGCGCGGAAATCGAAGCGGAGTTGGAGGCTCGCTTCAAGTCTGTTGAGTCGCTAGAGAGCCTGATGGCCTCTGTTAGAGAAAGAGAGAAGCAGTGTGGGTATCTGCTCGAGGAGATAAGTGTGAAAACCGCCGAACTGGTGCTCTCCCAGGAGCACACGTTCGCAGGAAAGACAGAGCGGATGCTGCATGCTGTGTTCAATGCAGTGAACAACCTTCATCATTCCATCACTGGAAAGATAATCACACCAACCCCCGGCAGTGATGATGCCAAAAAGGGGGAAGGTACTGAGAAAAAGAGTGCTGAATCTTTGGAGTTACAAGGTGGAGTTGGAGGAAGTGGTGTGGAAAGGAAGTTGGAGATTGAAGGAGGAAGTGGAGCTGGAGGGAGTGGAGTCGAGAAGGAGTTGGAGAAGGAGGATGAAGCTCGCGCCGAGCGTGCGAGGAAACTGGGCAAGGAAAAACAAACAGAAGAGCCCCGGAGGCCACTTGAAGGGAAATTGCTTGCCTCTTCCATTGCTGCTCACCCTCCGGTTACTGTGTTAACCAAGGAGCAAAAAGAGGAGCAAATCCGTCGAGACGAGGCCCTAGCTCGTGAAATGGAGCTGCAATTCGATCTGACGGCCTTTGCCGAGCTCCAAGCACCCGCTTCACCTCTGGCCGCTTCAACTTTTGCACTAATTTCTGATTTTGCAGGAGCCACTTCATCAACTGCTGGAGCCACTTCATCCAGTAAAGCCATTACTCCAAGTGCCTCCGCAGTCATTTCTCCCAAAGAAGCAGAGAAGAAGAAGGAAGAAATGCCTCCACCACCAGCACCAAAACAAGCCTTGAAGCGGACTGCCCCCGAAGCGAGAGATGATGATCCCGAGGCCAAGCGCCGAAAGATCAAGCAAACGATCGCTTCAAGAGCTGGTGAGATGGAGAGGAGAAGGAAGCGAGGAGAAAAGAAGAAGGAGGAAGAAGAGAAAGAGAAAAGAATCAATGCAAAGCGTATGCAGATCATCGAGGGACGGATCGAGGAACACTTCAATGAAGTGAGACTCATCCAGTCCGCTCTTACTCGAAGCGCTTTCATCCCGTTTCTGCCTGAAGAATCAGAAGCATGTGTGAAGCAAGCCTGGATAGACGCTTGCAATGTGACCACTACGGAGATAATCAATTCCGGTCGCTACCCGCGCAGAGAGGAGCAACAATATATCCAGAGGCGACTGACTGATATGCTCCCGAAGTGGAACACAGAGCTAAGTGCGAAGTTTAATTCTATCATGACTCAGATGTCCAGCCGATCAGAGGAGGAGTTGATTGTGCACAGGAATGAACACCCTGATGCCCGAGAAATCGAGCAGTTCATCCCCGACGATATGCTTGAGCAGTGGCTATACTACAAAGAGAAGTTCATCAAAGCGTACTACTACTGGGAAGTAGTGCCACTTCAGACTGAATGCTCAAGGATCAGCGCGCTCAGCAACTTCCTAAGTGCCTATGACGAAAAATTCAGACGGAAAGTCCTCACCCTTGCAGAGCTTGCAAAGCCCATGCCTCTAATCATCAAAGTGCCAGCTTCGAAGGACTTCCCCATGCCCTTCCTGCCCGGCACAAGTGTTCCAGATCGACGCATCATTGATGCAGAGATTGATGAAGCCTTCAAGCTAGATGAAACTTGGAGAAGGCCAAGCATCTACAACGTTGGAACACTGGAAGTAAGAGTTCTTAACGCATATGTCGTTCCAGAAGAGATGATAAAGGAGGACTTGGAGGCAGAGGAGAAGGAGAAGGTAGAGGAGGTGACAGAGGAGGAGAAGGAAGAGAAGGACGAAGCTGCAGGAAACCCTTGAGTATCAAGCTTCTTATTTTGTGAACGGTTGTTCATATATCCCATTTTATTTTTTGTCTCTCCTGTGTCATTTACTAGCTTTGTGAAAAATTTATCCTTATGCTACAAAACTCAAATAACTTAACCGAAAAAAAAAGGGGAAAGGAACTTAAAAGAAAAATTTTCAAACGAACATGCAAAGGAAGCATTCGCTTTAAGTTCCTTCCACGGTTAGGTAGGCTAAATCTCTTAGTCTAAAAATTTGTTTTGGGTTTTGGCATCATCAAAAAGGGGGAAATTGTTGGGAATTATTAAGAACAAAGTGTTAAGGGGGAACTCCTATGAGTCACATTGTAGTGAGTCAAATAGTTGTTTTGATTTGATTCCAAAACCCCCAAGCGTTCTGTTCCCAAGCGACCCATTTTTGATATAGATAATAGGTTAGAAATTTTTCTAAGCCTATACTGTTAGGATGGCTTTGTTTTGCTTAGATTTTAGACCGCAGAAAATTCAAGTGAAGGCCACTTGCTTGAGCGTGTTTTCCAAAGCGAAGCGAGTCCAGCGAGCCGAAGTGAAGCGTACCAAAGAATAGCGAAGCGTAGCTAGCGCTACAGTGGAATCAAAGCGAGTCCACCAAAGCGAAGCGAAGCGAGCGCTACAGCGAAAGTCGAAGCGAGTCAAATGTTACTTAAGCAATACTCGGAAACTTTATTATCCAAAGTAGACGCTTCAAGTATGACCCGAAGCGACTCGATCAAAGCGGACGCTACTACTTCAAAGCAAAGCGAGCCACTACCTACCAGAAAGCGACAGCCCAATTCTCGCTCCGATTTTGAACTCCAGTCAACTAGAGATCTTCGCATTAATTGCGAGATCTCCACGTGTCGATCGCGGAGAGGAGCAGCGGAGTTGACTGCCAGGCCGACAAAGGCACTGCAACAGTACTGGCTCGCTCCAGTTACTGTTGAATTTAGATCTTAGCCATTTCCGGCAAAGAGCCAAAACTGCGCGTCTGAAAAGCATCCAGCCTGTGCAAGTACTGTCGAGAGGAGGAGGGACAAAGCCACCAACCAAGCATGGATCTCGGCATCCCTCCGCTTATAAATAGTGAAGGATGAAGACGAAGAGAAGCAGAACACTACTTGAGCATTCGAGCGCCTACTGCAAACAAACACTCCCAGCCTTAGAGCAAACTTCGAGTCTTTGTTTTCAAGTGTTCTCCGAGTTCCAGTCTCATCGGAACTCGTCTTCACAACCTTCACACTTAGAGTCTAAGCCCATTCCATATCCAAGCTTAGAAGAAGAACTCTAGCCATCTTTGCATCTACTGTAAAGAGTTCTTCATAGTGTGTCGTCGTAAACCAAAAACCCTAAGTTTTTGTGTTCGTCGTCGTTAGGTTGTTTCGATCCAAGGCCCTACTTTCATCGATTGTAGACGCCTCGATCATAGAGTTTAGATCCAAGCTTGCACTTACATCGTTTGTGTAAAGCTTGATCTAAGCTAGGCTGTAAAGAGAGCCCGCAATCTCCCTGTTGTCGGACTGAAGCGAGTGAAGCTTCCAGTCCAGTTTAGGTCTTTGTAGTGAACCCGTAATCACTGCGTCTGTCGTCAAATCCAAGCGAGTGAAGCTCGATCTCGACCAGGCTTTTGAAGAGCCCGTAATCTTCAAGTTCTTGAGTGAAGAGAACGCGTTGCCAAGTGCAACAAAGTGGACGTAGGAGCTTCATCTCCGAACCACTATAAATCTCATGTCGTATCTCTCTAAACCCTAAACTCTTTATTTTCCTTGTTTGATTATTCATTGCACTTGCATCTAAACAAACATAACTTGGAATCTTCAAATACTTAGGAATGATTTAGCTCACCGAATTCCGCACTAAAGAGTAAAGTCTCACTCTTGATCAAGCTCTAAGCTTAGGTCAAGAGAAAAGTGATTACTTTAGATCTAGCTCTCGGCTAGGTCTTAGTATTTCAAAGAGCACTTTACTTCATACTCTGAGTTAAGGATTTGAAGTTGAAAAAGTTCAAAATACGTATTCACTCCCCCCCCCCCCTACGTATTTTTCCTATAACAAACCGGGACCAACACTTATTGCCTTCCCTGCCTTATTTCATGTTCTTGGGGGAACGCCATCGGTTCCCAATTTTCTGGACTGCGAAATTGGTTATGACGTGAATATAATTGAGGCTTTATCTTTAGAACTTATAATCAGTTCTTAAAATTTTTAGAAATTGGACTTATTCATGTTTATCTGAGATTCCACTCTTTTATTTCCCCTTACTGGTGGTTATCTCTATTTTATAGCTATGGATACTGCAAAGTTGAGTATGAAGAAAAAGATCCATGAAAAGTTGCTGAAGAGAATCGAACAGGCGAAAAACAGCGGTTCCAACCCTTTTCCGTCAACAGGCGATGCACCTGCTCCGATGCCTGTAGAGCCTGAGAGCCATAACGCTTCTCAGGGAACCCTTCGAGAGGTGAAAGCTGCAAAACCTCGGTTGAAGCCTTTCTATCCGCATGTGGTTGCCCCCAGCCGGCCAACTTTATCTTCTCCTATTCTTATTGATGTGGATGCTGGTACCTCCACTTGGGCCGCCCCAGAACCTCACTCCTTTTCCCTAAAAAGGAAAAGTGATTCTCCTTCTTCCCCAGCCAGGAAGAAGGGTAAAATGTTGGAGAATCCCCCTTCTGCCCAAGCACTAAGCCTAGAACAATTGAAGGAGCATCTCTCCCAGTCTGAGAAGAGTAGAGAGCAAATCCAAGTTGAGGTTCATCAACTTCGAGGTTTCCTGCAGGATAAAGAGGAGCATTGTTCTATCATTAGGCAGAGTGCGCTTTCCCTTTCTGAACGAGTAAGGGAACTTGAAGGAGCTTTGAAGGCTTCATCAGATAGAGTGGGGCTATTACAAGAAATCCACGCAGCGGAAGTGGCACAGTTAATGCTTACTCATGAGCGGGAGCTAGCACGAGCCCAAGCTTCCTCTTTTACTGAAGGAAAAAGGGCAGGGATAAATCAGGGCACTTTCTCTAGGATTAAGGATTGTAGGTCCAATCTATTGATGATCCCTCATGGTCAGGCTTTCTTAGATTCTTTGTTTAAGCGTCTGCCAGAAGCTTATCTCCGATCTCAGGATTTCTGGCTTCGAATGTTCGACCCCCTTACCGAATGGACAGTCTCTGCCATCCATGAGTGTTGTCAACAGTTAGGCGTTCCTGATCGCGCGGCCACCATCAATGCGGGGCCCATAGTAAGGATGTTTGACACAGAGCCTGAATCTCTTCGGAAGGATTGCTTTGCTTCCCCTAAGGAGCCCTGGTTTATGCCCACATTGAGGGAAGCGTCTCAGATCCTCCGCCAGCCTGTTGGGGTCTTGGAAGATCTCCCTCCTTGGGATGCCCCCTTGTTTCCTCTTTCCCCTCATAATACTATGGCTATGAGATCGATACAGAAAGCTTTCGACCAAGTACCTACCTTTTCTCTCTTGTTATTGTCTCTCTTTTTTTTTTTTTTAATCAATCTTTTTCCTCATATTAGGAGTTGAGAGAAAGAGATGCTTCCAGCCCATCTGCCAGCGAGGAAGGTACTTCCTTACTACCCACTCCAGGAGAAGTGAAAGATGGCTCTGAAGAGGGGAACACTTGAAAGATTTCAACGAATTCACCCAAAGGGGGTCCCTCTGCTTCTTCAGCTTTGGCTGCTATCGAGGAGTGGTCTTCCTCTTCTCATTCATCGGGCTCAAAGGATCTAGCCTCTGTCCCCGATTCCTCTCTCTGATCCTATTGTTTTTGATAAGAAACTTTTTTTAAAACAATCTATTTTTTGGTTTTTGTAGTGGGGTGCTTTATTATGGCCCCGAAATCGTGCCGGTGGGGCACAAACAATGTTATTTCTTTCTACTTTTGGCTAGGTGCTTTTTAGGGCCTTGCTTTTGACATGCTTCTGCTACTCATCATCAGTTTAGGATATTATCCTTCTATTTATACGACTTCTTGCCTTGTTTTTCTTGCTGAAGCATTTTGGGATAATAGTATACAAGTTAAAAAGCATTCTAAGATAATGGAGTACGCGCATTGGGATGTAGGGTATCCCCTACTCCCTCCCCCCCCCCCCCCCCCCCCCCCCCCCAAGTGAGGCGTATGGAAACGAAGGAATTACTCCTCATTTTAGAGCTAACAATTTGTGGGATACAATTTTTTTTAAAAAAACAAGGAGGCATGATCCTGTGTCTTTCGCATACTGATTAAATTAAAGGATAAGAAAACTTCAAAATAGATAAGGGCTATGGTTAGCCATACTCCCATCTTTTTAGGAATTGCTATCGTTTTCCTCGTATGCTGCTCCTTCAGCCTTCACTCGATCTGGCATTTCAATTGTGCCTTTGATTTTTGCCTTTGCCTTAGCCATCAAAATTTCCCACTGCCCTTTCTTAACAGGAGCGTGGCCTGTGCTTCTTGTTTTAGTTTCAAATCCTTTGCTTTCGTTGATCTGTTGGAGGGGGCTCTTGTCTGGGCTTCTGGGCAGTAGGAGCCCCTCAGAAGGATTGGTGCTGGCGATCAGCAAGTGCTCCATTGAAATAGAGAGATTCTGGCCTTCTTCTGCTGGAGTTAAAGCCTTTAGCCTCTTTTCTTCGGGTTCAGCTTCAATTTTATCGCTGGCAAGTTCTGCCATCGGCCTTTTCCTGGCTTCTCCAGCCTGTACCGATTGAATGTAGCATTTTCGAGAGATCCCTTGGTCTCTCGACACCTGTCCCACCTGGCTTCCCACGGGGAATTTCATCATCAGATGGTAAGTGGAAACCACTGCTTGGAATGGATTTAGGGCAGTTCTCCCCAGGATAATATTGTAGGAAGATGGTTGTCGCACTACCAAAAAGGTGACTGGTTTTGATACCCGCATAGGTCCTTCACCCAGGGTGAGCATCAAGTCGATTGATCCTAATGACATCACAGGGTCTCCTGAGAAACCATGTAGAGCCGTGGCTACTCCGCTCAGAGGCTTCTGGAGACTCATTTGATTGAAACAGCTTTCGAATATGACGTTAACAGCGGCCCCTGTATCCACGAAGACCCTTTGGACTTGATATCTTTCCATTTCCACTGTGATGACTAATGCGTCGTCATGTGGATGAGTCACTTTTTGGTTGTCTTCCGATCCAAATGAGATTTCTGGTGAGGGTAGGCCTTTTTCAACCTTCCAGACCCCATGTCTTTCGTGCATATGTAGCTCTCTAGCAGATGCCTTTCTGCTCCTGTTGGAATCCCCCATGGTTGGTCCTCCGTATATCATTTTGATAACGCCTTTAGGCTCTGGTCCTTGGCCAGCATCAGGCGATTTTTAAGGAGCTTCTTTGCGCCTTTTGTTTTGTTATGTCTTTCTCTTGACGTATTCCAAGAGTTCTCCTTCTTGGATTAACTTCTCGATGGCAATCCTCAAATTTCTACAGTCATTGGTCATATGACCAAAGTCATTATGGAATTTGCAGAATCTTTCGGAAGGTGGATTCCTTGGTGGCTGCCTATGCCCAGCAGGGATCTGGACCCCTGGTTTTTTCATAACCACTTCTATCATGTCAACGGGTTACTTGATGAGCGGAGTAAAAGATCTCAGAATTCTATCATTTTTATCAGCTTTTTTGGCATCTGGGGCTGGCCTTTTCCTTTCTTCTAGTTTCTTTTCCCTTTGGGAAGCTAGTTCAGCCCTCTTGCTACTTAGGGCTTCCTCCATATGAATATATTTTTGAACCCTTTTTAGTAGCTCCTCAAAAGAGGTAGCTTCTTTCTTGAAGAGGGAAGCGAAGAACTGCCCTGGCTTCAAGCCGTCTACACAGGCATGCACTTTTAGCTTAGGCTCCACTCCTGGGATTTCCAGGACAACCTCGTTGAAATGCGTCATGTAGTCTCTCAGACTCTCATTGGCACCTTGCTTAATAGTTGTTAGGTGTAGAGAGTTTCTAGTTGTTCTTTTAGCACTGACGAACTGTTGGAGAAAAACTTCCCTCAGATCCATGAAGGAGTGGATAGAAGCTTTTGGTAACTGCTTGAACCAATGTTGAGCAGTCCCTGATAGAGTTGTGAGGAATACTCGGCACTTGACGCCCTCTGAATATTGATGGAGGAGGCATAAGCTCTCAAATTTCATCAAATGTTCTTCAGGATCTCCCTTTCCTTGGTACTCGCAAGAGATTGTTTTGAAGTTGTTGGGAACAGGATCAGTTTGAATGTCTGCAGAGAATGGACTATTCTCATCGATATATAAGGAGAAAAGCTCCGACTTGTCCCCCTTACTCTTGTTATTGAGAAAGTGTTTATGGTTTTCTTCTTCATTTAGGTTGCGAATTTCTCTTTCGCTCGCCCCTGTTTCCTTTGAGGTCCTTTCTGCAGCTTGCTTTTGCTCTTTCAGCCTTTTTACTTCTTTTGCCAAGAGCTTCATCTGCTCTTGCTGCTGGGCATACTTCTTGGCCCATGTGTTATTGGTGTTTTCATTAAGGTTTCCCTCAATTTCCTCAGGTCCTTCTTCATCTGGGGATTCCCAATCGGTAGAGAATCCCTCCTCTGTCTCATCCACTATGGGAGGCAGCTTCGAGACCAGTTCTTGATTTATGTTCGGGTTTATAGGCTTCTGCTTGTGCGTTGCCGGGGTGCTCTTGCTTCTTCCACCCTCCTGGGTTTCACCCGGAGGATCTGGGATTTGGGAGTTCATTCCCAAGGTGTGGAGTCTTTTCTCGACAGCCCCTTCAACCACGCCTTCTATGAGCGTTTTCATTAGGAGGAGCATGGCTGGAGAGAACTGAGCCTCCATGTTGAAACTGGCCTCTGTCACCACGGTGCCTTTTCCTTTATTTCCCGGTAGGGAATTTGTTGGATTTCCAGTAGCTTGGCCAGCTTCTTTTGAAGTAGCATCTGAGGCAGTATTCATTTTTGCAAGGTTCTGCAAATATTCAAGGACACTTAGAGAAATTAGTTTCGGATGCTCCTTGAAGGAGGCTTAAGATGTGTATAATCTGTGTTTAATAGGTTCTCTTGCAACCATAAACCCTTCAAGGTAGTTTTGACGAGCATTGTCTATTTACTACAAGGCTTCTTAAGGGGTGGCTTTTGCCGGTATTAGTTCGAAGTCAATAAAACCTGCTTTTGTGAGACCCATTACTAGGGTGTCCATTTTCCTAAAGCATTCTTTATGAAGCTGTTGGAGAGGATATGATTATGGTGGGATGTCCTTCAGGACTCGTGTAGCGTCCTATTTTATAAGGCTCGATGCGAGGGGTCTGGCCATGCAGACCTTTTGTGTATAATGCTTACTATGGAGAGCTTTTTCATGTGATGCCTATTTTACAGGGCTTTTTTTTTTTTTCAGTGGGGCGTTCCTTGTTAGACAATGTTTAATGAGAATAATATCCCTTGTATGGGAGTTATGAGAATACAGCCTTTTAAATAGAGTTTGCAAGAATGACGCCTATTGAGTAAGGCTTATGAAGGGTCCCGCCCATCATAGGGGGTTTTGAGAGAGTGTCGCCTATTAAATGAGGCTGGCAAGAATATCATCCGTTGAGTAGGGTTTATGCAGGGTTCTGCCCCTTACATGGGATTTATGAAAATATTGCCCATTAAATAGGATTTTTGAAAATATTGCTTACTGAGTCAGGCTCATGAAAGGTTTGCTCATTATATGGGCTTAAGGAATGTTGCCCATTGAATAGGGCTTTTGTGCGGTTCCGCCCATTATAGGGGGCTTATGTGGATGTTGCCTATTAAATAGGGCTTTTGAAAGGTTCTGCCGATTACATGGGGCTTATGAGGATGTTGCCTATTGAATAGGGCTTTTGAAAGGTTCTGCCCATTACATGGGGCTTATGAGGATGTTGCCTATTAAATAGGGCTTGTGCTGCCTATTACATAGGGCTTATGCTAGTGTTGCCTATTGAATAGGGCTTACGAGGGATCTTGCCCATTACATGGGGCTTATGCTGGTGCTGCCTATCAGATAGGGCTTATGCAGATGTTGCCTGTTAGACAGGGCTTCTGAGAGTGTTGCCTGTTAAACAGGGCTTCTGAGGGCTTATGGGAGGTTCTGCCTTCAGATGCAGGGCTCCCTCATCAAAGTGAATGGATTGACCTTGCCATTGTCAACTCTCCGCTTTTTAATGCTTTTTATTAGGTGGGTTTTTGATTCATAGCAATACAAGGGCATATAGGAAAGGTTTGAGAAATGGTGCTTCTTCTATAATTACTAATCCCTTATAGCCCACAACTAGATTTCATACTTTGAGGTAGTTACAGGAGTTGTAGACTCACCGAATTTGGAAGGTGAGCTGAATGCGTTCTGAAATTACTGCAATTTTTGGGATCGGCTTTCCCTTGGATTCTCCACAACCTTATTAATTTCAACAAACAAAACAGTTTAGCTACTACAATTTATAGTGTAAGGAAAATATGATTTCGAGGTCACCTCCGATTCCTTGATCAATTTATTATGAACAAAGCAGCTGAAACAGATTCACAATATACATGCTAGAATTCTCTAGGAATAACATCAATCTTGAATTCAATATATATCCATTCTATGATACGACCATCATCTTAGGCGCCTCTCGTAACAGAGGAAATAACAGGGTAAGTTCATAAACGCGTCATTCAAAGCAGCTAGAGCTTCAAAGATAGGTAAGAGGATAGCACTCTAGATTCACAGGCTTTTACAGTGCTTACAATTAGCAGATCTAAACAAATACCAGAAAGAAGAACAAATACCCCATAAATTTGGGTTTTCCTTTAGCAGGGTATCTATCACAATTTTTGTTATGCAAAGAGTGTAATCTAATAACCATATCCCATTCTGCTGCCCACAATCATAAAGGGGCTTAATAAAATCAAGCGATAATGTTTGCACTCAGATTTTTGTGGATTAACAGCAAATACAGCATACCCATTCGTTCTAATGTCAAGTTCTTTCAGATTCTTCGCGTAAGGAAATGATAGAGAAAAACATCAATCAACATTGCAACAGCGAACGAGCATTTCACATAAAATAGGGGAATCAACATCTTAAACTCAAATTTCCCACAGACGGCGCCAGTTGATAGATTCGGGTTGGAGATCCACAACAATTTAAGAGATTATTCATCATATTTTGCAAGGAGCATTCATGGATAAAGCATCATAGCAGTAAAGAGCAAGGAATTAGTACATTCGAAGAGCGATAATCATGTATTTTTTACAAAGCATTGTTTGAATAGGAATAACGAATAGTAATCAAGCTATATGCTTAAATAGGAAGCATATTCGACCGTAAACTAGTAGAATCCATGGAGTTTAACACTCATTCAAGCAAATAATGAAGGAACGGAGTAAGGAGAAAAGAAGGAGGCCTAGAGCTCAGAGCTCCGCTGGGCCTCATTCCCTCTGAATGATGGGGTTTTACCTTATGCTCAAAGTTATGGGTAAAGGAGATTTCTCTCGGCGTGGAGAGGAGCAAAACAGGAGAAGTTGTAAGCCAAACTTCCCGGAAGAAGGTCTCGGCAACTTTAGCTGCTTAAACTCGCGGAAGAGTGTATGGGTGAATGAAACAGTACGCAAAGAGCGTATGTGTATGAAGAGTTGTATTGTGATTATGGATGACGAGGTGTGCGATAACCGGGTATTTATAGATGCAAGGAGGGTGAAAAAGTGAGCATTCGTGTGAAGGAAGGACAGAAAAAGAATTCCCATAGAGGCAAGATTCCCTTCGTCATGAATGCAGTGGTCCTCACTCTAGAGTATGTAGAGTCATGCGGATGGCGTGCCACACAGAACCTAGGGTTCTGGCAGATGCTTGGGGCATTGATCAGGTCCATCGATCCTGACAGATGCCAATAAATCCCATGTGGCTTCTAGGAGGAGATAAGACTTCCAGCTTCTGCATAGAATGTGCCTTATATCCATGTGGAGAACCTGAAACCTATGGAATCTTTTGATAATATGTTGTTGCGCAGAGCAGCTTCTATCGATCCTTGCCAGAATCAATATCTACCTCTCTTAGTAATGATCTTAAGGCCAGTTCTATCTAGAACTTATCATTACTTTTAAGCTTGGTAAGGTCTCTGTGTTAGGGCAGCATCTACTGCTTTAGGGAAGTGGTTTTGACTGTTATTACATATCATTACTAATGTTAACTCTTCTCCGAGGTGATACCTTAGGATTATGGAGGCTTGCCCTCTTATCGATTTGAGTTGTTTGTATTAGTAAGGCTTGATAGATCCGGGTTGGAGATCCACAACAATTTAAGAGATTATTCATCATGTTTTGCAAGGAGCATTCATGGATAAAGCGTTAAAGCGATAAAGGGCAAGAGATTTGTACATCCGAAGAACTGTAATCATGTATTTTGTACAGAGCATTGTTTGTGATAGAAACGACAAATGATAATCAAGTGATACGCTTAAGTAAAGGGTGTATTTAGCCATAAACTAGTAGAATCCATGGAGTTTGACCTTCATTCAAGTAGATGATGAAGAAATAAAGCAATCGGGAAGAAAAAGGAGTAAGGAGCACGGAGCTCTGTTCGGCCTCATTTCCTTTTAAGAAATGAGGGTTTTACCTTAAACCCAAGGCGGTGAGTGAAGGAGACTCTTCTCGGTGCAAAAGGGCGGGAGTGAAGGTGACTGCGAGTGATGATTCCCGGCGGGCGGCCTCGGAAGCTCAGACTGCTCGAGCTCGAAGGAGCTCGCAGAGTAGTATGCAAGTGAATGGAACAGTACGCTAAGTGCGTATGTGTGAGTGGGATTGTGTTGTTGTCATCCTAATGAGGTGTGCGATAGCCGGGTATTTATAGGTGCAAGGAGGGTAAAAAAGCAAACTTTCGTGTGGAGGAAGGACATAAAAGGAATTCTCGTAGAGGTAAGATTCCTTTCGTCATGAATGCAGTGGTCCTCACTCTAGAGTACGTAGAGTCATGCGGATGGCGTGCTACACAGAACCTAAGGTTCTGCCAGATGCTTGAGGGCATTGATCAGATCCTTCGATCTTGACAGATGCCAATAAATCCCATGTGGCTTCTGGAAGGAGATAAGACTTCTAGCTTCTGCGTAGGACATGCCTTATGATTACACTGGGCCTTTGAGACCTATGAAATCTCTTTGTTAACATATTGTTATTCGGAGCAGCTTCTATAAATCATTGTCAGAATTAATGTTTACCCCCTTAATGATGTTATCAATACTAAATCTGACCGAGACTTGTAATGCCCTTCGTTTCAGTAAGATCTCTACATTTAGCGAGGCATCTGATTTGCAATTTTCCTTGGAAACGATATCCTAAGGCATAAGAAAATGTATTTCCTTATTAATTTGGGTTATTTATGGAATATGGCTGATATTCGTCCCTATCAGCTACTCTCCCCCCAGGTCTAGAAGTACCAGTATGAGGGCTTCTGACGAGTATATATATATATATATATATATATATATATATATATATATATATATTTTATCGCAGATACCGGGTTGCATAGGAAATTGAAATGGCGGTTATTCTCCCAAAAATAAAGTTGGACCTATTTCCTTTGCTCATCATTACTCCTTCCTCTAGGGCAAGGGAATATGGGGTTATTTAAAATGCATTTTGAAATATGTATTATTATTACTCTGTCTCATTTACAAGCGAAAAGACGCTTTGCTTTTTTCTAAAACGACGTGGGGCGATAAATAGGGAACTACTTCACTCTTCCCTTTTAGCTTCTGCATTTCTCTCTCTTTGCATTGTGCTTTGGAAAGAGGAGGGCGATATTTCGAATCGTCGGCTGTCCCCAACGATTGCTGCGACGACCACCTTACTGCCGTCTTCTCTCAGGTACGGCATTACCTTTTTACTTTCCTATACTCTTGCACAGGTTTCCTTTTGAATTCCTTGAGGTTAGGGCAACTTTTACTGTTTCCCCTGTTCTCGTTTTGTATATTTGAAAGAATATCGCTAGCTCCAGTTTTCCTGGACTGTGAAATTGATCGCAATGTGAATGTAGTTGATACTCTGTCCTTAAAACTATCGATCAGTTAGGGAATTCTTAGAAATTGGACTTATTCATATTTATCTGAGATTCCACTCTTTTACTTTCCCTTACCGGTAGTTGTTTCTATTCTGTAGCCATGGATACTGCAAAGCTGAACATGAAGCAGAAGATCCATGAAAAGCTGCTGAAGTGAATCGAACAAGCGAGAAACAGCGATCCCAACCCTGTTCTGTCAGGAGGCGATACACCTTCTCTGGTGCCTGCAGAGCCTGAAAGCCCTAAAGCTTCTCAGGAAGTTCTCCGAGAGGTAGAGACTGCAAGACCTCGGTTGAAACCTTTCAATCCGCATTTGGTTTCTTCCAACCGGCCAACTTCATCTTCTCCTACACTTATCGATGTGGATACTAGTACCTCCACCCTGGCTGCCCTAGAGCCTCACTCTTCCTCCCTAAAAAGGAAAAGTGATTCTCCCTCTTCCCCAATCAGGAAGAAGGGTAAAATGTTGGAGAATCCCCCTTCTGCCCAAGCGCTAAGCCTGGAACAAGTGAAAGAGCACCTTTCCCAGTCTGAGAAGAGTAGAGAGCAACTCCAAGTTGAGGTTCATCAACTTCGATGCCTCCTGCAGGGTAAGGAGGAGCACTGTTCTATCATCGGGCAGAATGCACTTTCCCTTTCTAAACGAATAAAGGAACTTGAGGGAGCTTTGAAAGCCTCATCAGATAGAGTGGAGCTATTACTGGAAATCCACGCGGCGGAAGTGGGGCAGTTAACGCTTACTCATGAGCGGGAGCTAGCACGAGCCCAAGTTTCCTCTTTCACTGAAGGAAAAAGGGCAGGGGGTAAATCAGGGCATTTCCTCTGGGATTAAGGACTGTAGGTCCAATCTATTGATGACCCCTCATGGTCAAGCTTTCCTAGATTCTTTGATTAAGCGTCTGCCAGAAGCTTATCTCCGATCTCAGGATTTCTAGCTTCGAATGTTCGACCCCCTTACCGAGTGGACGGTCTCTGTCATCCATGAATGCTGTCAGCAGCTAGGTGTTCCTGATCGCGCGGCCACCATCAATGCAGGGCCCATAGTAAGGATGTTTGACACAGAGCCTGATTCTCTTCGGAAGAATCGCCTCGCTTCTCCTAAGGAGCCTTGGTTTATGCCCGTGCTAAGAGAAGCATCTCAAATCCTCCGCCAGCCTGCTGGAGTCTTGGCAGATCTCCCTCCTTGGGATGCTCCTTTGTTTCCTCTTTCCCCTCATAATACTATGGTTATGAGATCGATATGGAAAGCTTTTGAGCAGGTATCTTCCTTTTTTTTTTTTTTGTTGTTGTCTCTTTTGCTGTTTTTAGAGTATGTTCACTTATTATGAAATTTTCTCTTCTATTAGGAACTAAGAGAGAGAAAAGCTTCAAGCCCATCTGCCAGCGAGGAAGGTGCTTTCTTACTACCCACTTCTAAAGAGGCGAAGGATGGTTCTAACGAGGGGCGTGCTCTACAAGTTCTCGCGAACTCTCCCAAGGGTGGTCCCTCTGTCTCTTCTGCTTTAGCTGCTATCGAGGAATGGTCTTCTTCCTCCCATTCATCGAGCTCAGAGGATTTAGCTTCTGCTCCAGATCCCTCTCTTTAATTTTGTTGCTTTGGATAGGATGTTTTTAAACAATTTACTTTTTGGGTATTTGTGGTGGGGTGCTCATTTATGACCCTGAGATCATGCTGATGGTGTACAAACAATCGTCACTCTTTTCTGATTTTGGCCAGGTGCTTCTTTGAGGCCTCGCTTTTAACATGTTCCTGCTGTTTCTTAACAACTGAGAATATTATCCTTCTACTCTTGTGTTTATACAGGTTTTGTTTTTTACCCCATTTCTGCTTACTAGAGCATTTTAAGATGATGAGATAGAGGTATCCCAAACATTTTTAAGATAATGAGATAAGACAATGGGATAGCATTTTAAGATAATGGGATATGGGTATCCCCCCCCCCCCCCCCCCCCCCCCCCCCCCCCCCCCAAGTGAGGTGTAAGGGACTGAAGGAATTACGCCTCATTTGAGAGCTAAACATTTACGAAATATAACTATCTCAAAGGTAAAGAGGCATGATCCAGGGTTTCCACACATCAACTAATCATGAGATAAAAATTTAAAAGGCAGATAAGGGGTTATAACCCACCATACTTCCCTTCTTGAATATAACTTCTAATTTTCCCTGCGTGTTTCGAGGGTTATACCTTTTTCTTTACTTGTCATCTCCTCAACATTTTCTTGATCCAGCATTTCCATTGCACTTTTGACTTTTGCCCCTGCCTGGGCTATCAAAGCTTTCCATTGCCCCCTTACAATTGGGGCGTGGCACATGCTTGTTGCTTCAGCTTCAAGTCCTTTGCTTTCACTGATCTGTTGGAGCGACTGCTTGTTTGAGTATTTGGATAACGGAGACTCTCCAGAGGAATTGGTGCTGGTGATCAGCAGGTGCTCCATTGGAGTGGAAAGATTTTGACTTTCTTCTGCCGGAGTCAAGGCCTTCAGCCTCTTTTCTTCAGGTTTCATTTCATCTTCATCACCAACGGGTTCTGCTATTGACCTTTTCTTGGCCTCTCCTACTTGCACCGATTGAATATAGCATTTTCGAGAGACTCCCTGATCTCCCGACACCTGTCCCACCTGGCTCCCCACGGGGAATTTCATCATCAGGTGATAAGTGGAAACCACTGCCTGAAATGGGTTTAGGGCAGTTCTCCCTAGAATAATATTATAAGAAGATGGCTGTCGTACTACCAGAAAGGTGACTGGCTTTGATAATCGCATAGGTCCTTCGCCCAGGGTGAGCATCAAGTCAATTGATCCCAACGACATTATACGGTCTCCTGAGAAACCATGCAGAGCTGTGGCTATGCCACTCAAAGGCTTCTGTAGACTCATTTGAATGAAGCAGCTTTCAAATATAACGTTAACTGCGGCCCCTGTATCCACAAAGACCCTTTGGACTTGATATCTTTCTACCTCCACTGTGATGACCAAGGCATCGTCATGTGGATGAGTTACTTTCTGATTATCTTCGGGTCCGAATGAAATTTCTGGCGGGGGTAGGCCTCTTTCGACCTTCCAGACCCCATGTCTTTCGTGCATATGTAACTCTCTAGCAGATGTCTTTCTGCTTCTGTTGGAGTCCCCCATGGTTGGTCCTCCGTATATCATCTTGATAACACCTTTAGGTTCTGGTCCTTGGCCAGCATCAGGCGATTTTTCAGGAGCCTCTTTGCGTCTTTTGTTCTGTTCAGTCTCTCTCTTGACGTATTCCAAGAGTTCTCCTTCTTGGATTAGTTTCTCGATAGCAATCCTCAAATTTCTACAGTCATTGGTCATGTGACCAAAGTCATTGTGAAATTTACAGAACCTTTCAGAAGGTGGATTCCTTGGCGGCTGCCTGTGCCCAGCATGGATCTGGACCCCTGGTTTTTTCATGACCACTTCTAGTAAGTCAACGGGCTATTTGATGAGTGGCGTAAAAGATCTTAAAAATCGTTCATTTTTGTCAGCTTTCTTGGCATCTGGGGCCGGTCTTTTCCTTTCTTCGGGCTTCTTTTCTCTTTGAGAAGCCAGTTCGGCCCTCTTGCTATTTAGGGCTTCTTCCATATGGATATACTTTTGAACTCTTGTCAATAACTCTTCAAAAGAGGTAGCTTCCTTTTTGATGAGAGAAGCGAAGAATTGTCCCGGCTTCAAGCCATCTACATAGGCATGCAACTTTAGTTTTGGTTCTACTCCTGGTATTTCCAAGACAGCTTTGTTGAATCATGTCATGTAGTCTCTCAGGCTCTCATTAGCGCCTTGCTTGATAGTCGTCAGATGCAGTGAATTTCTGGTAGTTCTTTTAGCACTGACAAACTGTTGGAGGAAAACCTCCCTCAGATCCATGAAGGAGTGGATAGAAGCTTTTGGTAGCTATTTGAACCGGTGTTGGGCGGTCCCTGATAGGGTTGTGAGGAACACTCGACACTTGACACCTTCTGAATATTGATGTAAGAGACATAAGCTCTCGAATTTCATCAAATGTTCTTCAGGATCTCCCTTTCCTTGGTATTCGCAAGAGATTGTTTTGAAGTTGCTGGGGACAGGATCAGTTTGAATATCCGCAGAGAACGGACTATTCTCATCGATATATAAGGAGAAAAGCTCTGACTTGTTCCCATTACCCTTGTTATTAGGGGCGTGCTTATGGTTCTCTTCTTCGTTTAGGTTGTGAATTTCTCTTTCACTTGCCCCTGTTTCCTTTGAGGCCCTTTCTGCAGCTTGCTTTTGCTCTTTTAGCTTTTTTACTTCTTTTACCAAGAGCTTCATCTGCTCTTGTTGCTGGGCATACCTTTTGGCCCACGTGCTATTATTGAGGTTCTCTTCAATTCCCTCAAGTCCCTCTTCATCTGGGGATTCCCAATCAGTCATAAATCCTTCCTCAGTCTCATCCACTATGGGAGGCAGCTTTGAAATCAATTCTTGATTTGTGTTTGGATTTGTAGGCTTCTACTTGTGCACTGCATGGGTGCTCTTGCTTCCTCCACCTTCTTGGTTTTCTCCTGGGGGATCTGAAATTTGGGAATTCATTCCCAAGGTGTGAAGTCTTTTCTCGACAGCTCCTTCAACCACGCCTTCTACTAGCGTTTTCATTTGCAGGAGCATGGCTGGAGAGAACTGAGCCTCCATATTGACACTGGCCTCTGTCACCACGGTGCCTTTTCCTTTATTCCCTTGTAGGGAATTGGCTGGATTTCCAGTAGCTTGGCCAGCTTCTTTTGAAGCAGCATCTGAGGCAGTATTCATTTTTGCAAGGTTCTGCAAATATTCAAGAATATTTAGAATAATTAGCTTTAGATGCTCCTTGAGGGAGGCTTAAAGTACGTATAATCTATGTTTAGTGTGATTCTTTTGCAATCATAGACCCTTCAAGGTAATTTTGACGAGCGTTGCCTGTTTATTACAAGACTTCTTAAGGGATGGCTTCTGCCAATATATGTTGAAGATAAGTGATGACTTAAAGATGAGAAACTAATTATGACGCAGGGCTTTTATATAGTTCCCTCTTCTATGGACCTCGGTACGAGGCGTCTGGCCGTGCAAAATTTAGTTGTGGGATACTGCTGATCTAACAGATCCTTGCAAACCATTTATGGTAGCCCTAACAAGCGTTATTTAATATAGGGCTTTTTCAAGGGTGGCTTTTACCAGAATGAGGTTGAGGTCAATGACACCTGCCTTTACAAAATCCACTATCAGAGTGTTTGTTTTCCTAAAGCTTTCTTTATGAAGCTTCTGAGAAGGATCTCATCATGAGGGGAAGTTATTTAGAATTTGTATGGCATCGTATTTTATTAAGCTCAATGCGAGACGCTCGACCATATAGGCTTCTTTATGCCTAGTGCCTACTGTATAGGACTTTCCTGTAGGATATTCCCTGTCAGCCAAGGACTATGAGAATGATATCCCTCATACGGGATTTATGAGAGTATTGCCTATTGAACAGAGCTTACAAGAGCTTGGTCTATTTTATAGGGCTTATAAAAGTATTGCCTATTAAATAGGGCTTATGAGGATAATGTCTTCTATAGGGGTTTATGAAGATATTGTCTACTAAATGGAGTTTTCGAAAATACCGCTTATGAGATGGGATTTAGGTAGGATTCTACCCATCAAAATGCGATGAGTAAGGCTTATGGGAGTGATATAAAAATGTTGCCTTTAAAACAAAGCTTGGAGGTGCGTTGCCTATCTGATAGGACTTATGAGGGGCATTGCTCGTTGTAGGGCTTGCGCGGATGTGGCCTACCGTGTAGGGCTTATGAAGGGTTCTGTCCTTTATAGGGAGCTTACGAGAGTGTTTCCCGTTAGACAGGGATTTTGTGCGGTTCCACCCATTATAGGGGGCTTGTGTGGATATTGCCTATTAAATAGGGCTTTTGAAAGGTCCTGCCCATTATATGGGGCTTACGCGGATGTTGCCTATTAGATAGGGCTTGATTAATGATGTGATGCCTATTATATAAGGCTTTTGAAGGTGTGCCTATTAGATAGGGCTTGTGCTGCCTATTAAATAGGGCTTACGAGGGATCTTGCCCATTATTTGGGGCTTATGATAGTGCTGCCTATCGGATAGGGCTTATGCGGAGGTTGCCTGTTAGCTAGGGCTTCTGAAAGTATTGCCTGTTAACCAGGGCTTCTAAGAGTATTGCCTGTTAGCCAGGGCTTCTGAGATTGTTGCTTGTTTAAACAGGGCTTCTGATGGTATTATGGGAGGTTCTGCTTTCAGATGCAAGGCCCCTTCATCAGGGTGAAGGGGGTGACCTTGTCATCTTCAGCTCTTCGTTTTTTAATGTTTTTTACTGGGTGAATTTTTGATTCATCGCAATACAGGGGCAGATTGAGAAATGAAGCTCCCTCTATAGCTACTAACCCCTTACAGCCCACAAGTAGATTTAGCATTTTGAGATAGTTGCAGGAGTTGTATACACACCAATTACAAGAGGAGAGTTGAATGCGTTCTGAAATGGCTGCAATTTTTGACTCGGCTTTCCCTCAGATTCTTCACAACCTTATGATATGACAGATAAAACAGTTTAGCTATCACAATTCGTATCATGAGGAAAATATGGTCTCGAAATTGCCTCCAATTCCTTGATTTGCTATTATGAACAATACAGCTGGAATTAATTAAGAGCATCGAACCGACATTCAATAAACATTTATTTTAACGTCCCTCTCTTGGGCACCTTTCGCACCAGGGGAATAACATGGCAAGCTCATAAACATAACATTACAATCAGCTAGAACTTCAAAGATACCGGGGGAATAACAGAGCAAGCTCGTAAACATATCATTATAAACAGTTAGGACTTCAAAGATACTGCGGAGGTTAACGCTCTAGATTCAACAGCCTCAACAGCATTTACAAATGGAAGGTTTAAATTCACATATAAGGAAGAAAAATCAACATATCAAACACAAGTTTCCCTTCAGCAGGGTATCAGACAGGCAATTTTGCTAAAAAGAGAGCATAATTTAATAGTCATACCACATTCTGCTGCCCACAATTATAAAGGGGCTTAATAAGAATCAGGCAATAATATTCGTATCCAGATTTCCGTAGATTAAACAGCAAATATAGCATGCCCACTCACTCTAATGTCAAGTTTTCCCACATTCTTCACATAAGGAAATGATAAGGAAAATCATCAACAGCGTTACAACGACGAGCTAGAATTTCACATAAAACAGGGGAAATCGACATCTTAACTCAAGTTTTCCCACAGACGGTGCCAGTTGATAGATCCGGGTTGGAGATCCACAACAATTTAAGAGACTATTCATCATGTTTTGCAAGGGGCATTCATGGATAAAGCGTTAAAGCGATAAAGGGCAAGAGATGTGTACATCCGAAGAACTGTAATCATGTATTTTGTACAAAGCATTGTTTGTGATAGAAACGGCAAATGATAATCAAGTGATACGCTTAAGTAAAGGGTGTATTTAGCCATAAACTAGTAGAATCCATGGAGTTTGACCTTCATTCTAGTAGATGATGAAGAAATAAAGCAATCGGGAAGAAAAAGGAGTAAGGAGCACGGAGCTCTGTTCGGCCTAATTTTCTTTTAAGAAATGAGGGTTTTACCTTAAACCCAAGGCGGTGAGTGAAGGAGACTCTTCTCGGTGCCGAAGGGCGGGAGTGAAGGTGACTGCGAGTGATGATTCCCGGCGGGCGGCCTCGGAAGCTCAGACTGCTCGAGCTCGAAGGAGCTCGCGGAGTAGTATGCAAGTGAATGGAACAGTACGCTAAGTGCGTATGTGTGAGTGGGATTGTGTTGTTGTCATCCTAATGAGGTGTGCGATAGCCGGGTATTTATAGATGCAAGGAGGGTAAAAAAGCAAACATTCGTGTGGAGGAAGGACATAAAAGGAATTCTCGTAGAGGTAAGATTCCTTTCGTCATGAATGCAGTGGTCCTCACTCTAGAGTACGTAGAGTCATGCGGATGGCGTGCTACACAGAACCTAAGGTTCTGCCAGATGCTTGAGGGCATTGATCAGATCCTTCGATCTTGACAGATGCCAATAAATCCCATGTGGCTTCTGGAAGGAGATAAGACTTCTAGCTTCTGCGTAGGACGTGCCTTATGATTACACTGGGCCTTTGAGACCTATGAAATCTCTTTGTTAACATATTGTTATTCGGAGCAGCTTCTATAAATCATTGTCAGAATTAATGTTTATCCCCCTTAATGATGTTATCAAGACTAAATCTGATTGAGACTTATAATGCCCTTCGTTTCAGTAAGATCTCTACATTTAGCGAGGCATCTGATGTGCAATTTTCCTTGGAAACGATATCCTAAGACATAAGAAAATGTATTTCTTTATTAATTTGGGTTATTTATGGAATATGTCTGATATTAGTCCCTATCAAGGCTGATGCTAGTCCCTATCAGTTTGGTACGAAATTGAGTCTTTTATGTATTTCATACCATGTTTCATCTATTCATTGTGGTTTCACAAGGTATGAAAACTTATAAATACTTCATTGATACGAATATGAGTCAATTCGTAATTATTACTAATGAAAACTAAACCATGTACTCCATGAGAATTCTAAACCCAATTAAGAAAATCTAAACCTTGTCATGCCTCGTAATCCGGTACGACACGAGAATTGTGTATCAAGTTCATATGCACAACCAAAAATTGTATCATCCATTTGCATGTATAGTCGTAAACTTGGTATAATGTTTAAATTTTTACTTATCGTTTCGTTATCATTTATATAATGATTTAAAATATATTAGTTATGCATCTAAATCTGGTACGAAATGCGAACTACGTACCAAAATAGGATAAGAATTGATAACTCAATCCGATACGAAATAAAGTGTGCAAGCATGTAAATGTAATATTTCGTACATTGTCAAGCCAACAAATAATATTATATTTTCTTAGCTTATAATACATGTTAATGATCTCATTTTGCTCAAAATCATAACACGTGCTTACATGTACCGGGTACGAAAAAGAAAATTTTATACCAAAATCGGTATGCACTAACAAGTACAAAAATATAAAAAACGTACTCATAACAAACATTAGACACAAAAAGGTATGAAAAATACATATTTTGTATGAATAAGTTCATATACAACTAAAATGGATCACCACCGTCGACGGTCAGCAGCGACGCGACTACCTTCCTCCGATGACGGCTTGCAGTGACAGAGTTGCCTATCCTATCGTAGCCTTCCTTCAACGGCAGCCAACAACGACGCGACTACCTTCCTCTAGCACGAAGCTGCTGCACAATTGTCTTCCGCCAACAATGGGAAGAGTGAAGAAGTGAGAAACGAAGCAAGGGAGAGAGAAAGAGGGAGAGAGAGACAACCAACAACGGCGTGGTTCGTAGCCGCTGCGATGCCTTCCGCCAACGATGGAAAGAATCGTGAGAGAAAACGAAGCAAAGCAATGGAGATGAGAGAGAGAGAGAGAGGAGATGAGAGGGAAGGGGATGCAAAGAAAGGGAGAGAGAGAGAATGAGAGAGAAAGAAAACACATGAAGAAGGAGGAAGAAAGAGAGAAAACGTCGACGTCGACGGATGGGTCTCGCAGAAGTCGACGTCGCAGATCGAGATGAATCTACAGTAATTCCGATTGCAAAGAGAATGGGAAAGGGAATAAAGATTCAGAGATTGGGAGATGAGAAAGAATGTGAGAAATTAAATATGAGAGATATAGAAGAAAGAGAACGACAGAGAATGTGGGAGAAAGGGGAAGAGAGAGTCGGGGAGATGGAGAGTGAGGAAAGAGAGAAGGGAGACAGAAGCGTGAAGAAGAAGAGTGAGGAGAGAGAAGTCAAATGTCATATACTTTCAAAATGGTTGTTGGGAAATGGTGGGATATAATTGTCTAACAATTTAAAAGTAAGGGTATTATAGTATTTTTAAGTGTCAAATGGGTATAATTTTAGCATTTTAAGTTTGGTGGGTAAGTTTTGTGTTTGTAAAGTGAAAATGGCTATTTTTATGTATTAACTCTATATTTAAATCTTTTATTCATTAATAGTATTTCACATCATCTGTAGGCATAATAAGAATGCCCACGATAGATAGAAGAGCATTCCTCTATTAAATTTTTAAAGTATGGTACTGATATAATAATCATTAAAGATAAAATATATAGGGAAATATGCAACATAATATTTGTTAGATTCATAAGAACCCAATGATTATTGATTAATTCTAAATGAAATATCATCATGAGAGATTTAATTTGATATGAAACCATAAGAATTAGAGAACAAACTGAACAAGTTATGATGATTCAAAATCTTGTGATCTAAATTGTACCGAAATATGTGTAGAGTTGTGAATAGATGAGTAAATTAATTACATATTAAGTTTGTTTATTCAGCCTAATTGAACATATTTATTTTCATATTGGAATTTTACAAATGATGAATGTAACATCCTAATATAGAACTTGACTGATTGTAAATAGAAACATAAGGAGTATAATGTAGTTTTCTAAGTAAGACGTACACAAAAATAAATTATGAATATGGTAAAAGTGGACATGTTCTTCTATCAATATAGAAGATTCAGTATATTTTCCAAAGGTATGATTTTGCATTCATAGTTCAGATATTACTTTCAAATGAATTCTTTTGTGCCTAAAATTGACTACAATCGATGTCTTGTGTGATACTCCCTCCGTTTCGTTCAGTTTGACGTGTTTTACTGTTTTATACCTCATTATACATTCAAGTAACGCGTCAAACTGGATGCACCAGATGGAGTAGTATTTACTTATTATTTTTCTTTAAGGTTGCGTTCTCTTTGATGCGATAGAAAATGAGAGAAAAGAGAAAATCACCCTTAAAATCTTCCTTATTTCTCACATTTTCTATTTTTTTCCCCCTTCATTTGCACTACAATGGAGAGAAAATATTCTCTCTCCAATTTGGTGTTGTAAATATTTTCTCCAATTTAAGGAGTAAAATTTTTCCTCATTGATAAAAGGTGAGAAAAGGTGACGAAAAGGGTGGAATTTATAGGGTAATTCTCTCTTTTCTCTCCTTTTCTTTTACATCAAAGAGAACGCAACCTAAATGTTTTTTTGTTATATGTTCTTATCGACGTTAACAAAATTATTCATGTTTTATGAGGACTAATCTTCAATGTGATTAGCCTCTCTTTGAAAATATTTTGCTCTGCATGCAATGCGATTTTCATGGAGAGATAAAACGTAGTTTCACGTTTGAGAGCTTTTTGATAGGGATCACTAATTATAAGACCTTAGCGAGAGCTAAAAGAGTTGTTTTATGTTGTTCATCTATTGTTAATTAGTTCATGCATTAATCTTTATTAATTTCTATAATTTTCATTATCTATATTTTGTGTTATGGTTGTACCAGAAGATTGTTTAATAAGTTTCATTTCCAAATTAAATTATGATACCCACGGTATTCGATATATCTTTTGAATTGTGGTTTTATAGTATAATTTTATCTTAGTCTTTGTTTTTGTCGAGATTCATTAGATATGATTTCAATACTTGATTTGATGTCTTCAAAGGAAAGGTACCCAATTAGTCTAATGTATCCGGTCTCAAGGTGCATAACATAAGTGGACAATTTTTCTCTCAAGAGATTATATTATTTGATGACCGTATATATTTATCTTAGTATCTTAATCATTGTAATTATACAATCTAATGAGATGGCTCAAACTCGACATGCAAGTTGTATAATAATGCATGATAACATTACATTAAACAATTAATATATAGTACCACTCCAGTCCCCTTTAGTTGACTCATTTGCTTTTTGCTTTTTCGGCACGCATTTCCACCGAGACGTAGTACGGGTTTTACGATATAATTTTGAAATATTATTTCTTTTACGGGATACTACGCACTCGTAGTATCCCGTAAAAGAAATAATATTTCAAAATTATATCGTAAAACCCGTACTACGTCTCGGTGGAAATGCGTGCCGAAAAAGCAAAAAGCAAATGAGTCAACTAAAGGGGACCGGAGTGGTATTATAATTTCAAACATTTTATTAATTAAATGTGAGGTTATTCGTGCAACGCACATTTTCTCTGCTAGTATATTATAAATAACGACAGTGAGAGTGAAATTAACAGTAAGTATAGAGTTCCACCATTAGAGTTCCAATTTCTCGAAGGAGAAAAACTTCTGGACCTTAATAAGTAATCATCGCTACCTTTTTCCTATGGAGATTTATCAGAGATATTACTAGCATCACAGGGATCTCTGGGACATCGGTCAATCTTTATCTTCTTATTCACCTCCGTTCCATGGATTGAACTCTGCCGGAGGGATATATCGGGGTTTTGTATTATTTTTTTGTTTGCTTTTGGAGAACAGGAGCAGGATAATCATGGATCGAAACTATAAGAAGACATGCTTCTGTAGAGATAAACTTTAGATTCCAACCAATTACGGAAGTTTTAAAACTGCTTTTGAAATGTGAGAACTTGGAGAAGAAAGAACGAAGACCTTATAATCAGCAAAATCAACAACTGCTATTTTTGCCGGGAAAAAAAAACTGAATTTTCGTTTTGTTTTAATATATTATAGACTTCAGTGCGGCCGACTGCACCATCCGACCGAATCAACCCGGCCTGACCCGACCCGAACCCGCATGATCTGATCCGACTGAGGTCAACCCGACCCGGTTGACCCGATTCAGTTCAGGTCAACCCGATCTGGTTCATGTTGATCCGACCCGTTTAGGTAAAGTGACAATCTTTATTAATAAAAGTGCTAATCTTTATAAATAAAAGTGTCAATCTTATAAATAAAAATTTATATGTAATTTGTATGTATGTTGTAATTTTACAATTATTTTATAGGGTTCATATATCAAGTTAGAGTTTTATAATTATTTTTGAAGTATTTAATTTCGATTTATAAGGTAAAATATGAATTATAAATTGTAACTTAGGATATATAATTCTCCAGGAAAAATGTCAATCTTATGAATAAAAGTGTCAATTGTTCTGAATGAAAGTGTTAATCTGTGTGACATCGAAATTTTTATACTTCCTCTGTCCACCATTTACTGACACAATTACTATATTGGGACGTCCACCATTTACTGACACTTTCCGATTTAGGACGTAGACCCCATCCCATAATCACTTTAACACTTTAACACTTTATACATCTACTTTTTATTACTTTAACATTTTAATACTGTTAAAAAATTCAAATGGACCCACAATTATACCACTTTAACACTTTAATACATTAATTTATTATTATACCATCAAAATGCAAAAAAAGTTGTGCCCATAAAACTATGCCACTATATAGAGGACGGAGGGAGTATATAATGGATGTGATTTTATTTCAATTAAATTCTTAAAAATTTTTTGAAGTTGCTATCGATGCACAATAGCGTGCTCTCATTTATTTCGACTGATTCTTTGACGACGGGACAATCCCATGCTTCCAATCATTCCCAGTCTTCCATATGAAGGTTTCCATGTGACGCATAACATAGATGGCACAATCAACCTCGTTTGTTTTCTGAACCATGCAAAACAAACTTCTTATGTATCATGCAAAACAACCATGTTAGCATAAATAACACCCATTTCAGTATGCATAAATACATTGTTCATAAACTTACTAATCTCAGTGGGGCGCCATGATACAATTGTAGGGATAGACAACATCGCTCATTTGTGTTTGCATTGTCTATTACGAATAGCTTGGATTGTTTTACATCGAGACATGCGATGTAAAAGTGGCTTGCCTTATACATTGGGAAGAAAAACTGTCGGCATCACAAAAATAGTAGTCAATATCATTTAATATGTGTAAAATGTCAGTTATATAGTTCAAAACGATTACAAAGTTTGACTGTACCATGTCAATATGTTCCAGATGTGTTATCCCATATAGTTCAAACTCATGGGTGATGTTATGTATATAAAAAAATTCTCCCGTTGTTCAGGACTCCAAGTGGTGAATGGTATGGTGATAGAGTTCAACTAATAAATGCAATAAATTAGTAAGTTAATGCTATAAATTATTATATTTATTATTTTGATTAAAATATTAACTACACATACCATGGAAGACACGGAGGCAAAGAAACGAAATGGAGATTTCTTTGAATGCATTTTTTCTCCTAGGTTTAGGACTATGCTCCACGTGGTCACGACTTCTGCAAGAACAAACAATCCGGAGCGTATTGACATGATGTCCGATCGTCTCAACTCACAATCACCGTATTTGAAGATTATTTGCTCTCTACATACATTATATGGGAGGACAATGAATATAATGACATTTAACGTTTGAATGATTATTTTGTGAATTAATTACTTACATTCGGTCGTTGTCTGATAGGAGCAGATAGTGTGCTACTTCTCGTTCAGTTTTTGTGAGTCATTCTACTGTCGAAATCTTGCGGATAACATTAAGCGAACAAAACTTCTATGTCTTCATTTTACTCCGTAAATTCTTGCTTGGAGGCTGAATTTGATATACACATTTCGAATAAAATCTTGTCATATTGAATAACTGTTATAAAATGCATCGAAATATTTAAGCAAATCATTGTATGCGGTATTATATGCATCATTTGTATTATGAATAGTGTAGATTAAAAAATGCATAACTTTTACATAAAATGCATTATTTTTTATATGTAATGCATTATATGCTACCCATTGTTAAATACGTGAATTGATCATATGAATTATCTAATTGATGGAATGATCTAACCTATGGAACTTCTTTTCTCACCCCTTGATCATCGATTTCATAATTCTCTTGATGCACAACCTAGGTTAACACAAATAATGTAAGGTCAAGTTATTTATAATTGTAATTGGTATTATAATTGTTACTTGTCATATACTCTTTTCTTCCCTTTCAAGTCAATCAATTCATCACCTTTATTTGTGATTCCTTCCTTCAATTTGATTGAATAAAACATTAAATATGTGATCTTAAATCATACAATGTGTTATAACCATATCATATCACCTTATTCAAACCGTCATTAATGTTCATCACATTTTCGGTTGGATCAACCGTTGGCTCGTCATTTCCAATTTCATTGGCTTCTTGATGGTTTGCCTCTATACATTATGTCAGTCCAAGGCTGAAAGAAGGTAGATTGTCTGTACGTTGGATACATTCATTTTCTTTCTTGTGTGCATCCCCAATTTCAGCTATGCACTTCACAATGTCAGACTTCCCCCAAAATTTGTCTGCTTGAGTCGAATCGAATTGGGTGGATTCCTTTGGCATTCGTCCAGCTCCCCCACCGGTACACAACATAAGCGATGTTTTTATTGCCCTTTCGAGATTCTCCGTAATAGTTACCCCAACAGGCTGATTCTCGATCGTGCTGAGGAGTTCCAACATCTGCTCTCCAATTTTCGTTGCATGATTGTACAGTTTTGATACATAATCAGCATAATTCGATGCATCATCATGGACTTCCTCCTCATGTCGTGGTGATGGGGTTCTTCCAATGGTCGGTGGGAGGTTGATTGGATTGACAAGACGGCCTTGGCCTAAATGGCCGTCTTTTAACTCATTCTTTTGCCTATCTCTTAAAAGTTGATTGTCCCAGTTAACTACAATCGAGTATCCCCTTTCACATTTGACACCAAACACTGATACACGATCAACGTAGAACACCTGGACATGAACAAATATTAATTATATTCTCATCATTATGAAATAAAAAACGAATTAAGAAGTAATAACGAAATTACAGTTTGGAATAATGCAGATCCAAGGAATGTCTTCTGTTTACTGTTTTCCCATGTACGTTTATTCAGAGCTAGACTGTCTAATGTATAAGTGCACCAGTCCATGTCCTTCACCTTATCTACATCCCCTAGATGTTGCATAATTGTGGGATTAACATATACGTTGGATGAGTTCTCTACGAGTGAGGATACAAGCAAAACAATGAAGTGTCGCTTAAACCAAATTCCTCCGTCTTTGTTCATCAACATCTTTTCAACAATGTCCTTTTGGACAATCTTTGTCCTACCCTCGAAAGCATTTACGTACTCATCAACTAGGTCTGCATTAGCTTTGTTCTCCCTTATGTCAATCGATATGTTCCCCATTGGAAAACCAAAAACCCTCCTAATGTCGACTAGGTATATTTGTAAGGATCTGCCCTTGTCCAAAACCAACTCGCAGCTGCAAACGTTGAAGTTATCAATTACCTAATAAGATAGCCTAGGTGGTATTTCGGTGATGGTTAACCTAAGAATTTGATCAAAGCCCAATTCCTTGATTGTCTCCTTTTGTCGGTTCGTCAACAACTTGAACGAGTTAACTAGGGTGTATGGACTCGTCCTTGTCAGCAGTTTTGGAAACATGGATGTTTTGAATTCCTTTTTCGTCTTTGATCTAGGGCGGCCTTCAACAAATGGATTGTCGTTTATATCATAGTCATTACCTAAATTTTAATAATGCATCACAATATAAATAAGATGCAACATTTTATATAAGAAATGCAATATTGTATATCATATGTCGATAATTTGTTTTTTTCAGAGCATGTATATATTCTGGTAAATAAATGTGACACATTAAACATTATAACTAGTTAGTTTGTAATTACCACGATTGTCTGTTGCCTTTCTTTTCCTTGAGGTGATTGTCAAATTGACTTCATCTTTATGAGTTTCTCTTCTCCTTTGCGGCCGATCATGGATAAGTTTCGATCGTACTAGATTTAATAACAATAAGAAATCAGAAATGCAATCGAATACAACAATAATTGAAGTAGCATATTTTCATACAACCATCCATTTTATACCTTCTTTTGGGTTTGATTGTCCTTCCTTTATTATTATTTTAATAAGCGATGTGATTGGCTTATCCATAATGTCGTCTTCAGAGTTTTGCATCTTCAACAATGCTTTTTTTCTTGACAATTTTTGGGGGGTTTTTTTTTTTTTTTACATGTTTTGAAGCAACACAGATTATCCTTCATATGATATTCGTATAATCTATTAGATACAACAATTCGGTACTCATTCATATGCAATATACAGGTGAATAAATGCATTGAAAATGGTATATACTCCCTCCGTCCCTTATAGACGTTACATTTCTTTTGGGGCACGAGAAGAAAAGGTGGATTTGTGTGTTAAACTGAAAAGTGCATGTGCAAAAACTGTTTTTCCTTTAGTATTTTTTTACCAAATAAGGAAACATAACGTCTTTCGCGGGACGTACCAAAAATGAATACGTAACGTCTATAAAGGGGCGGAGGGAGTACATCTTTAATCCGATATAATACAACTAAAGCAACACAAACAAACCTTCATATAACATTCATATAATTTACTAGATACAACAATTCTGTATTAATTCCAATGCACTATACAGATGAATAAATGCATTGAAAACGGCATATACAAATTTAATCCCTTATACTACAACTAAAGCTTAGATTTGCACAAATTAAACACATATATCATTTGATTTTTTTAAAGAACACCATATATATTACTTTTATATATAATGTCTATTTCTTGAGGAATTCCATCGAGCAGTTTGTGCGCAAGTGTGTCGCATACAAAGGAGATACATTGTGTTCTTCATCTAAATCCGAATTACATAAATCATAATCAAATAAATGCAACAAAAACACGTAATAATGCATAATATTACACGTATAAATCATATGTAGATGGCGATTACAACTAATTCAAGAATTCTTTAATAGTTGATTCTGATTTCATTTATAAGAACCCTAATTCCCAAAATGAATAAACAACCGCAATATAATCAACAACCAATAAATCAAACCTCTTTTTTTTTAACTTCCTTGTTGTTTCCCTTGCATTTTCGCTGATTTGTCTTCACTTTCAAGTCGATTTCCGACTAATTTCACCAGTCTTTTACCCGTCATATTGACTTCTGTGTATTTTTGAGAGGTTATGCGTGCATCGATGAATTTGTTTTCCCTCAAATCTCCGCTGCTAGAGAGAGAAGTGAAATACTGGTAGGTGGTTGTTTGGTGTCATTTTGTTAGGTTTTAGTTGTTAATTGTAGTTCGTTTTTGTGTCGTTTTTGTCTTGTTTCATTTGTGTGTCGCCTATGATTTGGGTATTTTTAGTATTTTGATTGTTAGGAGTCGAGAAAGTCGAAGAAGGAAGAAGAACGAAGAAAAGAGCATAGATTGGAGCTAAAAAGGAGTGGATTCATGGAAGGGTGCCAACGCCCGCTCGCAGTCTTGCGAGCGCCTGCTGGCGTGTTTGAAGTCAAAGTGAAAAAAGTGCAGGAAGAAGCGAGCCCGTTGGGCGAAGAACTTACGCGAGCGCCCGCTCGCTATGTTCACAGCAATAAATTATAGAGTTAGCCACACATATTATGTGTGGTAATTTAGCCACACATAAATAGATAAATGTGTAGCTAAATCAATTCGACAGTTTTTATTTACGTGCCACATTTATTATGTGTGGCTGAAACTGTTTAGTATCAGTTATATTTTAAACATGTATTTTCAATATCGATTTTAATTTTGCCACAATTCATTTGAAATTAGTTATGCTTACGTGGTAAATACGTTCAGAATGTCGATTTTAAGAGAGACCTGTAGATAGTGGTTATTGGAGTGAGTAAAATGTTGATGAATTGTGTGTTTTGCATCGTTGGTGAATTATATATTTATAGATAAATATGTTCACTAGTACTCATGGTTATTAATTGAATAATGTGCAGGAGAGATTTCCTATTCTTGTTGCAACAAAATTCCCCATTGACCTCGTCTAACATGTATTAACTCCTTCAACAAAATAAAATTAATATTTTAACTAATTATCTGCTTAAAATTACCAAGTCCACACCTCATCAATTTTCATTTAGTTAATAAAATAAAATGTGCAACAACTTCAGTCTCACCTCTTCCGAATTTTCAATTTGATTTATCCCGATATATATGGAGGGAGAAAAAAAAAAATTGACTAACGTGGCTTTTCGCATACGCAGCATAAGTCTGGCAGATAACATTTTTCTTTAACTAATTATCTACTTGAAATTTCGTTATCCACACCTCATCAATTTTCATTTAGGGGTGTTTGGTAGATGTGATGGGATAAGTAAAGATAAATAAACTTAAGATTAATAGTGTGAATAGTAGTAAGATAATTAATCCTACACGTATGTTTGGTAGATGAGATAAAATAATGTCGGATAACTTATCTAGCGTTTGGTAGACAAGATACCAACCCTAGATTAAAGCTGTAAAGACAAAAATATCCCTATAAAATTAAATGTTTTCCATAAAAAAATCATACCATATACTTTTCTTGCTTCACATAGATCTCATGCAAGCTCCTGGCAGATATTTTAATCCAACTCATATTGAAGCCTACTAAGAAATGATAAACAATCTAATGCTCTTATCTACACAAAATAAATTACAAAAGGGGTCAACACAAAACTGTTTAAATTTTTTTCACTTTCAAGAACAAAAACTCTGGGTCAAGATGAACTTTTAAGAACAAAAGCCAAAATATTCATATATTTCAGCAAGTTAAAAACATAAACTAGTGTGTATATAGAGATCTATTACAAGTTCAAATACTTGATCAACAGAAGCTAGTGTATATTGCAGTTCAAGTTCTTAAACTACTGTTCAAGCTCTTGATCAACAGAAGCACAGGCCTTATAGAAAGACTGCTCCCACAGATCAAACTGGATCTCCATCTTCTCCGATTCCAAACTGCAATTCCAAACTGAAGCACAGGACTTGCCATATCTCCCCACAAAAGGATGCAACAGCTTTCTTTATATCTTCATCCTTTACGTGTTCCCAAGACTCTCTTTGGATTACCTTCACAAAATAAAAGAAAAAACGACTCAAGAGCAAAAAGGGTTTACAAACTCGATCTAAGTTATCACTTTTATCTGCTTCAACCTAAGTCTGGTACAGAAATATAGTAGCTGATTAAGTGAAATATGGACTAATCGTGTAATAAACGACTCAAAAGCAAGACACGGAGAGTTATAGACAAGTATGCCTTCAAAATAATCAGGTAAGTGGAAACGCACCGGTGAATCAGCATCCCAGGTTGAGGTAGCTTCGCCTAAACGGAAGAGTCCACTGTATCCCTTCATCATGCCTTGATAGCTAGAAGAAGAAAAGAAACTGTAATGCCTCAAAGAGAAATAGATCGAAGCATCCAATAACTATACTTTCGTGAAGCTCAATCAGCATCCGACTTGCTCTGTAAATTTAAGGCCTAAGATATCTAATCCTCAAAATGTACAACCAATATATCTCATCCTCTTCCACTCTCTACTTTGTGTTCGTAGGAATACGTTTTGTAGGTTAGAAATACAGTCTTCCAAACAAAATTCATCTATCATCATAATATCAGCTCGAAAGCTAAGACTCAATCAAAGTATAATTGCAATCGATTCATGATTCAATAGCAAAATATAAGCTCACATCACCTAATACAAAACCAAGAACTTCTGACCTCCTACACAAGAAAAAATCATGATTCAATAGCAAAATGGAGTATAAGCTCATAGACACATGAAAAGGCTCAAGATTCAATCAAAACTCCATAAAAATCTCACCTTTAGGTTTGTTCACCAAAACCACAGTCCCATTGGGGCCATCCCACTAGGCGGAAGACCGTTGCTCCTACTCGAAAGAAACGGTGCCGGCACACCACCGCCACTGCCGACACCCTTCTCATTGGGGAGTTTCTTCAAACACGTGAAGAAATCCAACACTTTCTTCTCAGTAACATCTCCACCCTTCACATCCACACCCACATCCTTACTTTCTCCCTCTCTCTCATCGAAAAACACCAATCCTTACTCACCCTCGCCCTTCCCTTTCACACCTTCACTCCTCGTTTCCCTCTTCTCCTTCTTGCACCAAAATCGCAGTCGATTTCCAGAAGAGAGTTGAGCAAATTCAATTTCAAAAACATTCGAACGATTCGAAAGTACCTTGGCGACGGCGGCTCCAATTGAGCGACGGCAGGGAACAACTCTACGGCGACGGCAGGGATACGACTGCGAGAATATTGTGCTCTCCGATGGCTTCCCGTCGATGAGAGTTGAGAGAAAGAAGGACAAAGAAGGGTAAGATGGGAAAACATGAAGCCAATCTTGAACATTGTTCAGAGTTGCCTGTTTTATCGGAGGGGGAAGGGGCCGATCGATAATCGGTGTGAAATAGTGTAATAAGAGCGGGCCTCCAATTTTGTCCATGGCTCACAGGATTATTCATCTCTTCTACCAAACAGCATATAAGCCCAAATAAACCCAAATAAATAATCCTATCTAGGCTTAGTGTGGGCTACCAAACGATTTATCTACATATATTCTTCTTTACATTATCACATAATATATATGTTCCGTTTCAACGAATCATCCATTTGCTTTCATTCGTTTTTTGGTCAATTGTTTTTGGCGAAGAGCTGTGGTTGATAGCAAATTTTCAACGAATCACTATTTTTTATTAATCGTTTCTTGCTGATTATTTGTGGAGAAGTCTGAAGAGTTGTGGGCACCAATCGGAATAAGTTCTACGATTTTTTTGGTAAAATATTCTGATTATATTTTACTTATTTTGGAACGGTTCCTTTGTCAGTCGTTAGTGGTATTAGTGTGTTTTTTGTTTAGATAATCTGCAATTTCTCAATTTTACTATCTCTACGTTGCATTGCGTCCAATTCCTACTCTCCAAGGCTTTCAAAATCAAATCATGGACCAGATTTCTTCAAACTTACTTGCAATTTTAAAAGAATCAGAATAGTATGCATTTATTAATTGAATTGCATAGAGGTTTCTAGTGTTTGCATTGATCTATAGTTATACACACCTTTTAATTTTTTATGTAATATGGATTTGGCTGCAGAGAGCACACATTTGGCTTATTTTCGTAGGTGGTTCTTTGAGGGGATAATTTTATGAAATATCACCGAACTATACTTATTGTTACAAATTTATCATTGAACTTTAATTTGTTTCAAAATTATCACTGAACTAATATTTTGTTTCATTAACACTTTTCCGTTCAATTTTATCTTACGTGGCAATCGAAATTCCACGTAGGCATCAAAAGATTGTCACGTCATTCTTCAAATTAAAAATAAACTTTCACTGCTCGTTCTTGGGCAATTTGAACATGGACCTAACCGTAGTCGGAACTAATGGCACTCTGAAGCTTCACCATTTCGTCATCCCGTTCGAGGAGAACAAGGCTTCGTATTCCACAGCCGTGAAATCTGGATTTACGGAGCTCGTAACCGGATGGGACCCTAAACCGAGCGAGCACACAGTAATGATTGAACTTCCTCAAGAAGCTCAAATGGTGAAGGAGTTCTCCAGATTGGTCAGTAGCATCAAATACGAAGGCGCGAAACCAGAGAAGAATGGCCGACGCTTAGTAGGAAGACGCAGCTCCTCTTGGATGCAGTCAAGACTTCGATTGACAAAGGTCACGAACCCGTCGAAATCGCTAGTTAGGTACATTCCCGATTCTGCACCGTTTGATGCCACTTATCCCCCATCCGCTTGTGCGTTGTGCCTTTGAATGATCTTTCGAATAACATGGCAACTTGATTGTCGATGGATTTGTGCGTGAATTGTGCTCGTATTTCATTTTCGACTAGTCCCGATTCTGTTCGATCACTGATCAACATCAAGAAACAGAGGAGGTATAGTATGCCATTTTCTGAATTAGAAACAATTATCATATAACAAATCCATTTATTCATGTATTAATTTCAGGTAACACATCAAAAATAAAGAAATAATCTAATTAAGGTCCTAGTCCAGATTCTTGAATATATGTATTTCTTGAAATTTTTAGCTTTAGCATTTGGGCATATCTTGAGGTGGAGGCAACATCTTAGCATCCTTTCTCTCTCTAACTATGAAAGCCATCTCCATTCCGCAGCTCACATGGCGCTCCAAATGGCAATGCAGAAGCCAAACCCCTGGGACTACGAGAAAGTCGGTTTCTTGCCCGTTGTAGTTTAGTTCATCTCGAATTTTGCAGGAAATTAACAGATGTACGTACTTGGATTATTCACCCTGAATCTGATTGCAGTCCACCCGTTTCTTGGAATTGCGATGGTGTTCTGCAGAGGAGGGTCGACGAGATTGTAGTTTGAAGGATCCCTCTGCCTGTCGAAATTCCCAGCCGCCCTTACCTTATTTTTAAATTGAAAAATGACGTGGCAATCTTCTAATTTGTCTACGTGGAATTCCGGTTGCCACGTAAGATAAAATTGAACGGGAAAATATTAATGAAATAAAATATTAGTTTAGTGATAATTTTGAAACAAATTAAAGTTCAATGATAAATTTGTAACAATGAGTATAGTTCGGTGACATTTCATAAAATTATCCCGTTCTATGAGCTACCACACTTGAAGTAGAACTGTAGAAGACGTGAATTCACTTTTGCCGCAACGTAGACGCTTCTGAGTTGAGGAGTTGCTCAACAAGCCTGTTGACTGAAGAGGCACGCCAAGTAAGTTTCTATTCTTTTTGATTTTTTCTTTTATATTTGTTGGAGCATGATTTGAGGAATTATATTAAAAAATTTGTTCATAATTTATGCCATATTAATAGAAGTTTCAATTATCAAGTTACAATGATCAAGAGATGGTAGATACTGATGATGATGGGGAAAGAGTTTTTGCAGATAGCGAAACCATTTTAGCCACATACTCTGATGACGATCTCAGTGATATAGAGCGTCATAGCAATGATTATGATGATTTCGAAAGTTGATAACTATTCACGTGAGTCACTCTTAATTTATTTATTTTTGTCAATCTTTTGTTTTTTAAAGATTTTATCTAATTAACCTTTATTAATGCATTTTTTATTTTTTTTTTAATGGCTAGTTAAAAAGAAGAATGTGGTGTGACGAAAAGAAAGATGGCAATGAATAATATGGTAAGATTCCACTCTTATAAGTTTTGTATTAGTTTTGTCGTTTAATTAATATACTTGCAAGAAAGTACTTTAAAGGGATAATTTTATGAAATATCACCGAACTATACTTATTGTTAAAATTAAATTAATAAATTAAAATAAAACTCTCCAAAAATATACTCATACTTGTAAAAATATGTAAAAATTAAATTCGGCCTCCTCACCCAAAGAATGGCAGTTTCAATTCTCAAATTTCACATATTCCTAATTCCCGCTATAGTTATTATTTCATCTGAAATGGGAATAGCGAAATTGATATCGTGGGGAAGCGGTGCTGAATGAGGTCAGATGCAAAAATCTGCATCGAGCCGGCGCCGATGTGCTTCGATTGCAAAAGGGTTTGGCACGCAGGGTTAGGGTGCGAGAAGAGTTGGCAGCCCAGGTACGCATTCTCATTATCATTGCTTTTGATGGGTTGTTTTCGAATTCGGTTGAGGTTTCTTCGAAGAGACTGTGTCCTTCAATGGCGGTTTCCTCTAAATTCTTGTCATTGGCTCAAGATTTTTGATTTTCGCTTCTGGGTTGTGTAATTTATAGGAGGTGGAGGAGGAAAGCCGAAGATTGGAGAGGCCGATGGCCGTTCTTCGAGATATTGAAAACTTGGTCACTGCTCAAGCCGTTGAACGGAAGCCCCAAATTCAAATCGCTCGCCCTGTCACAAGGTTCCCCTCCCTCCCTCCCTCCCTCTCTCTCTCTCTCTCTCTCTCTCTCTCTCTCTCTCTCTCTCTCTCTCTCTCTCTCTCTCTCTCTCTCATGTTCTTGACTGTTTTGTGATTGCCGGAGTTTCGGCGTGCAGTTGTTGGCTAATGCACAAGCAGGAGCAGGTAAGTACATTTACAAGGTAGAGAAAACTACTGAATAATTACTTACTGTTTTCTGCATAAATATGAAGCCTTACTTTACTGATTATTGTTCCCTTAGAAGCCACTGGTTACAGCAATAAATCCCATGAAGAAAGTGCTTGCTATAGTTGATGGAAGATTCAAACTTTTCGAGAGGTGCCCTTCTTTATTCTAGACTTGAATTTTCTTTTTCCCCCTTTTTTTTTGAAATTGTTTATTGTTTCCCTAATTGATCAATTTGTTAGAAACATTTTGATTTCTTGCAGCACTTAGGATTATGATATGATGTCTCTTTACATGCTTTTCAATCTTTCTCAAATTCTTTGGTTTGTTACTTCATAATTCAATCCTCATAAACAATCTAGACTTATGCAGTTTTCATATAATTCGTGTTAGTTATGCTGTATTTTATCATACTATAATTGAAACAACACAGAAGTTCTTGCTTTCGTCTTCTTGTAGGGAACGCTCGCCTCCACCGATGACAACCGTGAATCGGTGGTAACAAGTGGTCAACCCCACTTAACTCCTCAAGATCCTCCCGAGGATGCAAGTCCCGCAGGGTAAGTAGCTCGAATGAGAGTTTCTTTTTCGATCAATAGCATAAAAGGAAACGAAAAGGCCTAAATGTTCGTTGCTGTAACTTTTAAGCCGTGTTCGTGTTTTCTGTAGACTGTTGTCCATTGCAGAGGAGACTTTTACAGAGTTTCTATCGAGGGCTACTGGAACTGCTATGGAGTGGGTCCAAATGCCTGGGATGAAGGTATTGCCTTGCTTATTTGATCGAAAGCTTCTTACTTTCATCGCCTAGCTATCAGTTTTTGTGTTCGACTCGTTCAAATTTGCTAAAAAAATAGCTTTTCTTATAGTTACTTCGTGGATGCACTGGCGTAGCATCGCGTGCTTGTGGCCTAGTCGGATTAGAACCCACTCGAGTAAGTTTCTGCTGTCCAACTCCGACTCCATTTTATCGGACATATGTTCTGACTTTGCTTTTCTTTCCTCATGATTTACTCAGGTGGCCGAAATCCTTAAAGATCGGCCTTCGTGGTACTGCGATTGCAGAGTCGTGGAAGTGCTCAATGTAATGTCCAACGGAAGTGGTGGAACGATCGAGTTATTCTATATGCAGGTTACATTTATTGATCATTTACTTTATAACCATTTTCTCAAAGGCGAAGGAGCAAGCAGAGTCTATACAGTACCCAGAGCCACATAAGTGCTATCAAGAAAGCAAGCGAGGTGGGCTTTCGAAAACTAAAATGTTTCTTTATGCTATAATTCTTTTCTTAAAGAATTGTCAGACCATAATGTTTTGTTTTGTATGAAGTCTATCTGAGAAAGGCTTCGGCCTCAGTTTAAGGCTTATGCTTCAGTTATCAAGACGATTCGGGCTCATCGAGGTCATGAACTCGGTGAGTTAGTGCACTTAGTTGGCCGTGCTACTAAGGTGAGCCGGTCAGGTATCCGGGAGGGTGGCCAACCTCTCCGGGTACACCCCCAAGATTAAGCTCAGATATGATGGATTACACCAGAAAAAGAAAATAGCTTGCAAGCGCCTTTTTAATTAAAATGTTTTGGTTAGCATAGGTTTTTTCCGAAAAACCCCTATGTCTCGCTTTAATGGCTGACAATAAAATGTTTTGGCATGTGTCCACTGAGTACTCTGTACTCAGCCCTGTACATATTTCCCGTGTGCAGGTTGATCGTGTTGGAATGGATCGGTCCGAGGAGCTTGTTGTCGAGTATCAGAGTGTTGAAGCCTCTTGGTGGTGCATGTCTCCATACATGCATCTCACGTTCTTCCGCAATGTTCGTTACGAAGTGCTCACAGTCCATTTCGTGTATCGTTGCAATGAGATGTTGTTTTGTGTATCGTTGCAACGAGTCGAGCTCTTCGTAGCCGACGATCTCCTTCTTGAATGACACTTCCGCTGGTTTTATGTAATGTTTCTCTTTTGTAGACAGACACGTTTCCGCGTACTTTTCTATCATTTCCCTCTTATGTATGGACAACGTCCTTCCCCAACATTCTCGATGAATGTTGAGTGCTTGAATCGAACTCAGTGTTATTTCTTCATGATGTTTTACCCCACGTTTTTGTATATCTATCTCTTTTATTCCTTTTCTTGCGTCGCGACCCTGCTTGGCCAGTTGAGGCGGGGCGGGGTCGTGACAGCTGATAAAGGAATATTCTTAGGATATTCCACATCAAGCAAAGCTTATCGAGTATTCAACTGCAAAACCCTAATTGTGGAAGAATCACCCCATGTTGTATTTGATGAATTTACTTTAAGTCTTTCTCAGGAACAGGTTGTAGGACCACAAGCGAGTGGAGAAGCTTCAAACGAGGAACCCATTAATTCGCTTACATGGGACACGCTTGAAGATGATGATGAAGTCAAGGAGTCAAGTGACCAAGTTGCTCAAGATAAAGAGGTGAAAGCTGCCCCCAAGACCAAGAAGCTGAAGCTAGCCAAGAGCCAATCCAAGTCGCTTCAGAAGATGAGTCAAGCGACCCTCAGCAAGCTGACGGATCCAAGCGAGCATGGCTCAAAGATCATTCACCAAGCCTCGTTCTTGGAGATCCTTCCAAGGGAGTGGTGACGAGGAGCCAAGTCATGGGAGAAAGAGCTATGTTCAGTTGCTTTCTATCCAATATCGAGCCATCAAGCATGGAGGAAGCTCTAGCTGATTCAAATTGGATTTTGGCCATGCAAGAGGAACTAAACCAGTTCACCAGAAACGGCGTATGGTATCTTGTTGATCGCCCCAAGTTCCAGCATGTTATTGGCACCAAGTGGGTGTTCAAGAACAAGACGAATGAAGATCACAACGTTGTGAGGAACAAAACGAGACTAGTCGCTAAGGCCTACTGCCAAGAGGAAGGTATTGACATTGATGAGACCTTCGCTCCAGTGGCTAGGCTCGAAGCGATCAGACTATTTCTAGCCTATACAGCTGCCAAGAAATTCAAAGTCTACCAGATGGATGTGAAGAGCGCGTTCCTCAATGGAGAGCTCAAAGAAGAAGTCTATGTGGAGTAGCTACCTGGATTTGAGCAGGGAGATAAGGTGTATCGCTTGAAGAATGCTCTTTATGGATTGAAATAGGCCCCAAGAGCTTGGTACGATACACTATCCCAATTTCTTGTGGATAATGGATTTAACAAAGGGAAGATCGATCGAACCCTCTTCACGATCAATGATGGTGAAGATATGCTGTGGGTTCAGATTTAGGTAGATGATATCATATTTGGTTCACCAAACCAGTCGCATAGCGAGAAGTTTGGAGAGCTTATAAAGACCAAATATGAGATGTTCATGATTGGATTGATGAGTGAGAAGATAGTGAAGAGAAGGCGGAGGAATTAATGGGAATTCTTAGAGAATGCAATCGATTCTCTTCTGCCAAGCTAACCCTGGAGAGTGAGAAGGCTACTCTCCAAAATAAATTCGATGAAAATTTGAGCGAGCTCGAGAGCAGGCGAAGGGAAGCGACCGCGCATACCATGAAATTTCTTGACCTGGACATGAGAGAGACATAGTTGAATGATCGGTCAAGCGAGCTCACCAAGCGTGAAAGAGCAATTGCCACTTCACATGCCGAACTGAAAATGCGTGAAGCGGTGATTGCTGTTTCACAAGATTTTTCTGACCTTGTTGTGCAGGAGAAAATGAAGGTGCTTTGAGCGGAGCTAGACGCTCGCTTCAAGGATATTGAGCCGCTTGAGAACCTAATGCAAGAGGTTGTCCAGGGAGAGAGGGTTGTTGCCGAAAGAGAGAGACAATCTTTCATCCTAATGGAGCAAATCTCTCAAAGAACGGCGGAGTTGATGCTGATAAAGGAAGGTTGTTTCTCGGAACGATCTGAAGGCTCCCTGAAGGCCATTAATGCAGAATTCACGAGCTTGCGCCGAGCCATTGACGAGAAGGTTGCAGCTCCCACAGCCGTTGGCGATGATGCCAAATAGGGGGAAGATAAGACCCCTTCAAGCAGAGCCGACAAGGGCAAGCAAATTGTCGTTCATTAGGACAAGCCTAGGAAAGCTGTTGATCCTTCCAAACTGCTCGCTTCCTCAACCTCAGCATTTCACAAAGCTTCAGAAAGCGTGTCTCTTCTTTTGGACACTACCTATGAAGCAATGCAGTCCTTCAAGCTCATAGAGGAAGGGATTGTAGAGTTACAGCAAGTGGAGCCTATTCAATATGTGCCGAGTTAAGCCTATTCAATCTGTGCCGAGTGAAGCCGCCATTACACAAGCTGCTCCTGCTGCTCAAACTCTTCCTGCCCCGACTGTCAAAGAGGCCCCTTCCAAAGCGGCCCCGTCTAAAACCATCACTAAGCGACCCGCTCCAACTGCCGGAGAAGCGGACCTCGTGGCCAAGCGCCAATAAGTGAAGGAAGATCATGCGGTCAAAGTGAGCCGTCATGAGCAAGAAAAAAAGAAGAAGGAGGAGGAGATAAAAGCGAGGAAATTCGCTAGAGCAGAAAAGATCAAGGACCAAACCATTCAGTTGGTTGAAGAGAACCTGTTGGTCCAGCATAGTCGCATCCGAAGCGGATACATTGCCTTCACTCCTTATGAGTCTGAAATGTGCGAACTGGAGGCTGTTGTGCAAGCGTTGATCGCACTATTTTCTACCACACAAAATAGGTATAGTATAGAACAAGTACGAGTATCGTATCCACAGGGACTGACAAATCAAAACCACACACAGTACCTCTACTCTAGAACTAAACTGATGTCTAAGCAATTAAGAATTTAGAGAATGTGGTATTTATAATCTTAGACAAATAAATAAAAGACTCAATTAAACAAATAAGGAAGTAAACAAATAATAAAGCAATTTTAATCAAATAAGTCAAATAACAAATAAGGATAAAATATTGATTCTAGGGAAGCCTACCTAATCAAATATATGCAAGTAATCAATGAACACAATTAACCAATTTAATCCAATCTAGATGTGATACACGAAGATAACCTAACACTCCGGCTAAGGCAATGTAGATCGTCACTTAATAACATCCTAATTTCCTCTCGGTCTCATAGAAATCAAATCAAGTGCAAAATAGATCAAGTATCAATTATACAATCAACTAGGTTCAGCTACGACACCTATATCGACTATATGCAAACCAGGGGCGGAGCAAGGATATTCGGGGCCCTGCGCAAAATTTTAAAATCGGGCCTTTTCACATAACAATCTTTCCGTATATTTTTTATCGATCATATATTTTTATTAACGTTAAAATATATTTAATTAAAAATAGAAAGATATCAACATATCGGATTAGATTTGGGGCCTTAATTGTAGAAGGTAAAATAAAATGAAATTAGGAAAATAAAAAACAAAATAAAATTTTAATCGATCATATATTTTTATTAACATTAAAATATATTTAATTAAAAATAGTTAGATATCAATATATCGGATTAGATTAGGGGCCCTTAATTGTAGAAGGTAAAATAAAATAACTAGGAAAATAAAAAAACAAAATAAAATTAACAAAATAAAATTTAGAAGGTATAATAAAATGAAACTAGGAAAAATAAAAACAAAATAAGATTAAAAAAATAAAAAACAAAATAAATTTTAGAAGATATAATAAAATGAAACTAGGAAAATAAAAAACAAAATAAAATTTAGAAGGTATAATAAAATGAAACTAGGAAAATAAAAGTAAAATGAAATGAAACTAGGAAAATAAAAAACAAAATAAGATTAACAAAATATAAAACAAAATAAAATTTAGAAGTTATACTAAAATGAAACTAGGAAAATAAAAAATAAAATAAAATTAACAAAATAAAATAAAATTTAGAAGGTATAATAAAATGAAATTAGGAAAATAAAAAATAAAATAAAATTGAGAGATGTGGGACTCGATCCCGTGGAAGCCGGAATTAGAGGCCTAAAAGGCAATGAATTTGCCAACTGACCTAATTCACTTAATTATTTATAAAATTTCAAATATATTTATATATACATGTACTAAAGACCCAAAAATTTGGGGCCCTGATTTTTCGGGGGCCCTGTGCGGTCGCCCACTTTGCACACCCCACAGAACCGCCCCTGATGTAAACATATGATAATCTAACTTCGGCTAAGACAATTAAATCATCATACCATGTATTGATGAGATCAATTATGCAATTATCCGGCTAAGGCATAAAAACATAACTATGCACACACAATTAATGACTAGTTAATCATGCATGAGAATAAGCACCATGAAACATGCATCTAGATAAGAAGGCTAATTGTAATCAAAGAAAACACTCACATAAATTCAATTAGGCATTCAATCCCTAAAATCAACTAAGAATTTAGCTAGACATGATTAAAGCAAACATAAATAAAATATAATGAAAGAATATAATTAAAAAGTAAAGTAAGAAAAACTTGGAATTGAATCTTGAACAAGCGAAAAACTTCGAATCTTGAATCTTGAATAAACTTGAATAAATCTTCAATGTCGAATACAAGAACGAAAAACGCAAAATATAAAAGATCTAAAAATAAAAGTAAGTAGCTAGTTAGTTAGGATTTACAATGCTAGACTAAGGAATATATATAGGGGAAATTTGTACAAGGAAACATAGATCAAAAAGGAGTCTAAAATAATAACTCTCGGCTGGACACCCCTCTCGACCGCCTTCACCTCTCAATCGATAGACCTCTCGATCGAGAGAGGTATCGAGAGGTGCTGATTTTGCTCTCGATTGATAGTGAATCCAGTAGCCTTCCTCTCGACCGTCCTCTCGATTGAGAGACTGATCGAGAGGTCTTCATCTCGGCTCAAATCTGGGATTTCAACTTCGATTCTTCTTGCCTCGTCTTGTCTTGGGGTTTTATCTTCAAAATATACCTAAAAACACCACAAAATACCCACAAGCATAGTATTGTCCAATATAATAAAAACCATACAAAACATAGACAATAATATACAATCGAGACTTAAAAATGACTCTTTTTGACTATGTAAACCAAGTAAATTTCACCTATATCGGCGTGCAAGAAGTCTCACAACACTGTGGATAGGATGAAGGACTTCTCCAAGGAAGTATTCGAGTACATTAAGGACCTCATCAACTGCAGAAGCCCCCTCTTCAACACAGAGCCGAGCACTCGATTCAATGCGATCATGAAGGAGCTTACAGAGAGGCCGCTTGATGAAATCGAGGACAGAAGAGCCAACCATCCAGATGCTAGAGAAATCGAGGATATCCTATCTGATGACTTGAAGGATAGGTGGTTGGATTGCAGAGATAAATTTATCAAAGCCTATTACTTTTGGCAAGTGATCTATGATCAAGCGAACTGCTCGAAGCTTGACGCTTTGATCAATTTCATGGTCGTATATGATAATGAGCTGTGGAGATGGAGCCTGATCATGGCGGAGACAACAAAACCCAAGCTCATCTTAAAGATTCTCGAGAAGAAGCTATTTCACAGGCCAAGAGTTCCAGGCTCAAAAATACTTGATCGAAAGATCATTGATGGAGAAATCAGACACGCCCTACACCTTGACAGATTCCACAAGCCAAGCACAGAGACCTACAAAATGATGAAGCCCAGAGTGATGTCCGCATATCTTGTTGAGGAATAACTTGTCCTCTCAATCTCATTATGTTATCTACTTGAACTCATCTATGATATTTACTTTATGTCAAGCGTCGTGTTCTTACTTTCTTATAAGCTTTATGTGATATTTATCCTTATGCTACAAGCCTACACAAACCATAAGAACTTAAAAAAAAAAAAAATGGATAAGACTGAGAAGGATTCACTCGCTTGAAGGTTCTTACAGTGGTTAAGTGTTGGGTTTTGGCATCATCAAAAGGGGGGAAATTGTTGGGAATTGTTAAGGATTCATTTGTTAAGGGGAAACCTACTGGGACGCTTTAATAAAATTTATTATTTATTTTTTATTAGATCCCAAAACCCTCTATGCAAATCATATTCCTAAGCGACCCTATTTTGATTAGGTAGGATAGAATTTTTCAAGCTTATAATGTTAGAAAAGCTTGTTTCATTTTAGTTGCTTTAGGTATAGACTGCAAGTTTCAAGCGAAGAGAGAAGACCACTCGCTTGAGTGTGTTTTGAAGCGAAGCGAATCTACCCGGACAAAGCGAAGCTAGTGCTCCCGATAAAGTCAAAGCGAGTCAACCCGACTACGCCAAAGTGAGCGCCAAGACTAAAGCAAAGCGAGCACGTTCCATAGCGTGAAAGCGACAGTTCAACTACAAGCTGCAGTTCAAACTTGAAGTTCAAACTCAGTCAAGTGAAGATCAATCGCATTTATTGCAGATCTCCACGTGGCACATAAAGAATGGAGCATGGAGTTGACCGGCTAGACCGACAAGCAGCCGCAACAGTACTGGAGGAGCCCAATTACTGTTATGCTTGGCTTTTAGCCATTTTGGGAAAGAAGACAAGCGAGCACCTGATAAAGCTGCAGATCAATCCAAGTACTGTCGAGTGTGGAGGGACAAAGCCACCAACCTTCAAACGGCTCCAGTCCATCCCTCACACTATAAATAGAGGCATGCAGAGAAGAGAACAGTAGAACACTTCCTTGAAATTTCCAGCTCTCAAAGCAAACAAGCACTCACGATTTCCAGCAATTATCTTCCTAAGTTCTTGTAAGAAATGTTCCCAAGCTTCAGTTCCATCGAAGCTTGTCTCTGCAACTCTCACTCACTAGATCTAAGCCACTATACTTATCCAAGCTTAGAAGAAGAATCCTAACCCTTACATTGCTGTAAAGGATTCTTCACTTAGAGTGTTTTCCAACCCAACTAAAACCCTTGTCTGTCAAGAGTGTTAGTGTTGTCGTTGTAAAGGTTGCTGTAAGATCCAAGCATTGCAAAAAGCTCGATCAGTGTTAGGTTAGTGGAGAACCCGTAATCTCCTAAGTTGTTAAACGATCCAAGCTTGCACGTTCATCGACTGTGCGAAGCTCGATCTTAGGTGATGGAGTCCGTAAGTCATGGTTCGAAGCCCAGAGGCCCAAAATTATAGATGATATGGGATGAAGATTGAAGATATTATTTAGTAGTTTATTTAGTTGAGTTTTTATTAATATTTTATTAATTTTTGTTTTTATTTAGTTTTCTAGTTGATAGGGTTATTTTAAGCTTTATTTTAGTGATTTTATTCCTTTTTAGACTAGGATTTGGTTTGGTATAGTTTAGGATATGTTTTTAACTAGTTTCCTTGTGGAATTAGGACTCTATGAAGCCTATAAATATGGCTCTCATAAGGGTGACGAAAATAAGATCTTATTCATCAATAATACTTCAGTTTATTTCTCTTATGAGATTTATCTTCGAATTTCTTATAGTGTGACCATAAAATTCTTTATCCGGCGAATCAATCGAGTTCATCACCCTCGTTTGTGTGTCATATATCGTCTCCGTGTGACTAAGGCGATCACCACTTGGGGTATAGGGGGTTTATGCCGATTCTATATCATTTGTGGGGTTAGACTTTAGGTATATTGGGATATTCCATCTATTCTATCAATTTCGAATCTTCCGCTTGCATCTTGTATGTTATCGGTCGTCAAGGATCGTATCATTAGGTTTGGTGGAGAACCCGTAATCTTCCAGTGTTGTGTGGATCCAAGCTTGCGAAGCTCGATCCTTTTCTTGGTTTTTGAGAACCCCGTAATCCTCGAAGTTTCTTGAGTGAAGAGAAGTTGTTCCCGCGTGGAACAAAAATGGACGTAGGTGTTTTACCACCGAACCACTATAATCCCTGGTTTCGTATTTTCTTTCCTTAAGCTTTTCATTGTTACTAGCTTTGATTATTTCATTCTTGCACAAGCATATAAACAAACCTAATAGGAAGCTTTAATTACTTAGGAGAAATATTAGCTCACTAAATTCCGCATATAAGCAAGCGAGTCACTCTGAGACCAAGCGTCTGCTTAGGTCTTGAGTAAAGCTTTACTATAGATTAAGCTCTCGCTTCGGTCTTAAGTTTCAAGCGACCCCAGTCTTGCTCACTCTGAAATAAGTTGGAAAAGAAGTTGAAAAACTTCTGTTACACGTATTCACCCCCCCCCCCCCCCCCCTCTACATGTAACCCTACTTATCAATCCGGGACCAACATAGTCTGCCCTCCAAAATTCTTCAAAATTGCGCCCCATATGAGAGACTACTTAACAGTAAACCTGACTATGAGCACATGAGGGTTTTCGGATGCCTGGTGTATGCTAAAAATACAAAGAAAGGTGGATACAAGTTTGAAGAAAGGGGAAGGTCAAGGATCTTTTTAGGGTATCCTCATGGACTAAAGGGGTACAAAGTGTATGACATCAAGAGCGGGAGAATAGTTGTATCGCGAGATGTTAAGTTCTTCGAGAACGTGTTCCCATACATCTCCTCCGTGGATGAAACTCTACGGAAGGCATAATGAAGATTTGGGAATTGTTGATGAAGATGATGATGAGCTTGAACGAGTTGTTGAACCGATTATTGAGAGAGACACTGATGAATTCATGGATGATAGAGATCATGGCGGCACCGAGAATCCTGACGTTCGGCGAAGTGATAGAGTAAGGAGACAACCTTCTCACCTCCAAGGATACGAGGTTCAATTGCCGCAATCTATAGACCACACGCGCCCCACATCCAATTCATGCTTCTCGACAGTACATCCCATCGCTCACTATGTTTCATACGATAAGTTTTCCCCTGCACACAGGTGTAACCTAACGACCATCAGTAAGCATGATGAGCCAAAATTTTTCTCTCAAGCTGTGAAGGTACCTCAATAGCATGAGGCCATGAAAAAGGAAATCAAAGCATTGGAAAAAAATGAGACCTGGACGTTGGTTCCTTTGTCACCAGGAAAATGAGCCATTGATTCAAAATGGGTCTACAAAGTGAAGTACAAGTCAACGGGGGAGATCGAGCGATACAAAGCTCATCTCGTGGCCAAGGGATTCACCCAGATTGAAGGTATTGATTTTCACAGGACCTTTGCTTCTGTTGCGAAACTTGTCACCGTTCGCAGCTTGTTAGCCGTAGTCGTGAAGAGAAACTGGTTAATACATCAATTAGATGTGAACAATGCGTTCCTACATGGAGATTTGATCGAGAGCGTTTACATGAAAATTCCTCGAGGTTTTGCGAAGGATGAAGACACGAGAGTTTGCAAGCTCCAAAAATCACTCTATGGCTTGCGTCAAGCATCTGGGAACTAGTATCATAAGTTCGCAAAGGCCATTGTGGGGATTGGATTTCGACAGTCTCGTACCGACCACTCTCTGTTCATTTTCGAACGAGATCATGCGTACATGGCAGATATATGTGGATGATGTAATTCTTGCAGGAAACGAAGTTGTACAAATTCTTGAGGTAAAACGCTACCTTGATCGTGAGTTCAACATCTAAGATTTAGGTCCTTTGAAGTATTTGTTGGGAATCGAGGTGGCTCGCAACGCAGATGGCATGGTGTTGAGCCAAATAAATGCACATTAGACATACTGAAAGATTCCGGAATGGAGGGATGTCGACCTAGTGCATTTCCTATGGAGCAGAACGTTCGGTACGGCTTCGATAAGGAAGGAACAACCATGGACGTTTCTCAGTATCGGCGGCTGATCGGTAGGCTGTTGTACCTCGCCGTTACTAGGCCTGATATTTAGTATGCCACGAATGTTCTTAGTCAATTTATGTCGGTGCCACGAGAATCGCATATGAATGTCGCATTACGTGTCGTCCGTTGTCTTAAATGGTCGCCTTGGCAAGGTCTTTTCTTGCCCTAGAGCGGAGACTTCTCTCTACAAGCTTACTGCGATTCCGACTGGGGAGGGTGTCCTATGACACGTCTCTCTCACACTGGATATTTTGTTTCCCTTGGAGGAGCGCCAATCTCTTGGAGAACTACGAAACAATCGGTAGTTTCTCGATCTTCTGTCGAAGCTGAATATCGCGCGATGGCCACAACAATTAGTGAAGTTTTGTGGCTACGATGGTTAATGAGCGAGTTAGGAGTTCGTCAAGAGCGTGCTACACCTCTTTACTATGATAACCAGGCAGCGGGATATATAACGAATAATCCAGTTTTCCAGGAAAGAACGAAGCACGTTGAGATGGATTGTTACTTCATTCGTGAACGTGTTGAGTCTGGTGAGATTGAACCACGAAAGATCACGACTTCTTAGCAAGTCGCAGGCATCTTCACCAAGGCTCTGGAGTCGGAGCAATTCAAATATCTCATGGTCAAGTTGGGGATTCAAGACCTTCATCTTCCAACTTGAGGGGGAGTATTGAAATATGGAATTAAGATATGGAGAGATATGAGATTATTTTTTATATTATTCTCTTGTAAATGCTAGTTCAGGAAACCCTAGTGGTAGCCGTCAATATTGTATATATTAGGGTGGAGTGCTCATGTTTTTTGATAGATAATACAACAATATTTTGTGCGCCTCAATTTTCTTGTTCTCTGCTATTTTCTTCATGTCATTGTTGTTCTTCCGAGTTCATAAAATGCCAAGGAGTGAGGAATCGCTTTTTCGTTTTGAAACAATTACAAAAATTAGCCCGTCAACGCTTAATAATTAGATTGGCCCAATGGGCTTCAATAATCTAACACATATTAAAAGAAGGTCCAACCCATGATAAATATTTAAATACTATTTATTACTTTTTATTTGAGATAATATCATTAAACAAATCATCAAAATTACATCGTGAAATTTTATAAAATTAGCAAGTCAAAAGAAAATACTATAATATCGGGAAATACTATGTATAAATTTGACTTTAAATATAATATACTACCTATATAATTCAATTTGAATTATTTTGGTATTATAATTATTAGATTAATTCCAACACTACTATTTTAATTAGGTAATTCAGATTTTCATAATACATTATATGGGATTAAGGGAAAATCGACTAATTAGTCTTTCATAATACGTTAAATGGGATTAAGGGCAAAATCGGCTAATTAATATACTACGTCTAAGTTTATGTGTAGTTCGTTTAAGGTTCTCCCCCATAATTACTCTCATATAATTAAATAAGGTGTTGGGAATTTTTAATGATTTATTTGTTAAGGGGGAACTTAACGGGACACTTTAATAAAATGTGTTATGTATTTTGATTAGATCCCAAAACCCTCTATGTAAATCCTATTCCCAAGTGACCCTATTTTGATTAGATAGGATAGAAAATTTCAAGCTTGTTATGTTAGGAAAGCTTATTTTTCGTTTTAGTCGCTTTAGGTTTAGATTGCAGATTTTCAAGCGAAGCGAGAAGTCCACTCGCTTGAGTGTGTATCGAAGCGAAGCGAGCGTTGACGATAAAGTCAAAGCGAGTCAATCCGACTACGCTGAAGCGTGCGCTCTGACTAAAGCAAAGCGAGCCCCTTCCAAACGCTTGAAAGCGACAGCACAACTACCATCATCGATTCAAACTTGATTTTGAACTCAGTCAAGTGCGAGATCTGCCGCATTAAATGAAGATGTCCACATGGCGAAAGAGGATTGGACGGAACAGTTAACTTGGTTGACAGACAGAGCCGCCGCTATAGTACTGGACGCTCCAGTTACTGTTGCGCTTGGCTTTTAGCCATTTTCGAAAAGTAGACAAAGCAACTATCTGAAAAGGTACCAAGTACTGTCGAGTGTGGAGGGACAAAGCCACCAACCTTCAAACGGCTCCAGTCCAACTCTCACACTATAAATAGTGGAGTGCAGAGAAGAGAAGAAGCAGAACACTTACGAAATTTTCCAGCGCTCAAGCAAACAAGCACTCACAACTTTCCAGCATTCATTTTCTGAGTTCTTGTCAAAGTGTTCTCCAAGTTTCAGCATCACCGAAACTTGTTCTCTACAACCGTCACACCTAGATTCTAAGCCACTATACATATCCAAGCTTAGAGAAGAACTCTACCCTTTGCATTCACTGTAAAAAGTTCTTCACTTAGAGTGTTTCCAAACCAAACCAAAACCCTTGTTCTTGTCAAGAGTGTTAGAGTTTGTGTTTAGTTGAAAGGTTTTTGTAAGATCTAAGTTTCTGCTTTCATTGATAGCAGAAACCTCGATCGTAGAGTGTGGATCCAAGCTTACACTCTCCTCGACTGTGTAAAGCTCGATCCTAGCTCGGTTTTTGTGGAGAACCCGTAATCTCGCTGTTGTTGTTTTGGATCCAAGCGAGTGAAGCTCGATCCTTGTCCAGGTTTTAGTGAACCCGTAATCCTCTAAGTTTCTTAGTGAAGAGAAGCAGTTCTTGTGTGGAACAAAGTGGACGTAGGTGTTTTACCTCCGAACCACTACAAAACCCTTGTGTCGTATTTCTTACTTAAAGCTTTTCATTATTTACTGCTTTGATTATTCATTCGTGCACAAGCATCTAAACAAACCTAATATGAAGCTTTAAATACTTAGGAAATATTTAGGTCACTAAATTCCGCATTCTAGCAAGCAAGTCGCTCTGTGATCAAGCATACGCTTAGGTCCAGAGCAAAGCTTTCTGCAGATCAAGCTTACTGTTTGGTCTAAAGAATTAAAGCGACCCGAAGCTTGCATACTCTTAGATAAGTTGAAAAGAAGTTGAAAAACTTCTATTACACGTATTCACCCCCCCCCCCCCCCCCCCCCCCCCCTCCCCCCTCTACGTGTAATCCTCTTATCAATCCGGGACCAACATAAGGTTACCATATGTGAAAAATAAATAAATAAAAAATATGCATAGAAAATTAATACCGGGACGGAGTATAAATCAAATACAAAAATAATTGTGGGGGGGGGGGGGGGGGGGGGGGGGGGGGGAGTTGGGGTGGGATGTGGGGAATAGGCACTGACACCTATGATAGATCCGGGTTGAAGATCTACAACGATTTAGGTGATTGTTCATCATATCTCAGAGATCAAGGGGTAATATTCATGCGTAGAGAATCACAAATGGAAATGAGTAAAGGATTTGTGCGATTTATGGGCATTAGTAGCCCGTTTTTCATATAGCATTTTTTTTTCTTTTTAGGCATAATGTAAAGAATTGATGCAAGCGTAGAGTAATGAAAGCTTTTAACCATATAACTAGCTGAATCCTCAGAGCGCGGAGCCCGTTTAGGAAGAAGAATGGAAGAGAAAGACGAGGATGAAGCAGAGAATGCGTGCCGCTTTCACGCTTTGCCCTCCTTTGCTAGAGAGAATTATACCTTAGGTTCGAAATGGTGGGGGTACTCCTTCCAGTGATGAGAATGGAGGTGAGGATGATGACGAGTAAGACTTCTCCGGAGAGCGCCTTGAATGCTCAAATCGCTCTAGCCTGAGAGAGCTCGAGGTAGAGTGTGAAGTGAATGGAATAGTACGCAGAGTGCGTGTGTTGTGAAGAGTTGAGTTAAGTTGAGTTGGATCCCTTGGAATGGTGTGATCACTCCCTATTTATAGGTGTGGAAAGGATGAAAAGGTGAATGCTCGTACTAGGGGAGGACAAAAAAGGAATTTCTAAGGGGACAAGATTCTCTTCGTCATCAATTTGGTGGTCCTCACTCTAGAGTGTATAGATTCATGCGGACCGTGTGTTTAGGTAGACCCTTCAATCCTAGCAGATGCCAGCGATCCCTGGATAGCTTCTAGGACGAAGCAGATCTATATAGGATCTCATAGCTTCTGTGTGAAATATGCCTTTCGGCCTTACCTGGCATCTGAGGCTTCTTAGAACCCGTAGAATCAATAATAAGATGTTGCCATATGGCACAGTTATTATTGGCCCCTATCAGTGATCTAGTCAGCACTTGGAGGTGCCACGCTGGCAAAGCTAATATTTATCCCTATCAGCTACTCACCCTCCCCCCCCCCCCCTAGGTCCAGAAGCGTGCTTCATTAGCTTCTGATAAACGCTTAGGCGGGAAAGATCGCACTACCAATGTCACGGTTATCTTGTCACATGGGAAACAGTGCGACGTTTAGTTTTTCGATGGTAAGGCAATGTGAGAACTCTTTCTTTTATTATTTCTCTGATGTGAAACGTAAGAAAGATGCACTTTTATTATCTTCTTGCCTATAAGAGGCCCATCTTTCCTTTATCACTCATCACTGCTGAGACCGATGATTAACCCTTAGTTATTAAGCTTGAGCTTCTCCAAGCTATGAAGGTGCTTTCTCTATGTTATATGAGGTTCTGGTAGTGCCCTTGGGATGATCTTGAGGCTCTTATTTACTCGTTATTTTGTGAAAATTAGCCTCATTTTCTGAAGGGAAAACTTACACTCTTGTTTATCTTCCCCTGCTTTTATTGTTTTTACCTTTGTTCTTCTCCCATGACCTGTTTTGGGTGATTCCAAAAGATAATGGAGTTGAACGGCCGCGTGTTGTTTTGTTTTTGTTGTTTTTTGTGTGTGGAGCGTGCAGGTACGCCCAGAAAGGGGGTAAGACCTGTCTTTGAAATTAATTGAATTCCGGTGCGGTGGGCGAGACACGTTCTCCCCTTTCACACTTTCCCGAGTTTATAGGTAGTAGTTATTCGTCCCTCTTTATATTCTTCTAGTGCTTCAGAGGGAAGGAGAAACCTTTCTGCCATTTTCAATTTCTCGATGTTTCTACTTCCCCCTTCGAACAGGTACTCTTGCACTTTACTCTTCTTAGATTTTTCCGCTATCATCTCTTAGACAGTTGCTATGAGACCTTCTTCTTCCCGGCGGAGTAACTCTGACCATCAGGGTAGTAGCAGGTCTACTAGATCTGTTCAAGGGTCTGAATCTCAAAGAGACCATACCGAGGGCAAACAAAAGAAGCAAATTCTACCCCTGGATAAATACGAGCCTTCCACCCTAGATAGGACAGCCTTAGATGTTTTCATCAAGAGCGTGAAGGAATTTGGTGGATTTTCGCTGAAAATTCCTGGGGGAAATGAGCGTCCTTTGCTGCTAACATCCCCTTTCAAAACCTTTTGGTTCTTCCAGTTAGGGGCCGGATTGCGCTTTCCCGTGCCTCTCTTTTTTGCCCATGTCGCCCATTTATACAATGTACCCTTGAATCAATTGAACCCAGCCTCTATCCGCAAGGCTGCCTTTTTCCACATAATTACTAGTCTAGAAGGGGTGAAGGATACAACCTTCTTTTTCTTTCGCACTCATGAATTAAAATATAGAGATTCTCATCTGTATTTCTCTCCAAATGTCCGATTTGCGAATATATACGGCAAGTATGAATCCAAGGATAAGGATTGGCATGAATGTTATTTAACAGTTAGTCCTCCTCCTGGTGTCTCTTGGAATATCCCCGATATTAGCTTATATAGGAATCCTAGCAGAGAGAAACCCTCTCGACGTCTCCCTCTCCCTCTCCTATCCTCTTGGGAAGAAGAGATAATGTCTATACTTTTGTCCGAATATCCTTCTGATCATACCATGCTTAGGCCCTTTGTAGAGAGTGAAGAAACTCTATCTTTCTTTGGTTTAAAACCCAGCATCCCTTTGTCTTCATCAATGGGTAAAATTCTTTTGGTTTTATTGTCATCTTTCAGTCCTTCATACAACTTCATTAAGTAGGTGGGAAGTATTAATCTTCTTAATTTGTACAGGTATGGACATTTCCAAGCAAAATTTGAAGAAGAAGGCGTACGATAAGCTTCTACGGATGATTGCAGAAGCTAGCCCTGAAGATGGGGCTCCTGGCCTTGTTAAGGAGGCTTTCGCAGCTGAGCGCGAAGCCTTCTCTTCGCCCGCAAGAGGTTCTGCTAGTTCGCCCAAACCTCCGCGATGAACCGGTGCTTCCTCCTCCTCTCGACTAAAGGCGACGGCCCATCAAAAGGGAAAAAACACTTGATTCAATTCCACCTTCTGCTATTCATTTTGTTCCTCAAGATCCTAAGGACTCTCGGTCCTTTTCATCTCGAGTCTTGATTCCTGCTTCCACTGAGCCGAGCCCGGTGGTGGGTGTAGAGGGTCATGTTCCCTCTTCCCCTCTTTCTATCACCCGCCCTTCTATGGAGGGCTTTGGCTTTTCTTCACCTGGCCAGGACTCGTCTGCCGCAGAGGTTTCTCCCACCTTTGCGCAGTGATTGGTGTTTATTTGTTAGGTTTTTCGTTGCGTTTTCGTGTTCGTTTTCATTATGTTTTTGTGTCTTTTAGTGTGTCTTTTGGCTATGATTGTTTGTTTGGAGCTTTGAGTATCGTAGGAGCAAAAGGTGAGAAATTGGAAGAAAACGGGACGAAAAGTGCACGAAGAGAAGGAAAAGTCGTGAGAAGCAGTTTCTCATCTGGACGACCGTCCAGATTTCCTTCACAATCTGGACGATCGGCCAAACACACGCGAAGAGGTTATCCAGTGTCTGATCTGGACGACCGTCCAGATTTCATTCAACATTTGGACGATCGTCCAGATGTCGGCGTCCAGCTGTGTTTCCTTATTTAACTAGGTTTTCTTCCTAGTATATATATTAGTGCCTTGGACGAATTTTGTAACATCTTAGACATCTTTTATCATATTTTTAGCTCTAGTTTTCAGCACTTAAATACTTTATTAGTGTTGGGAACCCCCTTGCAGTTTGATTTTGATAATGTTTATCGAAACCACACTTAGGCATATTTTACTTGTTTAGGGTCAAGGCCGATAGATCGACCTGCTACCTGTTAGTGCAGGTCGATGCCCTTTAATGTTTAGAATCAAGTTCGATCCACCCTGTAAGAGAAAGGTCGATGTATCGACCTGCCTCAATTGGATCGAGCTGGATCATCAGCCTGTCTATCGACCTCCCCTATCAAGCTTCCAGCTGGCATTGCCTTAGAAGATTTCAAGAGCTGGATTATCAATCAAGGTCGATGCTCCGCCTTCATGGAGCGTCACGACCTGATCCTTGCCACGTCAAGTGCCAGCAAGGACGAATATTCCCAACGGCTAGAAGTGAGTCAGCATCCAACGGCTAGTGCCACGTCAGCCCGACTCCAACGGCTAGTTTTTCAAAACTGCCTATAAATACTTCAGCCATTTTCGGATTCAAGTACGGGAACACAAGCTATCAACGCCATACCTCTGCCCAAATCTCTCTCAAAGCTCATATCCATTCAAGTGTTCGAAATCCGATTAGTTTCCCAAACACTTGACGAAGAGAGGTTTCTGATTCCGAAAAACACCACAACGACGAAGCGTTCACTGCTGCTTGTCGATTGTTCAAACAACTTCTTCTCCGACTTGTTCGAAGTTAGAAAGCTTGTTTTTATTTTCGCCATTATAGAGTTAGTCAAGCTCTGTAAAAGCGTAAGGTTGTTTGTACGTTTTAGTACGAAGGTTGTAAGGGTCACGACCCAAAACTCGTGTCTAGTTACTCTCAAGTTAGATTGTATCTAGAACTGATACTCAGTCAGTATAAATAAGAGAGAGGTGGATCCAAAAGAAAAGGGATTCTCAGGTCGAGTCGACCTGACGTGGACGTAGGAGGGTTTCTCCGAACCACGCTACATCGCGGTGTTTCTCTCTCTCTTTATTTATTGCACTTACATTTTATTATCTAACTGACGAGCATCAACCTGCATTATACGAATCAACCTGCTATCCATATTCAGCCTTAAGATTTTTCAAAGAGTAATCAACCTCCACCAACTTCCGCATTAACAACAGTTTGATAAATCAAGCTTGATACCATACTAGCTTGATAGATCAAACTGCCTCTGATAAGGTCGACCTTGACAATCGACCTGCAGATCGACCTGAATTTTAAAAAGTCAAAAACGGTTGGTTATTGGTGTATTCCCCCCCCCCCCCCCCCCATACACCAATTACTCTTTCCCGGGACCAACAAGTGGTATCAGAGCAGTGGTTCTTTTGACCGCTGCTTTGCATACTAAAAGTTCTTTATCAAACTTTTGGTCATTTTGAACCGATCCTTAGAAAAATCTTTTTCATTCATTCATATCATATTTTTTTGCTATGGAGGCTTCTCTTCTCAGGGTATGTGAAGACTTCTCCGTTCAAGGCTATGAAGATTGGAGCTTTCGAATCAAGATGTGTCTCAAGGCACATCACGTCCTTATGTGGGACATCATCGAGAACGGACCCTCCCCCATTTATGCTGCGAAGATTATCGTGGATGGAACAGCCCCCGGGGAGGCTACATACGAGAAAATCCTTAAGAATCCTCGCGATTACACAACCGAGGAAAGGAAGGAGGCCGGTCTCGATGATTACGCAAAGGGACTCATCTCCAGCACCGTGAAGGGCGTCTACCTGGCCAAGATCAGAAATCTTGAAACGGCCAAAGAAATGTGGGACACCCTCCGGTCCATCAGCCTTGGCTCAGAGGAAATGAAGGAGAACAAGCTGTCCATGGCGTGCAGCAAGTTCGATGACTTCAAGATGGTTTCGGGAGAAACCATTGAAGCGATGAAAATTCGCTTCACCGAGATTGTTCTTGAAGTGGCTGCCATCAACCCATACAAGTATACGCAGCGCGAGAAGAATCTCAAAGTGATACGTGCCCTCCCTGCAAATTGGCACGTATACGCCGCCATGCATCCAGCCCGATCGGATTTCAACTCCCTCACCACAGAAGATCTTTTCGACATTCTTGTCGGAAATGAGTATGAGATGATCCGCATCCATGGATCAACCCAGCCTTCCACCAGCAAGAAGGCTGATGAAAAGAACAAGGAGGTAGCTTTCAAGGCCGACTCAGCCTCAGCTGCTGCCCAAAGTCCGATTGACGAGTCCATCGTCAAGAAGTTCGAGAAAATGACTCTCGACTATGCTCTAGCTGCTAGGAGGAATGAGAAGCTCCTAGGGAAGGTTGTCAAATATAAAAAGTTCTATCGTGACAACAAGCGAAACTTCTCAAACCGCAACCACGACCGCCCTGATAAAAAGGGAGAAGGTAAACCCTCAACCTTCAATTCTTCTAACACACCCGAGGGTGGTTGTTTCAATTGTGGCAGGCCAGGTCATTACAAGACGGACTGCCCGGATCTTACCAAGGCCGAGAGAGACGAGCTCCGTGCAAAGCGCGATAAGAAGCTCAAAGACCAACGAGCTGCAATGATCGCCGAGGAAACAAAGGAAGCTCACCTCTCGGATAGCTCGTCAAGTGATGACGAAGGTTACATCGCTTTCAGCGAAAGTGATGATGAAGAATGTTTCGTTGGAGAGCACCAACAAAACGAGGGATCTTCAAAGGTAGATCTTCAACCCATATCACTTTCTTTCTCTGACAATGATTGTGCAGAAGAAGGTGATGAAGACCTATCCGAGGCTGTGTCTTGGGAAGAAATCAAGAAGCAGCTGGATGACTATGCCGATCTCGTGGATACTCTCAAGGAGGTCGTTGAAGACAATGCTGAGCTATTGGATAAAAATGAAAAATACAAGCTAGCATTGGAAGAAAGATTCTCTCCCTACGATGAAGAAAAGGAAAGGGAGATCGAAACCCTAAAGTCAAAGGTTGACGAATTGACTTTACGGGTCAAGGAGTTCGATACCAGGGAGCTCGAGAAGAACGAGTCCCTCAAGACCAAAGATGCCGAAATACACAGCCTTACCTCAAAGCTGGCTGACTTGGTAATCCGACACGAACTCCTCGTGAAAAAGGAAGAAAAACTTCAACTCACTTTAAGTCAGTTGAAGAAAAGCGGAAAGAAGTTGGAAGAAGTGCAATCCATGCAACGCAATCCGCGCGATCACTCTGGGATTGGGTTCAACGGAGAATCCAAGAAAAGCAAGGATAAATACTGTGAGGTCAAGTTCGTTAAAGCACAGTCAAAATCAAAGAGTGTTCGGAAAGCCAATCAAGCTCTCCCTGACAAGATGGTCAAGCTGAAGAATCCAGCTCGACAGCCCCAGGCCATCCTCATAAAGCAACAAAAGAAAGAACAGCCCGCTCCTCAAAAGAAGGAGAGTCGACCTGCCCAGCAACGTCGACCTGCCTCCACCTACAAAAATCAAGCTGTTCATCATCATCAAGGGCGATACCAAGGCCAGCACTATCAAAGGCCGTATCATCCTCAGTTCTTCTACCCGGATTATCAAGGGTGCTACTGCCACTATCCTCAACAGTCAAATTTTCCAGACTGGCAGTACCAACCTGGGTATTATGAACACAATTATCAGCCTCGTCGCCCTCGCTCGAAGAAAACCAAGGCTCCCAAGCCCAAGACCGCTACTGCCTCGTCCTCAGCCTCGGATAGAAGCAGACCGGTGAAGCAAATATGGGTTCCAAAGGCCGTTCCCGCAACCGATGTAGCACCCAATCTCAAATGGGTTGCTAAGTTTAACTAATTGCAGGTTGGGAAGGCTCAAAGAAGGAGCCAAGCAGCTCATGGAGCTGTATGGATCATTGATAGTGGATGCTCGAAGCACATGACGTGTGACAAAACGCCACTTTCAAACTATCAAGAACGAGACGGGCCACTTGTAACCTTTGGAGGAAATTCTAAGGGATTTACGAGAGGCCAGGGCGATCTAAAAGTTGGTAAAACAACTATTTCTAACGTTTCTTATGTTGAAGGTCTTAATCATAACCTATTCTCTGTGTCTCAATTCTGCTCGAGTGGTAAACGAGTAGAATTCACCGCTAACAAATGTCTCGTGAAAAATGAGGAAGGAGAAACCCTTCTTACCGGAATTTTGCAGGATAGACTCTATATTGTTCAATGGACAGATTGGATAGAGACCTGCCTGGTCACAAAGGTCGATTCCGAGACAAGCTGGCTATGGCACAAAAGGTTGAGTCACTTAAACTTCAAGGCCATCAACAAGCTCGCACGCAACAAGCTGGTGAACGACCTGCCAGATCAAGTCTTCGATCGTGATCACATCTGCAGAGCCTGTCAAGCCGGAAAGCAAACAAGATCATCCTTTCCAAGCGTGACGGCACAATCATCAAATCGAATTCTTGAGCTTCTCCATCTCGACCTCTTCGGTCCAGTTACTCCCTTGAGTATAAACGGTAGAAAATATGCTCTCGTTATTATAGATGATTATTCTAGATTTACGTGGGTTATTTTCATGTACAAAAAGAAGGAGACATTGGAGAAGCAACCTGCGTTGCTGAGCAAGCTGTGCAATCAAAAGGAGAAATCCATCATCTCCATTCGATCAGATCGAGGCACCGAATTTATCAATGCAATGATCGAGAATATTGCACAAAGAGTGGGAATCATCATCAAACTTCAGCTGCTCGCACACCTCAACAAAACGGCGTGGTGGAACGTCGTAACAGATCGCTGAAGGAAGCAGCTCGTACCATGTTGGATGAAACCAATCTTCCAAAGAAGTTTTGGGCAGAGGCCATCAACACAGCCTGCTACACCCAAAACAGGTCGATCATCACGACCCGACATGGAAAGACTCCATACGAGCTGTGGAACAACAAGCTCCCCAGGTTAAAGTATTTTAAAGCTTTTGGGTGTTTGTGTTACATTCATAACAATGGGAAATCTCAATTGAAGACTTTTGATAGCAAGGCCGATCCAGGAGTATTTTTAGGATACTCAGAGGTTAGCAAAGCTTATAGAGTCTTTAATAAGAAAACCCTAGTTGTGGAGGTAACACCTCATGTTGTGTTTGATGAATCTACTTGTCTGTACAGAGAATCAAGTACAGGTACAGAACAGCCCGCTGCTAACAGGCCGTCTAACTCCCCCATTGACGACCTGCTAGTATGGACTCCAAATGATTTGGAGGAAGAGGATCAATCTGATCCTAAGGTCACACAGCAAGGGGGAAGTGATGCAAATGATAATACGAGCTGTAATACATCAGCCGGACTTAACCAGGCTGATCCCCCTCCCTCAGTCCCCAAGACTGATGCTGTTCACGACCTTACATCTCAAATCGAGCAGCTCGATAACACAATGGAGCAGCTCAACATCCAGGCCGAACAGCAGCCTGATCAACAGCCCGAGCAACAGCATGTGCCCACTGATCAACCTTCAACTCATCTGGAGTTTGACGAACCCATTAATGAGCCCGAGCCAATCATTTCAAATGAAGAAAGATCACGACGCAGACGATGGATCGATGATCATCCGAAAGAGCTCATTGTTGGGAACCCAAACCAAGGAGTGCGAACAAGGAGGACGATTGGTGAAAGTGCGCTATTAAGTTGCTATCTCTCTCGCATAGAACCCAAAGATGCCATTGAAGCTCTTCAAGATGCTGATTGGATTGAAGCCATGCAAGAAGAACTCAATGAATTCAAAAGAAATGAAGTATGGTCTCTAGTTGATCGTCCTTATCATCAGGGCGTCATTGGAGTCAAGTGGGTTTACAAGAACAAGAGAGATGAATCTGGAGAAGTTTTCAGAAATAAAGCCAGATTGGTTGCAAAGGGTTACTGTCAACAAGAAGGAATCGACTATGATGAGACGTTTGCCCCCGTTGCAAGATTAGAAGCTATAAGGCTGTTTCTAGCTTATACCGCTCATCAACGATTCAAAGTCTACCAGATGGATGTTAAAAGTGCGTTCCTCATTGGCGTTCTCGAAGAGGAAGTCTATGTGGAACAGCCTCCTGGATTCGAGGAGGGTGATTCAAGCAAAGTCTACAAACTGCACAAGGCCGTCTACGGACTTAAACAAGCTCCTCGAGCTTGGTATGAGACACTGTCATCCTTCCTCATCGAATCAGGATTCAAGCGTGGTTCAGTCGACAAGACGCTATTCACTATCAAAGTGAATGAACATATCCTTTTAGTACAAATTTATGTTGATGATATCATTTTTGGATCTAAATCTCCCATTTTGTGCGAAAAATTTGGTAACCTCATGACCGAAAAATATAAAATGTCTATGATGGGGGAAATGAATTTCTTTCTAGGGTTGCAGGTCAAGCAGTCCGATGAAGGAATCTTCATTAGCCAAACAAAGTACGCACACGAGCTGGTCGACAAGTTTGGTGTCAAAGACAGCAAGCCTGTCAAAATACCTATGCTCTCTGGAGGGAAGATCGACCCGGATCCCCAAGGAAAACCTGCCAACATAACACAGTACAGGGGTATAATTGGTTCATTACTTTATCTAACTGCTAGTCGACCTGACATCACTTTTGCAGTTGGAGTGCGTGCTAGATTTCAAGCTAATCCGAAGGAATCTCACTTGGAAGCAGCAAAGAAAATTCTTCGTTACATCAAAGGAACCACAAATTTAGGTCTTTGGTATCCTTGTGATGATAACTTGCAGCTTACAGGTTATTCAGATTCAGATCATGCTGGGTGCAAGCTCGATAGGAAATCTACCTCGGGTACTTGCCATTTTCTCGGAAACAAGCTGATTTCCTGGTTTTCAAAGAAGCAAACTTCAGTAGCCACCTCCACCACAGAGGCCGAGTACATGGCCGCAGGAAGTTGTTGTGCACAAATCTTGTGGATCAAACAACAACTTAAGGATTATGAAGTTGAAGTCAGTGAAGTGCCAATATTCTGCGACAGCTCGAGTGCCATCGCCATTACTCAAAACCCAGTTCTTCATTCTAGATGCAAGCACGTGGATATTCGACATCACTTTATTCGTGATCACGTGGAAAAGAAGAACGTGGTTATTGAGAAGATACACACTGACATTCAACGAGCTGATATTCTAACCAAACCCCTAGCCGAAGAAAGATTCAAAATGCTATGTGGAAAGCTGGGGTTATTAAATGTTGAGACATCAGGCCGATCATAAGCCTCCAGGCCGTTATCTCCTTATCAGCCTGCCACATCTTTCAAAAGCTTGTGTGGGACCAACAATCGGGACCAACAAGCAGGCCGTCTCTTTACAAGCAGGCCGATATTAAGGGGGAACAGGCCGTCATCTACTCAACAGGCCGTCATCTACTCAACAGGCCGTCATCAACTCAACAGGCCGATACCATTTGAACAGGGAGTTACTTCTTGGACAGGCCGTGCCTATCTACAGGCCGTGTCCATCATCAGGCCGTCGACTATTCAATAGATCGACCTGTGTTCCTCAATTGAGGGGGAACACTTAGCCAAAGTGATCCATCTTTTGAGGGGGAACAAAGGCCGATGTCCATCTCCAGGGCGTTTATTTCGCCAGGCCGACATCTTAAGTCCAGGCAGTTCCAACTCGCCAGGCCGATGTCATATGTCCAGGCCGATATCATCAGGCCGATATCAACCTGAATGCAACTGCATTTATGAAGGAAGAATCAAAAGGGCAGTATCACCCTTTTGTCTTATAACTTCTTCAATACGCATTGAATTCTTCATTTATTAATGTTATTTATTTCTCAATGTGTTTCATTATTTAGGGTTCTGATAATTTGCAGAAAATGAGAAAAAAAGGGATAATGATTACCATTTTTGTAAAACATCCAGTCAAGTGTCAAGTTTTGACACATTGACCGAGAATGCATTTAATTCCCTGCCTTCTCTCTGCAAAAAGTGCAAGTTATCGCACGTTCTCATATCTCACGCGCGAATGTGTAACGTTTCACATTACACGCGCACTCATCGTGTGGATGAGAATTAAAGAGATATTTTCACCTTTTCAAATTCGAACGATCTCAACCGTTCGAAAATTCTATAAATATGGCATGCAGTTTTCTCTCATTCTTACTTACCTTCTTCATCTTCTTCGAAAAACCTAAAATTTGTCTCTGCAAATACTAAAACTGCCGCCGTCGTGTTCTTCACTTTTCTGCATTCTCACTATCTGCATCAAATCACTCGCGTGGTTTGTACTCTTTTCACCGATTATATTTTTACATTTCTGTCAAGTTCTTTACTGTATTTATTTTCTAATCTTTCTCGAAAAACTTGCAGAAAAATCAATGGCAGAAAGGGTTTCTACTTCCGGTCGAAAGGAGATGCCATGGTCTGAAATCGAGGAGATCTTGACGGCTCACCTCAAATTCGAACCGTACATGGAGCGCAATAACTTCGGTTTTCGCGACCTCGACTCCATGTTCGCACTGGTGGAGAAGTGTTCTTCGTTCTATCAGATCATCTCCACCCGGCCAGCGAAAAATCTTCCCAGGCTCGTGTGTGCCTTCTTCTATAATTGGAATGAAGGTGATTCTGTATCCTCCCACACGGTCTCCCTTGGCACCACGAAATCTCTGGTCACCATCAACGTTCTCAACGCCGTGAAGGCGGCCTTCGGCATTGAAGAGGAAGGTTCAATGCAGCTCTCGGAGATTTCTAGGGACCAACTGCAGCAGGTTGCAGACCGTGTCCTAATCGAGCAAAGGCAGTACGTGCCCGTTGCCTTCAAGAGGAGCGATCTCCGGCCCAAATACCGCCTCTTGATGGACTTCGTGCAGAAGTGCTTTCTAGGGCACATAGGGAATTACGACCAGGTCACCCCGTTCAAATTCCAAATCAAGACGGCCGTAATTCTCGACCTGCCCATCTGTTGGGCCAAGCTGATGGTCTCGCTGCTCTGGGATGAAGCCAGGCTGATCATCACCGAGACAGAGGGAGAGGTCGTTGTGAAAGTGTCCCTTCACAACAACAAACCGCTTCGTCTTGGGACGAAGGTAACCTCCATCATCATCTCCCACTTCAAGCAGAGGACATGGGCCAAAGATCCAGCTTTTCCCCATCTGTTTATTCCAAAAGATCTCCACCAGCTGGAGATGGCGATAGGGGTGTCGGGGCAGATTTATTACAACTCCTCCGACGATGTCAGGGCGCATCTCGCCAAGACCGGTCATTCCAAAGTTGGCTGGAGGATTCCGGATCGACCTGCTCAAAAGAAGAGGAAGGCCGATGTCGATCTGGTTCCCTCACGCCCTGTCAAGAAGGCTCAGCCCGTGAAGAGGACTCCCCCTCGCAAGACGCAGTCGGCCTCCGGTGAGCCTCCCAGGCCGTTTCATAAAATCCTCCCTCTGGATTTCGAGGTTTCTGCACCTCCCAGGGAGTCCTTGCCCGCCTCATCGCCCTCTTCATCAGCCGAACGGACTCCATCTCCAGTCCGTTCCGCCGCCGAGCCGTCCGCCTCGCCGCAACGCCCTGCATCCTCTCAGCAGGTCGTTGCTCCCTCGCCAGTGAGGTCCCCCCTCGTCCATCGAGCTGGATCTGTTGAGATCCAGGATCTCACTGCGGAAGAATCTCTGTCTTCCCCAGTTTGGGATGCGCCTGTGGAGGAGGACGTCGTGCTGCCGATCCAGCCGTTCGTTGAGCAGCTAATATCTGCTGCTCACTCCCAGGTCGCTGCATTGAAGGCGGAGGCCAGGCTGAAGGTCATCGACCTGATGCCGGGGATAGCCCAACTCCCCAAATCTCTCGACCTCGCCACTCGCCTCCAGTTCTACCTGGATTGTAAGTCGAGTTACTATTACGTATTCGAGGCGTTGCTGCAGGTCGTCACTCTCGACGACCTGAAGGTCGAGGAACTGGCCCTTGAAGCGGAGTTTGGTTTCTACACCGTGGGGGATGCGGCCTCAAATTTTCGTCAGCTGGTGCTTCGCCGCATGAAGGTCGAAGCCAAAATTTTGGGCATCGACCTTCGCCCCCTCTATGCGCACTCTCGCGCTCTGTACAACTCCGCCGCCGAAGCCGAAGACGAGTTTGATAGGATTCAAACTCCGGAGCAATCATCACCCAGGATTGAGGGTGATGATCAGCCTCTTGTTGCTGCTGCTCCGTCTCCAAAAGTTGATGTGGAGGCTGTGCTGGATGAAATTTCTACCAAGCTTGAGTCCATCATCACCAGCCTCCCAGAGCAAATCAAGCAGGCCGTAGCAGAGGCCCGGGCTGATATTGTGAAAGATGCCAAAGCCCAGGCCGATGAAGCTGCCAGGGAGCGCGTCACGGACTTCGCCGTGAAGCTTTTGAAAGAATATACCGATAAGCTCCTGCCGGGCCAGCTTGATGAGCTCAACATGGCGTCCCGTGACCAGATCGCGGAAGTATTGGAGGACATGGCCAAGGTCGATGAGCGTGTAATGAATTTGACCTCATCTGTCTCAACCTTGGCCTCGACCTCCAATGAGCAGATCAACGCCATCCATGGCACCATCTCCTCCCTTCTCAGTGGGCAAATGGAGTTGAAGGATGCTGTGATCAAGCTGCAGCAAGAGGATGCGACTCTTCTTTCCCTTATAAAGGCCCTTTCTGATGATGTCGAAAAGGGGGAAGAAGAAAGAGCCGCCGCCGCGAAGAAGAAGAAGGCCCCAAAATCCAAAACCCCTTCAACTTCCGTGGCTCCTCCAAAGAAGCCCTCCCAGGCCGTTGCACCCAAGGCCGCTGCCGCTCATGCCGATCCCATCTCTCAGCTTGGTGCGGAGTAGGCTGCTGCCGCCAAAGCTCGATTGGCTGCCGAGGCCGATCTTATTTCTGCCATGATACTGGCTGGTGCTACGCCGGAGCAGGCCGCAAATCAAGAAGAGCAGCAGCGTTTCAAGGCCGAGCGCCGTGCTGCTGAAGCTAGGAGGAAAAGGGAGTTGGACTGGATCAGCCAGTCCGCTCTTGTTTTGAATGCTGGAGGACTGCAGCAGGTCGTTGATTGGCTTGATGAATCTCAAAACAACCTGCTGCGGGAGCTCAATTCTTGCTTCATCCTGCTGCACTACTTTATCAAGGACCCCTCCCTGCCTGCCGATGCCGACGAAGCGTATGCAGCCTATATGCTCAAGTTTCCGTACCAAAAATTCATTGGTGATCTTAGGAAAAAGGCTGCAGAGGCCGGTGTGACGATAAGGGCCCCTGCTCAGCAATATTTTGCGCCCTTGCGTCTTGGTGCTTCGGAGTATTTGGATTACTCTCGAATCGACCAGTACATCGCTCAAACTGCCATCGGCCTAGGCGTAAATGTGTCGAATTCCGATCCCGACTATCGTCGTATCAGGGATGGAATCTACGCAAGCATGCAGACGAAGTCAAGGGAGCAGGTCCAGGAAGAGCGCCTTGCAGCCCGTGCCAAGATCCAGGCTATGTAGATAGATGATTTTGTAATCTTGTTTTTTCATTTATGCTCTCAGCTGGTTGTAAATTCTCCATGTATTCTGCTATCGAGCTTAATGAAACAAAATCATCCTTCGTCCTGACGACAATATCTCTTTGTCCAGGCATCTGCCTTTACTGCTTTATTTTAATTATGTCCTTATCTGCCTTACTTATATTTCCTTATCAATCTTCATGATTGAAAAATTTACAAGCTCTGATACCATCTTTCAGTGTTTTATCTTAGGATTTATTTGTAAAGTGTTTGGTTTCGACATCATCAAAAAGGGGGAAATTGTTGGGAACCCCCTTGCAGTTTGATTTTGATGATGTTTATCGAAACCACACTTAGGCATATTTTACTTGTTTAGGGTCAAGGCCGATAGATCGACCTGCTACCTGTTAGTGCAGGTCGATGCCCTTTAATGTTTAGAATCAAGTTCGATCCACCCTGTAAGAGAAAGGTCGATGTATCGACCTGCCTCAATTGGATCGAGCTGGATCATCAGCCTGTCTATCGACCTCCCCTATCAAGCTTCCAGCTGGCATTGCCTTAGAAGATTTCAAGAGCTGGATTATCAATCAAGGTCGATGCTCCGCCTTCATGGAGCGTCACGACCTGATCCTTGCCACGTCAAGTGCCAGCAAGGACGAATATTCCCAACGGCTAGAAGTGAGTCAGCATCCAACGGCTAGTGCCACGTCAGCCCGACTCCAACGGCTAGTTTTTCAAAACTGCCTATAAATACTTCAGCCATTTTCGGATTCAAGTACGGGAAACACAAGCTATCAACGCCATACCTCTGCCCAAATCTCTCTCAAAGCTCATATCCATTCAAGTGTTCGAAATCCGATTAGTTTCCCAAACACTTGACGAAGAGAGGTTTCTGATTCCGAAAAACACCACAACGACGAAGCGTTCACTGCTGCTTGTCGATTGTTCAAACAACTTCTTCTCCGACTTGTTCGAAGTTAGAAAGCTTGTTTTTATTTTCGCCATTATAGAGTTAGTCAAGCTCTGTAAAAGCGTAAGGTTGTTTGTACGTTTTAGTACGAAGGTTGTAAGGGTCACGACCCAAAACTCGTGTCTAGTTACTCTCAAGTTAGATTGTATCTAGAACTGATACTCAGTCAGTATAAATAAGAGAGAGGTGGATCCAAAAGAAAAGGGATTCTCAGGTTGAGTCGACCTGACGTGGACGTAGGAGGGTTTCTCCGAACCACGCTACATCGCGGTGTTTCTCTCTCTCTTTATTTATTGCACTTACATTTTATTATCTAACTGACGAGCATCAACCTGCATTATACGAATCAACCTGCTATCCATATTCAGCCTTAAGATTTTTCAAAGAGTAATCAACCTCCACCAACTTCCGCATTAACAACAGTTTGATAAATCAAGCTTGATACCATACTAGCTTGATAGATCAAACTGCCTCTGATAAGGTCGACCTTGACAATCGACCTGCAGATCGACCTGAATTTTAAAAAGTCAAAAACGGTTGGTTATTGGTGTATTCCCCCTCCCCCCCCCCCCCATACACCAATTACTCTTTCCCGGGACCAACAATTAGCTTTTTATTGTTCGGATCCGGATTCGTTGCTCGTTTAATTCAAGCCTTCGTTTATTTAATTCAAGTTCTTCGTCTCAATTTTCGTAAGTTCTTTTATCGCTTTCGTTTACTTGTTTTAATTGCTTGCTTTCGTTTTAGATTCATTTTGTTAATTGCTTCACTTAAATTCCTTGGTTTAATTTCGTTCTTTCGATTTCTAGTTTAAAGTTTGGATTCGTTTTTCTTCGATTTCAATCCTTTCGTTTTTCAAAGCTTTTCAAGTTAGATTTATTTGCCTTTAATTTCCAGATTTCAATTCATCATGTCTAGATTTATTTATGCTTCTTTCTTTGCTTTCGTCTCCTTCGTTGCTTTCTTTATTGCTTTCTTTTCGATTCTTGCCTAGGTAGATTTATTGCTTTCTTCTAGTTTAATTCTAGATTTATTTCTTGAGTTCTAGATTAGTTATTTAATTGCTTTTATTTACTTGCTTTGATTTATTTTATTTGCCTAGGATTTAAAACAAAAACCCCAAAATATTCTTTACTTGCTTTCTTAGATTAGATTTTTACTACATAATTAATTGCCCTGTTAAGTTTTCCTTGAGATTCGATACTTAGGTTTTACTTGCTAGTGCTACGATAGATTTCGTCTATTGCGAACACTTTTTGGTGAAACACGCAGGACCTGAGGGCTACCTCAACGAACCCTTCTCCGGCTTCTACTAAGAGAAAAGGCTCATCTCCTCCTTCCCTCTTGACTAAGAAGGGGAGGTTTGACTCTGGCGTAATGGTAACCGGCTCCACCGCGGGAGTTGTGGTCCCTTCGCCCTTGGGTTCTGCTGTCCCCACACTCTCTACTCCAAATGAGCGTGATTCCCAGGTTCGGGCGTTGAGCCCTTTAGCCACATTTGCTAACATAAACCCTTATCTTCCTCAGAAGGAAGCCCGAGCTCCTCAGCCCTGCCTTTCCTCATCATCTACTAGCTCTTTGGCCTTCATTCATTCTCTCCGCCAGAAAGGCTTAGACGTTCCTCCCACCACCACGCAAGGGAGAGGTGCAAGCGTTTCTTTCCCAGGGATAGTTGACGCCATAGATGGGGGTCTAGCTGATATGATCCTAGATAGCATTCCTCGAGAAGAAGACTGGCGATTGGCAGATGCCCATCCTTCTGACTTCTTACTGAAGAGGGCCGCTAGCCTTGAGTTACAGGTATATTTTGACTTATCTATTCTCATTTTCCAGATAGGAAAGTAGTTGCGAGACTACATTAACTGCTTATATTCCTTTTAGGCTGCTAGCTGTAGTTCTATGCTAGGCATCCGCGCTTTAGCCTATGACAACCTACATGCCCACCATTCTCATGCGGAGAGGGAGAAGGAGAAACTTCGGGCTGAAGTACGTCACCTCCAGGAAGGAGCTCATCAACGCGAGGCTTTTCAAACTCTCCAGGCTCAGAAAACGAAGCTTGAAGGGGAGCTGTCTGAATTGAGAAAGAAAGATCAAGACAGGGAGACCTATCTGCAAGCCCGAGAGAAAGAAGTCTCCCAACTCCGAGTTAGTTCTGCCTCCTACGCTCGACAGGCAGATGATTTCCACGAGGCCTTAAAGGCTTCGGTCTTACAGATAGCGGGAGCACATGATGCCCACTTTGCAGAAGTGGAACAACTTAAAAGGCAATATGAGCAAGAACTGGCACGAGCGAAGACTTCTTCTCACGCTGAGGGCCTGAAGGAGGGGCTAGAGCAGGGTCTTATTAGGGGCATGAGAAGCTGCCGATCCCAACTCCTGCTTACCCCCTATGGGCAGGCTTTCCTTGATCACCTGATCAATCATTTGCCAGAGGCTTACCTCCACTCTCCCAGCTTCTGGGCTAGGATGACCGAGCCTCTTTCCGAGTGGGCGGCTAAGTCTATGTTTAAATGTTGCAAGATGCTGGGTGTTCCTGAGAGGGCCGCATCTGTGAATCTGGGCCCTATTGTGGAGGCCTTCAGTCGGGCACCCGAGACTCTGGCACTTAATCGCAAAATTAGCGACCGGAACCCTTGGTATCTCCAAGTGTTTCGGAAGGCAGCTAACATCCTTCATCGTCCTCTCGATCATTTGGATCCCTCGCCCTCCTGGGGCTCTCCTAGCATTCAAACCTTTCTTCCTAATGCTGAAATACAAGGGCTCTTGAAGAGGGTTTTCGAGGAGGTATTGCTTTATTATCTAAGAACCCCTTTCTTATTTGCGTTTGCATTATTTATGCTTCAGCATCAACAATTCCTTTCGTTCTTCTCTTTTATTATTTATTATTTTTTTATTTTATTTTTTTTTAGGAAAAAGAATCTCCTGATTTGCTCCCGCCCAGATGCGAGTTTCCCTTTGAGATCTCCTCTCCCGAGTTGTTTTCGTCTGATTCCTCAGACACGGAGTCTGACAACGACATGCGTACCCTAGCTGAGCAAGTTGCCTCGCTCAAGGGCCCCGGGAAAGTTTCCTCTATTCCTTCTGCGGAGGTTCAAGTGGAAGACATAGCCGAGACTAACATCCCTACTTCCGGAGTTGAGCACGTCAACGAGGAGTCCGCTACTGCTCATAATCCGCCCTTAGCTCCTTCTACCGTTGATACTACTGCCCCCCGCTCTGGGGATCCTGCAGATCTTGCTCAGGGTGCTCCTGCAGATCCTATTCAGGATGCTTCTGCAGATCCTGCTCAGGATGCTGCTGACCGCTTTGTGGCCAATTTATTCAATTCTGATGCTGCCGAGCCTTCTGCTCAAAACTAGAATTCCTCTATCGGCTTCTCATTTACGCCGGCTGATGTTTCAAAACAAATCTTTTTTAGTTTCTGCTCTAAATTTTATTCTGGGTTTTTGAATGACTGGGATAGTTTTATCTTTCAGAATCTGCTTTCTGTTTTTGTTAGCATGATCCCTTTTTTTTAATTTTATGAGTATACAACTCCCCATCTTGTTCATACTTGTTATTCACATAAGCAATGCAATATAAATATCGATATAGGAAAAGCATTTTAAGATAATGGAATATAGATATCACTATAGGGGGATACTCCCTACCCACCCCTCCCCCCCCCCCCCCCCCCCCCCCCCCCCCACCCCCCCAAGTGAGGAGGTATAAGGGGTCGGAGGAATTATAGCTCATCTTAGGTAGTATCTCTCAAAAATGCCCTTTCGGTGTTAGGGTCTAAGTTCGCTTCTTCCATATATTAATAAGCTAAAAAAGTAAACATAGACGAAAGGTATGATTGGATTTGCTCTCTTTTTTTTCCTCCCGTGGGGTGGTACTCACTCTTCCATGGTTGAGGAGATGTTTTCCCTAGCATGGCTCTCGTATATCATATTGATAACACCTTTAAATGCCGGTATTTCTTCTGCCTCAGACGTTTTATCCTCCGCCTCCTTTCGCTTTTTGTTTTGATCACCCTGTTTTCTGACATATTCCAGGAGCTCCCCCTCCTGGATCAGTTTCTCAAAAGCTATTTTCAGGTTTCTGCATTCGTTAGTCATGTGTCCATAATCATTGTGGAACCTGCAGAATCTATCAGAGGGTGGTTTCCTCGGGGGATGCCTATGTCCCACAGGGATCTGTACTCCTAGTTTTTTCATGACTATTTCGAACAAGTCATCAGGCTGTTTAACCAGGGAGTGAAAGGCCTCAAGAACCGTTCGTTCTGGTCAGTTCTTTTGGCATCTGGGGCCAGCCTTTTCCTGTCCTCTGGCTTCTTTTCCTTCTGAGAGGCCAGCTCAGCTCTCTTGCTGTTTAGGGCCTCTTCCATATGGATATATTTTTGGACCCTTGTCAGTAGTTCTTCGAAAGAAGTGGCTTCTTTCTTAATGAGAGAGGCAAAGAACTGGCTTTAGACCATCCACACAGGCATGCACCTTCAGCTTCGGCTCTACTCCTGGGATTTCCAGGACAGTGTTCACAAATATTTTTACTACCGCAAGTGTACGGGTGTAATTATAGATAGGGAAGCAAGGTCGTATTCCACGAGGACTGATTCACCTAACGAGTACTAGCCTAATTTCCTATCCTCTATCTAGACAAATAAATCGTTTGATTTTGTTTTACTAAACTAATAAAGAGAAACAAAACAATTAACATAAACGACAAGTCACAAAAGAATCAAATAAGAGAAGAATTATTCTAGAGCTTCGGTTTCGATGAACATACGAATTCAATTTAGTAGGAATCAATCAATCACATAGAAGACTCGACTACTGCTAGAACAACCACACAATAAGCTTAAACCTACTTCCGTAGCGCCTAAACCGTAGATTTCATGCAAGAATCGTTGTGCCCAACTAATGTCTAATACACGAAACTCCTAAAGGCTCAAAGGGTTAAAAGCTCTCACACAAGTCTCAAGATCTCTCGACTTTATTGAATTGCGTGTCCTATGTTCCCTATTCAAGTGCTCATTCTCATCTTCCGCCTATCGAATCAACACAATAAATCATGCGAATTTGGTAGCTAATCAAATAAGCAAGCAATAAACTCAAGAACATACGAAGCAATAGAAGGCCGTGATCGATTGATAAAAACTAATTTGAATCTACAATATTCATCTACTCCCTAACTCTAGAATAATAGAAATTTAGCCAAGCATAATGAGGACAACAATCTCAAGATTCAAGATACACATAATCGAAAATAAACGAAAACCGTAGAAGGAACTAGGGCTCCGAATGTCTCCGATTTGGATGGCTTGATCTTCTTCTCCCGTTCTTCTTCTCCAATCCTTTGTGATTCTGCAAAATATCAGATATGACCTCTCTCTCTCCTCGTCTCTTTCTCGCTATTTATCCTCCCTTCCCATATTTTCTGTTACGATTCCTTTTTTATGGCGAATCCATAACCGATGCTCATTTCACGACTTTTCCTTATGGGGAAACGCGGTGGCAGGTGTGAGGTGACGCGACGGCGTCGTCGGGTGCGTTCTAGAGATGCGGAAATCGCCCTCCTGGGCGCGGCGAGGAGGGGGTAGAGACGCTGTCGCGCCTACCAAGGGAAGGGAGGCGACGCGGCTAGAAGGGGAAGGCGCGGTTCGAAGAGAGGAGGCGCGGCGTGTTGCATGGCAGCGTCGGTGAGGAGAGATGCGGCATGGGAACATGGCCGCGTTGCATGGCGGCGTGGCATGTAGGCGCGGCCCATGCAAAAGTTTGCATGTGATGGTGATTTTTGGTGTTGCCGCGCGTTGCCATTGGACTAGACTTTGGGCCATGGTGAAATTAAGGCCCATGGCCAAATACTACGGGTTTTTGTTCTCTTTTCGTCCTTTTCGCCTACAAAACTCATCGAAACCAAGATCAAGTGCACTATCCTAGAATATAAGAAATATAGATTAAAAGTATCGAGCTCGATCATGATAATTACACTAAAGCGCAATCATAAATCCTCCAAACACGTAGAAAATCCGTGTTTATCAACCCCCCAAACTTGAGCTAATGTTTGTCCTCAAACACAAAAATGAAGCAAAGAGACCAATCAACAATAAACACGGATTAGCAAAGTGACAATGTATTTTGGCCTCAGAAAAATTTTATAAAACCAAAATCATCACAAACAAATCACCACAATTATCGATTAGCACATCATGATCATATTTCCATAATCTAACTTCTTCGAAACTTGGATCCTCACGGCATAGGAGTACATATGAGTGAACTCTCAACTCTCAAGTGTATATGGATAAGTAAATTTTTCACTCAATTCAAAACATGCACAATATCTACCATAGGCTTGCAATTCATCTCAACCTCTCCATTGCTCAATGTGTGCTTATAATAAAGATCAAAAAGGACTTTGATTAAGGTTGTAATGTAGGCTCTTTGGTAGGTAGGAAATATTTGGCTAAGTGAGTAAAATCCAAAAATAACGACTCTTAATTCCCACAAACACTCAAGCCTATTTAGCTAATAAAACTAAACTTTCCAACCATTCATCCATTCTAAATTATCCTCATCACTCAACCATCTTAGTACTCCTTCTCTACTCACTTATGCTCTTTATTCAACAACTTTTTCCTTTCTTTTTTTTTTTTTTTTTTTTTTTTTTCTTTTTATTGAGACTTTGTCTCTTTTTTTTCTTCAACAATAGAGCTTATGTGAGCAAAAGGATCCATCCAAACCCACCATCTCCCTTATTCTTTCGAATTTCTCAATGCAAATCAACAAAATCCTACACAATATCCCCACCCCAAAGTTCATCAAAAAAAAAAGGTCTCAAAGGCTCAAGGGGGTTAAACTAGGATTATGTATCATTTGGACAAGCAAAAGGGAAAGAATGAAGCTAAGAAGGATGGCCTTAGATCATCTCTAAATTATTGAGCACACTAATGCAACCTCAAGGGAGATAGAAGAGCAAGTTCTAGAGACAAGTATGCATGCTTGAACAATCACACTCAAGAAAGAAGATAAGACTATAATCATGCAATAGTCAAGGCTCAAAACTCACAACAAAGGTAAATATGTGATCCAAGCTTCTTAGAGGTCAAACGATCAAACTCAATCAATCATGCTAATCAACTCATGAAGTAATCCCAAGTGAAAGATTTTCAATAAACTCAACATCAAGAAATCATCATAGGCTTCATCGTCACAAGTACTAGCCATGCTTATCATCAATTGATCCCAAAACACACACAAATGACCCTACTACCCTATACTAGACACTAAACAAGACTCAAATTAACTACCTAGAAAGCAATAAACACGAATTATTTTTCCACACATCGCCATCCCCCCAAACTTATTGTTTTTACGAAGAAAAATAATAAGTTTGAAAGAAGAAGTGGTGGAAAATATTTCGAACTAACCTGTACTCATGGCTGAGGAGGAGTAGGTGGTCGTGCTCCACCCATCTAAGAAGTGATGGTATCCTTCAAATCCTTGAAACGAGCAGCTGAGGCACGCTCGTTGGCATCGATCCGAGCAAGCAATCGAGTTTCGATGGCGTGGAGATCACTGTACATGAGTGGACGAAATAGATTGTGTCTATTAGACACACTATGCTGGTCATCCTCATGATCTTGATTTGGTACCTCCTCAGCTTCTTGCTCGTCTTCTCCTTCAGAGTCGTTTCCTTCATCCCCAAATTCAGCCCCATACCTCCGTACGTCATGAGCGCACACATCCCAATGAGATTTGGTGTTCATGTGCCAATTGACTTCATTAGCTAACGTAGTCAGCTGTGGATTTGGTAAACGGAAGAGGTGGTGGGGCTTAATCCTCATATAGAGCGTGTATCGTCCACCTCCAACAACCATCTGTTGTGATTGCAGAAAATCGAGATCCACCAATATATCCTTGTTCTCTGCGACCGGTGTCATTCCCGAGAGGTCAATACCAAGGCTCAAGGCAATTGGCGTGATGAATCCCCCAATGCAAAGCTTACTCGGAAAGGGTCGAATGACATAACTCTGCATCGCAAACTGATCGGCCACCAAAGCACCCACATTCATCGGAATATTCGACGTTAAGCAATGAAATGCAAGCAGCTCATCCCCTCTTACATTTCCAGAATTATCTCGGGCAAAGATAGTATAAGCGAGCACCTTGTGAATGTATCGGAAAACGGGGTTGCGAAGTGAAGTAGCTTTGGCTCGCCCACTCTTGTATTTCTGCTCGTGGTCGTACTCTACAAGCGCCACCTTTTTCCACATCGTATTCGAGCTAAAACCCGATAGACTGACGACTCCATTGTCATGTGGGCACGAGAGAATGGCATTGAGTTGTGCGACCGTCATCTCACGATCCTGATTGCCCAAACGGAAAGTGAAGTGTGAAGGTTGTTTGTTGGTCTTATAAATCTTCACGGTGGAGAGAAATTATAAAACCAACTCCTTGTAGGTAAGCCACTTCGCTTGCATGAAAGTGCTCCAACCAAGCCGACCGAACAAAGTCCACACATCATCGTGTATCCCCATGGCATGCATCGATATATCACACGGATAACGGGTTGCCCGGATTGGAATATGGCAAAGCTTGTCGAATCTCCGTCTGTGCTCTGGTTGTTGGAAGGTGAGACCGTAGAACTCGGGCTCGGAATCCGTTGGGACATTGCGAGAGGACGAGGCACCGCCGCGCTTTTGTCGAGGAGGCATGATGACTACAATAAAATAAGACATTATCAAATGATTAGTCTCATACCTTACAACAACTGAGGCTAATGAACACACCAAATCGCCTCAGACATGTCATCCCCCGTTACAAAGAGAGATTTTAAGAAATCTATTTTCGTTTTCAAGAATGACCCACTACACAAACACCTCAAAATTTTCAAATTTCCCCATTTTTGCACCAAAATTTCATCTAGAAGTTCAAGCGTAGCATATGTGAGGCAATTGTACAAAAACCCAACACAATCAACAAGTGAATTCGGGCCAATACACACCACATTGTCAATCTTAATCCCTCAAGCAACAATTCATCGGCATCTCAAAATAAATTGATAATGTAGCAATGTGAAAGAGTTATACCCAAAGGATGCAAGAAGGTCTTCAAGAAATTAAGGGAGAGTGCAAAAGTCATACCTTTAAATTCTTGAAACGGTGAAGAAGCGAGACGGTGGTTCGTGACGAGGGAGATTAGTATGTGGAGTTCGTGAGGGAAGGGAGGTGGGTGTGTGTGTGTAATTGAAAAAGAGGCTGTGTGTATAGGGTGTAGACACGTACCTTAATGGGCCCACCGTAGTGGGCCAGGCTGCTGCTGATCGGGCCGGTGGACACGGGTGACCAAGGAGACGAGCGCGGGGGCGTCGCAAGCGCGCGGAGAAGGCCGTCCTGGACGCTGCTGCGAGCGAAGGGTGACGCGGCGGCGTCGCTGGTGGGCGCCGATGCAGACGCGACCGGAGTTGGGAGGCTGCGGCAGCGCTGTGGGCCGCGCTTGGTGGTGGCGTCGGCGACGCGGACTACGGGTACTGGAGGCGCTGGGGCGTGATGGGCCGCGTCCTGACGGCGCGGAGATGGAGCTCCTGGGCGCGGCCGGACAGCAGCGGAGACGCTGCCGCGTCTCTCTCCAACGATTTCATCCCTATTTTTCTATTTTTTTTTTTTTACATACACAAGACTTATTAGAGAAATAAACGAAATAAAAAGAAAAGAAAGAAAAGTAAATAAATAAATAATAATAATAATAATAATAATAATAATAATAATAATAATAATAATAATAATAATAATAATAATAATAATAATAATAATAATAATAATAATAATAATAATAATAATAATAATAATAATAATAATAATAATAATAAAAAGTAGATATAAAAGTAAAATGATTGGGTTGCCTCCCAATAAGCGCTTAATTTTACGTCGTTAGCTTGACGATACCGTTTCTCAAGGTGACTTCAAGAAAATGTGTGCCACGCGTTTGAGTTGCTCCGGACTATAGTATGCCTTGATTCGTTGGCCATTGACTACGAACGGGCTTCCAGTCGGGTTTAGCAACTCCACGGCTCCATTAGACCTCACTTCATTGATATAAAATGGCCCGGACCACCTAGATTTCAGTTTTCCTGGGAAAAGCTTAAGACGAGAGTTAAATAACAAAACGGGGTCTCCCTTTTGAATTCTCGCCTCTGGATCATCCTATCATGAAATCTCTTCGTTCTCTCCTTGTACAAGCTAGAGTTCTCAAATGCTTGAACTCTAAACTCATCCAATTCATTGAGTTGAAGGATTCGGTCTTGGCCGGCCACTTTGAAATCAAAATTAAGCTTCTTCACAGCCCAATAGGCCTTGTGTTCTAGCTAAACAGGAAGGTGACAAGATTTACCAAAAACTAATTGATAAGGAGACATACCTAGAGGGGTTTTGTAGGCCGTTTTGTAAGCCCACAATGCATCGTCGAGCAAGATTGACCAATCTTTTCGACTCCCATTGACTGTCTTCTCTAGCACCTGTTTGACTTCTCGATTTGCCAACTCCGTTTGCCCATTAGCTTGAGGGTGGTAAGGTGATGTGACACGATGCTTCACACCATACCGTTTGAGTAGCCCCTCGAGCCACTTATTGCAAAAGTGGGATCCTCCATCACTAATCAATGCTCTTGGAGCTCCATATCTCGTTATGATGTGCTTTTGGAGGAACTTGAGTACCACTTTGGAGTCATTTGTGGATGTCGGGATCGCCTCCACCCACCTAGAAACATACTCAACAGCCAAGAGGATATATTGGTGACCAAAAGATGTGGGGAAAGGACCCATAAAGTCGATCCCCCAAACATCAAATAGCTCCACCTCTATCACATTAGTTAATGGCATTTCATGCTTTTTTGAAATTCCCCCCATTCTTTGACAACGATCACAATGAGTAATGAAAGTATGACAATCTTTGAAGATAGAGGGCCAATAAAAACCACTTTGGAGTACCTTAAAAGCTGTTCGGTTGGCTCCGAAATGACCTCCACTCGGGGATGAGTGGCATTGGCGGATGATCGGTTCCCACTCCTCTTCCGGAACACACCTTCTAATGATCTTGTCGGCACATCTCCGATAAAGGTAGGGCTCATCCCACATATAGACCTTCACATCATGGAAAAACTTCTTCCTTTGGTAGCTCGACACTTCCGGAGGAGGAGGAATGTTCGCTGCAAGAAAATTCACGAAATCAGCATACCATGGTACTTTAGATTGAATTTGCAATACCTGTTCGTCCGGGAAGCTTTCGTTTATAGGAACACGAATATCTTCCCCTTCCACCGGGTTCTCCAATCGAGAGAGGTGATCAGCTACTACGTTTTCACACCCCTTGCGATCTCGGATCTCGATGTCAAATTCTTGTAGCAAGAGGATCCAACGAAGCAATCTTGGCTTTGCATCCTTTTTGTCGAACAAGTACCGAATCGCAGCATGATCTGTGTATACCACCGACTTCGTTCCAATCAAATACGATCGAAATTTGTCGAAGGCATATACCACGGCTAACATCTCCTTCTCCGTTGTGGTGTAGTTTGCTTGCGCCTTATCTAGAGTCCTACTAGCATAGTAGATAACTCTAAATGTTTTATCTCTCTTTTGACCCAAGGCCACCCCGACCGCAATGTCGCTGGCATCACACATCAATTCGAATGGTTGGGACCAATCGGGAATGACCAAAACTGGAGCACTAACCAACGCCGTCTTCAGCTTCTCAAATGCCTCCAAGCAAGCCTCATCAAACTTGAACTTCACATCTTTCTCCAACAAGTGACACAATGGCTTGGTGATCTTTGAGAAGTCTTTTATAAATCATCGGTAGAATCCGGCGTGTCCCAAGAAGCTTCGAACGGCTCTCTCACTCGAAGGTGGTGGCAACTTTTCAATGGCCACTATCTTCGCTCGATCAACCTCTAAACCTGCAGAAGAAACCTTATGACCAAGAACAATGCCATCACGTACCATAAAGTGACATTTTTCCCAATTAAGAACGAGATTAGTTTCTTCGCACCTTTGCAAGACTAGAGATAGATTATCAAGACAATGATCAAATGAATTTCCAAAGACCGAGAAGTCATCCATAAAAACTTCCATCACATTTTCTATCAAATCATGAAAAATTGACATCATGCATCTCTGAAAGGTAGCAGGAGCATTACAAAGACCAAAAGGCATACGTCGATATGCAAAGATCACGTAAGGGCAAGTAAATGCTGTCTTTTCTTGGTCTTCGGGAGCAATCATTATTTGATTGTACCCAGAATACCCGTCTAGAAAGCAATAGAACTCAAAACCAGCTAACCTATCTAGCATTTGATCAATTAAAGGCAATGGGAAATGATCCTTACGTGTGGCTGCATTCAAAAGCCTATAATCAATACAAACTCTCCACCCCGTAGTCAATCTAGTAGCAATCAATTCATTAGACTCATCTCTTACTACCGTCATTCCCCCCTTTTTTGGTACCACTTGAGTAGGACTAACCCACTCACTATCAGAAATAGCAAAGATAATTCCAGCATCCAATAATTTAAGAACCTCTTTCCTAACAACTTCTTGCATAATAGGATTAAGCCTTCTTTGATTTTGAGCTCTAGGCTTAACATTTTCTTCCATCAAAATCCTATGCATGCACAAAGATGGGCTAATCCCTTTCAAATCAGAAATAGACCACCCTATAGCCGACTTATGCTTTCTCAAAACACGCAAAAGACTATCAAGCTCACAAGTAGATAAAAAGGACGATACAATTACCGGATATGTCTCATCCTCACCCAAAAACGCATACTTCAAGTGTTCCGGCAAGGGTTTGAGTTCGGGCTTTGGGATCACCTCCACCGTCTCCGGTTTCTTGTCTTCCTCTTTTCTCAATTCCAAGAATTTCGTCCTTTGTCTCGAAATTTCCTGCACACTTTCCAATGCACTGCAATACTCAAACAAATTCAGATCAAAAACGTTTGCATCACAATTAAGATTAAAATCTAAATCAATTCGAGATGAGAAAAGAGAGTCAGAAATGCAAGCCTCAAGAGGATCCTTGTGTGAGTGTGACAAATTTGTGGCAATACACAAATCGACGACCTCCAAAATTTTGCAAACCTCCGTACTCGCAGTGATAGCCGTGTCTTTTCCGAAGTACTTCATCATCTTGCGCATGGAGAATGTGATGCAATCGTCGTTAAACCTCAAGGTGAGCTCCCCATTCTCCACATCAATCAATGCTCTCCCGGTCTTGAGAAAAGGTCTCCCAAGAATAAGCGGTATGTCACGATCCTCTTCCATATCAAGTACTATGAAATCTGCCGGAAATATGAAGTCTCCGACTTTGACGAGGACGTCTTCGACAATCCCTCTAGCATAGGCAATGGACCGATCCGCCATTTGGAGAGCTATGGTGGTGGGCTTGATTTCTCCAATTTTCAGCTTCATGAAGATGGAGGATGGCATCAGATTGATGCTTGCTCCTAAGTCACATAGCGCCTTCCCGAACTCTTCTCCACCGATCACACAAGAAATGGTAAAGCTCCCCGGATCTTTTGACTTGACCGGCAACTTTCGCTGAATAATGGCACTACACTCTTCATTCAAATTGACCGTCTCGAAGTCTCCCCATCTCCTCTTCTTTGAAATCACGTCCTTGAGGAATTTGGCATGGACCGGCATTTGTAAGAGTGCCTCCACAAGTGGAATGTTGATATGCACCTTACGAAAGATATCCAAGAACTTGGAGAATTGCTCGTCCACCTTCTTCTTTTGATGCCTTTGAGGAAAAGGCATTGATACCCCTTTTGGTGAAGTTGGAGGTGCTTCTTTACCTTTCTTCCCTTCTTGATCATCCTTCGTTGGTGATGTAGGCTCCTTCTCTTCCACAATGGGATCACCAACATCAGACTCTTTATTTGGCATCTTCGGTCCCTCATAAGTAGTGCCACTCCTTAGTGTGATCGCCTTGCACTGTTCTTTCGGGTTAACCACTGTGTTGCTTGGGAATTGCCCCGGATTGTGCTGATTACTCAAAGAGTTTGCGATCTGACTCACTTGCTTTTCGATCATCTTCACTTGTGTCTCCACCGCTGACATCCTTGTGTCTGAACTCGAGATGAACCTCATGAGTATGTCCTCCAAATTCGGCTTCTTTTGCTCATTGATCACTCCATTGGATGTTGAAAATCCGGGTGGTGGCTGAAGAGCGTTGTTCGGATTTCCATATGAGAGATCCGGATGGGATGGAGGTGCTTGATATCCTTGGTATCCACCTTGATTTGAACGACCCCCTTGATATCCTCCTTGAGGTCGAAACCCCCGATTGTTGACCCAATTTGCCTCCTCGAATTGAATATCTTCAACTGTTGGGTTGCTTCGGGTCTGCATCATGGTTTCGAACTTGCTAGACAAAGTTGCAATCTGATTTGTGAGTGCAACAAGAGGGTCTTTGTTCTCAGCCATAGCTACTTTCCTCAGATTGTTCCTCTCTGTTGGCCACTGGTACTTGTGGATGCCATGTTCTCAATTATATCGATGGCCTCATCTCCCCCTTTGCACAACAATGCTCCTCCAGCAGCTGCATCCATGAGTCTTCGTAATTCCCCATTACAAGCATTGTAGAAGATCATAATGCGGGTACCTAAGTCGAAGCCATGGTTGGGGCACTTTCTGATCGTTTCCTTGAACCTCTCCCAAGCTTCGTAGAGGCTCTCCCCTTCATATTGTTGGAAGTGTGTGATTTCCATCTTCAATTTGAACATGAGGCCCGGAGGTTGGAACTTGAATAGGAACTTGTGAGCTAGTTCCTCCCATGTAATATCTCCTCCCAACTCGATAGATTGGAACCACTGCTTCGCCTTGTCCCTCAAAGAGAATGGGAAGAGGCGAATTTTGATAGCATCCTCAGGTGCTCCATTGATCTTAACTGTGGCGCAGAGATCCAAAAACTGACTGAGATGGGCATTCGGGTCCTCCAACGGACCTCCTCCATACTGATTCTGTTGGACCATTGATATCAGGCCCGTCTTCAACTCGAAGTTGTTAGCCTCGATGGCTGGTCCGGGAATTCCCCCATGAGCTATCACATTCTGAAACTGAGCCTGAATAGGAGCTGGTTGAACGTTTGCTCGTTCCTGAGCTTCCCTCAAAATCCTTAACTGCTCCCTGAGTTGATTGAATTCCTCCTGAGTTGCCATTTTCCTCTTGTTTCTCCTTGCTTTATTCCGACGACAGGTGGCTTCTATCTCTGGATCTACATGATCTAAAGTGATGCCTGAAGACCTTGTGCGCATTCACCACCTATACACCAACAAAGAGAACAATTAGACAACTCAAACAAATTAAAATTGAAAACAAAATACGGAAAATAAAATGTCTAAATTAGTATCAAAAAAATTTAACTAATATCACTAGAACGAAAATCAGTCCCCGGCAACGGCGCCAAAAACTTGTTCACAAATATTTTTACTACCGCAAGTGTACGGGTGTAATTATAGATAGGGAAGCAAGGTCGTATTCCACGAGGACTGATTCACCTAACGAGTACTAGCCTAATTTCCTATCCTCTATCTAGACAAATAAATCGTTGGATTTTGTTTTACTAAACTAATAAAGAGAAACAAAACAATTAACATAAACGACAAGTCACAAAAGAATCAAATAAGAGAAGAATTATTCTAGAGCTTCGGTTTCGATGAACATACGAATTCAATTTAGTAGGAATCAATCACATAGAAGACCCGACTACTGCTAGAACAACCACACAATAAGCTTAAACCTACTTCCGTAGCGCCTAAACCGTAGATTTCATGCAAGAATCGTTGTGCCCAACTAATGTCTAATACACGAAACTCCTAAAGGCTCAAAGGGTTAAAAGCTCTCACACAAGTCTCAAGATCTCTAGACTTTATTGAATTGCGTGTCCTATGTTCCCTATTCATGATGGATTTGTATACTAGAAAGCAGGCCTTTTAGCTTGTATGCATGTGTTGTCCATAACCACTAACAATCTTCTATCTGATTAAGTATGAATTGTTATCTATGCATCAAACATCTATCCATTATCTCAAAGTTGTAGGCTTTATGGTGTGTTGTAGATCACAGAAGACCATAGTTGCCGGTTCCTCAAGAGATATAAAAGGGTATCACAGTTGAGACAGTTCTGGATATAACTGTCGGTTTAGGCTGTAGTATAGGCTGCATAAGTAGCTTGTCTTGGCTACTTGTCTATACTAGTACGTGCGTGTACTGATAGGATCACGGTGAGGTGTATTCTTCTATTCTGACCAGATGTAGAAAGAATCAAGACCTCGGTGACGTAAGATGAACCTTAACTCTAGTTGAGTCCTAAGGGTGTATAGTTGTGGTCTGCTTCTTTGATTTACCATGGGTGAGAGTTCAGAGTATCTGTAACTCAATATGCTCCGTATCTTGGGAAGCAACTACAACTAGTACGACTCTTAGTGTAACTGCAACAGAGCACCATATCCTGGTAGAACAGGTTGATCACATCCCCTGAGGAATTCATTAAGGACTATCATACCAAACCCTGCAGGTGGATTAAATTCCGGTATGATGAGTAAGGTATGAATGGTACTACTCAGGAATATAAAAGAAGTTGAATAACACGAGCAGTCAGAAGCTCTAAGTTAATCAACGGATGTGGGATATCTTAAATATGGGGGTCGTTAAGTCTAATACTAGCCCTGAACTCAACAGGGGTAAAACAGGTAATTCAGTACTATTACTCTAGTGGAATGTTTTAGTACTTATGGACTAATTATACTCTGGGCTGAGTATGGAGAATTTAGCCATTGGGAGGCCTCGGTTTTACCAGCTAGTAGATCCCTGATTTGGCCCAAAAAGCTCAATAGGCCACAGTATAAGGAATAAGTGGGCCACCACACAGTTGGGCCCAGTATGGGGCGCCAACTATGCTAATGGACGTCCAGTCCATGTGTTGCAGGCCTGGCCTGCAACTTAAGCCCAGTCTCTCTTAGTCTCCTCTATATATACCCCCTCAAGGTCTTGTTTAGACCTAACAGTCAGAATAAATCGAGTGCACTTAATATTCTGAACAAGAAAAAGGAGGCTAGGGTTAGAGGAGAGAGAGACGCACGGCCGAGCTGTAGCATTCGGTGGGGTTCCCGTTTCCGTGGCTGATTCCGAGGTTCGTTGTCCATCCAACGTCAGAATCGAGCAGGGATACAGATCAGAAGATATATTCGCGAGTTCTCTACTTCTTCAGGTAATCGATCTATAAACCCCCTATGATTCCGCATTTAATTCATAGGAGCATGATAGGTTTATTCGATAGTTAGATATCCGAAATAGATCCTCGGGCGAACCGATCTTCACCGATCAGATATGGTTCCTTCAGTTGGTATCAGAGCCAAGGATCAGATTTTCGGCTCTATCTGAGTAATTATCGATTATTATGCATGTTAGATCGATTAGGATGTCGCTTTTCGTGGTGTTTTTTGTTTTTTGGGGCCGTTTTGGCAAATCTATGTAATTTTTGATCGCGAGATAATAAGGTGCGATCTAGAATAGGATTAGATAGGTTTTTCTATTGTTTTTCGTTTGTAACTGCTGCAAAGAGACGAGGAACACGAAGAACGAGGAGACGAACACCATTGGACGACCGCCGCACGCGGCGGCGCGTGAGAGCCACGCGCCAGCGCACGCGCGCGTGCAGCCGCCCAACGGCGTGTCTCCTTCATCTCCCGTGATCGACGGGGCTCCAGCAGGTTGCTGGAGCCTGGACGTCGACGGGGGAGGGCTGGGGAGGTGCGACGGGCGGCGGAGGAGCACGGCTGCGCGAGGGACGGCCACGGCGGAACCCTAGTTAGGGTTCGACGCCGCAGCAGTCGTCCAGGCCAGCATGGGAGCCGGAGACGACGACCACGGAGTCCGGTGATGGACTCCACGTGGTCGTCATCGTCGACGGCAGGTGCAGGCGGCGCCGGAGCGAGCAGCAGCGGCGGCAGAACCCGCGAGGGTTTCTGCCGCGGGTTAACGCGGCTGAAGGCGACGGCGAGGGCGGCGGAGGTAGCGTCCAGGGAGGCGGAGCACACCGGCGACATCAACACCAGCAGCAGGAGCCGCGGCGGACGTCGCCGGCGGCTGGAACGGCGGCAGCAAGGTGAGGGGTACCGCGGCGGAACCCTAGTTAGGGTTCAACGCCGCGAGCCTCGCCGGGACGGTTGCCGGCCGTGCCACCGGAAGGGATCGACGGCCAGCAGCAGCAGTGGCGCCAGGGAGGCGGAGGCGGCCGGCGGCAGGGCCTCACGCCGTCGGCTGCGGAGCGGCCCTAGCCCGTGGACGGGCCTAGGGTTTCCAACCCGGCCCGTTCGCGTTTACGGGCTGCCTCCAGCGTTCGGGCTCGGGCCCAGTCACGAATACGGGCCGTGTTAGGTCGGTTTCGGGTTCGTGGGCCCATAAGAGTGAAACGAGCGCGGTTTGGGCCTTTTCGAGAGAATTGGGTCACGTGGTGTGGGCCCAATCTCGGTTAGAGAAGCCTAATGGCAACGAAAATTAGAAAATAAATTATCTAAATAATTTATTTATTTTCGGGGAGAAACGGGAGATCAACTCGGAGGACTTATTCAAGACCGAAGCCTGTTTCGGATTTTACAATTTTATGTAATAGATTAGACGGGTCATCACACCACGAAAAGCGAGTTTTATTTTTGTTTTTATCTCGTTTTTCTTAAGCATGCTATGGATGCAATTTATTTATTATTATAGCATGTCTTGCCTGTCGAGGTGATTAAATTGCGCTTAGTCGAGCATGTTTTAGGATTGTCAATATAAGCATGTTTTAAATTTTCTGCGAGCATGGTTTATTTGCTGCGTTTAGAAAATTATGCTTAGGATTATGTGACAACGTGATCTAGCATGTCGACAACCTTTTGAAAGAAAAATACTAAGCAGATAAAAACGTTTTTGGTATAGAAAATGTTAAGACCTCCACAATTGACCTTAAGGTGAAGTTTGGTGCGAGTGTGTAAACGTCCACACGAACGTGGCTTGCACATCGTATCGAACGAGTTCGCCAGACTTAGGGTTTCTTAACAAAAATGTTCTAACCAAAATGAGAAGTGGGAGTTTTTCTGAGTAAACGTCCACACTAACGTGGCTTACTCGGAATAGTAACTGCGGTTTTCTCTGGAGTTGGTTTTTGAACAAAGATAGCTTAAGGAAAATAGTGTTTTTTCCAAGTTAGGCTAAGATTGTGGTTAAAAGCTTAGATATTAGTTAGAATACAACTCCCCAACGGAGTCCCTTTTCTAATCTAATATGGTCTAGTAAGGTTCAACTATTAGCTCTATTTGCCATAAGGATAGGTTGGCAAGATAAGTAGAGTTAAAGATCCGAGTATCTGGTCGAACAATGGGAGCGTAAACGTCCACACGAACGTGGCTTGCGATCCGCATTGTTTGGGCTGTTGAAGGTTTCGAAATTATTGGTTTATCAAAAGGTTACAATAATTTTTACGAATTGATGCATGATCTTTTCTTACTTGTGTCTACGTGTTTATTGCTTTTTCAGATATGACTTTAGGCCCGTTGATAAATGTTCTCACTTCAAAGCCTCTCGTTGGTTCCAATTATTTGGAATGGAAACGAAATCTTGAGTATGTCTTGGTTGCGGAAGAGTACAATTTTGTACTCACAACTCCTGAACCTGCTCCCTTGACGGAGGAATCCACTGATGTTGAGAGGGAAGAACATAAGAGATGGCACAAGGCCAATGATATGGCAAAGTGCTTCATCATGACTTCTATGTCAAGTCAGATGCAGTTAGAACACAAGAATTTTGTGAAAGCATCTGACATTATGTTCAATCTCAAGGAACTCTTTGGAGAGAAGGACAGAGCTGCCCGTTTTGAGGCCATGAGGAAACTCATGACCACAAAGATGACGGAAGGCACTTCAGTGCGTGATCATGTTCTGAGTCTGATGCACGCACAGAATGAACTGGAAGAGCTCGGTGGAGGTATCGATGGTGAAGCCAAAGTCGATATGATACTCCATACGCTTCCAAAGTCCTTCGAGAATTTCCGTCTGAATGTAGTCATGAACAAAAAGGAGTACACTCAGAATGAACTTCTTAATGACTTGGTGACTGCCGAAGCCATGATGAGCGAGGGCGCCACGGCGCTGTCATCAGTGAAGGCATCTTCTTATGCACCGAAAGGTGGGATCAAGAAGAAACCGTGGTTGAGAAAGAAAGCGGCTAGCACCAGCGGGAGCAAAGGTAGTAAGCCTACCAAAGGCGGTGAAAAGCCTAAGGGGAAAGGCAAGTGCTTCAAGTGCAACAAGACAGGACACTGGAAGGCTGACTGCCCTCTAAAGAAGAAGAATTCTGGTACGTCATTCACATTTGTAACTGAAACATGCTTAGCTGCAAGTTCTACCCAGACTTGGGTAGTAGATACGGGAGCAACTGACCATGTATGTTACTCCTTGCAGGGGTTTCTGCGGACAAGGGAGCTGAGTGATGACGAGATTACCATCTCCATGGGCGATGCATCGAGAGTTGCAGCTGTCGCAGTTGGAGATATTCATTTATCGTTTGATAGTACTGTTTTGGTTTTGAGAGACGTTTTGTATGTGCCTGCTTTTAGGCGAAACTTGATTTCTGTTTCGAAACTATTTATTTACGGATATTCAGTTGTTTTTTATAGAGGCGTTTCTATCATGAAAGACAATGAAGTTATAGTTTCTGGCACATTGTCCCGGTCTCTCTATACCATTACTTGTCCTATGAATGATTCTTCTTCTTATAATGCTTCCTCATCATTGAATACTAAAAAGAGGAAGAATCCGTCTCAAACGAACCAAACTCTATTATGGCACTTACAATTGGGTCACATCAACCAAAAGAGGATTCAAAGGTTGATAAAAGAAGGTGTTTTGGATTTCCAAATAGAACCTTTATCAACATGTGAATCGTGCTTGGAAGGTAAGATGGTGACCAGACCTTTCAAGTCCATAGGATATCGAGCCCAAGAGCTCTTGGAGTTGGTTCATTCTGACTTGTGTGGACCGATGTCCGTTCAAGCTCGAGGAGGTTACGAGTATTTCGTCACATTTATTGATGACTACTGACTACTCGAGATACGGTTTTATCTACCTGCTCCACAAGAAATCCGAGTGCTTTGACAAATTCAAGGAATTCAAAGCGGAAGTGGAGAAGGGAACGGGTAGAAGTATCAAGTCACTTCGCTCTGATAGAGGTGGCGAGTACCTCGGAACTGAGTTTCGAACCTTCTTGTCAGAAAATGGGATTTCATCTCAGTTAACTACGCCCGGTACTCCCCAACAGAACGGTGTAGCTGAGAGACGGAATCGTACTCTTTTAGACACAGTGAGATCGATGATGAGCTATGCATCCTTGCCAATTTCGTTCTGGGGATATGCCTTGGAAACAGCAGGTTATCTCCTCAATCTAGTACCTACAAAGTCGACAGTTAAAACTCCTTCCGAATTATGGACAGGGCGCAAGCCTAGCTTGGGTCATATTCGGGTTTGGGGATGCCCAGCACACGTGCTGACTAAGGAGGCCGACAAATTGAGGTCTAAGACTGAGGTTAGGCTGTTTGTAGGATATCCAAAAGGAACGAAAGGAGGTTATTTCTATAGTCCCCAGGATCAGAAGGTCATTGTGAGCACTAATGCCCGATTCCTAGAGGAGGACTTTATTAGTAACCATCGGACAAGGAGTGAAATAATGCTCGATGAGTTGCGAGCATCAGCAGTAGCCAGTATTCCAGAACAGCCGAGTGTACAAGAGGTTATACCACTAACTGCACCCTTATCCGATACTGTATCTCCACCATCGCTTCGTCGCAGTGGGAGGGTTGTTCGTCAACCGGACCGTTTCATGTTCGTGGGAGAATCCACTGAACTACTCTCGGGTATCGAACATGATGAGATCGACCCCTGGACTTACAAGGAAGCGATGGAGGACGAGGATGCAGATTCCTGGAGAGTTTCTATGGATTCGGAGATAGAATCCATAGTTAACATGGACGTGTACGACCTTGCGGAGCTGCCAGATGGGGTAAAGCCCATCATTTGCAAGTGGGTGTACAAGAGAAAGAGAGGACCTGACGGGAAGGTTTTAGCCTTCAAAGCTAGATTGGTGGCGAAAGGATTCACTCAGAAAGAGGGAATCGATTACGATGAGACATTTTCGCCGGTTGCCATGCTTAAGTCCGTCAGAATACTCTTGTCCATGGCGGCACATTTAGACCTAGAGGTTTGGCAAATGGACGTCAAGACTGCGTTCTTGAACGGGTACCTTGAAAAAGGTAGGGACATTTATATGCGCCAACCAGAAGGTTATGTGAGAGATGGCCAGGAGCATCTCGTATGGAAGCTTAAGAAGTCCTTATACGGACTTAAGCAAGCGTCCAGGTCCTGGAACATTCGTTTTGATGGAGTGATTAAATCCTACGGATTTTTCCAGTGCTTAAACGAAAGTTGTGTTTACAGGCTCAGTTCGGACGGAAGCGTGGTATTCTTAGTACTGTACGTAGATGACATACTTCTCATTGGCAACAATGTGAACGTGTTATCAGGCGTAAAGGATTGGTTGTCTGAACAGTTTCAGATGAAAGACTTGGGAGAAGCAGGTTACATCCTAGGGATCAAGGTGATCAGAGATCGCCGTAAGAGGATGTTAGGCTTAAGCCAAGCTTCATATATAGATATTGTGATCGCCCGTTTCAGCATGCAGAATGCCAAGAAGGGTTTTCTTCCCTTCAGACATGGCATACCCCTATCTAAGGACATGTGTCCGAAGACGCAAGAGGAGATAGAGGGCATGAAGACTATACCGTATGCTTCCGCGGTTGGAAGTCTCATGTATGCAATGCTGTGTACTAGACCGGATATCTGCTATGCGGTTGGCATGGTGGCAAGATATCAGTCTAACCCTGGTCAGGGACATTGGACGGCTGTTAAGCACATTTTAAAGTATCTCAAGAGGACAAGAGATCATGTGCTTGTTTATCAGTCCAATGAGATGATCCCGATAGGGTATACGGACTCAGACTTCCAGGCTGATCGAGATGAGAGAAATCTACCTCAGGCTATGTGTTTACCTTGGGAGGTGGAGCCGTCACTTGGAAGAGTGTGAAGCAGAAGTGCATCGCAGACTCGACCATGGAGGCCGAATATGTGGCTGCTTGTGAGGCTGCTAAAGAGGCTGTGTGGCTCCTGAACTTCCTTAATGAGCTAGAACTAGTTCCCAGTTTGCCCAGAGGTATCACATTATATTGTGATAATGTTGGAGCAGTTGCAAACTGCAAAGAACCTAGAGCTCACAAGGCAAGCAAACACATAGAGAGAAAGTACCATCTCGTACGAGCAATCGTCGAAAGAGGAGAAGTAGAAGTGAAGAAAATCCCTTCAGCGGATAATCTGGCGGATCCATTCACAAAGAGCTTACCAGTCAAGGTGTTCGACAAGCATGTCGAAGGGATGGGACTGGGGCGCCTCCCACACTAGTAAACTTTGAGTATAAGTGGGAGAAGATGTGTAATAGATGCTAGATTGTAGACACTTTGCCTTTTGTCACATGATATACTAAAAGTTTGCTTTAGTATAAGTGGGAGATTGATGGATTTGTATACTAGAAAGCAGGCCTTTTAGCTTGTATGCATGTGTTGTCCATAACCACTAACAATCTTCTATCTGATTAAGTATGAATTGTTATCTATGCATCAAACATCTATCCATTATCTCAAAGTTGTAGGCTTTATGGTGTGTTGTAGATCACAGAAGACCATAGTTGCCGGTCCTCAAGAGATATAAAAGGGTATCACAGTTGAGACAGTTCTGGATATAACTGTCGGTTTAGGCTGTAGTATAGGCTGCATAAGTAGCTTGTCTTGGCTACTTGTCTATACTAGTACGTGCGTGTACTGATAGGATCACGGTGAGGTGTATTCTTCTATTCTGACCAGATGTAGAAAGAATCAAGACCTCGGTGACTTAAGATGAACCTTAACTCTAGTTGAGTCCTAAGGGTGTATAGTTGTGGTCTGCTTCTTTGATTTACCATGGGTGAGAGTTTAGAGTATCTGTAACTCAATATGCTCCGTATCTTGGGAAGCAACTACAACTAGTACGACTCTTAGTGTAACTGCAACAGAGCACCATATCCTGGTAGAACAGGTTGATCACATCCCCTGAGGAATTCATTAAGGACTATCATACCAAACCCTGCAGGTGGATTAAATTCCGGTATGATGAGTAAGGTATGAATGGTACTACTCAGGAATATAAAAGAAGTTGAATAACACGAGCAGTCAGAAGCTCTAAGTTAATCAACGGATGTGGGATATCTTAAATATGGGGGTCGTTAAGTCTAATACTAGCCCTGAACTCAACAGGGGTAAAACAGGTAATTCAGTACTATTACTCTAGTGGAATGTTTTAGTACTTATGGACTAAATTATACTCTGGGCTGAGTATGGAGAATTTAGCCATTAGGAGGCCTCGGTTTTACCAGCTAGTAGATCCCTGATCTGGCCCAAAAAGCTCAATAGGCCACAGTATAAGGAATAAGTGGGCCACCACACAGTTGGGCCCAGTATGGGGCGCCAACTATGCTAATGGACGTCCAGTCCATGTGTTGCAGGCCTGGCCTGCAACTTAAGCCCAGTCTCTCTTAGTCTCCTCTATATATACCCCCTCAAGGTCTTGTTTAGACCTAACAGTCAGAATAAATCGAGTGCACTTAATATTCTGAACAAGAAAAAGGAGGCTAGGGTTAGAGGAGAGAGAGACGAACGGCCGAGCTGTAGCATTCGGTGGGGTTCCCGTTTCCGTGGCTGATTCCGAGGTTCGTTGTCCATCCAACGTCAGAATCGAGCAGGGATACAGATCAGAAGATCTATTCGCGAGTTCTCTACTTCTTCAGGTAATCGATCTATAAACCCCCTATGATTCCGCATTTAATTCATAGGAGCATGATAGGTTTATTCGATAGTTAGATATCCGAAATAGATCCTCGGGCGAACCGATCTTCACCGATCAGATATGGTTCCTTCAATTCAAGTGTTCATTCTCATCTTCCTATCGAATCAACACAATAAATCATGCGAATTTGGTAGCTAATCAAATAAGCAAGCAATAAACTCAAGAACATACGAAGCAATAGAAGGCCGTGATCAATTGATAAAAACTAATTCGAATCTACAATATTCATATACTCCCTAACTCTAGAATAATAGAAATTTAGCCAAGCATAATGAGGACAACAATCTCAAGATTCAAGATACACATAATCGAAAATAAACGAAAACCGTAGAAGGAACTAGGGCTCCGAATGTCTCCGATTTGGATGGCTTGATCTTCTTCTCCCATTCTTCTTCTCCAATCCTTTGTGATTCTGCAAAATATCAGATATGACCTCTCTCTCTCCTCGTCTCTTTCTCGCTATTTATCCTCCCTTCCCATATTTTCTGTTATGATTCCTTTTTTATGGCGAATCCATAACCGATGCTCATTTCACGACTTTTCCTTATGGGGAAACGTGGTGGCAGGTGTGAGGTGACGCGACGGCGTCGTCGGGTGCGTTCTAGAGATGCGGAAATCGCCCTCCTGGGCTCGGCGAGGAGGGGGTAGAGACGCTGTCGCGCCTACCAAGGGAAGGGCGGCGACGCGGCTAGAAGGGGAAGGCGCGGTTCGAAGAGAGGAGGCGCGGCGTGTTGCATGGCAGCGTCGGTGAGGAGAGATGCAGCATGGGAACGTGGCCGCGTTGCATGGCGGCGTGGCATGTAGGCGCGGCCCATGCAAAAGTTTGCATGTGATGGTGATTTTTGGTGTTGCCGCGTGTTGCCATTGGACTAGACTTTGGGCCATGGTAATTAAGGCCCATGGCCAAATACTACGGGTTTTTGTTCTCTTTTCATCCTTTTCGCCTACAAAACTCATCGAAACCAAGATCAAGTGCACTATCCTAGAATATAAGAAATATAGATTAAAAGTATCGAGCTCGATCATGATAATTACACTAAAGCGCAATCATAAATCCTCCAAACACGTAGAAAATCCGTGTTTATCAGACAGCCTCATTGAAGCGCGTCATATAGTCTCTTAAACTTTCATTGGCACCTTGCTTAATAGTTGTAAGGTGTAGAGAGTTTCTAGTAGTCCTTTTAGCGCTAACAAATTGCTGAAGGAAGACTTCCCTCAGATCCATGAAGGAGTGAATAGAGGCCCTTGGTAACTGTTTGAACCAGTGTTGAGCAGTTCCAGAGAGAGTTGTGAGGAATACTCTACACTTGACGCCTTCCGAATACTGATGGAGAAGGCATAAGCTCTCGAATTTCATCAGATACTCTTCGGGGTCACCTTTCCCTTGATATTCACAAGAAACTGTTTTGAAATTGTTAGGGACAGGATCTGTCTGAATATCCGCTGAGAATGGGCTGTTCTCATCGATATATACGGAGAAAAGTTTCGATGTGTGTCCTCCACTTCTTGGTTTGGGAACATGCTTGGGGTTCTTTTCTCTATTTGCACAGCGAATTCCTCTTTCGCTTGCTTCTGTTTCCTTCGAAGCCCTCTCTGGGGCTTGCCTCTGCTTCTTCAGCTTTTCCACTTCTTTAGCTAAGAGCTTCATTTGCTCTTGCTGCTAAGCACATTTCTTGGCCCACGCATCATCAATGTCCTCCTCGAGGCTGTCCTGATGCTCTTTAGGATCTCCTTCATCTGGGGATTCCCAGTCAATGAAGAATCCCTCTTCTTGCTCGGAAACTATTGATGGTAGCTTAGTAGCCAGCTTCTGTTTAACGCCTGGGGCTACAGGTTTCTGCCTGTGTGCTTGAGGTGTGCTTTTACTTCCCCCACCCTCTTGGGTTTCACCCAGAGGATTTATGTCTTTAGAATTTCCTCTCAAAGCATGTAGCCTTTTGTCAATGGCTCCTTCGACCACCCCCTCTACAAGTTCTTTCATCTGGAGGAGCATGGCCGGGGAAAATTGAGCTTCCATGTTGACAGTGGCCTCTGTTACCACAATGTTTTTTCCTTTATTCCCGAGTAGGGAATTTTCTAGATTTCCAATGGCCTGGCCGGCTTCTTTTGAAGCAGCATCGAAGCTAGTATTCATCTTTGCGAGGTTCTACAAACGTTTGAAGATTTTTAGAGAATTAGTTCCCGATGCTCTTGAAATGAGACTTAAAATAGATATAGTTTGCTTTTGGCAAATCTTTTATGATCGGGAATCATCTGTACGAGTTTTAGCAAATATTGCCTGTTTGTGCAAGGCTTTGAAGAGTAGCTTCTGCCAGTATAAGGCAGGGATAAACGATGCTTGCTTTCGCAGGGCTTAATGTTACGATGCCTATTTTCGTAGAGCTTAGTGTAAGATGCTTACTGTGTAGGGCTTATGAGGATGCTGCCTATTAAATAGGGGTTCTGAGGATTTCCGCCCATTATATGGGGCTTACGAAGATATTGCCTATCAGATAGGGCTTATGAAGGTTCTGCCTATTACATAGGGCTTACGAAGATGTTGCCTATTAGATTGGGCTTATGAAGGTTCTGCCTATTATATAGGACTTACGAAGATGTTGCCTATTAGATAGGGCTTATGGGAGTTCTGCCCATTATATGGGGCTTATGAGAATGTTGCCTATTAGATAGGGCTTATGGGAGGTTCTGCCCTCAAATGCGGGGCCCCTTCATCAAGGTGAATGGGGTGACCTCGTCATTTCGGCCCCCTGTTTTCAGCGTTCCCAATCTGTGTGTGTTTTGGTTCATGGCAATACAGGAGCCTACGACTGGATTTAAGTCATAGTCTTCCTCTGTAACTACCAATCCCTCATAACCCATGAGCCAACTTCGTGTTTTTATAATATTTAACGGAATTTTAAACTCACCAATTATAAGGGATGAGTTGAGTGCACTCTAAGATTGCTGCGATTTTGATTCGGCTTTCCCTCAAATTCTTCACAACCTTAGCATTTGACAGATAAAACAGTTCAGTTATCACAATTCGTATTTTGAGGAAAACATGATCTCGAGATCGCCTCAGATTCCTCGATTCGCTTTTATGAACAATTCAACTGAAATCAATTCACAGTATGCACACTCAAGTTGTCTAAGAAAACCACTGAACTAACATTCAATACACGTCTATTCTTTTTTTTTTTTTTTTTTTTGATCGGGCAAATGTTAGATGTTAGATTAGATGTTAGCACGCCTAGCTCCCAAACACTCCAAGAAAATCTCCAAGCCACCTTATATCTCCCCAATTCGCTCCCACCAGGGATCGAACCCGGTCACTCCTTTGATGGAGAAGCCCGGTGGCCTGGTGCGCTAAGTCACCTGGTTAATACACGTCTATTCTAACATCCCTCTCTCGGGGCATCTCTTGCTCAAAGAAAATAACAGAGCGAATCCATAACCATATTACCACAACCAGTTAGAATTCCGATGATACCTACGAGACTAACATCTCAGACTCAAAAACTTCAACAGTATTACAAATAGTAAGCTAAGAAATTCACATATAAGCAAGGAAATCGACGTCTAAGACTCAAATTTCCCACAGACGGCGCCAGTTGATAGATCCGGGTTGAAGATCTACAACGATTTAGGTGATTGTTCATCATATCTCAGAGATCAAGGGGTAATATTCATGCGTAGAGAATCACAAATGGAAATGAGTAAAGGATTTGTGCGATTTATGGGCATTAGTAGCCCGTTTTTCATATAACATTTCTTTTTAGGCATAATGTAAAGAATTGATGCAAACGTAGAGTAATGAAAGCTTTTAACCATATAACTAGCTGAATCCTCAGAGCGTGGAGCCCGTTTAGGAAGAAGAATGGAAGAGAAAGACGAGGATGAAGCAGAGAATGCGTGCCGCTTTCACGCTTTGCCCTCCTTTGCTAGAGAGAATTATACCTTAGGTTCGAAATGGTGGGGGTACTCCTTCCAGTGATGAGAATGGAGGTGAGGATGATGACGAGTAAGACTTCTTCGGAGAGCGCCTTGAATCCTCAAATCGCTCTAGCCTGAGAGAGCTCGAGGTAGAGTGTGAAGTGAATGGAATAGTACGCAGAGTGCGTGTGTTGTGAAGAGTTGAGTTAAGTTGAGTTGGATCCCTTGGAATGGTTGATCACTCCCTATTTATAGGTGTGGAAAGGATGAAAAGGTGAATGCTCGTACTAGGGGAGGAAAAGAAAGGAATTTCTAAGGGGACAAGATTCTCTTCGTCATCAATTTGGTGGTCCTCACTCTAGAGTGTATAGAGTCATGCGGATCGTGTGTTTAGGCAGACCCTTCAATCCTAGCAGATGCCAGCGATCCCTGGATAGCTTCTGGGACGAAGCAGATCTATATAGGATCTCATAGCTTCTGTGTGAAATATGCCTTTCGGCCTTACCTGGCATCTGAGGCTTCTTAGAACTCGTAGAATCAATAATAAGATGTTGCCATATGGCACAGTTATTATTGGCCCCTATCAGTGATCTAGTCAGCACTTGGAGGTGCCACGCTGGCAAAGCTAATATATATCCCTATCAACCTATATGCTATTGTCCCCCACTTTTACAATACCGTCCACTGTTCATCATTGAATTTCACTGGATTTGGGCGAAGCGGTATCCACGTGTACGGTTGACAAGCGTGATGTACAGAAAACATTTTCACTTACGACTCCCCCCTTTTCCTGTCACTTTTCTTCCTTCCTCATTCCTTCTATCTCTTCTTACTTGACAAATTCTCTCTCCTCTCTTCCTTTTCTCTCTCCTCTTTTTTTTGAGTTTTTTTTTTCCGATTTTTTTCTAGTTTTTTTTATCGTTTTTTTAAATCATGTTTGTAATTTATTCTTTTTTTTTTTTTTAAACAACTATAGCTATGATATTTGCATGAACTTTAAGAAGGTATGAAATATGAAAAATTCGTACCAATTACTTGTAATAATTACGAAATATATACGTAAATATGCAATTACACAGTTATTGGTACGAATATGATTTAATTTGTACAAAACCCTTTTAAGGAACTAAACCCTGAAGTGGAATAATCTAAACCTTGTCGGTGAATATTAAAAGTCAACCTCTGCCTCCAACCTTAGTTCGCTTCCTCTGCCGCCGTTCACTTACTCCTCCACCTCCGCTCTGTTCGCTACTATCTTTCGGTCCATTGGCCGCGCCTCCACCAACTCCGGCTCCATGAACATTTCCAAATTTGAAACGGTTGGGAGTTGGATCTGACGATGCGGTGGTGGAGGTTCCTCCTCCTCCGCTGCTGTAGAGAATGGAGAGAGAGAGAGAGAGAGAGAGAGAGAGAGAGAGAGAGAGAGAGGAATGTTGCTGGAAAAGAGAGAGAAATAGGGTGTAAAGAACAATGTGAAAAGTAAGAGAGAGAAGTTCAAAAATTAGGGGTAATTGTGTTCATTCATGTAAAAGTTGAGTAAAATTTATGTTTTTAAATTTGTGGGGAGATTTTAAGTTTTTGTATATTGTTCTATAAATAATGATAGATCCGGGTTGAAGATCCACAACAATTTGAGTGATTATTCATCATATTTGCAAGGAGCATTCATAGATAAAGGATTACAATAGCAGAGAGTAAGAGATTTATGTGGCTTTATCAGCCATAACTATGCATTTCATATAGATTTCATACACAACATTGTTCACATAAAGGTAGTGAGTAATAATCAAGCTAGAAGCTTAAATAGAGGGTGTTTCTAGCCGTAAATCAGTCAAATTCATAGAGTTTAAAGCTCATTCGAACGAAGAACGAAAGAAGTAAGTGCGAGGGGAGAGGGAAGCGAAGAGTATGGAACTCTGCAAGGCTTCATCCTCTCCTCATAACGAGGGTTATACCTTTAGCTGAAGATGGTGTGCAAGAGAAAGATTCTTCCCGACGACGAGAAGGGGAGAATGGTGGTGATCGTGAATGAGGTTTCCGGGAAGAAGGCCTCGGAAAGCCTTGACTGCCTGAGCTCAGAGGAGCTCGTAGTAGGGTGTGTGTAATGAATGGAATAGTACGCAGAGTGCGTGTGTGTATGAAGAGTTGTGTTGTGATGATGATGATGATCATGAGGTGTGCGACTACTCAATATATATAGATGTAGAAAGGGTGAACTTTCGTGCAAAAGGAGGACCTAAAAGGAATTTCTATGGAGACAAGATCCTTCTTTGCCATTAATTTCGTGGCCCTCACTCTAAGATGGGTAGAGTCACGCCGATCATGTATCAGGCAGATCCCCAGGTTCCGGTAGATGTCAGCAGAACCCGCGCAGCTTCTGTGTGAGCCGTGACCTGTGCAGGAGCCCTGTCGCAGGTCGAATTTTGTTCAAAACTCTATAGTATCTATGACTTAATCATCTTTATTAAGCCGATCATGTATGGCTTTTGAAAGGATGAGAGAGATAGGTATTTAAAAGATAACACATTAGCAAAAGCTGATACTTATCCCTATCAAATAATGTATAGTATATATATATATATATATATATATATATATATATATATATATATATATATATATATATATATAGGGTTACACTATGGTGAAAACTAATGTTTTAGTGAAACCTAGAAACCACTAACAACCATTGATTAGTGGTTAATCTAGGGCTGAGATTAAAAATAATATTATGATTAAAAAAATAGAAAATATTCAAAATAGGGTCAAAGTTGTCCATCAGCTACCAAAAATTAATAATTAAATATGGAAAAAAGATTTACTCCCTTCAAAGTAGGAATCTACCATAACTACACAACCACCTCAATATCACGTAATTAATTCAATATCATCGCAGAATCACAGTAGCAATATTTCAGAGAAACAAAACGCAGAGAAAACACACACAATCGAGAGAAAGTGCGACGATTTCAAGGAGAACAACGCGAGAGAGAACACAAAATCGAGAGAAAACACACGACGATGCAGAGGAAAGCACGATCAAATGCAGAGGAAGGTTAGTTTCAGTTTATATAATGTAAAAATTCTTGTCGATTTTGCAGATTTAACAAATATAGAATTTAGGGTTCTTAACTAATTTTGATTTTGGTTGAATCTGTTCAAGATGTTGATAAACTATTGGTTAGAAATTATTGAATTGCATTTATACTCGTTTATGTTGCATATCGTAATCGATTCGATGCTTGAACTATGCGAGTATAAGCAGGGGATGTTGAAATTAGTTTATGTGCACATCAGGTGTTTGTAAAAAATGCTAAAAGGAAAAATTGTTATTTTTTTAAAGTATTTATGCATCAAATTTTGTAAAATTGTGAATTTTTAACCAATGTCGATAATGACTGACATTACAATGCATTTGTGATAAATTATTTGTTTTTTAATGATGCTCAAACCCATCTATATTTGATTATACTGCATATTTAAATGGATTGTATGCCAAAAAAAAATTCCAAAAAGTGCCCTTGTATATGGATACTGCATATTTAAATGGATTGTTAATAATTTTGATAAATTATTACTGTTTATAGATTGTTAACCTTGCATTTATATATGATTATGAGATTGTAATTAGGGATTGTTTAGAGTCGAGTATGGCTGAAATTTGTGTCAATAATTTTGAGTCGAGTATGGCTGAAATTTGTGTCAATAAATTTGTTTTTGTTGCATAGCATGATCGATTCAATGCTTGAACAATTCGAGTATAAGCAGAGGATGTTGAAGTTAGTTTATGTGCACATAAGGTGTTTGTAAAAAGTGCTAAAAGGAAAAATTGTTGTTTTTTGAATGTATTTATGCTTCAAATTTTGGAAAAAAATTGAATTTTTAACCAATGTCGATAATGACTGTCACTTTAATGCAGTGTTGTTTAACCTAAACTAACTTGAAATTACTTTGTTCTGCTGATTTTACTGGGTCCGAGAAGTTGAAACTTGAGATGATTTTGTTAGTAATTTGTTTTTTTTATGGCTGAGAATTTGAGCCGAGTATGGCTGAAATTTGTGCCAAAAATTTTGATAAATTACTACTGTTTATAGATTGTGAACCTTGCATTTAAATATGTTAATGTTGCATTTTTTGTTGGAAATATAGGGAAAAAATTATTGAATAAGACATGTATGTAGTGGTTGTCCACTTGTTGTTGTATAGGCTTTTTTTTTGGTGGTATGTGGAGATTGTAACAATTTTGTTGTTTGTTGATAATTATTATAAATTCATTAGTAATAATGCTGATGATATATGGAAATGTGCTAATGCATTTTTTAAAAAACATGTTGCTATGATGTTTCGGTTTTATTGCATAAAGTAAGCATAATAATGCATTTTTAGTTAAATATGATGCATTAGAATTGAATGTGTACATCAAATGCAGGGGACGATGATAAAGAGCAATCTGACGACGACTTCATGGATGAACCTCTCAGCACAGTCTTCAAACTATCCCTAAATGCAAACAAGACAAAGAATAATGAAGGTATAATTATTTACTATATCAATATACATGTTACTCGATTATGGGATTTCTGGGTTTGGATTTCGGGAGATTTATCTCGTTCATAAGTTTGATGCATACAATACATATTTTGAACGAATTGGAATGTTGTATCAACATTTTTGTTGCATTTAAACTAACAAACTGGTTTATTATGTTGTAAATCAAAATATTTTGATATATTGGTTCAAAAGGTCGAATGAGTGGTATCTGTTCATGTTTATACTCACAATATGTTTGTTGAAACGTCTGTTAGAGAAATTTGTATTTAAAACTAAAATAAATAGGAATTGTGTTCGTATATGCTAGTAGGATTTAAGATATTTAATGTTGCACTGTTTGTCAGTTTTGTTGCATATTTCTAGATTTACGTTGCATGTTTATAATAATGCAACAAATTCGAAGGATGGTAATATGAAAGGTATTCAAGTATGCAACAATTCATCTTTCTGATAATTGACATGCAATATATATACAAAGTTTGGTGTCGTCTTGCTTTCGGTGGATGTTAATGTAGATGAATCTTTGATATTTATACTAATTTTTTATAATTTATTGGTTATAAATGGTTGTTATACATTTATACGAGTTTTTGTAGCATATATAATGAAATCGATGCAATAAAGTTCAAAAAGGAGACAGTATTACGTGATTTTTTATGATTTTTTATAATTAGTAGTCCTTTTGTAGTGTATAATCATTGCATATGTAAGAAATATTGTTGCATTTTTAAACACTTACATTGCATTTGCATATATAAGCTAGATAGTTTGTATTTGTGCAGCAAAGACGGAGTCGGAGAGCAAAAAAAAAGACACAAAAGCATCAGGTGTTCAAGATAAAGAATTATCCGACGATGATTTCATGGATGAACCTCTCAACATGTGTTATTTATGTAGAATTACGATGTGTATTTGACTTTTGAAGAATTTGGTGTGGTATCAAATATTCTGTGAGATGTTCTATGTTACGATCAACAATATTTTGAACTCAAATATGAATGAGGCAAAAAATTTTATACCCTCTTAGTGATAGTAAAACCAATAGTTGGTTTGGGAATAAAAAAAACCAAATCTTACCCCTATTTTCAAATTGGGTACAAAAATACCCCTGCAGCAAAACCAATTCAAACAGCGGTAATATGTGAAAACCAATTCAACACACAAAGCGTCCATTCAGTTCCCTCTCCCTCACCAACTCTCCCTCCCAACGTTTCAGTTTCTCTCTCAACCCACCGATTCCAGCCTTTCTCTCTCAAACTCCGACTCCCCTTTTGCAGTTCCCTCTCCCCACCGATTCCAGCCTTTCTCCCCTTTCCACCACCGCGTGTAGCAGCCGGAAAAGAATGGCCCCGAGAAAAACAAAGCGACAAAGAACCGAGGCGTCGACGAGCCACGAACATGAAATCCAAGAGCCAGAAGTCACTGAAAATCTGGAGAACTTGAGTGAAGAAGACAATGACGTGAGTGAAGAAGAGGAAGCGCCGCCTGATCCTTTCTCCGGTATACAGGTACGGTACTTCTCCGACTTACCCTTTCTCCAATTAATTCGACTTTACTCAAGTACGAATATTGTTCCTTTCTCCAAAATATAAACCCTAGTTTTGAAAACTATTTGATTTAGCGTGTTTATCATTGATTGCATGTGTATATAGGGTTCGTACCTTTTTTTTGTTTTTTTTTCAGATACAAAACTAGGTTCATACCCCCTTTTAGTGCAGATTTGTTAGCAAAATGAAATGTTGCGTTTGTTACAAATTAGTTTATGAGCAAAAAACTGGGTTTTCGTGAGCAAAAAACTGGGTTTTGTATGAGCAAAGTTCTGGGTATTTTTAGGGTTGAGGTTTCTAAGTGTGTTAGTACGATTTGTAGAAATATGTACTATATTCTAAGTGTGTTAGTACGATTTGTAGAAAAATGTACTATGTTCTAAGTGTTAGTACGATTTGTTTGTATAAGCAAAGTTCTGAGTATGCTGCGTTTCACAAATTGATTTTTGTGAAAAAATGTACTATGTTTTAAGTGTGTTGGTACGATCTGTGAAAAATGTACTATGTTCTTAATGTGTTAGTACAATTTGTGAAATAATGTACTATGTTCTAAGTGTGTTGGTACGATCTGTGAAAAATGTATAATGTTCTAAATGTGTTAGTACGATTTGTAATAAAATGTACTATGTTTTACAGCGCGATTTCGGCATCGATTCACCTTCTTCTCTCTTTTTCATTCCGTCGACGACTCGACGAGCCTCGAGCTTGAAGTTCAAGATCCAGAAATTTCAGAAAAATCGGAGGAACTGGGTGAAGAAGACAATTACATGGAAGACGAAGCACTGTATACAGGTATTCTTGGTTGTTTTTCTAGTACTAATATTTGAAAATACGAGCCCTAGTTTTGAAAACGATTTGTTTTCTTATGTTTATCATTGATTGCATATGAAAAAACGAAAAGTGATTCGTTTTGTGGGTTGTTCTGGGTTCTTTTGTGGCAAATTTATGAGTTTTTTTTTATGAGCATAATTTTGGGTTTTTTAGGGTTTGTACGAATGAGAAATTGAAAAATATGTAGTATGTACTCAGTGTGTTAGTACGATTTGTGAAAATATGTACTATGTTCTCAGTGTGTTAGTACGATTTGTGCAAACTTGTTAATATCTCCAGTAAGATTTGTGGTAATATTATGTATGTTATCAATGTGTTATTACGATTTGTGAAAATATGTACTATGTTCTCAGCATGTTAGTACGATTTATAAAAATATGTACTATGTTCTCAACTTCGTGATGTGTTTGGTAAGATTTGCACTATGTTCTCGATTTGTGAAAATATGTACTGTGTTCTTAGTGTGTTAGTACGATTTGTGAAAATATGTACTATGTTCTCAGTGTGTTAGTACGATTTGTGAAAATATGTAACATGTTCTCAACCTCATGATGCGTTTGGTAATATTTGTGTTAAATCATATTTGTGTTCCTATTAGTAATATTTGTGTTAAATCATACTAATGAATGAGTTAATATTTTGTGGATTTCATTAAGATTTGTTGTGATCTTACCAATAAATGAGTTGCATGTTACAAATAACATGATCATACTACATTATCAGCTTATCTTGTTAGTATTTGTGCGAATCTTACTAATGTTATGTATGTTATCAGTGTTTTAGTACGATTTGTGCAAACTTCTTAATATCTCTAGTAAGATTTGTGGTAATGTTATGTATGTTATCAATTTGTTAGTACGATTTGTGAAAATATGTACTATGTTATCAGTGTGTTAGTACGATTTGTGAAAATATGTACTATATTCTCAGTGTGTTAGTACGATTTGTGAAAATAATCACGATACACTTTTATGAGTGACAAATCTGATAAAACATTGCACAAACATGTAAATTGTATCTTGTGTCTCAGCATAATACAACCACTTAATATTGGTACGAACTACTAAATTATATCTTGTGCATCAGCATACCGTGTTAGTACGATTTGTGAAAATATGTACTACGTTCTCAGTAAATTAGTACGATTTGTGAAAATATGTACTATATTCTCAGTGTGTTAGTACGATTTGTGAAAATATTTGTGTTAAATCATATGAATTAATGAGTTAAATATTTTTTGGATTTTTTCCTGTGTTATTAATTGATGTTACCTCTAATTTTGTTTTTGATGTTATTCATGAAGAGATTTGTGGAATTTTTACTTTGTTGGCATTGATTTCATTAAGATTTGTTGTGATCTTACTAATAAATGAGTTACATGTTACAAATAATTTGATCATACTACATTATCAGCGTATCTTGTTAGTATTTGTGCAAATCTTACTAATGTTATGTATGTTATCAGTGTTTTAGTACGATTTGTGCAAACTTGTTAATATCTCCAGTAGATTTGTGGTGATGTTATGTATGTTATCAATTTGTTAGTACTATTTGTGAAAATATGTAGTATGTTCTCAGTGTGTTAGTACGATTTGTGAAAATATGTACTATGTTCTTAGTGTGTTAGTACGATTTTGTGTAATCTTATCAATATATGAGTTACATTATATGTAGGCCGAAAAAACAACGATTGTAGCAACTGAAAAAGGGGGAGGCTATAACAACAAATGCACCTACATCCATCGTCATGTTGACAGCAGTGGGAGCAACAGACGCGGTGGGGCCTAATACAACCAACTTGATATTATGATTTTTGCATTTTGAATAGAAAATACATGAATTTTGTAGATTTCTATACGAGTTATTTGCCTGTACGATTACTCAAAATTCGTACTTATATTATCCATTACGAAATAATATGTATTCCTCATGGTAAAATTCTTGATGTTTTTACCAATACAAATGTTACATGTTACGATTCTTGGTATTTTTACAAATACATGAGTTATATAGTAATATTTTTGTTGTTTTTACCAATAAATGAGTTATGTAGATTACCAATCTTATCGAATACCAATTATAGATTATCGAGTACAGATCTTTTTCCTTTCCATTTTTTGACGTTTTTGTTTTTATAATCATGGTACACTTTTATGAATGACAAATCTGATTAAACATTGTGCATCATGCAAAATGTATCTCGTACCTCAGCATAATACATCCACATAATATTGGTACGAACTTTAAAATTATTATTATTCGTACCGTGATTTATCAGTACGAATATTAGTCAATTCGTATAACTTACTTATGATATTGGTACGAGTATGAATCAATTCATAGATTACATGTATTACTAATTACATAAGAAAATATTAAGTTATCAGTACGAATATAAATAATTTGTATAAATTACCTATGAAATAAGTACGAAATGTGAAATTTATGCAAAAAATCGAAATTTATACTATAAACCTTACTTGTATAGGTACGAAACGATATGTTTTGAAAATACTATACAAAACTGATTTGCATGGAAAGTACGATAAGATAAAAACGTACTAACAATATTTATGTTAAATTCGTACTAACAATTGGGGTACGAAAATAGAATTTGAAGTTGTCCTTTTCTCTACTAGAAAGACCCATGCGAAGGTGAAAAATAAAGGAGTACCAAAATAAAGTAGTACGAAAGGGTTAAAATCGTACAGAAAAATTAATTAAGATTTTCGTAATACATTCCGAATTTAAATTTACTATGAGAAGAGTAGCAGAAAAAAAGAGAAAACCGAAGAAGAAGTAGCAGAAGAAGAATAATAAGATCCAAAACTCCTAACTCTTGTAAATTCGACGATGAAGTGACATTGAACAAAAGAATTTGAAGATGCTCTTTTCCTTATTAAAAATCACCTGCAATGGTCAAATAATTAAAAAAATAATGAAAGACAATAGATACAAAATCGAGAACTAGAGAGAGAAAGAGAGAGGCGGTGGTGGTGCTAAAGCTTTCTTGCCGAATCTGGTATGAAGCTTCATCAAGGATATCTACTACATGAATCGACATCGCTCTTCCCCCTTCTTCCTCATCCTCTCCTTCTTCTCCCTTCATCCAAATACCAAAGAAAAAAACCATTAATATCTCCCTCCCATCACCAACAACAGCAAGAGATGGATCTCAACACCGAAAACCTAGTAATCGGAAACGAAAGAGGAGAAGGAAGACGAAAATGGGGCAATGTTCTACCTCGTAATATCTTGGTCTTCACCCTCGTTTCTGAAATGGAGGGGAAGAAATATAGCGATGAAGGGGGTATAGAGGGCCGACAACGACCGCCGACCTCGACGGAGCTCCTCCACCGAGAGCTTGTTGCCATTCAAGTCTGAAATGGAGAGAGAGAGCCATTCAAATCTGGATGCAGAGAGAGAGAGGTGTAGAGAGAGGAAATAATGTGAAGAGTGAGTGTGGATCTCAATTCAAATTAAAGTAGAATGAATAGGATAGGAGTGAGGGTAGGAGGGGTATTTTTGTCCTCCAAACCAAAAAAGGGGTAAAATTTGGTGTAATTTTATTCACAAACCAACTATTGGTTTCTCTATTCTAAAAGGGGTAGAATACTCTATTTCCTCAATATGAATCTTATATTTGACATGTATTTCATGAAAGTGGAGTTCATGTTGCATATAAACTGTGACTTGGATTATTATAGAAGTTAGCGAAGAAAACAAAATTTTCTTTAACTGATTGCACAATTTTCAAAATATGTTGCACAATATTGAGAAACGGTTGCAATCCGCTTATGAAATCAGAAATAAAGAAAAGTTAATTCATTGCACAACCTTTCTTAAATGATACAATATTCTTATAAAGAATTCTATAAAATAAGGTTTCTTATCATCATCACACAAAGGGACATGCTCGCCATCTAAGATATTCGATTTTTGCTGAACAAACTTGTCTTTAAGACAATCATCATTAACATATGTACCACCTACAAAAATATAATGCATCAAAATATAATATAAAGGAAGTAAAATACGTTTACTATGCATTTAGAAACATATAAATAGAAAAACATAATACATAATTTTTTTAATGTGTATCAATAATCGAAACTAAAACCCTATTTCCATTAGGGAAATTTAAACCCTAACTTGTATGGACATCCAAAACCTAAGTTGTACGAAAAGCTAAACCCTAACTTGTAGGGGAAACTAAATCCTGACTCATATCAGAAGCATATTCTAAAATGCATCAGAATGATCTCTAAAATGCAACAAAATCGACATAATATGCATATCCTGGTCATTTTAATGCATTTTCGATTGCTGTTACGCATGTTTGCCAATTTTGAACTCAAATCTCAACCAAATCGGATTTAACCACCTAGAAACGTGTTCTACTCTTCAAGACGTTTCCAACGGTATGTTGCCCATCTAAATCCGATTGTCGATGAGGCCGAAATCGCATTTAGAAGTTTACGTCGGATCCGGCAGTCACAATTTTGCTACTGGTTCGATTTCTTCGGCAAATATCTCCTTCGTTTCTCCACCAAAACGAGTGATCCACCCATCAATCTCTTCGTCTCCTTGAGCAGAATAAAACCCAATTGTCCATTTTTTTTATTCTCGTTAGGATTTGGCCGAAAATCGACTTAATGTTAGAGCGTATTTCAGTTTTGGAAAATCCCTAAAATTAAGGAAAGAAAATAATTAAATATTACATATTTAATGAATATTCAATTACAAATAATTGAAAAAGTCAGAAATATCCTTATGACATCAGCAAAAATATTAAAAAAATGAGAAAAATAGTTTTTAAATTTTAAATGATATTAATTATCAACCGTTAGATCTCTGAAATCAACGGATATCATCGGTTTCTATATTTCACTGGATATTTTTTCTATACTCCATATGATTTATACTCTCTCTCTCTCTCTCTCTCTCTCTCTCTATATATATATATATATATATATATATATATGTTTATGTTTTTTAAATTTGTGGGTAGATTTTAAGTTTTACTGAATTAATTAAAAAAAATAAAAAATATATATTTTGAAAATCTGGATATCCAAATAATATACGATAAAATATGAGAAAAGTCGGATACGAGCAAATATTGCATAATCTGAAACCGATCCTATTCCCGAATCTGAATTTAATTATCCGGATTTAAAAATTTTCATTCCGAATTCAGCTCCGACGTATTCGACTCCGAGTCGGGCGGGAAATATCACCCCAAATAGTTCCTTTTCAAATTAACCCTTTATTTATGGACGGTCAAAGGACAAAGGGTATGAGAGAGGCTCCACTTGGGCAAATACATAAGTCGTTCAGGCATTTGCAATTACACTTCTCCAAACTTATACTGACACTGCTATTAGAAATTTTTTGAGTTTTCCTACCTTCAGACCCTCCCCTACCTCACCGGACCATAAACCCTAGCGCATACAGAGAAGCACGCTGAGTAACGTCCGCCATGAATTGCTCGAGTAAATCTCTCATCTGTACTCTCTCAACTAACGCGCCCATCTAATTTTCCTTCCGCTTGCTTGTGTTGTGTTCGTGTGCCCGCGCTCCTACTTGTGCGTGTGTGTTTTCTTATACATATGTTTTTGCATTTTCTTCACAGTTTCTGGCGAGGTGCCGGAGGAGCCTGTCGTCTCGAAAATTTCTGGTCTCCTCTTTGAGAAGCGCTTAATTGAGCTCCACATCTCGGTTCGTTTTTTTTCCCACTCTAGCATTTCTCAATATGAAGTGTGTATGTATTTTTGATCTTACCTTCTCTCTGTTCTTTTCAATAATATTAATTATGACATGCTTGTTTACTGAAATTTATGTAGAAATGAATTTGAAATTTCTGGAGCGAATTGTGGCATATTTGATTTCTGATAGCTCCCATTGCCGTGAGAATTAAGATGACTAAAAACATGACTATTAGAAGTTTGTTTAAGCAATATCTTTAATTTTTAGAAAGAACTTCCATTCTTAAATACTCAATGTATTATTGGCACCATAGTATTATCTAAACTGGTGAAGTTCTATGCTAGACATCCAGCTCTTTAAGGAATAATCAAATAATTCTTCTTTTCATGTGGAGTGCCTTTTAAAGTTAATAAGCACTTATGGTTACTGTTTCGATCTACAGTTCTGGAGAAGTGTGTAGTTTGTAATATATGCAGTGGAAACATGTTTTTAAAAGCAAAGACTAGAAAGACAATCCCAATTTCATCTAGAAGAATAGGGATTTATTTATGCAGGTGATCCTTTTGTTCATCCCAGTGGAAAATTATCACTTGTTGTATTTTGAGGCATTTACGCAAAATAGAACATTTTTTTATGTTTCCCTGAAGGCCTATATTTATAATTTGCTAAATATGTTAGTAAAATCTATTAGTCAATGGAAGGCATGCTATGCATGTTTTTCTTTTGTCTTCCTGTTCTTTTCTATTCTTTATTCCTTTTACATTTGGTTAGGACTATGGGAAGTGTCCCATTACTGGAGAGCCTATGACAATGGATGATATTGTACCTGTCAAGACTGGGAAGGTATGATCGCCGAACATATGATAGTTTGGAATGATATTAGGACCAACTGGGCTATCTCTTTCTTACTGTAACCATGTTTATATATTTTCATCTTGATTATTTTGTGCCAGATAGTGAAGCCCCGACCGATGCAGACTGCTAGCATTCCTGGGATGCTGGGGATGTTTCAGATTGTATGTGGTTCTCTTTCATAACTTCTTCAATAGCGTCTGCAGTTGTCCAAAACTATCCTTCTGGAATTCATCTTTCAAATTCTCTCTCAGGCCGTGTTAATGAAATTTCCCGATGCTTGATATGTGGTGTGCTTATTTCTATCCGATGCTTTGTAAATCTTTGGTTGGTTTTGTTTGTAGTTTATCTTGAATCTTGATTTTCTAGGCTTAAATATAGAAGATTTTACTGTTACCAATATGTATTCTCCATTACTGCATGAAAAAGAGTCGATCCAGAGCTTCTGGCTATCCATTTGACATTTTGCACATACATGATTATTGAAATACTTTATTATCAGGAAACATGCACAGTATACAATTGTTCATTCAGAAAAATGTCAGTCTTATTACATATGTATTCTATGTATTTATACCATCAAGAGCCACTTTGCAAGCATATAATTCCTTCAGTTACTCTCTGGTTTCATTGCCTATCTAGTTAATGCCTATATTTTTCGGCCAGTTGAAGGAAATAGTAGGTCCACTGCAAGATAATGTTGTTTTGATGTTTATCCGATTCCACTTTGTCCTGTTTGGTCTTAGTTTTGTTGAAATCAACTTACAAGTGAAGATGCAAATGCTAGATTTTAAGATAGTGTATTTCTTCTTATTTATTTGACTCAGGAATGGGATGGTTTGATGCTATCAAATTTTGCATTGGAGCAGCAGTTACATACTGCAAGGCAAGAGCTGAGTCATGCCCTGTATCAGGTATGTATATGTCGAGGTCTAATTTCAACAAAAAAAGGCATGCATAGTTTGCTCACTAACATTAATATTTTTAATTTGTCCCTTGCAGCATGATGCAGCTTGTCGTGTTATTGCAAGGCTGAAGAAGGAAAGAGATGAGGCAAGGGCGTTATTGGCACAAGCTGAAAGACAAATACCCATGTCAGCTGGACAAGAGACAATGAATGCTGCTGCTTTAAGCAATGGGAAAAGAGGTTCTTTTCTTTTGAGCATTCAAGTTCATTCAATGCATGGGTGTTCTTATGTGGGGTTGTTGGTTCATTTTCCCATTGTGCTTGTAGCTATCGAGGATGGTGAGATGGGTCCAGACGGGAAAAGAGTTCGGCCTGGAATTTCAAATAGTATTATTTCTGAGCTTGCAGATTGTAATGCTGTCCTCTCACAACAAAGGAAAAAGCGACAGGTAAATCCGGGATTGATCTAGCACCCCACCTATAGTCAAATAGAGTGGCATTGCAACTAATTTTTTCGTAGAATCTTCTCCTTGATGTTCTTTCATAGATACGTATGCGTGTGTTTATGTGGTCTGCCAGATACCTTCAACATTGGCTTCTATTGATGCTGTGGAGAGGTACACTCAACTCACTGTAAATCCTCTTCATAGAACCAGCAAACCTGGGATTTTGTCGTTGGACATTTTGTATTCCAAGGTATGAAAAGTTCACTACTCTCTATATTTTCTGATGGTTTTTTCAAGTATTCAACAGTTTGCTTCCTCCTGTAAATTGTTCAAGACTCCTTGAAAAGTATTCTGATATGGGATCCTGGGCTAGAAAGCTCATTGTTTGGACATTGATAAAAAAATTTGTGGATCTTATATCAAATCATGCATGAATGTTGACTCATCTTATGTTCTCATGAATATGAAAAGGGGTTAATAAAATGTTCTGAAGTTAAATAAATTATTCCAATTACTGACATGCTTTATAGTCTGATTAAGAAGCTATTGATATCACTTAGAAATGTATGTAATCTTGGATACCAGGGATATTTAGTTTTCTCTAATGATCTCTAAAATGCTTTATTGGCTGATTAGAGAGCTCTTGGTATAATATCTCCAAGGAAAATAGTCTCTATTTAGATGTAGCTGTTGTCTCTTTAGTCTTCAGTGAGTTGTGCATTCTGATTGAATCGCATCAATGATAATTATCTTATCCTTATTTGTTTGTACCGAAGTGAGCTAAAACTGTAGAGGGCTGATTGTCAATAGGTTATATTAATATGGAGTGTTATCCTGCTAGATTTTTCTTCGGCCTCCTACAGCTATCTGCTTTGTCCCATTTTTTTCCTTTCCTTTCCTTTGTTAATATAGGAATGATCATCAGCCATGCAATGATCTTAGAACTGTGTTCCCATTAAGAAATTGAGCTACTGCTGACATTGTCTGAGTAAAGAACGACCAGAATAAATCTCTAAACTATTATTCTTGTGCTGTTGGGTTCTTTGCTGTTATTGTTTGAGTGTTTATGAATGAAAGTCTCCAATTTACTGGACTAATATTTCTCATAGATGACCGAAAGTCATTCAATTCTAGTTTATGGTTTATGTTTTTTCCCCATCTATAAATTCGTAATCAGAAAACCTTTTTCAAACACACGACAATGGCAGTAATTTGTTAGTGCCTTTTCTGCAACTTTGGAGGTCCATAAACATAGGCTATTATTGCTGATTAGTTCTGTAGAACTCCTGAAAAAATTCTTCTCATGTTAGTAGCCTGTAATTGTCCAATAATTCTCTTATCTATTTCTTATTCACGATACGAAGACACCATACTGAATGCAACTTTTTCTGGATCTTTCTTTTAGGATCTCATTGCCACTGCTGGGGCTGACTCAAATGCTGTAGTCTTTGATAGATCTTCAGGTCAAGTAGTATCTACTCTCAGTGGTCATTCAAAGAAGGTTGGCTGAGTTTTTTTGTTCTCCATATTTTGTTTTGTATTTTATTCTTATTGAACTGACTTGTACTCTTTCATGATGATGGTAATGTTGTTTGGTTTCTTGTCTAAGGTTACAAGTGTCAAATTTGCCGCGGAGGGTGAATTTGTAGTTACTGGTTCTGCTGATAAGGTAATACCTCCGACCAGAATTTTCTTTCTGTTCTCATCACTTCTAGATCACTTTGTATTGGTTGGTTTTGTGTTTACTATCAATATCTTCTATTTCTCTGTTATGTTTTTCTATTACGTTGTGTTTCTTCTTCTTAGCTGGGAACTTTCTCTGAGCTTTTGATGCAAACTACTCTCCTTTTAGAGAGAGAGAGGAGAACATGAAGTACTTCGTGAACTCTATGACATTGCTAACACTGGAAATTACTTTTGTGTTAACTTTTGTTATCATAACAATTTGTGCCATGTTCTATTTTTTTTTTTCCTTCTGTTATCATTTTTTGTGTTGGCGAGCATCAAGTCAAGGATTATTTATTGTTCCAGTCTGGTTTAATGTAATGCATTTGATAAAGATTCGTGTCCTGCCACTGTTATTTTCCATAAGCTATACACTGTGCAACATCATAGAATTCTACTCATTGCAGACAGTTCGCGTATGGCAAGGGTCTGAAAGTGGAGACTTTGAATGTAGGCACATTTTGAAGGATCATACTGCAGAGGTAATTAACTTTTATGCTGGTCAGGGGATTATAAATTTGTAGTCTCTTACAGTTTGTATGCCGACTTCTCTTAATTTTACTAGTTGACATCCCTAATCTGATTTTGCATTACACTTCCCTCACATATATTGCACCCTGATATGTAATTTTTACCTAATCTCTCTATTTGAAATACCAGTATATTTGAACTATGTTACAGACAATTATTAATTCTGTAGCGAAATATGTTTAGAAATAATCCAAAAATCTAGTTGTTACGTGGATTAAGATTTTGAGCTTGATGATACTTAAATTTTTGATGTAGATACTAGACCATGCTGAAATAGTTTGTTGATTCTTCCTGATTGATTGCAGAGTACTCATCTGAATAGTTCTTTATGCTATTTTCTTTTTCTGAAAAAGATGCACGTTCTTGCTTTCTAACTCCTATTTTGTACTTTTGCAATGTCTGTTCGTTTGACTTCTGTACTAATCAAAGATTTTGCGTATTGATTGTTTTGAATGCCACCAGCACACTTTAATGTTTGTTTATTCTTTTCCTATGCTTTTACTAAATTCTGAATATTCAGTTGCAGAGGAGGTTACAATGAGTTTGAAACAATTGTCACTCTTCAGAAAACAATAGTATCTTTTTATTTTTTCCCCACATGTCATCTGAGTTATATGCATCAACCAATTGAAATCTTTTTCCTTTTATCCTCGTGAAATTTCAATATGTTTCCCTCTTACAAGTTTCTTTCTGCGCTGAAGCTGGCTGACACTTTTAGTTTATGTTTAGTGGCTTACTGCTTAACTTTTTTCTGTCACTTCTTGCTGCTCGAGTTAGCATTAATATGGTATGGTGTTTCTAATTGGTTCATGTGGATTTAAGTGGTTTTTCACTGTTAGAATGTCCTTTTACGTGCAAATTTCATGTTGATTCTTGTCTTCAAATTGTCAAGATTTCTCCTACAACATAAGATTAATAGTGGGAATGTAACAGCTAACAGTTGTATGCTTCATGCACTTGAAATGGCTGTAAATGTTACACTTGCTATGTACCTTTTGTCGAATATTTGAATGCTTTAATTTTTTATGATCCATCTTGTGCAGCTTGATGTGTTTTTGGATCTTCATTCTTGATTGCTTGTCATCTATTGTTTTTTGGTTATAGGTACAAGCAGTTACAGTCCATGCAACCAATAATTATTTTGTCACCGCTTCTCTTGATAACACATGGTGCTTCTACGAACTTGCTTCAGGTTTATGCCTCGCTCAGGTACAGACCTTCTCTCTGATTTATACACGGAAAAGTAACCAAATACATTTTCTTTTTTGTCTTATTTTATGTGTTACATTACTTGTGACTTGTGTTGTATGGTCTTTATAGGTACAAGATACATCAGGATCTGCTGAGGGATATGCATCTGCAGCTTTTCATCCTGATGGTCTCATCCTTGGGACGGGTACTTCTGGGGGGCTTGTTAAGATTTGGGATGTAAAAAGTCAGGTACAGGTTCATTTGTATCTGATCTATTTAGCTCGTTCCCTTTTTTGATCCTTCAGTTAACGCTATTGCTTTTGATAATGTGCAGGCAAATGTTGCAAGATTTGATGGGCATATAGGGGCTGTAACAGCCATCTCATTTTCAGAGAATGGTTACTTCCTGGCGGTAGGTTTTCCTTACCTAGAAAGTGAATAATGTGATTTTCATGTTCTTCATGCTACAACATTATGCTTGCAATTTCAGACCGCAGCTCACGATGGAGTTAAACTTTGGGACTTGCGAAGGCTAAAAAATTTTAAGACTTTTACACCTTATGATGAAAATACACCTACGCAATCAGGTTATGTTTTCTTCTTGAATATATTAGAGTTTGGATTTATATCATGACGGGCATATTTCAAAAGTTTAGCAGCAATGCTTGTCTGGCTGGTGGCTTAGTGCATATTTTGTCTGTATTCTACTTGTTTAAGATGGGTAAAATTAAACATGAAAGGTTGTTGGTTTTGCCGTTATTCCTCACATCATACCCCTTACTTATTTTGCAGTGGAATTCGACCATAGTGGTAGTTACCTTGCTCTAGGAGGATCAGACATCAGGTATGATTTATCCAACTGCTACTTGTAGCCCTTTCTATTCACCTAGAAATGTATGTAACCACGTATGCCAGGGATAGTCTGGCTGCACATTTGAAGTTCTTGAAGTGATAACTATACTTATTTTTTTGGTTAATTGTGAATGCCTTCATTTCATATATTTTGATGCATCACAGAGTTTATCAAGTTGCGAATGTCAAATCTGAGTGGAATTGCATCAAAACATTACCTGACTTGTCTGGCACAGGTAGACCACTTCTCAGTCTCCATACACACGAAGCTTAAACATTACCTGGCTTGTCTGGTGAATTTATGTACTTGCTCAAACTGTTGGGTCTTATATTGCTCTACGGTTGCAGGCAAAATAACATGTGTCAAGTTTGGCCCTGATGCAAAGTACATAGCTGTTGGGTCCATGGACAGAAACCTTAGAGTATTTGGGCTACCTGAGAATGATGGTCCATTGGAGACGTGATGAGTGCTGTGGTAAAAATTAATGCTTGCCTTGATTACAGTTGCATCAAAGTCGATATTTGTTTTGGGTATAGCAAAAGGTCTATTTGTATGCATCCATACGGGTTGGGTTTTATTCACAAAACCGTTGATTTTGGGGTAGCGAGCTCGGACCCAGCTTTCGCGAGGCTTTTACTTTGTAACACATCGAAGAGGGGAAAGAAATTTGTATAATCTGAATATTAAGTTCAACGCTGTGATTGTTGTATTAACTATTTAACTTTGAGGGATAGGTTTTTTCTTTTTACGGGTTGCTTTTTCATTCTTATGTATCAAATGCTTCAAGTGTTTCACTACTGTTTTTGTTCGGTATGTAGGATGAATTGACGTAGCTCTAAGGCATTAAGTTACACTTTACGTGTGGAGTTGTCGAGGATGATTTCAATGTTTGAAATTCGTCACATGTAATACTTCATCTCGCTCTGAAATTAGGATCAGCCTACAGTGGCTTCAAGTAAGGTGAGACGGACGTATAGTTGTACACTGCTACACAAAATCTATAGCGGCGTTGACAATTTTTGTGTTCTCGCATTTTGTTGATAAAAACTAGAATATTAGCATGTGCGATGTGCGGCAATAACTTAACTTAAAGCATGATATATTACAATTATTAAGTAATAAAATTTTGTATATTAAATAAATAATAGTAATTTTTTAATCTTTGGTTTAAGGTGATAGATATCATGTGTTGTGTTGTATGATGGTATTTTGTTTAAACGTAGACCGTTACAAAAAGAAGGAAAAGCTATAGTGAAAACTACTGGGCTGATCTAAATACCTTGAAGAAAATAGTAGGTTAGGGCCAAAGAGTAATAGCCTCAAAGTAGAAAAGCCCGATAGGGCTTGACACAAAAAAAGCCCAAGCCCAATAGGATTGGCCTGAAAGCCCGTGGGTTGGCCCGGTGGGTTTACATAATTTATGAATTTATGACATATTTCACTACTGTACTTATAAATTTGATATTAGGTTGTGTTTATAATTATTATTGAGTATTTTTTAATTTCTTTTAATGAAAATATATTCTTCATTTTGAATTCTATACGTTTTTTATTTCGACACTTAGTGAAAAGTAAATTAAAGATTGACATTTTGAAAATATTTTTGTTAAATTCACAATATTTAATAAATTATTTATTTTATTTATACAAATATTTATATGTTAAAATAGTAATAATTTTTATATTTATACTATGTCAATATTATTTTTTATAAACATAATGGTCCGGTGGTTAGCCCGAATAACCCGAATCGAATAGCCCACAACCCGATTGACCTGAAATCAGGTGAGTTGGCCCGTTTAACATCCCTATTATATATATATATATATATATAGAGTGGAGATCATATAAAAAACCATCTTTATGTAAGAAATAGGAAATAATCTCCACCTTCCATTTGACAAGATCTAAGGCTGCTAATTAAACTGAATTTATTAAATAAAAATAACGGTTTTTTTTTAACTGAGGGATAAAGATGTAATATTAACTCATCCTATAATTATGGAATTAGTTCTAATCCTAAATCATGGATTTTTTTACACGGTTTGTTTGAATTTATTTGATTTATAAAGATAAACTACACACTTGTTATTCAAAATACAAAATGATAATTATTAAATTTAATTTGTGAGTTAAATTATGCATCACACACACAATTTCAATGCATTATGCATATTTATGTAATGCAGTCCAATTAACTTATAATATTTTGTTATTTTCTTTATTTTATAATGCACTATGAACAATATAATTAGGGCTGCAAACGAGCCGAACCTGATTGAGTATTGGTCTGCTCGGGTTCGGCTCGTTTAGTATTTGACAGGCTCGGGCTCGGGCTCGGGTTCGAGTTCGATTCGAGCTTTAAATCCGGGCTCGAGCTCGGCTCGGGTTAAAATTTTTGAGCTCGAATTCGGCTCGAGTTCGGCTCGTGCCCGGTTCGGATTTGAGCTCGAATTTGGCTCATGAAAAGCTCGAGTCCGAGCTCGTTTAAAAAACATGATATAAACATATTTAATTTTGTCTTTTAAAACTTCAAATGAACTTAAATTAAAATGAATTTCATCAAATAAAAATCCACCTAATGAAATTCATCCAAAACACAAAATATAATCCAAAAAGAACAAAGCATATATACATATTTTTTTAATTTTAATTATGGTATAGTCCTTAATTAGTTTTGGTTGTAATTTGAAAATAATTTTAACTCATTAACATTTGACAATAATTCAAATTCTCTTACCTACAATTTTTTACACATAAATGCTAAAGCTCGTTTACAGGCTCGATTAGAGGTTCGATTAAGAGTTCGCGAGCAGGCTCGCGAACATGTTCGATTAACATACGAGCCGAACACGTTCGCGAGCTAAACGAGCCGAACACCTTACTGCTCGGGTTCGGCTCGTTAAGTTAACCGAGCTCGAATTCGGGCTCGAAGCTCGGCTCGTTTGTTAACGAGTTCGAGCTCGAACGAGCTTTTACCGAATCGAGCACCGAATAAGTCCCGAGTAGCTCGGCTCGTTTGCAGCCCTAAATATAATGCATCACTAATATCACTTAATGCATTTAATTTATTTTAGAATGCATTATACATATTTATACAATGCATTGGACATCATTTTTTAACATTTAGCGGTCATCGTTTTCTAATGCATTAAAAAAAACAATATGATGCATTACTAACATATTATAATGCATTTGATTATAATGAAATGCATTTATGTGTACCAATCGTGCACCGAATGTCGATTTTATTAGTTTATAATGTATTTTATATTATACACATGATTATAATGCACTAATCATATGCATCTAATGCATTATGCATCGAACATTCATAGTTCATTATCTTCTGTTTATAATGCATTATAAAATATTTAATGATGCATTATATAACTTATTGAAATGCATTAATCTTCTCTTACAAAACGTACAAAGTAATTTTAATATTTAATGCATCATACCTCATACATTAATGCATTATATAGCTTATTATAATGCATTAATCTTCTCTAAGAAATTGTATAAACTGATTACTTAAATGTTCATAGCCTGATTCAATTTCTTTTATTCATCTAAATGATTTTTTTATAAATCAGTGATCAATCAAAAATTGCAACTACATATAATGTATTTTCGGCATGTTTGCATTAAATAAATATTGCCCATTATTCTACTTTTTTGGGTGGTTGTAATTTACTTAATCGTCCCTCATATTAATTACTTTGAGGAAATTGTAACGGTTGGGCAATTAGAAGTGGTTAAATCTTGACCGTTTGTTTAGGTTAATCTAAGGTTCACAATATTTCTTATTTTTTACCTTAGACTAGTTTTGTATGGGATCTCATCCCTATATATATATATATATGTATATATAGGGATTGGTTCATATGCTAACCATATTAGTTAGTGAGAACTAAGAACCAATCTAGACCTTCCATCTTAATAGATTGATGGTTATGATTTATTCATGGAAATTAATTAAATAAGACATATTTTGTTTAGGAAAAGGATATTAATGTAATCTTCATTTATTTGTTCCATATTTTAAGGGATTAATTAATCACTCATTTAAAATTCTCTGCCGTAATCTTCTTCTTCTTCTTCTTCTTCTTCTTCTTCTTGTTCTTATTCTTCGTCTTCGTCTTCTTGATTCTTTTCTTCTTCTTCTTCTTCTTCATCATCTTCTTCTATCTAGACATTTTCATCTATGTTTTTATATTCTATTTTCTTTCTTTTTTTTCTTTTTTTGTAATTTTCTTATACAAATTAGTAAGCATAAATAAATAGGAAGATAGCATATAAACATGATTATTTAAGCATAGGAATAAATCTTAGTTGCATTCGAATATTGATCTATGTTTTTTTATTCTGTTTTTTGTAATTTTCATATACAAGTTATTAAGCATAAATAAATAGGAAAATAGCATATAAATATGATTATTTAAGCATAGGAATAGGTCTTAGTTGCATTCGAATATTCATCTATGTTTTTTTATTCTATTTTTTTTGTAATTTTCATATACAAGTTATTAAGCATAAATAAATAGGATCATAGCATATAAATATGATTAATTAAGCATAGAAATATGTTTTAGTTGCATTCGAATATTCATCTATGTTTTTTTATTCTATTTTTTTTTTTTGTAATTTTCATATACAAGTTATTAAGCATAAATAAATAGGAAGATAACATATAAAATGATTATTTAAGCATAGGAATAGGTCTTAGTTGCATTCGTATATTCATCTATGTTTTTCTAGTTCTTTTTTTTTTTTTTTTTTTTTTTTTTTTTTTTTTTGTAATTTTCATATACAAATTATTAAGCATAAATAAATAGTAAGAGATAGCATATAAGTATGATTATTTAAGGATAGGAATAGGTCTTAGTTGCATTCGAATATTCATCTATGTTTTTTTAATTCTATTTTTTTTTTTTTTGTAAATTTTCATATACAAATTATTAAGCATAGATAAATAGGAAGATAGCACATAAATATGATTATTTAAGCATAGGAATAGGTCTTAGTTGTATTTGAATATTCATTGTCATTCACCGTATTTAAACATGAATTGATATTAAAAAAAAAGCATGTAACTTTCATATACAAGTTATTAAGCATAAATAAATAGGAAGATAGCATATAAATATGATATTTAAGCATAAGAATAGGTCTTAGTTGCATCGAATATTTATGTTAATTAATAGGATAATTAGTTTTAGGAAGTGGCGACAATCTTGGAACGCGTAATCTTTTTTTTCTTTTCTTTCCTAAATTGCCCTTTAAAAGTTGAAATAAATCATTAAATAAGTAAAATAGATAATTTGAGATTTAATATCCACCATTAGATTATATAAAATGAATGGATAAGATTGGTTCTTAGTTCTCAAGATTCATACCATCTCCCACAAGAACCCACCCCTATATATATATATATATATATATATATATATATGGATAGTTCCAGTGAAAAACACTCTTAGAGTAAGAAATAAGAAACACTATCGACCATTGATTAATAGTGATCTAACGTTCCAAAATTTATGCGCATAATATATCTTTTAAGTTATTTGAATGACGTGGCAGCCACTTGAGGGCAAAACAGTACACAAAAAAACTAACTATTGATGCAGTGGAGGATATAATGGGATTCGACCAACCAAACCCACCAAATTTAAATTAATCCCAAACTAATTTAAACATGTTTAGTATTAAAGGAACTAGTTTACAACCCGTCGAAAATCGACGGGTGCTAATTATTTTTAACATTTAGATATTTCATCAATAAAATTTATTTAAAAATATTTTAGACTATGATTCTCGATTTTTATGTACTTAAACAATTAAAGAATTTAAGAATAATAAATATGAAGAACCAATGCAATGCCGATTTATATTATATTTAAACCTTCGACTTTTAAGGACTTATAAATCAATTTGGTGCCAAAAACGACAAAGCCAAGTTCCTCGTGAAATATAAAAAAAAATATTTAAAAGTAATACAAAAATACTAAAAGTAAATGAAACAATATGAAAATTATATAATATAATTGGACCATAATAATATGATCGGCTCCTCTTCTACAAAGCTAAGCGTAGTCTTCCTCCTGCAACTTGTGACCTTTTTACCTAATGATTCTCGATATTGCAACGTAAAACTGTCCATGACTGAAGATCGGTAGTAGAGATATAATCCTACATTAGAGAGGGATTGTCCTTGACTCTTATTTATTGTCATAGCAAAACAAACAAACAGTTGAAAATGCCTCTTTTGCAATCTAACCGATAACTTAATTAGATATGATGCAATCATCGTCATTTTTGCAATTGGAAACTTCTTGCCAACATTTTTTTTGAAAGCGGATTCGAAACAAAATGACAGTTATATCAAAATAAGTCAAGCCGCTCGTTGTTTATTTTAATAAACTTAAAATGTCAAAGGGAGTCTCACGTAGCCCGTTGTTTATTGAAATAAAAACAAAACCTCAATATAAAGTCTCCCGTTACTCTTGTTTATAAGAAAATAGGTTTAAAAGGAAATATTTTTATGTTAGGTGCATTTGTATCTCATCGAAATTCGATACGAATCACTTTATAACGTTATTTTTGAGTAAAATATAAATGAAAATTATTAAAATATGTCAAGCCGTTCGTTGTTTATTTTAATAGAAAGAAAATGTCGTTCTATCAAAATAAGTTAAGATCCCCGTTTCGAACCACCACGCTGATCGACATGCATACGTGTCAATTCGTACATCCGTCATTTTTATTTATCTAAAATAAATATATTTGTAAATATTAATTATATAAAATACTATAATATATTTCAATCTCACACAATATTTATCTTATAAGTATTTAGTTTTATATTGTATACTACTATCGATGCTTATCATATAAGTATTCACGTAGCCCGATGTTTATTGTAATAAAAACAAAATGTCGTTACATCAAAATAAGTCAAGTCGTCCGTTGTTATGCTAATAAATAAAATATGTCACAAAGAGTCTCACATAGTTATAAATCAATTTTAACGTCAATATTCAATATGAATCACTTTAGATTGCTACTTTTAGTTAGTCCGCTGTTTATTGTACTAAAAATAAAATGTCGTTACATCAAAATAAGTTAAGCCGCCCGTTGTTTATTTTGATTATAAAAAAAAAATGTCATAGAGAGTCTCACATAGTTATAATCAATTTAACGTCAACCTTCGATATGAATCAATTTATATTGCTACTTTTAGGTAATCCGTTGTTTATTGTAATAAAAATAAATATTGTTACATCAAAATAAGTCAAGCTGCCCATTATTTATTTTAATAAAAAAAAATGTCAAAGAGAGTGTCACATAGTTATAATCAATTTTAACGTCAATATTCGATATGAGTTGTTTATTGTAATAAAAATAAAATATTGTTACATCAAAATAAGTAAAGTTGCCTGTTATTTATTTTAATAAAAAAAAATATTTCAAAGAGAGTCTCACATAGTTATAATTAATTTTAACATCAATATTCGATATGAATCACTTTATATTGTTACTTTATATTGGTACTTTTAGGTTAAATAAATATGTATGATTCTAAAGTCTCACGTAGCACGTTGTTTATTATAATAAAAACAAAACATCAATATAAAGTCTCCCGTTACTCTTGTTTATAAGAAAATAGGTTTAAAAGAAAATATTTTTATGATAGGTGAATTTGTATCCCATCGAAATTCAATCGATACATATCACTTTATAATGTTATTTTGAGTAAACTATAAATGAAAATTATTAAAATATGTCAAGCAGCCCGTCGTTTATTTTAATAGAAAGAAAATGTCATTATATCAAAATAACTTAAGATTCCCGTTTCGAACCACCACGCTGATCGACATGCATACATGTCTCTATGTTTATTGCAGTCAACTATCCCTATACCAGTGGGACGGAGAGAGTAAAAAAAAAATATGTCATACATAGTTATAATCAATTTTAACGTCAACCTTCGATATGAATCACTTTATATTGCTACTTTTAGGTAGTCCGTTGTTTATTGTAATAAAAATAAAATATCGTTACATCAAAATAAGTCAAGCTGCCTGTTATTTATTTTAATAAAAAAAATATGTCAAAGAGAGTCTCACATAGTTATAATCAATTTTAATGTAATATTCGATATAAATCACTTTATATTGTTACTTTATATTGGTACTTTTAGGTTAAATAAATATGTATGATTCTAAAGTAATGTAATAATGAATAAATAAATTAAAATCTATTCATGTATGAATAGAATAGTGTTGAAAATAACTATCAAAGACTACCCCGTAGATGAATATTGTAATTGTTATTTCATTAATAGTTATAGTTATTTTATTAAAAAGATTATACATATACGAATTATTAGATTATTATATTATTAGATTATATTGAAGTTAAAATATTAAATTAATTATTAGATTATACGTTTTAAATTACTTAGAATGATTATATATACGCATGTAACTTTATTATATTTTTTTAATATCTTCTATAATTATTTTTTATTGTAAATAAATAGAATTTTTAGATAAATAGGAACGGAGAGCATAGGAAGCGCCACGTAGGCACGTGAATTAACTTTTAATGTCAACTAGTTTACAGCCCGTCGAAAATCGACGGGTGCTAATTATTTTTAACGTTAAGATATTTTATTAGTGAAATTTATTTTAAAAATATTTCATACTATGATTCTAGAATTTTTGTACTTACAAATAATAAAAAGAATTTAATAATCAATGCCGATTCATATTATATTTTAATCTTCGACATTTAAAGACTTAAATCAATTTGGTGCCGAAAACGACAACCAAGTTCCTCGTGAAATATTAAAAAATATATTTAAAGTTAATACAAAAATACTAAATGTAAATGAAATCATATGAAATTATACTATAAGAAATTCAGACCAAAATAATACATTCGGCTCCTCTCCTATAAAGCAGTTGAAGTTTGAGCGTAGTCTATCGTATAAAAGAATACCCAAATATAATAAATTTATATATACATTATTAATATTTGTATTGATAATTACCCCACAACATTTGAAATATTTCATAGGAGCAAGATGATGCACCCTTCTTGTCGAAGAGAATTTGTAATAAAAAGAAAATGACAGTTATATCAAAATAAGTCAAGTCGTCCGTTGTTTGTTTTAATTAACAAAAAATTTCAAAGAGAGTCTCACATAGCCCGTTGTTTATTGTAATAAAAATAAAATGCCAATATAAAGGCTCTCGTTACTCATGTTTATAAGAAAATAGGTTTAAAAGGAAATATTTTAATGATAGGTGCATTTGTATCCTATCGAAATTCGATAGGAATCACTTTATAGCATTATTTTAATTTAATATATAAATGAATATTAAAACATGTCAAGCCACCCATTATTTATTTTAATATAAAGAAAATGTCGTTATATCAAATAAGTTAAGATGTCCGTTTCGAACCATCACGTTGATCGACATGTATATGAATTACGTGAAGCCGCCCGTTGTTGTGAAGCCGCCCGTTGTTGTTAATAATGAGAAAATAGGTTAATAGTAAGAAAATAGGTTTATTTTATCGGCCGTTTTAGGGGTGTCTAAATGGGTTTGGGTATTCGGATATGTTCCGAAATACCCAATCCGAATGGGTATTGCGGGTACCCGAACCCGGCTTAATTGGATAGCGGGGCGGGTTACGGATGGGTTTTTAATTTTTTTTGGGTATTTGGGTACCCGATTACCCGATCATGGGTACCCAAATACCCGAACAATTTTAAATTAATTGTATTATTTTATAATTTTAATATTTATTGTATTTGTTTAGTTTGAAATTTCAAATTTTCAAGTCACGATTGTACTTTATTTCAAAGGATGATAATTATATGTAATAAGAGACATATGACTTTGGAAAATAATATTAGAATAGTGTTGACGATTATTATTTTTATGTTAAATTTTAATTTCATAAAAAATATAAAACTACATATTATTATTCGGGTAGTTTGGATACCCGAAAACTATCCGAATTACCTGAATCTTGGGTATTGGATACCCGAAATATCCATTTGGGGCGGAAGGCGGAATGCATTTTCACCTTATTTGGGTTTGGATACCCGACGAAAACGGGGCGGGTAACCCGCCCCGTCCCGTTTAGACACCCCTAGGCCGTTTAATTAAAAACGACTTATACAAAATATCATCAAAATCGACATATACAAAATATCACCATACTAATGTATTTATTTGAAAGAAAAATATATATATATAATAAGCGGCAACATTTATCAAATTAATATATAGTTTTATCACGTTAAATCAAAAATTGGACGCAAATCACTTTATATTGCTTATGCTTAAGTACTCGTAAAATATAAAAGAAAAATATCAAAACATATGAATCTCGTTTTTTATTTTAGTAAAATAAAATTAAGAAGGGTAATATTTTATGGGTAATTAATTATATAGTGTCTTATCGAAATATTTTTCTTTTCAGCGTGATCATAGACTTCATCGGAAACAAACTTATTTTAAATTACCTTCAGGCTCGATCAAGCCCGTTTGAGCTCGTTATAAATGGGCTTGTTCGAGAGATGTTGAGAAAAATTAAAACCTTAAGGAATAAATTACAAAACATGCACATGACTCAATCGATATGGTGTTCGTTGCCCCTTACGTTTAACATTGGATTAGGGGACCATCGACCCCATTCACGCTCTTTAGCTACTTGAAATTGATGGTGCGACTTTGTTTCCTCTCGATGCCACCGGGAAGATCCTTATGTCATTGCAAAGTTCATTCGATGAATCAATATTTCACATGAACATGATGATGCACCCTTCTTGTCAAAAAGAGTTTGTAATAAAAGAAAATGGTAGTTATATTAAAATCAATGTATAAAAAGCGCTAGGCGCTAGTCGGGCGGTGGAGGGGTGACTAGCGCCTAGGCGCTAGGCGGGAGCCTAGGCGCCGCCTAGGCGGATTTGAACTATAATGCTTATTTTTATTATTCTTACAATATTGTTGTCAAATTTATAATAAATACACATACTATGACAATTGATATGTTAGTTTCATAATTATAAATCCAAAATTATACATAGAGTAACATAATTTGCTTAAACATAGATTAATTAACACATAAAGACTATTGATTAAGCTACAAGAGTGGCTCGTTGGGTATCGCATAGAGCCTAGGCGGATTACTTATTAGTCGGGCGGCGAGGTACTGACTAGCGCCTAGGCGCCGCCTAGGCGGCGTCTTTTAGAACACTGATTAAAATAAGTCAAGCCGTCCGTTATTTATTTTAATAAACAGAAAATGGATGTCAAAGAGAGTCTCCCGTAGCCAGTTACGGAGCCACAATGGGGCCAGGGGGGAATTGGGCCCGGGTAGGATTTTTTTTTATTTAAAAAGGGGTATTTTAGTAATTTTACAATAATTAAGGATTATATATATATATATATATATATATATATATATATATATATTTATATTTGACAAATTATATTATAATCCAATCCTAAAATTATAAATGACCGTATTTTTTTCCTCCAAATTTGATATGTGGTGAATTGGTGATACCATTACGCGATTCCAACCTCCAATTTCACAACATGCATATAAAAATTTCTCTCATTTTCAAGTATTCACTATTGTTTTGTGACTTTTGACTATGAAATTTTGTCTTTAGATATTCACCATAATGAAAATATTATTTTGATTGAGTACTACATTAGTACTATTTAATTGTTATTTTGTTTTAAAACTCTTATGAACTTCTAAATTTATACTCCCTCTGTTTTTCTTGCAACGACTCTATTAACGTGTAAAAATGAAGACAAATAGAGTAACTATTTTGGACCCCCCATGAGCAAATGTCTGCCTCTGTCACTGCCCGTAGCCCGTTATTTATTTTAATAAAATTTTAGTAGAAAAATACATAGTTATATAGACCCCCTGTTATTTATGTTTGTAAGAAAATATGTTTAAAATGAAATATTTTGATAATATGTGCATTTGTATCCCATCAAAATTCGATATGAATCACTTATAACGTTATTTTAAAGTAAAATATAAATGAAAAATATTAAAATATGTTAAGGCGTCCGTTGTTTATTGATAAAAAAAAAAAGAAAAAAAAAAGATCGTTTTATCAAAATAAGGCAAGCCGCCCGTTGTTTATTTTAATAAAAAGAATATGTCAAAGAGCGTTTCACATAGCCCGTTGTTTATTGTAATAAAAAAATGTCGTTATATCAACAAAATGTCAATAGAGTCTCACGCAGCCTGTTATTTATTGTTAAAAAAAAAAAGTAACAAAAAAACGGTCGTTTTATCAAAATAAGTCAAGCCGTCCGTTGTTTATTTTAATAAAAAGAATATGTCAAAAAGTGTTTCACATAGCCCGTTGTTTATTATAATAAAAAGAAAATGTCATTATATCAAAATAAGTCAAGTCACCCGTTAATAAAAACAAAATGTCAAATAGAGTTTCATGTAGCATGTTGTCTATTGTAACAAAAAAAAAAATTGTTATAGCAAAATAAGTCAAGTCGACCGTTGTTTATTAATAAAAAACAAAAAAATGTCAAAGAGAGTTTCACGTAGTAATAATCAATTTTAGAATTATACATGTTACTCGTGATGGTAAAAAAAACAAATATAACTAATACTTATTTGAGTACCTAATATAAATATCAATATTAAAATTATGTTTTAATATTAAAATATAACGTAGTTATTTGATTGTTGAATTAAAATATAATAATTCAAATCATGTATAAATTGAATAATAAATAAATATAATATAAAATGAAATAAATAGAGATATATATATTAACGTATATTTTATGTTAAATTGTGGAAGAATAAGATTTTTATATAAATAAACGAAAATTTTACATAATATTTACGTAAACAGTCTATTATAAATTACATGAGATATACATACATGATTTACAATATATATTATTATATATAAATGATTTACGTTAAAAAAAATATAAAAAATAGAATTTTTAGATAAATAAGAACGGAGAGCATAGGGAGCGTCACGTAGGCACGTCGATTAACGTGGTGCTCCGAATCCGCTTTGCTATTATATATAAAAGGATATTCGATATAAATCACTTTATATTGTTACTTTATATTGGTACTTTTAGGTTAAATAAATATGTATAATTCTAAAGTAATGCAATAATGAATAAATAAATTAAAATCTATTCATGTATGAATAGAATAGTGTTGAAAATAACTATTAAAGACTATCCCGTAGATGAATATTGTAATTGTTATTGTTATTTCATTAATAGTTATAGTTATTTTATTAAAAAGATTATACATATACGAATTATTAGATTATTATATTATTAGATTATATTGAAGTTTTAAATTAATTATTAGATTATACGTTTTAAATTACTTAGAAGGATTATATATACGCATGTAACTTTATTATATTTTTTTTAATATCTTCTATAATTATTTTTTATTGTAAATAAATAGAATTTTTAGATAAATAGGAACGGAGAGCATAGGAAGCGCCACGTAGGCACGTGAATTAACGTGGAGCTCCGAATCCGCTTTGCTATTATATATAAAAGGATGACCGATAGGAGTATTATCCTTTCTAAAAAAAATGTCTGATATATTCTTGATTTATTTATTTGATTTAATTAATCGGGAAACTCCAAATTAAATAGAGGGTTGATTTATAGATACTAGCTGCACATTATTTTTTTATATATTTTCTAATGCATCAAGATAGATAATATAATGCATACCAATGTTTTAAAAACCGAACCAGAGGTCAAACCGGCGAGGCCTTCGGTTCATGGTTTGATCGGTTGAACATTGGTTTAACCGGTCAAAACCGGAAATAACCAGAAAAAACCTCGAACCGGACTTACGGCGGTTCATGGTTCAACCAGGTTCAACCGGCGGTTCAGTTCGGCACTATAAGAAAAACGCTCATAGATAACTCAAATTTTGAGTTATCTATGCACCGGTCAAAGCGTTATAAAACTCAGTGTAATCTATAGTCACGCTCATACATTACGGTTTTTTAGCGTAATCTATGTGACTCATTCATAACACTTTACACTGTCAAAGATAACACTAATAAACCATAATATATTGTACTTTTACATTACGGCTTAAAACCGTTATCTATAAGTTTTTATGCGTTATAATTTAGTATCATAGATTACGATTTTATGCACTTTATATTACGACTTCTTAGCGTAATCTTTTATTGGTTATACATAACAATTTGTAACCGTTACAAATAGCCTATTTTACTGTTATTTTTGTAGATAACAAATTGTGTTTTTTTTTGTGATTAATAACAATACTATTTCCTGTAACATGAAATTTAAACAAACTTTTATTTTATTCATCCAAAAACACAAAATAATAATCATCCAAATACAAGTTTCCACCATCCACAAAGTCTACCACATCCAATTTAATGAAAACATAATAAAAGAAAAATAAAGTTATCTTCTTCATCTTGACATACAGTTGCTTTTGCAAGATCCCATGAAAGCTATGTGGTGAAGAAGATCGACTCATTTTCCTTCATCAACTTTGTACAAAACTGCAGAAAATCAGGACTTCGCAAAAGCGAGAGAATATAGATTATTAATAAACATGTAAGAACAAGACTTATAATGTATTACATTTATTCTACTCGGCTTGAAATTACTATAAATCAAAGGGATGTGCGTGCTCACCTACATGTAAAAGAAGTAATTTTAACAGTCTGATTTAGCCCTCTCTTTGCAGCATGGTGCAAAGAAGTTCCTACATGGTGACCTTCAAGAGAAAAGATAAATTTTGGTTGAGCGTTCTTTACCTACGGCTTTGTGCAGTCTCAGCTCTTTTGACAGTCAACGAATTGCTTCTCCATATGTTCCTTGAGATCAAGATCATCTTTTCCACAACCTACCATTAGAGGATATTGAAATCAGCACCTATGTTATCCCTCTTAGAAAACACCATTCAAAAATCTATAAATGCCAACATGAAGAAAAAAATTTCAAGAGTATCCATGTATTAGCCCTAATAAAATCACATTTCAGTCAATATCAATATTACATTCTTAAATAGTTATGACTGATCAGCAGATTCGTTCACTCCAAACTGAATTCCATATCAACAAGGCTCATGCTTAGCATATACACATACACATTCAAATCGAACAATACTCAGATTGAACCTTGAGCTGCATTATATTACGAATCTCCAGCAGCTCAAAGCAGTTCAACACACAATTAGTCAGAACATCTCACCACTCAAAAAATTCCTGCAAGTCTAGGATCTGATAGTGCTCAGAATTCATCTGTCTCATCTGCATGAGTAAAGGCTGATTCTGAACACAACAAAACACAGGAAGCCATATAGTGAATATGGAGAAAGAAAGAGAATATGGACCGTACAGTATTTGTTAAGCTTTTGTCTATCCATATAGTGTTTCTTTCCTTTTCTTGAAAGTGCTTAATGTTTTCTACAAACCTCCACTATCATATATTGTGCTAGATTAAGATAATTAAGGAACAAATCCACATTTCCCAACCTAAAGTTTCTATCACCTATCACATATCATTCTTATTAATATAACTCTTACCACCTCAGAAATAATTCAAACTAACCTCAAAGAAGTATAGAGATCAAAATCTTATCAGATATAAACTAGGCTTACATCAAATTCAGCTGGATCATTCTTTGATTCCTGAAAATATAAACACGATTTCGTTGCAAGATAAATCAGCAGGACATGCAAATTTGCAGAACAAAAACAGATAGACCGTGTAGCACGAGAAATTTTAATCCAAATCATGAAAGAGTACATGCTCCTCTCTCTTCTTTTCGGCCTCTTCAAAAGCAGCCTTCTCCGCCTGAACACCAGAACCATTGACAAATCAAAAAACAGAGCAATGTTCCCATTCTTTATAAAAATGAAAATGAAGTACAGAAAAGGTAAAAGATAGAATTGGTACATACATCCTTTTGTTTTCCCCATGTTTCTTCTGCTACATTCTTGGCATACTTGGGGTCGTCAGTTATAAGAATATTGTCAAACAAGGTTCCAGATACTGAACATGTTCTAGAAAGTAAATTGTAATTCTCTCAGGTAAGTTAATCATAGAGGCAGATCATCCAAACATCCACAAACAATGTATTGACATTATAATATTATTGGCTGCAACTAAAAGACACTATTACATCCAAACACTGCACATCGCTAACAATAGGCCTCAGACTGCGATCTGAGTTCTACAAAAATGTAAGTATGTGTTGGTTTCTGTATTTTCTGTACAACACCACTAACAAAAACTGGAATCAGCTCCTAAAATTAGTGCAAAAACGGAGATACATCAGACGAGAAGAAACATAGTACTCTAAGCAATGTATCACTACTAGAGCTGCATAACTGGTGGTGGTAATACATCAGACGAGAAGAAACATAGTACTCTGAAAATATGTAAGAACATATAGATAATGGAAAGATGCCTTAAAGGCAAACAAAGAGTTTAATTGCATGCCTAAGAAAAAGTCATTTCAAAGTACTACACTTATCAACATCCCAACCATAAATCTAAGATTTAAAGAGTCCCGGAAATTGGCCAAAAGGTAAGCAATTATGTTCTTCAATATAGTGGCATATCAAAATGTAATTGATTAAACTTATGATCCCTTAAGATTTATGATTCGATATCAACCTTGATTGTATCTTATTAGTACTTTGAGCCACTCTTCGTCTGACTAGCCTCTCTGAAATTCATTGTTCGTTCCATAGGTTTCAAAATCACAAGGACTATAAAGAAAGTCATATAATCTTGTACGTGTGAAAGGATTGAGAACAGGTAAAGACAGAGAAACAATGGAGAACGACTTTAACTCCAAGACGATAACTAGACAGAGCTTTGAGTTTCTAGGAGTTACCTCAGGCGTCCGATGGAGGAGGAGGAAGGCGCATTGGTAGAAGAAAGTGCCGGTGGCGACTTTCTCCACTGTGGCGGACTAGGGCTTGAGGCCCTCGCACGCCTTCCTAAACCGATGGCGCACCTCGCTCTCTGTCAAGCTAATTGCTCCGACGAGCGTCACGTGCCTCGAACTCCAGCCCGCCGAACTCCGATCTGAGGCCGCTCATCAACTTCTACAGTGGCGGCGCTAATTCCTCCAGGGCAACCCTAAATCCTCAATTAAGGATATATATTGAGGGTAGAAAAACTAGAGAAAACTCAGAGAGGGAGAGGGAGAGGGAGAGGGAGAGTGGAATTACCGTGTTTGAGAGCTAGGGCACGAAATACCGGCGACGACGAGCTCCCTCTCGACGGCGATGAAGCAGAGATAACCAAAAACTCTCTTCTTCTCTTTTCGTCCAAAATTTGTCTTAAGTGTTGTACTGTTAATTTCTATATTTATTTTGGAATTGATTTTAGGATTATTTTTTATTTTTTAATAGAATAGATAACACTAATTTAATTACGGTTTTTCCTTATTGTAATTAAAAAGTAAAAGTGTTACTTCATACATTACGTTTCTTTCAAATACGTTAAGAAAAATAATAGAATATATTACAGTTTATAAGTGACCGTTATCATTGGTAAAAGCAGCACGCACATAGATTACGGTTTCGTAAAAAAACGCTCATACATTACGGTTTTTAGTAAAAACCGTAATGTATGAACCGTTACATTTGACAAAATTTCTTGTAGTGCGGTTTTTAAAACATTGATGCATACATCATTGGTTGCATAATGCATGATTATATGCGTTGAGCATATATTCTTTGATTTGTTTGTACAGAGCATACATAATTCATAAAACCCCAATATTTTTCCAGTGTTGTATCTTTAGTTTAATTTTTTTCTTCTTCTTCTTATAATGCATTATATGAATATAGGTTTCGCATTATGACATCCTAAATACCACATCATTTTGCATTATATAAAGAAGATAACGAACTAGTTTCAATGCATTATGCATTACATACATATTAAAAATGCATTGTAATTACTGGTATATTTATGACTTCCTAAATACCGCATCATTTTGTATTTCGTAATGCATTATATAAAGAAGATAACGAACTAGTTTCAATGCATTATGTGCATTACATACATACTGAAAATGCATTATTACCAATGCTACAAATATATGTGGTTATAATGCATTTTTAGTACATATGTAATGCATAATGCATTAGATAATGCATTATAAAACTTATCGAATTATCACATTTTAATCTTTGGAGATCGAACATATATTTTAGAGTTAGTAATCCCAAAATTTATCTTTGTCGAATGGTGATTTATAAATTTATAAAGCTTATAATTTGAATAATGCTCGATATCCGTGCATTAAATTTTTTAGGATATAATATTTTAGAGTTTTGCAATAAAAGAAAAGGAAGTAAAAATTAGTTAGCGTCATTTTAGGATTAAACAAATCCCTTAATTGTAGGATTACATAACATTTTACTCATTTGACCCTCATTTAAGAAAATCGTTCAAATTATAAAATATAATTCATTTTAATTTCCAGCCGTAGATGGTGGTAAATAAAGGGGGTAGATTACTTCTTATTTCTTACGTAAAGAGGCTTTTGTATTTGATCTCTCACATATATATATATATATATATATATATATATATATATATATATATAGAGAGAGAGAGAGAGAGAGAGAGAGAGAGAGAGAGAGAGAGAGAGGAGATATCAAATAAAAACTATCTTTCTGTATAAAATAGGAAATAGTCTCACGTCCATTTAAGACAATCAATGGCCAATGTTTATTCAGATATTTCAATTATCAAATCAAGTATAACTAGCGGAGAGGGATAATATTGTATTTTTCTTATTTGGCTGACGGCCACTCCTTAAGGGATAAATGTGCGTTTTTTTTTTAATTCTTTACAATCAATTTATTTATTCCTTTTTTTTTTTTTTTCCCCTTTTCTTTCCCCCTCTTTTCTCTCTCTCTCTCTCTTCTAATTGGCTTCCGTTATGTGATGAAAAATGAATAAATAACTTGTGCATTGATCTAAATTGTTGTTCTTCATGTGATTTGCAATTTATGATTATGAGAGCCGATGCATTATAATAATATCGATGATGCATTGTGATGCACGTTGCATTATAGCTGTATGGACTATGCATTATAATTATGCACAAAATACATTATAAATGCACTGAAAAAAAAAAAAAAAACAAACTAACAAACAAACGACATTGAGAATAATCCACTCGGAATCTACATTAATTGATTAATTTACCCCACTGTTGCAGTCACAAAAATTAAACGTTTATCATTAGTTATAATGCATTATAAAACCCTTTGTAATGCACTAGACTAACTAGTTTTAATGCATTTGAGTTAAAATAAAAATATTAGTTCGTTTCTTCTATACTTAATGCAATACATTATATAATTAACACACATGCATGATAAAATATTGAAAGTTGCATTACACGTCTCTTCTCATAGCCTCGTTTGTGCATTAGACAAAATATTGCGTAGTCTACAATTTAGGGGGAAAAAAATGAAAAGAAAATGACGCCCCCACCATATATTACAATAACTTAATTCATGCATTGCTAACTATAAAGATTTGCATTATATATATCTCATTTATGCATTACAAATTTACAGTAGTATATCGTCTTCAAAGAAGAATGTTCTCATACACACCGCGAGCATTCTTAATGTGTTCACCGATGATGTGACATTTTATGAATATAATGATTAAAATGTATACTTTAACTCACTTAAAAAAGAAAATCCTAACATTGCCACATTAGCGGTAGACTATAAGTAAAATCCTAACATTTTACAGTAGTATATTATCTGATTCCCATGCATTAAAATTTTTTGAAGCACTATAAGTAAATAAATATCAATGCATTAAAGTCAAAAAAAATATTCGATTGATTTGATCTTTTGCATTTAATATTTAAATACAAAATTATAATGCACACAAAAATTTACTGAAAGTTAATTGTCTAGATTAATTTCTCACTCCGCATGTTTGATTTGGATCATAGAAAGATATTGTTATTTAATTAGAATTGTTGTTTTGACTTCCAAAATTCCACCAATTTCGGGTATCTCTAATATACTCACTCTTTAATTTTACTGTTTTACCCTCTCATGCATTAAAATGTAGCGTTTAAAAGAAAAGGGGCATCCGTATTAAGAATCAAAAATTAAATCACAGCCGTTCATTACCTATTAATCAAAGGTGCAGATATTTTCTTATTTCTTACACTAAGGGAGCTATATCGAAACGCCCCGTGATCTTCAACCAATTATGTGCTTCAATATAATTACCAGGAGTAAGTGCTATAGCCTGTTTCCAATACTCAGCAACTTGATCAAACCAAGCCTCCGCAATTGATTTGATGCTTTGTTAGTGTTGACTTCATGGAAGCCTATTAGGGGGGTTGAGCGCAAATTTCACCCTCCATAGGAATTCGACACGTATCCATTTTTATCGGCACAGTTTTTTTTCCCGTCGATCCGGTTTTTTCTATTTCCATTAACTCTCCATTTTGTCCGTTAACTCTCCATTTTGTCTCCGTTATCTTTGTCTTTTATGCAATTTTTTAGCGTTATATTAGGGGAGAGCCGACAGACACCTCAAAGAGGCTCAATGTCGAGAGAAGGTGAGCAACCAACGTAACCCTAAATCTGGAATTAGCTCCGGTTCGCCGTCGTCGCCTGCGATATTGCAACCGGAAAATTAGCCGCCGGGGAAGACCACGCCTCTCTACCCTCCGCCGCCGGCCGCCGAAGTCCGGTTAGCGCGTGATGTGAGGATTGTTGTTGGAATTGTTTCCGTCTCGATTGAATTGAGGTGATTGAATTTTTTTGAGATAATTCCTGTGATCCAGCTACTTAATCTGTTTCTCTTTGTGCTTTTTTCTTTTTTCTAAATCGGTGCAGTCCAGCTACCTTCTTCTTCTTCAGCGTTTCAGCGGCACTCCCTCTCGCAACCGCAAAAAAAACACCAACTTCTCTTTGTGCTTTTTTGGATATTAGGCGACGACTGCTTCGTTCTTGTACATTCTTTGTTGTCTAGCATTGGCAATTAAGGGGCCACATGCTGCGTTTGTGGCTCTCATTTCATATCAATCTTCTCAAGAATCTCTCTCTCATTCTCTCTCTCTAGCTACTGTTTTCTCACTCATTTTATTGCTGCATCTCCCTCTCTCTCCACTCCCATTGGTGAATGGTGATCCAACTCAGGCGGTGAGTATATTCCTCTTCCACAGTTCCACTTTGTTTGTTTGTTTTTTTTTTTTTTTTTTTTTTTTTTTTTTTTTTTTTTTTTTTTTTTTTTTTTTTTTTTTTTTTTTTTCTGGCAATTTTTAATTAGTTTATTTCCATGTGTGGGGTTTGTTGAATTCTCGAATTAGGGATTTTTGAATTAGGGATTTCTCTCATGTACTGTATCTAGCTAATTGCAGTTTCTGTTTAGTTTCCTCTTCACTTTTAGGGATTATTGTTTAATCCAGCCTACTGTTTCAACTTTTCTGGAAATTGTGGAGCAATTCCCATTCAAAATTGTTTGCTCTCTCTCTCTCTCTGTGTGTGTGTGTGTGTGTGTGTGTGTGTGTGTGTGTGTGTGTGTTTAGTTATAGATGCAATCTGATGTACAGGAATGGGTACAATTACCTATATTGGCATGTGAAATTATGAAGAGGTATGGGTATATAGATGGATTTAGCTTCATTCTTGTAATTCTATTTTAGCATTATTCAATGGGAAATGGGGCAAATTGGTTGTCTTCTTTATTAATGGTGTGGCCAAGGTCACTGCTTTTTGTGTTCATATAATGAAAGTTGTAATTTTACCTGCTTGTAATGGTGTGGTTTACATCAATTTGATGCTTTAGCTATCTCCATCCGGACAAAGGTGAGTAGTGGTGGGGAATTTTGTGCCCTAATCTTGAAATTTCGATTTTCATGGGCCCCAAAATTGTGCCCTAATTCCAGAGTTCTGTTGGATTAATTTGTAGGAGACTTCTAAGGTGGGTTTAGTCGCCAAAATCGCCGGCAATCGTTGACGGCGCCGCAATCCTAAAGTCCTTTTGCTGGGTACTCCTCTCTCTCGCCCTCAAGTTTCTCTTAAGTCGAGAACCCTCGATTGCGAATAAGAGGGAGGATAACTTGCCGAAGAAGCGGCGCGGGGGTCTTCAAGCGCTGCAGTTCCAGCCCACAGTCAATGTTCCGCAGCTCGATGGAAGGTAGTACCGATTACCTGATTGAATTGTATTGGTGATACGAACCTTGGTAGGTCCGAATCGACTCACGCACGCGGAAGACTAAAGATTCCGATGGAAATCCCAAAACCTCCTAAATCGAACACAAAAAGTGTTGTCTAGGCAACTCGGGGACGATGATTGACACACAATCGAGGGTGATGAACTCGAAAGATTCGCCGGATAAAGAATTCGACTTGCACACAAGAAGAATTCAAAAATTCTCATAAAAGAGAGAGAGTACAAACTCAAGAAAATATATTTATGAATAATCTGATCTAATTTTCGTCCACAAAGACCCCCTTATATAGAGAGGCAAATAAAAACCATCTAAACCTAATCTAACTAGGAAATAACTGACCCAAAGTCATTGGTATGGCCCAACCCATTAACCAACATGATAAAAACCCAAAAACAAGTCTTTTAAGACCCAAAAACTGGGCCTGAACCAAAACATACGAAAATTAAAACTAAAATAAAGTCTTCAATCTTCATCCCATATCATCTATAATTCTGGGCCTCCGGGCTTCGAACCATAACTTACGGGCTCCATCATTCCCCTCCTCTTGAAGAGGATTTGTCCTCAAATCCTGGCCGTCTCCTACGTCAAAAGGAAAGAAATTTTGTTTCTTGATCTCTTCACATATCTCCAACTCATTCAGTCCTTCGAGCTCGATTTGATGTTCACTTCCTTTAATTGATAATACGCCATGAAATGTATCTTTGGAAGAAACATCATCAAATGCCTGCACAAATGAATAAGTAGAAGAAAATAGACAATCAAGATCATTAGTGGACGAAACATTCGCCTTCTTCCACTTTGCCTCCATGGACTTCTCCTCATTCACTATCCACTCCAAAGCACTACTCTGAACAAGTAGAGACTCATGCATCAACCCATTCTCGTTTGTCTCTACTTTCTCCTCCTTGGACTGCACCATCTCCTCCTCTTTTGACAGATGCACTTGATCATCTTCTTCCACTTCTGTTGGAGTAAAAGAAACAAGTGACACTTCATCCTCAACATGAATGATGTTCTCTTGTTGCTCTCCATCATACTCTTCATTCTGCATGCTCAGACCAATATCATCGAATAAAGTAAGCGGTCCAGAAGGTGCTTCGATTTCTTCCACCTCTTCATTCTGTCCTTCCAAGACCGTCACTTTTGGATCTCATCTCTCATCTTTGGTCACTACTCCACCATCATCACAAGTTGGAATAGAGAAACTAGAAGAATCTGACCCTGGCTTCACAAATGGACGTATGTACTCCTCCTTTTCGTCCTCACCCCAATACCTCCTGGACTCAAAGTAGTTACATCGGCTATATTGTCGAACTTTGCCTTTTTCTCGACCACCACTCCTTTGACGAATTAACGCCAATTCAGACCTCATTTCCTTCCCCCATTCTTTCACCATCGCCTCTATCATGAGTTTCTCCTTTGGATCTAGCTGCTCACCCGACATACCTGCAAAAAACGTTAGTAAAATAGGATCCTCACAACCTCACAAGCACTCGTGTATCCCTCAATAATGAATCACTCAACACTCGTGTATCGCTCAATGGATATGGCTTTGTACCCTCTAATACTCTCACACTCTCGCCTTTTTCCACTCGATTCTCTCTTAAGAAGCCCAAATCCCCTTAATCTACCACATAAATCACTACTAACGAATCAAGAGTACTGGAATTAGGACGAAAAGATGACTGGACTAAGAAATCCCTAAATTCAAAGACACGAAAAATTTACCGAAAACTTCGACGGACGATTTGACCCTTTAAACGGCCTTTTTTTGCAAAAATAACAAACCGATTCCAACGTAGTGGGAACCACCATATAGAACTTTTCGAGAGCTTTCCGAAAAGGTATTATGGAGCAAAATCGGAGTTCGTATGCAAAAGTTATGGCCGTTTTAGTGTTGGCCGACGAAAAAGACGAGAAAAAGACGAAAAACTCACAGAAACGAATCTGAATACTTGACACGAAACGAAAAGCTACAAAGGACGACTCTATGACACAGATACGATATATATATATATATTTTTTTTGAACGACACGAACAGAACGACAAACAGCAAAAACAGACTCGATACGAACGACAACGAACGAAAACGACACAACTTGACGAACAAAAGACGAATGAAATTAGGGATACGATAAACCTGAACGCCGGGAAGACAACCTCGCTCTGATACCAAATGATACGAACCTTGGTAGGTCCGAATCGACTCACGCACGCGGAAGACTAAAGATTCCGATGGAAATCCCAAAACCTCCTAAATCGAACACAAAAAGTGTTGTCTAGGCAACTCGGGGACGATGATTGACACACAATCGAGGGTGATGAACTCGAAAGATTCGCCGGATAAAGAATTCGACTTGCACACAAGAAGAATTCGAAAATTCTCATAAAAGAGAGAGTACAAACTCAAGAAAATATATTAATGAATAATCTGATCTAATTTTCGTCCACAAAGACCCCCTTATATAGAGAGGCAAATAAAAACCATCTAAACCTAATCTAACTAGGAAATAACTGACCCAAAGTCATTGGTATGGCCCAACCCATTAACCAACATGATAAAAACCCAAAAACAAGTCTTTTAAGACCCAAAAACTGGGCCTGAACCAAAACATACGAAAATTAAAACTAAAATAAAGTCTTCAATCTTCATCCCATATCATCTATAATTCTGGGCCTCCGGCCTTCGAACCATAACTTACGGGCTCCATCCATTGGCTTCTCGTTTCCCGACTTCTGATCGATTCTCATAGGGTTTTATGCCTAGTTTTGATCCGATTCTATTGGATTAGTGGTTTATTTGATTGTGGCCAAGAACTAAGCTTAGTATTATGATGAGTTTCTTTTTATTATTAGTTTCCGGTAATATAAGATTAAGAAATATTTTGGTGATTGAAGGGATTCCTTATAATTGTGCAGTTGATAGTTTTTTGAGTGGATTAAATCATGAATTAGTTGTACCAGATACACCCTGTAGAGATTTTTTTATGTCCTGATCGAATAATTGGTTGGATACTTGGATCAAGTGAGAAAGAAATAGTGCAGTATAATGATTCTTTGTAGTTGGAAAGCCTTATAGATGCATGATGGGCACTTCCGTATCTATCTGATGGCACAAATGATAAAATCCAAGTTGTGATTGAGGTTGGTGTGTGCCCACGATTAGTTGAGCTGCTATTGTATTTGTAAGTGGCAATTCATGTAATGTTATTTAAATGATGTGCTTATGGTTGCTAGAACCTTTAGTGTTGATGGTTTTTTCTTAATTCTTTTGCATTGCCCCACCCCCACATTCATATTTCTCTCTTGTTCTTTTTTTTTTTTTTTCTTTTTTCTTTTTTTTTTTTTTTTTTTTTTTTTTTTTTTTTTTAATTTTTATTTTTATTACAGGCATCATTAACCATCTGTTTTGTTTCCTACTCTTTGAACTATTGGTAATATTGTGAAAGTTGATGATATCCAGACTCAGGTTTGTAGCTGGATCCTTTTACTTCAATTTTTGCCAAGAAGATTTTTCCGTTTTGTAGTTTAAGGGGATGAATATCTTTTTAGTAATCATTTACTATATCCCAATGCATGACTTTTTGAAAGAAAAGTAAAATCTTATGTATCCGGTAATTACCCTAATATTTCCGTTTTCTAAATATCTGATACTTCTAGGGAGACTGAAATTCCACCAATGATTTGGTAATAAAGTTAATTTGAAGTGCAAGTGTTGAAGTAGAGGTGTTCAAAAGAATCGGAACCGGCGGTTAAAACCGTAACCGTAACCGGAACCGGCGGTTTTTTAACCGGAACCGGAACCGGCGGTTCGGAACCGGCCGTTCGGTAAAGGTTCCTAAGGCTTGGAACCGTAACCGGCGGTTCGGTTCCGGTTCCAGTTCCAAACCGGCGGTTCCAAATTTTAGAACCGTCCAATTTATATAAATTCTATTATTTTTATTTTTTTAAAATATAATTTATAAACAAATATAACATTATTTGTTGAACTTCATAAATAATAACTAAATATATATATATAATTTGGACTTTTTTCAATTATATAAGTGTTAATCTCAAACACTCATTTGTTATTTCTTCATTGTGAGGTATGTTTATTGTTTTTATAAGAGTATTACACTTTTCAAGCTTCTTATTTATTTGATATGTGATATCTAACACATCCCAAACTATGAGATGAGTTGCATGAGGAACACCTATAAAATTGAAAGAATGTTCAAAACCTTATGAAATAAAAAAGTTTAAAATTAAAAAATAAATAAATAATTGTCCGGTTTTTTCCAGTTAGAACCGGAACCGTAACCGGAACCGGCGGTTCCTGAACCGGAACCGTAACCGTGTATTTGCGGTTCGGTTTCGGTTCCTCCCTCGACGGAACCGGAACCGGCGGTTCGGTTCCGGTTAGAACCGGAACCGGAACCGTGGGCACCTCTATGTTGAAGTGTACAATATGGAGAAAATCTATAGAAAATATTGGACTACTTAATCTTCATTGTTTACCAAGATCTCTATTTCATACTATGTTACATCAACATAAAAATCGAATGCTATATTTCTCCCAAGTACTGTTGTTTTTGCCTTATGTTAACATTGTTAAATATACATCAATAGGAAACTTGAATTTCTTTTCTGTTTGGCAGTGTAATTTTAATGGTGGAGTCTTGTTGCTTACTTACATATAGCTGAATATATGCGGGAGAGGTGGGAAGGTATGCTTCTTTTTCAGCATAAGCATCAAGTTAATGCTCTGTGTTTACTAAAATGCATGGCAGATTTTTAATCTTATGTTCGTAATTTAGTTCTCTAGCTATTCCTTTGTAACTGAATTTTGCATTTTGTAATAAAGATGCTTTCTGAATTAATCTATACAATGACGGATAAAGATTACTACAATTTTCTCATGTTCTTTGTGAAGTATCCAATTTTTCTTATAGGTATATCCTTGAACTAGGTATGAACGGCTAGCATATTATGAAGAAATGTTTGGAGCTATGGTAAGATCAAGGCTGCAATCATTGTTGTAGATCAATTGTCTAAAGAGGATTGCATATATGATTGTATATGTATATTCAAATTAAATTTAAAATTTCAACAATGTATGTGAGTTTTGGATTAAAAATTATGTTTGAATTAAAATTTATATATTCTAATTGCATATCTTATTAGAAATTTAGATTTAGCTATATATAAATTTAAATATAAATTGCAAATTAGATAAATAAAATTTTATTTTCTCTACTGTTTTAAACCGTAGTGTATATTTACAAACCATAGTGTATGATTTCTCTACATATTAAATGATTTGAATTTCCGAATAAGCGATATTATAAAGATAAATGAGTAACTGAAATTTAGTAGAGCGATATATTGTGATGTCTAAACTTGAGAGATTAGGTGAGCAGGACGATATTAACAGATTAACAATATACCCGTTGCTATTAAATGATTTGGATTTTTAAATAAGCGATATTATTATGATAAATGAGTAAGTGAAATTTAGTGGAGCGATATATTGCGATGCATTAGGTGACGAGGACGATATTAACGGATTAGCAATATACCCGTACGTATTAAATGATCTGGATTTTCGAATAAGCGATATTATTATGATAAATGAGTAAGTGAATGTTAGTGGAGCGATATATTGCGATGTCTAAATCTCTATTTGTAAGATATTGTGGCGATATATTTGATGTCTAAATTGGAGAGATCATGTGACGAGGACGATAATAATGGATTAGTGGTATACTAGTAACTAGCAAATGAGTTGTGTTTTTTGATTGAGCAATATTATTACGATAAATCTCTATGTGTAAGATATTGTGGCGATATCTTCGATGTCTATATTGGAGATATATTCGATGTTTAATTCGATATATTCTGGACGATATTTAATTCGATGAAAACTCAAATAACGATATTTAATTCGATATTTTCATAACGATATTTAATTCGATATATATTCATAACGATATTTAATTCGATGAAAACTCAAATAACGATATTTAATTCGATATATATTATGAACGATATTTATTTCGATGAAAAATCAAATAACGATATTTAATTCGATATATTCATAACGATATTTAATTCGATGAAAACTCAAATATTCGATGAAATCCAGATCATTTAATACGTACGAGTATATTGCTAATCCATTAATATCACCCTCGTCACCTAATATGTTGCTCCGCTAACATTCACTTACCCATTTATCATAATAATATGGCTTATTCGGAAATCCAAATCATTTAATACGTACGAGTATATTGTTAATCCGATAATATCATCCTCGTCAATTCCCCTTTGCCTTAAAAGATTCTTTCTCAACTCTCTCAAATCTGAATAATGTAGACACATGAGACAACTATAATATTTTAATTTTTTGAATGCAACAAAAAGTGTGCAAAAGATAACCAGAGCCTCCTTTCACTAACTATAAGAAATTGTGGGAAAATGAAGCAAGATTTTTGCTGATTAAACAAAAATCTAATTACAAAATACAAAATGTGATATTTTGCAAATATCAGAGTATAAAATATGTCAGTTTGAATAATGATCTATGAATTATCTTCTCTCCTTTTTTTTTTTTTTTTTTTTTTTTTTTAATTTCTTCTTGTTTATGCCCTTCTTCTCTTTTCGTTTTTTCTTCACAACCTGCACAAATAAAAGAATCCAAGTGGCTCTCGTTGGCTCTCAGTGCAGGAAGAGTTGTTATCATAGACATGACTTCAATGACTTAAATAAGACAGGAAAATCAGCCATTGGCTCTCTCAAAAAAAGGGGGCATGGAGAAAGATAATAACATGCAACAAATGTTTCCTCAAGTGTTGTTTAAATACTAATCTCTCCAATTTGCATAATCATACCTGAGTAACCCAATGACAGGCTGCAATGATCCAGCTGCAAGAACTTCTCTTTTAGTAATGAAAGATGAGTGTACCAGATTTCCAATTACCAACCGCTCTATATGTTAGCATCAAAAGCAGTAAACAATACCACACATGAGTCATATTCCATAATAACATGAAATATATTCATAATGTCTTACATTATCCGATAAGCATGTCTTAATTTATAATCAACTCAGGCATCATGTCTCCTCTTTAGTAATGTTGCTTCCAAAATCTACACCCTAAGAAACATTAACATAAAAGACACACGAAGCAGCACCCAAAATAGCAAATACCAAGACTACAATAGTTGTTGAAGGCGAAAAAAAGAGGCAACAATTGGGAATTAAAACCAGAGAAGCAACAGTCAACAAAATTGGAGAATAAATTAGCCACCATTAACATAAAGATATATATCCACTCTGAAAAACATTAAAATATATATATATATATATATATATATATATATATATATATATATATATATATAAGATAAATAGCAGCAATAATCAGCACAAAGAATGCAAGAAAATTCCAATGGATTGCTTAAAGAGCAATATAAGTAGGTACATGTAGAGTTGAGGCAGGAGACGCACGTCCGAATCGAGCCATTTCAAGATAGGCCTAATTAGCTTCACTGCATCAAGAGAAGCAAGAGAATGAATTGATACAAGTAGTAGTAGTATGTAATGTTATATACAAGCTGCCAACACCTTGAAGCTTTGGCTAGTTCCGGGTTTCTACTACCACCGATGAATGTAGTGTAGAGATAAACATTTGAGGGAGCTCGATCCGGAAACATCATTGATGAAAAGAGGGTGCCTATGAGTAGAAACTTTTATAGGAGACATTGGTAAATAACTAACCTTTGGTAAATAACTAACCCCGAAGCCTTCAAGTGGACGCTTTACATTCTCCGTCTTAAATGTTGTGATCATGACAGACATTGGTAAATAACTAACCTGTTCAGAACAAATAGGCATGAATATTGAAGGTAATTGATATAGAATTAACTTTGACAATGGACAACTCAAGTAAATTTTGAGATAATACCCTGAAGTAACATAAACTGGAGGCAAATTACAATTTGTTCTGCAGTCTTTCTCTTTACAGGAAGAAGTTATAACTTATAATTCCTCCTTCACAATCTTTTCTTTAAAAGAAATGCAATATACCAAGTTTATAAACTTTCTTTTGATTAGAAAATTTTGGACACCCGATATATTCGCACAAGTACAGATCTCCATTCTAGAAGCAATTAGTGATTACAAGTATTTTTCAAAATCAACTTCACTTGCACAGGAAGTATCTTGTCCAGATATCAATTGAAATTATTAGAGTAAAATAGGCTGATGTGTGTAAAAGCTTTTAATCACTTCTTGATCAATTTGCGATATGATTTTTATGGTGGGGTTATACAGCCGGGTAAAACACCTTTGATTTATGTAAAACCCCTTTTTTTTTATACAACACAACTTCGCTTGTATACAGAAGAGAGCCTCGGTTAGGAATTGCTACAAGAGGGCAAACTCAAAAAAAAAACTGACAGCACATGTAAATCTAAGAACTTGATCTATAGACAAGATCAACTTATATTGACAACATGCCCTCAAACAACATACAAAGGAAACTAGTGAATCAATTCGATAGTTCAAAATGCCTCGTGCATTTCTCAAATTAGGATATTAGTGTTGAAAATGCGGTTTTACTTCCATTTTAATCTGATAATAAGCATTCTTAGCCATGATGAAATGGCTTGCTAGTTGCTGCTTGTCAAGGAGAAGTCATGATTGCAACAAACAATATACAACTAATGTGGAAGAATCAGATGCACCACACTTAATCAACAAGGAAAACAAACGACTAAATCAATACCAAAAAAACATTCAGGAGTGACAATTTATACCTAAAAATATGGAGAAGTTGCTGAAACTCAGAATCTCCAGGAAACAGAGCTTGCCTTCTCACCATCTCCGCTGCAAGAGAACAAAAAAAAGATGCCTACTTCAAGACTTTCCTCAATTAACAAAAGCTTATCCGTAACGTATAAAGCCGAAAAAGGGCATTTTGAAACAATTTCTCACCAAAAATACAGCCAACAGACCACATATCAACCGCGGTTGAGTAATGAGAAGATCCGAGAAGAACCTCAGGAGCTCTATACCACAAAGTGACAATCTGTACATTCTCCCCCCCAAAAAAATCACATCGCTTAATCTTCAACACCAATTGACAAATACAGTTGATAAAGACTAAATTGAGTTTTTAATCAGCAGCAATACCTCGTGCGTATAGCTCTTGAGAGGAACAGTAAATGCCCGCCCAAGGCCTAGATCATATATTGTCCAAAGAAGGCACACAAAATCAGAAGGCACATAGTTGATAAATACTTGTAATCACAAGTACAACTCATTTCCGAATTTTAGAAGCAAACAAGCCACAGAGACAGCAGAAGGCACACAAAATCATATATTGTCCAAAGAAAGATAAGTAAATTACATAAAGGAAGCATACATAGCTATAAAACCAAGTAAAGCAGACAAAAATAATAGGCAAATCTGACCTTCAGAAGCTTCACGAGGTTTTGAATCCGAATCCAAGACCAATGCCCTGAAAGTAACAATTCCTACCCTTTTCACGACTCCGCTGCACACTTGTGAGAGGAATTTGAGTTCTCGCCGATTTTGTTGTTCTTGATGTGGGGCGAGGAGCTAGGAGTGAGAGAGGTCATCTTCTCTTGTTAGGACGACCTTTCATGGCTACTACTCAAACTCAAATCGACATTGGATCCGACACATTGAGCATGGCCGGTGTAGGAGGTTCGGTATATTTCTCAATTTTTGATAATTATTCTTCTCATTCTAATTCTTTTATCCAAACATGTTCGTATGTGCATATTACTAACGATTTGGATGAGAACGAGGTAGAGGAGAATTTTCAGGTTGCTATTCTTGAGGAAGAAGCCATTATTGATGAGTTCTTGAGCAAATTGGATGATGAAGAGATCGTGGAGGAGTTTATGAGCAATGTGGAAGACATGGAGAATCACGATTGCATTATGGAGGAGTCGGTCTTGAGTTCACAACAAGAGGATGAAATCATGGATAACTTTCTTGCCAATCTCAACGAGGAAGCATTTTTTGTGGAGGATCCATCATCAAGTTTTGAAGATCATGATATTGCTCACATGGATTTTCACACAAGTGTGGGGGAGATAAGTGTCCAAGATAACCCTCTTTTCGAGTTTCAAGCCGAAGAGAAAGAAGAGTCCACCTTTGCACCGAGAGTCACCTATGGATGGTTAAAGACGTTGCTCGTTGCAACAGATTTTGGATGAGAATTTTTGGTACGTCAAGCTAATGACGATAACCAAGCGCTTGGTGGGAGGCAACCCACATAAAAAAAAAATTATAGAGTAGGATTTATTTTTATTATTTTAGTCATTTTCGTTTGTTTTTCTTTTTGATGTTCGTGCAGGGAGTAGTCTACAAGGATTGGTATGACGAAGAGAGCTCGAGACAGGACAAAAAATCGAGTTTGTGCAGAATTGAGAGTTGGACGGGCGTCCAACTCATGTTGGACGAGCGTCCAACATATACGGCAGCAACTCATAACACTGAGTTGGACGAGCGTCCAACCCGTGACGGGCCCCCAACTCAGCCGCCTCGGGATCCCAATGATCCTCGTCTTCAAGATCCACGATACCGAGGTCTTTCAATCCTTAACCATATTTTGTGTCTTTTTAGTTTTAGTTTTGAGTCTTTTTGGTTTAGTTTTATTGTTTTGTGCAATTTTATGCTTTGGTATTTTGTTCTTGTGTTTGTTTTGTAGGTATTAACTTGGAGTCTCTCGGGATTTCGAGTTGTTCGTCATCGTCATGCGATAAGTTCACTTTTCCTTCTCCTTGTTATTTTCTTGCAATGGAGACATTGCTTGATTTTAAGTGTGTGATAGGGCGTAGTTTTACCCTATTATCTAAGTGTAATATTATCGTCTTCTTGTCGTATTTTGATACTTTAGCTTTTGTTTTGTATTGTTTATGTTATGTCGAGCTAGATTACGCTTTTGGGTTGTTTTGAGTGTTTTTAGGGCTTTTGAGTCGAGAAAACCTAAGGCGAGACAAGAGGCGATGAAACCAAGGAAGATGACGAAGTATTGATCCCAAGTTCTGACTTCTCACGATTTTTTGGAAGAGTTATTCTGGAATTATGGAAGTATAGCATTGAAGAGGGGTTCGATAGGAGCGTGTAGGCGAAAACGGAGGTCAATTCGGAGTTCGGATGAGAAAGATACGGACGAAACAAGAAAGATGCGCAAACTGCATGGGTTCACTCGGCCAACCACTCGGCCGAGACAGCTGCTGAGTGAAGCTACTGTTGAACCTACTCGGCCGAGTCAGATTTCCCCTCACACACTCGGCCGAGTCACCATCCGAGTCGTTGGCCGAGTCAAAAACACGGGAATCCTAAATTTGGGCTATTTTTATTTCCTTAACCTAATCCTTGCCCACTTAGGTAACAATTATGATCCCCTACCTTATAAATACCCCAAAACTCATCATTGTACCCAAGTTTTTCATAAGTTTTTGATAGTTTAGAGCTCTCTACTCTTCACCATACTTTAGATTAGTTTTTCTCTACTTTTATACTTTAGATTTAGATTTATTTTGTGTATGAAGACAATTGAAGATTGAAGATTTATTCAAGATTCAAGAGTTTTTCTATCCCTTTCTCTTTTACTTATGCTTTTAATTATGTTTATTCTTACTTCTTGTTGGGAATTGTTAAGAACAACATGTTAAGCGGGAACCTATAAGAGATATTCTATTGTTTTGATTTGATCCCAAAACCCCAAAGCGTTCTGTTCCCAAGCGACCCATTTTGATGTAGTTAATAGGTTAGGATTTTTCTAAGCCTACTCTGTTAGGATGGCTTTTTATTTTGCTTAGAATATAGACTTCAAATGATCAAGTGAAGGCCACTCACTTGAGTATTTTTTTCGAAGCGAAGCAAGTCTAGCAAGCCGAAGTGAAGCGTGCCGAAGAATAGCGAAGCGAAGCGAGCGCTACAGTAGATTCAAAGCGAGTCTGCCAAAGCGAAGCGAAGCGAGCGCTACAGTATAAAGTCAAAGCGAGTCAACTCTAGTCAGCACTTTCCAAAGCAGTCACTAGGGAACCTTATTTCCCAAAGCGACTCACTACAGAATGACTACGAAGTGACTCAACTAAAGCGGACGCTACAACTTCAAAGCGAAGCGAGCCACTACCTACCAGAAAGCGACAACACAATTCCCGCTCCGAATTTGAACTCCAGTCAACTGGAGATCTCCGCATTTATTACGAGATCTCCACGTGTCGAACGAGGAGAGGAGCAGTGGAGTTGACTGCCAGGCCGACAGGGCGCCGTAACAGTACTGGGTCGCTCCAGTTACTGTTGAAATTGGACCTTAGCCATTTATGACAAAAATCCAAAACTGGACGTCTGAAAAGCAGTCAGCCTGTGCAAGTACTGTCGAGAGGAGGAGGGACAAAGCCACCATCCAAGCAACGGATCTCGGCATCCCTCCGCCTATAAATAGAGAAGGTTGAAGACAAAGAGAAGTAGAACACTACTTGAGCATTCGAGCGCCCACAGCAAACAAACACTCCCAAGCCTTTGAGCAAATCTTCGAGTCTTTGTTTTCAAGTGTTCTCCGAGTTTCCAGTTCATCGGAACTCGTCTTCACAACCTTCACACTTAGAGTCTAAGCCCATTCCATATCCAAGCTTAGAAGAAGAGCTCTAGCCATCTTTGCACTCATTGTAAAGAGCTCTTTATAGTGTGTTCGTCAACCAAAAACCCTAAAACTCTGTTTGTTAGGTTTTTGAGTCGTCGTTAGGTTGTCTCGATCCAAGGTTCTACTTTCATCGATCGTAGAAGCCTCGATCATAGAGTTTAGATCCAAGCTTGTACCTACATCGTTTGTGTGAAGCTCGATCGAAGCTAGGCTGTAAGGAGAGCCCGAAATCTCCCTGTCTATGTTTGACTGAAGCAAGTGAAGCTTCCAGTCTTGTATAGGTTTGAGTAGTGAACCCGCAATCACTACATCTATCGTTGGATCCAGGCAAGTGAAGCCCGATCTCGACCAGGTTTTTGAAGGACCCGTAACCTTCAAGTTCTTGAGTGAAGAGAACAGTTGCCGTCGTGCAACAAGTGGACGTAGGAGCCTTAACTCCGAACCACTATAAATCTCTGTGTCGTATCTAACCCTAAACCCTTTACTTGTTTAATTATCCATTGCATGTGCATCTAAACAAACATAATCTGGAAATTTTAATTACTTAGGAAAAGTTTTTAGCTCACCGAATTCCGCACAAGAGTAAAGTCTCACTCTTGATCAAGCTCTAAGCTTAGGTCAAGAGATTGTTGATTGCTTTAGATCTAGCTCTCGGCTAGGTCTTAGTATTTCTACGAGCACTTTACTTCATACTCTGAGTTAAGGAATTGAAGTTGAAAAACTTCAAAATACGTATTCACCCCCCCCCCCCCCCCCCCCCCCCTCTACGTATTTTTCCTATAACAAACCGGGACCAACAAGTGGTATCAGAGCAGCGGTTCTTTCGAGCCTCTGCTTTGCATATCCGAAGCGAGTCCCCACTCGCTTCACGTTGTCTCACTGAACCGGATCCTATTTTCCTAAGTGCATCAAAAATCTTACCCACGCATATTGCATTTACTGCTGATAGTTTGCTATGTCAACATATAGTGCATCCAGTCTTCCACAGTTAAGGATACGAGACATGGAGTTTCCGAGTCGAAAGCTTCCTATGCTCCATCCATGACCGGATGTGGGAAGTTATAGAGGACGGACCAATCAAAATCAGGAAAGCCGTCTCTGAGAACGTCCCAGCTGCCGAAGGTCGGGCTGCCTATGTTCGGCAACGGTATGTAGAGAAGGACAAAGATGAGTACACTCCGAATGACTTCAAAGTCGCTGATTGGTGTGTAAATGTTAGGATTTTCGTAGTGTTGTCGAGTCCGTTTCGTTATGTTTTGCGTCTTTTTCGTTTGTATTTTGCTATGATTTGGTTGTTTGGAGTTTGGTTCGTGTAGGATCGTTAGGTGGAAGAAACGGAAGGAAACGGCTCGAAAAAGGCAAAGAATTGAGGAAATATCAAGTTTGGAGCGAGCAAGACGCTGGACGATCGTCCAAGGCTCTGGACGACCGTCCAGAGTACGCTGGACGAGCGCTCACTGCGGTGGACGAGCGTCCAGAGTAGAAAAGCAGCGCACAACGAGTGCGACGTTGGACGAGCGTCCAACGTACGTTGGACGACCGTCCAACGCTCCGGCCAGCTATCCTTTCCTTATTTATCTAGGTTTTTACCTAGTATATATATACCATCCTTGTACACGAATTATATCCATCTTTTATCATTGTTTAGCTTTAGTTTTCAGATTCAAATACTTTAGTTTAGCTTTTTATTGTTCGGATCCGGATTCGTTCTTCGTTTATTGCAATTTAATTCAAGGCGTTTATTTAATTCAAGTTCTTCGTTCTTCGTCTCAATTTTCGTAAGTTCTTTTATTGCTTTCGTTTATTCGTTTTAATTGCTTGCTTTCGTTTTAGATTCGTTTTCTTAATTGCTCCGTTTAAATTCCTTAGTTTAATTTCGTTCTTTCGATTTTAAGTTTAAAGTTTAGATTCGTTTTCTTGCTTTCAATTCTCTTTCGTTTTTTCAAAGTTTTCAAGTTAGATTAATTTGTTTTTAATTTCCAGATTTCAATTCATCATGTCTAGATTTATTTATGCTTCTTTCTTTGCTTTCGTTTCCTTCGTTGCTATCTTTATTGCTTTCTTTTCGATTCTTGCCTAGGTAGATTTAATTGCTTTCTTCTAGTTTAATTCTTAGATTTATTTCTTGAGTTCTAGATTAGTTATTTACTTGCTTTTATTTATTGCTTTAATTTATTTTATTTGCCTAGGATTTAAAACAAAAACCCAAAATATTCTTTACTTGCTTTCTTAGTTTTAGGTTTACTACATAATTAATTGCCCTGTTAAGTTTTCCTTGAGATTCGATACTTTGGTTTTACTTGCTAGTGCTACGATAGGATTTCGTTCTATTGCGAACACTTTTTAGTGAAACAAATTTTGGCGCCGTTGCCGGGGAAAACTTTAGGCGATTTATTGTGTAGTATTTTTATTTGCTTTATTTTTATTTGTGTTTCTTCGATTTTCTTATCTCTCCCACTCGGTGCGTTTAACCCTTTTGTTGAGTGTTGTTTATGCATGGTCGCCGAAGTCTTCAAAGGAATTTAGCGCCCTACGTCGACAACGTCCATCAAAGGAAAGCGATCTTAGCCGCGAAGGAGAAGGAGGAGATCGATTCTCAAGACTTCGGTTTAGTCTTGTTGTTTGCAGAGCCCGAAGCCATGGCAGCTAGAGTCATGGGCGATTTTGCTCGCCCCACATTCACAGCCACCACTTCGGCGATTGTCCTGACGGAAGCGGTCAGGAATCATGAGCTTAAACCTCACCACATGGCGTTGCTTCCATCCTACCACGGGCTGGCCAACGAGGATGCGTTGACGTTCATCCGAGAGTTTTGCACGGTGGTGCAAACTTTCCCACTCGCGGGACTCACGGAGGACACCTTGAAGATGAAGTGCTTCCCGTACACCCTCAAGGATCGAGCAAGGTCGTGGTATTTGGCGCTCCCGGCCAACTCTCTCGCCACATGGAATGCGGTGTGCGAGAAGTTCATGCTAAAGTACTATCCCAACCGCAAGACTCAAGAGGTGCGGTCAAAGATTATGAATTTCTCCCAACACAACGATGAGCCATTTCACGAAGCATGGGAGAGGTTCCAAGAGCTGCTCCAACAATGCCCTCATCATCAAATGGCACCGGAGTTGCTTTGGCAATATTTCTACGACGCCCTCAACCAAACTTGCCAATTCATGGTGGATAGTTCGGCCGGAGGCAACATAGCGGTCAAGACAGCTGAAGAATTGAAGGATATTTTCGAGACGCTTGCTGCGAGTTCTCAACAAAAATCAGTTAGACCGAGGAACGTGGAGGCGAGTGCAATTTCGATGAGCCCCGACTTGAAGAAGCAAATTGCCGACATGTATAGGGATCTCGAGAATTTGAAGGTTAAGCAAAGTACACCAGCCCCGAAGGAGGAAGAGAGGAAGCCCGATCAATGCGAGATTTGTGGAGAGCTTGGACACATCAAGGAGGTGTGCCACAACATGGGGGAGTTTCAATACGAAGGAGGAGCCGAGGTCTACGCCGCTCAAGGATACCCACCTCAAGTACCACATCAAGGATACCAAGGGGGATACAATGGACACTACCAAAATCCGAGGCCGACACAAGGGCAAGGTAACCCCCCTACCTATCCGAATAGGCGTCCTCCACCATATAATAACCCCTACCCTCCTCCACCAAATCCCTACTACCCTCAACCTCCACCATATTATCCACCCCCTCAATACCCTCCAAATCCATATTATCCACCACCTCCATATTACCCTCCTCAATCTAATCCTACACCACCACCACCATATCCGAACTCTCGTCCTCAAGGACCTCCACAAAAGTCTCCCGCCGATGAGGATCGTTTCCATGCACTTGATGCAAACATGAAGCGGCTCGAGACGGCCATTGGCCAAATTTCGGGATCTATGCACTTGATGCAACAACCGGGGCGGATTCCGAGCCAAGGGATCCAACCACAACAAGCTAACGAGGTGCAATATCCCCCATATGTTCCTCCCTTTCCACCACATCAAGCCCAAGCCGTTTCGGTGCTACGGAGCGGGAGGCACGTGGATAATGGAGTCACAATGCCGCGTCAAGGCCGTTCGAATGATAGGTGGAGCCCGAATTCGCGATGGGGATCGAGCAAAAATCTGGCAGCACAACACTCTGGACGACCGTCCAGCGTTTCTGGACGACCGTCCAACGTTGGACGGCCGTCCACCATCACGCCCGCCCCTGGACGAGCGCCAGAAAAATTTTCAGCGAAGCCTGCGCTGGACGAGCGTCCAGCGCACACTGGACGACCGTCCAACGCTGAACAAGAGCAGAGTGCGAGCCCTTCCTTGGACGAGCGTCCAACCGACACTGGACGACCGTCCAGCGCCCAGAATGCACACAAAGAGTCCGAGGAAGCCGAGAAAGAGTCCCAACCTCTCCACAAGACGTCCAATCCTTATGTTCCTCCCATTCCTTATCCGAGTCGAGTGAAGAACAAGAAGCGGGATCAACAATTCATGGATTTGTACAAGCTTCTTTCAAAGGTGGACGTGAACTTGCCTCTCCTTGATGTCATTCGCAATGTGCCACCGTTCGTGAGGTTCGTGAAGGAGTTGACATCGAGGAAGAAGCCGTTCGATGAGATGGAGACGATTGCGGTATCGGAGGTGGCGACATCAATTATGCAACACCCTCTTCCACCTAAGCAACGAGATCCAGGTTCTTTCGTTATCACTATCTCTTTAGGTAATGGTAAGGAAGCATGTGGTATGCTAGATTTAGGTGCCGGTATTAATCTTATGCCTTATTCTATCTTTAAGCAATTAGAGTTAGGAGAACTTAAACCCACTCGCATGAGCCTTCAATTGGCGGATAGATCTATTAGGTACCCTAGAGGTATTATTGAGGATATTCTTGTTCGCGTAGGGGGTTTGATTGTTCCCGTTGATTTTGTGGTCTTAGAGATAGGTGAGGTACAAGAAAATGGTATTGAGCACACACTTTTGCTAGGTCGTCCTTTCATGGCTACTACTAATACTTTGATTGATGTGAAGAGTGGTGTGATTAAGATGTCCGTTTTAGGAGAGGATGTCTCGTTTTCTGTGCATAAGAGTCGGCCTATGTCATCGGTCAATTTAATTGATAATTGTTCTTTCATCGATAAGGTTGATGCCTTGGCCGAGTGCTCTTTTGTGCAGGATTTTGACACCGAGGAGGTGTGTTGGGGATCCGGAGATCAAATGGAATGAGAGCGAATGGAGAGGGATATTGGAATCAAGCTACCGTTTCCACCTCAAGACCCCGAGCCCGGCTCGAAGATTCCGGAGCCTTTGGAGTTGAAAGAGCTGCCATCGCATTTGAAATATATATTTTTAGAGGGAGGAAATCAAAAACCCGTAATCATCTCTTCTTCTTTGTCTCTTGCAGAGGAAGGAGCTTTGGTGGGCATACTCAAGGAGAACAAGCTCGCTTTTGGATGGAGCTTGGCGGATATACGAGGAATTAGCCCGGCCACGTGCATGCATCGCATCAATCTCGAAGAAGGCGCCCGCCCCAAACGAGATGGACAAAGGAGGCTAAACCCAATGCTCATGGAGGTCGTGCGCAAGGAAATCTACAAGCTATTGGCGGAGGGTATTATCTATGCCATCGCCGATAGTGAGTGGGTTAGCCCGGTGCACGTCGTTCCAAAGAAGGGAGGAATCACGGTGTCAAAGAACGAGAAGGACGAGTTGGTCGCTTCGCGCCCGGTTACCGGTTGGAGGATGTGCATCGATTATAGGAAGCTCAACGCTTCCACCAAAAAGGACCACTTTCCTCTCCCTTTCATTGATCAAATGCTTGATAAGTTAGCCGGGCAAGAGTTTTATTGTTTTCTAGATGGCTTGTCAGGTTACTACCAAATTGCGATAGCTCCGGAGGATCAAGCAAAGACGGCCTTCACAAGCCCTTTTGGGACCTACGCTTATAGGAGGATGCCATTTGGTCTCTGCAATGCACCGGGTACGTTCCAAAGATGCATGATGTCTATTTTTTCGGAATTTATCGGTGATTTTGTAGAGATTTTTATGGATGATTTTTCTGTTTTCGGGTCGTCTTTCCATGATTGCTTGTTGAAAATAGAGAGAGTCCTTAAGAGATGCATTGAGAGTGGACATACCTTGAGTTGGGAAAAGAGTCATTTTATGGTTAGAAGTGGAATTGTTCTAGGCCATGTAGTTTCGAGTAAGGGCATAGAGGTCGACAAAGCGAAAGTGGAGGTGATTGAAAAATTGCCACCACCTAGTGATGTCAAAGGTATTAGGAGTTTCCTTGGTCATGCGGGCTTTTATAGACGATTCATTAAGGATTTCTCTAAAATTAGCCAACCTCTTTGTCGATTGCTTGCTCAAGATGTGCCTTTCCACTTTGATGAGTCTTGTATGAATGCTTTTCTCACTTTAAAAGAAAAACTCATCTCTGCTCCCGTTGTAGTCGGTCCCAATTGGTCATTGCCTTTTGAAATTATGTGTGATGCGTCTAATAATGCCGTAGGGGCTGTTTTGGGTCAAAGAGTCGATAAGATGCTTCGTGTGATTTACTATGCTAGTTTAACTCTTAATCCGGCTCAAGTGAATTACACCACCGCCGAACAAGAGATGCTTGCCGTTGTTTTTGCCTTAGATAAATTTAGATCTTACATCATAGGGTCTAAGGTGATTATTTATAGTGATCATGGTGCTCTTAAACATCTTTTGACTAAAGCCCAAGCAAAACCTAGGTTGATTAGATGGGTCTTATTATTGCAAGAATTTGACATTGAAATTCGTGATAGGAAAGGTAGTGATAATCTTGTGGCCGACCATCTCTCTCGTCTCGATTCACCTCCCCCTTATGCTTCTCTTGATGATATTTGTGATTCATTTCCCTTTGAGAATGTTAATGAAGTGAGTGCTACTCCTTGGTTTGCCGATATTGCTAATTACTTGGCCGATAAGGACACTAAACCCGTCCTTAATGCTCAAGAAGAGAAAAGGTTTCTTCGTTTGTGTAGGCAATACTATTGGGAGGATCCTCACTTGTTCAAGCTTGGGAAGGATGAGGTGATTCGAAGGTGCGTTCCCGACCACGAGCAAACCGAGGTGCTGCGACATTGTCACGAGGAGCCGAGTGGAGGACATTTTGGAGGCCAAAAGACTGCTCATAAGGTGCTACAAAGTGGATTATATTGGCCTACCTTGTTCAAGGATGCTCAAGCCTTCTACCTTGCATGCGATCGTTGCCAACGCACAGGTTCTATAGGTCGCCGTAATGAGATGCCCCTTAATCCTATTTTAGTGGTCGAGATTTTTGATGTGTGGGGCATCGACTTTATGGGACCTTTTCCTAAATCCCATGGTTTTGAGTACATTTTACTTGCCGTCGATTACGTGTCTAAGTGGGTAGAAGCAATACCGACGAAGACATGTGATTCTCACGTTGTCTTGAAGTTTGTGCAGGAAAATATCTTGTGTAGGTTTGGTTTCCCTCGTGTGATCATTAGTGATGGGGGAAAACATTTTTGCAACAAGTTGTTCGCCAAGCTCATGAAGAAGAACGCCATCACACACAAGGTGGCGACTCCTTATCATCCACAAACCTCGGGACAAGCGGAGACGAGCAATCGCCAAATCAAGGGGATTTTAGAGAAGACGGTCAAGCCATCGAGGAAGGATTGGGCCGACAAGTTGAACGACGCTCTTTGGGCATATCGCACGGCTTACAAAGGCGTGCTTGGGATGAGTCCCTATAGGCTCGTCTATGGTAAGTCGTGTCATTTGCCCGTTGAGATTGAGTTCAAGGCGTATTGGGCCCTCAAGCGCATCAATTTCGACCTCGACGATGCTCATGATCGGAGGATTTTGCAAATGGAGGAGCTCGACGAGCTAAGGAACGAAGCCTACGACAATGCCAAGATTTACAAGGACAAGGTGAAACGTCTACATGATAGACGCATAGCCTTCAAAGAGTTCAAACCCGGAATGAAGGTACTTCTCTTTCACTCTCGACTTCGATTATTTCCGGGTAAGCTTAAGTCTAGGTGGGGAGGTCCATACACGGTGGTGCAAGTTTTCCCTCATGGTGCGGTGGAAATCAAGAACGAGGATTCGGGATACATTTTCTCGGTCAACGGGCAACGATTGAAGCCATATATCGAAGGGACAACATTACCTCACACGGTGGAAACAATTCTCATCTCCGACCCTCCACTTCTCTCTTGAGTTTTTGGTACGTCAAGCTAATGACGTTAAACAAGCGCTTGGTGGGAGGCAACCCACTTTCTCTATTTTATTTTTGTAGAATAGGATGTATTTTCTTTTTATTTTCATTATTTTTCGTGTGTTTTTCTTTAAGTGTTTGTGCAGGGAATGGTTCTTAAGGATTGCAATGGCACGGAAGGCTTCGAGAGGGAGAAAAATGGAGAATTTGAGCACAATTCCGCGAGGGCCACTCTGGACGGGCGTCTAGCGCACGCTGGGCGACCGTCCAGCGTATTTTTGAGTTGCCAGAAATTTTCAGCGAGGGTCGCGTTGGACGAGCGTCCAACGTACGTTGGACGAGCGTCCAACGTACGTTGGACGAGCGTCCAACGTAATTCACCCCTTCAATTTTCTGCGAACGCCGCGCTGGACGGGCGTCCAACGTATGTTGGACGAGCGTCCAGCGCAAGACGGGCCCCAATTCGATTTGAATCTGATTTTTTCCCTAGGTTTTACTTAACCCTCTTTCCTCTCCCTCTCTTTCTCACGAATTCTGCAGATAAACCTATCCTAGCAGCCGCCGTCGTTCGCAATTTCGCCACCGCCATCGATTCCGTCACCGCCGCCGCTGTGAGTCGCCGTTCTGCCGCCGGTTCCAGTCTCCATTCCGACTGCCAGCACAGCCACTCGCCGTTGCAGCCACTCGCCGTTGCAGTCACTCGCCGTCCAGCGCTCGCCCAGCCCACGTCCACGCTGCCGACGAGCCCAGCCCACGTCCAGCCCACATCCACGCCGCCGACGAGCGTCCAGTGCAGTGGACGACCGTCCAGTGCGAGCCGCGTTTCCGGTCCATTTTCGCCGTCGATTTACCCCGTCTCATCCCCGTTTCGTCCCAGTAACTACCATGGTTCGTGGAGAGCTCGGAGAAGCCCACCCTCACACCGATGCACGCATTCCGTTGCATCGCCGCCCCGACTACCATCCGTCCGGAGTTTCCCCCGAGCTTTATGGCCGTCAACAGCACGTTCCCTTCCCGACGGAGCGATTCGAGACCACAAATTTTTATGCCCGTCTACGAGGTAAGGAAATTCGACCTCCTAGGCACTTCAATATGGATTTTCTTCGTCGTTTACCTATGTGGGATACACTTAGAGGATACATAGATTGTTTAGGGCTTATGCGTTTAATAACCCATGCTTGGGAGGGTCATGAGAGCTTATGTATCGAAATGTGTTCTAGTTTTAGGTTAGAACGTAATGAGGAAAATGAGCTTTGCATGTATGCTACTTTTCGGGGTGAGTTGTGGGAAATCCCTAGGCGAGTGATGCATGAAGCATTTGGTTTTCATATGGGTGATGGTTTGTCTGAGTTCATGCCGTCTGATTTTAATGTGTCTAATGCTTGGTTTGCGTTGACGGGTGTTACTAATTATAAAGCTTCTGGAGTGCCGAGTGCTTTTATCAAAGATCATGCTTTATTAATTCTTCATCGTTTTCTGTCTTGCATGATTACTGGTAAGAAAGAGCACAACAAGGTGAATGCGTTAGAAATTTATTTGCTTCATTGTGCTTCTAACAATATTAGGGTGTGTATGGCTCCATTTATATGGTCCCAACTTACTAATGTGCAAACCAAGAGTGGTGCACACCCTACTTTGAGTTATGTGGCTACAGGTTTGGCACGCCATTTGCGTGTAGATATTTCTCAAAGCACCGGCTTAACTCGAAGCAAGGAGATCACCCTCAACGAGCTTATCAACGCTCATCTCATGCGAGGGGCGACCGAGTTCGTTCCCGTTCGGGAGAGAGCGTCTGTCATTGCTTATCATGCAGCTCGTCGTCAACATGGTCTCCCAAGTCAAGAGTCGGAGGATGAGGAGGAGGAATATGAGGACGGGGACGATGATGAGGAGCAAGAAGATGATGAGGAGCACAACGAGGACAAAGACGAGGATGGAGACGAGGAGGAGCAGCAGCACGTCCTGGACGACAACGAGCGTTTGATTCACTACTACACTAGCCGAGATCGCGTCCGGGCTCGTCAAAATATGGAGGCCGAGGTTCCCCCTTATTGGGCCGACTTTAGGACCGATTTTACACAATTCCAAGAGAATGTGTTTAATCGGTTCGATGATTTGTCGACCCAAGTGACGGGGTTGAATAGTCGAGTGTCCCACATGGAGAGTCACTTGACTCGTTTTACCGACTTCTCGGTGGCCTCTACCTCTACCTCTACTCCACCGGACCCGAACGACCCTCGTTGGTGGTCTCTCTACGATCCCCGATGGAATGATCCACGTTTCCGAGGTTTCTTCAACCCATAGCATGTTTGTGTCTTTTATTTTTGTTTGAGTCTTTTATTGTTTTCTTTTTATTTTGTTCTATTTTACGCTTTGGTATTTGTGTTTTGTGTTTGTTTTGTAGGTGATACTTGGAGTCTCTCGAGATTTTGAGTATTCGTGTTGTTTGTCTTCATGCGATAAGTTTTTCTATCCCTTTCCTTTTTATTTTCTCGCAATGGGGACATTGCTTGATTTTAAGTGTGGGGGGGGGGGGGGGGGGGGTCTTTGAACTTTTGGCATGAAGTTTTTACTTTTGTTGAGTCATTAGGAGTTAATTGAGTCGTTGAGTCAAATGAGCATGTGATGATAGTATTGTGGACTTGGCCAATGATAGAGAATTGTTGATTTTTGGAAAAATTCATGATCTTTATTATGCATGGAACCTTGGCGAAGCGACGCATTTTATTCGATGAATATGATGTATGCTATGATGTCGGGAACTAGATAGTTTGAACCCGTGAGATTTGAGCTTTTTGTGCATATTTATGCCTATTCTTGATTGAGTGATCATGCTTGCTTCGTTGTTTCTAGAACTTGCCTTGTTTCTCCATCAAGACCTTAGTATATTTACGAACTAGGAGATGATCTTAGGCCATTCTTTCGTAGCCACATGATTCCTATACACTAACCTTGTTCATAATCCTTTGTTTACCCCTTTTGAGCCTTTATTAGCCGTTTTTTTTGTTAAACCGGATGATAGGAGGTTTGGATGATTATGGGTATCCTTAGTTGTAGTTGGTGATATGGAAGGAGAAAATTTGAAAATACTTGTTGTGGTGTAGAAGGAGAGAAAGAAAAGAAATTTGAGATGCTTGTTTAAGTGTAGTTAGCTATCCCTATAAGCTTAGAAAAAAAAAAAGAGAAAAAAAATATAGAGCCTTTGTTCAAATTAGAAAGAACATGAATTAGTTGAGCTCTAGAGAAAAAAAAAAGAAAAAAAAAAAGAAAAGAAAAAATAAAAATAAAATAAGCATAAGGGGATAGTTAGCTTTGATTTGTATATTTTAGCATCTTTGAGTTTGTATTTGGTGTGTTGGAGGGTAGAAGATGGAGATTAAAATCCATACTTTGGTTGGAGTTGAAAAAGAGGTTGATGATTTAGAGCATTTTGAGTCACTTAGCCTATATATTTCCTACCTTAACCAATGTCCCTACATTACAAGCTTATATAAAGACCTTTTTTATCCTTGTTTGTAAGTATTACATTAGGTGGAGATGTTGAGATTAAAGGCAAGCTTATGGTAAACATGTTGCATTGCATTGATGTTGAGTGAACCTTCTTGATGTGCATTATATTACATCTTTTCTTTGAGAGAGTTGAGTGTTCACTTTCATATACAAAATTTCACATGTTTGGGAGTGTTCTTTGATGGATTAGCATACTTTGAATTAGTTGAGTAGATTGTGTTGATTGATGCTAAGGTTGTGTGCATAGTTTTTGATCATGAACATGAGAGTTGTTTTTGAAAAGCTTTGAGGCCAATATAGTTCACGATACTTGAGTCTATTGTTTGTTTTGTTTTGCTTGAGGACAAGCAAAGGTCTAAGTGTGGGGGAGTTTGATTGGTGTGTAAATGTTAGGATTTTCGTAGTGTTGTCGAGTCCGTTTCATTATGTTTTGCGTCTTTTTCGTTTGTATTTTGCTATGATTTGGTTGTTTGGAGTTTGGTTCGTGTAGGATCGTTAGGTGGAAGAAACGGAAGGAAACGGCTCGAAAAAGGCAAAGAATTGAGGAAATATCAAGTTTGGAGCGAGCAAGACGCTGGACGATCGTCCAAGGCTCTGGACGACCGTCCAGAGTACGCTGGACGAGCGCTCACTGCGGTGGACGAGCGTCCAGAGTAGAAAAGAAGCGCACAGCGAGTGCGACGTTGGACGAGCGTCCAACGTACGTTGGACGACCGTCCAACGCTCCGGCCAGCTATCCTTTCCTTATTTATCTAGGTTTTTACCTAGTATATATATACCATCCTTGTACACGAATTATATCCATCTTTTATCATTGTTTAGCTTTAGTTTTCAGATTCAAATACTTTAGTTTAGCTTTTTATTGTTCGGATCCGGATTCGTTCTTCGTTTATTGCAATTTAATTCAAGGCGTTTATTTAATTCAAGTTCTTCGTTCTTCGTCTCAATTTTCGTAAGTTCTTTTATTGCTTTCGTTTATTCGTTTTAATTGCTTGCTTTCGTTTTAGATTCGTTTTCTTAATTGCTCCGTTTAAATTCCTTAGTTTAATTTCGTTCTTTCGATTTTAAGTTTAAAGTTTAGATTCGTTTTCTTGCTTTCAATTCTCTTTCGTTTTTTCAAAGTTTTCAAGTTAGATTAATTTGTTTTTAATTTCCAGATTTTAATTCATCATGTCTAGATTTATTTATGCTTCTTTCTTTGCTTTCGTTTCCTTCGTTGCTATCTTTATTGCTTTCTTTTCGATTCTTGCCTAGGTAGATTTAATTGCTTTCTTCTAGTTTAATTCTTAGATTTATTTCTTGAGTTCAAGATTAGTTATTTACTTGCTTTTATTTATTGCTTTAATTTATTTTATTTGCCTAGGATTTAAAACAAAAACCCAAAATATTCTTTACTTGCTTTCTTAGTTTTAGGTTTACTACATAATTAATTGCCCTGTTAAGTTTTCCTTGAGATTCGATACTTTGGTTTTACTTGCTAGTGCTACGATAGGATTTCGTTCTATTGCGAACACTTTTTAGTGAAACAGTCGCCAACCTCGACAAGATCGCACGCCACACGATGCAGAGCACCGTGTCGGACGCCTATCTACCACGGATAAGGAAGTGCGCAACGGCGAAAGAAATGTGGGAAACCCTAGCCCCCATTTCTCAAGGCACAGACAAAATCAAAGAAAACAAGCTTGCCGTTCAGATGCGGGAGTTGAAAGTCTGATAATGAAGCCAGGAGAGTCCATCGACGCCTTCGAGCTGAGAGTTACGAACATCATTGCAACTCTCAACTCACTTGGGAAGGAACTCACAGATAAGGAAGTCAACCTAAAGATTGTCCGAGCTCTCACGAGGAAGTGGCAGACAATGAAGTAGTTGTACCTAGCTACCAAAGATCTATCGAAGCTCACACCGGAGATTCTGTTCTCCGAACTCAAAGCTCATGAATTCGATCTGAATCGAATGAACCTCGACGAAGAGGATGAAGCTCCCACGACATCAAAGGGTGTAGCTTTCAAAGCTGCTGAAGGGCCAAGCGACCAGTCGATAGCCAAAATGACGAGGGAAGAGCTCGAAGAACATGTTGCGTTCTTATCCAAGAACTTCAACAAAATGAACTCTCGAGTGGGCAAATACAAAAGATTCTACAAGCAATATAAAGGGAGGAGCACTGATGCTCGAGAAGGAAAAGGAAAGAGAGAAGAAACGACCAAGCCGATCTCAAGGGACATGATGGAAGTGGAATGCTACCATTGCCACAAAATGGGCCACTACAAGTCCGATTGCCCGAAGCTGAGTGCAAAAGAGCGAGAGGAACTGAGAGCAAAGAGGGATGCTCCAAGGCGAGCGCTCGTAGCGAGTGAAATGCCGGTCGCTTCAACTGAAGAAATAGCTAGCGACTCGGATGCATTCACAGATCCCAACTCAAGTGAGGGAGAGGATCCTGGACTCATGGCGCTCACCGACGAAGAAACATGAGAGGTATTCATCTATCCCTCACCCAGTTCAATTACACTCGCACACACTCACCAAGAGGAAGCAAATTCCTCGACATGGAGTGAGTTGCTTGACAAGCACATAAAATTGTCAAGTGACCATGAAGTGTTGAAACAAGCCTTGTCTCAAAGCAAGAAGGAGAACCGAAAGCTAGCCACTGAGCTTGACCAAGTCAAACTTAACTTAAGGGCTATGACTAGTAAGTTCGAGGATCTCTTCGCGAGACATCAAAGCTTGGAAGGAGGGTATGAAACCCAGTCCGCTATAGTTGCAAATTTAAACAAAGCTTCATACGTTAGGCAAGCACTAGAGAGCTCACTTCTACCTTTTGGTAGAAAGGGAGGACTCGGATATGAGGGTGGACCTTCCAAGCCGACTGTCTTTGTTGGTGCTTCTCACACGACACCATCAGTCACTTTGGAAATGCCCACTGCATCCAAAGCGACCACCAACAAGGATAAAGGCCAAATGGCTGAGAACCCTAAGAAGAAGCCAATGAAGATGACTATATCTTCAAGGGCAGAAACTATGGGCAAGCAAAGATCAACTGTCCCTAGCACTTACAATGCTAAAGCTTACCAATCCAAAGGTAAAGGGAAAACAGTTGTAGCTTCTAAGTCTCAGGCCAAGGCACCAGAGACAAAGGATCTCCCTTTTAAGAAAATGAGTAATGTCTATGTGTCACGTTATCCGGACTGGAGATGGTCCAACCGGACTAACGTTGAGGGGGAAGAATTCGAAGCACCAAAGAGGCTGCTTCGAACTCCCAAGGTTACTCAAGCGAGTCAAGGTCAAAACCCTAGTTGGACCGCTTCGAGAAAACCTAGCGAGCCGCTTCGACAGACTGTAAAACCTAAGTCAGTCTCTAAGCCCGTAGCTAATCCAAAGCGAGTCGCTTCAGGATACAAGCCAAAGGGTAAGAGCATGGGTATGCCTCAAGCAAGCCGCTACCCCTCTTGCACACACTGCTGCACGTGTGAAGCTGCTTTAAGGCAGAAGTCATAGTTTTCAAAGGTCGAGAAACCCAAAACACAAGCAACCTTTCAAAAGAAAGTGAAGCAAGTGTGGGTACCGAAGGGAACTAACCTGCAAGGACCCAAACTGATTTGGGCACCAAAATCTGTCTAATTGCAGGTGAGCGCCGTGGATCCCATGCCAAGTGAGGGTCAACAAATCTGGTACTTGGACAGTGGATGTTCAAGACACATGACCGGCATGAGAGCTCTACTTCACGACTACATAGAGAAGAAGGGTCCACACATCACTTTTGGTGATAACTCTCGAGGAAGCACCAAAGGGTACGGCGCACTGAAAGTTGGAAAGCTCACGATTGAAGAAGTCTCCTACGTGGAAGGACTCAAGCACAACTTGCTATCTATTTCGCAATTTTGTGACAAAGGATACAAGGTGGAATTTATTTCCAACAAGTGTATTGTAAAGAGCAAGCTCACTGCCCAGATTGTGCTAACTGGAGTAAGACAAAGGAACGTCTATATAGCACAATGAGACAGCTGCAAAGAGGAAACGTGCTTAGTTGCAAGAAGTGCTACAGAAATAGGATGGCTATGGCACAGACGCTTGAACCATCTCAACTTCAAAGCCATAAACCGCTTAGCTCGAAAGGGTTTGGTGCAAGGCATACCAAATGAAGTCTTCATCAAAGACCATCCATGCTCACCATGCCAACGAGGGAAGCAGACGAAGAAGCACTTCGCCAGTCTCGAAGAAGCTTCGTCAAAGCGAGTGCTCGAGCTGCTTCATATGGATCTGTTTGGTCCAGTCACTCCAGTTAGTGTGAATGGAAGGAAGTACACTCTAGTTGTAGTCGACGACTTCTCTCGCTACACTTGGGTTGTATTTCTCTTCAGCAAGAAGGAGACACTGACCAAGCTGCCACAACTGCTCAAGCGATTGGCTGTGGAGAAGAATCAAGCGATTGTAACCATCCGCTCCGACAAAGGCACAGAATTCCTGAACTCTACTGATTGGTGTCTAGATGTTAGGTTTTTCATTGTGTTTTCATGTTCGTTTTCGTTGTGTTTTTGTGTCTTTTCGTGTGTCTTTGGCTATGAATTGGTTGTTTGGAGTTTTTGGTACTTGTAGGATGAAAAGGGCGGAAACGAGAAGAAAACGAGAAGAATGGTTGTTGAGCAATCATTGACCTCGAGTTCTAACCTCTCATGATTTTATTGAAGATTCATTTTGGATGTAATGAAAGCATTATATCGAAGAGGGGTTCGATAGGAGCACATAGGCAAAAACGGAGGTCAATTTGGAGTTCGGATGTGGAAGATACGGCCGAAACAAGAGAGTCGCGCGCAATCGTCCAGTGCTTGATTTGGCCGATCGGCCAAGTCCTTCACAAATCTGGCCGATCGGCCAGATGTCCGCGTCCAGGATTTTGTTTCCTTATATAATTAAGTTTTCTTCCTAATATATATACTAGTACCTTGGGACGAATTTGCATCATCTTTTATCATATTTTAGCTTTAGTTTTCAGCACTTAAACACTTTAGATTAGTTTTACTTTGTTCGGATCCGGATTCTTAGTTCGTTGCAATTCAATTCAAGTCTTTTCTTTTACTTCGCGTTCTTCTTTCTTCGTTTAATTCTCGTAAGTTATTTATTGCTTTAGTTTACTTGCTTTAATTGCTTTACTTAGTTTTAGATTCGTTTTCTTAATTGCTTCTTTTAATTTCCTTAGTTTAATTTCGTTCTTTCGATTTCAAGTTATAAGTTTAGATTCGTTTTTCTAGTTTTGATTCTCTAGTTTTTCAAAGCTTTCAAAGTTAGATTTATTTTCTTTAATTTCCAGATTTTCAGATTTAGTTTAATTCATGTCTAGATTCGTTTTCGTTTCTTTCGTTGCTTTCTTTATTGCTTTCTTTTCGATTCTTGCCTAGGTAGTTTATTTGCTTTCATCTAGTTTAATTCTTTAGATTAATTAGTTCGATTTATTTTCTTGCTTTCTAGATTAGATTATTTACTTACTTTGATTTACTTGCTTTGATTTATTTTATTGCCTAGGATTTAAAAACCAAAACTCAAAATTCTTTTTACTTGCTTTCTTAGATTTAGGCTAGTTTAGAATTTTTGCTACACGATTATTTGCCCTGCAAAGTTTTCCTTGAGATTCGACATTGGGTTTTTACTTACTAAGTGCTAGGATAGATTTCGTTCTATTGCGAACACTTTTTAGTGAAACATCTACCATTGAAGCTTACTGCACGGAGCATGGCATAGCGCATCAGACTTCCTCAGCACGCACACCTCAGCAGAATGGAGTTGCTGAAAGAAGGAATCGGATCATCAAAGAAGCCGTTCGAACCATGATTGCTGACTCAAAGCTTCCGATGAAGTATTGGGCTGAAGCTGCCAATACGGCATGCTATACGCAGAACCGGACGCTTCTCGCAAACAGCACGACAAAACACCATATGAAATATGGACAGGGAGAACTCCGAACATATCTTATTTCCATATCTTTGGTTGTAGGGTCTTCATCCATGACAATGGGAAGTCGCAGTTGAAAGCCTTTGAAAGCAAAGCTGATGAAGGAATATTCTTAGGATATTCTACATCAAGCAAAGCTTATAGGGTGTTCAACTGTAAAACCCTAATCGTGGAGGAATCACACCATGTCGTATTTGATGAGTCTTCTTTAAGTCTTCCACAGGAACAGGTTCAATCCAAAGAAGGAAAGACAAGCGAGGAACCCATCAATTCATTAACTTGGGACATGCTTGAGGATGATGAAGAAATCAAGGGCTCAAGCTAGCAGAATGTCCAAGGAAAAGATGAAGCTGCCCCCAAGATTCCTGAAGCGAGTGCAGGCCAAGCATCCAATCCAGTCGCTACAGAAGATGAAGCGAGCGACCAAGAAGAAGATGAAGATGAAGCTGGCTGATCCAAGCGAGCATGGCTCAAGAATCACTCACCAAGTCAAATCATTGGAGATCCATCCAAGGGTGTAGTGACCAGAAGTCAAGTGCCATGTTCAGTTGCTTTCTCTCAAACATTGAGCCGTCATGCGTGGAAGAAGCCCTAGCCGATTCAAATTGTGTGATCGCCATGCAGGAAGAGCTTAATCAGTTCACCAGAAACGACGTATGGTATCTCGTGGATCGTCCCAAATTTCAGCATGTGATTGGCACCAAGTGGGTGTTCAAGAACAAGACGGACGAGGACCATAACGTTGTGAGGAACAAGGCGCGTCTCGTCGCCAAGGGCTACTGCCAAGAGGAAGGAATCGACTTCGATGAGACCTTCGCTCCTGTGGCACGGCTTGAAGCGATCAGACTATTTCTAGCCTATGCAGCGGCCAAGAAATTCAAAGTTTATTAGATGGATGTGAAGAGCGCGTTCCTCAACGGTGAATTGAAGGAAGAAGTCTATGTGGAGCAGCCACCGGGTTTCAAGCAAGGAGATAAGGTGTATCGATTGAAGAAAGCCCTATATGGATTGAAGCAAGCTCCCAGAGCTTGGTATGATACCCTTTCTCAATTCCTACTGGATAATGGATTCCACAAAGGAAAGATAGATCGAACCCTATTCACCATCAACCATGGAGATGATATGCTATGGGTTCAGATCTAATTGGACGACATCATATTTGGGTCACCAAACCAGTCGCTTAGCGAAAAGTTTGGGGAACTTATGAAGACCAAATATGAGATGTCGATGATTGGCTTGATGAGCTGCTTTCTAGGTCTTCGAGTGAAGCAGCAGGATGATGGCATCTTCATCAATCAAGCTAAGTATACAAGAGATATGCTTGCCAAGTTCTGTGTTCAGCATGCCAAAGCTGTGAAGATTCCAATGAACACGAACTGGAAGATGGAGCCAGACATAGATGGGAAGTCTATGGATGCTACAGACTACCGAGCCCTGATCGGATCCCTTCTATATCTCACTGCAAGTAGGCCAGATATAGCTTTTGCAGTTGGAGTCTGTGCTCGCTTCCAAAGCAACCCCAAGCACAGCCATCTTGAAGCTGCCAAGAGAATTCTTCGATATTTGAAGGGCACTGTCAATATGGGGCTGTGGTATCCAAAGGAGGATAATTTGGAGCTCACTGGATACTCAGACGCTGACTATGGAGGATGCCGAATTGATAGGAAATCAACTTCGGGCACTTGTCAGTTCTTGGGAAGCAAGCTGATCTCATGGTTTTCGAAGAAGCAGATGAGTGTAGCTACTTCAACGACTGAAGCCGAATATATGGCCGCTGGAAGCTGCTGTTCTCAAATTCTATGGCTTCGCCAACAGTTGAAGGACTACAATGTTGAAGCAAATGAAATTCCTATATTCTGCGACAACAACAGTGCGATCTGCATCTCTCAAAATCCAGTGCTTCACACCAGATGCAAGCACGTGGAAATCCGACATCACTTCATTCGTGATCACGTCGAGAAGAAGGATATCAAGCTCGAGAAAATTCATACCGATCTCCAGCGAGCAGATATCCTCACCAAGCCTCTAGCTGAGTCTCGGTTCAATCAGCTATGCATGGAATTAGGGTTGCTAGAACCAGGATGCACGAAGGAGTGGTCGCTAGTTTTTCGTAGCGTCACTCGCTTCGGATCTTCACCAACTCCAGCGAGCCACTTCAAAGTTCCACTCGCTTGAAGAAGGAGAAATAAGGTGGAGTAAGGTGGAGTGTTGGAAGATGTTCCCTACCCGCTTACAGGAATTGTTAAGCCATTGGTTATGGGGGAACTATTGTTTGCTCTCGGAGCAAGCTACTTCCAAAACGAGCAAGGAAAGCTGCTACCTAGCCTAGGATTCCTAGCGAGTGGGTATAAACACTCGTAAGTGCCGTTTCTAGTAACGGTTGTGGGATCTTGTATCGGGCCTTCCCACGTAAAAATGGTGAAAGCTTAGGCAGGGCTGGCACCTAGACCTTGTGTCCTCCTTCCATCTTTCCGCCGAAGAGGAGCAAGTCTTCTCATCTCCTTCATCGTGGATAAATGTCCATTCCCTACTCACTCTTCATTGAGTTGAGCTGCCGGATGTCTATCCATTCCTCCCCCACTTTGAATTTTGCATCGCTTCAATTTGCCCTAGCTTGGGTCAAAGCGAGTCGATTGCAAGTTCATTCTGTAGCTAGTAGGAGGAAGCTTGAAGGTTTACCTTTTTCTACAAAAGGTTACAGGGCTGGTGACATGCTTCTGCGTAAAATACGAGATTGTCTTGTCAGAGCATTCTCATTGTCATCCTGTCCATTTCTGCTCTGAGATAAGGACTTGTACTCATCCCCCATTCGTCGTGAATATGTACACTTACGTGAAGCTCCCCTCCGGGTTGTAGTAAGCTTGTGTACTATATTCATTCTCTCCCCCATTCACTTCGATGGAGGATTCTCTAAATTCGTAGAGGAAGATGAATGCCATGAAGATGAATGCCAAGAAGATGAAGTACTCTACAGGTGGTATCAACATGCTTCAAATGCGTTCATCAACAAGTGGTTTCACCAAATGGAGTCCAAATCAAAAGAAGTCTTCAATAAGTGGTATCAATCTCCTACGAAGTGAGATTGACTTGTAAGCATTTCAATTTTAAGTACACTAAGTGAGCCGAAGCGTGCTAGATACCTTCACTCACTATGTGGAAAATATGAAATGAATCTGACACAAATACAAAGAGGAAAACACTATTGTTTATCCTCAAAGTATGTAAGTCAGAAACATTTTAAATTAAGTAGAGAAATCTCATTTCTTATTCCAGTCGCTTCAGATGGCCAAGCGAGTGCTACGTCACTCCTAGCGAGCCATCGCAAGCGAGTGCAGTACAGTCACTCAAACGAGTGCCTCTCAAGCGAGTCTAGGCCTAGCGGGCCAACTCGAAGCGAGCGGGTACGAAGCGAGTATGAGCTGTCTACACTCGAGTGCAGTTTTACTTTCTGCGTTGCATTAAATGCAGGTATACGTACTGGCGAAAATAACGGGCGCGTGAGTTTCACTTTGAATTCGAAGCGGGAAAAATCGAAGGAGATCCAACCATCGAATCCCAACAGTCCCAGACTTGTAGCCGTTGGATCGACGCCGTATAAGACAAACCAATCATAACAGGCCACGTGGAGACGACTGATATAGGTGAAATTTACCCTGTTTTAATAGCCAAAAAGAGTCGATTTTGTGTCTCGATTGTGTGATATTGTCTTTAGTTTATATGGTTTTTAGTATATGGGACAATATTATGCTTGTAGGTGTTTTTCTGTGTTTTCAGGCATAAATCGATGATAAAACCCCGAGACGAGAAAAGGCGTGAAGATCGAAGTTTAAAATTCAAGATTTGAGTTCGAGTGAAGGCCTCTCGATCGACCTCTCGATCGAGAGAGGTGTCGAGAGGTGCCTTCTGCCGCAGCTATCGATCGAGAGCAAAGATGATACCCTCTCGATCGACCTCTCGATCGAGAGGTCTGTCGAGAGGTGTCCAGCCGGGATTTTTCTCCTTATTTAATTTGACTCCTTTTTGGTTTAGACTTTCCTTATGTAAATTTCTCCTATATATACTCCTATTCTAGCATTGTAAACGCTATCTAGCAATCATCTAGCATTACTTTTATATATTTTCTAGCACACTTTTTCTTTAGAGTTTTGTATTCAACATTGGAGCTTTTCAAGTTTATTCAAGATTCAAGTTTCGAAGTTCTTCGTGTTCAAGATTCAATTCCAAGATTTTCTTACTCTTACTTTTTAAATTATGTTCTTTCAATTCTTTGAGTTTATGGTTGCCTTAATTATGTCTAGCTAAATTCCTTAGTTGATTTTAGGGATTGAATGCCTAATTGAATTTATGTAAGTGTTCTTGTTTACAATTAGCCTTCCAATCTAGATGCATGTTTCATGGTGCTTATTCTCATGCATAGTTAATTGGCCATTAATTGTGTATGCATAATTATGTGTTTATGCTTTGATAAGGTAATTGCATAATAGATCTCATGAATGCATGATATAATAGTTTGATTTTCTTGATTGATAATTGAATTGTTATATGTTCATATATAATTGATCTGGTGTCTTAGTTGAACCTAGTTGATTATATTATTGATACTTTTTCTATTTTGCACTTGATTCATGTTGGTCCCGGTTTGTTAATGGGAAAATACGTAGAGGGGGGGGGGGGGGGGGGGGGGGGTGAATACGTATTTTGAAGTTTTTCAACTTCAAATCCCTTAACTCAGAGTAACAAGTAAAAAGCTCGCTTGAAACTTAAGACCTAGCTGAAGCTAGATCTACAGTACGTAGCTTGCCTGCTTGACCGAAGTGAGCACTTGATCAAGAGGGAGTCTTTACTCGTGTATGCGGAATTTGGTGAGCTAAATCTTTCCCTAAGTATTTGAAATTTCCAGATTAAGTTTGTTTAGATGCAGTATGCAATGGATAAACAAACAAGTAAGAGTTTAGGGTTAGAGAGATACGACACAGAGATTTATAGTGGTTCGGAGATAACGCTCCTACGTCCACTTTGTTGCACGACGGCAACTGTTCTCTTCACTCAAGAACTTGAAGGTTACGGGTCCTTCAAAAACCTGGTCGAGATCGGGCTTCACTCGCCTGGATCTGACGAACAGTGCAGTGATTACGGGTTCACTGCTAAGACCTAAACTGGACACGAAGCTTCACTCGCTTCTGTCCGAACAACAGGGAGATTCCGGGCTCTCCTTACAGCCTAGCTTCGATCGAGCTTTACACAAACGGTGTAAGTGTAAGCTTGGATCTCAACTCTATGATCGAGGCTTCTTCAATCGATGAAAGAAGAGCCTTGGATCGAAACAACCTAACGACAACACTCAAAAACCTAACAGACAAGTATAGGGTTTTTGGTTGACGACACACTATGAAGAACTCTTTACAGTAGATGCAAAGATTGGCTAGAGTTCTTCTTCTAAGCTTCGGATATATGAAGTGGGCTTAGAATCTAAGTGTGAAGGCTGTGAAGACGAGTTCCGATGAACTGGAAACTCGGAGAACACTTGGAAACAAAGACTCGAAAATTTGCTCGAAGGCTTGGGAGTGTTTGTTTGCAGTAGGCTCGAATGCTCAAGTAGTGTTCTAATTCTTCACGTCTTCATCCTTCACTATTTATAGGCGGAGGGTTGGCTGAGATCCGTTGCTTGGTTGGTGGCCTTGTCCCTCCTCCTCTCGACAGTACTTGCACAGGCTGGCTGCTTTTCAGACGCGCAGATTTGGATTTTTGCCGGAAATGGCTAAGTTCCAATTTCAACAGTAACTGGAGCGACCCAGTACTGTTACGGCGCCTTGTCGGCCTGGCAGTCAACTCCTCTGCTCCTCTCCGCTTTTGACACGTGGAGATCTCGTAATAAATGCGAAGATCTCCAGTTGACTGGAGTTCAAATTTGGAGCGGGAATTTGCGCTGTCGCTTTCTGGTAGGTAGTGGCTCGCTTCGCTCTGAAGTTGTAGCGTCCGCTCTAGTTGAGTCACTTCGTAGTCATTCTGTAGTGAGTCGCTTCGGGAAATAAAGTTCCCTAGTGACTTCTTTGGAAACTGCTGACTAGAGTTGACTAGCTTTGACTCTTTACTGTAGCGCTTGCTTCGCTTCGCTTTAGTGGGTTCACTTGTGATGGAGTCCAAGGTTCGTCAAATCAAGATCCTGTTCGTGTTCCCAAAGGGCCGGTGACGAGAGCTCGAGCTAAGAAGTTCAAGGAAGGTTTGCAAGGATTGATTCAAGAAGTTTGGGCTCAAGAATTGATGAAGAAGCCCATTGGAGAAGGCGAACCGGACAGCCCGCGAGTCATCAACTTTATCGAGTGCGTTCGGGCTGAAAAATGAAGACTTTATTTTTATTTTCGTGTGTTTTGAGTCAGGCCACGTTTTTGGGCCTTAAAAGACTTGTTTTTGGGTTTTTATCATGTTGGTTAATGGGTTGGGCCATGCCAATGACTTTGGGTCAGTTATTTCCTAGTTAGATTAGGTTTAGATGGTTTTATTTGCCTCTCTATATAAGGGGGTCTTTGTGGACGAAAATTAATTAGCTTTTGATCATTAATATTATTGTGAGTTTATTCTCTCTTGAGAGTTTTTCGAATTCCTCTTGATTATTCCAAGACGAATTCATTATCCGGCGAATCAGCGAGTAAATCAAACCTCGTTGTGTGTCATTCATCGTCCCCGTGTGGCTAGGCGACCGTTTCTTTGGGTTATAGAGACTTCGGTTTATCTATAGTACTTAGGAGGGTTTAGTCCTTTGACGTATTGGGATATCCATTCGTTAGTTAGTTTCGTTTCTTCCGCGTGCGTCTACCATCGGTCATCAAGGATCGTATCATTTGGCACCAGAGCCAGGCTTACGTCATCCAGGTTTTATCATCCTTTTCGTTTGAATTTCGTATCTTGTGTTGAGTCTTGTTCGTATCTTTCGCGTCTTTCTTGTTCGTATCTTTCGTGTCTTGTTCTGTTTCTTCGTTCGTCGAGTCGTTTTTCTGTGTCAAAAAAAAAAAAAAAAACAAAAAATATATATATATATATATATATTTCAGATTCGTTTGTGTCAAAAAATTTCAGAGTCGTTCTTGTAGCTTTTCTTTCGTGTCAAGTATTCAGATTCGTTTGATACCTAGTCAAAGTTGATTTCTTGGTCATTAAGGAGTAAAAGATTTCTTTCCTTATAAGATTAGGAAACATACTCAGAATATAAATCCCATACCTTATATTATATAACACGTTTTAGGTGAGTCTTCTACACGTTGTCGTGACATATTAGGGGCCAAAGTTTCGATCAAAAGAAAAAAAAAAAAAAAAAAAAAAGTTTCGAAAAAAAAAAAAAAAAAAAAGGATATATTCGAAGCCCTAGTGTGTCACAGTGTTTTCTGAGTTGGTTATTACGTGTTTCTTCATTGGGATATCAGTTATATATTCGTTTCGGTGTGTTTTCGTCTTTTTCTCGTGTTTTTCGTCGGCCAGCACTAAAACGGCCATAACTTTTGCATACGAGCCCCGATTTTGCTCCATAATACCTTTTCGGAAAGCTCTCGAAAAGATCTATACGGTGGTTCCGACTTTGTCGGAATCGGTCCATTATTTTTGCAAAAAAAGGTCGTTTAAAGGGTCAAATCGCCCGCCGAAGTTTTCGGTAAAATTTTCGTGTCTTTTTTCGTGTCTCGGTTTAGGGTTTTCTTAGTCCGATCATCCTTCCTTCCTAATTTCAGTACTCTTGATTCGTTAATAGTGATTTCTGTGGTAGATTAAGGGAATTTGAGCTTCTTAAGAGAGAATTGAGTGGAAAAAGGCAAGAGAGGTGAGATTATTAGAGGGTAAAAGCCATTACTATTGAGCGATACACGAGTGCTGAGTGTGAACCGTATTGAGGGATACACGAGTGATTGTGAGGTAGTGAGGATTCTGATTTTACTAACTTTCGTTTGTTTCTTTTGAAAAAAAAAAAAAAAAAAAAAAAATATTTGCAGGTATGGCCGGAGAAGAGGCGTTGGATCCCAAGATGAAGTTCATGTTTGAGGCATTGAAATCTGAGTTGGGAAAGGTTATGGAATCCAAATTGGAAGGAGTTTATGATAGAATCGGTGAAGTAGAGTCCGCTTCCAAACAGCTTCAGCATCATCGAGGTGGAAGAGGAGGACGAGGTGGAAGAGGAGGTTATCATAACCATCGAGATTATGGGCCGTTTGAGGAGGAGTTTGATGCCGAAGGAGAAGAGGAATGGGAGGAGCCAAGGAACAGGCCTGACAATAATTTGGGCAACATCAAGCTGAACATTCCGTCATTCCAAGGGAGGAACGACCCAGATGCGTATATTGAGTGGGAGAGAAAGCTTGACCTCATGTTCGACTGTCACAACTACTCCGAGCTGAAGAAGGTGAAGTTGGCAGCGATAGAGTTCTCCGATTACGCTCTAGTTTGGTGGGATCAATTGGAGAAGAGTAGGAGAAGGAATGGGGAGCCTCCAGTTCAGACTTGGAATGAGATGAAGGGGATCATGAGGAAGCGATTTGTACCAGCTCACTACTATAGAGAACTGCACAATAAGCTCCAAAGCTTGAGACAGGGATCTAAGAGCGTGGATGAATACTACAAGGAGATGGAGGTAGCCATGATTCGAGCTAATATTTCGGAGGACAGTGAGGCGACGATGGCGAGATTCTTGGCTGGTCTGAATTGGGAGATTCGGAATGGAGTGGAGTTACAACATTATGTCGAGATAGAGGACATGGTGCACATGGCTGTAAAGATAGAGAATCAGCTCAAGAGGAGGGGTAACAATGGTTACAATAAGCAGAATCAGTCCAATTGGAAGCAATCTCAGCCTGCAAATAGTGGTTCCATTTCGAGAGGGAATCAATGGAAGAAGGAGGAGTCGCCGAAAGATGAGAGGAAACCGTTCGTGAAGGCGCGATCAGATTCGACGAGCTCCAACAACCAAGGCAAACCAGCAGTGCCTGAGGGTCGTAATCGAGATCGTAAGTGCTTCAAGTGTCAAGGATTCGGACATATCATGAGTGACTGTCCAAATCGGAGAGTGATGATCATGAGAGATGATGGAGAGGTCGTGACTGATGATGAAGTTGACCCGGAGATGCCTGGTTTGGAGGAGTCAGAGGACGAAGAAGAAGAGATTCAGCCACCTGTAGGACGCATTTGTGTGGCCAGGAGAGCACTAAGTGTCCAGAATCATGTCGACGAATTGGTGCAACGCGAAAACATCTTTCACACGAGATGTCAGGTGAAGGATCAGCTGTGCAGCGTGATTATTGACGGAGGGAGCTGCACCAACGTTGCTAGCGTGGCCATGGTTCAAAAATTAGGGCTTCCAGTTTCGCCGCACCCCAAACCATACCGGCTGCAATGGTTGAGCGATGCTGGCGTGGTGAAGGTTAATAAGCAAGTGAGAGTGCCGTTTTGCATTGGGAAGTATGAGGATGAGGTCTTGTGTGATGTAGTTCCGATGCAAGCGAGTCACATCTTGTTGGGGAGGCCGTGGCAGTTTGATAGGAGGGTGACGCATGATGGCTTCACCAACAAATATTCGTTCGAGTACAAGCAGAAGAAGGTGTCGCTTGTTCCTCTTACTCCCAAACAAGTGTATGAGGATCAAGTGTTGCTGCAAAAGGAGGCTGAGCGGTTGAAGTTGGAGGAGCAGAAGGTGGAGAATAAGGAGAAGGGAGATAAGGAGAAGGGTGTAGTACACAAATCGTGTTTTGCAAAGGCGAGTGATCTGAAGTTGGCGGTGCAGGAGGAGAGGACTTTGATCGTACTTCTGTACAAGGGGAACTTTTTATCTACTAACGATCTCGATTCTCTACCCCCTTCTATCTCCTCTGTTTTGCAGGAATTTGATGATGTCTTTCCCGAGGATACACCAGCTGGCTTACCACCAATTAGGGGGATAGAACATCAAATCGACTTTGTGCCTGGAGCAACACTTCCAAATAGGCCAGCTTATCGCACCAATCCCGAGGAGACAAAGGAGTTGGAGAGGCAGATTGGAGAGTTGTTGGCGAAAGGGCATGTGAGGGAGAGTTTGAGTCCTTGTGCAGTTCCGGTGTTACTCGTACCCAAGAAGGACTCAACGATGAGGATGTGTTGCGATTGTCGAGCCATAAACAACATCACGGTAAAGTATCGACATCCTATCCCTCGTTTAGATGATATGCTTGATGAACTGCATGGCTCTTGTGTGTTTTCGAAGATTGATTTGCGTAGTGGATACCATCAGATTAGGATTAAGGAAGGGGATGAATGGAAAACTGCTTTTAAAACTAAACTTGGTTTGTATGAGTGGCTAGTTATGCCTTTCGGTTTGACTAATGCACCTAGTACATTTATGCGTCTTATGAACCATGTTTTACGAGCTTTTATTGGCAGATTTGTAGTTGTCTACTTTGATGATATCCTAGTGTATAGCAAGAGTCATGAAGAGCATGTTGATCATTTAAGGTCTGTTTTAGATGTACTTAGGAAGGAGAGGCTGTTTGCTAACTTAAAGAAGTGCATCTTTTGTACGGACAAGCTTGTGTTTCTTGGATTTGTTGTTAGTGCACAGGGTGTACAGGTTGACGATGAGAAAATACGAGCTATTCAAGAGTGGCCGAGTCCAAAGAGCATTGGAGAAGTTAGAAGTTTCCACGGACTTGCTAGCTTTTATAGGAGATTCGTGCCCCATTTCAGTAGTGTTGCAGCACCATTGACGGTAATCATCAAGAAGAATGTGGAGTTTAATTGGGGAGAAGATCAAGAGAAGGCGTTTCAGCTTCTGAAGTACAAACTGACACACGCCCCGGTACTATCTCTTCCTAACTTTTCTAAGTCTTTTGAGATTGAATGTGATGCTTCTGGTGTTGGAATTGGTGCAGTTTTGATGCAAGAAGGCCGGCCGGTGGCATACTTCAGCGAGAAGCTAAACGGAGCAACGTTGAGCTATCCAACGTACGATAAGGAGCTGTATGCATTGGTGCGGGCTTTGAAAACGTGGCAGCACAACTTGTGGACAAAGGAATTCGTCATTCACACCGATCACGAGTCCTTGAAGCACTTGAAGGGGCAGCACAAGTTGAACAAGAGGCATGCTAGGTGGATGGAGTTCATAGAGACGTTTCCTTACGTCATCAAGTACAAGCAAGGTAAAGAGAATGTAGTGGCTGATGCACTTTCACGGAGGTATGCCTTGATCTCTACTTTACATGCTAAGTTGCTTGGTTTCGAGTGTTTGAAGAGTTTGTATGTGAATGATGCTGATTTTGGTGAGATTTATCGAGCATGTGAGAAATCTGGTTTTGAAGAGTACTTTAGGCATGATGATTATTTGTTTAAGAGAAATCGATTGTGTGTTCCTAAGTGTTCTCTTCGTGAATTATTGTTGCTTGAATCTCATGGTGGGGGTTTGATGGGACATTTTGGTTGTTGGTCCCGGGAAAGAGTAATTGGTGTATGGGGGGGGGGGGGAATACACCAATAACCAACCGTTTTTGACTTTTAAAATTCAGGTCGATCTGCAGGTCGATTGTCAAGGTCGACCTTATCAGAGGCAGTTTGATCTATCAAGCTCGTATGGTATCAAGCTTGATTTATCAAACTGTTAATGCGGAAGTTGGTGGAGGTTGATTACTCTTTGAAAAATCTTAAGGCTGAATATGGATGGCAGGTTGATTCGTGTAATGCAGGTTGATGCTCGTCAGTTAGATAATAAAATGTAAGTGCAATAAATAAAGAGAGAGAAAACACCGCGATGTAGCGTGGTTCGGAGAAACCCTCCTACGTCCACGTCAGGTCGACTCGACCTGAGAATCCCTTTTCTTTTGGATCCACCTCTCTCTTATTTATACTGACTGAGTATCAGTTCTAGATACAATCTAACTTGAAAGTAACTAGACACGAGTTTTGGGTCGTGACCCTTACAACCTTCGTACTAAAACGTACAAACAACCTTACGCTCTTACAGAGCTAGACTAACTCTATAATGGCGAAAATAACAACAAGCTTTCTAACTTCGAACAAGTCGGAGAAGAAGTTGTTTGAACAAACGACAAGCAGCAGTGAACGCTTCGTCGTTGTGATGTTTTTCGGAATCGGAAACCTCTCTTGTCAATTGTTTGGGAAACTAATCGGATTTCGAACACTTGAATGGATATGAGCTTTGAGAGAGATTTGGGCAGAGATATGGCGTTGATAGCTTGTGTTTCCCGTACTTGAATCCGAAAATGGCTGAAGTATTTATAGGCAGTTTTGAAAAACTAGCCGTTGGAGTCGGGCTGACGTGGCACTAGCCGTTGGATGCTGACTCACTTCTAGCTGTTGGGAATATTCGTCCTTGCTGGCACTCGACGTGGCAAGGATCAGGTCGTGACGCTCCATGAAGGCGGAGCATCGACCTTGATTGATAATCCAGCTCTTGAAATCTTCTAAGGCAATGCCAGCTGGAAGCTTGATAGGGGAGGTCGATAGACAGGCTGATGATCCAGCTCGATCCAATTGAGGCAGGTCGATACATCGACCTTTCTCTTACAGGGTGGATCGAACTTGACACTAAACGTTAAAGGGCATCGACCTGCACTAACAGGTAGCAGGTCGATCTATCGGCCTTGACCCTAAACAAGTAAAATATGCCTAAGTGTGGTTTCGATAAACATCATCAAAATCAAACTGCAGGGGGTTCCCAACAATTTCCCCCTTTTTGATGATGTCGAAACCAAACACTTTACAAGTAATTCCTAAGATAAAACACTGAAAGATGGTATCAGAGTTTAAACAATTTTCAATCATAAAGATTGATAAGGAATTAAATGAGAGGCAGATAAGGACATAGTTAAAAATAAAGCAGTAAAGGCAGATGCCTGGACAAAGAGGTATTGTCATCAGGTCGAAAGATGTTTTTGTTTCATTAAGCTCGATACAGAATACATGAAGAATTTACAACCAGCTGAGAGCATAAATGAAAAACAAGATTACAAAAACATCTACATAGCCTGGATCTTGGCGCGGGCTGCCAAGCACTCTTCCTGGACCTGCTCCCTTGACAACGTCTGCATGCTTGCATAGATTCCATCCCTGATACGACGATAGTCGGGATCGGAATTCGATACGTTGACGCCTAGACCGATGGCAGTTTGGGCGATGTACTGGTCGATTCGAGAGTAATCCAAATACTCCGAAGCACCAAGACGTAAGGGCGTAAAAAATTGCTGAGCAGGGGCCCTTATCGTCACACCAGCCTCTGCAGCCTTCTTCTGTAGATCACCAATGAATTTTTGGTACGGAAACTTGCGCATATAGGCTGCATACGCTTCATCGGCATCGGCAGGCAGGGAGGGATCCTTGATGAAGTAGTGCAGCAGGATGAAGCACGAATTGAGCTCCCGCAGCAGGTTGTTCTGTGATTCATCAAGCCAATCAACGACCTGCTGCAATCCTCCTGCATTCAAAACAAGAGCGGACTGGCTGATCCAGTCCAACTCTCTCTTCCTTCTAGCCTCAGCAGCACGGCGCTCTGCCTTGAAGCGCTGCTGCTCCTCTTGATTTGCAGCCTGCTCCGGCGTAGCACCAGCCAGCACCATGGCGGAAATGAGATCGGCCTCGGCTGCCAATCGAGCTTTGGCGGCAGCAGCCTGCTCCGCACCAAGCTGGGAGATGGGATCGGCATGAGCGGCAACGACCTTTGGTGCAACGGCCTTGGAGGGCTTCTTTGGAGGAGGAGGAGGGGCCTTTGATTTTGGGGCCTTCTTTTTCTTCGCGGCGGCGACTCTCTCTTCTTCCCCCTTTTCGACATCATCAGAAAGGGCCTTGATGAGGGAAAGAAGAGTCGCGTCCTCTTGCTGGAGCTTGACCACAGCATCCTTCAATTCCATCTGCCCACTGAGAAGGGAGGAGATGGTGCCGTGGATGGCGTTGATCTGCTCGTTGGAGGTCGATGCCGAGTTTGAGATAGAGGAATTCAGATTTTCTACTCGCTCATCGACCTTGGCCAAGTCCTCCAATACCTCCGCGATTTGGTCACGGGACGCCATGTTGAGCTCATCAAGCTGGCCCGGCAGGAGCTTGTCGGTATATTCTTTTAACAGCTTCACGGCGAAGTCCGTGACGCGCTCCCTGGCAGCTTCATCGGCCTGGGCTTTGGCATCTTTTATTATATCAGCCCGGGCCTCTGCTACGGCCTGCTTGATTTGCTCCGGGAGGCTGGTGATGATGGACTCAAGCTTGGCAGAAATTTCATCCAACACAGCCTCCACATCCACTTTTGGAGACGGAGCGGCAGCAACAAGAGGCTGATCATCACCCTCAATCCCGGGTGATGATTGCTCCGGAGTTTGAATCCGATCAAACTCGTCTCCAGCAATTGCGGCGGAGTTGAAGAGAGCACGAGAGTGTGCATAGAAGGGGCGAAGGTCGATGCCCAAAATTTTGGCTTCGACCTTCATGCGGCGGAGCACGAGCTGGCGAAAATTTGAGGCCGCATCCCCCACGGTGTAGAAACCGAACTCCGATTCCAGCACTAACTCCTCGACCTTCAGGTCGTCGAGAGTGACGACCTGCAGCAACGCCTCGAATACGTAATAGTAACTCGACTTACAATCCAGATAGAACTGGAGGCGAGTGGCGAGGTCGAGGGATTTGGGGAGTTGAGCTATCCCTGGCATCAGGTCGATGACCTTCAGCCTGGCCTCCTGCTTCAATGCAGCGACCTGGGAGTGAGCAGCAGAAATTGGCTGCTCAACGAACGGCTGGACCTCCAGCACGACGTCCTCCTCCACAGGCGCGTCCCGGACTGGGGAAGGCAGAGACTCTTCTGCAGTGAGGTCCTGGATCTCAACAGATCCAGCTCGTTGGACGAGGGGGGACCTCACTGGCGAGGGAGCAACGACCTGCTGAGAGGATGCAGGGCGTTGCGGCGAGGCGGTCGGCTCGGCGGCGGAACGGACTGGAGATGGAGTCCGTTCGGCTGATGAAGAGGGCGATGAGGCGGGCGAGGACTCCCTGGGAGGTGCAGCAACCTCGAAATCCAGAGGGAGGATTTTATGCAACGGCCTGGGAGGCTCACCGGAGGCCGAATGAGACTTGCGAGGGGGAGTCCTCTTCACGGGCTGCGGTTTCTTGACAGGGCGTGAGGGAACCAGATCGACATCGGCCTTCCTTTTCTTTTGAGCAGGTCGATCCGGAATCCTCCAGCCAATTTTGGATTGTCCGGTTCTGGCGAGATGCTCCCTGACAGAGTCTGGGGAGTTGTAATATATCTGCGCCGATACCCCAATTGCCATCTCGAGCTGATGGAGATCTTTTGGGATAAATAGGGGGGGAAAGTCCGGGTCATTGGACCATTTCTTATTCTTGAAGAAAGAAATGATAATACAGGTGGCCTTCGACCCGAGGCGCATCGGCCTTTTCTCGTTGTGAAGAGAGACTTTCACAATGGCCTCTCCCTCCGTCTTGCAATCGATCTGTCTGGCCTCCTCCCATAGCAGCGAGACCATCAGTTTTGCCCAACTGATCGGTAGATCGAGAATTACGGCCGTCAAAATCTGGAATTTGAACGGGGTGACCTGGTCGTAATTCCCGACGTGCCCTAGAAAGCACTTTTGGATAAAGTCCATAAGGAGGCGGAATTTGGGGCGAAGCTCGCTCCTTTTGAAGGCCACTGGAACGAACTGCCTCTGCTCGATCAAGACCCGATCTGCAACCTGCTGCAGTTGGTTTTGAGAAATATCCGAGAGCTGCATATCGCCTCCGTCTCCAATTCCGAAGGCGCCCTTCACCGCATCAAGAATGTTGATGGTGACCATGGATTTCTGGGTTCCGAGGGTGACTGTGTGGGAAGACACGGACTCGCCCTCGTTCCAGTTATAGTAGAAGGCGCATACCATCCTGGGCAGATTCTTCGCCGGCCGGTGGGAGATAATTTGATGGAATGGGAAGCATCTTTCCACCAGGGCGAACATGGAGTCTAGATCGCGAAAACCGTAGTTTTCGCGCACCATGTAGGGCTCATACTTGATACGAGCAGACAGGTAGGCCTCGATTTCCGACCACTGCATCTCTTTGCGACCGGAAGTAGAGGTTTGAGCCATGGTTGTTGGTTTTCTGCAACGAGATAGATAGATAAGTAACAAATACTTACAAACGAGACTAAAAGCAGAGAAAAAGGTACAAACCACGGTGAAATATTTGTGCGATCGAATGAAAAAGATGAAAACCAGCAGTTGAGGAATAAGCACGACGGCGGCAGTTTTTGCAGAGACAAATTTAGGTTTTTCGAAAAAGATGAAGAAGACAAGTAAGAATGTGAGTAAAATGCATGCCATATTTATAGAATTTTCGAACGGTTGAGATTGTTCGAATTTGAAAAGGTGAAAATATCTCTTCAATTCTCAACCACACGATGTGTGCGCGTGAAATGTGAAACGTTACACATTCGCGCGTGGGTTATGAGAACGTGCGAAAACTTGCACTTTTTGCAGAGAGAAGGCAGGGAATTAAATGCATTCTCGGTCAATGTGTCAAAAGTTGACACTTGACTGGATGTTTTACAAAAATGGTAATCATTATTCCCTTTTTCCTCATTTTCTGCAAATTATCAGAACCCTAAATAATGAAACACATTGAGAAATAAATAACATTAATAAATGAAGAATTCAATGCGTATTGGAGAAGTTATAAGACAAAAGGGTGATACTGCCCTTTTGATTCTTCCTTCATAAATGCAGTTGCATTCAGGTCGATATCGGTCTGATAATATCGGCCTGGTACCGGAGAACGGTCTGGCAAATGAACGGCCTGTATTTGTGATATCGGCCTGGACATATGACATCGACCTGGTGAGTTGGAACTGCCTGGACTTAAGGTGTCGGCCTGGCGAAATAAACGCCCTGGAGACAGACATTGACCATTGTTCCCCCTCAAATGATGGATCACTTTGGCTAAGTGTTCCCCCTCAATTTGAGGAATGCAGGTCGATCTATTGAATAGTCGACGGCCTGATGATGGACACGGCCTGTTGACAGACACGGCCTGTGGATGGGTACGGCCTGTTCAAATAGTGTCCCTGTTCAATGGTATCGGCCTGTTGAGTAGATGACGGCCTGTTCCCCCTTAATATCGGCCTGCTTGTAAAGAGACGGCCTGCTTGTTGGTTCCGATTGTTGGTCCCACACAAGCTTTTGAAGGATGTGGCAGGTCGATGAGAAGATAACGGCCTGTAGGCTTACGATCGGCCTGATGTCTCAACATTTAGTAAACCCAGCTTTCCACATAGCATTTTGAATCTTTCTTCGGCTAGGGGTTTTGTTAGAATATCAGCTCGTTGAATGTCAGTGTGTATCTTCTCTATAACCACGTTCTTCTTTTCCACGTGATCACGAATAAAGTGATGTCGAATATCCACGTGCTTGCATCTAGAGTGAAGAACTGGATTTTGAGTAATGGCGATGGCACTCGAGCTGTCGCAGAATATTGGCACTTCACTAACTTCAACTTCATAATCCTTAAGTTGTTGTTTGATCCACAAGATTTGTGCACAACAACTTCCTGCGGCCATGTACTCGGCCTCTGTGGTGGAGGTGGCTACTGAAGTTTGCTTCTTTGAAAACCAAGAAATCAGCTTGTTTCCGAGAAAATGGCAAGTACCCGAGGTAGATTTCCTATCGAGCTTGCACCCTGCATGATCAGAATCTGAATAACCTGTAAGCTGCAAATTATCATCACAAGGATACCAAAGACCTAGATTTGTGGTTCCTTTGATGTATCGAAGAATTTTCTTTGCTGCTTCCAAGTGAGATTCCTTCGGATTAGCTTGAAATCGAGCGCACACTCCAACTGCAAAAGTGATGTCAGGTCGACTAGCAGTTAGATAAAGTAATGAACCAATTATACCCCTGTACTGTGTTATGTTGGCAGGTTTTCCTTGGGGATCCGGGTCGATCTTCCCACCAGAGAGCATTGGTATTTTGACAGGCTTGCTGTCTTTGACACCAAACTTGTCGACCAGCTCGTGTGCGTACTTTGTTTGGCTAATGAAGATTCCTTCATCGGACTGCTTTACCTGCAACCCTAGAAAGAAATTCATTTCCCCCATCATAGACATTTTATATTTTTCTGTCATGAGGTTACCAAATTTTTCGCACAAAATGGGAGATTTAGATCCAAAAATGATATCATCAACATAAATTTGTACTAAAAGGATATGTTCATTCACTTTGATAGTGAATAGCGTCTTGTCGACTGAACCACGTTTGAATCCTGATTCGATGAGAAAGGATGATAGCGTCTCATACCAAGCTCGTGGAGCTTGCTTAAGTCCGTAGACGGCCTTGTGCAGTTTGTAGACTTTGCTTGAATCACCCTCCTCGAATCCAGGAGGCTGTTCCACATAGACTTCCTCTTCGAGAACGCCATTGAGGAACGCACTTTTAACGTCCATCTGGTAGACTTTGAATCGTTGATGAGCGGCATAAGCTAGAAACAGCCTTATAGCTTCTAATCTTGCAACGGGGGCAAACGTCTCATCATAGTCGATTCCTTCTTGTTGACAGTAACCCTTTGCAACCAATCTGGCTTTATTTCTAACAACTTCTCCAGATTCATCTCTCTTGTTCTTGTAAACCCATTTGACTCCAATGACGCCCTGATGATAAGGACGATCCACTAGAGACCATACTTCATTTCTTTTGAATTCATTGAGTTCTTCTTGCATGGCTTCAATCCAATCAGCATCTTGAAGAGCTTCAATGGCATCTTTGGGTTCTATGCGAGAGAGATAGCAACTTAATAGCGCACTTTCACCAATCGTCCTTCTTGTTCGCACTCCTTGGTTTGGGTTCCCAACAATGAGCTCTTTCGGATGATCATCGATCCATCGTCTGCGTCGTGATCTTTCTTCATTTGAAATGATTGGTTCGGGCTCATTAATGGGTTCGTCAAACTCCGGATGAGTTGAAGGTTGATCAGTGGGCACATGCTGTTGCTCGGGCTGTTGATCAGGCTGCTGTTCGGCCTGGATGTTGAGCTGCTCCATTGTGTTGTCGAGCTGCTCGATTTGTGATGTAAGGTCGTGAACAGCATCAGTCTTGGGGACTGAGGGAGGGGGATCAGCCTGGTTAAGTCCGGCTGATGTATTACAGCTCGTATTATCATTTGCATCACTTCCCCCTTGCTGTGTGACCTTAGGATCAGATTGATCCTCTTCCTCCAAATCGTTTGGAGTCCATACTAGCAGGTCGTCAATGGGGGAGTTAGACGGCCTGTTAGCAGCGGGCTGTTCTGTACCTGTACTTGATTCTCTGTACAGACAAGTAGATTCATCAAACACAACATGAGGTGTTACCTCCACAACTAGGGTTTTCTTATTAAAGACTCTATAAGCTTTGCTAACCTCTGAGTATCCTAAAAATACTCCTGGATCGGCCTTGCTATCAAAAGTCTTCAATTGAGATTTCCCATTGTTATGAATGTAACACAAACACCCAAAAGCTTTAAAATACTTTAACCTGGGGAGCTTGTTGTTCCACAGCTCGTATGGAGTCTTTCCATGTCGGGTCGTGATGATCGACCTATTTTGGGTGTAGCAGGCTGTGTTGATGGCCTCTGCCCAAAACTTCTTTGGAAGATTGGTTTCATCCAACATGGTACGAGCTGCTTCCTTCAGCGACCTGTTACGCCGTTCCACTACGCCGTTTTGTTGAGGTGTGCGTGCGGCTGAAGTTTGATGATGAATCCCACTCTTTGTGCAATATTCTTCGATCATTGCATTGATAAATTCGGTGCCTCGATCTGATCGAATGGAGATAATGGATTTCTCCTTTTGATTGCACAGCTTGCTCAGCAACGCGGGTAGCTTCTCCAATGTCTCCTTCTTTTTGTACATGAAAATAACCCACGTAAATCTAGAATAATCATCTATAATAACGAGAGCATATTTTCTACCGTTTATACTCAAGGGAGTGACTGGACCGAAGAGGTCGAGATGAAGAAGCTCAAGAATTCGATTTGATGATTGTGTCGTCACGCTTGGAAAGGATGATCTTGTTTGTTTTCCAGCTTGACAGGCTCTTCAGATGTGATCACGATCGAAGACTTGGTCTGGCAGGTCGTTCACCAGCTTGTTGCGTGCGAGCTTGTTGATGGCCTTGAAGTTTAAGTGACTCAACCTCTTGTGCCATAGCCAGCTTGTCTCGGAATCGGCCTTTGTGACCAGGCAGGTCTCTATCCAATCTGTCCATTGAACAATATAGAGTCTATCCTGCAAAATTCCGGTAAGAAGTGTTTCTCCTTCCTCATCCTTCACGAGACATTTATTAGCGGTGAATTCTACTCGTTTACCACTCGAGCAGAATTGCGACACAGAAAAGAGGTTATGGTTAAGACCTTCAACATAAGAGACGTTAGAAATAGTTGTTTTACCAACTTTTAGATCGCCCTGGCCTCTCGTAAATCCCTTCGAATTTCCTCCAAAGGTTACAAGTGGCCCGTCTCGTTCTTGAAAATTTGATAGCAGCGTTTTGTCACACGTCATGTGCTTTGAGCATCCACTATCAATGATCCATACAGCTCCACGAGCTGCTTGGCTCCTTCTTTGAGCCTTCCCAACCTGCAGTTAGTTAAACTTAGCAACCCATTTGAGATTGGGTGCTACATCGGTTGCGGGAACGGCCTTTGGAACCCATATTTGCTTCACCGGTCTGCTTCTATCCGAGGCTGAGGACGAGGCAGTAGCGGTCTTGGGCTTGGGAGCATTGGTTTTCTTCGAACGAGGGCGACGAGGTTGATAATATTGTTCTTCATAAAACCCAGGTTGATACTGCCAGTCTTGAAAATTTGACTGTTGAGAGTAGTGGCAGTAGCATCCTTGATAATCCGGGTGGAAGAACTCAGGGTGATACGGCCTTTGATAGAACTGGCCTTGGTATCGCCCTTGATGGACAGCCTGCTTTTGATGATAGGGGGCAGGTCGACGCTGCTGGACAGGTCGACTCTCTTTCTTTTGAGGAGCGGGCTGTTCTTTCTTTTGTTGCTTTATAAGGATGGCCTGGGGCTGTCGAGCTGGATTCTTCAGCTTGACCATCTTATCAGGGAGAGCTTGATTAGCTTTCCGAACATTCTTTGATTTAGGCTGCGCTTTCACGAACGTGATCTCGCAGTCTTTGTTCTTGCTTTTCTTGGATTCTCCATTAAATCCAATCCCAGAGTGATCGCGCGGATTGCGTTGCATGGATTGGACCTCTTCCAGCTTCTTTCCACTTTTCTTCAACTGACTCAATGTGAGTTGAAGTTTTTCTTCCTTTTTCACGAGGAGTTCGTGTCGAATTACCAAGTCAGCCAGCTTTGAGGTAAGGCTGTGTATTTCGGCATCTTTGGTCTTGAGGGACTCGTTATTCTCGAGCTCCCTGGTATCGAACTCCTTAACCCGTGAAGTCAATTCGTCAACCTTTGACTTTAGGGTTTTGATCTCCCTTTCCTTTTCTTCATCGTAGGGAGAGAATCTTTCTTCCAATGCTAGCTTGTATTTTTCATTTTTATCCAATAGCTCAGCATTGTCTTCAACGACCTCCTTGAGAGTATCCACAAGATCGGCATAGTCATCCAGCTGCTTCTTGATTTCTTCCCAAGACACAGCCTCGGATAGGTCTTCATCACGTTCTTCTGCACAATCATCGTCAGAGAAAGAAAGTGATATGGGTTGAAGATCTACCTTTGAAGATCCCTCGTTTTGTTGGTGCTCTCCAACGAAACATTCTTCATCATCACTATCGCTGAAAGCGATGTAACCTTCGTCATCACTTGACGAGCTATCCGAGAGATGAGCTTCCTTTGTTTCCTCGGCGATCATTGCAGCTCGTTGGTCCTTGAGCTTCTTATCGCGCTTTGCGCGAAGCTCGTCTCTCTCGGCCTTGGTAAGATCCGGGCAGTCCGTCTTGTAATGACCTAGCCTGCCACAATTGAAACAACCACCCTCGGGTGTGTTAGAAGAATTGAAGGTTGAGGGTTTACCTTCTCCCTTTTTGTCAGGTCGGTCGTGGTTGCGGTTTGAGAAGTTTCGTTTGTTGTCACGGTAGAATTTCTTATATTTGACAACCTTCCCTAGGAGCTTCTCATTTCTCCTAGCGGCTAGAGCATAGTCGAGAGTCATTTTCTCGAACTTCTTGACAATGGAATCGTCAATCGGACTTGGGGTAGCAGCTGAGGCTGAGTCGGCCTTGAAGGCTACCTCCTTGTTCTTTTCATCAGCCTTCTTGCTGGTGGAAGGCTGGGTTGATCCATGGATGCGGATCATCTCATACTCATTTCCGACAAGAATGTCGAGTGAGGGAGTTGAAATCCGATCGGGCTGGATGCATGGCGGCGTATACGTGCCAATTTGCAGGGAGGGCACGTATCACTTTAAGATTCTTCTCGCGCTGCGTATACTTGTATGGGTTGATGGCAGCCACTTCGAGAACAATCTCGGTGAAGCGAATCTTCATCGCTTCAATGGTTTCTCCCGAAACCATCTTGAAGTCATCGAACTTGCTGCACGCCATAGACAGCTTGTTCTCCTTCATTTCCTCTGAGCCAAGGCTGATGGACCGGAGGGTGTCCCACATTTCTTTGGCCGTTTCAAGATTTCTGATCTTGGCCAGGTAGACGCCCTTCACGGTGCTGGAGATGAGTCCCTTTGCATAATCATCGAGACCGGCCTCCTTCCTTTCTTCGGTTGTGTAATCGCGAGGATTCTTAAGGATTTTCTCGTATGTAGCCTCCCCGGGGGCTGTTCCATCCACGATAATCTTCGCAGCATAAATGGGAGAGGGTCCGTTCTCGATAATGTCCCACATAAGGACATGATGTGCCTTGAGACACATCTTGATTCGAAAGCTCCAATCTTCATAGCCTTGAACTGAGAAGTCTTCACATACCCTGAGAAGAGAAGCCTCCATAGCAAAATAATATGATATGAATGAAAAAGATTTTTCTAAGGATCGGTTCAAAATGACCAAAAGTTTGTTAAAGAACTTTTAGTATGCAAAGCAGCGGTCAAAAGAACCACTGCTCTGATACCACTTGTTGGTCCCGGGAAAGAGTAATTGGTGTATGGGGGGGGGAATACACCAATAACCAACCGTTTTTAACTTTTAAAATTCAGGTCGATCTGCAGGTCGATTGTCAAGGTCGACCTTATCAGAGGCAGTTTGATCTATCAAGCTCGTATGATATCAAGCTTGATTTATCAAACTGTTAATGCGGAAGTTGGTGGAGGTTGATTACTCTTTGAAAAATCTTAAGGCTGAATATGGATGGCAGGTTGATTCGTGTAATGCAGGTTGATGCTCGTCAGTTAGATAATAAAATGTAAGTGCAATAAATAAAGAGAGAGAAAACACCGCGATGTAGCGTGGTTCGGAGAAACCCTCCTACGTCCACGTCAGGTCGACTCGACCTGAGAATCCCTTTTCTTTTGGATCCACCTCTCTCTTATTTATACTGACTGAGTATCAGTTCTAGATACAATCTAACTTGAAAGTAACTAGACACGAGTTTTGGGTCGTGACCCTTACAACCTTCGTACTAAAACGTACAAACAACCTTACGCTCTTACAGAGCTAGACTAACTCTATAATGGCAAAAATAACAACAAGCTTTCTAACTTCGAACAAGTCGGAGAAGAAGTTGTTTGAACAAACGACAAGCAGCAGTGAACGCTTCGTCGTTGTGATGTTTTTCGGAATCGGAAACCTCTCTTGTCAAGTGTTTGGGAAACTAATCGGATTTCGAACACTTGAATGGATATGAGCTTTGAGAGAGATTTGGGCAGAGATATGGCGTTGATAGCTTGTGTTTCCCGTACTTGAATCCGAAAATGGCTGAAGTATTTATAGGCAGTTTTGAAAAACTAGCCGTTGGAGTCGGGCTGACGTGGCACTAGCCGTTGGATGCTGACTCACTTCTAGCCGTTGGGAATATTCGTCCTTGCTGGCACTCGACGTGGCAAGGATCAGGTCGTGACGCTCCATGAAGGCGGAGCATCGACCTTGATTGATAATCCAGCTCTTGAAATCTTCTAAGGCAATGCCAGCTGGAAGCTTGATAGGGGAGGTCGATAGACAGGCTGATGATCCAGCTCGATCCAATTGAGGCAGGTCGATACATCGACCTTTCTCTTACAGGGTGGATCGAACTTGACACTAAACGTTAAAGGGCATCGACCTGCACTAACAGGTAGCAGGTCGATCTATCGGCCTTGACCCTAAACAAGTAAAATATGCCTAAGTGTGGTTTCGATAAACATCATCAAAATCAAACTGCAGGGGGTTCCCAACATTGGTGTTGCTAAGACTTTAGCTGTTTTGCATGAACACTTCTTTTGGCCTCATATGAAGAGAGATGTTGAACGAATTTGTGGTAGATGTGTTACTTGTAAACAAGCTAAGTCTAGAGTGAGTTCCCATGGTTTGTACACGCCATTGCCTATTCCTACTGCTCCTTGGATTGACATTTCTATGGATTTCGTGTTAGGGCTGCCTAGGACTAAGCATGGTAGTGATTCTGTGTTTGTGGTGGTTGATAGATTTTCTAAGATGGCGCATTTTATTCCATGTCATAAATCTGATAATGCATCGCATGTTGCTGATTTGTTCTTTCGAGAGATTGTTAGATTGCATGGAATGCCTAGGACTATTGTTTCGGATAGGGATGCGAAGTTCTTGAGTTACTTTTGGAAGACTTTGTGGGGTAAGTTAGGTACTAAACTGTTGTTTTCTACTACTTGTCATCCACAAACTGATGGTCAAACTGAAGTAGTCAATAGGACTTTGTCTACATTGCTTAGGGCTATAATTAAGAAGAACATTAAGTCTTGGGAAGAATGTTTGCCACATGTTGAGTTTGCATATAACCGTTCTGTTCATTCTGCTACTAAGTTTTCGCCTTTTGAGATTGTCTATGGGTTTAATCCTTTAACTCCTTTAGATTTATCTCCATTGCCTGAACATGAGCGTACTAACCTTGATGGCCAGAAAAAGGCTGATTTTGTGAAACAGATTCATGAGAAGGCAAGGCTGAATATTGAGAGGCGAACGGAGCAGTACGCCAAGCAAGCCAACAAGGGGAGGCGTCAAGTTGTGTTTGAGCCCGGAGATTGGGTATGGCTGCATATGCGTAAGGAGAGGTTTCCATTGCAAAGGCGTTCGAAGTTGCTACCTCGAGGCGATGGACCTTTTCAAGTGTTGGAGCGCATCAATGATAACGCCTACAAATTGGACTTACCTGGTGAGTATAATGTTAGTGCTACATTCAATGTTACTGACTTGAGTCCTTTTGATGTAGGTGACGACTTGGATTTGAGGACAAATCCTCTTCAAGAGGAGGGGAATGATGGAGTCCAAGGTTCGTCAAATCAAGATCTTGTTCGTGTTCCCAAAGGGCCGGTGACGAGAGCTCGAGCTAAGAAGTTCAAGGAAGGTTTGCAAGGATTGATTCAAGAAGTTTGGGCTCAAGAATTGATGAAGAAGCCCATTGGAGAAGGCGAACCGGACAGCCCGCGAGTCATCAACTTTATCGAGTGCGTTCGGGCTAAAAAATGAAGACTTTATTTTTATTTTCGTGTGTTTTGAGTCAGGCCACGTTTTTGGGCCTTAAAAGACTTGTTTTTGGGTTTTTATCATGTTGGTTAATGGGTTGGGCCATGCCAATGACTTTGGGTCAGTTATTTCCTAGTTAGATTAGGTTTAGATGGTTTTATTTGCCTCTCTATATAAGGGGGTCTTTGTGGACGAAAATTAGTTAGCTTTTGATCATTAATATTATTGTGAGTTTATTCTCTCTTGAGAGTTTTTTGAATTCCTCTTGATTATTCCAAGAAGAATTCATTATCCGGCGAATCAGCGAGTAAATCAAACCTCGTTGTGTGTCATTCATCGTCCCCGTGTGGCTAGGCGACCGTTTCTTTGGGTTATAGAGACTTCGGTTTATCTATAGTACTTAGGAGGGTTTAGTCCTTTGACGTATTGGGATATCCATTCGTTAGTTAGTTTCGTTTCTTCCGCGTGCGTCTACCATCGGTCATCAAGGATCGTATCAACTTGATTCCACTGTAGTGCTCGCTTCGCTTCGCTTTGCTTTGAACTGTAGCGCTCGCTTCGCTTCGCTTTGGCTTTGAACTGTAGCGCTCGCTTCGCTTCGCTTTGCTTTGAACTGTAGCGCTCGCTTCGCTTCGCTTTGGCAGACTCACTTTGAATCTACTGTAGCGATCGCTTTGCTTCACAGTTCTTCGACACGCTTCACTTCAGTTTGCTTGACCCGCTTCGCTTTGAAAAACACACTCAAGTGAGTGGCCTTCACTTGAAATTTTGAAGCCTAATCTACGCAAAATAAAAGAGCCATCCTAACAGAGTAGGCTTTTAGAAAAATTCTAACTCATTAACTACATCAAAATGGGTCGCTTGGGAATAGGACACTTTGGGGTTTTGGGATCAAATCAAAACACTAATATATCCCTTATAGGTTCCCCCTTAACATATTCGTCCTTAACAATTCCCAACAATTTCCCCCTTTTTGATGATGCCAAAACCCATACGACTTAGATAAAAATAAATCTAGTCTATCTAACCGTGAAGGGAACTCCAAGCGACTGCTTCCTTTGCAGTTTCGTTTGTAATTTTCTTTTAAGTTCCTTCCCTTTTTTTTTCGGTTAAATTAATGAGTTTGTAGCAGAAATATAAAGTCATTCACAAAGCGAGTAAATGACACAGAGGAGACAGAAATTAAAATGGGATAAATGAACAAGGCAGTTCACAAAGGATATGCTAGGAAGCTTGAAACTCAAAGGTTTCCTGCAGCTTCATCCTCCTTCTCCTACTCCTTTCCTTCTTCCTCCTCCTTCTTCTCTTTTTCAATAGTAGCAGTATCCACGTAAGCTGATAGCACTCTCGATTCCATAGAGCCTACTGTGTGGATACTAGGTCTTCTCCATGCACTCTCCAGCCTGAAGGCTTCAGTCACTTCCTCATCTATTATCCCTCTGTCTGGAATATCCGTGCCTGGATGGTAAGGCATGGGGAATTCTTTTATAGCAGGGACCTTGACAACTATTGGCATGGATCGAGTCTGTTCGGCCAAGGTGAAAATTTTCCTCCGCAGATTGTCATCATATGCGGCGAGAAAATTGTTGAGAGCACTTATCCTAGAGCATTGATTTTGCAGCGGCACTACCTCCCAGTAATAATAGGCCTTGATGAACAGGTCCTTGTAGTATAGCCACAGCTCAAGTAGATCTCTCGGAATAAACGCCTCAATCTCCCTTGCACCAGGGTGTTCGTCCCTTCGCTTGGCCAACTCCTCTTCTGACCTCTTTGACAATTCAGCCATGGTCGCTTTGAATTTCTTCCCTGAGTCGCTGCTCCACAAAGGACGCTTTTCATTGAGACGCTTCCGAATGTAGTTCTGCTCTTCCTTTTTGGGGTAGAAACCCGACTCAACCATCTCTTTCGTAGTCACGTCGCATGCATCTGATATGGCTTGTGCTTCGCATGCTGCGGACTCATCTGGCATAAATGGAATGAAGGCACTCCGCACCAATGAAGACTGGATGAGTATCACCTCATTGAATTGCTCCTCAATCTGTGCGTCTATCACTTGGAGTCGCCTATCATTTGATCTCCTCTTCCTCTCGTCTTCGCTCCTTCCTCCTTCTATTTCCTTCCTCTTTCTTTCCTCTCTTCCAGCTTTCGAAGCGACTGCTTGCTTGACCTTTTGGCGCTTGGCCTCGGGGTCATCTTGCTTAGAATCTGGAGCAGCTCGCTTCAATAGCTGCTTCGGTGGAGGGGGAGGTGGCATGTCCTTCTTCGTAGCGGCACTAGAGGGGATGACTGCGGATGAAGCGAGTGCGGCTGTTGAAGCTGGCACGGCGGCTGAAGCGGGCGCTTTGGGTAAAGCAGCCGCTTTGGAGCTAGACGAAGAACCTGCACCAACAGATAGTTTTGTTAGTTGCTCCATCTCCCACGCCATGGCAGCATCCTTCTCCACCTGCCTCCGCTTTTCCTCCTTCGTCAATACGGTCACTGGAGGGTGTTTTGCAATCGAAGCGGCAAGCACCTTCTCCTGAAGCGGCCTGCTGGGCTCTTCAAGATTTTTTAGTAACTCCTCCTCCGTGAGCTTCGTCTTGCCAAGAGCCCTGGCTTCATCCACTACCTCCTTCACACCTCCATCACTCCTGCTTCCCTCCAACATTCTCTCAATTCCAACACTACTTCCCTCTAGACCTCCAACTCTCCTCCTCGCTTCACTTGCTCTTCCCTCATTTCTCCTTCCCCCTTTTTGGCATCATCACTGCCAGGGGTTAGGGTGATAAATTTTCCAGAAATGGATTGTTGCAGAGAGTTGACTGAATTGAAGATGGCTTGAAGCATCTGCTGGGTTTTATCCATGGAGGGCGCCACTAGTTCAGCAGTCTTGATGCTTATCTCTTCAAGCAGATATTTGCACTGCCTTTCTCTCTCAACCACAGACGCCATCATATTCTCTAATGGCTCCACCTCTCTGAAGCGAGCCTCCAGCTCCGCTTCTACAGCTTTGGTGATCTTCTTGGTTTCTTCTTGAAGTGTGAGTTCCAAGTGTTCCTTGGAAGCTTCAAGTTCTGCTTTCATCACTGCAAGCCTCCTTTCCCTCCGATTGAGAGAGTTGTGAAATTCGGCATCTGCAGTGATCCTAACAGTGAGAGTTTCTTTCAGTCTCTTGACTTTCTGCAGTAGGATTGACAGTTCAGCATTCTTCAAGTCAAGAGCCTGTGCACTGCTCCTCAGACTCTCCAGTTCTCTCTTGTCAATTGCACTCTCATCCTTGACTCCTTTCAACTCAGTTCGAAGTGAGTCAAGAGCCTTTTTGGTATTGAGGAGCTCGCTCCCCTTCATCACTAACTCTCCTTCCCTATTTTCCACCTTTTCCTTCAGCTCCTTCACCTCCTTCCCCAACACCTTCTTCTCTTTGACCAGAGCGATTAATCTGGCATTAACCTCCCTCAAGCGGCTTCTTTCTGCCTCAAGCAATCCCTTGAGTTCGGTGATTGTTTTGGTGTTATCTTCCACAAGCTTCACCTGCGCCTCCAGCGCCTTCTCTTTCTCCTCCAGAAGCCTCTCCTTCTCCTCCACCTTTCCCTCCAATTCCTTCTTCTTCTTGTCAAAGTCTTTTCTAAGACTAATGACCTCCCCCGCCTTCCTCTCCAATTCATCGCTCTTCTTTGTAATCTCGCTTTGGAGACTAGCAATCTCAGCATCCTTCATCTCCATCTCCTCCTTATACTCCCGGATGAGCTTCCTCTCATGGGATGAGGGCACTCGCTTTGGAACCGTGGCGAGTGGATATGATTCCTTCACCTTGGCATCCAGCTTCTCCCAGAAGCTGGTCCCTTCAAGGAAGGCATGGAAGCCATTTTCGCCGATAAAATTGAGCAGTTTGGCTTCCATCTGGATCAACTCCTCCTCTGTGAAAGCTTTGAGGAGCTTGAAGATCTTGTAGTATTCCGTTCCTCGGTACGTAATGTACGTTAGAAAGTCTACGACGTTGGTGTAAAATATGTTGCTCCATTCAACACTTGCAGAGCGAAGATTGTAGCGAAGGTTGATTGTCTCCGCGGCTTGCTCTCTGTCTCGAACATAGCGTTCGAGAGCTCGCTTGTGTTCGGTGAGAGCAGGGGTTTTGAATTGAGGGATGATGGGAAGTTCTCCTACGGTTTGGGCGGTATCGGCTGTAGCTGCCGATGTCGAGAGAGATTGGGTAAGTGATGAGGTTTCTTGGGTTTCGGAAATCTGGATGGCTTCAGTGGGTGGTGGTTGAATGGTTTCGGTGGGTGGTGGTTGTATCGGCTGGGATTGAAGTGGGGTAAATATAGTGTAGGCAGCAGCTTCATCTGTGCTGAGGAATGGAACAGTGGGAATGTGGAAAGAAGATGCTGATTCTTCTTCACGGGGAGAGAGGGGGGTTATCTGTTTTGGTGGTTGTTGGGTTGATGAAGATTGGGGTTCTGGTATATGGGTGATTTGGAGTTGAGGGGATTGGGCTTTGGTTGGTGAAGGCTGGGTATGAGTCACTTCAACGTTCTCAAGCGGCTCCTCCACCGCCTCGCTTTCTTGAACGAGCGAAGTGACTCGCTTCATCTTTTTGCCTCGCTTGGACCTGGCTCGCTTCACGGGTTAAGCGACCTGCCTCGCTTGGCCTTCTTCAGCTTGCCTTTCGGCAACTGGTTTAGCAATGGGCACTTCCACCTCGATAAGTCCCAGATCCATTAGAATCTTCGTTTTTCTCCACGAATCGTAGAAGATGGTCTGCTTGTTGTATATGATCGTGTCGGAGTCCGGCCATATCATCTCTGGAAACTTCATCTCCAGTGCAACAGACAGTCTTGAAAAGAATTTCAATTTTCCTTTCCGAAGAATCTTATTCGCTGTTCCTGGAACGAACGCGAAGTCGTCAGCAGCCTCATGAATTTGCTTGAGAAACCACCCGTGCCAGTTAAACTTCGTTTCGGCGAGACTGTCGAAGATCATGGCGGTTCCGATCAGTTTCGTTTCTGACAGCGTATCGAGGGATCCAACATAGCATGCGATGCTCTTCGTAAAGAGTTCACAGATGAGATTGAACGGGTTCTTCAAGCTTTTGCGAATGTTGGCTTCCTTGATGTTCGGATCAGCTCTGGCGGTTGCGAATCGAACATACTGCACCCCGGCCGAAAGACCCAGATCTAACAGTGAGTCTCCTCCTTCTCTCTGCAGATCGAACACTCCGATAAGTTCACTCATATCCACCTCCACCGGCTTGCTGGTTTGTGGATCAGTGAATGAGGAAGTATTTTGATCCTTCCTCAAATTCAGTAGGATTTCTCCCACTGCCTTTGCCAGAATCTTCGTCGGCACCAACGTTATGAACTTCCATAGACCGGCCGTGGTCACGGCTCTACGGAAGAAACCATTTACTTCGACGACGATAGGGTCGAGATGGGGCTCGACGTTGATGTGCTCGCCAACATTAGTCATGAATTGCTCCATTGTCTCTGTATTCTTCTTCTTGCCCATGGTGGATTTTGAAAGAACTTGAAGAAAATTTTTTAACAATGAAGTAGAAAGGGTTGAGACTCGTGAGTTGCAGAGCAATTGCAGATCTAGCACGAGAATGGCAAATTTAGAGGGCTGTGAAAATTTCTGCAGTTCTGCCTCGACCCATATATATAGAATTAGGTTATGGCTGACGTGGCAGGGGTAGGATGGTAATAACGCCGAAAATCCTGTAGGTAGGCGGCGGACGTGCGGTGATGGATCTGATGTGTCCGGCGTCACGACAGTAAAAGTGAACCGCCACTTGCTCGGCGTCGCCACGTGGCCTTCTATGGTTGGCTTGTCGTATACGGCGTTGATCGAACGGCTCCAGATTGGGGGCTGTTAAGATTCGACGGCTGGATTTTCTCTGCCTTTTCCCGCTTCAAATTCAAACGTGTGAACACGCGCCCGTTATTTCCGTCGTTCCTGCACCTGCATTAAATGCACAGCAGAAAGTAAAATTGCACTCGAGTGCAGACAGCTCATACTCGCTTCATGCCCGCTCGCTTCGAGTTGAGCCGCTACGGCTTGACTCGCTTGAGAGGCATTCGCTTGAGTGACTGTTCTGCACTCGCTTGCGATGGCTAGCTTTGAGTGACGAAGCACTCGCTTGGCCATCTGAAGCGAATGGAATAAGAAATTGAATTTCTTTGCTTAATTTAAAATGTTTCTGACTTACATACTTCGAGGATAAACAAGAATGTTTTCCTCTTTGTATTTGTGTCAGATTCACTTTATATTTTCCACGTAGTGAGTGAATGTTTCTAGCACGCTTCGGCTCACTTAGTGTACTTAAAATTGAAACACTTACCAGTCAATCTCACTTCGTAGGAGATTGATATCACAAATTGAAGACTTCACTTGAATTAGATACCACATGTTGAATGCTACACGTTGAGTTAGATCTTCATGGCATTCATCTTCATGGAATTCATCTTCCTCTACGAATTAGAGAGTCCTCCATCGAAGTGAATGGGGGAGAAAATGAATAAAGTACACAAGCTTACTACAACCCGAAGGGAGCATCACGTAAGTGTACTTATTCACGACGAATGGGGGATGAGTACAAGTCCTTATCTCAGAGCAGAAATGGACAGGATGACAATGAGAATGCTCTGACAAGACAATCTCGTATTTTACGCAGAAGCATGTCACCAGCCCTGCAACCTTTTGTATAAAAAGGTAAACCTTCAAGCTTTCCTACATTCTAAAGAATGAATCTGCAGTCTGCTCGCTTTGACCCAAGCTAGGGCAAATTGAAGCGATGCAGAATTCAAGATAGCAGCGTTCTTTGCTCGCTTTGGAAGTAGCTTGCTCCGAGAGAAGCGTTAGTTCCCCCTTAACCATATACTTAACAATTCCAATAAGTTGGTAGGGAACTTCTTCCAATACTCCACCTTTCTCCACCTAACTTCAGTTTCTTCAAGCGAGTGAGATTTGAAGTGGCTCGCTTGAGTTGGTGAAGATCCGAAGCGAGTGACGCTCAAGAGAACAAGCGAACACTCCTTCGTGCATCCTGGAACTAGCATTCTTCACCAGGGTCTAATAACCCTAATTCCATGCATAGCTGATTGAATCGAGACTCAGCTAGAGGCTTGGTGAGGATATCTGCTCGCTGGAGATCGGTATGGATTTTCTTGAGCTTGATATCCTTCTTCTCGACATGATCACGAATGAAATGGTGTCGAATTTCCACATGCTTGCACCTGGTGTGAAGCACTGGATTCTGCAAAATACATATAGCACTGTTGTCGCAGAAGATCGGAATTTCATTCGCTTCAACTTTGTAGTCCTTCAACTGTTGACGAAGCCATAGGATTTGAGAACAGCAGCTTCCTGCGGCCATATATTCAGCTTCAGTTGTTGAAGTGGCTACGCTTGTTTGCTTCTTTGAGAACCATGAGATTAGCTTGCTTCCCAAGAACTGACATGTGCCCGACGTTGATTTCCTATCAACTCGGCAGCCTCCATAGTCAGCATCGGAATATCCAGTGAGCTCCAAATTGTCTTCTGCTGGATACCACAGCCCCATATTGACAGTGCCCTTCAAATATCGAAGAATCCTTTTGGCAGCTTCAAGATGGCTGTGTTTGGGATTGCTTTGGAAGCGAGCGCAGACTCCGACTGCAAAGGCAATATCTGGCCTGCTTGCAGTTAGATAGAGTAGTGACCCAATTAGGGCACGATAATCTGTAGGATCTACAGATTTTCCTCCTTCGTCTGGCTCCATCTTCCAGTTGGTATTCATAGGAATCTTGACAGCTTTAGCATGTTGAACACCAAACTTGACAAGCATATCTCGAGTGTACTTGGCCTGGTTGATGAAAATTCCATTATCCTGCTGCTTCACTTGAAGACCTAGAAAGCAGCTCATCAAGCCAATCATCGACATCTCATACTTGGTCTTCATCAATTCTCCAAACTTCTCGCTAAGCGACTGGTTTGGCGATCCAAATATGATGTCATCCACATAGATCTGAACCCATAGCATATCATTTCCATGATTGATAGTGAATAGGGTTCGATCTATCTTTCCCTTTTGGAATCCATTGTCCACTAGGAATTGAGAGAGTGTATCATACCAAGCTCTGGGAGCTTGCTTCAACCCATACAGGGCTTTCTTCAAGCGATACACTTTATCTCCCTGCTCGAAACCCGGTGGCTGCTCCACATACACTTCTTCCTTCAGTTCACCGTTGAGGAACGCGCTCTTCACATCCATTTGATACACTTTGAATTTCTTGGCTGCTGCATAGGCTAGAAACAATCTGATAGCTTCAAGCCGTGCCACTGGAGCAAAGGTCTCGTCAAAGTCGATTCCTTCCTCTTGGCAGTAGCCTTTGGCAACGAGTCGCGCCTTGTTCCTCACTACGTTGTGGTCCTCGTCCGTCTTGTTCTTGAACACCCACTTGGTGCCAATAACATGCTGAAACTTGGGACGATCCACGAGGTACCATATGTCGTTTCTGGTGAATTGATTCAGCTCTTCTTGCATGGCGATCACCCAGTTAGAATCGGCTAGGGCTTCCTCCACGCTTGATGGCTCAACGTTTGAGAGAAAGCAACTGAACATGGCACTTTCTCCAAACACTTGACTTCTGGTCACTACACCCTTGGATGGATCTCCAATGATTTGGCTAGGTGAGTGATCCTTGAGCCACGCTCGCTTTGCTCCGCCAGCTTCATCTTCATCCGCTTCCTTGTCGCTCGCTTCACCGTCTGAAGCGACTGGATTGGGTGCTTGGCCAGTACTAGCTTCAGGAATCTTGGGGGCAGCTTCGACTTCTCCTTTGGGATCCTGCTCGCTTGAGTCCTTGATCTCTTCATCTTCATCAAGCACGTCCCAAGTGAGTTGATTTGAGGGTTCCTTGCTTTGATCTTTTTCATTCGCTTGAGCCTGTTCCTGTGGAAGACTTAAAGAAGATTCATCAAATACGACATGGGGTGATTCCTCCACAATTAGGGTTTTACAGTTGAACACTCTGTAGGCTTTGCTAGATGTAGAGTATCCTAAGAATACCCCTTCATCTGCTTTGCTTTCAAAGGCTTTCAACTGTGACTTCCCATTGTTGTGAATGAAGACCCTACAACCAAAAATATGGAAATAAGATATGTTAGGAATTCTCCCTGTCCATATTTCATATGGTGTTTTGTCGTGCCGTTTGTTGAGAAGCGTTCGATTCTGTGTGTAGCACGCCGTGTTGGCAGCTTCAGCCCAATACTTCATCGGAAGCTTCGAGTCAGCAATCATGGTGCGAACGGCTTCTTTGATGATTCGATTTCTTCTTTCAGCAACTCCATTCTGCTGAGGGGTGCGTGCTGAGGACGTCTGATGTGCTATTCCATGCTCCGTGCAGTACTCTTCAATTGTAGTGTTCAAGAACTCTGTGCCTTTGTCGAAGCGAATGGTCACGATAGCTTGATTCTTTTCCACCGCCAATCGCTTGAGTAGTTGTGGCAGTTTGGACAGTGTCTCCTTCTTGCTGAATAGAAACACAACCCAAGTGTAGCGAGAGAAATCGTCGACTACAACTAGAGTGTACTTCCTTCCATTTACACTAACTGGAGTAACTGGACCAAACAGATCCATGTGAAGCAGCTCGAGCACTCGCTTTGATGAGGCTTCTTCGAGACTGGCGAAGTGCTTCTTCGTCTGCTTCCCTCGTTGGCATGGTGAGCATGGATGGTCTTTGATGAAGACTTCATTTGGTATGCCTAGCACCAAACCTTTTCGAGCTAAGCGATTGATAGCTTTGAAATTGAGGTGGTTCAAGCGTCTGTGCCATAGCCATCCAATTTCTGTAGCACTTCTTGCAACTAGACAAGTTTCCTCTTTGCAGCTGTCCCATTGTGAGATGTAGACGTTTCTCTGCCTGTTTCCCGTGAGCACAATCTGGGATGTGAGTTTGCTCTTCACAATGCACTTGTTGGAGATGAACTCCACCCTGTACCCTTTATCACAAAACTGTGAAATGGATAACAGGTTGTGCTTGAGTCCTTCCACATAGGAGACTTCTTCAATTGTGAGCTTTCCAACTTTCAGTGCACCGTATCCCCTGGTGCTTCCTCGAGAGTTGTCACCAAAGGTTACGTGTGGACCCTTCTTCTCTACGTAGTTGTGAAGTAGAGCTTTCATGCCAGTCATGTGTCTTGAACATCCACTGTCCAAGTACCATACTAGTTGACCTTCACTTGGCATGGGATCCACGGCGCTCACCTGCAATTAGACAGATTTTGGTACCCAAATCAGTTTGGGTCCTTGCAGGTTAGTTCCCTTAGGTACCCACACTTGCTTCACTCTCTTTTGAGATGAAGCTTGTGTCTTGGGCTTCTCGACCTTCGAAAACTTGGTGTACTGCCTAGAGGCAGCTTCACACGTGCAACAGTGTGTGCAAGAGGGGTAGCGGCTTGCTTCAGTCCTACCTATGCTCTTCCCACTTTGCTTATATCCTGAAGCGACTCGCTTCGGATTAGCTCTGGGTTTAGAGGCTAACTTAGGTTTTCTAGTCTGTCTAAGCGGCTCGCTTGGTTTCCTCGAAGCGGTCCAACTAGGGTTTTGACCCCGACTCGCTTGAGTAACCTTGGAAGTTTGAAGCGGCCTCTTGGGTGCTTCAAGTTCTTCCCCCTCAACGTTCGTCCGATTGGACCATCTCCAGTCCGGATAACGTGACACATAGACATTACTTCTCTTTTTAGGAGGTAGATCCTTTGTCTCTCGTGTCTTGGCTTGAGACTTAGAAGCTTCAACAGTTCTCCCTTTACCCTTGGATTGGTAAGACTTAGCATGTTGAGTGCTAGGGATTGTTGAACTTTGCTTGCCCTTAGGATCTGCCCTTAAAGATATAGACATCTTCATTGGCTTCCTTTTAGGGTTCTCAGCCACTTTGCCTTTATCCTTGTTGGTGGTCGCTTTGGATGCAGTGGGCAATTCCAAAGTGACTGATGGTGTAGTGTGTGATTCACCAACAAAGACAGTCGGCTTGGGAGGTCCACCCTCATATCCAAGGCCAGCTTTCCTACCAAAAGGCAGAAGCGAGCCCTCTAGTGCCTGCCTAGCATATGATGCTTTGTTCAAGTTGGCAACTAGAGTGGACTGGGTTTCATACCTTCCCTCCAAGCTTTGATGTCTCGCGAAGAGATCCTCGAACTTACTAGTCATAGCCCTTAAATTAAGTTTGACTTCGTCAAGCTCACGGGCTAGCTTTCGGTTCTCCTTCTCGCTTCGAGACAGAGCTTGTTTTACCACTTCGTGGTCGCTTGACAATTTTTGGTGCTTGTCAAACAACTCACTCCATGTAGAGGATTGTTCTTCCTCATTGACAGTGTGTGCTAGTGTAATTGAAGTGATTGAAGGATAGAAGAATACCTCTCCTGTTTCTTCATCGGTGAGCGCCATAAATCAAAGATCCTCACCATCACTGGAATTTGGATCGGTGAATGCATCTGAGTCGCTTGGTGGATCTTCAGTTGTAGCGACCGGCACTTCACTCGCTACGAGCGCTCGCCTTGGGGCATCCCTCTTGGCCTTCAATTCTTCGCGCTCTTTGGCACTTAGCTTTGGGCAATCGGATTTGTAGTGGCCCATCTTGTGGCAGTGGTAACACTTCACTTCCATCATGTCGCGCGGGATCGTCTTGGTCGTCTCTTCTCTCTTTCCTTTTCCTTCTCGAGCATCAGTACTCCTCCCTTTGTACTGCTTGTAGAATCTTTTGTACTTGCCCACTCGAGAGTTCATTTTGTTGAAGTTCTTGGATAAGAACGCAATGTGTTCTTCCAATTCTTCTCTCGTCATCTTGGCTAGCGTCTGCTCGCTTGGCCCTTCGGCAGCTTTGAACGCTACTCCTTTTGACGTAGTGGGCGCTTCATCCTCGTCGTCGAGACTCATACGATTCAGATCAAACTCGTGAGCTTTGAGCTCGGAGAACAGCACTTCTGGCGTGAGCTTCGTTAGATCCTCGGTAGCTAGATATAGCTCCTTCATAGTCTGCCATTTCCTTGTGAGAGCACGGACTATTTTCAGGTTTACTTCCTTGTCTGTGAGTTCCTTCCCAAGTGAGTTGAGAGTTGCAGTAATGTTGGTAACTCTCAGCTCGAAGGCGTCGATGGATTCTCCGGACTTCATCACCAGATTTTCAAACTCCCGCATCTGAACGGCGAGTTTGTTCTCCTTGATTTTGTCTGTGCCTTGAGAAATGAGGGCTAGGGTTTCCCACATTTCCTTTGCCGTTGCACATTTCCTTATTTGTGGTAGATAGGCGTCCGACACGGTGCTCTGCACTGTGTGACGTGCAATCTTGTCGAGGTTGGCAACTTTGAAGTCATTTGGAGTATACTCATCCTTATCCTTCTCCACGTACTGTTGTCGAACGTGGGCTGGACGTCCTTCAGCGGCTGGAACCTCCACAGATATTGCTTTCTTGATTTCGATTGGTCCGTCTTCAATGACTTCCCACATCCGGTCGTGGATTGAGCATAGGAAGCTCTCGACTCGGAAACTCCATATCTCGTATCCTTCGATCGAGAACTGTGGAAGATTTGATGCACTGTATGTAGACATAGCAAACTATCAGCAGTAAATGCAATATGCGTGGGTGAGGTTTTGATGCACTTAGGAAAATAGGATCCGGTTCAGTGAGACAACGTGAAGCGAGTGGGGACTCGCTTCGGATATGCAAAGCAGAGGCTCGAAAGAACCGCTGCTCTGATACCACTTGTTGGTCCCGGTTTGTTAATGGGAAAATACGTAGAGGGGGGGGGGGGGGGTGAATACGTATTTTGAAGTTTTTCAACTTCAAATCCCTTAACTCAGAGTAACAAGTAAAAAGCTCGCTTGAAACTTAAGACCTAGCTGAAGCTAGATCTACAGTACGTAGCTTGCCTGCTTGACCGAAGTGAGCACTTGATCAAGAGGGAGTCTTTACTCGTGTATGCGGAATTTGGTGAGCTAAATCTTTCCCTAAGTATTTGAAATTTCCAGATTAAGTTTGTTTAGATGCAGTATGCAATGGATAAACAAACAAGTAAGAGTTTAGGGTTAGAGAGATACGACACAGAGATTTACAGCCTAGCTTCGATCGAGCTTTACACAAACGGTGTGAGTGTAAGCTTGGATCTCAACTCTATGATCGAGGCTTCTTCAATCGATGAAAGAAGAGCCTTGGATCGAAACAACCTAACGACAACACTCAAAAACCTAACAGACAAGTATAGGGTTTTTGGTTGACGACACACTATGAAGAACTCTTTACAGTAGATGCAAAGATTGGCTAGAGTTCTTCTTCTAAGCTTCGGATATATGAAGTGGGCTTAGAATCTAAGTGTGAAGGCCGTGAAGACGAGTTCCGATGAACTGGAAACTCGGAGAACACTTGGAAACAAAGACTCGAAAATTTGCTCGAAGGCTTGGGAGTGTTTGTTTGCAGTAGGCTCGAATGCTCAAGTAGTGTTCTACTTCTTCACGTCTTCATCCTTCACTATTTATAGGCGGAGGGTTGGCTGAGATCCGTTGCTTGGTTGGTGGCCTTGTCCCTCCTCCTCTCGACAGTACTTGCACAGGCTGGCTGCTTTTCAGACGCGCAGATTTGGATTTTTGCCGGAAATGGCTAAGTTCCAATTTCAACAGTAACTGGAGCGACCCAGTACTGTTACGGCGCCTTGTCGGCCTGGCAGTCAACTCCTCTGCTCCTCTCCGCTTTTGACACGTGGAGATCTCGTAATAAATGCAAAGATCTCCAGTTGACTGGAGTTCAAATTTGGAGCGGGAATTTGCGCTGTCGCTTTCTGGTAGGTAGTGGCTCGCTTCGCTCTGAAGTTGTAGCGTCCGCTCTAGTTGAGTCACTTCGTAGTCATTCTGTAGTGAGTCGCTTCGGGAAATAATGTTCCCTAGTGACTTCTTTGGAAACTGCTGACTAGAGTTGACTAGCTTTGACTCTTTACTGTAGCGCTTGCTTCGCTTCGCTTTAGTGGGTTCACTTGATTCCACTGTAGCGTTCGCTTCGCTTCGCTTTGCTTTGAACTGTAGCGCTCGCTTCGCTTCGCTTTGCTTTGAACTGTAGCGCTCGCTTCGCTTCGCTTTGGCAGACTCACTTTGAATCTACTGTAGCGATCGCTTTGCTTCACAGTTCTTCGACACGCTTCACTTCAGTTTGCTTGACCCGCTTCGCTTTGAAAAACACACTCAAGTGAGTGGCCTTCACTTGAAATTTTGAAGCCTAATCTAAGCAAAATAAAAGAGCCATCCTAACAGAGTAGGCTTTTAGAAAAATTCTAACTCATTAACTACATCAAAATGGGTCGCTTGGGAATAAGACACTTTGGGGTTTTGGGATCAAATCAAAACACTAATATATCCCTTATAGGTTCCCCCTTAACATATTCGTCCTTAACAATTCCCAACAATTCAATTCTTACAATTCGAAAGAATATTAGGATTTCGTTGGGTGACTACTTGCATTGCTTTAATTAGGGTGTAAGTTATTCTTGCATGTATCACATTTAGATTGGATTAAAGTGGTTAATTGTATTCATTAATTGCTTGCATATGTTTGATTAGGTAGGCTTCCCTAGAATCAACACTTTTCCTTATTTGTTCACTTTCCTTATTTATTTAATTACTTGTTTCTTAAGTTGTTTTATTTACTACTTATTTCTTTATTTACTTATTTCCTTATATGTTTACTTGAGTTCTTTTTATTATTTGCCTTGTATAAATACCACATTCACTAAACCCTTCAAAGTCTAGACATCAGTTTAGTTCTATAGTAGAGGTATTGTATGCGTTTTCGGTTTATCAGTCCCTGTGGATGCGATACTCGTACTTCATTATATTACACCTATTTTGTGTGGTAGAAATAGTGCGATCAACGACGTGCAAGTGGGCGGTTCACTTTTACTGTGGTGACGCCGGACACATCAGACCCATCACCGCACGTCCGCCGCCTACCTACAGGATCTTCACCAATTTTACTGTCTTACCCCTGCCACATCAGCCAAGACCTAATTCTATATATATGGGACGTCGCTGAACTGCAGAACCTTTCACAGCCCTAAAAAATTGCCATTCTCATGCTTAGATCTGCAACTTCTGCAACTCACGAGTCTCAACCTTTTTCGTCGTTAAAACTCAGTTCAAAACCTCTCATTTTACACCATGGGAAAGATGCAGAAGACTGAGACGATGGAGGAGTTTCTCACGGAAGTTGAAAAACACATCAACGTTGAGCCGCATCTCGACCCTGCCGTCGTAGAAGAGAACGGATTCTTCCGTAGAGCCGTGAACACGGCCGGTCTATGGAAGTTTGTAACGGCTGTACCGAAGAAAATTTTGGCGAAGGCGGTCGGAGAGCTTCTTCTAAATCTGAGGAAGGAGCAAAACGTATCTTCGTTCACAGATCCACAAACCAGAAGGCCGGTGGAGGTGGATATGAGCGAGCTAATCAGCGTGTTTGACTTGCCAAGGGAAGGAGGAGATTCCCTGTTAGATTTGGGTTTCTCTGCCGGAGTTCAATATGGTCGATTTGCACTCGCCGGAGCAGATCCAAATTTCAAGGAGGCCAGTATCCGTTCAAGCTTGAAGGCCCCCTTCAACCACATTTGCGAGCTCTTTTCAAAGAGCATCGCGTGCTATGTCGGAACGCTGGATACGTTGTCGGAAACAAAACTGATCGCCACCACCGTCATTGTCGACAGCCTCAACGGAACATATTTCAACTGGCATGGTTGGTTTCTCAACCAAATCCATGAAGCTGCTGCAGACTTTGCGTTCGTGCCAGGAAGTGCCGATCAGAATCTCCGCAAGGGGAAACTGAAGTTCTTCTCCAGATTATCCGTTGCCTTGGAGGAGAAGTTTCTAGGCAAAGTATGGCCGGATTCTGACACAACTGTCTACAACAAACAATCAGTTTTCTATGACAAGTGGCGGAAGACCAAGATTCAAATCGATTTGGGACTTCTAGATGTAGAAGTGCCCGCTGCCATACCAGTTGCCGAAAGGCAAGCTGAAGTGAGCCAAGCTAGGCAGGTCGCTTCACCCGGGAAGCGAGCCGCGCCCAAGCGAGGCAAAAAGAAGATGAAGCGAGTCACTTCACTCGTCCAAGAAAGCGAGGCGGTGGAGAAGCCGCTTGAGGACGTTGAAGTTACTCAACCCCAACCCTCACCAATCAAAGCCCAAACTCCCCCACTACAAATCAAAACCCAATCAACCCAAATACCAGAACCCCAAGCTTCATCAACCCACCAACCACTTACACAGACAACCCCCCTCTCTCCGCAGGAAGAAGAGTCTGCATCTTCTTTCCATATCCCTACTGTCCCACTCCTCAGCACAGATCCATCTGTTGCTTACACCACATTCCCACCTCTTCTAACCCAGCAAACCCAGCCAGCCACAGAACCTATTCAAATCCCTGACACCCCTGAAGCCTCATCATACCAATCCCCTTCGACATCGGCAGCCACAGCCGATACCGCCCAAACAGCCGGTGAACTCCCAATAATCTCACCATTCGTACCCCCTGCTATCTCTACAGAAATGCAGGCCATCGATCGCTACGTCAAGGATCGAGAGCAAGCTGCAGAGACCATCAACCTCCGGTACTCCAACGTTCCGTGGACCGACGTGTTCTACACCCAGACCGTCGATTTCCTGACGTACATTACGTACCGCGGAACGGAGTATTACAAGGTCTACAACCTGATGCAGGCCTTCAAAAAGAATGAGCTGATCGAGCTGGAGGCCAAGCTGCTCAACTTCATTGGCGTGGACGGCTTCCACAACTTCCTCGATGGGACCAGTTTCTGGGACAAGCTGGATGATAAAATAAAACAAGAATATCCAGATGATGTGATTCCCAAGCGAGAGCCAACTGCACGCGAGAAGAAGCTGATCAGAGATCATGCGGAGGAGGTGGAGGTGAAGGATGCGGAGATCGCTAGCTTACACAGTGAAATAACCAGGATGAGTGCTGAGATTGAAAAGAAGGCGGAGGAGGTCATTAGTCTACGTGAAGACTTTGACAGGAAGAAAGGGGACTGGAGGGTAAGGTGGAAGAAAAGGAAAGATTGTTAGGAGAAAAGGAGAAGGCGCTGGAGGCGCAGGTGAAGCTAGTGGAAGACCACTCGAAATCAATCACCGAACTCAAGGGCTCGCTTGACGCGGAAAGGAGCCGCTTGAGGGAGGTTAATGCCAAACTCATTACTCTTGGCAAAGAGAAGAAGGAGTTGGAGAGGGAAGTGAAGAAGCTAAAGGAGAAAGTGGGGAATAGAGAGGGAGAATTGGTGATGAAGGGTAGTGAACTGCTCAGCTCTAAGAAAGCCCTCGACACTCTTCGAAATGAAATGAAAATACTCAAACTAGAGAGAGAGGAGGAGAAGGGAGAGCTTGAGAGTCGAAGGAGAAGTGCGCAGGCTCTTGATCTGCAGAATGCAGAGTTGAGCATCCTACTCAAAAAGGTCAAGGAGTTGGGAGAATCATACACTGTAAAAATATCTGCAGATGCCAAGTTCCATACCATTCTTAATCAGAGAGAAAGGAGCCTTGCGACGTGGAAGGCAGAACTTGAAGCATCCCAGAATTTCTGGTACTTCAATCTGCAAGAGGAAAGGAAGAGGATGAAGGAGGAGATTGAAGCGGAGCTGGACGCTCGCTTCAGAAAGGTGGAACCAATGGAGAGGATGATGGTGTCCGTTGTGGAACGGGAGAAGCAGTGCGAATACTTACTCGAAGAAATCAGTGCCAAAACAGCTGAACTGGTGCTATCTGAAGAGCATGTATTCGCTACCCGTGCTGAAAAGATGCTCCATACCTTGTTCAACAAGTTCGAGGAGCTTAGCCAATCCATCTCTGGAAAAACAATCATCCTAACCCCTGGCAGTGATGATGCCAAAAAGGGGGAAGGACTAGTGAAGAAAGGAGGAGTTGGAGGTGCTGGAGGAAGTGGAATTGTGATGGAGATGATTGAAGGAGGAGGCAGTGGTGTTGAAGGTGCGGAGGAGGTGTTAGATGATGAAGCAAGGGCTTTGAGCGCAATGAAGGGAAAAGTAAAGCTCACGGAGGAGGAGCTGATGAAAAAGCCGGAGGAGCCCAGGAGACCGATTGAAGAAAAGGTTCTTGGTGCTTCAATTGCACGACACCCTCCTGTTACGGTGTTAACCAAGGAGGAGAGGCGGAAGCAGGTTGCGGAGGATGAGGCCCTGGCCTGGGCACTAGAGCGTGATTTGGAATTAAAGAAGCTAACACTTGCAGGTGCTTCAGGTTCCAAAGCGCCCGCTTCAGCCGCCGCACCCGCTTCAACTGCCGCGCTCGCTACATCGACTGTAGGAGCCGCTTCATCTACAAGCGTCCCTTCAAGCACTTTAAAGAAGGATATGCCACCTCCCCCACCACCAAAGCAAACATTGAAGCGTGCTGCACCAGACTCAAAAGTAGATGACCCTGCGGCCAAGCGCCAAATGGTCAAACAAGCAGTCGCTTCAAGAACGGAAAAGCAGGAAAGGAGAAGGAAGAGAGGAGAGGAGTGGAAGGAGAAGGAGGAAAAGGAGAAGAAGATAAGGGCCAAGAGACTTCAAGTCATTGATGGCCGGATCGAGGAACACTTCAGCGAGGTGAAACTCATCCAATCCGCCATCTGCCGAAGTGCCTTCGTTCCCTTCATGCCTGACGAGTCCGACGCATGCGAAACCCAAGCCATTATCGATGCATGCGACGTAACCGGGAAGGAAATGGTCGGCTCCGGACGCTACCCTCTCAAGGAGGAACAAGATCACATTCGAAAACGACTCAATGAGAAGCGTCCGATTTGGAGCACTGAGACTAGCGCCAAATTCCATGCCGTCATGAAGGAACTAGCCAGCAGGTCAGAGGAAGAGTTGGCAGTCAGAAGGAATGAGCATCCTGACGCGAGGGAGATTGAGGACTTCATTCCAAGAGATCTCCGCGACCAGTGGCTACTTTACAAAGAACTCTTCATCAAAGCCTACTACTTCTGGGGAGTAGTGCCACTGCAGGATGAGTGCTCCCGGATGAGTGCTCTCAGCAACTTCCTATGCGCATATGATGAGAAAATGCGGAGGAAAATCTTCACCATGGCTGAGCTTGCAGAGCCCAAATCTCTTATTGTAAAGGTGCCTGAAATGAAGAAATTTCCGATGCCATTCCTTCCAGGCACAAGGATTCCCGATCGCAGCATCACAGATGCAGAGGTGAATGAAGCATTCAGATTGGAGAGTGTATGGAGGAAACCAAGTATCCACATTGTTGGTACTTTGGAAGTGAAGGTCTTCAGTGCATACACTGTCCCAGAAGAGATGATTGCGAAGGACTTGGAGGCTGAGGAAGAAGAGAAGGAAGTGGAGGTGACGGAGGAGAAGCAGGATAACAAGGAAGAAGCTGCAGGAAACCCTTGAGTTTCAAGCTTCTTGTTTTGAGAACTGATGTTCTTCAATCTATCCAATTTACTTTCTGTCCCTCTTGTGTTATTTAACAGCTTTATGGATATTTTATCCTTATGCTACAAACTCAATAATAATTTAACCGAAAAAAAAAGGGAAAGGAACTTAAAAGAAAATTCAAACGAAGCCTGCAAAGGAAGCAGTCGCTTGAAGTTCCTTTTACGGTTAGATAGACTAGATTTCAATAATCTTAAGTCTTTGGGTTTTGGCATCATCAAAAAGGGGGAAATTGTTGGGAATTGTTAAGAACAACATGTTAAGGGGGAACCTATAATGGATATTCTATTGTTTTGATTTGATCCCAAAACCCCAAAGCGTTCTGTTCCCAAGCGACCCATTTTGATGTAGTTAATAGGTTAGGATTTTTCTAAGCCTACTCTGTTAGGATGGCTTTTTATTTTGCTTAGAATACAGACTTCAAATGATCAAGTGAAGGCCACTCACTTGAGTATGTTTTTCGAAGCGAAGCAAGTCTAGCAAGCCGAAGTGAAGCGTGCCGAAGAATAGCGAAGCGAAGCGAGCGCTACAGTAGATTCAAAGCGAGTCTGCCAAAGCGAAGCGAAGCGAGCGCTACAGTATAAAGTCAAAGCGAGTCAACTCTAGTCAGCACTTTCCAAAGCAGTCACTAGGGAACCTTATTTCCCAAAGCGACTCACTACAGAATGACTACGAAGTGACTCAACTAAAGCGGACGCTACAACTTCAAAGCGAAGCGAGCCACTACCTACCAGAAAGCGACATCACAATTCCCGCTCCGAATTTGAACTCCAGTCAACTGGAGATCTCCGCATTTATTACGAGATCTCCACGTGTCGAACGAGGAGAGGAGCAGTGGAGTTGACTGCCAGGCCGATAGGGCGCCGTAACAGTACTGGGTCGCTCCAGTTACTGTTGAAATTGGACCTTAGCCATTTATGGCAAATATCCAAAACTGGACGTCTGAAAAGTAGCTAGCCTGTGCAAGTACTGTCGAGAGGAGGAGGGACAAAGCCACCAACCATGCAACGGATCTCGGCATCCCTCCGCCTATAAATAGAGAAGGTTGAAGACGAAGAGAAGTAGAACACTACTTGAGCATTCGAGCACCCACAGCAAACAAACACTCCCAAGCCTTTGAGCAAATCTTCGAGTCTTTGTTTTCAAGTGTTCTCCGAGTTTCCAGTTCATCGGAACTCGTCTTCACAACCTTCACACTTAGAGTCTAAGCCCATTCCATATCCAAGCTTAGAAGAAGAGCTCTAGCCATCTTTGCACTCATTGTAAAGAGCTCTTCATAGTGTGTTCGTCAACCAAAAACCCTAAAACTCTGTTTGTTAGGTTTTTGAGTCGTCGTTAGGTTGTCTCGATCCAAGGCTCTACTTTCATCGATCGTAGAAGCCTCGATCATAGAGTTTAGATCCAAGCTTGCACCTATATCGTTTGTGTGAGCTCGATCGAAGCTAGGCTGTAAGGAGAGCCCGGAATCTCCCTGTCCGTGTTTGACTGAAGCAAGTGAAGCTTCCAGTCTTGTATAGGTTTGAGTAGTGAACCCGCAATCACTACATCTGTCGTTGGATCCAGGCAAGTGAAGCCCGATCTCGACCAGGTTTTTGAAGGACCCGTAACCTTCAAGTTCTTGAGTGAAGAGAACAGTTGCCGTCGTGCAACAAGTGGACGTAGGAGCCTTAACTCCGAACCACTATAAATCTCTGTGTCGTATCTCTAACCCTAAACCCTTTACTTGTTTGATTATCCATTGCATGTGCATCTAAACAAACATAATCTGGAAATTTTAATTACTTAGGAAAAGATTTTAGCTCACCGAATTCCGCACAAGAGTAAAGTCTCACTCTTGATCAAGCTCTAAGCTTAGGTCAAGAGATTGTTGATTGCTTTAGATCTAGCTCTCGGCTAGGTCTTAGTATTTCTACGAGCACTTTACTTCATACTCTGAGTTAAGGAATTGAAGTTGAAAAACTTCAAAATACGTATTCACCCCCCCTCTACGTATTTTTCCTATAACAAACCGGGACCAACACTTCTACCTTTCTTTTAATTATGTCTAGCTAATTTCGTTTAGTTGATTTTAGGGATTGAATGCCTAATTGAATTTATGTAAGTGTTCTTGTTTACAATTAGCCTTCCAATCTAGGTACATGATTCATGGTGCTTATTCCCATGCATGATTACTTGATCACTAATTGATACGAACCTTGGTAGGTCCGAACGACTCACGCACGCGGAAGACTCAAGATACCGATGGAAATCCCAAAACCTCCTAAAACGAACACGAAAGTGTTGTCTAGGCAACTCGGGGACGATGAATGACACACAAACGAGGGTGATGAACTCGATTGATTCGCCGGATAAAGAATTTCCTGGTCACACCATAAGAAATTCAAAGATAAATCTCATAAGAGAAATAAATTGAGGTAATATTAATGAATAAAAGTCTAATTTTCGTCACCCTTATGAGAGCCATATTTATAGGCTTCATAGAGTCCTAATTCCACAAGGAAACTAGTTAAAAACCTACCCTGAGATATACCAAACCAAATCCTAGTCTAAAAAGGAATAAAATCACTAAAATAATTCTGAAAATTAACCTACCAACTATACTACTCATAAAAAACGAAAATTAATTAAAATAAAGAACTAAATAAACTACTAAATAATATCTTCCATCTTCAGCCCATATCATCTTTAATTCTTGGCCCATGAAGTGAAATCCATGATCTACGGGCTGCATCATTCCCCTCCTCTTGAAGAAGATTTGTCCTCAAATCTTGGTCGCCTCCTACAACAAAAGAAACAAAATTATTCTTCTTTTTCGTCTCATCCAATAGCATGGACTCCAATGCTTTCATCCCCTCCAACTCAATTTGATGTTCACTTCCTTGAATGGATAATAAGCCAGAAAATGTATCATGAACAACATCTTCTAAATCCTTCTTTGAAAATTCCTCTTGATCCTCCTCATATGCTTGTGTTGGAGTAAGAGGAACAAACAACACCTTATCCTCTACATGAAAGATGTTCACTTGCTGCTCTCCATCATCCACTTCATTCTGCACATCAAGATCATTATCATCTAATAAAGTAAGCGGTCCGGAAGGTGCTTCGATTTCTTCCACCTTTTCATTTTGTTCTTCCAAGACCGTCACTTTTGGATCTTTGGTCACAACTCCTCCATCATCACAAGTTGGAATAGAAAAACTCGAAGAATCTGACCTTGGCTTCACAAATGGACATATGTACTCCTTCAGCTGCTCTTCTTTCTCCAAAAAGCTTTTCTTCGAATATGAAACAGTAGTAGCTTGGGACTGCCTCCAACTATTCTGATTCCCACGATAGAAATGGAAAGGTGCAAAATGTTTCCTCATCACCGCCTTCATCTCTTTCCAAGTCATGATTGGCTCCACTCCATTCCTTCTTCTACTCTTAGTCAATCGATCCCACCAAGTTAGAGCATAGTCCGATAACAACCTGGATGCCAAGTTCATCTTCTTGAACTCAGAATAGTTATGATGACAAAAAGCTATCTCTATATTTCTCTCCCATTGAAGATACAACTCTGGATCATATTTCCCTTGAAAGTAGGTAATGTCCACTTCTTCGTCCTCACCTCCATTGTTGAAATCCTCAACATAGCCATCATAATCAGAATCAAAGTGGTTACGTCGTCTGTATTGTCGGGCTTTGTCTTTGTATCGACCTCCACTCTTCGAACAAATCGACTCAGACCTCATCTCCTCGCCCCATTGTTTCACCATCGCCTCTATCTTGAATTTTGTTTGTTGATCAAGCTCCTCATCCAACATACTGACAAAAGGTTAGTAAAAAAAAATAGGATCCTCACAACCTCACAATCGCTCGTGTATCCCTCAATACAGTTCACACTCAGCACTCGTGTATCACTCAATAGCAATGGCTTTTTTTTCCTCTAATAATCTCACCTCTCTTGCCTTTTTCCACTCAATTCTCTCTTAAGAGGCTCAAATTCCCTTAATCTACCACAAAAATCACTATTAACGAACCAAGAGTAGTACTGAAAGTAGGAAGACAAGATGACTGAACTAAGAAACCCTAAATCGGAAGACACGAAAAATTTACCGAAAACCAAGCTCCGCACCCAAAGTACTTGCATTAGATACTTCAAGCACATCTTCACATGACTCCTCCCAATTCAGCATCGTGTGATCATCTCCATCATCTTTAACATCAACTTCTTCATCAACTCTGATCACCATCTCCCTTGGACATTTCTCATCTCTCGAATCAGCTACATCAATTTCGAGCACCAACTCCCTTGGACAATCCTCATCCTTGGAATCAACCACGGTTTCAAGTTCAACGATCTCCTCTTGCTAATTCGGAGCTTCCGCATCTTTGACATCAAATACGGCTTTAAATGCAGCCATGATCTCACTCAATTGTTGTTGTGGCAGCGGCTGATTCTCCTTATTAATCCAAGGATCCGACTTCTCTCCAAGTAACGATTTATGATCGTGTTTCTTCTGGATTGATGGAGTACTTTGCAACTTGATAGCCTCTCGATCCCTTGCTCCATCCCGCCTTAATTTGCTGCCATTGTGTCGAGAAGCTTGCTCGAAGTTCTCCTCATAAGATGTCTCTTCTCTCATCAATCGCTTTTGAGGATATGAGATTGGATGAAGCAAATTCTGACTTTCTCTTATCCGAGAATGCTTGAGTCGACCTAACCTCTCATGGATAGGCTTAAATGCATCCTTTACCATACTCCGCATCTCTTCCATAAAATTTGTAATCAAAGCTTCTTCAACCATACTTATGGAAACTTATGGATAAGTATGGAAGGTAGAAGATAAATATGGACACTTATGGATAAATATGGAGTATATGAAAACTGAATCAAACTCTACTAAGGAAATAAAATCTGAACTATATGGAAACCAAATCAGATCTGGACTCTATGGAAACCAAATCAATTAATGAAGGAAATAAGATCTGAATTATAGAAACAAATCTAGAACTTATGGTAACAAAACGAATCTAGGAATTATGGAAAAAAAACGAATCTGACACCTTTTTTTTTTTTTTTTTTTTTTTGACACGGAAACGAATCTGACGACGGAACGGAGAACAAAGGAATGAAACTAACGACGGAGACTCAACGAACGACACGAACAAAACAAGACACGAAGAGAACGATACAAAGACGAAATAAAAGGAAAGACTAAACCTGGATTACGTAAACTCTGGCTCTGGTGCCAAATGATACGAACCTTGGTAGGTCCGAACGACTCACGCACGCGGAAGACTCAAGATACCGATGGAAATCCCAAAACCTCCTAAAACGAACTCTAAAGTGTTGTCTAGGCTACTTGGGGACGATGAATGACACACAAACGAGGGTGATGAACTCGATTGATTCGCTGGATAAAGAATTTCTTGGTCACACCATAAGAAATTCAAAGATAAATCTCATAAGAGAAATAAATTGAGGTAATATTAACGAATAAAGTCTAATTTTCGTCACCCTTATGAGAGCCATATTTATAGGCTTCATAGAGTCCTAATTCCACAAGGAAACTAGTTAAAAACCTTCCCTAAGATATACCAAACCAAATCCTAGTCTAAAAAGGAATAAAATCACTAAAATAATGCTGAAAATTAACCTACCAACTATACTACTCATAAAAAAAGAAAATTAATTAAAATAAAGAACTAAATAAACTACTAAATAATATCTTCCATCTTCAGCCCATATCATCTTTAATTCTTGGCCCATGAAGTGAAATCCATGATCTACGGGCTGCATCACTAATTATGTGTGCATAGTTATGTTTTTATGCCTTAATAGGATAATTGCATAATAGATCTCATGAATACATGGTATGGTAGTTTGATTATCTTAGTTGAGATTGAATTATCATATGTGTGCATATAGTTGATTTTGGGTGTCATAATTGAACCTTATTGATTATATCATTGATACTTGTTCTATTTTGCACTTGATTTGATTCCTATAATCCGAAAGGAGATTAGGATCTTTTTAGGTGACGACTTGCATTGCCTTAATTGGAGTGTTAGGTTATTTTCGTGTATCACATCTAGATTGGATTAAATTGGTTAATTGTATGCATTAATTGCTTGCATAGATTTGATTAGGTATGCTTCCCTAGAATCAACCTTGTTTCCTATTTGAGTTATTTGTTTCCTTATTTGCTTATTTATTTGTTTCCTTATTTGTGTTTCTTTTATTTGTTTATTTTATTTGCCTAGGATTAGAAAACCACATCTTAATTTCTTAATTGCCTAGACATCAGTTTAATTGTAGAGGTACTTTGTGTGATTTCGATATATCAATCCCTGTGGATACGATACTCGTACTTGCTTTATACTATACCTATTTTGTGTGGTTAAAAATAGTGCGATCATATTTTGGCGTCGTTGTCGGGGATTGATTAGTTTTCACATAGATATTTTGAAATAGGATTAATAGGTGATTTAGGCGTTTATTTTTCTGTTTTTTTTTTTTTTTTGTATCGAGCTAACCGTTTTCTTTCTTCGACAAGGACAAAATTCTTATGGCGGATTCGGTAGCGAAAAAGACTCTCAACGATCGGTTCAAACCGGTTGTTGATCAATTCCAAAATGGAGGATGGGGGACTGTTGAGGCTACCGAGTACGAGATTAAGACTTCCCTCGTCAACATGGTGCAAGCAAATCAATATGGAGGCACACCGATGGAGGATCCTAATGCTCACCTGAAGCAATTTCTCAACATCTGTGCCACATACAAGGCAAATGGAGTGCCTGCAGACTACATCAAGCTCAGTCTCTTCAAGTGGTCTCTCAAGGATGATGCTAGAGAGTGGCTTGAGGATATAGAGAATCGAGCCGAGATAAAGACATGGAGCGAGCTGTGCAAACTAATCTTAAATAAGTTCTTCCCACCTTCAAGGGCTCAGAGGCTTCTAAACGAGATCAACAAATTCCAACAATTTGAAGATGAGTACCTTTACGAAGCATGGGGGAGATTCAGAAAGATGCTTCGTGTATGCCCCAATCATGGTATGGACAAGGGGGAACAAATCTTCTACTTCCATCGAGGATTGAACAAGCAATGCAAGAAGGAGCTCGATTATGCATCTAAAGGAGGATTATTATATAACGATGTAGAGACAACTTGGGAGATCATCGAGCTCAACGTCAACACAAGTTATGAGGAGGCTACCGATAGAAGAGTTGGGAGAAAGAAGATTGCCGCCATTGGATCCGAAGCTTATGATGATTTGATGGAGAAATACACCAAGACGGCAACGGAATTGGATGCTTTCAAGAAGACTTATGATCCCAACAATCGACGCCATCCAAACATATCTCCTGGCTTCCATGAGGAGAATGGAGTTTTCCAAGAGCCGAAGAAGGAACCTTCATTAGAGGAGTTGATAAAGAATCTCATATCAACGACGACAAACAAAATCGGAGCCTTGGAGTCTAGTGTTTCTAATATTGAGAATGCAGTCACAAATTTGACCAAGCACATGAATATGTTGGATGCTCGAGTTGATCAAGTAGCCAATGCTCAAGGAGGAGTACATAAGCCCGACCATCAAGTCCATGCTATTGAGCTTAGGAGTGGCACTCGTTACACAAATCCATCTTTGGAGGACGAAGTTGATGGTAGAGTCGAAGATTTGGGAGATGGAAGCAATTCGGAGGTGGAAACGGACGAGATGAAGGACAAAAGCCCGGAGGGAGAGGTACTCGGCCGAGTCACCGGCCGAGTCGATGGAGAAAAAACTGCCCAGGACTCAGTCGGCCAAGCACTCGGCCGAGTCGCTGGCCGAGTCACTCAACCAGTACCCTCACTCGGACTACCACTCGGCTGAGCCGATCCACTCGGCCACTCACTCGGCCGAGCAGCCGGCCGAGTCGAACCCCGCTCTGATCTCGTTCCTACCCCGATGCAAGAATCGACCCCTAAAGCTCCGTTTCCGCAACGATTGGCCAAGACAAAGCAAGACGAGAAGTATCAACGATTTTTTGGAGATGCTTCAAAAGGTCAACATCAACATTCCGCTTCTCGATGCTCTTCGAGACATGCCCAATCACATGAAGTTCATCAAGGATGCGGTGTCGGGAAAGAAGAAGTGGGGGAAGTTCGAGACGATCAACTTGACGGAGGAGTGTAGCGCGGTGATTCAAAAGAAGCTCCCATTGAAGCAAAAGGATCCCGAGAGGTTCACATTAGCGTGCAAGATTGGTGAACACGTCTTCCAAAATGTCCTTTGTGATCTTGGTGCTAGCATCAATTTGATGCCCCTCTCTATTTTCAACCGGCTCAAGATTGGAAAGATGAAGCCAACAACTATCTCCCTACTTATGGCGGATCGATCAGTTTCTAATCCAAGGGAGATAGTTGAGGATGTGCTCGTGCAAGTTCAGAATCTTGTGTTCCCGGCGGATTTCGTAGTCTTGGATATGCCCGAGGATGATAATCAACCATTGATCTTAGGACGACCATTCCTAGCCACGGGGAGAGCTTTGATCGATATTCAAGATGGAGACTTAACATTTAGAGTCAATGGAGAAGAATTGAAGATTTCCATCTATGAAGCAATGAAGAGGCCCGATGATCATCGAGAGGATGTTTTTACTGTTCAAGTCTTGAAACCACCTATACCACCGGCACCGGATGAAGTCTTCGACAGTGCCATCACTAAGTGGTTACACCATTACTTGGAGATTGCCGGAGTTTGCGAGGAGATTCTCGAGTGCTTGAATCAATTGGAAGCCATTCCACCCTTGAAGTTAGCCGAATTCAAGAGATCAATTGATGGAGCCATGAGGAAACTCAAAGATGGGGGAGAAAAGAGCTTTCATTTTGATCCACCTTGATAAGAGGTATTGTCGGGCTAAAGACGTAAAACGTAGCACTTGTTGGGAGGTAACCCAACTCTATCTTTAATTTTCAGTTCATTTTTTTTGTTTTTGATTTTGTTTGAGTCTTATCTTTTATTAAGCTCTTTATCCAAGAATTTGCGAAGCTTGTGAGTTGTAGGTTTTCTCGACGAGGTTTCGACTAAGAGGAGAAGATCGATAGTAAGCTAGCTTCGGTGAAAGGTACGCTCGTTAACTTAACCACTCCTTCTTCTGAAACTTATTCCTTCATCATGATTCGAAATAAGTTTGGGGGAGGGGGAAGTGTGGTTTCGTTAACTCGTTTACATGAGTTCTTGGATTGTAGCTTAATTTTTGGATATTTCATTAGTAGTTTTTATTTTTGTTGAGTCTTAGGAGTTAATTGAGTCGAATGAGCATGTGATGATAGTGTTGTGAATTTGGCCGATGATAGAAAATTTTTGTTGATTTTTGGAGAAAAAATTCATGATCTTTATTATGCATGGAACCTTGGCGAAGCAACGCATTTTATTTGATGAATTTAAAGTATGTTATGATGTCGGGAACTAGTTAGTTTGAACCCGTGAGATTTGAGCTATTTGTGCATATTGATGTCTATTCTTTGATCGAGTGATCATGCGTGCTTCATTGTTTCTAGAACTTGCCTTGTTTCTCCATCAAGACCTTAGTATATTTATGAACTAGGAGATGATCTTAGGCCATCTTTCTCTAGCCACATGATTCCTATACACTAACCTTGTGCATAAACCTTTGTTTACCCCTTTTGAGCCTTTATTAGCCGTTCTTTGTTAAACCGGATGATAGGAGGTTTGGATGGTTATGGGTATCTTTTGGTAGTTGGTGATATGGAAGGAGTTGAAAAGAAAATTTTGGTTGTGGTGTAGAAGGAGAAAAAGAGAAGAGATTTTAGATGCTTGTTTAAGTATAGTTAGCTATCCCTATAAGCTTAGAAAAAAAAAAAAAAAAGAGGAAAAAAAAGAAAAGAAATTTAGAGCTTTTGATTATCATTAAAGAGATTATCTTTAGATGAGCTCTATGGAAAAAAAAGAAGAGAGAATAATATATAAGCATAAGGGGATAGTTAGCTTTGATTCGTATAGTTGATATTTAAGCATCTTTGAGTTTGTATTTGGTGTGTTGGATGGTAGAAGATGGAGTTGAAAATCCATACTTTGGTTGGAGTTGAAAAGAGGTTGATGATTTTGAGCAATTTGAGTCACTTAGCCTATACATTCCCTACCTTAACCAATGTTCCTACATTACAAGCTTATATAAAGACCTTTTTGATCCTAGTTTGTAAGTATTACATTAGGTGGAGATGTTGAGAAAAAGGGCAAGCCTATGGTAAACATGTTGCATTGCATTGATGTTGAGTGAACCCCTTATGATGTGCATTATTATATACATTTTTTTTCTTTGAGAGAGTTGAGTGTTCACTTTCATACACAAAATTTCACATGTTGGAGAGAGTTCTTTGATGGATTAGCATGTTTTGAGTTTGTTGAATGGATTGTGTTATAGATGCTAAGGTTGTGTGCATAGTTTTGATCATGATCATGAGAGATTGTTTTCGAAAAGTTTTGAGGCCTATACAGTTCACAATGCTAGAGTCTATTGTTTATTTTGTTTTTGTTATTGTTCGGGACGAACAATGTTTATGTTTGGGGGATTTTGATAGGGCGTAGTTTTACCCTATTATCTAAGTGTAATATTATCGTTTTCTTGTCGTATTTTGATACTTTAGCTTGTGTTTTATATTGTTTATGTTATGTCGAGCTAGATTACGCTTTTGGGTTGTTTTAAGTGTTTTTAGGGCTTTTGAGTCGAGAGAACCTAAGGCGAGACAAGAGGCGATGAAACCAAGGAAGATGACGAAGTATTGATCCCAAGTTCTGACTTCTCACGATTTTGTGGAAGAGTTATTCTGGAATTATGGAAGTATAGAATTGAAAAGGGGTTCGATAGGAGTGTGTAGGCGAAAACGGAGGTCAATTCGGAGTTCGGATGAGAAAGATACGGACGAAACAAGAAAGACGCGCAAACTGCATGAGTTCAATCGGCCAACCACTCGGCCGAGTCAGCGGCCGAGTGAAGCTACTGTTGAACCTATTCGGCCGAGTCAGATTTCCCCTCACACACTCGGCCGAGTCACCATCCAAGTCGTTGGCCGAGTCAAAAACACGGGAATCCTAAATTTGGGCTATTTTTATTTCCTTAACCTAATCCTTGCCCACTTAGGTAACAATTATGATCCCCTACCTTATAAATACCCCAAAACTCATCATTGTACCCAAGTTTTTCATAAGTTTTTGATAGTTTAGAGCTCTCTACTCTTCACCATACTTTAGATTAGTTTTTCTCTACTTTTATACTTTAGATTTAGATTTATTTTGTGTATGAAGACAATTGAAGATTGAAGATTTATTCAAGATTCAAGAGTTTTTCTATCCCTTTCTCTTTTACTTATGCTTTTAATTATGTTTATTCTTACTTCTACCTTTCTTTTAATTATGTCTAGCTAATTTCGTTTAGTTGATTTTAGGGATTGAATGCCTAATTGAATTTATGTAAGTTTTCTTGTTTACAATTAGCCTTCCAATCTAGGTACATGATTCATGGTGCTTATTCTCATGCATGATTACTTGATCACTAATTATGTGTGCATAGTTATGTTTTTATGCCTTAATAGGATAATTGCATAATAGATCTCATGAATACATGGTATGGTAGTTTGATTATCTTAGTTGAGATTGAATTATCATATGTGTGCATATAGTTGATTTGGGTGTCATAATTGAACCTTATTGATTATATCATTGATACTTGTTCTATTTTGCACTTGATTTGATTCCTATAATCCGAAAGGAGATTAGGATCTTTTTAGGTGACGACATGCATTGCCTTAATTGGAGTGTTAGGTTATTTTCGTGTATCACATCTAGATTGGATTAAATTGGTTAATTGCATGCATTAATTGCTTGCATAGATTTGATTAGGTATGCTCCCTAGAATCAACCTTGTTTCCTATTTGAGTTATTTGTTTCCTTATTTGCTTATTTATTTGTTTCCTTATTTGTGTTTCTTTTATTTGTTTATTTTATTTGCCTAGGATTAGAAAAACACATCTTAATTTCTTAATTGCCTAGACATCAGTTTAATTCTAGAGTAGAGGTACTTTGTGTGATTTCGATATATCAATCCCTGTGGATACGATACTCGTACTTGCTTTATACTATACCTATTTTGTGTGGTTAAAAATAGTACGATCAGTGTGTGTGTGTGTGTGTTGGGGGGGGGGGGGGGGGGGGTCTTTGGAATTATTGGCATGATTTGTTCGCATTTTTTATTTCTTTTATGTGTTTTTTGTATGATCGAGTCATTGTGATCGAGTCGTTGCATTGAGTATTGTTGATTGAGTCTTGTTATCCCCACTTTATGAAGTTGCTTGTATTTGAAAAAGCATGTTTAATGTGGTCTATTTGAGTTCGAATGACATGACGATGTGATATTGGAGTTGTCGAACTTATATTGTCGAAACTAGGATAGCTCTGAAGTTGACTTGCGATAGTGTGATCGTTTGTGAATAGTCGTGGGGCATTTTCTTGTTTCGTGATATGATGTGAAAAGTTTTTTATTCGGATTATGAGTGAATTTCATTGAATGGTTGACGTATATTTGATCTTAGCTCACTTCCCTATACGTATAAAAAAAATGTGCTCTGTTGTGAAAAAGAGTTGATAGGATTCTGCTCCTCTTACTTGTAACGTATGAAAATACTAGAGTAATGAGCATGGGAAACCACATGAAAAGGCTTCGAGAGACCCTCGAATGATTAAATTTCATGAACTATGTCCTAGATGATACTCGTATATGTGTGAAAAGGTTTCCCACACTAGGATGCTCGATGAGACCCATCGATGAATAAACCTAGTGAACTATGTACCAAAACGTTCACGTTTGTAAAAAAAGAAAAAAAAAAGAAAAAAAAAAAGAAAAAAAAAAAGAAAAAAAAAAAAAAAGAAAGAAAGAAGAAGATATGTTTATTCTTTGAGTTGAATTAAAAAAAAAAAAAAGAAGTAGGCTATGGGACTTATATGTTGACTATTTGATGCTTGTGAGATGTGTGATATGTTGAAAATCGGATCCTCATATTTGAATCGAGTTAAAAGGCCACATGATAGTTCGTATTTGATTGTGCATTTGCTCGTTGATATTAGAGTGGTCTAGGTTTTGATTTGATGAGTTTGAGAAACCTACTTCGTGTTGTTGAGTTGATTGAACTTGGGTTGATTGTGTTGAATACGTTTGCTTGAGGACAAGCAAAGTTCTAAGGGTGGGGGTTTTGATTGGTGTCTAGTTGTTAGGTTTTTAGTTGTCTTTTCGTGTCCTTTTTCCCTTAGTTTTCGTGTGTTTTCGTTGTTTGTGGCTATGATTTGGTTGCTTTGGAGTCTTTGGTATTGTAGGATAAAAAGGGCGGAAACGAGTAGAAAACGAGAAGAAAGAAGCATTTTATCGAAGAGGGGTTCGATAGGAGCGTGTAGGCGAAAACGGAGGTCAATTTGGAGTTCGGGCGAGGAAGATACGACCGAAACAAGAAAGGCGCGCGCAATAGTATTGAATGAAGAGTTGGACGGGCATCCAACTCGTTTTGGACGCACATCTAGATCTGGCGGCCAGCTTTCCTTTCCTTGTATAACTAGGTTTTTATACCTAGTATAAATACTACTCCTTGTGAACGAATTTTATGAACTTTTACCTTCGTTCGTTCGTTTTCAAGTTCTTAGATTAGATTCGTTTTTCTTAGTTTTCAATTCCTTCGTTTTCAAGTTTTCATAGTTAGATTTATTTGCTTAATTTTCAGATTTAATTATTATGTCTAGATTCGTTTTCTTCGTTGCTTTCATTATTGCTTTCTCTACGATTTTTGCCTAGTTAGTTTAATTGCTTTCTTCTAGTTTAATTCCTCAGATTAATTAGTTTAGATTTATTTTATTTACTTGCTTTGATTTATTTTATTGCCTAGGATTTAAAACCAAAAACCCAAAAATTCTCTTTACTTGCTTTCTTAGATTTAGGCTAGATTAGGTTGTTTTGCTACACGATTATTTGCCCTGTTAAGTTTTCCTTAAGATTCAACTTAGGGTTTTACTTGTTAGTGCTACGATAGATTTCGTTCTATTGCGAACACTTTTTGGTGAAACAAATTTTGGCGCTGTTACCGGGGAAAACTTTAAGCTATTTAATTGTGTAGTATTTTATTTTCTTATTATTTTTATTTTTGTTCGATTTCTTTTCTCTTCCACTCGGTGCGTTTAATCTGTTTGTTGAGTGTTGTGTATGCAAGGTCGTCAAAGTCTCGAAAGGAATTTGAAACCTCACATCGATGACATCAATAGGAGAAGGTGCTCTTAACCGCGACAAAGGAATAAGAAGACGAGAGTTCGAAGCAATGGCTCAAAAGATGGGAGATTTCGCTCGTCCTAACCACCGAGGTTAGGAATTATGAGCTTAAACCGCACCCCTTGGCTTTGCTCCCTACCTACTACAGGCTGCCAAACGAAGATGCTCTCACGTTCATTCACGAATATTGCACGATCGTGCAAAATTTTCCATTGGAAGAGCTTTCGGAGGATTACTTAAAGATGAAGTGTTTCCAATACACGTTGAAGGATATAGCAAAGTCATGGTATCTCACTCTCCCGACCAACTCTATCACAACTTGGAATGCGGTGTGCGAGAAGGCAGAACCTCCCAAAAGCCCTATCTAATAGGCAACATTCTCGTAAGCCCTATATAATAGGCAGAATCCTCAGAAGCCCCATTTAATAGGCAACACCCTCGTAAGCCCTATTCAATAGGCAGAACCCTGAAAAGAAAGCCCTATCTAATAGGGAACATTCTCTTAAGCCCTATATAATAGGCAGAATCCTCAAAAGCCCTATTTAATAGGCATAAACCTCATAAGCCCTACATAGTAGGCAGAACCATATAAAAAGCCCTACATAGTTAGGCATCATACATTAAGCCCTATGAAAATAGGCACTATAACATTAAGCCTTATGAAAATAGGCACCACACATTAAGCCCTATGAAAATAGGCACCATACAATAAGACCTTTGAAAATAGGCGCCATGCATTAAAGCCCTATGAAAGTAGGCACCATCCATCAAGCCTTATACAAACTGGCACTACCCCTCAAGTCTTGCATGAGCAGGCAACATCTTTAAAGGCTTGTACAAATGACTCTTAATCATAAAAGATCTGTTAGAATCAAACATCATCTGTTTAAGCCTTATTTTAAAGGCGTCTGGGACTAATGCTCTAAAAATTTTCGAGTATTCGCAGAACTTGCAAAGATGACAACTAACTCAGGTACCCCTCCAGAAAGGGCATCTGATAGAATGACCTATGCCTCTGAGGGGTGAGAGCTGAGTCATATCATTCCACAAATGTCCTTTGGCCCGATAGACAATAAGGACATTATACATCAACACGACGACGCCCTGGTGGTAACAGCGGAAATAGAGGGGTACCAAGTACGGAGAACGTTCACTGATACGGGGACCCCTGTTAACATGATCCTCATGGATTGCTTCAATCAGATGTCTCAAGGGAGGCCTCTAAAACCAGCCAGAGTAGCTCTTCATGGTCTTTCGCAGAAGCCTATCATGACAGTAGGATCGGTGGATCTAACGTTAACTTTGGGAGAGGGACATGTTAAAGCATCAAGATTAACCACCTTTTGGGTAGTTAATCAAAAATCATCCTAGAATGTTGTCTTAGGAAGAGCTGCTCTGACTCTTTCCAAGCAGTAGTATCAATATATCACTTGATGATGAAATTCCCTGTGGGAAGTCAAGTGGGACAGATGTCGGGGGATCAGATGACCTCACGGAAATGCTATATTCAATCTGTCAAAGCAGGGGAAGCCAAAAAATGGGCTATGCCAGAACCCGTTGCTCCCCGACACAAACCAGAAAAGGAGGAAAGCAAGGTCAAGGCAGCTGATACTATTAAAGAAGGCCAAAGTTTAATGGTTCTTGCAGAACAATTGATAGAAGTAGAGTTGATCCCAGGCCAAAAGGGGTTCACCACTAAAATTGGCACTCGGATGCCTCAAGACATATCATCACAACTGGTAAGATGCTTGCAAAAGAATGCAGATGTCTTTGCTTTCGGGTCATCTGACCTAGTGGGGCAACTGTAGCGTTACATTGTCTGAATGTGGATCCCACAGCAAAGCCAGTAAAGCAAAAGTTAAGACAATTTGGCTCTGAGAAGGATAAAATCATCAGGGAGGAAGTTGCGAAATTACTAGAAGCTAAACACATTAGGGAAATACAATTCCCAGAATGGTTATCAAATGCAGTGATGGTGGCCAAAGGAAACACAGGCACTTGGAGAATGTGCATTGACTTCAGAGATTTAAACATAGTCTGTCCTAAAGATCACTACTTGTTGGGAATTGTTAAGGATCACATGTTAAGGGGTAACTCATATGGTACACTTTGAAGTGAGTATATATTTGTTTTGATTTGATCCCAAAACCCCTAAGTATCATATTCCCAAGTAACCCATTTTGATGTAGAATAGGTTAGAAATTTTTTTAAGCCTATACTGTTAGGATGACTTTGTTTTTGCTCTAGTCGCTTAGGTTATTAGACTGCAGAAAGTTCAAGTGAAGGCCACTCGCTTGAGTGAGTTTTCCAATCGAAGCGAGTATACCCAGCCGAAGTGAAGCGTGCCGAAGAATAGCGAAGCAAAGCGAGCGCTACAGTAGATTTGAAGTGAGTCTGCCAAAGCGAAGCAAAACGAGCGCTACAGTGAAAGATGAAGCGAGTCAACACGGAGTCAATAAATACTAAAAGCGGACACTCGGGAAATTTATTTTCCAAGTACACGCTACAGTATGACTTTGAAGCGACTCACTTGAAGCGGACACTACATTTCTAAAGCGAAGCGAGCCCCCTCCTAACAGAATGTGACAGCAGAATTCCCGCTCCATTTTGAACTACGAGTTCAAACTCCAGTCAAGAAGAGATCGTCACAATTAATTGCATATCTCCACGTGTCAAATGAGGAGAGGAGCAGCGGAGTTGACTGCCAGGCCGACAAGGGTGCCGCTACTGTACTGGCTCGCTCCAGTTACTGTTAAGTTTGTAACTTAGCCATTTTTGGCAAAGAGACAAACTGGCGCGCCTGAAAAAGTAATATGCCTGCGCAAGTACTGTCGAGAGGAGGAGGGACAAGGCCACCTACCAAGCAACGGATCTCGGCCCACCCTCTGCCTATAAATAGTGAAGGATGAAGACGAAGAGATGCAGAACACTACTTGAGCATTCAACACATACTGCAAACAAATACTCCCAGCTTTCTGCTTATTCATCGAGTCTTTGTTTCAAGTGTTCTCCGAGTTCCAGTTCCATCGGAACTCGTCTTCGCAACCTTCACACTTAGAGTTCTAAGCCTACTTCATATCCAAGCTTAGAGAAGAGCTCTAGCCTACTTTACATTCACTGTAAAGAGCTCTTCATTTAGTGTGTCTGTCGAAACAGAAAACCCTAACCCTAAAGTTCAGTTAGGTTTTGTGTTCGTCGTAGTAAGGTTGTTTTCGATCCAAGGCTCTACTTTCTTCGACAGTAGAAGCCTCGATTATAGAGTCTAGATCCATGCTTACACTTTCCTCGATTGTGTAAAGCTCGATCGAAGCTTAGGTTGTAAGGAGAACCCGTAATCTCCCTGTCGACGGACTGAAGCGAGTGAAGCTTCCAGTCCAGTTTAGGTTTTGTGCGGTGAACCTATAATCACCCAGTCGTCGTCAGATCCAAGCAAGTGAAGCTCGATCTTGACATAGGTTTTTGAAGAACCCGTAATCTTCAAGTTCTTGAGTGAAGAGAACTAGTTGCTTAGTGCAACAAGTGGACGTAGGAGTTTTATCTCCGAACCACTATAAATCGCTGTGTCGTATCTCTAACCCTAATCTCTCTTCATTTGTTTACTGTTTGATTATTCATTGCACAAGCATACTAAACAAACTCAAACTGCATTTTCAATTAATTAGGAAAGATTAGCTCACCGAATTTCCGCATCACGAGTAAAGACTCATTCTTGATCAAGTGCAAACTTAGGTCAAGAAGTCTAGCTAAACACTGTAGATCTAGCTTACGGCTAGGTCTTAAGTATTAAAGCGAGCTCTTTACTTGTCACTCTGAGTTAAAGGAAAAGAAGTTGAAAAACTTCAAAACACGTATTCACCCCCCCCCCCCCCCCCCCCCCCTCTACGTGTTTTTCCTCTAACAAACCGGGACCAACACTACCCGCTACTTAGAACTGATCAATTGGTAGATTCTACATCAGGGTGTAAATTGTTTTCTATGATGGATGCATATCAAGGCTATCATAAGGTCAAAATGAATCCATCAGATATCCCAAAAGCCGCATTTAGGGTCTGCGCTGGGACGTTTGGTTTCCAAAGCATGCCTTTCGGCTTGAAAAACGCAGGCGCTACCTACCAAAGGATGATGGACAAGATCTTTAAGAACCAAATCGGCAAAAACATGGAAGTATATGTTGATGACATACTAGCCAAGAGTGTGCATGCCCAGGACCATATATGAGACCTGGAAAAAGTGTTTGTTGTAGCCAGGCTGTATCACCTTAAGCTAAACCCAGCCAAGTGCTCATTCGATGTCCAAGCCGGAAAATTCTTGGGCTATATGGTCATCCCTAGAGTGATTGAGGTTAACCAGGCCAAAGTACAGGTTGTGCTAGATATGACACCCCCACAAAACATTTGAGAAATTCAAAGGCTCAATGGGCAAATTACAGCGTTGAGCCGCTTCATTTCCAGATCAGCTGACAAAAAGCCTACCCTTTTTCAAAATTTTGAAAAAAGGAAGTAGGTTTGAATGGACAGAAGATTGTCAGAAAGCTTTCGAAGAACTGAAAGAGCATCTGGCAAATTGCCTCTATGTGTTTTTCCTCTAACAAACCGGGACCAACAAGTGGTATCAGAGCAGAGGTTCTTTCGAGCCACTGCTTTGCATATCGGAAGCGAGTCCTGTCACAGCCCGGTTTAGAGTGAAGATGACTAGACCGTAAAGGCTGCGACTTAGGGAAAAGTGAACCGAACAAAATTATATTCTCAACAACTTGTTTTACTCAATCGATCAAAAACCAGATGAATCCTAATAACGCGACAATAATATTTGTGTACCAATAGATTTAGAAGTTCAATTAATTTGGACACAAGAATAATCAAAGGTTCGAGGATCCGAATCAAGGATAAACAAAGTTCGAAGACAACTTTTCAGAAATAACAAAAAGTCATCTAGAAATAACAACATTTATACATTTGAAACATTAGATAACTTCCAATGAAGTAAAGATATCTCAAAGTTCCGGTGAGGATAATAATTTACGCATCAACTTTGAGCTCATAAGAAAAATCAACAATTACATCAAGAGTGTTGCAGCGGAATGGATCATCAAAATGGACTACATGTATGAAGACATATAATCCTAGAACTCGAACTACTAACATTGTCATATGCACAAGAAGACACTTTCAAAATGACAACAAAAGCTCTCTTGTGCACACTCTCATCTTCATCCCAGCATATCTTCTATAATCTGCACATTTTAGAAATAACATGCAGGGCTGAGTACTAACTAAGTACTCAGTGAACATATGCCAAATCATTGAAAGCTGCCACCTAGGGCTATACATTGAACTTGCCATTTTTAAGCTTAGCACAATAGATTTCTTATGTAAAACATACTATGTGCCTTGCTAAAATACCTTTACTTCATTGACAGCTGTCATTCATCATATAATCATTCTCATTATGCATGCACCACAACTACTATCTCATAAACTTATGTGTTGAGAGGTAGGCCTCCCTCTCAATCACTATGATCGGCTAACCAAAATAAATGGAAAGCACACAATCATAACATGTACACAAATCCTGCATCACACAGGACCCGATATCGTCCTTCTTTAGTAGGTGGTATCACACAAAAACATTAAGCATTGGCAAGTCAATATTTGAAAGCATAATCCTCATATACATACAGAGGCATATTCATTTCATTTTAGTTCGAAAGCCCACCTGATTTCGGTTAGCCTTTCACTTACTACTCCGCTTCCTTAGTTATTTCCAAGCCTTGGACTACCACTCATTCCTTCATAGAAACAAGGGTATAACTATAAGCTAAGAAACTAAGAATTTATTGGAAATAACTTTATTACTTAGCTTATACTTTTATCTTATTCTTTAAACTTTGTTTGATAATCTTAGCCTTACTCTTTTTATTAAGAGTTCACTAAATAAGGAGATCTAACTCATCTTCTCCTTCTTTCACTTTAATTAAAGGGATATGACATTATAAACTTCACGTATATCATTTATATACACCTACTAGTAACACACCCACGCGATGCGTGGGGATTTTATATGCTATATGATTAGTTGATTTTAAGTATGTAGAAGTATTTCAAGTTTCACCTTGAGCATATCGAATTAGAATATGTTAATTACCATTTATATAAGTGTCTCCAATCGAATGAACCATAGGACCAAGCTGACATGAGTAAGCCCCTTAAAATAATATTACATGATTGACCACTGCTAAAAAATATCAGAGAGGGGAAATATTATTTTGACATTAGAAAAGGTTTATAACTGAGTTTTCCTAAATAAAATAAATATTGTACTCATATTTACCATCATTTCCATAACACTTTAACTTAAATAAACAACCGTTAATTTTTCTTATCACCTATATATTTTTTTTTCATTTAGCCATTTATTTTGCGCTTCTCTATCATATTTTATCTTACACTTCTTCATGATAAAGGTAGGATTTTCAAATTGTGATAGACTTGCTCATTATATAAGCAAAAATATTGATAAATTAGGAACAAATTAATTTGTTGTCCTAAATTCTAGTATATAGATATACATCGCTTCAAAAAAAAAGTATAATCCTTTTATACATTCAAACCTCAATTGGCTCATACCAACACTCTTTCTTTGGTAGCTAAATGCTAGATGAAAGAAGACAAACCAATCAAAGTGTGAATGTGTTTGTTGCATAATTTTAGAATATATGGTCACATAATAAATATTGAAAATAAATTAATTTTTTCCCAAAATAATGCTTTTGTAATTATATTATTAATTCCACAAAAAATAAAAGTTTTATGATAGTATGACAAATAGTAGAATACATAATGTTTAGGGTCATTACACATAATTACACATATAACACTACAAAATGGGTTCATAAACTAACGGGATATCCATGTCTTTTAATTAAGAAGATCTGATACAAAAAAAGAATTTGAAGAAGAAGAAGAAGAAGAAGAAGAAGAAGAAGAAGAAGAAGAAGGAGAAGAAGGAGAAGTTCATCTATAACCTGATTCGTAAGCATAAGACTGTTCGTACATTAAGGAACAATACATAACATTCTAAACATAAGACTGTACAATATTGATTGTTGTATAAGAAGTTCATCTAAAACCTGATTCGTAAGCAAAGTCACATTCAGGGCCGGTCCTGTACTTTAGAAGGCCCTAGGCGAAAGTAAATAATCGGGCCTTAATAAAAAAAAAAATCAAATAAATAAGTATAGTAACATAATAAAAAAAATGCAATAATAATTAATTAAAATAATAGAAAATTCATATTTTATTTAAATACAAAGCGTCGAGCAATTTTAGACGTAAAAGTATTTATCAAGTCTGTATAATCTAACTGATCAACCAATTTTATTTCAATGGATAACATTGCCAATTCGTTCAATAGAAAATTTTCCCAAACTTACCGTTACCTCTCGATAAAGATAGAATATTAAAAAAAAAAACTGATTGAATCCCCAAACTTACCGTTACCTCACGAGAAAGATAAAATATTTTGAAAAAAACCGATTGAATCTTGTAAAAGAACGCAACACGAAAAGAACAATACAACGCAGTAAGAGATAATTTATTTTTTTTGGGTTCTGTTTTTCGCTCGGTGTTGCGGTGAGTCTATTACTCTCCTTACACAATCCTCTATTCCTATTTTATACTTGCAAGGTGCAAGTACTAATTGTAAAATGAAAAGAAATTTTTTTTGGCACCACAGATCACAACCTTCACAACTTGCGGCTATGCACAAACCCTCTTTAATTCTACTTTAAAAAAAAAAATTGCTTGCAGCATAGTACCCAAAAAAAAATTTAATTGGGCCCCCTAATATTCTGGGCCCTAGGCCCACGCCTAGTAGGCCTTACAACAGGTCCGGGCCTGGTCACATTGTAGAATTTGGAAAAAAAAAAAAAAAGGAATTGGTGGATACAAAAATAGTTGGAGTGTGGGTGTTTTAGTTTCCAATTTTCAACAATATATAGACGCCAAATATTATAAAATTAGAAAAAAAAAAATTTAATTTCATACCATGATTTATGCTTTTGTAACTTCAAAATTAATTTGTTGATTCTAAATTATTATACTACATTTACGGAATAACATTTAAAACATAACATATTCCAAAATGGCATGCATATTCAAAATTACTTAATACTAAAATCATTCACAAGTTAATCAAATTATTGTAATTTTTAGAATTTGAGAACTAACAATTAAAAAATTATTTTGATCTAATTCAAGATCTAAATACAATTAGCCAATTTAAACTCATAATATTAATGATTCTTATATATAATATACGACATATAAATAGGCTAATATTATATAGATTACGTAGGGATAAAGATTTGTTTCATTAATATTAAAAATATATTAATATGTGAGATAAATGAAAAAAATAATGTTTCATTACGTCTTGCTTTTGTAACGTTTCCATATTAATTTTATAATTAAAAATAATTATTTTCATTTATGATATACTATCTATAATATTATTTCTATAACATATCAAAATTGATATTAAATTCCTTAACAATTATTTTTTTCATGAATTAAAAGTTACACCATAAGTTTCTATTTATAGATTATCGGAGTTACTAAATACGGCAGCCCGGTGCTGCTATTAGTGTATAGATGTGCATATATGTGATTATCATTCATCATGTTCATTCGACTCTTGATTATGAATCTCAAAACTCAAGAATAACTCCTATAGCTTATGATTGACAATCGAACTTATCTATATGCTCGTCTCTTATACTTGATCATACGATCATAAAATCAGAAGAAGCAAAACACAAGAATAGAAATCTAGGGACATGCTTCACGAGAATCTAAATTTAGAGTCCTAGACTTGAGTGCATCGTGAGGTATGGATCAAGTAACCTCACTATATGAACAAAAGATGATATTTTGCGAGGCTGTAGCAAAATAATTGTTCTGGTAAAAATACATCTTGGATTGAGGAATGGCTTGAAGTTATGGAAATCTAACATCTCAAGCTATAACGTGCTAAAATCCCAGATTTTTCCCTTCAAGGAGTTAAAAACCATAAGCATTTGAAAACATATCTGAAATATGGGAAGCAGAGGTCACACAGACTCAGGGGGTCTAACTTTGAACAGCCATAAATCCTTCATTACTTGATGAATTTAAATGATTCAAGATGTTTTGGAAAGCTGAGACTATATAGAGTAACTTTCATTCAAATTCTTTTCTGAAATTAGCAAGGTAAGGGCTTCAAAACTGAACATCAAAACTAGTGCAGAAGCTGCCTCTGCAGATTTTGAAATCTGGACACATAATCCTTGAAAAATCATGATAAATTCATACGAACTCCGTTTTGGACGAATAAAATGTCTACGGAAATCTAAGAGGGAATGCTTTAACATGGATAATGTTTCTAACTCAGATTGCAAACGGCTTGTTCCCAGTAAAGGCCGTAAGTGACCTGAATTTTCAGAAAACAAAGAGAATGGCTTTCTTTGAAAACTTTGATCGAACACCTCATCATATCGACTCTCGAGATGATCATACCATACAAGGTTTAACCAAGAATAATCAAGGAAACACACAAACAAAGACTGTTTTACCGAACTTGGAAGCAATCAAAGGGGGTTTCGAATAATTCGTACATAAATCGACTCGTAGCGAAGCGTAGATCATGTATATCAAGAAAATTCGATCATGCCTTAACTTTGATGACGATGGACGAATTCCGTCTTCAAGTATGGTATCTAAATCCCTAATTATCTTTTGAATTCAACCTTGAAATAAGAAGGAGAAGCCAACTTACCTTAATCAAGAGTTTAACCTAGATCATCATCAACCTCTGGGTTTCGATTTCTTCTGAGCATAGAGACTGAAGGTCGGATATGATGTTGCTGCCTTTTGCGAACAGAAGAAGAAAAGAAGGGAAGAAGAGGAAAAACGGTCGCGGTGGCTCATGGGAAAAGGAAAAGTGACGTGTGGCTAGTTGATGACTAAGGGAATAAGGAAAAAATACAATTCCTTATTTTAAATTTTAATCACCTTTTAATTTAGTAGGATAGAGCATACATTTATTTATTTATTTATTTATTTCCTTCCTTTTATCCTACTTTGAGATACAATATTTCTTTTATGCTTATATTTATTTATCTATTATTATATTTTCGTATCATTCTTATCTAAACAACTTTTACTATCAATTTAATAAATTTCCAATCCTTAACTTTCCATCCATGATATAAATAATCCTTCCTCAACATACCTCAAGTCCTATAAATTACAAGGACTATCATTATATATCTCCATAGTTGAATTTAAACATAAATTGTATACGAATCAAACCGGTAATAACTATCATCTCCCGGAAACAACTAAAAATCATGCTAACTTGAAACAAATATTATACTATGTAAATAAATATAGTTTATTCTCTCAATATATATAGTACAAATCATAGAAAATGAAACGAGAACTAATTCATCAGTAATCATTAAACTTCTAAAAAAAATTTCTCATTTTAGTCTTGCCTTCTTCCTTATCTCATTTTCTCCTCTTGAAATAAACTATTATAGATTATTATTATTATCTCCAACATTCATTAACTACTCTAAATAAAATACGGGGTATTACATCCTACCCCCCTTAAAAAAAAATTTCGTCCCGAAATTTAGTTACTTCAAATCTTTCTTCATGTATACTTTTTTTCTCTCATCTTATCTTCGAGTTCCAAGTCAACTCTTCTTCGTTTACGTTTCCACCGGGTTCTTACTAAGACGATCGACATATTTCTCAATCATAACATTTTTTTTCGATCTAATATCGCTTCTAGTTCCTTTTCATAATTCATATCAGGCTAGAGATCACTTCTTCTTGGTAGATGACCTGTTCGTGTTCATGCATATACTTCCTTAATTTGACATGTGGAATACTTTATAGATACTGCCAAAGTTCGTCTATATGCAATAAAACATTTGACTTCGAGGATTTCAAAAGGCCTAATAAATCTAGATTTAATCTTCCCTCTAATTCTGAATCCATGAATTCTTTTTGAAGGTCACACTTGAGGAAGATTCATCTTCCATCTCGAATGCCATCTTTGTTCTTCGTGCTTTGGCTTAACATTTCCAATTATCTTGAGCCCCTTTTGTTTTTTTCCTGATTTGATGACTGTCTTCAATCATATCTTCATGTCCTCATACCTTATTTATTCTACTAACTTCATCCCTGTAGAGGGGTACTGAGGGGTGACTGACTGAGATTTTCTTCCATCATCGGCTTCATAAGGTGCTACATTGATAGTCACTTAAATATTAATATTATACGTAAATCCTATATGTAGTAGAGTTTGCTCCCATTGGTCTTCTTGGTCTTGCACAACATTCATACTATACTTTCTAAAATTTGGATGGTTCTCTCAAATTGTCCATCCGCTTATGGGTAAGATGTTGTGTTAAGACTTAGTTTAGCTCCCAACTCGTTGTAGAGACTTATCCAGAATCGACAAGCGAACATTGGGTTTCAATTTGGTGTAAATGTCACGGGTATTCCATGTATTCATGCAATCTCATGGATACACGACTAAACCAACTCATTTGATCACTTTTATATGAGAAGAGAGAATAGCTATGCTCGTTGAACCGAGCGATGAATTAGCAAGTTTAGATAATTGCTTAATACTTTCTTCAAGACTTTAGTCGCAAAGCGAGGTCGCCAAACTACATATATTGAAGAGCCACATACCTATTGATCATCTACAATAGGTAAAGTATATTGTTAACTCCCTCATGCTTGTAATGTGAAGAGAATATTTTGACGTACAAAGCTGCATCGCACTTCACTCCTTCTTATAACATTCTTCTTTTAAAACTTAATACATCCTGTGCTTTCTAAAGGTGTTGTATAAGTCCTTCGATTCTTCGCTATTAGGCACGCAAAGTTGTTCTCTGAATAATGAAATGTTATTTTCAACTTCTTGAAATCATCAACTCTCTCAACTTGAACTGTCCTTGTCCTTGTCGCTTTGTTGCTAAAGCTAGCAACCTACTTACCCACAAAGGATTAATACTAGATTAACTTTCTAAATATGCTTGCACCTACACTTATGTCTAACTTGATCACCAAATAACATGGCCTCATTCCTATCTTAATCCATTACTCTCTTATGCTCATCCTTTATTATATAACATGTATAAAATGGATGATAGGAAACTATTGATACATAAGGATAAGTATCCAAGCTATCAAGGAGCTTGAACTTCAAGTTTATGAGCTTAGCCAAATGGCAAATTGATCATGATCCAAAGAATTGATCATAGAGGCATCAAATGATGATCAAGTAATGGCTTCTGACATTTTGGATGAAAGTTAAGATATGTGTCTTGATCGTGGAAGAGGATTCAAGGAGTTTCAACGTGCCACTTAATCATAATAATTAAACCATAGGAGCTCAAACACGCATCAGAGCTAAAAGGTATAAGTTCAACGAATGAGTTACAACGATGCTTCAATAAATGATTTTTTTCTCACTGATGATAAATCAGACCAAAGAATGATTTGAAGTTCTGGACATTCGAGGATACAACACGTTAAAACCTCAGATTCCAACAAGGAGATTGAACGTTGTAAGGACTTGAAGTACAGACTGATTCTAGAAAAATGAGGTATGGCAGATTCACTGCTCAAACATTGAACAACCACCACTCTCTCATTACTTGGAGTTTGAAAACGTACCAGCTAGAAAAATAGAGTTCGGACATATTAGAACAATCTTTCTTCAAAAGCTCTCATCATTTAAAGCTAAGGAAAGATCTTGGAAACATCGATGAAAGCGAGAGGCAAAAGCTGTTCGTCAGAATTTGCAGATTGGACATACAAATTTTGAAAAATCACAATAAATTGATACAAGCTCTGTTTTGAGTGAACAAAATATGTATGGAAAGACAAGGAAACGAACTTCCACATGGAAAAGGAATCAAGGTCAAATTCCAAACGAGTCATTTTGGAAGTGGCTCGTAAGTAAGTTGAATTTCCAGAATTAAAGAGAATGAGTTCCTTCCAGTTTCAAAAACATTAATTCACTTTCAAAGGGTCTTAGATTAGGAACTAAGCTCTGTATTAACCAAGATGAACACAAATAACTCACATGGAGGTTGTAAGAGGCTGATGGTGATCGACCAAAGAAGGAGTCCTTGGGAAATTTCATCGATCACTTCACGGATCATCTTTAAATGGAAGTAGAACAAGAATTCATCAAATTTGGAGACATGTATGAACATAGCTTACTATTGACAAAAATTGGTCATCCTCTAAGGGTTTCAATACTTCATTCTAATTATTATTTCTTGCTCAAGAAATCACGAGGGCCATTGGCTTACCGAATATCGAAGAAGAATACTTTCTCATGACTTAACCGATTTCAAAGTGCGAGATATGAGTTCAAAGCTGGAACAACAAGGAACATTTTTCATGTGTGAAACTTATGGATTGAAGCAGGGGAACCCAATAAGAATGGTATTCAAAATTGTTGCTGAATAGTTTCTCTGAAAATTGACAGATTTGCCATACTGACTTCAAAACATCACTACGTTCACATATGAGCTTGGATTTTGGCCAATAATATAGCCATGGAAAGCTGAAACAATGAGCTAAAACTTTTATTCAGAGACCGTTTGTTTTTAACAAGTGAAAAGGGCTCGAAAACACAGATCAACGTATACACAGAAGGTGCTCGATGAAGTGCCTGAGCTGAATTCGCAACAAAATTCAAGAATTCAACTTCGCTACTTCTAAACTATCATATGGGTATGAAAACGTGAAGAACATCAAAGGGAGGCGCATACAAGAGCTTTACGGACTCGATCATGAAGGAAGTCTAAAAAGCTTCAACAATCCACTCATAAATCTTCATCAAAGATGGAGACGATGAATATCAGGATTTCAACAACATATACGATCATTCTTCACAGGAACTAAATCTGGACACATCGTGAATGGGGTCAAACTCTCATCTATGACTTGAATTCATACTCATATCATCTGGAGGGAGAAGGATTTACCACAAGGAAGATAAGAATTCAACTTATTCTTCGTTCATTAAAATTTCGGAGCTTGCATATCCATGTTGGTATTCTAGGACTAAAGTAACACAGAAAAATAAAACTTATAATTTTTCGCCATCTTTGTATCTCGATTGAATACTTCCGCATATAATAGGTGCCCATGACCGGCCAAAACTACCCGAATATCTTACCTTAAGCTAGCCTGGAAAAGTTTAAATATTTACTTGTTCGTGTTAACCTTATCCAGCGCGAAACAAGCTATACCACAAAATGCACGATTGTACTCTAACTATGTCTTCCTGCCTTGCTTCAGATTAGGTAATTCAGCTTTCTTTCTACTTGCAATAACTTCTGAGAATTTACTCTCGTTCAAAGCTTCTTGAAAAATTCATCCCAAGTGAGTATAAGTTTTCTATCCCGCTACCACCAACAGTTAACTAACTAACAAATGTTCCGAATCATTATATCGGAGAAATTTAAAGATTCGCTCGAATGCACGAACCCATTCTTTAGCTTCCAATGGATTTCCTCCACCATCAAACGTGAGTGAGTTTTCTTGAAGAAAAAGCTCTTCGATTCTTCTCTCGGTGGAGGTGGTGGGGTAATCCATCCTCTCCAATCCCATTCCCGATTCCATTTCTTCATCTAGGAAGTATTTAAAAGAAATATATGGAGTATCTAAATATCTACATAAATATAGATAACATATCTCATATAGGTTCATTCTTACATGGAAACATTACGTATATACTTCCCCGCTAACAATTTACATGATATCTTAAAGCATTAACTCTATCCTCAATTTTCATCATCTCAATTTATCATCTTCTTCTTCTTGGCTTAAAAGCACGTAAATAAGAGATCATCATAACATAAATGACTACTTTTGCCATCTTCTGAAAAAAAAAAAAAAAAAATACATGTTCCTTCCATGTTCCTTTCATGGTTTATCTTCACTAGTATCAAAATATATCCGAGGTTATAGCGGTGAAACTACTATTTACTATCTACTGCTAGTTATCAAAAGCTGCCTGTACATCTATGCCATCATATATGTATAAGTGTTATCTGGTACTATCATCCCACATCACTTAAATCCTTCTCTTCATTTCCAAGTGCCTCATACTCCTCGTTCTCAAAGCTCCTCTTCATCGTATTACTAGTCTTTGTCCTCATCTATGTCCTCGCACGTCTAATGGTACCCTTTTCTTTGTTCATGATCTTCTCATCAACTATATTATAACCTACTGAATGCTCATCTTGATATGATGATACACGGTCTAAGTACTCTAGCAAACGAAAAGTGATTCGAAAACTCAAAGAATTAATAACTATGCGTTGTATCGTTCATTCTACTTATCGAAACCAACTCGACAATGTCATTGTCATCTTCAGCATCACTATCTTCCTTTGCAGGTCTAAAACCACTAGCTACAAGCTCATTTCTAGGCACTAATATGTACCTAAAAAAAAAAAAAAAAAATCTGGATATGACGAGAGCAATAGGTTTAGAAGCATAAGATCTCCCTGAACAAACAAAGTGTAAGAATCATGTTTCAGCTAACAACTTCCATAAGATCTCGCGCATCACCATAAAGGTTCTAATTGAAAGGTTCTAATTGAATATGACACTATCAGAAAACCGAGAATAAGTGAGGCTGTCTACATTCGCCTATCTCAAGGCAATAACGAGTTGAGTTAAAGTATGCTCTCAACTTTCATGACACCACGTATGTACACTAGCATTTCAACCACAACCTACGGTATTCAGCTAGAAATTCTCCGAATGTATCTTGATAACTCACACGATAAAGCCAAAACTTATAAATTATCTGTTAAGATATAAGCCTATCAATTCTCGTTTCACATTTCATAGGTAAGATTATTTCTTATGTTACTCCCTAGTAACACAAAACTATCTCACTTGCAAACCTTCATGCCAACATTCATTTAACCAACTAATCAACAAGCTAAAATATTGGAATCTCTTACAAACATTAAGATCTTGATATCTCCTTCCAATCTAAATCATCAAATATATCAAAAATTCTAACTCAATCTCAAACATCAGTACAAGAGTTAGAATGCGTACCTGACTTAACTGGATGAGATGGAGTGCTGAGCTCTTGTTGTACAAACAAAACTAGTCTAAGAATACCAATTAGACTAGACTCGAAAGAAGTTCAAGTTCAGAGCAAACAATTGCTCTGATACCACTCTGTCACAGCCCGGTTTAGAGTGAAGATGACTAGACCGTAAAGGCTGCGACTTAGGGAAAAGTGAACCGAACAAAATTATATTCTCAACAACTTGTTTTACTCAATCGATCAAAAACCAGATGAATCCTAATAACGCGACAATAATATTTGTGTACCAACAGATTTAGAAGTTCAATTAATTTGGACACAAGAATAATCAAAGGTTCGAGGATCCGAATCAAGGATAAACAAAGTTTGAAGACAACTTTTCAGAAATAACAAAAAGTCATCTAGAAATAACAACATTTATACATTTGAAACATTAGATAACTTCCAATGAAGTAAAGATATCTCAAAGTTCCGGTGAGGATAATAATTTACGCATCAACTTTGAGCTCATAAGAAAAATCAACAATTACATCAAGAGTGTTGCAGCGGAATGGATCGTCAAAATGGACTACATGTATGAAGACATATAATCCTAGAACTCGAACTACTAACATTGTCATATACACAAGAAGACACTTTCAAAATGACAATAAAAGCTCTATTGTGCACACTCTCATCTTCATCCCAGCATATCTTCTATAATCTGCACATTTTAGAAATAACATGTAGGGCTGAGTACTAACTAAGTACTCAGTGAACATATGCCAAATCATTGAAAGCTGCCACCTAGGGCTATACATTGAACTTGCCATTTTTAAGCTTAGCACAATAGATTTCTTATGTAAAACATACTATGTGCCTTGCTAAATACCTTTACTTCATAGACAGTTGTCATTCATCATATAATCATTCTCATTATGCATGCACCACAACTACTATCTCATAAACTTATGTGTTGAGAGGTAGGCCTCCCTCTCAATCACTATGATCGGCTAACCAAAATAAATGGAAAGCACACAATCATAACGTGTACACAAATCCTGCATCACACAGGACCCGATATCGTCCTTCTTTAGTAGGTGGTATCACACAAAAACATTAAACATTGGCAAGTCAATATTTGAAAGCATAATCCTCATATACATACAGAGGCATATTCATTTCATTTTAGTTCGAAAGCCCACCTGATTTCGGCTAGCCTTTCACTTACTACTCCGCTTCCTTAGTTATTTCCAAGCCTTGGACTACCACTCATTCCTTCATAGAAACAAGGGTATAACTATAAGCAATAAGAAACTAAGAATTTATTGGAAATAACTTTATTACTTAGCTTATACTTTTATCTTATTCTTTAAACTTTGTTTGATAATCTTAGCCTTACTCTTTTTATTAAGAGTTCACTAAATAAGGAGATCTAACTCATCTTCTCCTTCTTTCACTTTAATTAAAGGGATATGACATTATAAACTTCACGTATATCATTTATATACACCTATGTGCATATATGTGATTATCATTCATCATGTTCATTCGACTCTTGATTATGAATCTCAAAACTCAAGAATAACTCCTATAGCTTATGATTGACAATCGAACTTATCTATATGCTCGTCTCTTATACTTGATCATACGATCATAAAATCAGAAGAAGCAAAACACAAGAATAGAAATCTAGGGACATGCTTCACGAGAATCTAAATTAGAGTCCTAGACTTGAGTGCATCGTGAGGTATGGATCAAGTAACCTCACTATATGAACAAAAGATGATATTTTGCGAGGCTGTAGCAAAATAATTGTTCTGGTAAAAATACATCTTGGATTGAGGAATGGCTTGAAGTTATGGAAATCTAACATCTCAAGCTATAACGTGCTAAAATCCCAGATTTTTCCCTTCAAGGAGTTAAAAACCATAAGCATTTGAAAACATATCTGAAATCTGGGAAGCAGAGGTCACACAGACTCAGGGGGTCTAACTTTGAACAGCCATAAATCATTCATTACTTGATGAATTTAAATGATTCAAGATGTTTTGGAAAGCTGAGACTATATAGAGTAACTTTCATTCAAATTCTATTCTGAAATTAGCAAGGTAAGGGCTTCAAAACTGAACATCAAAACTAGTGCAGAAGCTGCCTCTGCAGATTTTGAAATCTGGACACATAATCCTTGAAAAATCATGATAAATTCATACGAACTCCGTTTTGGACGAATAAAATGTCTACGGAAAGCTAAGAGGGAATGCTTTAACATGGATAATGTTTCTAACTCAGATTGCAAACGGCTTGTTCCCAGTAAAGGCCGTAAGTGACCTGAATTTTCAGAAAACAAAGAGAATGGCTTTCTTTGAAAACTTTGATCGAACACCTCATCATATCGACTCTCGAGATGATCATACCATACACGGTTTAACCAAGAATAATCAAGGAAACACACAAACAAAGACTGTTTTACCGAACTTGGAAGCAATCAAAGGGGGTTTCGAATAATTCGTACATAAATCGACTCGTAGCGAAGCGTAGATCATGTATATCAAGAAAATTCGATCATGCCTTAACTTTGATGACGATGGACGAATTCCGTCTTCAAGTATGGTATCTAAATCCCTAATTATCTTTTGAATTCAACCTTGAAATAAGAAGGAGAAGCCAACTTACCTTAATCAAGAGTTTAACCTAGATCATCATCAACCTCTGGGTTTCGATTTCTTCTGAGCATAGAGACTGAAGGTCGGATATGATGTTGCTGCCTTTTGCGAACAGAAGAAGAAAAGAAGGGAAGAAGAGGAAAAACGGTCGCGGTGGCTCATGGGAAAAGGAAAAGTGACGTGTGGCTAGTTGATGACTAAGGGAATAAGGAAAAAATACAATTCCTTATTTTAAATTTTAATCACCTTTTAATTTAGTAGGATAGAGCATACATTTATTTATTTATTTATTTCCTTCCTTTTATCCTACTTTGAGATACAATATTTCTTTTATGCTTATATTTATTTATCTATTATTATATTTTCGTATCATTCTTATCTAAACAACTTTTACTATCAATTTAATAAATTTCCAATCCTTAACTTTCCATCCATGATATAAATAATCCTTCCTCAACATACCTCAAGTCCTATAAATTACAAGGACTATCATTATATATCTCCATAGTTGAATTTAAACATAAATTGTATACGAATCAAACCGGTAATAACTATCATCTCCCGGAAACAACTAAAAATCATGCTAACTTGAAACAAATATTATACTATGTAAATAAATATAGTTTATTCTCTCAATATATATAGTACAAATCATAGAAAATGAAACGAGAACTAATTCATCAGTAATCATTAAACTTCTAAAAAAAAATTCTCATTTTAGTCTTGCCTTCTTCCTTATCTCATTTTTCTCCTCTTGAAATAAACTATTATAGATTATTATTATTATTTTCTCCAACATTCATTAACTACTCTAAATAAAATACGGGGTATTACAAGTCCCCTCTCGCTTCACGTTGTCTCACTGAACTGGATCCATTTTCCTAAGTGCGTAAAACCCTCACTCACGCATACTGCATTACTGCTGATAGTTTGCTATGTCTACATACAGTGCATCGAATCTTCCATCGTTCTCTATAGAAGGGTATGAGACATGGAGCTTTCGAGTCGAGAGCTTCCTCTGTTCCATCCACGATCGTATGTGGGAAGTTATAGAGGAAGGACCGATAAAGATTAAGAAAGCCATCTCTGTGAATGTTCCAGCCGCTGAAGGCCGCGCAGCCCATGTCAGGCAAGAATATGTCGAGAAGGACAAGGACGAGTACAACTCCAACGACTTCAAAATTGCCAACCTCGACAAAATTGCACGCCACACGATGCAGAGTACTGTGTCGGACGCCTATCTGCCAAGGATCAGGAAGTGCACAACGGCGAAAGAAATGTGGGAAACCCTAGCCCTCATTTCTCAAGGAACAGACAAGATTAAGGGGAACAAGCTCGCCGTACAGATGCGGGAGTTTGAAGGCCTTATAATGAAGTCGGGAGAGTCCGTAGATGCCTTCGAGCTGAGAGTTACCAACATCATTGCTACTCTCAACTCACTCGAGAAGGAACTCACAGACAAGGAGGTGAACCTCAAGACCGTTCGTGCTCTCACACGGAAGTGCAGACCATGAAGGAGCTGTATCTGGCAACGAAGGACTTGTTAAAATTCATGCCGGAGATCCTGTTCTCTGAGCTCAATGCTCACGAGTTCGATCTTAATCGAATGAGTCTTGACGATGAAGATGAAGCTCCTACACCTTCGAAAGGGGTCGCTTTCAAAGCCGCCGAAGACATTCGCTAAGATGTCAAGAGAAGAGCTGGAAGAGCATGTTGCGTTTTTATCTAAGAACTTCAACAAGATGAACTCTCGCGTGGGCAAGTACAAGAGGTTTTACAAGCAGTACAAGGGAAGGAGCACTGAAGCTCGCGATGGAAAATGGAAAAGAGAAGAGACATCCAAGCCGATCCCTAGAGACATGATGGATGTAGAGTGCTACCACTGCCACAAGATGGGCCATTACAAATCTGACTGCCCAAAGCTGAGTGCAAAGGAGCGAGAAGAACTGAAGGCCAAGAGAGAAGCTCCTCGGCGAGCGCTTGTAGCAAGTGAGCTGCCAGTCACTTCAACTGAAGATGTCTCAAGCGACTCCGACGCATTCACTGATCCCAACTCCAGTGAGGGAGATGATCTTGGGCTTATGACGCTCACCGACGAGGATACTAGAGAGGTATTTTTCTATCCTTCATCTAGTTTGATTACACTCGCACACACTCACGAAGAGGAAGTTCATTCCTCGACATGGAGTGAGTTACTTGACAAACACTACAAATTGTCAAGCGACCACAAAATGTTGAAACAAGCTATGTCTAATAGCGAGAAGGAGAACCGAAAGCTAGCCACTGAGCTTGACCTAGTCAAACTTAACTTAAGGGCTATGACTAGTAAGTTCGAGGATCTCTTTGCTAGACATCAAAGCTTGGAGAGAAGGTATAAAACTCAATCCAATCTAGTGGCCAATTTGAACAAAGCCTCGTATGCAAGGCAGGCACTAGAGAGCTCGCTTCTACCTTTTGGTAGAAAGGTAGGACTCGGATATGAGGGTGGACCTTCCAAGCCCACAGTCTTTGTTGGTGCTTCAAACACAACACCATCAGTTCCTTTGGATGTGCCCACTGCCTCCAAAGTATCCACTAACAAGGTCAAAGGAAAAATGGCTGACAACCCTAAGAAGAAGCCAATGAAGATGTCTATATCTTCAAGGGTGGAATCTAAGGGCAAGCAAAGTTCAACACTCCCTAGCACTCACAATGCTAAAACTTACCAATCAAAGGGTAAAGGGAAGACTGTTGATGCTTCTAAGTCTCAAACCAAGACATGAGAGGCAAAGGATCTTCCTTTTAAAAAGAGAAGTAATGTCTATGTGTCACGTGAGCCGGATTGGAGATGGTCCAACCGTACTCATGTTGAGGGGGAAGAGTTTGAAGCACCCAAGAGGTCGCTTCAAGCTCAAAAGGTACCTGAAGCGAGCCAGGGTCAAAACCCTAGTTTGACCGCATCAAGGAAACCAAGCGTGCCGCTTTGAAAAACAGTAAACACTAAATCAGTCTCTAAGCCAGTAGCTAATCTGAAGCGAGTCGCTTCAGGATACAAGCAAAAAGGCAAGAGCATAGGTATGTCTCAGGCGAGCCGCTACCCTCAATGCACACACTGTTGCACTTGTGAAGCTGCTTATAAGCAGAAGTCACATTCTCAAAAGGTCGAGAAGCCCAAGACACAAGCCTTCTTTCAAAAGAAAGTGAAGCAAGTGTGGGTACCTAAGGGAACTAACCTGCAAGGACCCAAACTGATTTGGGTACCAAAACTTGTCTAATTGCAGGTGAGCGCCATGGACCCCATACCAAGTGAAGGTCAACCTATTTGGTACTTGGACAGTGGATGTTCAAGACATATGACTAGCATGAGAGCTCTACTTCAAGAATATATAGAGAAGAAGGGTCCACATGTAACATTTGGTGATAATTCTCGAGGAACCACCAAGGGTTATGGCGTACTGAAGATAGGAAAGCTCAGAATCGAAGAAGTTTCCTATGTGGAAGGTCTAAAGCACAACTTGTTATCCATCTCACAGTTTTGTGATAAATGATACAAGGTGGAGTTTATCTCCAACAAGTGCTTTGTGAAGAGCAAGCTCACATCCCAGATTGCACTCACTGGAATTAGACAAAGGAATGTCTATATTGCACAATCGGATAGCTGCAAAGAGGAGACGTGCTTGGTCGCTAGGAGTGCTACTGAAATTGGATGGCTATGGCACAGACGCTTCAACCATCTCAACTTCAAGACGATCAATCGCTTAGCTCGGAAAGGCTTGGTGCAAGGCATACCTAATGAGGTCTTTGTCAAAGACCTTCCATGCTCACCATGCCAACGAGGGAAGCAAACGAAGAAGCACTTCGCCAGTCTTGAAGAAGCTTCATCCAAGGGAGTGCTCGAGCTACTACACATGGATCTGTTTGGACCAGTTACTCCAGTTAGTGTAAATGGAAGAAAATACACTCTCGTTGTAGTCGACGACTTCTCTCGCTACACTTGGGTTGTATTTCTCTTTAGTAAGAAGGAGACACTGTCCAAACTACCTCAATTGCTCAAGCGACTTGCTGTGGAGAAGAATCAAGCGATTGCCACCATCCTCTCTGAAAAAGGCACTGAGTTCCTGAACTCAACCATTGAAGCATACTGCACGGAGCATGGCATAGCACACTAGACGTCCTCAGCATGCACACCTCAGCAGAATGGAGTTGCTGAAAGAAGAAACCGGATCATCAAAGAAGCCGTTCGCACCATGGTTTCTGATTCAAAGCTACCAATGAAGAATTGGGCTGAAGCTGCCAACACAGCATGCTATACACAGAATTGAACGCTTCGACAAAACACCATATGAAATATGGACAGGGAGAATTCCTAACATCTCTTATTTCCATATATTTGGTTGTAGGGTCTTCATCCATAATAATGGGAAGTCACAATTGAAAGCCTTTGAAAGCAAAGCTGATGAAGGAATATTCTTAGGGTATTCTACATCAAGCAAAGCTTACAGGGTGTTCAATTGTAAAACCCTAATTGTGGAGGAATCACCCCATATCATATTTGATGAGTCTTCTTTAAGTCTTCCGCAGGAACAGGTTCAAGCGAATGAGGAAAAATCAAGCGAGGAACCCGTCAATTCACTGACCTGGGACATGCTTGAAGATGATGAAGAAATCAAGGATTCAAGCGACCCAAGAGAAGTTTGAAGGTGCCGCCAAGGCTCCTGAAACGAGTGCAGGCCAAGCACCCATTCAGATCGCTTCAGATGGAGAAGCAAGCGACCCAAATGAAGAAGAAGAAGAAGAAGCTGGTAGATCCAAGTGTGTATGGCTCAAGAACCACTCACCAAGCCAAATCATTGGAGATCTATCCAAAGGTGTGGTGACCAGAAGTCAAGTGTTTGAGGAAAGTGCCATGTTCAGTTGCTTTCTCTCAAATATTGAGCCAGCGTGCGTGGAGGAAGCCCTAGCAGATTCTAATTAGGTGATTGCCATGCAAGAAGAGCTGAATCAGTTTACCAGAAACGACGTTTGGTACCTCGTGGACCGTCCCAAGTTTTAGCATGTGATTGGCACCAAATGGGTGTTCAAGAACAAGACGGATGAGGACCACAACGTCGTGAGGAACAAGGCTCTACTCGTCGCCAAGGGCTACTGCCAAGAGGAAGGGATCGATTTCGATGAGACCTTCGCTCCAGTAGCCAGACTCGAAGCGATCAGACTATTTCTCGCCTATGCAGCGGCTAAGAAATTCAAGGTCTATCAGATGGATGTCAAGAGCGCGTTTCTCAATGGCGAACTGAAGGAAGAAGTATATGTGGAGCAGCCACCGGGTTTCGAGCAAGGAGATAAGGTGTATCGATTGAAGAAAGCCCTGTATGGTTTGAAGCAGGCGCCTAGAGCATGGTACGATACCCTATCTCAATTCTTAGTGGATAATGGTTTCCACAAAGGGAAGATAGATCGGACTCTCTTCACCATCAATCATGGAGAAGACATGCTATGGGTCCAGATCTACGTGGACGACATCATATTTGGATCACCAAACCAGTCGCTTAGCGAGAAGTTTGGAGAATTGATGAAGACCAGATATGAGATGTCGATGATTGGTTTGATGAGTTGCTTCCTAGGTCTTCAAGTGAAGCAGCAAGATGATGGAATCTTCATCAATCAAGCCAAGTACACTCGAGATATGCTTGCCAAGTTCGGTATTCAGCATGCTAAAGCTGTGAAGATTTCTAAGAACACCAACTGGAAGATGGAGCCAGACCTAGATGGGAAGTCTGTGGATGCTACAGACTACCGAGCCTTGATCAGATCCCTTCTATATCTCACTGCAAGCAGGCCGGATATAGCATTTGCAGTTGGAGTATGTGCTCGCTTCCAAAGCAATCCCAAGCACAGCCATCTTGAAGTTGCAAAGCGAATCCTTCGCTATCTCAAAGGCACCATCAACATGGGGATGTGGTATCCAGCGGAAGATAATCTGGAGCTCACTGGATATTCCGATGCTGACTATGGTGGATGCCGTGTTGATAGGAAATCAACGTCGGGCACTTGTCAGTTCTTTGGAAGCAAGCTGATCTCATGGTTTTCAAAGAAGCAAACCAGTGTAGCTACTTCAACGACTGAAGCTGAATATATGGCCACTGGAAGCTGTTGTTCTCAAATTCTATGGCTTTGTCAGTAGTTGAAAGACTACAGAGTTGAAGCGAATGATATTCCAATCTTCTGCGACAACAACAGTGCAATATGCATCTCGCAAAATCCAGTGCTTCACACCATATGCAAGCACGTGGAGATCCGACATCATTTCATTCGTGATCATGTCGAGAAGAAAGATATCAAGCTCGAGAAAATCCATATAGATCTCCAGCGAGCTGATATTCTCACCAAGCCTCTAGCTGAATCTCGTTTCAATCAGCTATGCATGGAATTAGGGTTACTTGACCCTGGTGAAGAGTGCTAGATCCAGGATGCACAAAGGAGTGGACTCTTGTCTTCAAGCGACCCTCGCTTTGGATCTTCACCAACTCAAGCGAGTCGCTTCAAATTTCACTCGCTTGAAGAAGGAGAAATAAGGTGGAGAAAGGTGGAGTGTTGGAAGATGTTCCCTACCCGCTTACAGGAATTGTTAAGCCAATGGTTAAGGGGGAACTATTGTTTGCTCTCGGAACAGGCTACTTCCAAAGCGGCAAGGAAAGCTGCTACCTAGCCTAGGATTCCTAGCGAGTGGGTATAAACACTCGCAAGTGCCGTTTCTAGTAACGGTTGTGGGGTCTTGTATCGGGCCTTCCCACGTAAAAATGGTGAAAGCTTAGGCAGGGCTGGCACCTAGACCTTGCGTCCTCTTCCCATCTTTCAGCCGAAGAGGAGCATGTCTTCTCATCTCCTTCATCATGGATAAATGTTCATTCTTTACTCACTCTTCATTGAGTTGAGCTGCCGAATGTCTATCCATTCTTCTCCCACCTTGAATTTCACATCGCTTCAATTAACCCTAATTTGGGTCAAGCGAATCGAATGCAAATTCATTCTGTAGATCGTAGGAGGAAGCTTGAAGAGTTACCTTTAACTTTAAAAGGTTGCAGGGCTGGTGACATGCCTCTACTCGTCGTGAATAAGTACACTTACGTGAAGCTCCCTTCGGGTTGTAGTGAGCTTGTGTACTCTATTCATTCTCCCCCCCCCGCCCATTCCTTCGATGGAGGAGTCTCTAGTTCGTAGAGGATGATGGAAGAGATGAATGCCATGAAGACCAAGCTTGAAGAAAGATTCAACAAGTGGTGTCAGATTCTACAAAGTGGTATCAATCTCCTACAATGTGAGATTGACTGGTAAGCGTGTCAATTCAAGTACACTAAGTAATGTGAAGCATGCTAGAAACCATCACCTACTATGTGAAAAATATGAAATGAATATGACACAAATACAAAGAGGAAAACATTTTTGTTTATCCTCGAAGTATGTAAGTCAGAAACATTTTAATTATATCAAGAAATTTCAAATTTCTTACTCCAGTCGCTTCAGATGGTCAAGCGAGTGCTTCGACACTCAAGCGAGTCATCGCAAGCGAGTGTGGAACAGTCATGCAAAGCGAGTACTTCGCAAGCGAGTAGAAGCCAAGCGGCTACACTTGAAGCGAGCGGGTACGAAGCGAGCGTATGAGCTGTCTGCACTCGAGTGCAAATTTTACCTTTTGCTTTTGCATTAAATGTAGATGCACGTACATAGGCGAAAATCCGTGCGCGTGCAATTCAAATTTGAAGCGGGAAAGTCGGACACGATCTAGCCATCGAAGGTCAACAGTTCTCGAACCCCAGCCGCTAGATCAACTTGACGAGTCACTGACGGCCACGTGGAGCGCCAAGTCAACTTGACGGTTCACTTTTTACTGTGGTGACGCCGGACATGTCAATCAAATCGCCGTTCTCTTCCGTATACAAACAGAATCCTCGGCGATATTACTGTCTTGCCCCTGCCACGTTAGCCAAACCCTATGTCTATATAAAGACGTCGATGCAGAAGTGCAGAACTTTTCATCACTCTCTATATTTGCCATTCTCGTGCAAGATTTCTGCATTTCTCTGCAAAACACGAGTCTCATCCCACCCTTTGTCTTTAAATCTCCGTTCAAATCCTTTCAAAGATTTCACCATGGGAAAGAAACTCAAATCTCAGACGATGGAGGAATTTCTGACCTTAATCGATAACCAGATCAATGTCGAGCCTCATCTAGACCCTAAAGTTGTTGAAGAAAATGGATTCTTCCGCAAGGCCGTGACCACGGCCGGCTTGTGGAAGTTTGTCACGGCGAAGCCGCAGAAAATTATGGGCAAAGCTGTAGCCGAAATTTTATTGAATTTGAAGGAAGGAGAAACCACGTCAACATTCACAGACCCGGAGAACGGGATGCCGGTGGAAGTTGATTTGAGCGCTATAGCCAAAGTTTTGACTTGCCGGAGGAAGGAACGAACTCCCTGTTGGAGTTGGAGTTGTCTGTCGGAGTAGAGTTTGCACGATTTGCCATCGAAGATGCAGTGTTCGACATGAGGCATGACAGTATTAGAACGGATCTGAAATCTCCGTTCAACTTGATCTGCGAGCTCATCTCCAAATCCATAGCTTGCTATGTCCGAAATCTGGGTCAACTTTCCGAAACCAGACTGTTCGCCACCACGGTCATCATCGATAGCCTGGCCGGAATGTAGTTCAATTGGCATAGTTGGTTTTTCAACCAGATCCATGAAGTTGCCAAGGACTTCAAATTTGTGAAGGGAAGCAATGATCAGATCCTTCGCAAGGGAAAACTCAAATTCTTCTCCAAAATTTTCCTATGCTCTGGAAGAGCTATTCAAGAACAAACAATGGACAGACACATCTGATTACAAGAAGAACACCATATTCTTCGACACTTGGAAGTCAGATAAAATTCCGATTGACTTGGGAGTCATCAACGTGGAAGTGCTCCCTGCCGCTCCTGTTGCCGAAAGGCACAGCGAGAAGAAGAAAACAAAGCGAACCGTTTCACCAGCGAAGCGAGTGGGGTAAAAGCGACCCAAGAAAGTGAAACCAATTGCCGCACTATTTGAAGCGAGCGAGGCTGAGGTGCAGCCGCTCGAGAAAGAAACTGAAGTTGATCAACCCATCCCATCTCCAGCCAAAGAACAGTAGATTCCCCAACCTTCAACCACACAAATCCAAAAACCTCAAGAACCTCAAACCTCAACCGCCGCCCAACCCATTACCCAAAAACAAACCTCACCCCAAGAATCTTCCTCATCTTTCCAAATCCCAAAAATCCCATTTCTTGGCACAGACCTTGATGATGCCTTCAAACTCTACACCACTCCAGCCACTCAACAAATCCAACCTCAAACCACCCAAACTGAAGCTCCTGAAACCATCCAAGCTTCCATACCAAACTCCCCAACCACTTCAGCCGAAACCACAGACACCACCGAAACCACCCAAACTGCCAACACGTAAATCACCATCCCACCACCCCCAAAACCCGCACACCCAACACAGAAGAAAGAGCTCTCCAACGCTACTTGTTGGATAGGGAGCTAGCTGCTGATACTATTCGCGATCGCTACCCCGACGCGGAGATGTCGGAGGAATTCTTCACCAAGGCCACAGACTTCCTCACGTACATTACGTACCGAGGGACGGAGTACTACAAAATCTTTAATCTCCGTAAGGCCTTCTCGAAAGAGGTGATCGAAGCAAAGGAAGCAGACTCAATTTCATCGGCGAAGATGGTTTCTACAACTTCGTCAATGAGACTCGCTACTGGGAGAAATTAGATGCGAAAGTGAAGCGAGCGTATCCAAATGCTACGATCCCAGAGCGAGTGCCAACAGTGCACGAGAAGAGGTTGGTGAAGGTGCATGAGGAGGAGATGGAGGTGAAGGAGCAAGAAATTGCCAGTCTTCAAAGCGTGCTCACACAGAAGACTGAGGAGTTGGAGAGGAAGGTAGTGGAGGTCTATAATCTGCATCCAGATTTTGACAAGACGAAATCCGAGGTAGAAGGGAAGCTTGATGTGAAGGTGAAATTGTTGGAGGAGAAAGAGAAGGTGATAGAGGAGAAAGAGAAGAGTACTGGAGAGCTCAAGCAGTCGCTTGAGGCTGAGAGGAATAGGTTGAGAGACGTAAACTCAAAGCTAGTTGCCTTGGAAGAGGAGAAAAAGAAAATTTCGAGGAAATTGGAGAAGGAAAGGAAAGTTGTGGAGGGAAAAGACGAAGAACTGATCAAACTTGGAAGCGAGTTGACCAGGTCCAAGAAGGCCCTCGACACACTTGAGAAGGAGATGAAAATCCTAAAACTTGAGCGTGAAGAGGAAAAGGGCGAGCTAGCGAGCAGGAGGAGGAATGCTCAAGCTGTTGACTTGAAGCAGGCAGAGCTGGCCATCCAAATTGATCAAGCACAGAAAGTGGCGGGAGATTTTGCCGTCAGATTGGCCGGAGCTGCACAAGTTCGAGTGACATTGAACAGGCAAGAGAGAGCCATTGCCACTGCAAGGGCTGATCTTGAAGCTGCCCAGAACCATTTTGGATTCGTCCTGCAAGAGGAGCGCAAGAGAATCCAGGCCGAAGTTGAAGCGGAGCTGGACGCTCGCTTCAAAGAAGTTGAGCCTTTGGAGAGACTGATGTTGTCTGTCAAAGAGAGGGAGAAGCAGTGCCAATACTTGCTTGAAGAGATATCAGCAAAGACAGCAGAAATCGTGCTTTCCCAAGAGCATGTTTTCGCGGAGCGAGCTGAGAGGATGCTCCATGCTGTTTACAACAGATTTACCGAACTCCACCAATCCATCAGCGGAAAGGTGATTATCTCCACCCCGGCAGTCTTGATGATGCCAAAAAGGGGGAAGATATTGTTGAAAAGAAAGAAGAAGAAGGAAGAGTTGGAGAGGAGAGGATGATTGAAGGGGGAAGTAGAGTCGAAGAAGGAAATGAAGGTGAGGAGCAGATGGACGATGAAGCACGGGCAGAGCTTGCTCGAAAGAAGGGAAAAGACAAAGTGCTTGAAGAGCCTCGCAAGCCACAAGCTGGGAAGCTGCTAGCTTCTTCTATAGCTGCCCATCCTGTTGTTTCTACCGTACTCACCAAGAAGCAAACAGAGGAACAAATTGCAGCGGACGAAGCTCTTGCCATGGCTCTACAGCAAGAGTTTAATCTGACTCAAGCAGGCGCTTCAGGTTCACAAATTCAAGCGCCCACTTCAACTGCTGTTGCTCTCGCTTCAACCACTGTTGGCGTCGCTTCCGCCAGCCTAGCGATCATTCCCTCTACTCATGCTGAAAAGAAAGATATGCCACCACCCCCAGCACCAAAAGCTCCCTTAAAGCGTAATACACCGGAATCCAGAGAAGAGGATCCTGCGGCTAAGCGCCAAAGGATGAAGCAAGCAGTCACCGCAAAAACCGGACGCTTTGAGAGGAGGAGGAGAAATGAGGAAGGAAGGAAGAAGAGAATCGAGAAAGAGGAAAAAGTGAGGACTGCCAGGCTCAAAAAGGTGGATGAGCGGATTGAAGTTCACTGGAATGAAGTGAGGCTCATCCAATCCGCAATCTCTTGAAGCTCGTACATTCCTTTTATGCCTGAAGAGTCTGAAGCGTGCCAAACCCAAGCTTGGATTGACACTTGCCATGTCATAATAAAGGAGATATCCGATTCTGGTCGCTACTCGACTGATGAATGTGACTACATCCGCAAGAGGGTCAATGAGAAGCTCCCAATATTCAACTCCGAAGCAAGTGCCAGATTCAATGCGGTTTTGAAAGATCTTAAAAGAAGAACGGCGGAGGAGCTGGTCGTACGAAGAAACAACCATCCTGACGCTCGAGAAATCGAAGACTTCATCTCCAATGATCTCCTTGAGATGTGGCTTATCTACAAAGAGATTCATAAAGGCCTACTACTTTTGGCAAGTAGTGCCTTATCAAGATAAGTGCTCAAGATTGGATGCCCTCAATAACCTTCTGTGTTATTACAACGAAGATCTGCGGCGGAAGATCTTCATACAGGCTGAGGAAGCTGATCCCAAGCCTCTTGTTATCAAAGTGCCAGCAGTGAAGGATTTCCCTATGCCGCTTCTGCCCAATTCAAGTGTGCCTAACAGAAGAGTTATTGATGAGGAGGTTGATGAAGCTTTGAGGATGGAGAGCAGCTTCAGACCCAACCAGTACAATGTAAGGACTATGGAGGAGAAGGTCCTTTCTGCCTATTTCTTGGAGGAGGAGAAAGAGGAGAAAGAGGAGAAGGAGGACAAGGAAGAGAAGGACAAGACAACTGAAGACCCTTGAATTCCTTATTCATAAATTGTGAACTGTCTTGTTCATCTATCATATTTATTTTTCTGTCAATTTGTGTCGTTTACAAGCTTTGTGAATGACTTTCCTTTATGCTACAAAACTCAACGATTTAACCGAAAAAAAAAGGGGAAAGGAACTTAAAAGAAAATTTTCAAACAAGCCTGCAAAGGAAGCAGTCGCTTGAAGTTCTTTCCACGATTAGATAGGCTAGAAAATTTAGCCTCCAGTATTAAGTTGGGTTTTGGCATCATCAAAAAGGGGGGAATTGTTGGGAATTGTTAAGGATCACGTTTTAAGGGGGAACTCATACGGGACACTTTGAAGTGAGTATATATTTGTTTTGATTTGATCCCAAAACCCCCAAGTATCCTATTCCCAAGTAACCCATTTTGATGTAGAATAGGTTAGAAATTTTTTTAAGCCTATACTGTTAGGATGACTTTGTTTTTGCTCTAGTCGCTTAGGTTATTAGACTGCAGAAAGTTCAAGTGAAGGCCACTCGCTTGAGTGTGTTTTCCAATCGAAGCGAGTCTACCCAGCCGAAGCAAAGCGTGCCGAAGAATAGCGAAGCGAAGCGAGCGCTACAGTAGATTCGAAGTGAGTCTGCCAAAGCGAAGCAAAGCATGCTCTACAGTGAAAGATGAAGCGAGTTAACACGGAGTCAATAAATACTAAAAATAGACACTCGGGAAATTTATTTTCCAAGTACACGCTACAGTATGACTTTGAAGCGACTCACTTGAAGCGGATGCTACATTTCTAAAGCGAAGCGAGCCCCCACCTAACAGAAAGCGACAACAGAATTCCCGCTCAATTTTGAACTACGAGTTCAAACTCCAGTCAAGAAGAGATCATCACAATTAATTGCGTATCTCCACGTGTCAAATGAGGAGAGGAGCAGCGGAGTTGACTGCCAGGCCAACAAGGGCGCCGCTACAGTACTGGCTCGCTCCAGTTACTGTTAAGTTTGTAACTTAGCCATTTTTGGCAAAGAGACAAACTGGCGTGCCTGAAAAAGTAATCTGCCTGCGCAAGTACTGTCGAGAGGAGAACGGACAAGGCCACCTACCAAACAACGGATCTCGGTCAACCCTCCGCCTATAAATAGTGAAGGATGAAGACGAAGAGATGCAGAACACTACTTGAGCATTCAGCACCTACTGCAAACAAATACTCCCAGCTTTTAGCTTATTCATCGAGTCTTTGTTTCAAGTGTTCTCCAAGTTCCAGTTCCATCGGAACTCGTCTTCGCAACCTTCACACTTAGAGTTCTAAGCCTACTTCATATCCAAGCTTAGAGAAGAGCTCTAGCCTACTTTACACTAACTGTAAAGAGCTCTTCATTTAGCGTGTCTGTCGAAACAGAAAACCCTAACCCTAAAGTTCAGTTAGGTTTTGTGTTCGTCGTAGTAAGGTTGTTTTTGATCCAAGGCTCTACTTTCTTCGACAGTAGAAGCCTCAATCATAGAGTCTAGATCCAAGCTTACACTTTCCTCGATTGTGTAAAGCTCGATCGAAGCTTAGGTTGTAAGGAGAACCCGTAATCTCCCTGTCGACGGACTGAAGCGAGTAAAGCTTCCAGTCCAGTTTAGGTTTTGTGCGGTGAACCTGTAATCACCCAGTCGTCGTCAGATCCAAGCAAGTGAAGCTCGATCTTGACATAGGTTTTTTAAGAACCCGTAATCTTCAAGTTCTTGAGTGAAGAGAACTAGTTGCTTAGTGCAACAAGTGGACGTAGGAGTTTTATCTCCGAACCACTATAAATCGCTGTGTCGTATCTCTAACCCTAATCTCTCTTCATTTTTTTACTGTTTGATTATTCATTGCACAAGCATACTAAACAAACTCAAACTGCATTTTCAATTACTTAGGAAAGATTAACTCACCGAATTTCCGCATCACGAGTAAAGACTCATTCTTGATCAAGTGCAAACTTAGGTCAAGAAGTCTAGCTAAACACTGTAGATCTAGCTTACGGCTATGTCTTATGTATTAAAGCGAGCCCTTTATTTGTCACTCTGAGTTAAAGGAAAAGAAGTTGAAAAACTTCAAAACACGTATTCACCCCTGATCGCACTATTTCTACCACACAAAATAGGTGTAATATAATGAAGCACGAGTATCGTATCCACAGGGACTGATAAACCGAAAACGCACACAATACCTCTACTCAAGAACTAATGTGATGTCTAGGCTTTTAAGGGTTTAGTGAATGTGGTATTTATACTAGGCAAATAATAACAAGAACTCAAGTAATCTTATAAGGAAATAAGCAAGTAAAGAAATAAGTAGTCAAATAAAACAACTTAAGGCACAAGCAATTAAGTAAATAAGGAAAGTGAACAATTAAGGAAAAGTGTTGATTCTAGGGAAGCCTACCTAATCAAAAATATGCAAATAATTAATGAATACAATTAACCACTTTAATCCAATCTAAATGTGATACATGCAAAAATAACTTACACCCTAATTAAAGCAATGCAAGTAGTCACCCAACGAGATCCTAATATTCTTTCGAATTGTAAGAATCGAATCAAGTGCAAAATAGAACAAGTACCAATAATATAATCAACTAGGTTCAACTAAGACACCAAATCAATTATATATGAACATATAACAATTCAATTATTAATCAAGAAAATCAAACTATTATATCATGCTTTAGTGAGATCTATTATGCAATTATCCTATCAAGGCATAAACACATAATTATGCATACACAATTAATGGCCAGTTAACTATGCATGAGAATAAGCACCATGAAACATGCATCTAGATTGGAAGGCTAATTGTAAACAAAAACACTTACATAAATTCAATTAGGCATTCAATCCCTAAAATCAACTAAGGAATTTAGCTAGACATAATTAAAGTAGACATAAACACAAAAGATTGAAAGAGCATAATTAAAAAGTAAGAGTAAGAAAAACTTGAACACAAACGAAGAACGTTGAAACTTGAATCTTGCATAAACTTGAAAAACTCCAATGTTGAATACAAAACTCTAAAGTAAAAGTGTGCTAAAAAGTATGTAAAATAATAAGGTGTTAGGGTTTACAATGCTAGACTAGGAGTATATATAGGAGAAATTTACATAAGGAAAACCTAGACCAAAAAGGAGTCAAATTAAATAAGGAGAAAAATTCCCGGCTGGACACCTCTCGAACGACCTCTCGATCGAGAGGTCGATCGAGAGGGTACAATTTTTGCTCTCGATCGATAGCTACAACAGAAGACACCTCTCGACACCTCTCTCGATCGAGAGGTCGATCGAGAGGCTTTCACTCAAACTCAAATCTTTAATTTTCAGCTTCGATCTTCACGCCTTTTCTCGTCTCGGGATTTTATCCTCGATTTATCATCAATTTATGCCTGAAAACACAGAAAAACACCTACAAGCATAATATTGTCCCATATACTAAAAACCATATAAAACATAGACAATTCTATAAAATCGAGACACAAAATCGACTCTTTTTGGCTATGAAAACAAGGTAAATTTCACCTATATCAAATCCCCCAAACTTAAACATTGTTCGTCCCGAACAATACCAAAACATAAACAATAGTCTCTAGCATTGTGAACTATATAGGCCTCAAAACTTTTCAAAACCAATACTCATGATCATGATCAAAACTATGCATACAACCTTAGCACCAATAACATAACCTATCCAACAAATTCGAAACATGTCAATCTATCAAAGAACACTCTCCAAACATGTGAGATTATGTATATAAGTGAACTCTCAACTCTCTCAAAGAAAAGATGTAATAGAATGTACATCATATGGTTCACTCAACATCAATGTAATGCAACATGTTTACCATAGGCTTGCCCCTAATCTCAACATCTCCACCTAATGTAATATTCACAAACTAAGATCAAAAAGGTCTTTGTAAAAGCTTGTAATGTAGGGACATTGGTTAAGGTAGGAAATGTATAGGCTAAGTGACTCAAATTACTCCAAATCATCAACCTCTTTTCAACTCCACCCAAAGTATGGTTTTTTTACTCCATCTTCTACCATCCAACACCAACTACAAAACTCAATATCATAGATGCAACATATACAATCCAAGCTAACTATCCCCTTATGCTTTTCTTCTCATACTTTTTTTTTTCTCTTTTTTTTTTCTCTTTTTTTTTTCTAACAATAGAGCTCATCTAATAAATATTCTCTCTAATATTCGAACAAAGGCTCTAACTTTCTTTTCTCTCTTTTTTTTTTTTTTTTCTACTATTTTTTCTAAGCTCATAGGGATAGCCAACTATACTTAATCAAGCATCTCAAATTCTTTTCTTTTTCTTTTCATACCACATCAAAATAATCTACTCAACTCCTTCCCACATCATCAACTAATTCCACTAAGGATACCCTTATCCATCCAAACCTCCTATCATCCAAGCTCAAGAAAGAAAGGCTCATAACAAGGCTCAAAGGGGGGTAAACAAAGATAATGATCAAGGTTAGTGTATGGGATTCATGTGGCTACGAAAGAATGGCCTAATATCATCTCCTAGTTCATAAATATACTAAGGTCTTGACGGAGAAATAGGGCAAGTTCTAGAAACAAGGAAGCATACATGATCACTCAATCAAGAAAATAGGCATCAATATGCACCAATAGCTCAAAACTCACGGGCTCAAACTAACTAGTTCCCGACATCATGACATGCTTCAATTTCAATGAATAAAATGCGTCGCTTCGCCAAGGTTCCATGCATAATAAAGATCATGAATTTTCTCCAAAAATCAAGCAAAATTTTTCTATCATTGGCCAAATTCACAACACTATCATCACATGCTTACTTGACTCAATTTAAACCTAAGACTCAAAACAATAAAAGACTCTAACATACCCCAAAATAATACTAACAAATAAAAGACTCTCAAAGCAAGAAAACAATAAAAGTAATTAACTTAGACACTCTTTCCCTCCCCCAAACTTATTTCAAAGCATAGCAAAGAAATAAGTTTAAAGAAAAGAAGTAGGCTAAGTTAAAAACTGACCTCATTGAAATGGCGGTGGGAAGGGAGGGTTGTCGGGGTTATTGGGGTCGAATCGTTGATGGCTCTCCGGGTAGTGAGGATAGAAATAGTGCATCTCATGCACCATCCTATTGTAATTCTCCATGTATGCTCGTTCATCCTCACGCCTCTTCGCCTCCTCTTCTCGAAATTTCCTCTCATTCTCAATGTAGGCGTCGAGAGTATCAAAACGACTTCCAATAAATGTACGAAGATCCCCCACCTCGGTTCTCAACGTTTGTACCTCTTCGCGAATTCCTCTTACATGGGATTCAACAAACTCCCTACTATCCCAATGATAGTTGTCCATTGCTTCCATTGACTCCGTGTGCCAATCCCGCATTGTAGAGAAATCCGGAGCTCTCATATGAAAACCGGGTTGTGGAACACCCTCGTATCCTTGCGCATACGCATCCTCCTCTTGATCGAATCCCCGCTCATATTGCTCAGCCTCGTCTTCATCTTCTTCCTCCTCATCATCATCACCACCTTCGTCAGGGTTTGGACCTCCCTCAGCCCACATAAGCTCCTTGTGTTGAGGAGAATCCATCTTTCCGTTCCCTCTTCGCAGCTTCTCGTTCCCGATCACCTCTGTCAAATAACTGTTCGGAAGTGGGAAGAGAAAAATACCACTTCTCCCATGTAGTTTAAAGAACCACCCGGACGTGTCATATGAAATAATCCTCGCAAGCTCCAACGTCCGTCTATCTACAAAAATGGACGTAGATACGGGCTGCTCCACTATCGGGATATGGAAGTGTTGGGCAATGGGAGTGACGAAAGCTCCTATCCCGATCTTTTGCCCCCCGAACAAGTATGCTTGGTTCTCCATATGATCGACGAGATAAACAGCTGCACACTGAGAATGTCCTCGCAAGGAAGTCCAAATAAGATGAGCGTCGGTGGCAAGGAAGGTGCCGGAGTCATGACGGGAGTGGATGGTGCACGAGATCAGCCTATGGAAGTAGCGAATCGTGGGATTCCGAATTGAGGTGGCCTTTGCTTTCGCCGGGTTGTAGGATCTCGTTCTTTCCTCCTCAAAATCCACGAAGTGTGCCCACAAATCTTGCAAATTCGGATGATTGTTGCCAATATATTCACCATGCTTGTTTCCTCCGATGATATTGCTAAGTTGATCCATATCAAGCTCTCTCGGTTGACCACCAAGTTGGAAACGAATGACATGGGGCACTTGGTTGACTCGCTCCACTACCAAAGTTGAGAGAAACTCCACCGTGAGAATGTGGTAGGTTAAGTGATTCCCTTGAAATATGTTGGTGAAGCCTCCTCGTTGCACCAATTGGGTGATCTCGTTAGCTATCCCCATCGCCGCAACCGTCTCTTGATGGAGGAAACGACAATGCTTGTGCTTGAGTTGCACAAGGTGGGACCATCTCCTCTTTGACTCCGCCGTCGTGAGCTTGAGTTTGAACGCCTTGGGCTCCAAACTTGAGGGCATCGACCTCGCCGGCGGTATTCTAGTCTCCGGGATAGTCTTGTCATTCTTCCACGTCTCCTTTCCCTTGCTCGAAGAGGTGACCTTTTCTTTCCCCTTGCCTTTGCCCGAAGAGGTTGAAGCAACATTCTTGCCCTTGTCTCGTGCCATTTTTAGTACCTAAAAATATCACCAATTAATACAAGGAATGCAAGAATAGAGCAATATAAATCATCTTCCCCCAAACTTCAACCAAACTCAATTCTCCCCCATTATCAACTCAATTTCATCACCAATTTATATAATCACCACAATACTCCTCCATAATCATGAACTTATAATCACACAATCTCAATCTCATGTATATAGATACCACCGAATCTTCAACAATTCATAGACAAATATAAAGACTCATTCGATTATCAATACACAATTCTCTCCGCATCCATCCATGAATTCAATTCATACAAATAATTCAATGAATTCCATGAATCCAATCTATCATGCTCAATCTAACACCCAATCTATCAATTCAACGAATTTAACCATCAAAATTGAATTTTAATCGGTCAAAACATGCGAAATCATGTAAAGAATCAAGAATTGATAACAAGAGAGCAAGAAGTCGAGTACCTTTTGACGAATTGAAGAAGGAAATTGAGAGTTCTTGTGTGTGCTTGAGAGAATTTGTGAGTTATGAGAGAATGGTATGTGAGTTGTGTGCAAAAGGTGTATTTAAAGGAGTAAATAAACCTGGTCAAAGTCGGAATGTGCGCCGTCAACGACCCTCTCGATTGACCTCTCAATCGAGAGAGGTGTCGAGAGGTGCTTACTGGATTCTGAAATTTGACCTCTCGATCGACCTCTCGATCGAGAGAGGTGTCGAGAGGTGCTGCTCTTTACGTACTGACCTCCCCTCTCGATCGAAAACACGGGGGTCTCGATCGAGAGGCTTCACGTGACACACCTGGGAAATCAACAATTCAAAACCTCTCGACCGACCTCTCGATCGAGAGAGGTGTCGAGAGACCCCTACTGTATGCCAAAATTTCACCTCTCGAACGACCTCTCGATCGAGAGAGGTGTCGAGAGGTCCTGCTCGATTTTGTTTTCTACACAACTTTTTAACATTCGTTAGTATATTAAGGGGTTCGACTCTAAAATACAAAATTTGACTCAAAACTACGAAAAATAAACTACCTAAAACTCTAAAACGTAAAACGAAACAAAATGAAAACGGGATACGAATATTGGGTTACCTCCCAACAAGTGCTACGTTTTACGTCTTTAGCCCGACGATACCTTCTTTCTAACTTGGGTCATCGAGGTACGTGGCCGCTTTCTTAGGGAAAAGAGGCATCGGCTTGAAGTAGTGCTTGAGTCGATGTCCGTTCACCACGAACTTTTCACCATCGTTCTTCAACACCTCAAATGCACCGTTCTTCAAGTCCTTGTAAATGACGTACGGCCCCGACCACTTACTTTGCAATTTTCCTGGAAATAGACGAAGTCGAGAATTAAAGACAAGAACATCATCACCAATTTCGAACTTACGCTTTTTGATGCTCAAGTCGTGGAATCTTGCAGCTCGTTCCTTGTAGATCCTCGAATTTTCGAATGCTTCGTTTCTCCATTCATCAAGCTCCAATAAGTCGTCACATCTTTGGCCCATGGCTTCCTTGAACTCGAAGTTGATCCTTCTCGTCGCCCAATAAGCTTTATGCTCCAACTCCATTGGTAAGTGGCAAGACTTGCCAAATAGCAATTGATATGGCGACCTCCCGATTGGTGTCTTGAAAGCCGTCCTATAGGCCCAAAGTGCGTCATCCAAGTACTTCGCCCACTCCTTTTTGTTGGTTACGGTCTTCTCCAAGATTTGCTTGATCTCTCGATTAGCTAACTCGGCTTGACCGTTTGCTTGAGGGTGGTAGGGCGATGTGACCTTGTGCTTGACTCCATATTTTGCAAGAAGCGATCCTAACCAACGATTGTTGAAGTGGCTCCCCCCATCACTAAGCAAAGCCCTCGGAGTTCCAAACCGAGTCAAAATATTTCGCTGGAGGAATTTGATCACCACCTTCGAATCGTTGGTTGTAGTCGGAATGGCCTCGACCCATCTAGAAACATACTCCACCGCAAGTAAAATGTAGGAGAACCCTTGAGACTTGGGAAAAGGACCCATGAAGTCAATCCCCCAAACATCGAAGAGCTCCACTTCCATGATAGTTCGTTGCGGCATCTCGTCCCTCTTCGTGATATTCCCCATCCTTTGGCATCGATCACATGACTTGATGAACTCATGGCAATCCTTGTAGATCGACGGCCAATAGAAACCACTATGAAAGATCTTGAGGGCGGTCCTATTCGCTGCAAAGTGTCCCCCATTCGGAGCGCTATGGCAATCTTCGATGATCTTCTTCCATTCCGATTGTCGAACACATCGCCTTATGACTCCATCGGCACACCTCCTATACAAGTATGGATCATCCCAATAATAGAACTTACAATCGTGGAGGAACTTTTTCTTTTGGTGAGACGATAGATCCTTGGGCACATGATGGATCACCAAATAGTTGACGATGTCGGCGAACCAAGGTATCAAATCGTCCATCTGAAAAATCTGCTCATCGGGGAAGCGCTCCTTGATTGCAATGTTCGAATCCTCTCCGTCTACGGGCTGCTCGAGTCTCGAGAGATGGTCGGCCACCACGTTCTCGCATCCTTTCCTATCCTTGATCTCCATGTCGAACTCTTGAAGAAGCAAAATCCAGCGAACTAACCTTGGCTTCGAGTCCTTCTTGTTGAATAGATAGCGAATGGCGGCATGGTCGGTGTGCACAATCGTGTGAGATCCCACCAAGTAAGGTCTAAACTTGTCGAAAGCGTAGACCACAGCAAGTAACTCCTTCTCCGTGGTGGTGTAATTCCTTTGAGCCGAGTCCAACGTCTTACTAGCATAGTAGATCACTCGGAAAAGCTTATCCCTCTTCTGTCCCAAAACAGCTCCTACCGCCCAATCGCTTGCATCGCACATGAGCTCGAACGGGGCACTCCAATCCGGCGACACCAAGACGGGAGTAGAGATAAGCGCCTTCTTCAACGTTTCGAAGGCTTCCAAGCACTCATTATCGAACACGAACTTGACATCTTTCTCGAGCAATCCACACAACGGCTTCGTGATCTTTGAGAAATCCTTGATGAATCTCCTATAGAAGCCGGCATGTCCTAAGAAACTTCTCACCGATTTGACATTGGTTGGCGGTGGCAACTTCTCGATGGCTACAACTTTGGCTCGATCCACCTCCAATCCATATGAAGACACCTTGTGACCTAGTACAACTCCTTCTTGAACCATGAAGTGGCACTTCTCCCAATTGAGAACGAGGTTCGTCTCTTCACACCTTTGAAGCACCGTGGCAAGATTCTCCAAACATTGATCAAAAGAAGGACCAAAGACTGAAAAATCATCCATAAACACCTCCATGATATTCTCGACCAGTCCATGGAAGATGGCCATCATGCACCTTTGGAAAGTGGCCGGTGCATTGCATAATCCGAACGGCATCCTCCGATAAGCGAAAATTCCATATGGGCATGTGAATGCAGTCTTGTGTTGGTCCTCCGGAGCGATGACGATTTGATTGTAGCCGGAGTATCCGTCGAGGAAGCAATAATACTCATGGCCGGCTAGACGATCGAGCATTTGATCTACGAACGGGAGGGGAAAGTGATCCTTCCTTGTTGCTGCGTTGAGAAGACGATAATCAATGCACACTCGCCACCCCCGTGACGAGCCTTGTCGCGATCAGCTCTCCTTTCTCGTCGTTGATGACCGTCATGCCTCCTTTCTTTGACACCACTTGAGTAGGACTTACCCATTCACTATCCGAAATAGCATAGATCATGCCGGCATCAAGCAATTTCAGCACCTCCTTCCTCACAACTTCTTGCATGGCTGGGTTCAATCGTTTGGGGTTGGACTCTTGGGCGATGGCCTTCCTCGAGCAAGATCCTATGCATGCAAATCGTAGGACTAATACCTTTAATGTCGGCAATCGTCCATCCAATTGCAGATTTGTGCTCCCTTAGCACCCTCAATAGTTTGTCCGTGTTTGCCTCCATGAGATGAGAAGATACGATCACCGGGTACGTCTCCTCTTCTCCTAAAAACTTGTACTTGAGGTGCTCGGGTAATGGCTTCAATTCCACCTTAGGGGCTGCATCCTTCTTCTCTTCCTCTTCGAAAAATCCGTCGTCCACCTTCTTGTTGATGTCGAGATATGAAACCTCTCGATGGTCGATTAGCCTCCAACTGATTGAGATACTCTAGAATCTCGTCGCAAGCTTCGTCCAACTCCTCGTAGGCATAGAGAGAATTCGAAATACAATGGTTAAGTGCCTCCTCCGAAGTAGGTGGTGTCAATGTCTCGATGGAGAAGATATCCTCACGTTGATCGTCGGGTCTCTTCATAGCTTCGTAGATAGAAATTTTCAGTTCCTCCCCGTTGACTCGAAATGTGAGGTCTCCATCTTGAACATCGATCAATGCTCTCCCCGTTGCTAAGAATGGCCGTCCCAAGATCAAAGGTTGATTTGTATCCTCGGGCATGTCCAAGACTACGAAATCTGCCGGAAAGACGAGGTTGTGCACTTGAACTAGAACGTCTTCCACTATCCCCCTTGGATAAGAAACTGATCGGTCCGCCATAAGTAGAGAGATGGTGGTTGGCTTCATCTTCCCGATCTTGAGCCGGTTGAATATAGGGAGAGGCATCAAATTTATGCTAGCACCAAGATCACATAGCACATTTTGGAAGATTTGATCACCAATCTTGCATGACAACGTGAATCTTCCGGGATCCTTTTGCTTCAATGGTAGCTTCCGTTGGATCACCGTGCTGCACTCCTCCGTGAGATTGATCGTCTCGAACTTCCCCCACTTCTTCTTTCCCGAAACCGCATCCTTGATGAACTTCATGTGGTTGGGCATGTCTCGGAGAGCATCGAGAAGTGGTATGTTGATGTTGACCTTTTGTAGTATCTCCATAAAGCGTTGATACTTCTCGTCTTGCTTCGTCTTGGTTAATCGTTGCGGGAAGTGGGCCTTCGGAGTGTAAATTGGAAGTTGGTGCGGCTGCTGGGCCTCTCGACCGACCTCTCGATTGAGAGAGGTGTCGAGAGGTCCCTTCTGACCTCGCTTTTTGACCTCTCGATCGACCTCTCGATCGAGAGAGGTGTCGAGAGGGTCAATTTGAATCTCCTCGTCGTATACCTCTCGATCCTCCTCTCGATCGAGAGAGGTGTCGAGAGGTGGATTCTGACCTCCAGTATGGACCTCTCGATCGACCTCTCGATCGAGAGAGGTGTCGAGAGGCCCTCGCCTCGGCTCTTGGATCCTCGTTTCCTTGAGCACCACATTCTTGAAGTTCCCGACTCCTTTCTTCTCAGCTTCCAAGGATGGATTTGTGTACGTAGTGCCGCTCCGAAGCTCAATAGCATGAACATGATGGTTGTTCTTCGGGTTTTGCTCCGTGTTACTTGGGAATTGGCCGGGCTTATGGACTCCTCCTTGAGCATTGGCTATTTGACTCATTTGCGTCTCCAACATTTGCATTTGTTTGGTCAACGCATTGATGCTACTCGCCAAGTTGTTAGTTGAGGTGCTTTGAGTGAGCTCCAACGTCCTCAACTTTGCATCTTGTTGTGTCATCCTCATCTCCGATTGAGCCATATATTGACGAATCAAATCATCGGTTGACAATTCCTTCTTGGGCTCTTGGATGACTCCGTTCTCAACATGGAAGCCGGGAGGTGGTTGCAAGGCGTTGTTCGGATTGGCATAGGAAAAGTTCGGATGATTTCGGTTGTTGGGAACATATGGCTTCTTATACCCTCCTTGGTAGTTCGAACCTCCTTGTCCTCCTTGCCCTCCTTGCCACTTGTTTCCTTGATTCGGTTGCCACTTGCCTCCTTGTTGCACAAAATTGGCATCTTCCTCTTCGGTTGGGTTTGCTTGATCGTCCGTGATAGCATCGCACCGAAGTACTCCTTTCTTGATAGAATCCAACTCATTTGCTGTTTTTGTATACTTCTCCATCAAGTCCTCGTAAGCATCGATCCCAATGTTGGCAACTCTCCTTCTTCCAAGCCGTCGATCGGTAGCCTCTTCATAGCTCGAATTTACGGTCAGCTCAATAATCTCCATAGCCACTTCATACTCATTGTTCAAGAATCCTCCCTTCGAAGCGTAATCGAGCTCCTTCCTACACAACTTGTTCAAACCACGATAGAAGCACGTGATTTGATCCTCCTTACTAATCCCATGATTCGGGCATGCTCGAAGTAACTTCTTGAATCTCCCCCACGCCTCATAAAAGTGCTCATCCTCATATTGTTGAAATTGGTTGATCTCATTGATGAGCTTTTGAGCCCTCGAAGGTGGGAAGAACTTGTTGAGAAACTTTGTGCACATCTCAGCCCAAGTAGTGACCTCCTTCTTGTCCAATCCATCCAACCACTCTCTTGCATCGTCCTTAAGAGACACACGAAGAGGCTAAGCTTGAGGTAGTCCGAAGATACTCCATTGGCCTTGTATGTAGCACATATGTCCAGAAATTGCTTCAAGTGCGCGTTGGGATCCTCCGCCGGTGATCCTCCGTATTGATTGTTTTGCACCATGTTGATGAGGGACGTCTTGAACTCGTAGTTGTTAGCTTCCGTGGTCCCCCATCCTCCTTGCTGAAATTGGTCCACGACCGGTTTGAACCGATCGTTCAAAGTCCTCCTCACTTGATCCGCCATTGAATCGAAACTCCTTGGTGAATCGGGTGGTGAAGAGAGTGGTGTATCGATCTTACTTGCCTCCTTTCCTCGCCTCAATGCTCGAAGAGAGTGCTCTAACTCCAAGTCTATAGGAATAGGATTTATCCCTTTAGACCTTGTGGTCATGCACTACCTAAAACCAAAGAGAATAAAGGAAAAACGTTAGATCAATAAACCGAAAACAGAAAATTAAAGCGCCTAAATCACCTATTAATTCTATTTCAAAATATGTATGTGAAATATAATCAATCCCCGGCAACAGCGCCAAAATTTGATCGCACTATTTCTACCACACAAAATAGGTGTAATATAATGAAGCACGAGTATCGTATCCACAGGGACTGATAAACCGAAAACGCACACAATACCTCTACTCAAGAACTAATGTGATGTCTAGGCTTTTAAGGGTTTAGTGAATGTGGTATTTATACTAGGCAAATAATAACAAGAACTCAAGTAATCTTATAAGGAAATAAGCAAGTAAAGAAATAAGTAGTCAAATAAAACAACTTAAGGCACAAGCAATTAAGTAAATAAGGAAAGTGAACAATTAAGGAAAAGTGTTGATTCTAGGGAAGCCTACCTAATCAAAAATATGCAAATAATTAATGAATACAATTAACCACTTTAATCCAATCTAAATGTGATACATGCAAAAATAACTTACACCCTAATTAAAGCAATGCAAGTAGTCACCCAACGAGATCCTAATATTCTTTCGAATTGTAAGAATCGAATCAAGTGCAAAATAGAACAAGTACCAATAATATAATCAACTAGGTTCAACTAAGACACCAAATCAATTATATATGAACATATAACAATTCAATTATCAATCAAGAAAATCAAACTATTATATCATGCTTTCATGAGATCTATTATGCAATTATCATATCAAGGCATAAACACATAATTATGCATACACAATTAATGGCCAGTTAACTATGCATGAGAATAAGCACCATGAAACATGCATCTAGATTGGAAGGCTAATTGTAAACAAAAATACTTACATAAATTCAATTAGGCATTCAATCCCTAAAATCAACTAAGGAATTTAGCTAGACATAATTAAAGTAGACATAAACACAAAAGATTGAAAGAGCATAATTAAAAAGTAAGAGTAAGAAAAACTTGAACACAAACGAAGAACGTTGAAACTTGAATCTTGCATAAACTTGAAAAACTCCAATGTTGAATACAAAACTCTAAAGTAAAAGTGTGCTAAAAAGTATGTAAAATAATAAGGTGTTAGGGTTTACAATGCTAGACTAGGAGTATATATAGGAGAAATTTACATAAGGAAAACCTAGACCAAAAAGGAGTCAAATTAAATAAGGAGAAAAATTCCCGGCTGGACACCTCTCGAACGACCTCTCGATCGAGAGGTCGATCGAGAGGGTACAATTTTTGCTCTCGATCGATAGCTACAACAGAAGACACCTCTCGACACCTCTCTCGATCGAGAGGTCGATCGAGAGGCCTTCACTCGAACTCAAATCTTGAATTTTCAGCTTCGATCTTCACGCCTTTTCTCGTCTCGGGGTTTTATCCTCGATTTATCATCAATTTATGCCAGAAAACACAGAAAAACACCTACAAGCATAATATTGTCCCATATACTAAAAACCATATAAAACATAGACAATACTATAAAATCGAGACACAAAATCGACTCTTTTTGGCTATGAAAACAAGGTAAATTTCACCTATATCAACCCCCCCCCCCCCCCCCCCCCCTCTACGTGTTTTTCCTCTTAACATACCGGGACCAACACTACCCGCTATTTAGAATTGATCAACTGGTAGATTCTACATCAGGGTGTGAATTGTTATCTATGATGGATGCATATTAAGGCTATCATCAGGTCAAAATGAATTCATCAGATATCCCAAAAGCCGCATTTGGGGTCTGAGCTGGGACGTTTGGTTGCCAAAGCATGCCTTTCGGCTTGAAAAACGCAGGCTCTACCTACCAAAGGATGATGGACAAGATCTTTAAGAACCAAATCGGCCAAAACATGGAAGTATATGTTGATGACATACTAGCAAAGAGTGTGCATGCCCAGGACCATATATGAGACCTGGAAGAAGTGTTTGCTGTAGCCAGGCTGTATCACCTTAAGCTAAACCCAGCCAAGTGCTCATTCGGTGTCCAAGCCGGAAAATTCTTGGGCTATATGGTCATCCCTAGAGTGATCGAGGTTAACCAGGCCAAAGTACAAGTTGTGCTAGATATGACACCCCCACGAAACATTTGAGAAATTCAAAGGCTCAATGGGTGAATTACAGCGTTGAGCCGCTTCATTTCCAGATCAGCTGACAAAAGCCTACCCTTTTTCAAAATTTTGAAAAAAGGAAGTAGGTTTGAATGGACAGAAGATTCTCAGAAAGCTTTCGAAGAACTGAAAGAGCATCTGGCAAATTGCCTCTACTCACTAAGCCCGCACCACAGGAGGTCTTATACTTATATGTAGCGGTGGGAGAGGAATCTATCAGTTCTGTACTCCTGAGGGAGGAAGGGCTAACCCAGAAGCCTATCTACTATACAAGCAAGATGATACTGTTGGATCCGTGAAGATCGCTCGGATGTTAATCAATTAAACAAACACATATCATGCAATTTCCTAGATCCTAAAGCGGAAACAGATCTAGATTGCATACCTTTACCGGGGCAGATCCAGCCGGAGTAACGAGATTTCGGTGAAGAATTCCTCGCACTAGATCTCTGCACACGAGATCTAGCTCTTCTCGTAAACCTCGATATCTTCTAGTGTATTCCCGAGCACAAAGAAGAATTCCGGATGGATGGAAATCTTTCTTCTTTTCCTCACAGTAAAGCCCTAGCCGTCACTAAGAATCTCGTATGTGAACCGTTTTCACTTATGACGGAATCCCTAATCTCCATCTATATATATAGAGGCAGATTAGGGTTAGGGTTTCTCTTACTGGGCCAGGCCTGCTTCTGTTGGGCTACACTAGGGATCTTAAGGAGGATATGGACTGGGCCTCCCAATATAATTAATAATCCAAGTATTCTCTGGGCCCGAATACTTTACTTAATTATATTAATATTATTTCACTCCACTATAGAAATAATATTGCACTGCCGTCCATCTCCCATATTATAACATACTGGGCTCCTTTTTGGATTATATTATTTCCCGTGTTAAAGATATCGCATGTCCATTAATTAATTAAGCTACTGATAGCTCTATTAATTAATATCTCAATCCGAGAGTAGTACCCGCTCGACCATATTATTATATCGGAACTTAATCCACCTGCAGGGTTTAATATAATAATCTTTAGAGCGCCTCAAGGGGACATCATCAACTCGGACTCCGCCGAGACACGATTTCTAGCTATAATATTAATTATCATATTTATAATATTATCACCCAAGATATCGAGATGCTTTGAGTTGCAATAACTCTCACTCATTGATAACTCAAAGTAATAATAATCATAAATATATAATACAATATTATGCAACTAGAATTAAGAAATAATAATCGTCTGAGATCTTGGATCCTTTATTAAATCAGTATAAAAGGATTTATCTCACCGCGATCCTGTTCAATGCAACTGGATGCATTAGTATAAGCTACTTAGCCAAGATCAGCTAATATCCAGCATTATACTACAACCTTAACAAGTAATTTGTCCATGATTACTTAGGTTGCGAACACCATTTAAGTATATATGAAAATGATAATATGATCTTCTGTGTGACTACCCACACCATATTATCTATAATATATACTACAGGACGTTTATTTGCATAACCATAACACGAATAAATATGCAAAACATATGACTTTGTTAATTTCATAAAACAGGAAGAAGTACCATACAACTCATCATAAAAAGTATGCTTTTCAGTATATAATCCCAACAATCTCCCACTTATACTCAAAAGCATGCTTTCAAGTATACTACTACACTACTATCTCTCCCACTTATACTCAAAGCAGTGCTGTCATGCATCGAACTCCCATGCCTCCAACATGCTTTTCGAACACCTTGATAGACAAGGCCTTCGTGAAAGGATCAGCTAGGTTATCCTCCGAAGCAATCTTTGACACCACGACCTCTCCTCTTTTCACATACTCTCGTATGAGGTGGTACTTCCTTTCGATGTGTTTACTGGCCTTATGGGTTCGTGGTTCCTTCAAATTTGCCACTGCACCAGAATTGTCACAATAAATTGTGAGCGTCTGAGGCAAATTCGGAATCACATCCAAATCCATCAAGAAGTTCCGGAGCCATACAGCCTCTTTGGCTGCTTCCGAGGCTGCCACATACTCAGCCTCCATTGTGGAGTCAGCAATGCATTTCTGCTTTACGCTCCTCCAATATATGGCTCCACCTCCCAGTGTAAAAACACATCCTGAGGTAGACTTTCGAGAATCCCTATCTGATTGGAAATCAGAATCAGTGTATCCCAGAGGATGTAGACTGTCAGACTGAAAGACCAACGTATAATCCCTAGTCCTTCTCAGGTACTTGATTATATTCTTTATAGCAGTCCAGTGTCCTTTTCCTGGGTCAGACTGATATCTGGCAACCATGCCCACTGCATAACAGATATCCGGTCTAGTGCAAAGCATAGCATACATGAGGCTTCCAACTGCCGAAGCATATGGAACACCCTTCATGTCATCTATCTCACCCTGTGTCTTCAGACACATTTCTTTTGATAGATGGATTCCACTCTGGAGAGGCAGAGACCCCCTCTTGGAATTTTCCATGCTAAACCGCTTTACAACCGTATCTATATAGGTTGCTTGGGAGAGACACAACATTCTCTTCTTACGATCTCTAAAGATCTTGATCCCAAGAATGTGTCCTGCTTCTCCCAAATCCTTCATCTTGAATTGCTTGGACAGCCACATCCGTACGTCCGATAACATATCTACGTTGTTGCCAATCAATAGAATGTCATCTACATACAGTACTAGAAACACCAAGTCGTTTCCTTCACACTTCTTGTAAACACAACTCTCATATACACACTGCGTGAATCCATATGACTGGATTACCTCATCAAACCGTGTGTTCCAAGACCTAGATGCTTGCTTAAGTCCATAGATGGATCGCTTAAGCCTACACGCAAGATGCTCACTTCCTTCGGCAATATAACCATCTGGTTGGCGCATGTAAATGGGCTTATCAAGACTACCATTAAGAAAAGCAGTCTTGACATCCATCTGCCAAATCTCCAAATCCATATGGGCCGCAATAGCCAAGAGAATCCGGATCGACTTAAGCATGACGACAGGCGAGAAGGTTTCATCATAATCGATGCCCTCTTTCTGAGTGAAACCTTTTGCCACAAGTCTAGCCTTGAAAGTTTCAATCTTTCCGTCAGGTCCTCTCTTACGTTTGTAGACCCACTTACACCCGATGGGTTTAACCCCTTCAGAAAGTTCTACAACGTCATACACATCGTTCTCATGCATAGATTTGATTTCCGAATCCATTGCAACTTGCCAAAGCTGTGCATCTTTTTCTTGGATTGCCTCCTTATATGTCCAGGGGTCAGAGTCATCTTCACCAGGTAAGTTGTCCGAAGACTCTCCCAAACACAACCATCTTTCAGGTTGGATGATGACCCTCCCACTACGACGAGGCATATTCTGAGGTTGTGTACTAGTGTCAACACGTGGTGCAGTTGATGGTGCCACATCTAGTACGGGTGGTTCAGGCGGGTTTGTATCCCTCATCTCTTCTAAGATGACCTCACTCATGGGTTTGTGATTGTTCATATAATCTTCTTCCAAGAAATGAGCATTGGTGCTGACAATGATCTTTTGGTCCCTTGGACTATAGAACAATCCACCTCTCGTACCTTTGGGGTACCCTATGAACAGCCGTAATTCAGTTCTCGACTCCAACTTATCAGCATCCTTGCGCAACACATTGTTGGGAAACGGCTGCTTGAAAGCCGCCCCGACCTAGATCTTGGTTCGGGTGTGTTGATTCGATCGTGCACATAAATTCATGCAACGGTTCGAGTACATACCTTCATTATGAAGAACGTGCAATCTGAGTCGTGTCTGATCGATCTACGGTTCTAATCTTCTAGGATGTGATCCCACACCTTGAAATCCGAGACTTGGTGGGCATCTCGAGATCACTGGAACCTCGATCTTCTTCACACTCAGACTCAGCCGACTCTCTCTCTCTCACCCTCGATTTCTGCGCCAATCTCACAGATAGAATTCTGGTGGCTAGGTCAGATTATGAGAACTAGGGTTTAGATAAGAGACATGGAGAGTATTTATATGGTTCATAAATAAGGAGATATGATTCCTTATTTATCTCCAACCATATCTTTGCCATCCCATATTTATTCTCTTTCCATAACTTACAAATCCTATTCCTTTATTAATACGGAATTAATAAGGAATTAATCTGTTCAGTTATGCAACTGTATATCCGGAATTAATTCTAACAAATAGAATTTATTCTAATTCCAGTTGAAGAATAAATAACTAAATATATACTAAATATATTTAGATATGATATTTATCCCCATAAGATTTAATTAAATAAATCGTATCTTATTAGATTTAATCTTATCCGTGAATAACTAAATAATAAATAATTAGATTTAATCCCATAGGATATAAATCTCAATTAATTATATTTTTATCCATTCACCGGATACAAATCCAATATATATCATATACCGGGCCTGAGTACAATTATTGAGTCCAAACTCAATAATACTATTTAGATCGATTCCCGAGGTCTGTTTGGGCCATCCTAGGGATCGGATACCAGACAGAGTTGGGCCTTATCTAATTCGATATTTCCATGTCCACCCCTGAACATGTATCTAATTAGAACTATGACGCACTCCACTAAAGTGTCATAGCTGAATCACCGCTCTGTCCCAATTATGTAGATTGGGTAGGTATTTTGTATAGTTCGACCCCGTGTTTAAGACCTCCTTATCCGTTAATCAATTAGAGCTACCATGACTGCTCCTAATTGTTAACATCTATTCCTCAAGTAGTACCCGTTCACTCCTCATTATTATACCTGAACTTAATCAGCATGCATGACTTGGTATAATAAACATTGTGAACTCCCTGAGGGGATAACGTCAGCCTGCACTCACACAGGACACGGCTTATTGATAACACTTATTAGACATACTATGCATCTTCGTGTTACCCAAAGTACGACATGATTAAGATGAACTAACGAGGAGTTCATATCTTCGTAAATCAAAGTAACATCGAAGAATACATATACATCTAATAGTTTACCAAGGTTAAGATCGAGCTAGAGCCTGAGATCTATAGCTCTTCACCTATATCACCTCTGATATAGGGTCAGTATCAGAAGAGCATTATCTCTGTTGATCCTTCAATACGTTCCACCGTACCAGCATAACAAGTGATTAGGACTCATCACTACCATTAAGCTGCAGTCAAGACCGACAGCTCAGCCCAAGCTGTCTCGACTGTGAACTGTTTATATCTCACCATTATTAACGATTCGTGATCCTCTCCGAACTCAGATCGAAACGTGGTCTAAAACATGAGATAATGGGCTTTATTCTTGCTTAAACATATTCTTCCAGATAGGGATTGTTAACAGTGGACCGGTGTCGTAACCACTAAAACAATCGGTTTTGCTTTAGGTATACAACAACCCCAACAATCTCCCACTTATACTAAAGTAAAACCTTTTAGTATACCAACGCGTCTACAGGAAACCATATGACTTCATCTATGTACAATGTTAACAATCGCACGATCGCAATCGTTAACAACCATCATACACTTTTTCTCCCACTTATACTCAAAGATTTTACCTTTACCTTGTACCTTTTAGTGGGAGGCTCACTAAGACATGTCAGCCACGTGCTACAGTATACCTGACATGGTGCACTTAGTGAAGGAACCGTCATCGTACATTCCTCTAGTGTTTCTATTTTCTCCACGAAATCACCTTAATTTAAGGTACTCACTATGTTGTTACCGGCATTTCCAAATCTCAGAAAATTTGTTACTGCACTTAGAATTCTCCAGGGGGTGTAAGAATTCTAACAAATTGAGATTACTGCCAATTCACGAAGCTAAGCCCTGAATTATCTAGCTCCCTCTCAGCATTTCACTGCGTGAGAATCTTCAAGACAATTCTGCTTCTTACGTGAATCCATAGTATAAGGTCGATGATGTCGTTTCTAGCTACCATTCGATTATCCGTGTCCACAAACATGATGGACTATATCCGTTACCATGCACACATCACTAACATATATTTGGCTCCTTATGCAACACGCAGGTGTATTGCAAGTTTTGCCAAGACAGTAGTCTATGAAGAGTACTTGAATAATGTTATACTATCCAACTGTAGGATATATCTAACATTACTCCTAACCTTCATTCTAAACTGTTCGGATAATCACCACTTATTGTGTCAGATAATACTTTCACACCTTATTCAAGTGCTAGTAATATTATCACACAATGTACAAAACAACCATTTCAACGTCTTTTGTAGATGAAAGATATACCATTTGTCAACACATTTTATGAACGAATCTATATGTGTTGTCTGACAAATGAATGCTTTAAATCATTGAACCACACATTTCAATGTGTTTATCCCGAAGCATAGAACTGTTGAGAAAATTCTTCCCTTTTCTCAAACTACATCCATGTTCGCTCATGTATGTCCTCAACTATTATGAGCATACAACGTGTAAGTCTTTCGAGTGTTAAGCTCATAGACTTATCAATGATATGCAACCATCTTCATCTAACTAATCCTTATTAGTCAACTTGGTTTGTTCACTATCCAAGAAATTAGATTTCTCGATGAACAATTCACCATTTTCGAGACACACTCGAAAAAGCTCCCACTGTGACTAGGATCCTAAAATAATCTTGTGCAGATCCTTTTGGTTATTTGTCTTGTACTTCCGGCCTTATGATGTTCCAATCCATAATTTCTTTTTATTCTTGGACGTTAATCAAGAATAAATACTTGTCTTTCCTCGAAAATAACTACTTGTCCAACTAATTACTAAATCTATCATTGAAATTGTGACACATCGTGTGCAAATTATCCTTATTTCCGAACAGATTTAACCAATGAAATCTGTAATTAGCATCTCCTATAGGGAGGAAGACTCATTGTCAACGCGAATGCTAATCAATTTCATTTTAAATCACAATGAAATCTATGATTAACATGAATGCTAATCACTTCATTTCAAATAAGGAAAGGAAATAGATTTAGACATAGTGACATAGTATTTTGTTAAAAGACAATATTGAACAAGAAGTACCACATTTATCGTAACACATTTTGGAATATCCTTCAAAATTCACAGTTATTACTCCCACTACGAATGATATATCAAAACAACCAGTATTAAAGAAGCAAATCTCTAATACAATGTCAGAAAGTAATCATCCATCAATATCTAAAAACATAAGTATCCTGCCAAAATAAGGCAACCAAATGTGGTAAAAGAGTAATAAACCAGAATCTAGTATCCAAAAACTAAGATAAAACGTAAGATAGAAATCTCCAAGTCTGCTAGACAACTGCATCAACTGAATGTTGCTTGTCGAGCTCAAGAACTTGAAGTCGTCCTACTCGTTCCTTGTAGTCGAACCTACAAAGATTGCAACAAACCACAATTAGTATCCACTAGTTAAATCCGTCCGTGAGGACTAAACTAGTATAATTTGGTTTTTAATGTTACAAGAGTCTGACATACCTCCATCTATCTTCAACTTCTTGTTCCTCCTCTGATAGACCTTTATTATCGGAGGTCCCTCCTTCCTGGCATCATTCACTTCCTGAGTAGGCTGATCAGAGCTCAGCTCATTCACATCGTGAACAAGTCCATCAGGCTCAAAATCGCCCACTTCCTGTATGGATTGATCAGAGACCATCTCATTCACATCGTGAACGAGTCCTTCAAAATCAAAATCATCAATCCTCAGTGACTGGAGGTACTCATCAATGATGGATTCGTTGTCCCGGGCCGTAAAACGCCGATTAACATCGACATTCCTAATAGGACGATCCCAGAACTTCCTCTCCGCCTCATAAGCAGTCTGCAATATATCAATCCTCTCCGCATCTACCACGAGTAACTCCCCAATGAGAGCCATTGGATCCTCGTGAACGATTTGGGTCGGGACGACCGCTTCTCTGAGAGCCAGGAACCAAGTCGGGAAACATGCAAGTAGAAGCTCGCAAACAGTCTTTCCCGACATAACACCACCATAGAACACGTACATCCGTACAAGGTTTTTAAACCTCATGAGAAATCTCTTTAGGTTAGGGAAATCATCGAAATCCTCGAACCTCAAGAAATCTATCTCTTTCCGTGCCAGGAAACCGAGTAGTCAAAATCGAAAGGAGTCCGGAACACCATCAGAATAAGCTAAACGACAAATCTTCGTGCGAATAGAATCAATAGACATATCTGAAATAAATAACAAGTAAACAACTTATAAGCGCAAATAATTTATGTTATCAATGTTAGAAACCCAATAATAACATTGAACCAACAAACGAGTTGCCCGATACTATTTACAAATAGTCCACTATAGGTGAATGCTATCCATAAAATTATCGACCATGACCGCAGTCTATTTTATTTCTTGTCCCATCACACGGACCATAGTGAAACAAAGAAATAATAACCCGTGCCTCAGGACCCTGCTAATTCGAGAAGTGACCTCTATAGGAGGATTCATCAATAAGCAGCTAAGCTACAACCATATTTTAATATTCCGAAAAATTAATTCTATTAAGAGTAACCCACCCGTTAAGGAGGAATTACCTTTATAAAATCATTTTTCCATATTATCAATTTTGAATTTAACCAATGAACCATAATCAGTGTCTCCTATAGGGAGGAAGACTCATTGTCAACGCGAACACTTATTATTTCATTTTAAATCAAATTATTATTTTGAAGTCTAAACCAATGAAATCCATAACTAGCATCTCCTATAGGGAGGAAGACTCATCGTCAACGCGAATGCTAATTACTTCATTTTTAAACCAAATATGGAGGTCCTTTAAATCAATTAACATATAATCGATTAATTATACCGCTTAGTCTTTTTAAGGGTTTGTGTGACAATCGTAGCACATAGACAATTAAGTCCTATCACATGATTTCTAAGCGCAAGTAATAAAACATGCTCGCATTGAAATCATTAAAACCGACATGCTATGACCCCTATGCATGTTATTTCTATTACGCAAACAATGAATAGCAACTATAACATGCAAAACATGCTGATCATCTTCATTGCATAATTTAAATCCATCCATAGCATGCATAATAATTAAACGAATAAATAGGCTACCGACCGGGAATAGAAAGCCCTATCTATTACATTTAATTAAAATAAAAACCCCGGAACAAGCTCCGGTCTTTAATCTTCGATTTTGGAAGCCCATCCCGATCTTCAAGTCCACCTTCCAAAAATAGCAAGTGCTCGAAATAATTAGGGTGCGGAAAACCCTAATCACCAAAAACGGAAAGCAAATTAATTTCGAACGAACTAGGGTACAAAAACCCTAGCCGTCGATGATCATGCCTAGGTTTCGGAAAACCCTAGCCGTCGTCAACGTAATGAGCTGAATCGTCAAAGGACGAACAACCCTCGTTCGAAATTCCGGCCACGCGCCGCCGCCGAGCCGCGCGTGTAACACACTCGCCGCCGCGGTGCATGCCGGGGACCCCGTTTCGGCTCCACGACGAGCCTGACGTGGCTGGGTTCGGGCTGGGTGCGTTGCAACCCAGCCCGAGCCACTGCTCGTCACCGTCGCCTTCGCCGTGTCTGCTGCACGAAGCAGCGCCGCCGCCGCGAACCGCCGCCGGTGGCTGGAACGCCGACTGGAACGCCACCGGTCGCTCCCACTGGCTCGCCGGCGTCCCCAGCACCACCGGAGGTGCTGGGTTCGAGCCCAGGCAGCCGTGGTTGAGTCCGGCAGCAGCGCGCGCGCAGGGGACAAACCCAGCCGCCGCCGCTGCCGTTGATCGCCCCACAGCCGCCGCCGCCGGTGGTCAGGGGACCACCGGACCTGCTGCCGCTTCCGTCCGAGCCCCCGTCGCCGTCGAGCCATCGTTGGGCCGCGGGCTTGAGCCCAGCAGCGCGCGAGCACGAGAACCCGTTAGGGTTTCGGCCGCCGCTGCAGCAACTCGCTGCCGCAGCCCTCGCCGCGCCGCCGCTGGTGGTCCGGCGCCGTCATGGCTCCGTCCCGACGTCGAGCCGGGCGCTGGACCGCCGGTCAGCCTCGGTTCAGGCCTTCAGCAGCGCTGGCAGGCCCAAAAACCTGTTAGGGTTTTCAGCCGCCGCGCTACACCAGCCATCGCCGCCGTCCGCCGCCGACTCTGCCGCCGCCGCCACTTGTTCCGGCTTAGCCTGAACCCTAGGATGAACCCTAGGGGTTCAGCCGCCGTGAAAAATCGAGGGGGGCAGCCGCGCGAATCGCGGCAGATTACGCCGCCGCCGTCGTGCGTCCGACGCGCCGCCGCCTGCGGCCGTCGTTCGTCTTCGTCTCTTGTTCGTTCCTCGGACCTCGTTCCTCAGCAATTCTCCGATTTACAGCATAATAATACGATACAAATCCTATTCTAATCGGCACCTTATTATCTTGCCGTTCAAAAACAAACGAACAACGATAAATCGAAAAACAATAAAATCAACGCACATAAATCCCGGACAGCAGCATGCACACATAATCATAATGACTCGAATGCATGAACATAAAATTCGATTCAACACAGAGCCGATCCAAAAACCTCGGGCTCTGATACCACTTGTTGGGAAACGGCTGCTTGAAAGCCGCCCCGACCCAGATCTTGGTTCGGATGTGTTGATTCGATCGTGCACATAAATTCATGCAACGGTTCGAGTACATACCTTCATTATGAAGAACATGCAATCTGAGTCGTGTCTGATCGATCTACGGTTCTAATCTTCTAGGATGTGATCCCACACCTTGAAATCCGAGACTTGGTGGGCGTCTCGAGATCACTGGAACCTCGATCTTCTTCACACTCAGACTCGGCCGACTCTCTCTCTCTCACCCTCGATTTATGCGCCAATCTCACAGATAGAATTCTGGTGGCTAGGTCAGATTATGAGAACTAGGGTTTAGATAAGAGACATGGAGAGTATTTATATGGTTCATAAATAAGGAGATATGATTCCTTATTTATCTCCAACCATATCTTTGCCATCCCATATTTATTCTCTTTCCATAACTTACAAATCCTATTCCTTTATTAATACGGAATTAATAAGGAATTAATCTGTTCAGTTATGCAACTGTATATCCGGAATTAATTCTAACAAATAGAATTTATTCTAATTCCAGTAGAAGAATAAATAACTAAATATATACTAAATATATTTAGATATGATATTTATCCCCATAAGATTTAATTAAATAAATCGTATCTTATTAGATTTAATCTTATCCGTGAATAACTAAATAATAAATAATTAGATTTAATCCCATAGGATATAAATCTCAATTAATTATATTTTTATCCATTCACCGGATACAAATCCAATATATATCATATACCGGGCCTGAGTACAATTATTGAGTCCAAACTCAATAATACTATTTAGATCGATTTCCGAGGTCTGTTTGGGCCATCCTAGGGATCGGATACCAGACAGAGTTGGGCCTTATCTAATTCGATATTTCCATGTCCACCCCTGAACATGTATCTAATTAGAACTATGACGCACTCCACTAAAGTGTCATAGCTGAATCACCGCTCTGTCCCAATTATGTAGATTGGGTAGGTATTTTGTATAGTTCGACCCCCGTGTTTAAGACCTCCTTATCCGTTAATCAATTAGAGCTACCATGACTGCTCCTAATTGTTAACATCTATTCCTCAGGTAGTACCCGTTCACTCCTCATTATTATACCTGAACTTAATTAGCATGCATGACTTGGTATAATAAACATTGTGAACTCCCTGAGGGGATAACGTCAGCCTGCACTCACACAGGACACGGCTTGTTGATAACACTTATTAGACATACTATGCATCTTCGTGTTACCCAAAGTACGACATGATTAAGATGAACTAACGAGGAGTTCATATCTTCGTAAATCAAAGTAACATCGAAGAATACATATACATTTAATAGTTTACCAAGGTTAAGATCGAGCTAGAGCCTGAGATCTATAGCTCTTCACCTATATCACCTATGATATAGGGTCAGTATCAGAAGAGCATTATCTCTGTTGATCCTTCAATACGTTCCACCGTACCAGCATAACAAGTGATTAGGACTCATCACTACCATTAAGCTGCAGTCAAGACCGACAGCTCAGCCCAAGCTGTCTCGACTGTGAACTGTTTATATCTCACCATTATTAACGACCTTCGTGATCCTCTCCGAACTCAGATCGACATGTGGTCTAAAACATGAGATAATGGGCTTTATTCTTGCTTAAACATATTCTTCCAGATAGGGATTGTTAACAGTGGACCGGTGTCGTAACCACTAAAACAACCGGTTTTGCTTTAGGTATACAACAACCCCAACACACATGTGCAGGACAACCCCAGATCCGAATGTGTTCAAGGTTGGCCTTTCGGCTTGACCACAACTCCAAGGGTGTTTTGGGTACTGATTTGGAGGGAACTAGGTTTAGAATAAATGCCGCTGTTTCTAAGGCATAGCCCCAAAACGATGTAGGTAGCTCAGAATAGCTCATCATCGACCGAATCATGTTTAACAATATTCGGTTCTTGCGTTCTGCCACACCATTCTGCTGTGGTGTCCCTGGCGCAGTAAGCTGGGACGTGATCCTGACTTGCGACATGTATTCCTAGAATTCAGAGCTAAGGTATTCTCCACCTCGATCAGATCGAATGGACTTAATGGATTTATTATGCTGATTTTCAACTTCTGCCTTAAAAACTTTGAATTTATCAAAGGATTCAGACTTCCGTTTCATCAGATAAATATATCCAAATCGTGAGTAATCATCAATGAAAGTGATGAAATACTCAAAACCACCTCTAGCCTGAATGGTCATTGGACCACACACGTCTGTATGAATCAAGTCCAACACATTCTCTGATCTGTTGCCCTTGGATTTGAAAATCCTTTTCGTCATCTTACCTTCTAAGCAAGATTCGCAAGTTGGTATCGGTCCAATTTGGAGTTTATCCAAGGGACCGTCTTTCACCAACCTTTGAATTCGCTTGAGGTTAATGTGACCTAGCCTCAGATGCCAGAGAAGTGTTTGATTCACATCTGAAGAAACCTTGCGTTTCTTCGAACTCGATGATGTGCTATAAATAGCAGGTACAGTACAGTTAATGGTATAGAGATTGTTAGACATAATACCCGAACAAATGACATCATTGTTACGAAAAATAGTAACGTCATTCAAACCGAAAGTAACCGAATATCCATCCAAATACAATTTGGAAACCGAAATAAGGTTCCTTTTAAAACCAGGTACTAACAAAACGTCTCTCTAAACCAATGTTTTATCCAAAAACGGTAAACTGACAACTCCCACTGCAGAAACCGCCATGTGCGTAGCATTCCCCATGGTGACGGTAATCTCTCTAGCATTAAGTCTTCGGGTTTGTGAAAACCCCTGCAAGTCAAAACACACGTGATCAGTGGCTCCCGGATCTACAACCCAAGTATGTGTAGAACGAACCGCTAAACAAGCTTCGACTACTAATGCACAAGATATACCTTTAGGATTGCCTCTTAACTGAGGACAAACCGCTTTGTAATGTCCCTTCTCTCCACAAAGGTAACACTTCCCCTTAGGCTTCTTTATCCCACCCTGAGGTCCTCCCACTCTTTGATTTGCTCCCTTCTGAGCTTGGCCACCCTGTTTCTTCTTCTTTCTAATTCTACCTTTCGGTTTAGAAGGTGCAGAAACAGTGGTCACATGTACCTGAGGTTCAACCCGAAGAACTTCCTCAGCTTGCACAAGCTCATTGAGTAATTCGGATAACGTGTACAACTTTTGATTCATGTTGTAGTTCATCCGAAACTGATCAAAAGATCTAGGAAGGGACTCTATAATAATATCGACCTGGGTTTCCCCATCGATCTCAGCACCAAGGACCTCAAGTTCATTGAGATGACCAATCATCTTTAGAACATGTTCCTTTACAGAATCACCATCGACCATGCGCATAGTCATAATGGCTCTCATAGCCTTCTGACGCGCTTGGCGACCATGGTGCCCGAACATTTCCGTAAGGCTATAGATCATATCAGCTGCAGATCGGACATGTTGATGTTGATGCTGCAAAATGCTTGACATTGAAGCCAGTATATAGCATTTTGCCATCTCATCAGCCCTTTTCCAGCTGGTATAAGCGTCACGCTGTTCTGGCGTGGATTCATCAGTGGGCTCAGGGGGACAAGCCTGAATGAGGACATATTTGTGTCCGTCAGCAATAAGAACAATATCCAAGTTTCTTTTCCAATTAATATAATTGGAACCCTCGAGTTTGTTTTCTTTGAGAATCGTAGCAAGCGGATTAAGAGACATAGTGAAGCTCAAATAAATAAATAAACAAACATCACATCAACAGTCATATAAGATTTGAAGCAAATTATATTGATAGGCCTTGAAACAATATAAAAGCATCCTCCAACACCTTAAGTTTTTATATATAAGCCACTATAGGTGGACAGTATACATAATCCCTTAAGTAGATCTTAACATCTTTAACTTATTGTCCAATCAACCTTAGCCTTCTGATTGATAAGTTAATAGTTGGTCCTCCTAGCCATGCGAAATTAATTAATCACCTTTCCTATAGGGAAATAATCAATTAATTTGCATCTAAGTGAATACCATAATTTAATATACCAAAAATGATTTATATGAAGAGTAACTCTACCAGAAGGAGCAGTTACCTAAATAAAACATTTTACCAATATTATCAACTTTGATTTAACCAACGAATTCCATAATCAGTGTCTCCTATAGGGAGGAAGACTCATTGTCAACGCGAACACTGATTATTTCATCTTAAATCAAGTTATCCTTTTATGAAGTTTAAACCAATGAAATCTATAACCAGCATCTCCTATAGGGAGGAAGACTCATTGTCAACGCGAATGCTAATTATTTCATTTTTAAACCAATTATGGAGGCTAGATTATCATAATCTTTCGAATTAAATCGAATAATGATAATATTTTCACACTTAGTAATTTTTAATCAAGGTTTTTACCATTTTCAAGCATAGTACATAGACAATTATCGCGAATAATTTAAACATGCCATCCACCACATCGAATAAAAAACACCATGAACAATAAAATAAATTATCCAATCATCATGGTCTTCATTTTTCTTCGAACAAGCTTGAAAAATCTAGAATCTTCAAGTAACGGGCTGATCTTCACGAGAAAAATGGGCCTACGAGTCGGCCCGTAGGGTTTCGGTCCGTTAGGGTTTGGAGGAACCCTAACCGCAAACCCTAGCTAGCCGCCCGAGCCGACGCTGCCGTCGCCCTTCCTCTGCTGCCGCCTGGAGCTGGAGGGGACCTCACCGGAGGTCTCCCACTGGACGCCACCACCGCCGGTCGCCGGCAAAAACGAAGGGCAGCAGCAAAATCGCTGCTGCCGCCGCTGCACAGTCGCTGAGCGACTGCCGCGGACAGCAGCAGCTGCCGCCGCCTTTCCCCCGCCTTCCACGCCGTCGTTTGTCACCCGGGACTTGCCGGTGTTCAGGGAGAACACCGGCCAGCAGCCTCGCCGTCCAGAAGTTTGCCGCGAGTCGCTAGGGTTCCAAGAAACCCTAGCTCGCGCTGCCGCCGGGCAGCAGCGTTTCCGCCGCCGCCGTCGCGCTGGGCAGCCGCTGCTCCCTCCTCCGACCTGCTCCCGTTGTCGAGGGGGTCGAGCGGTGGCTCCCACCAACGAAGCCGAGCCGCAACCGCCGCATAGGGTGAAACCCTAGCGCGCTGCGCTCGTCGCCGTTGAGCCGCCGCCACCGCTGCCTCGATATCCGACGAAATCTTCATCTTCTCTCCTCCGGAATTGATCGGTTACAATGATAGGAAATATTTACATCGAAAAACGAAAAATAAAACCTAATCTAACACGATCAACCCTCGTGTTTTACAAACACGGCCACAAACAGACCGATTTTAATACACAATTAAAACCGAAAAACATTCATATTAACCATGACAATTGGATCTCTGCAAAACACAAAATTTGCATCCAATACTAATAATATGAAACATATATTTTGATTAATCAATTAACAGAGCCGAGCTGGCTCTGATACCAATTGTTGGATCCGTGAAGATCGCTCGGATGTTAATCAATTAAACAAACACATATCATGCAATTTCCTAGATCCTAAAGCGGAAACAGATCTAGATTGCATACCATTGCCGGGGTAGATCCAGCCGGAGTAATGATTTCGGTGAAGAATTCCTCGCACTAGATCTCTGCACACGAGATCTAGCTCTTCTCGTAAACCTCGAGATCTTCTAGTGTATTCCCGAGCACAAAGAAGAATTCCGGATGGATAGAAATCTTTCTTCTTTTCCTCACAGTAAAACCCTAGCCATCACTAAGAATCTCGTATGTGAACCGTTTTCACTTATGACGGAATCCCTAATCTCCATCTATATATATAGAGGCAGATTAGGGTTAGGGTTTCTCTTACTGGGCCAGGCCTGCTTCTGTTGGGCTACACTAGGGATCTTAAGGAGGATATGGACTGGGCATCCCAATATAATTAATAATCCAAGTATTCTCTGGGCCCGAATACTTTACTTAACTATATTAATATTATTTCACTCCACTATAGAAATAATATTGCACTGCCGTCTATCACCCATATTATAACATACTGGGCTCCTTTTTGGATTATATTATTTCCCGTGTTAAAGATATCGCATGTCCATTAATTAATTAAGCTACTGATAGCTCTATTAATTAATATCTCAATCCGAGAGTAGTACCCGCTCGACCTTATTATTATATCGGAACTTAATCCACCTGCAGGGTTTAATATAATAATCTTTAGAGCGCCTCAAGGGGACATCATCAACTCGGACTCCGCCGAGACACGATTTTTAGCTATAATATTAATTATCATATTTATAATATTATCACCCAAGATATCGAGATGCTTTGAGTTGCAATAACTCTCACTCATTGATAACTCAAAGTAATAATAATCATAAATATATAAATCAATATTATGCAACTAGAATTAAGAAATAATAATCGTCTGAGATCTTGGATCCTTTATTAAATCAGTATAAAAGGATTTATCTCACCGCGATCCTGTTCAATGCAACTGGATTCATTAGTATAAGCTACTTAGCCAAGATCAACTAATATCCAGCATTATACTACAATCTTAACAAGTAATTTGTCCATGATTACTTAGGTTGCGAACACCATTTAAGTATATAAGAAAGTGATAATATGATCTTCTGTGTGACTACCCACACCATATTATCTATAATATATACTACAGGACGTTTATTTGCATAACCATAACACGAATAAATATGCAAAACATATGACTTTATTTATTTTATAAAACAGGAAGAAGTACCATACAACTCAGCATAAAAAGTATGCTTTTCGGTATATAATCCCAACAGATACAGGGAGCAGAAATGCGGTACCCGAGTATTGAAAAAGCAGTGTTAGCAGTGATGGTCACAGCCAGAAAACTGAGACCTTATTTCTTATCACATAAGTTGATAGTCAGGATGAATTAGCCGCTGAAAATATTGGGTGTGTAAATGCCTTTTGTATAGCTTGTCTCCTATTAGACAGAATTTAGTTTTGAAGGCACGCGACAGCCTACCATCATTAGCAAGAGCTGTGGCTTCTGCCTTTTCGGGAAGTTCCTTTAAGGCTCTGATGATCGGAATTCTCTAATCGTCCATTATTTCAATAGCCTGTATTTTGTCTTTGATCAATTTAGCATCTGCATTGCATAACACAATTTCATCCGCCCATGTTCCTTCTACAGAGCTGGCTATTCGCGCCAGCTTATCGGCTCCTATATTCTCTTCTCGAGGGATCTGGACCACCTCGGATTTGACAAAATGTCCCATCAGTTTGTCTACAATTTTAGCGTATGCCACCATTCGTTCTTCACGTTTTTCACAAGTCCCCAGGACCTGGTGTGTTACTAATTGGGAATCTGAGTGGACCACTACATGGGTTGCACCCATAGTTTGTAAAAAATCCAGGCAGCTGACCAGGGCCTCATATTTTGCCTCATTGTTAGAGACATGATAGTTTAATTTAACAGCGAATTTGTAAACATGACTCTCAGGGTCTTGGATAAAGATACCTACCCCTGCTCCCTCCTTGGTAACCGAACCATCGACATAGGCTTTCCACCAATGGTATTCTTCTTCTTCCCTCTGGTGGTTTCTTGCAGGAAGTCAGCCAGTGCTTGAGCTTTAATAGCTACTCTTGGCTCAAAGTCTACATCATACTCGCTTAGCTCTATCGCCCATTTGACTAATCTTCCCGACAGGTCTGGTTTACCCAATATTTGCTTCAACGGCTCATTCGTTCCAACTATCACCTTATGCGATAAGAAATAAGGCCTCAGTTTTATGGCTGTGACCATCACTGCTAACGCTGCTTTTTCAATACTCGGGTACCGCATTTCTACTCCCTGTATCATCTTGCTTGTATAGTAGATAGGCTTCTGGGTTAGCCCTTCCTCCCTCAGGAGTACAGAACTGATAGATTCCTCTCCCACCGCTATATATAAGTATAAGACCTCCTGTGGCGCGGGCTTGGTGAGTGGAGGCAACCTTGATAGATGCTCTTTCAGTTCTTCGAAAGCTTTCTGACACTCTTCTGTCCATTCAAACCTACTTCCCTTTCTCAAAATTTTGAAAAAAGGGAGGCTTTTGTCAGCTGATCTGGAAATGAAGCGGCTCAACACCGTAATTCGCCCATTGAGCCTTTGAATTTCTCGAATGTTTCGTGGGGGTGTCATATCTAGCACAGCCTGTACTTTGGCCTGGTTAACTTCGATCCCTCTGGGGGTGACCATATAGCCCAAGAATTTTCCGACTTGGACACCGAATGAGCACTTGTCTGGGTTTAGCTTAAGGTGATACAGCCTGGCTACAACAAACACCTCTTCCAAGTCTCGTATATGGTCCCCGGCATGCACACTCTTGGCTAGTATGTCATCAACATATACTTCCTTGTTTTTACCGATTTGGCTCTTAAAGATCTTGTCCATCATCCTTTGGTAGGTAGCGCCTGCGTTTTTCAAGCCAAAAGGCATGCTTTGGAAACCAAACGTCCCAGCGCAGACCCCAAATGCGGCTTTTGGGATATCAGATAGATTCATTTTGACCTGAGGATAGCCTTGATATGCATCCATCATAGATAACAATTCACACCCTAATGTAGAATCTACCAATTGATCAATTCTAGGTAGCGGGTAGTGATCTTTAGGACAGGCTTTGTTTAAATCTCTGAAGTCAATGCACATTCTCCAGATGCCTGTGTTTCCTTTGGCCACCATCACTGCATTTGATAACCATTCTGGGAATTGTATTTCCCTAATGTGTTTAGCTTCTAGTAATTTCGCGACTTCCTCCATGATGATTTTATCCTTCTCAGGGCCAAATTGTCTTAACTTTTGCTTTACCGGCTTTCCCGTGGGATCCACATTCAGACAATGTAACGCTACAGTTGCGTCCACCCCCACTAGGTCAGATGACCCGAAAGCAAAGACATCTGCATTCTTTTGCAAGCATCTTACCAGCTGTGATGATATGTCTTGAGGCATCTGAGTGCCAATTTTAGTGGTGAACCCCTTTTGGTCTGGGATCAACTCTACTTCTATCAATTGTTCTGCAGGAACCATTAAACTTTGGCCTTCTTTGATAGTATCAGCTCCATTGACCTTGCTTTCTTCCCTTTCTGGTTTGTGTCGGGGAGCAACGGGTTCCGGCACAGCCCATTTTTTGGCTTCCCCTACTTTGAAAGATTGAATATAGCATTTCCGTGAGGTCATTTGATTTCCCGATATCCGTCCTACTTGATTCCCCACGGGGAATTTCATCATAAGTGATATGTTGATACTACTGCTTGGAAAGAGTTCAGAGCAGCTCTTCCTAAAATAGCGTTATACGATGATTTTTTATTAACTACCCAAAAGGTGATTAATTTTGATGCTTTAACATGTCCCTCACCCAAGGTGAGTGTCAGATCTATTGATCCCACTGTCATGATAGGCTTCTGCGAAAAACCATGAAGAGCTACTTTGGCTGGTTTTAGAAGCTTCCCTTGAGACATCTGATTGAAACAACCCATGAGGATCACATTAACAGGGGTCCCTGTATCAATGAATATTCTTAGTACTTGGTACCCTTCTATTTCCGCTGTTATCACAAAGGCGTCGTCATGTTGATGTATAATGGTCTTATTGTCTCTAGGTCCGAAGGACATTTTTGGAATGATATGACCAGGTTCCCGCTCCTCAGAAGGATAAGTAGCTCTGTCAGATGCCCTTCCCGGAGGAGCATCTGAGTTAGTAGTCATCTTTACAAGGTTTTGCGAATATTTAAAGATTTTTAGAGCGTTAGTTTCAGCTGCCTTTAAAATGGGGCTTAAACAGATGCTATTTGTTTTTAATAGATCTTTTACGCTTTAGGAGTCATTGATACAAGCCTTTGTAGATATTGCCCGCTTATGCAGGGTGATTGGTGTCTAGATGTTAGGATTTTCGTCATGTTTTCGTGTCCGTTTTCCCTTAATTTTTGTGTGTTTTCGTTGTTTGTGGCTATGATTTGGTTGCTTTGGAGTCTTTGGTATTGTAGGATAAAAAGGGCGGAAACGAGAAGCAAATGAGAAGAAAGAAGCATTATATCGAAGAGGGGTTCGATAGGAGCATGTAGGCGAAAACGGAGGTCAATTTGGAGTTCGGACGAGGAAGATATGACCGAAACAAGAAAGGCGCGCTCGTCCAGCGCTCGTCCAGCGTACTCTGGATGGCCATCCACTGCCTTGGACGGTCGTTCAACGTCATGCTCGCTTTCATGCTTGATTTTCCTCAATTCCTCGCCTTGTCCGACCCGTTTCCTTCCGTTTCCTCCACCTAATGATCCTACACGAACCAAACTCCAAACAACCGAATCATAGCAAAAGACACACGAAAAAGACACAAAACATAACGAAAGCGGACTCGAAAACATGACGAAAATCCTAACATCTAAACACCAATCAAAATCCCCCACACTTAGACCTTTGCTTGTCCTCAAGCAATATAAAAACGAAATAAACAATAGACTCAAGTATTGTGAACTATATAGGCCTCAAAACTTTTCGAAAACAAACTCTCATGATCGTGATCAAAACTATGCACACAACCTTAGCATCAATCAACACAATCTACGCAACTAATTCAAAATATGCTAATCCATCAAAGAACACTCTCCAACATGTGAAAATTTGTATATGAAAGTGAACACTCAACTCTCTCAAAGAAAAGATGTAAAATAATGCACATCAAGAGGGTTCACTCAACATCAATGCAATGCAACATGTTTACCATAGGCTTGCCTTCAATCTCAACATCTCCACCTAATGTAAAACTTACAAATTAGGATCAAATATGACTTTATAAAAGGTTGTAATGTAGGAACATTGGTTAAGGTAGGGAATATATAGGCTAAGTGACTCAAAATGCTCTAAATCATCATCCTCTTTTCAACTCCAAACAAAGTATGAATTTCCATCCATCTTCTACCATCCAACACACCAATTACATAACCAAAGATGCAAAAATATCAACTATACAAATCAAAGCTAACTATCCCCTTATGCTTATTTTTTTATATATATATATATATAGAGCTCATCTAAAGATATTCTCTCTAATGATAATCAAAAGCTCTAATTTATTTTTTTTATTTTTTTTTTCTTTTCTTTTAAGCTTATAGGGATAGTCAACTACGTAAATCAAGCATCTAAAATTCTTTTCTTTTCCCTCTTCACCACAACAAGATATTCTTTTCAACTCCTTCCATACAACTAACTCCCAAAAGGTACCCATAATCATCCAAACCTCCTATATATCATCCGGTTTTACAAAAAACGGCTAATAAAGGCTCAAAAGGGGTAAACAAAGGTTTATGAACAAGGTTATTAGTGTATAGGGATCATGTGGCTACGAAAGAATGGCCTAAAATCATCTCCTAATTCATAAATATACTAAGGTCTTGATGGAGAAACAAGGCAAGTTCTAGAAATAATGGAGCATGCATGATCACTCAATCAAAGAATAGGCATAAATATGCACAAATAGCTCAACTCTCACGGGTTCAAACTAACTAGTTCCCGACATCATAGCATACTTCAAATTCAATGAATAAAATGCGTCGCTTCGCCAAGGTTCCATGCATAATTAAGATCATGAATTTTTCTCCAAAAATCAACAAAAATTTTCTATCATCGGCCAAATCCACAGTACTATCATCACATGCTCATTTGACTCAATTAACTCCTAAGACTCAACAAAATTAAACACATCATGCCAAAGTTTCAAAGACCCCCCCCCCCCCCCCCCCCCCCCCACACACACACACACACACACACACTTAGAATCAAGCAATGACCTCATTGCGAGAAAATAAAAAGGAAGGAATAGAAGGAACTTATCGCACAATGTCGACCAACACACTTGAAATCCCGAGAAATTCCAAGTAGTACCTACAAAACAAACACAAAACACAATACCATAGCGTAAAATTGCACAAAATAAAGAAAAAACAATAAAAGACTCAAACAACAAGAAAAGACACACAAATAAGCTATGAATCGAATGGACCTCGGAATCGTGGATCATTCCATCGGGGATCGTGCGGAGACCAATAACGGGGATCATTTGGGTTCGGTGGAGCTGAGGTAGAGCCAATCGAAAAGTCGGTGTACCGCATCAAGTGACTCTCGATGTTCGACACCCTCCTATCCAAGCCCGTGACTTGGGTCGACAAAGAATCGAATCGATCAAACACACTTTGTTGAAAGTGTGTAAAATCAGCCCTAAAGTCAGCCCAATAAGGTGGAACCTCGGCCTCCATATTCTGACGAGCCTGGATGCGATCTCTCCTAGTGTAGTAGTGAACTAAACGCTCGTTGTCGCCCGGGACGTGCTGCTGCCCCTCCTCGTCTCCATCCTCTTCTTCTTCCTCATTGTGCTCCTCATCATCTTCTTGCTCCTCATCATCGCCTCCGGCTTCATATTCCTCCTCCTCATCCCCCGACTCTTGACTTGGGAGATTACGTTGACGACGAGCTGCATGATAGGCAATAACAGACGCTCTCCTCCCGAACTGGAACGAACTCGGTCGCCCCTCGCATGAGATGAGCGTTGATAAGCTCGTTGAGGGTAATCTCCTTACTTCGGGTTAAACCGGCGCTTTGAGAAATATCAACTCCCAAATGTCGTGCCAAACCTGTAGCAACATAACTCAAAGTAGGGTGTGCTCCCTTCTTGTTTTGCACATTAGTAAGTTGGGACCAAATAAATGGAGCCATACACACCCTAATATTGTTAGTAGCACAATGGAGCAAATAAATCTCTAACGCATTCACCTTATTATGCTCTTTCTTACTAGTAATCATACAAGACAGAAAGCGATGAAGAATCAATAAAGCATGACCTTTGATAAAAGCACTCTGCACCCCAGAAGCTTTATAATTAGTAACACCCGTCAACGCATACCAAGCATTAGACACATTGAAATCAGAAGGCATGAACTCAGACAAACCATCACCCAAATGAAATCCAAACGCTTCATGCATCACTCGCCTAGGAATTTCCCATAACTCACCCCGAAAAGTTGCATACATGCAAAGCTCACTCTCCGCATTACGTTCTAACCGAAAACTAGAACACATTTCAATGCATAGACTCTCATGACCATCCCAAGCATGTGTAATTAAATTCATAAGGCCCAAACAATTTATGTATCCTCTAAGCGTATCCCAAATAGGTAAACGACGAAGAAAATCCATATTGTAATGCCTAGGAGGTCAAATATCCTTGCCATGTAAACGGAGATAAAAGTTCGTAGTCTCGTACCTCTCCGTCGGGAATGGAACGCCCCGTTGACGGCCAAAGAGCTCTTGAGAGACTCCTTCCGGGTGGTAGTCGGGGCGGCGATGCAACGGAATGCGTCCATCTGTGAGAGGGCGAGCTTCTCCAAGTTCCCCACGAACCATGGTAGTGAGCAGGCTGGAACGGAAATGAGACGGGGTAGATTGACGGCGAAAAACGGGGCCGGATCGCAGCTCGCACTGGACGCTCGTCCGCTGCACCTTGGACGCTCATCCAAGGTGAATCTGGGCGCTGGGCGTGGGCTCGTCGTCGGCGGGCGACGGCGACGGTGAGGGGAGACGGCGGCGACGGCGAGTGGCTGTGCTGGCGTTCGGAACGGTGACTGGAGAACGCGGCTGACGAATGGAAACGAACTGCGGCAGCGATGGCGGCTCACGCGGCGGCGGTGGTGGCGGCGGCGGCGAACTCCGGCGGCGGTAGGAATAACGGCGGCTGCTGTGCGTGCTCTTGCTGCAATTTTAGAGAGGGAGGGGTGAGAAAGAGAAGAAAAAGAGAAGGGGGTTAAGTAAACCTAGGAGAAATTTGAGTTAGAATCGAATTGGGCCCGTATTGCGCTGGACGCTCGTCCAACGTACGTTAGACGCCCATCCAGCGCGGCGTTCGCTGAAAACTGGAGGATTTAATTACGTTGGACGCTCATCCAACGCACGTTGGACGCCCGTCCAATGTAGCCTTCGCTGAAAATCCGAAAAAAAACTTGAAATTACGCTGGACGCTCGTCCACTGCTCGTTGGACGCCCGTCCAGCGCGGCCCTCGCAAAAATTTGCCTCGAGACCTTCCGTGCGATTTGCAATCCGTAGGTACTAATCCCTGCACAAAACTTAAAGAAATACGAACGAAAAATAGCAAAAATAAAAATAAAAACAAAATAAATCCTATTCTACAAAAATAAGATAAAGAAAGTGGGTTGCCTCCCACCAAGCGCTTGTTTAACGTCATTAGCTTGACGTACCACAAATTCTCATCCTTATTCTGTTGCAACGAGCAACGTCTTTAACCATCCATCGGTGACTCTCGGTGCTAAGGGGGACTCTTCTTTCTCTTCGGCTTGAAACTCGAAAAGAGGGTTATCTTGGACACTCATCTCCCCCCTCGAACATCTTCGAGTTAGACTCTACAAGAAAAGATGATTCACAAATGGTGAGGTTAGAAAGAAAAGAGTGAAGGACCACTTCCTTATTCGATGCGTGTGTTGAGCTTTCCTCGTCCACTTCATCTTCCTCCTCCAAATTCCGTAGAAAATCGTCGATTATGTCCTCTTCTTCATTCGGCGCAAGTGTCGATCTTTCCTTTTCCACCTCATCAACCTCCTCCAAATTTTGTAGAAATTCCTCGATAATATCCTCTTCTTCATCCACACAACTAAAGAATTCGTCATCTTCAATGGACTCTTCCTCGTCAATGAATTCTTCAAGAGCTGCTACCCTATCAGAAATCTCACAAACATGTACCTCAACAAGAGGATTAGCAAGCTTAACAAAAGAGCATGAATGAAGAGAAGAAGTTGAAATAGAAGGTGAATTTCCAAAAACCGAGAACGTTACCGAACCTCCTTCGCCGGCCATGCTTAATGTGCCGGTACCTACATCAATCCGGGCTCGGGTACTGGCCATAAACTGTCGTCCCAACAAGAGTAGATGACCGGTTGCGCTCTTGGCTCCCTTGCCTTTATGAAGCACGACGAAGTCGGTAACAACTCGAATTCCACCAACGAGGACTGTAACATCTTCCACAACTCCCAATGGACTACTCACAGTGCCGTCTGCTAGCTCAATGCGCATATAGGTAGATTGAAGGACTCTTGAGTTCATCTTCTCAAAAATAGAATACGGCATTAAATTCACCGTAGCTCCTAGATCCATCAGTCCCGAGACGGTCTCTCCACTATCCAAAACAATGCTCAAGTCGAAACCTCCCGGATCTCCTCTCTTAGGAAACGAGTTGATAGGCTCGAGATCCTTTCTCTCCTTCCTAGCAACACTCCGAATAGGTGGAACATAAGGGTTGAGCGTCTACTTCTTGTTCTTCACTCTACTCGGGAATGGAATAGGGGGGACGTACGGATCGGGCGTCTTGTGAAGAGGTTTGGCCTCCTTCTCGGCTTCCTCGAACTCCGTGCGTGAGTTCTGGGCGTTGGACGCTCGTCCAATGCAGGCTGGACGCTCGTCCAAGGGTGGCTTCGCAGTTGGCTCCTCTTTAGCGTTGGACGCCCGTCCAGCGCGGGCTTCACTGGAGAAAAAGGTGGAGCTCGTCCAGGGGCTGGCATGAAGGTGGCGGCCGTCCAACGTTGGACGGTCGTCCAGAAACGTTGGACGCCCGTCCAACGTGATGTGCTGCATGGTTTTGGCTCAATTCCCAACGTGAATTCGGGCTCCACCTTTGGCTAGAATGGCTTTGAGTCGACAACGAGCCACCATTGCATTGTAACACCGTGATTGCATGAGCTTGGTGAGGTGGAACGGGAGGAACATATGGAGGATAAGGGGCTTGCACCTCGTGAGCTTGTTGTGGTTGGATCCCTTGGCTCGGAATTTGCCCCAGTTGTTGCATCAAATGCATGGAACCCGAAATTTGGCCAATAGCCGTCTCGAGCCTCTTGATAGTAGCATCTTGGGCTTCTCGAGCCAATTTAGCCTCATGAAGGAATGTAGAGAGACCCTCATCGACGGGAGGCTTTTGTGGAGATCCTTGAGGGCGAGAATTTGGGTATGATGGTGGTGGTGTAGGAGTAGGTTGAGGTGGGTAGTATGGAGGTGGTGGATAATATGGATTAGGAGGGTATTGAGGAGGTGGATAATAAGGTGGAGGTTGAGAGTAGTAGGGATTTGGTGGAGTATAAGGGCTATTATATGGTGGAGGGCGCCTATTAGGATAGGTAGGAGGATTACCTTGCCCTTGAGTCGGCCTTGGATTTTGGAAACGTCCATTGTATCCCCCTTGATATCCTTGAGGTGGAGGCACTTGAGGTGGGTATCCTTGAGCGGCGTACACCTCGGCTCCTCCTTCGTATGGAAACACCCCCATGTTGTGGCACACCTCCTTGATGTGTCCAAGCTCTCCACAAATCTCGCATTGATCGGGCTTCCTCTCTTCCTCCTTTGGGGCCGGTGCACTTTGCTTCATCTTCAAGTTTTCGAGGTCCCTCAACATGTCGGCCATTTGCTTCATCAAATCGGGGCTCATCGAAACTGCACTCGCCTCCACTTTCCTTGGTCTAGCTGATTTTTGTTGAGAACTCGCAGCGAGCGTCTCGAAAATATCCTTCAACTTGTCAGCTGTCTTGACCGCTATGTTGCCTCCGGCCGAACTATCCACCATGAACTGACAAGTCTGATTGAGGGCGTCGTAGAAATACTGCCAGAGCAACTCCGATGCCATTTGATGATGGGGGCATTGTTGAAGTAGCTCTTTGGAACCTCTCCCATGCTTCGTGAAACGGCTCATCGTTTTCTTGGGAGAAATTCATAATCTTCGACCGCACCTCTTGAGTCTTGCGGTTCGGGTAGTACTTGAGCATGAACTTCTCACACACCGCATTCCATGTGGTGAGAGAGTTGGCCGGGAGCGCCAAATACCATGACTTTGCTCGATCCTTGAGGGTGTACGGGAAGCACTTCATCTTCAAGTTATCCTCCATGAGTCCCAAGAGTGGGAAAGTTTGCACCACCGTGCAGAACTCTCGGATGAACGTCAAAGCATCCTCGTTGGGTAGCCCTAGGTAGGATGGGAGCAACGCCATGTGATGAGGTTTAAGTGTTGGAAATTTGGTCTTTTTATCAAATGGAAAATAATTTATATTTAATTTATATAATTAAATGATAGATTATTAATCTACTCCGGGAGTAGAATATCGTGATATATTTATATGCTCAAGACCAATTTCCGGTGAGTGAGATATAATTATTTTGGAGGTTGGAGAAGTCGTATAGATACGTCTCTCGAACGAATCTACGTGAGCATCTCGTCCAGGTGCGTCCGTAAGTGCCGTGTCTAGGTACATTCGGGAGTAACTACTAGGAGTTACACCCGTAACCTCCAACGATATTAATACGTTGAGAGTAACCCCGGGAGTTACGCTCATAACCACCAACGCCATGATGAGTCGGGAATAACCGCTAGGAGTTATCCCGTAACCCCCAACGAGGCATTCATGAGCCAGGAGTTACTCACGTAACCTCCACCGACACATTATGGCTCATCAATTTCTCGGTTGAGACGTAGCCTATAAATAGACGTGTTTAGATTCATTCTAACACACCGATCGAAAACTACATCGATATCATTTACGAGCATCTCGTTGCATTCATTTTCTTCGAGCTCAGTTCCTCGTCTGCATCCAGTTCGCCGGAACTTGATAGTTTGTGGTGCTACTACTATCAAGACGAAAACAGTTTTACCTTTTGGGAAGCTACGCCAGTTCCGAGAGCACTACCGGGGCGTAAAGCTTCTTGCGGGAAGAGTTCTACTCGACTCGGTTTTACCCTTTAATTATGCATTCAATTTGGTTTGTTGCATTGTAATTTCTAATGAGTGTGTTATAGTTCAGATCTTGTAACTTTTATTTTATAAAGGTTATCGAACGTGTTTACCCGGATCATTGTTGTTACTCAACATTACATTTTCAAACATTAAGCTCATGATTCCTGACCGCTTCCGTTAGGACAATCGCCGAAGTGGTGGCTGTGAATGTGGGGCGAGCAAAATCGCCCATGACTCTAGCTGCCATGGCTTCGGGCTCTGCAAATAACAAGACTAAAGAGAAGTCTTGTGGATCGATCTCCTCCTCAAACATCTTCGAGTTAAACTCTGCAAGAAAAGATGTTTCATAATTGGTGAGGTTAGAAAGAAAAGAGTTAATGACAACTTCCTCATTCGATGCATGTTTCGAGTTCTCCTCTTCTACTTCTTCAACCTCCTCCAAAAATAGAACTTTTGGCATGATTTGTTCGTTTTTGTTTGTTTGATCGAGTCTTGTATGTGATCGAGTTTTGTTTCCCACATTTAGGAATTTGGTTGTATTCGAGTTTATAAGCATATGACTTAGGATTGATTTGAATGATTTGATTATGGAGTATTTAGTTGTTGGAATTGATAGCATGAGTTAGGTTGGTTTAGTCTTGAGTTTTGATTGATTATGAATTGATGAATTGTGGGGCATGATCGATTTGAGTTTTGAGGAAATGATTAATGATTTTGGTTTATGAGTGATAAATCTAGATTGTTGCAACTTTAGATTGCTAGTTTTACTTTCCCCTTATATAAAAAAAAAGAGTTGTGCTTATATGTGAAAAGAGTTGATAGGATTCTGCTCCTTTTACTTGTAACGTATGAAAATACTAGAGTAATGAGCATGGGAAACCACATGAAAAGGCTTCGAGGGATCCTCGAATGATTAAATTTCATGAATGATGTCCTAAATGATACTCGTATATGTGAGAATAAGTGTTCGTAGGTACTTTACTCCTCTTGACAATGAGTACGGGAAACTGCACTAGGAGGCTCGATGTGACCCATCGATGATTAAACCTAGTGAAATATGTACCAAATCGTTCACATGAAAAAAAAAAAATGCTTGTGTTGAATAAAAGGGGAAGTAGGCTAGACGTCTAAGTTGTGGTGATTCTAGATATTTGTGAGATGTGTGTATCATTGCTTTTCCTCTTACTTGGATTGATTTATAAGCCACATAGTTCATTGATGATGATTGTTTGTAACTTGGGATTAAAGTGACCTCGTTTGAGTTTGTCGATTCCGGTGATTAAATGCTCTATGATTTGGATTGTTTGGATTGAGTCTAAGTTGTGTGTTTATATTGCTTGAGGACAAGCAAAGGTCTAAGTGTGGGGGATTTTGATTGGTGTCTAGATGTTAGGATTTTCGTCATGTTTTCGTGTCCGTTTTCCCTTAATTTTTGTGTGTTTTCGTTGTTTGTGGCTATGATTTGGTTGCTTTGGAGTCTTTGGTATTGTAGGATAAAAAGGGCAGAAACGAGAAGAAAATGAGAAGAGCATTATATCGAAGAGGGGTTCGATAGGAGCATGTAGGCGAAAACGGAGGTCAATTTGGAGTTCGGACGAGGAAGATACGACCGAAACAAGAAAGGCGCGCTCGTCCAGCGTACTCTGGACGGCCGTCCACTGCCTTGGACGGTCGTCCAACGTCATGCTCGCTTTCATGCTTGATTTTCCTCAATTCCTCGCCTTTTCCGACCCGTTTCCTTCCGTTTCCTCCACCTAATGATCCTACACGAACCAAACTCCAAACAACCGAATCATAGCAAAAGACACACGAAAAAGACACAAAACATAACGAAAACGGACTCGAAAACATGACGAAAATCCTAACATCTAAACACCAATCACAGGGCTCAAGGGGTAGTGCCAGTTTGCATAAGGCTTGATGGATGGTGCCTACTCGCATAGGGCTTTAATACATGGCGCCTATTTTTGTAGGGCTTAATGTAGGGTGCCTATTTTCATAGGGCTTAATGTTATAATGCCTACTTTCATAGGGCTTTTTGAGGGTTCCGCCTACTGTGTAGGGCTTATGAGGTTTATGCCTATTAAATAGGGCTTTTGAGGATTCTGCCTATTATATAGGGCTTACGAGAATGTTGCCTATTAGATAGGGCTTTCCTTTCAGGGTTCTACCTATTGAATAGGACTTACGAGGGTGTTGCCTATTAAATAGGGCTTCTGGGAGGTTCTGCCTTCAAATGTGGGGCCCCCTCATCAAGGTGAGGGGGGTGACCTCGTCATTTTCGGCCATCTGTTTTCAGCATTTTCACTCTGTGTGTTTTCGGTTCATGGCAATACAGGGGCCTATGATTGAGTCTGAGTCATAGTGCTTCCTCTGTAACTACCAATCCCTCATAACCCACGAGTTAATTTTATGTTTGGCGATTTTCAACAGAACTTTAAACTCACCAATTATCAGAGACGAGTTGAATACGCTTCACGAATGCTGCGATTTTGACTCGACTTTCCTTCAAATTCTTCACAACCTTCGGACTAAACACAGAAAATAATTCAGTTATCACAATTTATATTATGAGGAGAACATAATCCTAAGATTACCTCCGATTTCGCGGCTCAACCTCATGGGAGACTCAACTGAATTTAATTCACAGTATTCATATTAGAATTTTCTAAGAAGACTACTTAACTAACACCGGATATACATTCATTCCAACATCCCTCTCTCGGGTGTCTCTTGCGCAAGGAAATAACAGAGAAAATTCATAACCACATTACCGCAGCCAGCTGGGATTTTAATAATACCGAAGAAGTTAACATCTCAGACTTAAGAGCTTCAGCAGCATTACAAATAACAAGTTAAAAATCCGCTTATAAGAAAGGAAATCAACGTCTTAAACTCAAATTTCCCACAGACGGCGCCAGTTGTTAGATCCGGGTCAAAGATCCACAACAATTGTGTGATTATTCATCGTATTTGTAAAGAGTATTCACGTATAAAGGATTATAACAACAACAAGTAAGAGATTCACACGATTCATTAGCCTTAACAACTCAATTTCTACGGAGCATCTTTCTTTAGACATAAAAGAGAGAATTGAGCTAAGTATTAAACAAATGGTGCTTTTAACCATAGAATCAGTTAAATCCATGGAGCGTAGAACTCGTTTGGGCAGAAAAACAAAGGAGAAAAGAGGAGAGCGAAGTAGAGAATGCAAGGCATCTTCATGCTTCGTTCTCTCTTGGCAACGAGAATTATACCTTCGACTTGAATTGTTGGGAGTGCCCTTTCTACCGACGAGACTGCGGATGGAAGGGATGAGAGGACAGAATCCTTGAAGAAGGACTCCAGTTGCTCTAGCTTGCGAGAGTGCAAAGCACAGTATTAATGGAATAGTGCGAGTGTGTAAGTTGTGTTTTTTTTTTTTTTTAATAGAGAGATCACCCTCTATTTATAGGTGTGTAAAGGACGAAAAGGTGAATGTACATACAAAGGGAGGATATGAGAGGAATTTTTAGGGGGACAAGATTCCCTTCGTCATTAATTTTGTGGTCCTCACCCTAGTGTACGTAGAGTCATGCGGATTGCGTGGCAGATCCTTGGGTCATAGCAGAAGCTGGTGGATATGGGATGGCTTCTATACGGGAAGGATCTACTCATAACCATGCTGCTTCTGCACTGGGCGAAGCACCTGCACGGAGGGTGGCATCTGAGGCTTTCATTATTCTCATCCAGACAGCATTCAAAGGTGCCACGAGGTAAGGCTGATATTGGTCCCTATCAATGCTTAGAATAAAGATGAGTTGATTTCCTAAAATCTACCCCGCGGGATGCAAGAAATGGCCCGGGAAAATGGGAAGGGTTCTTCTATAAAGCAGATTATATAAAGAGAGGTAGAGTTCAAAGCTATCAACAAAATGAGTTATAATTCAATCGATGTCTCATAACTCACCTGGGGGGGGGGGGGGGGGGGGGGGGGGGGAGTAGAGGGATACCCCCCATATCTCATTATCTTAAACTGCATTATGCATATAAACTAGAAGCGTTGAACAAGCATAAAAAAACCAGAATATAATCTATTTCAGCAATTCAAAGGCATAGAGTGAACACCTAAATCAAAGAAACAAGAAAAAGGAAATATTTTGTTCCAAATTCAGGGTCGTGAAATAAGCACCCTAACAAAAACCCAAAAAGAAAAGTTGTTTATAAACACCAGGTTAAAACATAATCAAGTTAGATAGAGGAGCTCGAGCCGGATGATGAACTGTTGGGAATTGTTAAGAACAACATGTTAAGGGGGAACCTATAAGGGACACTTCATTGTTTTGATTTGATCCCAAAACCCCAAAGTGTTCCATTCCGAAGCGACCCATTTTGATGTAGTTAATAGGTTAGAATTTTTCTAAGCCTACTCTGTTAGGATGGCTCTTTATTTTGCTTACATTATAGGCTTCAAAATTTCAAGTGAAGGCCACTCGCTTGAGTGTGTTTTTCAAAGCGAAGCAAGTCTAGCAAACTGAAGTGAAGCGTGCCTGCCAAAGCGAAGCGAAGCGAGCGCTACAGTTCAAAGCCAAAGCGAAGCGAAGCGAGCGCTGCAGTGTAAAGTCAAAGCTAGTCAATTCTAGTCAGCAATTTCCAAAGTAGTCACTAGGGAACTTTATCTCCCGAAGCGGCTCACTACAGAATGACTACGAAGTGACTCAACTAAAGCAGACGCTACAACTTCATAGCGAAGCGAGCCACTACCTACCAGAAAGCGACAGCGCGACTCCCGCCCATATTTTGAACTCCAGTCAACAGGAGATCGTAGCATTTATTACAAGATCTCCACGTGTCAAAAGAGAAGTGGGGCAGAGGAGTTGACTGCCAGGCCGACAAAGGCGCCGCAACAGTACTGGCTCGCTCCAGTTACTGTTAGGTTTGTAAGTTAGCCATTTTTGGCAAACAGACAAACTGGCGCGTCTGTAAAAGCATCCGCCTGCGCAAGTACTGTCGAGAGGAGGAGGGACAAGGCCACCAACCAAGCAACGGATCTCAGCCAACCCTCCGCCTATAAATAGTGAAGGATCACAACGTGAAGAGATAGAACACTACTTGAGCATTCGAGCGCATACAGCAAACAAACACTCCCAAGCCTTTGAGCAAATCTTCGAGTCTTTGTTTCCAAGTGTTCTCTGAGTTTCCAGTTCATCGGAACTCGTCTTCACAACCTTCACACTTAGAGTCTAAGCCCACTTCAAATATCCAAGCTTAGAAGAAGAGCTCTAGCCTACTTTGCATCTACTGTAAAGAGCTCTTCATAGTGTGGTTGTCTACCAAAAACCCTAAACTCCGTCTGTTAGGTTTTTGAGTGTTATCGTTATGTTGTCTCGATCCAAGACTCTTCTTTCATCGATTGAAGAAGTCTCGATCTTAGAGTTTAGATCAAAGCTTGCACCTACATCGTTTGTGTAAAGCTCGATCGAAACTAGGCTGTAAGGAGAGCCCGTAATCTCCCTGTCTGTGTTTGACTGAAGCAAGTGAAGCTTCCAGTCTTTGTTAGGTTTGTGTAGTGAACCCGCAATCACTACGTCTGTCGTCGGATCCAGGCAAGTGAAGCCCGATCTTGACCAGGCTTTTGAAGAGCCCGAAATCTTCAAGTTCTTGAGTGAAGAGAACAGTTGCCGTCGTGCAACAAAGTGGACGTAGGAGCTTTATCTCCGAACCACTATAAATCTCTGTGTCGTATCTCTCTAACCCTTAACTCTTTACCGTATTTGATTATCCATTGCACGTGCATCTAAACAAACATAACTTGGATTCTTAATTACTTAGGAAAAAGATTTTAGCTCACCGAATTTCCGCATATACGAGTAAAGACTCCCTCTTGATCAAGTCCTTACTTCGGTCAAGTAGGCAAGCTACGTACTGTAGATCTAGCTTCAGCTAGGTCTTAAGTTTCAAGCGAGCTCTTTACTTGTCACTCTGAGTTAAAGGGAAAAAGTTGAGAAACTTGAAATACGTATTCACCCCCCCCCCCCCCTCTACGTATTTCCCTATTAACAAACCGGGACCAACAAGTGGTATCAGAGCAGCGGTTCTTTCGAGCCTCTGCTTTGCATATCCGAAGCGAGTCCCCACTCGCTTCACGTTGTCTCACTGAACCGGATCCTGTTTTCCTAAGTGCATCAAAACCTCACTCACGCATATTGCATTTACTGCTGATAGTTTGCTATGTCTACATACAGTGCATCAAACCTGCCACAGTTCTCTATCGAAGGATACGAGACATGGAGTTTCCGAGTCGAAAGCTTCCTATGCTCCATCCACGACCGGATGTGGGAAGTCATAGAGGACGGACCAATCGAAATCAAGAAAGCCATATCTGTGAACGTCCCAGCTGCTGAAGGACGCGAAGCTCATGTTCGACAAACATACGTAGAAAAGGACAAAGATGAGTACACTCCGAATGACTTCAAAGTCGCCAACCTTGACAAGATTGCACGCCACACGATGCAGAGCACCGTGTCAGACGCCTATCTACCACGGATAAGGAAGTGCGCAACGGCGAAAGAAATGTGGGAAACCCTAGCCCTCATTTCTCAAGGCACAGACAAAATCAAAGAAAACAAGCTTGCTGTTCAGATGCGGGAGCTTGAAAGTCTGATAATAAAGCCAGGAGAGTCCATCGACGCCTTCGAGCTGAGAGTTACAAACATCATTGCAACTCTCAACTCACTTGGGAAGGAACTCACAGATAAGGAAGCCAACCTGAAGATTGTCCGAGCTCTCACGAGGAAGTGGTAGACAATGAAAGAACAGTACCTAGCTACCAAGGATCTTTCAAAGCTCACACCGGAGATTCTGTTCTCCGAACTCAAAGCTCATGAATTCGATCTGAATCGAATGAATCTCGATGAAGAGGATGAAGCTCCCACGACATCAAAAGGTGTAGCGATCAAAGCTGCTGAAGGGCCAAGCGACCAGTCGCTAGCCAAGATGACGAGGGAAAGCTGGAAGAACATGTTGCGTTCTTATCAAAGAACTTCAACAAGATGAACTCTCGAGTAGGCAAATACAAAAGATTCTACAAGCAGTACAAGGGGAGGAGCACTGATGCTCGAGAAGGAAAAGGGAAGAGAGAAGAGACGACCAAGCCGATCTCAAGGGACATGATGGAAGTGGAGTGCTATCACTGCCACAAGATGGGGCACTACAAATCCGATTGCCCAAAGCTGAGTGCAAAGGAGCGAGAGGAACTGAAAGCAAAGAGGGATGCTCCAAGGCGAGCGCTCGTAGCGAGTGAAGTGCCGGTCGCTGCAACTGAAGATCCAGCTAGCGACTCCGATGCATTCACTGATCCCAACTCCAGTGAGGGTGAGGATCTTGGACTCATGGCGCTCACCGACGAAGAGACCAATGAGGTATTTATCTATCCCTCACCTAGTTCAATTACACTCGCACACACTCACCAAGAGGAAGCAAATTCCTCGACATGGAGTGAGTTGCTTGACAAGCACATTAAATTGTCAAGTGACCACGAAGTGTTGCAACAAGCTTTGTTTCAAAGCAAGAAGGAGAACCGAAAGCTAGCCACTGAGCTTGACCAAGTCAAACTTAACTTAAAGGCTATGACTAGTAAGTTCGAGGATCTCTTCGCGAGACATCAAAGCTTGGAAGGAAGGTATGAAACCCAATCCGCGCTAGTTGCCAACTTGAACAAAGCCTCATATGCTAGGCAGGCACTAGAAAGCTCACTTCTACCTTTTGGTAGAAAGGGAGGACTCGGATATGAGGGTGGACCTTCCAGGCCTACTGTCTTTGTTGGTGCTTCAAACACCACACCATCAGTTACTTTGGAAATGCCCACTGCATCCAAAGCGACCACTAACAAAGACAAAGGCAAAGTGGCTGAGAACCCTAAAAGGAAGCCAGTGAAGATGTCTATATCTTCAAGGGTGGAAACTAAGGGCAAGCAAAATTCAACATTCCCTAGCACTCAAACTGCTAAAGCTTACCAATCAAAGGGTAATGGGAAAAATGTTGAAGCTTCTAAGTCTCAAGCTAAGACACGAGAGACAAGGATCTCCCTTTCAAGAAAAGGAGTAATGTCTATGATTCACGTTATCCGGACTGGAGATGGTCCAACCGGACTAACGTTGAGGGGAAGAACTCGAAGCACCAAAGAGGCCGCTTCGAAGTCCCAAGGTTACTCAAGCGAGTCGGGTTCAAAACCCTAGTTGGACCGCTTCGAGAAAACCTAGCGAGCCGCTTCGACAGTCTAGAAATCATAAGTCAGTCTCTAAACCCATAGCTAATCTGAAGCGAGTCGCTTCAGGGTACAAGCAAAGAGGGAAGAGCATAGGTAGGACTGAAGCGAGCCGCTACCCCTCTTGCACACACTGTTGCACGTGTGAAGCTGATTCAAAGCAGAACACCAAAAATTTTTAAGGTCGAGAAGCCCAAGACACAAGCTTCATCTCAAAAGAGAGTGAAGCAAGTGTGGGTACCTAAGGGAACTAATCTGCAAGGACCCAAACTGATTTGGGTACCAAAATCTGTCTAATTGCAGGTGAGCGCCGTGGATCCCATGCCAAGTGAGGGTCAACAAATCTGGTATTTGGACAGTGGATGTTCAAGACACATGACCGGCATGAGAGCTCTACTTCACGACTACATTGAGAAGAAGGGTCCACACGTCACTTTTGGTGATAACTCTCGAGGAAGCACCAAAGGGTACGGCGCACTGAAAGTCGGAAAGCTCACGATAGTAGAAGTTTCCTACGTGGAAGGACTTAAGCACAACTTGTTATCCATTTCACAATTCTGTGACAAGGGATACAAGGTGGAATTCATTTCCAACAAGTGCATAGTAAAGAGCAAGCTCACATCCCAGATTGTGCTAACTGGAGTTAGACAAAGGAACGTCTATATAGCACAATGGGACAGCTGCAAAGAGGAGACGTGCTTAGTAGCAAGGAGTGCTACAGAAATAGCATGGCTATGGCACAGACGCTTGAACCATCTCAACTTCAAAGCCATCAATCGCTTAGCTCGAAAGGGTTTGGTGCAAGGCATACCAAATGAAGTCTTCATCAAAGACCATCCTTGCTCACCATGCCAACGAGGGAAGCAGACGAAGAAGCACTTCGCCAGTCTCGAAGAAGCTTCATCAAAGCGAGTGCTCGAGCTGCTTCACATGGATCTGTTTGGTCCAGTCACTCCAGTCAGTGTAAATGGAAGGAAGTACACTCTAGTTGTAGTCGACGACTTCTCTCGCTACACTTGGGTTGTATTTCTCTTCAGCAAAAAGGAGACACTGACCAAGCTACCACAATTGCTCAAGCGATTGGCTGTGGAGAAGAATCAAGCAATTGTGACCATTCGCTCCGACAAAGGCACAGAGTTCTTAAACTCTACTGACAAACCGATATTTTATATGCATTTCAAGATGTTTTTGGTAGGTTTTGGCTTTGATATATGTGCTTAAATGAATAGGAAATGATAGGTTTTTACAATTTATGCATTTTCTATATGCTTTGCACTTTCTCTCGTTTTCCGTGCTAATTTCAGGTGCTGTGGAAATTTTCTGGGAATGTTTGACTTATCCTATGTTAAAGAGGATCGAAAGAGGAAGCCGTAGCACTTTACGGATTAATTTTCCGATGCCGGACGAGAGAGAACGAGCCAAAACCGTGGAAGCGCTCAAACTGTCAAATTTGGGCGGAAATGCACAAACACATGTCTTAGACAACTTTCCAGAAATTACAGATTTTACCCCACCTTCTCAACCCAAGTTTCTGTTATTTGCAATTTGACCCCAACTTATGGGAAATCTATAAATACCTTGTTATTTGTCTCAATTGGTAATTTTTATCACTTGAATTCACTCTTGCATTATTGCTTAGAACCCTAGCTTTTCCCTCCTTTCCTTTTTAGTACTTTCAAATTTTGTTGGATGATGAAGCTTGAAGATTGAAGATTATTGAAGCATTTTATTTCCTTTTACTTTCCTTGTTATTTCTATTATGAATTTCCTTCTTTTTGTTGGTTTGATTGTTAGATCTATGAGTGGCTACATCTCTTAGAGGTTTCAAATGATGGATGATGTGAATTAGGCTAGGATTTAATGGTTTTTGATGAGGATCTACCTTTCCTTTGAGTTGCCCTTGGATTTGATTGAATTTAATTGCATGAATGATTGACATCCATGAGTGCATACAAGGTGTTTGATGGAATGCCTAGGAAGCTTCCATTCATAGCACTTGGCATGAATCCTTGCTCATACTATCTAGTATTGATTTGCATTGCTCCTAGAAAGAATCATGTGAATTGATGTTAGATTAGTAGGCATTGTGCTTTTAGGAGTTGGTAACATGTTTAGAATGGTAAGCATGTTATTCAATCCACTAGTTATCAAGTCTTAGGAGGATGAGATAGCTTGATTTATGTAATAATGCCACTCAAAGGAATTAAAATGGTTTGATACATCACTTGCCTAGTCCTTAGCCTAATCACACCGGAAATCATTTGAATCCTTGCTTGCTTTTATCGAATTTCTATTTCTTGCTCTTTTATTTGTTCTTTACATTGCTTGCCTTCATATTTTGCTTGTTATTTCATTTACTCATTATTTGCCTAGTTATAAAACACCAAACTCATGACTATGTGCTTAGATAGTATGATAGAGACTACGTGAACTACTAGATTGTCTATCGATACATTCACTCCTTGTGGTTCGACCCGGACAACTAGCTAGTTCGGTTATTGTATTATTGCTAGGTTAGAAATAGCCGAGTCAATTTTTGGCGCCGTTGCCGGGGAGTGAATAGATTGATGATCAATAGATTGTTTAGTTTCTTGTTGCTAATTTGAGCTTGTTTTTTTATAGATAGGATGGTATTGTGCTTGTTGATTCAAGCATTTTATTGGACTATTTTTGATTTCTTTATTGGTGTGCTTGATAGGTACACACTTCATAGATCCAAGGTCAAACATGTGGAATCTTTCGTTTTGGATTATGAGAAGAGAAAAAGAACTTCCAAAGAGCAAGATGTTGAAATCAATCAAGAAGTGGAAGTTCTTATGAAGCAATTGGAGGTTATGGAAGCAAAATTGGACGAGCAAAGGAGAAGAACCCAAGAGGTTCAATTAACTCCTATAATTGAGATATTCCAACCTCCAAAGGAAAGTTATCAAGGAAGAGAATGGGGTATGATAGATGCACCCAACTTTGAGCTCAAGCCGGGTTTGATTCGTTTGGTTCAAGCAAATCAATTTGGAGGAGAAGTCACCGAGAACCCAAATGATCATCTATACTCATTCCTTGAAATTTGTGATACCCTCAAGCTCGAAGGAGTGTCAAATGACACAATCCGGATGAGACTCTTCGGATTTTCACTTCGTGACCGGGCTAAAGAGTGGTTCAAAGGTCTCAATGGGAAGTCAATCAAATCGTGGGAGGATTTGTGCAAAGCTTTTCTCTCGAGATACTTTCCACCTTCCAAGGTACAACGCCTAATCTCCGAGATTTATCAATTTGCCCAACATGAGGATGAGACAATAGTTGATGCTTGGAAGAGATTCCGTGAGCTCTTGAGGAAATGCCCTCCACATGGCCTAGATGAGAGTCGACAAATCTTCTTCTTTTATGGTGGTTTGAGTTCACAAACAAGAACTATTGTAGATGCTACCTCCGGAGGTTGCTTGCTAAATCGAGATGTGAAGGAAGCCATGAGGATTCTTGAAGATATGGTTTCTAATTCTTTTCAATGGCCTATGGAAAGGGCAAATTCAAAGAAAGATACCTCCATGTTGGATGATAAATATGAAGAGCTTGCTTCCCAAATTACCAACCTCAAGAAGGAGTATGAAGAGATTAGAAAGGCGTTGATAGAAGCACGAGCTTGGCAAAGACCTAAGAATGGGGGAATTCTTGGCCAAGAAGGTGTGATTCACATCAACCAACAACCTCTTTTGATTTCTCAACAACTTGTAGAAGAGGAACCACTCCAACCTTGGAGCTATGAAGCTCCATCGATGCCTCTATTTTCAATGCCTTTCCATGAGATTCAAGAAGAGGAAAAGCCATGTGCAAAAAAGGATGAAGGTATTTCTCTTACTCATTTTCCCCAAACTTCTATAGAGAATGAAGATGTGAGTAAGTTGAATGATGGCATCATGAACGATATATCATTTCCTCTTGAGTTTGGATATGAGAGTCATGCTAAGTTTGGGGGTGAGAAGAGAGATGATCTTGTAGAGAGTACTCCTCATGAAGAAGTTGTAGAGATGAGCATTGATAGGTTGGAAGAGTTCAAGAAGTTGGATGTCAATTCTCATTTGGTTGGTTTGTTGAGTAGTATGCCAAATCATGAGAAGTTCTTGGAGGATGTAGACAAGAGAAAGGTGAAAATGAATGATGATATGACCATTGAGTTATCGGAGGGATGTAGTGCTAGACTACAAAGAGAATTCCCCAACAAGGAAAACAATCATGGAGATTTCACAATTCCTTGTGAGATTGGTGGCAAAATGCTTAAAAATGTCTTGTGTGACATGGGCTCAAGAGTGAACGTGATGCCCCTTCCTATCTTTGAAAGTTTGAAGATTGGAACCCTTATGCCCACAATGACTATATTTCGAATGGCGGATCGTTCAATCACAATTCCTTGGGGAAAGATCAACAATGTGCTCATCAAGGTTGGAAAGTTCATCTTTCCGGTGGATTTCTTCATTCTTGACATCGAAGAGGAGCACAACATTCCTTTGATCCTTGGTATGCCTTTTTTGTCGACAAGCCGAGCTTTAATGGATGTATGTGATGGAAGCCTCACTTTTCGAGTTGATGAAGAGGAAGTGACATTTCATAAGCCGAAACTTGAGAGTGAATTGCCAACTCCGAAAGAAGAGGTTCAAGTTCCAAGTCCTAAGAGAGGTGACGTGAGGATGAATGAAGTGAAGTTCCATGAAAAGAGTGTCGATCATTTACATGTGAGGTTCACAAGTTTTGGAGGTCAAGAGAGGACCTCGTTTGATGTCCCATGAGCTACATTGAGGTATCGTCGAGCTAACGACGTTAAACAAGCGCTTGTTGGGAGGCACCCCAACACGTATCCTTTATTTACTCGTTTTCGTTAAGTTTAGTTTGAGTCATTTTAGTCGAATAAGAGTTGAGAGTGGTTTAATATGTTATGGAAAGGAATTTCTAAGTGTTGGATGTTTTTCTATGCCTTAGAAAAAATTTTGAGATTTTTCAAGTTTGTAAGCTCCAACACTTAGAAAAATTTTGGAGGTGAAATTTCAGCTTTGCGCAGTCCGGCGGTAAAATCAAAAAGAAATAGTAAAACTCGTCGGAATTCGATTCCGCCAATTGGAATGAGTTCGTATGCCCCGAGAGTAGGGGGGAGAGTCATCGTCGGACAAAAATTCCGCCGGAATCCGGCGGCCGTCCGGCTGGGCAGACTCGTCTGCGACCTAAGCTGCGACCGAGCCCTAGGTCGCTGGTTTGGTCGCAATCGACTATGTAGTCTGCGACATAGCCCCAGCCCGCAGTCCACGATGCTTCCGAAGGCATCTCGTCTGCGGTCAATGGGCGTTGACCGCTGGTTCCCCTTTCCCCCCCTATTTTTCAATTTGTTTTCTATTTTCTTTTTGATGTTATCTCTTATCTCCTACACCTCTCTTACCTCATTTCTCTTACTTATTCATTTCTTTTTCTTGAGATGATGAACATGTTCTTGATATCGAAAAGTCGAAAGGCGCAAAGCATGACGAAGAAAGGAATCAACTTAATCGAGCATGTACCGGAATGAGCAACATTGAACGTGATATGCATCGCAAGCTCGGACCTTTGTGAGTGTAGTTTAAATTCCTTATTATTCTTTCCTCCAAACTCATTTTAGAGTTTATTTCTAAAATAAGTTTGGGGGAGGGGGGTAGGATAAGGTCTTTAAACTACTTTTCTCTCTTCGGTTTTTCATTAAAGTTGCGATTTTTAAGCTTGTATTTGCTTGATGAAGTTGATTGTGCTTAATTGGATGCTTGAAAATGATGAATTTGTTTGAGTGTGTTTGGTATATGATGAGAGTGTATAAGTTGGAATGCGAATCAAGTGGTTCATATGTGTGTAAATGTTTGCTTACTTGCAAATTTTGCAAAATTTTTAAAATTTCTTTCGAACGAATCACTTGAAGTATTGGTTTTCATATCGCGTTTTTCACTCCTTTGCTTTCAAGAGAGATGTCGATGATGAAGTTGAGCGAAAAAATGGTATCATATTTTTGGAGTCTTTCATGTGTGTATTGAGCATGAAATGGTTGCATAACATGATTAACTAGGAATGATTGATCTTAGGCACATGAATTCTAAACAAAAGCTTGTGAGGTTTGAGCCAAAACGTTGAATTGATAACGTTATTTTTCTTTCTTGAGAGTTTGCCATGTATTGCATTGTTATCTTCTAGAACTTGCCTTCAATCTCGATCGAGGTTGCAATATGTGCTACGAGAACTTAGAAATGATTTTAGGCCCTCACTTGTTAGCCTCATTATTCCCTAAACACTAACCAAATAAAATGTTAACTTTGTGGTCCCCCTTGAGCCTTTGAAGCCTTTGTTACTAAACCGGATGAAAGGGGGTGAAGGTTGGTTAAGGGAATCCATTGAGAGGTTCTGAAGTAGTGAGATAACGAGGTTTAAGAAGTTTGATTGAAGAGGTCCTTTTGAGATAAGAATACTCCTATGAGCTCTAAAAAAAAAAGAAAAAAAAAAGAAAAAAAATGAAAGGGATGAGAATGGAATTCTCATAGGAAAAAAAAAAGTGAAAAAAAAAGTGATGAGAAAAGGAAAAAAAAGAAAGAAAAGAGTTGAAAAGAAAAAAAAGAGTTTGAATAAAGATAGTTGTGAATGAGAGCATAAAGGAGTTATTCATTAATATTTGAGAAGCTTCAATCAAGCTTGGGTATTAAAGAGTGTAAATAGGTGAAATGGTGAGGGTAGAAGGTGGAGAAATTCACACTTGGAGTGGAAAGAGAAGGTGAAAGTACTTAAGAAGTCTCTTAGTCACTTAGCCTAAAATTCCCTACCTAAACCAATGTCCCCACATTACAAGCCTAAATAAAAGACCTAATTGATCTTAGTTCGAATGCACAATCAAGCGATGGAGATCTTGAGATTTAGGGCAAGCATATGGTAAGAGCAATGCATGCATGAGTTCAATGAGTGTAAACTTCCTTCCATATACTAGAGAGAAAGAGCGATACACTTACACCTAGTGAGGTTTGGAGTTTCATTATGCTTGAGTGATTGATTTCTTAGTTGAAAGCGTTGTGTGATTATGGATTGTTCGATGCGCCTTGGGAGTTCCATGATTGAAAATGCTTTGTTGAGTGAGTACTTTGAGACATCGATGATCTTGAATTGCATACCCATTCGGTTTGAGTGGTTTGATTGTTTTGTTCCATTTTCGGGACGAATAATGGCTTAAGTTTGGGGGAGTTGACAAACCGATATTTTATATGCATTTCAAGATGTTTTTGGTAGGTTTTGGCTTTGATATATGTGCTTAAATGAATAGGAAATGATAGGTTTTTACAATTTATGCATTTTCTATATGCTTTGCACTTTCTCTCGTTTTCCGTGCTAATTTCAGGTGCTGTGGAAATTTTCTGGGAACGTTTGACTTATCCTATGTTAAAGAGGATCGAAAGAGGAAGCCGTAGCACTTTACGGATTAATTTTCCGATGTCGGACGAGAGAGAACGAGCCAAAACCGTGGAAGCACTCAAACTGTCAAATTTGGGCGGAAATGCACAAACACATGTCTTAGACAACTTTCCAGAAATTACAGATTTTACCCCACCTTCTCAACTCAAGTTTCTGTTATTTGCAATTTGACCCCAACTTATGGGAAATCTATAAATACCTTGTTATTTGCCTCAATTGGTAATTTTTATCACTTGAATTCACTCTTGCATTATTGCTTAGAACCCTAGCTTTTCCCTCCTTTCCTTTTTAGTACTTTCAAATTTTGTTGGATGATGAAGCTTGAAGATTGAAGATTATTGAAGCATTTTATTTCCTTTTACTTTCCTTGTTATTTCTATTATGAATTTCCTTCTTTTTGTTGGTTTGATTGTTAGATCCATGAGTGGCTAGATCTCTTAGAGGTTTCAAATGATGGATGATGTGAATTAGGCTAGGATTTAATGGTTTTTGATGAGGATCTACCTTTCCTTTGAGTTGCCCTTGGATTTGATTGAATTTAATTGCATGAATGATTGACATCCATGAGTGCATACAAGGTGTTTGATGGAATGCCTAGGAAGCTTCCATTCATAGCACTTGGCATGAATCCTTGCTCATACTTTCTAGTATTGATTTGCATTGCTCCTAGAAAGAATCATGTGAATTGATGTTAGATTAGTAGGCATTGTTCTTTTAGGAGTTGGTAACATGTTTAGAATGGTAAGCATGTTATTCAATCCACTAGTTATCAAGTCTTAGGAGGATGAGATAGCTTGATTTATGTAATAATGCCACTCAAAGGAATTAAAATGGTTTGATACATCACTTGCCTAGTCCTTAGCCTAATCACACCGGAAATCATTTGAATCCTTGCTTGCTTTTATCGAATTTCTATTTCTTGCTCTTTTATTTGTTCTTTACATTGCTTGCCTTCATATTTTGCTTGTTATTTCATTTACTCATTATTTGCCTAGTTATAAAACACCAAACTCATGACTATGTGCTTAGATAGTATGATAGAGACTACGTGAACTACTTGATTGTCTATCGATACATTCACTCCTTGTGGTTCGACCCGGACAACTAGCTAGTTCGGTTATTGTATTATTGCTAGGTTAGAAATAGCCGAGTCATCTACCATTGAAGCTTACTGCACGGAGCATGGCACAGCACATCAGACATCCTCAGCGCGCACACCTCAGCAGAATGGAGTTGCTGAAAGAAGGAATCGGATCATCAAAGAAGTCGTTCGAACCATGATTGCAGACTCGAAGCTTCCGATGAAGTATTGGGCTGAAGCTGCCAATACAGCATGCTACACGCAGAATAGAACACTTCTCTGCAAACGGCACGACAAGACACCATATGAAATATGGACAGGGAGAATTCCTAACATATCTTACTTTCATATTTTTGGTTGTAGGGTCTTCATCCATGACAATGGGAAGTCACAGTTGAAAGCCTTTGAAAGCAAAGCTGATGAAGGAATATTCTTAGGATATTCTACATCAAGCAAAGCTTATAGGGTGTTCAATTGCAAAACCCTAATCGTGGAGGAATCACCCCATGTCGTATTTGATGAGTCTTCTTTAAGTCTTCCACAGGAACAGGCTAACGCGAATGAGAAGAATCCAAGCAAGGAACACTTAAGCTCACTCACTTGGGACATGCTCGAAGAAGATGATGAAATCAAAGATTCAAGCGAGCAAAATCCCAAAGGAGAAGGTGAAGCTGCCCCAAAGATTCCGGAAGCGAGTGCTGGCCAAGCACCCAATCCAGTCGCTTCAGATGGTGAAGCGAGTGTCCAGGAAGAAGATGGAGATGAAGCTGGCAGATCCAAGCGTGCATGGCTCAAGGATCACTCACCAAGTCAAATCATTGGAGATCCATCCAAGGGTGTAGTGACCAGAAGTCAAGTGTTTGGAGAAAGTGCCATGTTCAGTTGCTTTCTCTCAAACATCGAGCCGTCATGCGTGGAAGAAGCCCTAGCCGATTCAAATTGGGTGATTGCCATGCAAGAAGAGCTGAATCAGTTCACCAGAAACGATGTATGGTACCTCGTGGATAGTCCCAAATTTCAGCATGTGATTGGCACCAAATGGGTGTTCAAGAACAAGACGGACGAGGACCACAACGTTGTGAGGAACAAGGCGCGTCTCGTTGCTAAAGGCTACTGCCAAGAGGAAGGAATCGACTTTGATGAGACCTTCGCTCCAGTGGCACGGCTTGAAGCGATTCGACTATTTCTGGCCTACGCAGCGGCCAAGAAATTCAAAGTGTATCAAATGGATGTGAAGAGCGCGTTCCTCAACGGTGAATTGAAGGAAGAAGTGTATATGGAGCAGCCACCGGGTTTCGAGCAAGGAGATAAAGTGTATCGACTGAAGAAAGCCCTATATGGATTAAAGCAAGTTCCCAGAGCTTGGTATGATACTCTTTCTCAATTCCTAGTAGATAATGGTTTCCACAAAGGAAAGATAGATCGAACCCTATTCACCATCAATCATGGAGATGATATGCTATGGGTTCAGATCTACGTGGACGACATCATATTTGGATCACCAAACCAGTCGCTTAGCGAGAAGTTTGGAGAGCTTATGAAGACCAAATATGAGATGTCAATGATTGGCTTGATGAGCTGCTTTCTAGGTCTTCAAGTGAAGCAGCAGGATGATGGTATCTTCATCAATCAAGCTAAGTATACTCGAGATATGCTTGCCATGTTCGGTGTTCAGCATGCCAAAGCTGTGAAGATTCCGATGAACACGAACTAGAAGATGGAGCCAGACATAGATGGGAAGTCTGTGGATGCTACAGACTACCGAGCCTTGATCGGATCCCTTCTATATCTCACTGCAAGTAGGCCGGATATAGCTTTTGCAGTTGGAGTCTGCGCTCGCTTCCAAAGCAACCCCAAGCACAGCCATCTTGAAGCTGCCAAAAGAATTCTTCGATATTTGAAGGGCACTGTCAATATGGGGCTGTGGTATCCAACGGAGGACAATTTGGAGCTCACTGGATATTCAGACGCTGACTATGGAGGGTGCCGAATTGATAGGAAATCAACCTCGGGCACTTTATTCGACATCACTTTATTCGTGATCATGTCGAGAAGAAGGATATCAAGCTCGAGAAAATTCATACCGATCTCCAGCGAGCAGATATCCTCACCAAGCCTCTAGCTGAGTCTCGTTTCAATCAGCAATGCATGGAATTAGGGTTATTAGACCCTGGTGAAGAGTGCTAGATTCAGGATGCACGAAGGAGTGGTCGCTAGTTTTTCGTAGCGTCACTCGCTTCGGATCTTCACCAACTCAAGCGAGTCACTTCAAAATCTCACTCGCTTGAAGAAGGAGAAATAAGGTGGAGTAAGGTGGAGTGTTGGAAGACGTTCCCTACCCGCTTACAGGAATTGTTAAGCCATTGGTTAAGGGGGAACTATTGCTTGCTCTCGGAGCAAGCTACTTCCAAAGCGAGCAAGGAAAGCTGCTACCTAGCCTAGGATTCCTAGCGAGTGGGTATAAACACTCGCAAGTGCCGTTTCTAGTAACGGTTGTGGGGTCTTGTATCGGGCCTTCCCACGTAAAAATGGTGAAAGCTTAGGCAGGGCTGGCACCTAGACCTTGTGTCCTCTTCCCATCTTTCCGCCGAAGAGGAGCAAGTCTTCTCATCTCCTTCATCGTGGATAAATGTCCATTCATTACTCACTCTTCATTGAGTTGAGTTGTCGGATGTCTATCCTTTCCTCCCCCACGTTGAATTTTGCATCGCTTCAATTTGCCCTAACTTGGGTCAAAGTGAGTCGATTGCAAGTTCATTCTGTAGCTTGTAGGAGGAAGCTTGAAGGTTTACCTTTTTCTACAAAAGGTTGCAGGGTTGGTGACATGCTTCTGCGTAAAATACGAGATTGTCCTGTCAGAGCATTCTCATTGTCATCCTGTCCATTTCTGCTCTGAGATAAGGACTTGTACTCATCCCCCATTCGTCGTGAATAAGTACACTTACGTGAAGCTCCCCTCTGGGTTGTAGTAAGCTTGTGTACTATATTCATTTCCTTCCTCATTCACTTCGATGGAGGACTCTCTAATTCGTAGAGGAAGATGAATGCCATGAAGATGAATGCCAAGAAGATGAAGTACTCTACAGGTGGCATCAACAAGCTTCAAAGCGAATGCATTCATCAACAAGTATATTCAACAACTTGAAGTCCAAATCAATTGATGTCTTCAAAAGGGGTATCAATCTCCTACGAAGTGAGATTGACTGGTAAGCGTTTCAATTTGAAGTACACTAAGTGAGCTGAAGCGTGCTAGAAACTTTCACTCGCTATGTGGAAAATATGAAATGAATCTGACACAAATACAAAGAGGAAAACATTCTTGTTTATCCTCGAAGTATGTAAGTCAGAAACATTTTAAAATTAAGCAAAGAAATTCAATTTCTTATTCCAGTCGCTTCAGATGGCCAAGCGAGTGCTACGTCACTCAAAGCTAGCCATCGCAAGTGAGTGCGGAACAGTCACTCAAGCGAATGCCTCTCAAGTGAGTCAAGGCCTAGCGGCCCAACTCAAAGCGAGCAGACACGAAGCGAGTATGAGTTGTCTGCACTCGAGTGCAAATTTCACTTTCTGCCAAGAATTTAATGCAGGTTCACGTACGGCAAAAATATCGGGCGCGTGGTTCTCACTTTGAATTCGAAGCGGGAAAAGACAGAGAATATCCAGCCTTCGAATCTTAACAGTCCCAGATCTACAGCCGTTGGATCAGCGCCGTATAAGACAAACCAATCACAGCAGGCCACGTGGAGACGCCGAGCAAGTGGCGGTTCACTTTTACTGTGTTGACGCCGGACACATCAGACCCATCACCGCACGTCCGCCGCCTACCTACAGGATTTTCGGTGATTTTACCGTCTTACCCCTACTACGTCAGCCAAGACCTAATTCTATATATATCGGACTTCGCTGAACTGCAGAACCTTTCACAGCCCTCAAAAATTGCCATTCTCGTGCTTAGATCTGCAACATCTGCAACTCACGAGTCTCAACCATTTTTCATCGTTAAAACTCCGTTCAAAATCTCTCTTTTTACACCATGGGAAAGAAGCAGAAGACAGAAACGATGGAGGAGTTTTTGACGGAGGTCGATAAACATATCAATGTCGAGCCTCATCTCGACCCAACTATTATTGAGAAGGATGGATTCTTCCGTAGAGCCGTGACCACGGCCGGTCTATGGAAGTTCGTAACAGCAGTGCCATCAAAAATTCTGGCCAAGGCGGTGGGTGAGCTCCTGCTAAACTTGAAAAAGGAGCAAAATACATCCTCGTTCACAGATCCACAGACAAGAAAGCCGGTGGAGGTGGATATGAGCGAACTTGTCGGTGCGTTCAACTTGCCGAGAGAGGGAGGAGACACTCTGTCGAAATTGGGACTTTCGGCCGGAGTCCAATATGGCCGATTTGCAGCCGACGGAGCAGATCCAAATTTCAAGGAGGCCAGTATCCGTTCAAGCTTGAAGGCCCCCTTCAACCATATATGCGAGCTCTTCTCGAAGAGCATCACATGCTACATTGGAACTTTAGACACTCTCTCGGAGACGAAACTGATCGCCACCACAGTTATCGTCGACAGTCTCACTGGAACAAAGTTTAACTGGCATGGTTGGTTTCTCAACCAAATCCATGAAGCTGCCAAGGATTTTGCGTTCGTGCCAGGGAGCACCGATCAGATTCTCCGCAATGGGAAGCTGAAGTTTTTCTCCAGACTGTCTGTTGTCTTGGAAGAAAAGTTTCCGGGCAAAGTGTGGCCGGATTCCGACGTTGCTATGTACAACAAACAATCCATCTTCTATGACAAGTGGAGGAAAACCAAGACGCTGATAGACTTGGGACTTCTTGAGATTGAAGTGCCCGTAGCAAGACCAGTTGCCGAAAGGCAAGCTGAAGTGAGCCAAGCTAGGCAGGTCGCTTCACCCGGGAAGCGAGCCGCGCCCAAGCGAGGCAAGAAAAAGATGAAGCGAGTCGTCTCACTCGTCCAAGAAAGCGAGGCGGTGGAGAAGCCGCTTGAGGACATTGAAGTGACTCAACACCAATCCTCACCCATCAAAATCCAAACTTCCCAACCCCTAGTCCAAACCCAATCACTTCAAATCCAAACCCAGCCACTACCTGAAACTCAAACATCTTCAACTGCCCAACACCAATCCCAGAAATCACCCCAATCCCAACAAGATAAAGAAACTGGTTCTTCTTTCCAGATGCCCGAAATCCCCCTACTCCATGTCGACCCAGTCGAAGCATACACCATTTTCAAACCCATCCAAACCCAGCAAACACAACCACCACCCACTGAAGCCATCCAAATATCTGAAACCCCCGAAACTTCATCATCTACCCTATCCCCCTCGACATCGGCAGCTACAGCCGATACCGCCCAAACCACCGGAGAACTCACCATTGTCCCACGATTTGCACCTCCTGCCATCACTGCAGAAATGCAGGCCATCGATCGCTACGTCAAGGATCGAGAGCAAGCTGCAGAGATCATCAACCTCCGGTACTCCAATGTTCCGTGGACCGACGTGTTCTACACCCAGACTATCGACTTCCTGACGTACGTTACGTACCGCGGAACGGAGTACTACAAGGTCTACAACCTGATGCAGGCCTTCAAAAAGAATGAGCTGATCGAGCTGGAGGCCAAGCTGCTCAACTTCATTGGCGTTGACGGCTTTCACAACTTCCTCGATGGGACCAGCTTCTGGGACAAGCTGGATGCTAAGATAAAGCAGGAATATCCAGATGCTGTGATTCCCAAGCGAGAGCCAACTTTACGTGAGAAGCAATTGAGTAATGCTCATGCTGAGGAGATAGAGGCGAAGGAGGTGGAGATCTCAAATCTCCAAAGCGAGATCTCGAAGAAGGAGGAAGAAGTGAACCGAAGGGTGTTGGAGGTCAAGAGTCTTCGTGAAGACTTTGACAAGAAGAAGGGAGAGTTGGAGGCAACGGTGGAGGAGAAGGAAAGGTTGTTGGAGGAAAAAGAGAAGGCGCTGGAGGCGCAGGCGAAGCTAGTGGAAAATCAAACAACATCTATCACCGAACTCAAGGACTCGCTTGATGCGGAACGGAGTCGCTTGAGGGAGGTCAATGCCAAGTTAGTCACAATTGGCAAGGAGAAGAAGGAGTTGGAAAAGGAGGTGAAGAAGCTGAAGGAGGCTGTAGAGAAGAAGGATGAAGAGCTGATTAGGAAAGGGAGTGAGCTGATAATCACCAAAAAGTCTCTAGACTCACTTCGAACTGAAATGAAAGATCTCAAACAAGAAAGTGAGATAGACAAGAAAGAACTGGAGAGCCGAAGGAGGAGTGCACAGGCTCTTGACCTACAGAATGCTGAATTGACTATCCTACTGCAGAAAGTCAAGAGACTGAAAGAAACTCTTACTGTCAGGATCACTGCAGACGCCGAATTTCACAACTCTCTCAATCGGAGGGAGAGGAGGCTTGCCGTGATGAAGGCAGACTTGAAGCTTCCAAGGAACACCTGGACTTCACACTTCAAGAAGAAACGAAGAAAATCACGAAGGCAGTCGAAGCGGAGCTGGACGCTCGCTTCAAGGCGGTGGAGCCACTGGAGAGGTTGATGCTCTCTGTGATGGAGAGAGAGAAGCAGTGCGAGTATCTGCTCGAAGAAATAAGCATCAAAACAGCCGAACTAGTGGCGACCTCCATGGGTAAGACCGAGCAGATGCTTCAAGCTGTCTTCAATGCGGTCAACTCACTTCACCAATCCATCTCTGGAAAATCGATCATCCTAACCCCCGGCAATGATGATGCCAAAAAGGGGGAAGGACAAGTGAAGCGTGGAGAAATTGGAGGTGCTGGAGGAAGTGGAGTGTTGATGGGACTGATCGAAGGAGGAAGGAGTGATGAAGGTGCGGAGGAAGTAGTAGATGACGAAGCGAGGGCTCTGAGCGCAGCGAAGGGCAAAATTATGCTCACTGAGGAGGAGCTGATGAAAAAGCCCGAAGAGCCCAGCAGGCCACTTGCAGAGAAGGTGCTTGCCGCTTCAATCGCACGGCATCCTCCAGTAACGGTGATAACCAAGGAGGAAAGGCGGAAGAAGGTGGAGCATGATGCAGCCATGGCGTGGGAGATGGAGCGTTTATTTGATCTAACAAAAAAATCTGCTGCAGGTGCTTCTTCTAGTTCCAAAGCGCCCGCTTCAGCCATAGCGCCCGCTTCGACAGCTGCACTCACTTCATCTGCAGTTGTCCCTTCCAGTGTAGCTACGAAGAAAGACATGCCGCCTCCCCCACCACCGAAGCAGCCACTGAAGTGAACTGCTCCGGAGACAAAAGGAGATGACCCCGCGGCCAAGCGCCAAAAGGTCAAACAAGCAGTCGCTTCAAGGGCAGAGAAGGAGGAGAGAAAAAGAAAGGATAGAGAGGAAGGAAGGAATGAAGGAGAGCGGGAGAAGAGAATTAAGGCAAAGAGACTACAGATAATTGATGCCAGGATCGAGGAACACTTCAGTGAAGTGATACTTATCCAGTCTTCATTAGTGCGCAGTGCTTTTATTCCGCATATGCCTGATGAATCCGAAGCTTGCGAAGCCCAGGCCATAGCTGATGCATGTGATGTAGCGACTAAGGAAATGGTTGAGTCTGGTCGCTATCCTCGCAAGGATGAACAAGATTACATTCGCAAACGACTCAATGAGAAACGTCCAACGTGGAACAGCGAGTCGGGAGCAAAATTCAAGCAGATCATGGCTCAACTATCAAGCAAGTCAGAAGAGGAATTGGCCAAGCGGAGGAATGAACATCCAGACGCCAGAGAAATAGAGGACTTTATCCCGAGAGATCTGCTCGATCAGTGGCTACACTACAAGGACTTATTCATCATAGCGTACTACTATTGGGAGGTAGTGCCACTACAGGATCGTTGCTCTCGGATAAGTGCCCTCAGCAAATTTCTCTGCACATACGATGAGAAGATGAGACGGAAGATCTTCACCATGGCAGAACTGGCAGAGCCCATGCCTTTGATTGTCAAAGTTCCAGCTCTGAAGGACTTCCCCATGCCTTATCATCCAGGCACGGACATTCCTAATAGGGGAGTCATAGATGAGGAGATAAATGAAGCATTCAAGTTGGAAAGTGCATGGAGAAGGCCAAGTATTCACACCGTGGGTACTATGGAATCAAGAGTTCTATCTGCCTACGAGGACACTGCTGCCAAGAAGAAGGAAGAGGTGACGGAGGAGAAGGAGAAGAACAAGGAAGAAGCTGCAGGAAACCTCTGAGTTTCAAGCTTCTTGTTTTGGAAACTGATGTTCACCATTCTATCCATTTTAATTTCTGTCTCTCTTGTGTTATTTATTAGCTTTATGTATAATTTATCCTTATGCTACAAACTCAAACAAAATTTAACCGAAAAAAAAGGGGAAAAAGGAACCTAAAAATTAACTCAAACGAAGCTGCAAAGGAAGCAGTCGCTTGAAGTTCCTTCCACGGTTAGATAAACTAGATTTCGATAATCTTTAGTCTTTGGGTTTTGGCATCATCAAAAAGGGGGAAATTGTTGGGAATTGTTAAGAACAACATGTTAAGGGGGAACCTATAAGGGACACTTCCTTGTTTTGATTTGATCCCAAAACCCCAAAGTGTACCATTCCCAAGCGACCCATTTTGATGTAGTTAATAGGTTAGAATTTTTCTAAGCCTACTCTGTTAGGATGGCTCTTTATTTTGCTTAGATTATAGGCTTCAAATTTTCAAGTGAAGGCCACTCGCTTGAGTGTGTTTTTCAAAGCGAAGCAAGTCTAGCAAACTGAAGTGAAGCGTGCCTGCTAAAGCGAAGCGAAGCGAGCGCTACAGTTCAAAGCCAAAGCGAAGCGAAGAGAGCGCTGCAGTGTAAAGTCAAAGCTAGTCAATTCTAGTCAGCAATTCCAAAGTAGTCACTAGGGAACTTTATCTCCCGAAGCGGCTCACTACAGAATGACTACGAAGTGACTCAACTAAAGCAGACGCTACAACTTCATAGCGAAGCGAGCCACTACCTACAAGAAAGCGACAGCGCGACTCCCGCCCATATTTTGAACTCCAGTCAACAGGAGATCGTAGCATTTGTTACAAGATCTCCACGTGTCGAAAGAGGAGTGGGGCAGAGGAGTTGACTGCCAGGCCGACAAAGGCGCCGCAACAGTACTGGCTCGCTCCAGTTACTGTTAGGTTTGTAAGTTAGCCATTTTTGGCAAACAGACAAACTGGCGCGTCTGTAAAAGCATCCGCCTGCGCAAGTACTGTCGAGAGGAGGAGGGACAAGGCCACCAACCAAGCAACGGATCTCAGCCAACCCTCCGCCTATAAATAGTGAAGGATGACAACGTGAAGAGATAGAACACTACTTGAGCATTCGAGCGCATACAGCAAACAAACACTCCCAAGTCTTTGAGCAAATCTTCGAGTCTTTGTTTCCAAGTGTTCTCCGAGTTTCCAGTTCATCGGAACTCGTCTTCACAACCTTCACACTTAGAGTCTAAGCCCACTTCAAATATCCAAGCTTAGAAGAAGAGCTCTAGCCTACTTTGCATCTACTGTAAAGAGCTCTTCATAGTGTGGTCATCTACCAAAAACCCTAAACTCCGTCTGTTAGGTTTTTGAGTGTTGTCGTTTGGTTGTCTCGATCCAAGACTCTTCTTTCATCGATTGAAGAAGTCTCGATCATAGAGTTTAGATCCAAGCTTGCACCTACATCGTTTGTGTAAAGCTAGATCGAAACTAGGCTGTAAGGAGAGCCCGTAATCTCCCTGTCTGTGTTTGACTGAAGGAAGTGCAGCTTCCAGTCTTTGTTAAGTTTGTGTAGTGAACCCGCAATCACTACGTGTGTCGTCGGATCCAGGCAAGTGAAGCCCGATCTTGACCAGGCTTTTGAAGAGCCCAAAATCTTCAAGTTCTTGAGTGAAGAGAACAGTTGCCGTCGTGCAACAAAGTGGACGTAGGAGCTTTATCTCCGAACCACTATAAATCTATGTGTCGTATCTCTCTAACCCTTAACTCTTTACCGTATTTGATTATCCATTGCACGTGCATCTAAACAAACATAACTTGGATTCTTAATTACTTAGGAAAAAGATTTTAGCTCACCGAATTTCCGCATATACGAGTAAAGACTCCCTCTTGATCAAGTCCTTACTTCGGTCAAGTAGGCAAGCTACGTACTGTAGATCTAGCTTCAGCTAGGTCTTAAGTTTCAAGCGAGCTCTTTACTTGTCACTCTGAGTTAAAGGGAAAAAGTTGAGAAACTTGTAATACGTATTCACCCCCCCCCCCCCCCCCCCCCTCTACGTATTTCCCTATTAACAAACCGGGACCAACATGAACCTGCAGAAGCCAGAGGGAAGGAGCAGGAAACATTGTCTCTCTAGCGGTTGAACCTAAAAAGATCACAAAAGCAAATATTCAGCAAATAACCCTGATGGTTAGAATAAGATTAGCATAATTCGATGATCATATAACTTACCCTCATCTATCTTCAGCCTCTTGTTCTTTCCTCCATAGACTCTCTCAACTGGAGATCCATCTCCACCCTCAGCCTTTGTGGCTGCCTCAACCTTTTTAGTCCTTTCAATCCGAAATAATTCGGCCATCAGAGTAGGGAGGTGCTCATAGACTCCTAGGTTGGCGGCACTGGCTTCGAGCGATAGATACCCTCCGGGCAAGGACAAGAGGATGAGTTCGCATTTCTCTTTCTCCGACAAATGCCCATCATACATTTCATATTAGGTGAAAAGATTCTTGAACCTCCTGAGGTATGCCTTCATATCAGGAAAATCGTCGAGGTCCACAAAATCTATCTCCTACCGAGTCAGAAAGCCAAGCAGCCGGAATTGGAGGGATTCGGGAATATCGTCGGAATAAGCCAACTCAGAGATCTTTTGGCGAACGGAATCAATAGACATAGCTAAATTAGTAGAATAATGGAGGGGTAAAACTTCGAGGGCAATACCTTCAAAAAAAAAAAATGAAGAAGAAGAAGAGAGAAAGGAAGGAAGGAATAGCAAGAAAAAGGAGGGTTTCCTAAATATTGATCCATTAATACGCGATTCGTGAGAAGGCGTAAGAGGGATAATAAAATAAGGGAGAGGATACCTGTTTGTTCTTAAGAGATTACCGAGCAAAGAGAGTATTGGCCTTCCTGGGTAAAGAGAAAGCAGAAAGATCAATGCGTTGCTCTTCCCCTCTTTTTTTCCGATGATTATGTGAAGGGAAAAGGGGAGAAGAGGGTAAAAGGAGTGAAAAACTACTCCTTGAAAAGTAGGTTACCTTTTTTCTGTCTCGATTATACCAAAAGACAGTGATAAGATATGGGGTCTCTATTTTCACCCCGCCTCAAAAAATTAATCGACGCACCACCTTTTTTCATATGACAAGACCCTTATGACGTCATCAAGATAATTGTTTCTTGCATTAGTGCCAAGCAGAAGCTTATAGTGCACACTTCTGAACTTGGGGGGGGGGGGGGGGGGGGGGGGGGGAGTAGCTGATAGGGACCGATATCAGCTTCATCTCATGGCACCTTTGAGTACTGAATGAACGAGAATATTGGAGGCCTCAGATGTCACTCTCTGCGCATATGCCACCCTTAGAGTGAATGATGTTGCGCCCAGGGCAGAAGCATCTTGGCTGTAAGCAGATTCTTCTCGTATAGAAGCCATCCCCTATCCACCAGCATCTGCTAAGGCACAGGGATCTGACTAACACACTATCTACGTGACTCTATGTACTCTAGAGTAAGGACCACTAAATTAATGATGGGGGAATCCTGTCTCCCTAAAAATTCCTTTCCTACCCTTCTTATATATGCATACCTAGCTTTTCGTCCTTTCCTTCATCTATAAATAGTGAGTGATCTCACCCTTCCGAGCAACTCAACTTTCACACACGCACTATTTCATTCCACACTCTGCCTTGCACTCTCGCAAGCTAGAGCAACCGGAGTCCTTCCTCAAGGATTCTCTTCTCTCATAACTACCATCCGCAATTTCGTCAGTAAAAGGGCACTCCCAACAATTCAAGCCGAAGGTATAATTCTCGTTGCCAAGAGAGGACGAAGCATGAAGGCGCCTCGCGTTCTCTACTTCGCCCTCTTCTTTCTCCCTTGTTTTCCTGCCCAAACGAGTTCCACGCTCCCCAGATTTAACTGACTTTATGGTTAAAAACACCTTTTGCATAATACTTATCTTAATCTTCTCTTTTATATCTAAACGAAGATGCTCCGTGTAAAATGAGTGGTTAAGGCTAAATAAATCGCACGAATCTCTTACTTATTGCTGTTGTAATCCTTTATACGTGAATACTCCTTACAAATACTATGAATTATCACATAATTGTTGTGGATCTTCAACCCGGATCTATCAATGATCATGATCAAAACTATGCACACAACCTTAGTATCAACAACACAATCTACTCAACAATCTCAAAACATACCAATCAATCAAAGAACCCTGTCCAACACGTGAAATTATGTATATGAAAGTGAACACTCGACTCTCTCAATGAAAAGATGTATATAATAATGCACATCATAGGGTTCACTCATCATCAATACAATACAACATGTTTACCATAGGCTTGCGCTCAATCTCAACATCTCAAAAACTAAAATCAAATAAGTCTTTTAATAAGCTTGTAATGTAAGGACATTGGTTTAGGTAGGGAATGTATGGGCTAAGTGACTCAAAATACTCCAAATCATCAACCTCTTTTCAACTCCAAACAAAGTATGAATTTTTATCTCCATCTTCAACCATCCAACACACCAACTACAAACTCAAAGATGCTCAAATATCAACAATATAACTCAAGCTAACTATCCCCTTATGCTCAATTTTATTTCTCTTCATCATTTTTTTTTCTCTAGAGCTCAACTAAGAATGTTCTTTCTAATGATGAAAAAATGCTCTATATTTTTTTTTCTTTTCACAACTCTCCCCTTTTTTCTTTCTTTTTTTTTTTTTTTTTTTTTTTTTTTTTTTTTTTTTTTTTTCTAGAGCTTATGGGAATAGCCAACTATACTTAACCAAGCATCTAAAACTTATTTTTCTTCTCATTTCACCACAACAAAATATTCTATTTACTCCTTCCATACCACCAACTACAACTACTAAGGATACCCTTAACCATCCAAACCTCCTATCATCCAAGTTTAAGAAAGAAAGGCTAATAAAAGGCTCAAAGTGGGTAAACAAAGGTTTATGCACAGCGTTAGTGTATAGGAATCATGTGGCTACGAAAGAATGGCCTAAGATCATCTCCTAGTTCATAATTATACTAAGGTCTTGATGGAGAAATAAGGCAAGTTCTAGAAACAATGAAACATGCTTGATCACTCAATCAACAAATAGGCATGAATATGCACAAATAGCTCAAATGTCACGGGTCAAAATGACTAGTTCCCGACATCATAGCATACTTCAAATTCATCAAATAAAATGCGTCGCTTCGCCAAGGTTCCATGCATAATAAAGATCATGAATTTTTCTTCAAAAATCAACAAAAATTACTATCATCGGCCAAATTCACAATACTATCATCACATGCTTACTTGACTCTATTTAAACCTAAGACTCGAAAATAAAAGACTCAACAAAAACAATTACTAATACCCCAAAATAAAACTAAACAAATAAAAGACTTTAAAAACAAGAAAACACATAAATTGGGTTAACTTAGACACTCTTTTCCTCCCCCAAACTTATTTCATAGCATAGCAAAGAAATAAGTTTAAGAAAAGAAGTAAGGCTAAGTTAACGCAATGCATCTCAAGAAAAGGGAGGAGGGGGTGGGTCATTAGGATCGTACCTTTGATACCCATCCGGGTAGTAGGGGTAGAATTGATGCATGTCGTGGATCATCCTTCGGTATTGTTCTTGGTACGCCCTTTCGTCCTCTCGTCTTTTCCTCTCCAATTCCCGAGCTTGTCTCTCCTCCTCGAGAAATGTGGTGAAGGAATTGCGAAGGCCTCCAACCTCATCTCTCAAAGTCCCCACTTCTTGACGAATCTCTTGCACTTGTTCACCGACATATTGCCGGTAAAGCAAGTGGTAGATGTCGAACAATTGCGAGTTCTCCTCGTGGTAACCTCGCATTGCCTCGTGTAAATCCGGGGCAAACATTTGAAATGCCGGTTGTGGACCTCCACCTTCACCTTCTTCCTCTTCTTCTTCTTGCTCCTCTTGTTGCCATTCTTGCTCTTGATGTTCAGCTTCTTCCTCTTCCTCTTCTTCTTCATCACCCCTCCAAAGTGGCCTCCCTCTTGTGGTCTCGGTCCTCCCTCGGCCCATGTGAGTTGCTTGTGACCCGGGGAGTTCATCCTCTCATTCCCTCTTTCGAGGTACTCATTTCCCATTATCATTGTGTAGTAGGCATTCGGCAAGGGGAAGAGACGCATTCCACTCAACCCGTTAAGGTTGAAGTACCACCCGGATTGATCGAAGGATAACATCCTTGCTAGCTCCAACGTCCTCCTATCCACATAGATGTGGACACCGGGTGCTCTCTAATCGGTATGTTGAAGTGGTTGGCAATTGGGGTAACAAATGCCCCGATCCCAATCTTTTGGCCACTGAAGAGATAGGCTTGATTCTCCATGTGGTCCACGAGGTAGAGGGCTGCATCTTGGGAGTATCCTCGGTAAGCCGCCCAAATGAGGTGTGCATCGGTTGCTAGGAAAGTGCCGGAGTCGTGGCGGGAGTGAATGGTGCTTGATATCAACCGATGGAAATAACGAATCGTGGGATTCCGAATTGAGGTTGCCTTGGCAATCGCCGGGTTGTAGGACTTCTTCTTCTCTTCTTCGTAATCCACAAAATGTTGCCACAAATCTTGGAGGTCGAGATTACCCAAATATCCACCATTCTTGTCTCCTCTAATAATATCATCAAGTTGATCCGTTTTAGCTCCCTCGGTTGGCCACCCAAAGAAAATTGAATAGTCATCGGCACTTGATTGAGTCGTTCCACCACCAAAGTTGAGAGGTACTCCACCGTCAAGATGTGGTATGTCAAGTGGTTCCCTTGGAAAATATTGGTGAAGCCTCCTCTTTGCATTAGGTGGATGACCTCGTCCGCTATCCCCATGGCCGCTATCGTCTCTTGGTGGAGGAAACGACAATACTTGTGCTTGAGATGCACAAGATGGGACCACCTCCTCTTTGCCTCCACCGTAGCAAGCTTCAATTTGAACGCTTTCGGGTCCAAATTGGCCGGGATAGGCCTCGCTACCGGTGCTCTATTCTCCGGGATGGTCTTGTCGTACTTGTACTTCTCCTTCGCCTTCTCATTTCCCTTTCCTTTGCTTGAAGAGGTCGAAGCAACGCTCTTTCCTTTGTCTCTAGCTATTCTAGTACCTAAAAATTCAACAAGTTAATACTATAATTACAAGAGGATAACAAATTCAAACCAATCTTCCCACAAACTTCAACCAAATTCAATCATCCCCCATTATCAACTCAATTCTTCATCAATACATCCACCTATTCAGCACACTTTATTCTTCCCCAATTCAAGAACTATTCAACACATTCTCAATACAATGCATGTAAATTCAACAAATCTTCAACAATTCATAGACAAATTAGAAGACGGCCCAATTGAAAATCAACATGCATTCATCCTCACATTCATCACAGTATCCAATTCATACAAATATTTCAATAAAATCCATGAATTCTATCTACAATCCTCAATTCTACACCCTATCTATCAATCCAAGAATTTAACCATCAAAAACGAATTTCAATCTGTCAAAACATGCTAATTTATGTATAGAATCACGAATTAATGAGAGAAGGGCAAGAAATTGAGTACCTTTTGATGAATCGAAGAGAGAAATTGATGGGTACTTTTGTTCTTGAAATGAGTTTGTGAGTTGTGTGTGTTTGGTATGTGAATTGTGTGTATATGGTATATTTAAAGGAGTAGAAAAACCTGGTCAAAGATGGATTTTGCGCCGTCAACGACCCTCTCGACAGGCCTCTCGATCGAGAGGTCCATCGAGAGGATGCTACTGGATCACGCTGTTTGACCTCTCGACAGGCCTCTCGATCGAGAGGTCTATCGAGAGGACCTGTTCTAAAGCTACTGACCTCCCCTCTCGATCGAAAACAGGGGGGTCTCGATCGAGAGGCTTCACGTGATTTTCCTGGGTACAATTTTTCAGATCCTCTCTATCAACCTCTCGATCAAGAGAGGTGTCGAGAAGACCCTACTGGAAGACAGATTACACCTCTCGATCCACCACTCGATCGAGAGAGGCCTGTCGAGAGGTTATGCTCGATTTTTGTTTTCTACACTTCAAATTCAAATTTGTTAGTACATTAAGGGGTATGACTCAAAAATACAAAAAATCTAACTACAACTCTAAAAATAAAATTTTAAAACAAGATACGAATATTGGGTTACCTCCCAACAAGTGCTACGTTTACGTCTTTAGCCCGACGATACCTCGTTTCTAGCTCGGATCCTCAAGATTAATGGCCACTTTCATTGAATAGAGAGGCAACGGCTTGATGTAGTGCTTGAGTCGATGTCCATTCACCACAAACTTTTCACCGTCGTTCTTCAACACTTCAAATGCTCCATTCTTAAAATCCTTGTAGACAACGAACGGCCCGGACCACTTGCTTTGCAATTTTCCTGGAAACAAACAATGTCGAGAATTATAGACAAGAACATCATCACCAATTTCGAACTTACGCTTTCGAATGCTCAAGTCGTGGAATTTTGCGGCTCGTTCTTTGTAAATCCTTGAATTCTCGAATGCTTCGTTTCTCCATTCATCGAGCTCTAGCAAATCGTCACACCTTTGACCCATGGCCTCTTTGAACTCGAAGTTGATCCTTCTCATCGTCCAATAAGCTTTGTGCTTCAATTCCATTAGTAAATGGCAAGATTTGCCAAAAAGCAATTGGTATGGAGACCTCCCAATTGGCGTCTTGAAGGCCGTCCTATAGGCCCAAAGTGCATCGTCCAAGTACTTCGCCCACTCCTTCTTGTTGGTGATGGTCTTCTCCAAGATTTGCTTGATCTCTCGATTAGCTAAATCGGCTTGACCGTTGGCTTGAGGATGGTAGGGTGTCGTCACCTTGTGCTTGACTCCATATTTTGCAAGAAGCGATCCTAACCAACGATTGTTGAAGTGACACCCCCCATCGCTAAGCAAAGCTCTCGGAGTTCCATACCGAGACAAGATATTCTATTGGAGGAATTTGATCACCACCTTCGAATCGTTGGTTGTTGTGGGAATGGCTTCGACCCACCTAGAGACGTACTCCACTGCAAGTAGAATATAAGAGAAGCCTTGCGACTTGGGGAAGGGACCCATGAAGTCGATCCCCCAAACATCGAACAACTCCACCTCCATGATAGTGCGCTGCAGCATCTCGTCTCTCTTCATGATGTTCCCCATCCTTTGGCATCGATCACACATCTTGATGTAAGCATGGCAATCCTTGTAGATCGAAGGCCAATAAAAATCACTATGAAAGATCTAGAGGGCGGTGCGATTTGTTGCAAAGTGTCCCCCATTCGGAGCGCTATGGCAATCCTCGATAATCTTCTTCCACTCCGTTTGTCGAACACATCGCCTAATGATTTCGTCGGCACACCTCCGGTACAAGTATGGATCCTCCCAATAATAGAATTTGCAATCATGGAGGAACTTTTTTTGGTGAGACGAGAGATCTTTGGGAACATGATGAATCACCAAGTAGTTAACGATGTCGGCGAACCAAGGAGTGTACTCGTCGATCTAAAAAATATGCTCATCGGGAAAGCTCTAATATGCTCATCGGGAAATCTCTCCTTGATGACAATCCTCGAATCCTCTCCTTCCACCGGTTGCTCCAACATCGAGAGATGATCAGCCACCACATTCTCGCACCCTTTCCTATCCTTGATCTCCATGTTGAACTCTTGAAGAAGCAAAATCCAGCGAACTAACCTTGGCTTCGAGTCCTTCTTGTTGAATAGATAGCGAATGGCGGCATGGTCGGTGTGCACAATCGTGTGAGATCCCACCAAGTAAGGTCTAAACTTATCGAAAGCATAGGCTACAGCAAGTAGCTCCTTCTCCGTGGTTTTGTAGTTCCTTTGGGCTGAGTCCAACGTCTTGCTAGCATAGTAGATCACTCGGAAAAGCTTCTCCCTTTTCTGCCCCAAAACCGCTCCTATCGCCCAATCGTTTGCATCACACATGAGCTCGAACGGGGCACTCCAATCCGGTGCAACCAAGATGGGAGTAGAGATAAGCGCCTTCTTTAATGTCTTGAAGGCCTCCAAGCAATCTCCATCAAACACGAACTTGACGTCCCTCTCGAGCAATCCACATAACGGCTTCGTAATCTTTGAGAAATCCTTGATGAATCTTCTATAGAAGCCGCCATGTCCAAAGAAACTCCTCACCGATTTGACATTGGTTGGTGGTGGCAACTTCTCGATAGCTACAACTTTGGCTCGATCCACCTCCTGTTGGGAATTGTTAAGAACAAATGTTAAGGGGGAACTCCTATGGGACACTTCGTAGTGAGTCACATATTTGTTTTGATTTGATCCCAAAACCCCAAGTGTTCTATTCCCAAGCGACCCAATTTGATGTAGATAATATGATAGAAAATTTTCTAAGCCTATACTGTTAGGATGGCATTATTTTGCTTTAGTCACTTAGGTTTTAGGCTGCAGAAAGTTCAAGTGAAGGCCACTCGCTTGAGTGTGTTTTTCAATCGAAGCAAGTCTACCCAGCCGAAGTGAAGCGTCTCGAAGAATAGCGAAGCGAAGCGAGCGCTACAGTGGAATCGAAGCGAGTCCACCAAAGCGAAGTGAAGCGAGCGCTAGCGTGAAAAGCCGAAGCGAGTCAACGCGGGTCAACACTTATTAAAGTAGTCACTTGGAGAACTCACTTCCCAAGTACTCACTACAATATGACCTTGAAGCGACTCGATTTGAAGCGGACGCTACGAGACTGAAGCGAAGCGAGCCACTACCTACCAGAAAGCGACAGCACAATTCCCGCTCCAATTTTGAACTCCAGTCAACTAGAGATCTTCGCATTAATTGCAAGATCTCCACGTGTTGAACGCGGAGAGGAGCAGAGGAGTTGACTGCCAGGCCGACAGGGCGCCGCTACAGTACTGGCTCACTCCAGTTACTGTTAAGTTTGTAACCTAGCCACTTTTGGCCAAGAGACAAACTGCGCACCTGCAAAAGCAACTGCCTGCGCAAAGTACTGTCGAGAGGAGGAGGGACAAGGCCACCAACCCAACAACGGATCTCGGCCAACCCTCCCTCTATAAATAGTGAAGGATGAAGACGAAGAGAAGTAGAACACTATCCGAGCATTCGAGCGTCTTCTGCAAACAAACACTCCCAGCTTTCTAAGCAATCTTCGAGTCTTTGTTTTCAAGTGTTCTCCGAGTTCTAGTCTCATCGGAACTCGTCTTCGCAACCTTCACACCTAGAATTCTAAGCCCATTCCTATCTCAGCTTAGAAGAAGAGCTCTAGCCTACTTTACACTTACTTAAAGAGCTCTTCATAGTGTGTTCGTCGTAAACCAAAAACCCTAACCCTAAGTTCTGTTGTTAGGTTTTTGTGTTCGTCGTAAGGTTTTTTTCGATCCAAGGCCCTACTTGCATCGATTGTAGAAGCCTCGATCATAGAGTCTAGATCCAAGCTTGCACTTACCTCGTTTGTGTAAAGCTCGATCGAAGCTAGGCTGTAAGGAGAGCCCGCAATCTCCCTGTTGTCGGATAGAAGTGAATGAAGCTTCTAGTCCAGTTAGGTTTTAGTAGTGAACCCGCAATCACTACGTCTGTCGTCAGATCCAAGCGAGTGAAGCTCGATCTCGACCAGGCTTTTGAAGAGCCCGTAATCTTCAAGTTCTTGAGTGAAGAGAACGAGTTGCCTAGTGCAACAAAGTGGACGTAGGAGCTTTATCTCCGAACCACTATAAATCTCGTGTCGTATCTCTCTAACCCTAAACTCTTTATTTCCTTGTTTGATTATTCATTGCCCTTGCATCTAAACAAACATATCTTGGAACTTTAATTACTTAGGAAAAGATTTAGCTCACCGAATTCCGCATCTAGAGTAAAGTCTCACTCTTGACCAAGCTCTAAGCTTAGGTCAAGAGATTCTTGATTGCTTTAGATCTAGCTCTCAGCTAGGTCTTAGTACTTCTAACGAGCACTTTACTGTATACTCTGAGTTAAGGAAAAGAAGTTAAAAAAAAAAAAAAAAAAAAAAAAAAAAAAAAAAAAAAAAAAAACGTATTCCCCCCCCCCCCCCCCCCCCCTCTACGTATTTTTCCTATAACAAACCGGGACCAACAAGTGGTATCAGAGCAGCGGTTCTTTCAAGCCTCTGCTTTGCATATCCGAAGCGAGTCCCCACTCGCTTCACGTTGTCTCACTGAACCGGATCCTATTTTTCCTAAGTGCATCAAAATCTCACAAACGCATACTGCATCTACTACGACAGTTTGCTATGAATGCATCTAGTCTTCCACAGTTCTCCATAGAAGGCTATGAGATCTGGAGCTTTCGCGTTGAGAGCTTCCTATGCTCCATCCATGACCGGATGTGGGAGGTCATTGAAGATGGACCGATCGAAATCAGGAAAGCCGTCTCTGAGAATGTCCCAGCTGCCGAAGGTCGTGCTGCCTATGTTCGACAAACGTACGTGGAGAAGGACAAGGATGAATACACTCCAAATGACTTCAAAGTCGCCAACCTTGATAAGATCGCACGCCACACGATGCAGAGCACCGTGTCAGACGCCTACCTACCACGGATAAGGAAGTGCGTAACGGCGAAAGAAATGTGGGAAACCCTAGCTCTCATTTCTCAAGGCACAGACAAAATCAAAGAAAACAAGCTCGCCGTACAAATGCGGGAGTTTGAAAGCTTGATAATGAAGCCAGGAGAATCCATCGACGCCTTCGAGCTGAGAGTTACCAACATTAATGCAACTCTCAACTCACTTGGGAAGGAACTCACAGACAAAGAGGTGAACCTGAAGATTGTTCGAGCTCTCACGAGAAAGTGGCAGACAATGAAGGAACTGTACCTAGCTACCAAGGATCTATCGAAGCTCACACCGGAGATTCTGTTCTCCGAACTCAAAGCTCATGAATTCGATCTAAATCGAATGAACCTTGACGAAGAGGATGAAGCTCCCACGACGTCAAAAGGTGTAGCATTCAAAGCTGCTGAAGGGCCAAGCGACCAGTCGCTAGCCAAGATGACAAGGGAAGAGCTGGAAGAGCATGTAGCGTTCTTATCCAAGAAGTTCAACAAGATGAACTCGCGTGTGGGTAAATACAAGAGATTCTACAAGCAGTACAAAGGGAGAAGCACTGATGCTCGAGAAGGAAAAGGGAAAAGAGAAGAGACGACAAAGCCGATCCCACGCGACATGATGGATGTGGAGTGCTATCACTGCCACAAGATGGGCCACTACAAATCTGATTGCCCAAAGTTGAGTGCAAAGGAGCGAGAAGAACTAAAAGCAAAGAGGGATGCTCCTAGGCGAGCGCTTGTAGCAAGCGAACAGCCAGTCGCTACAACTGAAGATGGATGCATTCACAGATCCCAACTCCAGTGATGGAGAGGATCTTGGACTCATGGCGCTAACCGACGAGGAGACTGGAGAGGTATTTATCTACCCCTCATCTAGTTCAATTACACTCGCACACACTCAACAAGAGGAAGCTAACTCCTCGACATGGAGTGAGTTGCTTGACAAACACATCAAACTGTCAAGCGACCACGAAGTGTAGAAACAAGCTTTGTCTCAAAGCAAGAAGGAGAACCGAAAGCTAGCCACTGAGCTTGACCAAGTCAAACTTAACTTAAGGGCTATGACTAGTAAGTTCGAGGATCTCTTTGCTAGACATCAAAGCTTGGAAGGAAGGTATGAAACCCAGTCCACTCTAGTTGCCAACTTGAACAAAGTTTCATATGCTAGGCAGGCACTAGAGAGCTCGCTTCTACCTTTTGGTAGAAAGGGAGGACTCGGATATGAGGGTGGACCTTCCAAGCCTACTGTCTTTGTTGGTGCTTCAAACACAACACCATCAGTCACTTTGGATGTGCCCACTGCCTCCAAAGCGACCACCAACAAGGATAAAGGCCAAATGGCTGAGAACCCTAAGAAGAAGCCAATGAAGATGTCTATATCTTCAAGGGCATAATCTAAAGGCAAGCAAAGTTCAACAGTCCCTAGCACTCACAATGCTAAATCTTACCAATCCAAAGGTAAAGGGAAGTCTGTTGAAGCTTCTAAGTCTCAGGCCAAGACACGAGAGACAAAGGATCTCCCTTTCAAGAAAAGGAGTAATGTCTATGTGTCACGTTATCCGGACTGGAGATGGTCCAACCGGACTAACGTTGAGGGGGAAGAATTCGAAGCACCAAGGAGGTCGCTTCAAACTTCCAAGGTTTCTCAAGCGAATCGGGGTCAAAACCCTAGTTTGACAGCTTCGAAGAAACCAAGCGAGCCGCTTCGACAGACTGTAAAACCTAAGTCAGTCTCTAAGCCTGTAGCTAATCCGAAGCGAGTCGCTTCAGGATACAAGCAAAAGGGCAAGAGCATAGGTATGTCTCAAGCGAGCCGCTACCCCTCTTGCACACACTGCTGCACGTGTGAAGCTGCTTCAAGGCAGAACTCACAGTTTTCAAAGGTCGAGAAACCCAAGACACAAGCTACCTTTCAAAAGAAAGTGAAGCAAGTGTGGGTACCTAAGGGAACTAACCTGCAAGGACCTAAACTGATTTGGGTACCAAAATCTGTCTAAATGTAGGTGAGCGCCTTGGATCCCATGACAAGTAAGGGTCAACTAATCTGGTACTTGGACAGTGGATGTTCAAGACACATGACTGGCATGAGAGCTCTACTTCATGACTACATAGAGAAGAAGGGTCCACACGTTACATTTGGTGATAACTCTCGAGGAAGCACCAGAGGATACGGCGCACTGAAGATTGGAAAGCTCACAATAGAAGAAGTCTCCTACGTGGAAGGACTTAAGCACAACTTGCTATCCATTTCACAATTCTGTGATAAAGGATACAAGGTGGAATTCATCTCCAACAAGTGCATTGTGAAAAGCAAACTCACGTCCCAGATTGTGCTCACTGGAATTAGACAAAGGAATGTCTACATTGCACAATGGGACATCTGCAAAGAGGAGACGTGCTTAGTCGCAAGGAGTGCTACAGAAATAGGATGGCTATGGCACCGACGCTTGAACCATCTCAACTTCAAGACCATAAATCGATTAGCTCGAAAAGGTTTGGTACAAGGCATACCAAATGAAGTCTTTGTAAAAGACCATCCATGCTCACCATGCCAACGAGGGAAGCAGACGAAGAAGCACTTCGCCAGTCTTGAAGAAGCTTCATCCAAGCGAGTGCTCGAGCTGCTTCATATGGATCCGTTTGGTCCAGTCACTCCAGTTAGTGTAAATGGAAGGAAGTACACTCTAGTTGTAGTAGATGACTTCTCTCGCTACACTTGGGTTGTATTTCTCTTCAGCAAGAAGGAGACACTGACCAAGCTACCACAACTGCTCAAGCGACTAGCTGTGGAAAAGAACCAAGCGATTGTCACCATCCGCTCTTACAAAGGCACAGAGTTCCTGAACTCAACCATTGAAGCTTACTGCACGGAGCATGGAATAGCACATCAGACTTCCTCAACACGCACACCTCAGCAGAATGGAGTTGCTGAAAGAAGGAATCGGATCATCAAAGAAGCCGTTCGAACCATGATTGCTGACTCGAAGCTTCCGATGAAATATTGGGTTGAAGCTGCCAATACAGCATGCTACACGCAGAATCGGACGCTTCTCAGCAAACGACACGACAAGACACCATATGAAAGATGGACAGGGAGAATTCCTAACATATCTTATTTCCATATTTTTGGTTGTAGGGTCTTCATCCATGATAATGGGAAGTCACAATTGAAAGCTTTTGAAAGCAAAGCTGATGAAGGAATATTCTTAGGATATTCTACATCAAGCAAAGCTTACAGGGTATTCAATTGTAAAACCCTAATTGTGGAGGAATCACCCCATGTCGTATTTGATGAATCTTCCTTGAGTCTTCCACAGGAACAGGTTCAATCTAAGGAAGGAAAGACAAGCGAGGAACCCATCAATTCATTAACTTGGGACATGCTTGAAGATGATGAAGAGATCAAGGACTCAAGCGAGCAAATTGTCCAAAGAAAAGTTGAAGCTGCCCCCAAGACTCCTGAAGCGAGTACAGGCCAAGTACCCAATCCAGTCGCTTCAGATGGAGAAGCAAGCGACCAAGGAGAAGATGAAGACGAAGCTGGTGGATCCAAGCGTGCATGGCTCAAGGATCACTCACCAAGTCGAATCATTGGAGATCCATCCAAGGGTGTAGTGACCAGAAGTCAAGTGTTTGGAGAAAGTGCCATGTTCAGTTGCTTTCTCTCAAACATTGAGCCATCATGCGTGGAGGAAGCCCTAGCTGATTCCAATTGGGTGATCGCCATGCAAGAAGAGCTGAATCAGTTCACCAGAAACGACGTATGGTACCTCATGGATCGTCCCAAATTCCAGCATGTTATTGGCACCAAGTGGGTGTTCAAGAACAAGACGGACGAGGACCACAACGTTGTGAGGAACAAGGCGCGACTCGTCGCGAAGGGCTACTGCCAAGAAGAAGGAATCGATTTCGATGAGACCTTCGCTCCAGTAGCACGGCTTGAAGCGATCAGATTATTTCTAGCCTATGCAGCGACCAAGAAATTCAAAGTCTATTAGATGGATGTCAAAAGCGCGTTTCTCAATGGTGAATTGAAGGAAGAAGTTTATGTGGAGCAGCCACCGGGTTTCGAGCAGGGAGATAAGGTGTATCGATTGAAGAAAGCCCTATACGGGTTGAAGCAAGCTCCCAGAGCTTGGTACGATACCCTATCCCAATTCCTAGTGGATAATGGATTCCACAAAGGAAAGATAGATCGAACCCTATTTACCATTAATCATGGAGAGGATATGTATGGGTTCAGATCTACGTGGACGACATCATATATGGATCACCAAACCAGTCGCTTAGCGAGAAGTTTGGAGAGCTTATGAAGACCAAATATGAAATGTCGATGATTGGCTTGATGAGCTGCTTTCTAGGTCTTCAAGTGAAGCAGCAGGATGATGGAATCTTCATCAATCAAGCTAAGTATACTCAAGATATGCTTGCCAAGTTCGGTGTTCAGCATGCCAAAGCTGTGAAGATCCCAATGAACACCAACTGGAAAATGGAGCCAGACCTAGATGGGAAGTCTGTGGATGCTACAGACTACCGAGCTTTGATTGGATCCCTTCTATATCTCACTGCAAGTAGGCCGGATATTGCTTTTGCAGTTGGAGTATGTGCTCGCTTCCAAAGCAATCCCATGCACAGCCATCTTGAAGCTGCCAAAAGAATTCTTCGATATTTGAAGGGCACTGTCAACATGGGGTTGTGGTATCCAATGGAGGACAATTTGGAGCTCACTGGATATTCAGATGCTGACTATGGAGGGTGCCGAATTGATAGGAAATCAACTTCGGGCACTTGTCAGTTCTTGGGAAGCAAGCTGATCTCATGGTTTTCAAAGAAGCAGACGAGTGTAGCTACTTCAACAACTGAAGCCGAATATATGGCCGCTGGAAGCTGCTGTTCTCAAATTCTATGGTTTCGTCAGCAGTTGAAGGACTACAGAGTTGAAGCGAATGAAATTCCAATATTCTGTGACAACAACAGTGCTATATGCATCTCGCAAAATCCAGTGCTTCACACCAGATGCAAGCACGTGGAAATCCAACATCACTTCATTCGTGATCATGTCGAGAAGAAGGATATCAAGCTCGAGAAAATTCATACCGATCTCCAGCGAGCAGATATCCTCACCAAGCCTCTAGCTGAGTCTCGCTTCAATCAGCTATGCATGGAGTTAGGGTTTCTAGACCCTGGTGAAGAGTGCTAGATCCAGGATGCACGATGGAGTGGTCGCTTGTTCCTTAAGCGTCACTCGCTTCGGATCTTCACCAATTCAAGCGAGTCACTTCAAAATTCCACTCGCTTGAAGAAGGAGAAATAAGGTGGAGAAAGGTGGAGTGTTGGAAGACGTTCCCTACCCGCTTACAGGAATTGTTAAGCTTGTTTGCTCTCGGAGCAAGCTACTTCCAAAGCGAGCAAGGAAAGCTGCTACCTAGCCTAAGATTCCTAGCGAGTGGGTATAAACACTCTCAAGTGCCGTTTCTAGTAACGGTTGTGGGGTCTTGTATCGGGCCTTCCCATGTAAAAATGGTGAAAGCTTAGGCAGGGCTGGCACCTAGACCTTGCGTCCTCTTCCCATCTTTCCGCCGAAGAGGAGCAAGTCTTCTCATCTCCTTCATCGTGGATAAACATCCATTCCTTACTCACTCTTCATTGAGATGAGCTGCCGGATGTCTATTCGTTCCTCCCCCACTTTGAATTTTGCATTGCTTCAATTAACCCTAGTCTGGGTCAAGCGAGTCAATTGCAAATTCATGTTGTAGCTTGTAGGAGGAAGCTTGAAGGGTTACCTTTTTCTTCAAAAGGTTACAGGGCTGGTGACATGCTTCTGAGTAAAATACGAGATTGTCTTGTCAGAGCATTCTCATTGTCATCCTGTCCTATTCTGCTCTGAGATAAGGACTTGTACTCATCTCCTATTCTTCGTGAATAAGTACACTTACGTGAAGCTCCCCTCTGGGTTGTAGTAAGCTTGTGTACTATATTCATTCTCTCCCCCATTCACTTCGATGGAGGACTCTCTAATTCGTAGAGGAAGATGAATGCCAAGAAGACGAAGTATTCAACAAAGGTGGTATCCAAAAAGCTTCAAGCAATATCATCAAGTGGATTCAACAAGTGCTATCCAAATCCACAAACAGAAGTCTTCAATAAGTGGTATCAATCTCCTACGAAGTGAGATTGATTGGTGAGTGTTTCAATTTTAAGTACACTAAGTGAGCTGAAGCGTGCTAGAAACCTTCACTTACTATGTGGAAAATATGAAATGAATCTGACACAAATACAAAGAGGAAAACATTCTTGTTTATCCTTGAAGTATTTAAGTCAAAAACATTTTAAATTACGCAAGAAATTTTATTTCCTATTCCAGTCGCTACAAATGACGAAGCGAGTGCCACGTCACTCAAGCAAGTCATCGCAAGCGAGTGCGGAGCAGTCACGCCAAGTGAGTACTTCGCAAGCGAGTAGAAGCCAAGCGGCTACACTCGAAGCAAGCTGGTACGAAGCGAAGCGTATGAGCTGTCAGCACTCGAGTGCAAAATTCACTTTTTACTTTAGCATTTAATGCAGCGGCACGTACACAGAGAAAAGACAGGCGCGTGTGACTCAATTCAAGAGAAGCGGGAAAATCGCCCTCGATCCAGCCGTCGAATCTGAACAGTTCCTAAATCCTAACCATTGGATCAACGCCGATTGGAGAGACGAATCAAAGAAGGTCACGTGGAGATGCCAAGTCAAGTTGGCGGTTCACTTTTACTGTGATGACGCCGGACACATCAGATCCATCACCGAGGGTCCGCCGCTTACGCACAGGATTCTCGAGGATATTACTGTCTTGCCCCTGCCATGTCAGCCGAACCCTAGTTCTATATATATGCAACGACGGAGACCTGCAGAAAATTTCACAATTCTCTAAAACTGCCATTCTCGTGCAAGATCTGCACCTCTGCAACTCACGAGTCTCAAACCCCCCCAAAAATCTTAAACTTTTCTCAAATCCCTCTACAAAACAGCCATGGGAACGAAGGAGAAAACCCAAACGATGGAGCAGTTTCTGAACTCCCTCGATGCCAACATCAATGTTGAACCACATCTTGATGAAGATGCGGTGACGGAGAACGGATTCTTCCGCAGAGCCGTGACCACGGCCGGACTGTGGAAATTCGTGACGGCGAGGCCACAGAAGATTCTGGCCAAGGCCGTCGCTGAGATTCTTCTGAATCTAAAAGAAGGAGAAGAAATGTCAACATTCACCGATCCACGGGAAGGAAGGCCAGTAGTGATCGAGTTAAGCAGAATAGCCCGTGTGTTCGATCTGCCAATGACCAGACCAGTTTCTTTGATAGAACTCGAGATGTCTGTTCAAGTGGAGTATGCTCGATTTGCCAAGAGGAGAGGCGAGAAGCTTGGAAATCCGAAGTTGAGCAACATCAGGAATGATCTAAAGACTTCATTCAACTACATCTGCGAGTTGTACTCAAAGTCAGTACTGTGTGGTGCTGGTTCGCTGTGCCAACTGTCCGACACCAAGATCTTCGCCACCTCTGTCATAGTTGATAGCTTGACAGGGACAAGCTTCAACTGGCATCGCTGGTTCATTGACCAGATTCACGATGTCGCGAAGGACTTCGAGCTCGAGGAGGGAAGTGACAACGAAATCCTTCGCAGGGGAAAGCTGAAATTTTTCTCCAGAATCTCCTACGCCCTGGAGAATCTGTTCGAGAACATGAGGTGGACTGGGAAGAAGGAAACAGCCGAATACAAAAAGAACACCATCTACAACGACACATGGAAGTCTGAGAAGCTTCCGATCGACCGGGAATTCATCAACGTGATAGTCCCCCCATCTGCTCCAGTCGCTGAATCTTGTAGCGAGGCGGAAGAGGAAAGGCAAGCTCCTTCACCATCGAAGTGAGCTCCGAGGAAAGCAAGGTCAAGGCGACCACAGAAATTGAGGCGAGTAACCACCATAATCGGGACGAGCGAGGCTGAGGAGCAGCCGCTCGAGAAGGTAGTGGAGGAAGAACAACCCCAGCCCTCACCAGAAAGAGAACACCAACCCCAACCTTCACCACCCAAAGATCAAACGCCCCAAACCCCACAAACTCAACCTCAAACTTAAACTCAACCACCACCCGAACCTCAAACCTCCACAACTGCACAACCCCAACCCCAGAAATCTCCCTACTCCGCACATGAAGAAGAATCCACTTCTTCACTCCAAGCCCTCAAACTACCCTTCTGCAGTGCTGATGTAGAAGGGATGTACTCTCTTTTCACACCAACCGATCAACCCTAAACCACCCAACCAGAAAACACCCAAGCATCCACCCCCAACTCTCCATCCTCATCAGCAGAATCAGCTGATACCGCCCAAACAGCCGACACCAACTTTACCACAATCCCACCAACACTGACACCTCCATCTGCAGAACAGAATGCTCTGGAACGGTACGTTAAGGGCCGTGAGCAAGCTGCAGAATTAGTCCACAAACGATACCCCTCCGTGGAGATGACCAATGAATTCTTCACCAGAGCCGTCGATTTCCTCACGTATATCACATACAGAGGAACAGAATACTACAAGATCTTCAATCTTTTGAAGGCTCTGAAGGAGGAGGAGGTCGAAGCAAAAGAGGTGGAAGCGCTCAACTTCATCGGAGCTGATGGCTTCCACGTGTTCATTAACGAGGCCAACTTTTGGGAGATGCTTGACGCTAGAGTGCTGCGTGAATACCCAGAGGCATCTATCCCAGAGCATGTGTCGTCCAAGCATGAACTCCTATTGATGAAGGAGCACGAGGTGGAAGTGGAGGCGAAGGAAGTGGAAATCTCCAACCTTCAAAGTGAGATCACCAAGAAGGAGGGGGAGCTGACAAACAAGGTGTTGGAAGTCAATAATCTGCGTGCAGATTTTGACAAGAAAAAGGGTGAACTAGAGGAGAAAGTTGAGGAGAAGGAGAAGTTGCTTGCAGAGAAGGAGAGTTTGTTGGGAGAGAAGGTGGAGCGAGAAGAGGAGTTGGAGAAAAATGCTCAAGAGTCCAAGCAGTTGCTTGAGGTTGAGCGAAGCAGGCTGAAGGAAGTGAATGCCAAGCTTGTGGCTTTGGAGAGGGATGTGAATGTAGAGAAGGAGAAAAAGAGGAAAATGAGGGAAAACTACAGGGAAAACATCAATAAGGCCACTGCGAATGTTGAAAAGATGGAGAAGCAGATCTCCAACAATGACGAAAAGATAAGGAAGCTGGAGAGTGAGCTGACCAGAGCTAAACTAAAAATTCACGGCCTTGAGAAGGAGATTCAGGTACTCAACAGCAAACTTGATGAGGCCAATGTTAAGTTGGTGAGCAGGAGGAAAGCAGGCATAGATGTGGCTCTCAAGCAAGCTCAGCTTGCTGTCGAAATTAACAAGGCACAAAAGAAGGCAGGAGAATTTTCAGCCAGAATGGCTGGCGCTGCTCAAGTCTACGTTACACTGAAGCAAAAACAGAGCGCCATTGCTACTGCTCAAGCTGAACTGGAGGCATCGCAGGAATTCCTCAACCTCACTCTGCAGGAAGAGCGTAAGCTAATCTGTGCGGATATAGAAGCTGAGCTAGACGATCGCTTCAGAGCAGCGGAGCCGTTGGAAAGATTGATGGTCTCTGTGAAGGAGAGGGAGCAGCAATGCAAGTACCTGCTTGAGGAGATCTCCATCAAAACATCAGAGATCGTGCTTTCCAAAGAGCATATTTTTGCGGAGCGTGCTGAGAAAATGCTCCAAGCTGTTCTGAGCAGAGTTAACGACATACACCAATCCATCAGCGGAACGGTGACCATTCCAGCCCCTGGCAGTCTTGATGATGCCAAAAAGGGGGAAATGATTGTGAGACCTACCTTATCAACAAGAGGAGAAAGTTGAGAAGGAGGAAGTGGAGTGAAGTTGATCGAAGGAGGAAGTGAGTGGGCGATCGAAGCCAGTGACTTGATCGCAGGGGGAAGCAGAGTCGGTGGAGTGGAGGAAGAGATGGATGAAGCTCGGGCAGAGCTGTCAAGGAAGAAAGGAAAGGACAAGCTCCTTGAAGAGCCCCGAAGGCCATCTGTCGGGAAGCTACTTGGCTCGTCCATAGCCACTCATCCTCCAGTTGCTCCGTTGACTTAAGAGCAAAAAGAACGGCAAATTCTCGAGGATGAAGCTATTGCTCGAGCGTTGGAGAAGGAGTTTGATCTCCCGCAGAGAGCCCTGATGGAAAGCTTACAGGAAGGCGCTTCAGGTTCATCCTCACAAGCGCCCGCTCCAGCTGCGAAGCCCGCTTCATCACTGGCTCTCGCTTCAACTACGGTTGAAGCCGTCCCTACCAATCAGGTGATCACTCCATCTCCATCCACTGCAAAGACAGATATGCCTCCACCAAAACAACCCTTGAAGCGGACTGCACCTGAGTCCAGAGAAGAGGATCCTGCGGCCAAGCGCCAGAAGATTCAGCAGGCCATCACTGAAAAATCTAGCCGCTTCGAGAGGAGACAAAAACAGGGAGAAGAGAAGAAGAGGAGGAAGGACAAAGACTAGGAGGTAAGGAAGAAGAGGCTAAGGAAGATAGATGAGCGGATTGAATCACACTGGAATGAAGTGAGGATCATTCAGTCCGCTATCGCACGAAGCGCCTACATTCCTCACACTCCTGAGGAGTCCGAAGCTGTGTAGACTCAAGCTTGGATGGACACTTGCCGAGTCACTACGACGGAGATGATCGACTCCGGCCGCTACTCGCCTGAAGAACATGACTATATTCGCAAGAGAGTCAATGAGAAGCTTCCCAAGTGGAATACTGACTCTAGTACAAAATTCAACTCGGTCATGAAGGAGTTGAAAAGCAGGACGGAGGAGGAGCTGGCCACGAGGAGGGATCATCATCCAGACTCGAGGCAAATCGAAGACTTCATCCCGAGGTAACTTCTTAAGACTTGGCTTATCCTAAAGGACAAATTCATCAAGGCCTACTACTACTGGCAAGTAGTGCCTTATCAGGATAAGTGCTCGAGATTGGATGCTCTCAACAACTTCTTGTGCCATTACAATGAACGGCTACGGCGGAAGATATTTACTTTGGCGGAGAAAGCTGAACCTTTACCTCTCATCGTTAAGGTGCCCGCAGTAAAGGAGTATCCCATGCCGTTTCAGCCAAATTCCTTGGTTCCCAACCGAAGGATTATTGATGAAGAAGTTGATGAAGCTCTGAGATTGGAGCGCAGGTGGAGACCAAGTCAGCACAACATCATGACGATGAAAGTGAATGTCTTGTTTGCCTACTACATCGCTGAGGAGACAGAGGAGAAGAAGAAGGAAGAGGAGGAGACAGAGAAAGAGAAGGAAAACAAGGATGAGGCTGCAGGAAATCCTTGAATTTCAAGCCTCATATTTTGTGAACTGTGGTTAAAATTTATCTCAATTTAATTTCTGTCAACTTGTGTCATTTACATGCTTTGTGAATGGTTTAATAATGCTACAAAACTCAATCAACTTAACCGGAAAAAAAAAAAGGGAAAGGAACTTAAAGAAAAATTTCAAACGAACATGCAAAGGAAGCAGTCGCTTGAAATTCCTTCCACGGTTAGGCTGGCTACTTCTTATAGCCTAAAAATCATTGGGTTTTGGCATCATCAAAAAGGGGGAAATTGTTGGGAATTGTTAAGAACAAAATGTTAAGGGGGAACTCCTATGGGACACTTCGTAGTGAGTCACATATTTGTTTTGATTTGATCCCAAAACCCCAAGTGTTCTATTCCCAAGCGACCCAATTTGATGTAGATAATAGGATAGAAAGTTTTCTAAGCCTATACTGTTAGGATGGCTTTATTTTGCTTTAGTCACTTAGGTTTTAGGCTGCAGAAAGTTCAAGTGAAGGCCACTCGCTTGAGTGTGTTTTTCAATCGAAGCAAGTCTACCCAGCCGAAGTGAAGCGTCTCGAAGAATAGCGAAGCGAAGCGAGCGCTACAGTGGAATCGAAGCGAGTCCACCAAAGCGAAGTGAAGCGAGCGCTAGCGTGAAAAGCCGAAGCGAGTCAACGCGGGTCAACACTTATTAAAGTAGTCACTTGGAGAACTCACTTCCCAAGTACTCACTACAATATGACCTTGAAGCGACTCGATTTGAAGCGGACGCTACGAGACTGAAGCGAAGCGAGCCACTACCTACCAGAAAGCGACAGCACAATTCCCGCTCCAATTTTGAACTCCAGTCAACTAGAGATCTTCGCATTAATTGCAAGATCTCCACGTGTTGAACGCGGAGAGGAGCAGAGGAGTTGACTGCCAGGCCGACAGGGCGCCGCTACAGTACTGGCTCACTCCAGTTACTGTTAAGTTTGTAACTTAGCCACTTTCGGCAAAGAGACAAACTGCGCACCTGCAAAAGCTACTGCCTGCGCAAAGTACTGTCGAGAGGAGGAGGGACAAGGCCACCAACCCAGCAACGGATCTGTAACAGCCGCAGTTTTATTTAGTGATAAAATAAAAACTTCGGCGTTGTTTTAAAATTTAGAGTGTTATTATTATTAATATTTCGAGTAAAATAAAATTTTTAGTACTACTAGTAGTGTTATATTTAGTAATGTTAGTTTTTCCCGAAACAAGAATCGAACTAAATAAGGCAGGCCGATTAAACGATTCGGTAAAAGAAAATTCAGTATTTAATTTTTGGGCCGAGGCCCATTTGATTTCGAGCCCACCCGAATTCAAGGCCCACTTAGCAGTTACAAGGCCCAGTTAATTATCGAGGCCCAGTTAATCATCGAAGCCCACTTCACGAATATTAGATCGATTTTATTTGGCCCATGAGAGGGAGCCCATTTCAAAATTTATATTCACAATAATTACAAAAGCCCAAGGCCCAAGTATTGAGCCCATAGTGTATACATAAATAAATAAAAGAGAAAAGAAAAGAAAAGAAAAGAAAGAAAATAGCAGATTGGCGCAATACAGTAGGCGCCCATAACTTTCCAATACAAATCTGGATTTCAACTCTATTAATCCCTCCTAAGCACAATTAGAGAACTATTAATACTCCTATAACTACAAGTAGGAAGAGATTAGTACATCATCAATCTCCCAAGCATGCACTCCCACACGTGTCACCCTTCCCTTCCTTGTCTTCAACACTTGCCAAAACTTCCACACACCATCAGTTTTATCTCCTTCCCTTGCAAGAGAGAAAAACAACCTCCAATCCTCACAAAAACATTCTCCATCTCCCTGCACAACAACTCACACATTCAACACCCAAAAATCTAGAAATCGTAGAGAAATAAAGCAAGCAAAAACACAAGGAGAAGAAGGTAGATTTCCGGCCAAGGAACTGCCGAAGACCAGCCACATTTGTTCATTCGACATCAAAGCTTCTACGTTTTCCTTGAGGAGGAGCGAGAGAAGAACGAAGGGAAAAGAAGGCATGCGGAGTAAGATCAAAAGGGGGACGACCTTGTTAGAAGCTAAGGACTCGATTGCGGATTCATTACGGTTGCAAGCAATCGGCTTTGGGAAAGGAAACAAGGGGAAGGAAGCAATAAAGAGAAGGGGACAGCCACCATTTAATCCATGAAATCAGTTCTCAACCTCTCACAATCACAAGTAAGACTCCCCTTATCAATTCCTTTAGAAATTCAAGCTTTTGAGCATGCAATTCCATTAGAACCACCAAAGAACTAACAAGAGGCATAATCTAGAACTCCATCCACCTTTGAGCATGAAACATAGATCAAAGTCTCAAGATTGAAACATAAAAAGCTTATCAATCACCTAGAGATAATGCATGTTAATTTATAGGCCAAGAACTGAAGATTCGAGCATGATTAGATCACATAGCACCTCCCTTAGAAGACTTAGATCATTGCATGCATGATCAACCCCAACCCAACACCTTAAACCCAATCAAGACATAAAATATGCAAGACCAAAATCAACCTCTAAATGCCTCCTAATCAAAACCCCTAAGCTTCTAAATCGACAAATATAACTCTTAAATGAATTGAAAGCAAAACGAGAGGCTAGGGAGAGAAATCGAATCTGCCGGGAGTAGAGACGGAGGCCGAGGATGGGAGTTGAGGCGACACCGGAGCATGGCAGCCTTCTCCCGAGCCTTACCGGAGACTGCTCGGCTGGCGACGGCCTCCACGAAGCAGCTGCAGCACCGGTGGACGCTGTAGACACCTACAAAACAGAGGGGGGAGAGTAAAGGAGGTCAGACAAGGGAGAAAGAGTGAAGAGGAGAGGAGAAAAGGAGACACCGGCGACATCGCCGCTGGCGCCGAACTGAAGTAAGAGAGGGAAGGAAGGTGGATGATGGCGGAGGCCAACGGGAAGTTGTGCTCTAGTCACAAGGGCTAGAGCAGTGTGGCGGGAAAGCCAAGCCGCGGCCAGAAACGGCGAGGCCGGACCGGAGGAGACGAATCCCGACGGGTTTCTCGGATTTTCCCCAATCTGTAAAAACTAGGTTTCCCCTTCAATCAACCAATAACGGAGAGAGAGGAGACGCCGACCGACGGCAAGGGAGGCCGCCGGCCGACGATTGCCAGCGGAAAAGGGACGACGGCGGCGAACGCTGCCGAGAAGGAGAGAGAGAGAGCTCAGCGAGAGAGGAGACGCGATTAGAGATAGAGAGAGAGAGAGAAGGGGGTATTGTCAATAGGGACCGGGTCGGGTTCGGGTCAGACGGGCTGATCTAAACCCGGGCCGGGCTGGCAGTTGGGCTGAAATTGTAATTTGGGCTCGAGGTTGTTGGACCGAGCCTCATAGTCAGAGTGGGCCAGATTTATTCAGTTGGGCCGGAGCTTCAAGATCTGATAGGCTGGAATTAATTATTTCAATGGGCCGTATAATTATTTTGGGCCGGACTCGACGGGATTATACGAGCCAAATTTGACTCATGAACTGGAGTATTAATTGTTGGGCCATTTGCTAGTTGGGCCGATATTTAAATAGGAAGACGAGAGCCACACGTAATAATTTATCGGGATTGATGTAATAATTCCCGAGCTTCAATAATTGGGCTTAAACCCTTAATAATTCTATGAGGCCTCAAGTAAATTATAAACCTCAGATTTAATCATAAAATTAAGTTCAGTAATATTTATCTTATAAGTGTAGACCACTTATATCTTTAATACTAAATTTAGTCCAGTAATATTTATCTTATAAGTGTAGATCACTTATATTAAATCAAGTCCAGATGTGTTAATCTTATAAGTGTAGACCACTTATAATGTGTAGTAAAATCACTAAGCCTCATTAATGGCTTAATCGAATATCCTGCGATTTCTGTCGAGGATGAAAAGACTGTAAGACACAAGAGTCGATCGAAGTAATCGATTTCAAATGAGAATCGAGAAACTCTCGATTAAAATAATAACCATGATAGCGTTATCAGTAAAAGAGATCTAGCAGTAAAAGAGATCTATCAGTAAAAGAGATCTAGCAGTAAAAGAGATCTATCAATAAAAGAGATCTAGCAGTAAAAGAGATCTATCAGTAAAAGAGATCTAGCAGTAAAAGAGATCTATCAGTAAAAGAGATCTAGCAGTAAAAGAGATCTATCAGTAAAAGAGATCTGTCAGTAAAAGAAATCCATCAGTAAAAGAGAACATAACCTCGATAAAAAATAGCCTTCGCATAGATCGATAAGATTATCGATTTCATTTCCAGTTTCTCATTTACGTTCTTTGAACGAGGTTAGGCGAAGGAGCAAGCCGAGGCTAAAGAAGCACCTCAGAGTTACGGTTATCTTCAGGAAAGCAATTGAGGTGGGCTTTCAGAAAACTAAAATGTTTCTTTATGCTTTAGTTCCTTTCTTTAAAAGCATTGTCATGCCATAAATGCTTTGTTTTGTATGATGTCTATCTGAAGGGCTTCGGCCACAGGGCTTCGGCCACAGTTATTAGAAAGAATTCGGGTCTATCGGGGTCGCTCCTCGATGGACTTAGTGCACTTAGTTATGTAGACCGTGAGCTACGTATTGGCCGGTCGAGGTATCCGGAGGAGTGGCCACTCCTTCCGGGTACACCAGAATCAGTCCAGATATGACGGATTACACCAGAAAAATAGCCTGCAGGCACTCTTTTAGTTTAAACTGTTTTCCGTGAGCATAGGTTTTTCCAAAAACCCCTGCCTCACTTTAATGGCTGACAATAAAATGTTTTGGCATGTGTCCACTGAGTACTTTAAAGTACTCAGCCCTGTGCATATTTCCCATGCGCAGGTTAAGCAGGATGAAGTGAAGTTGCCGGTGGAGCTTTTGTCGAGCTTTAAAGTGTTGAAAGCCTCTTGGTGGTGCATGTCTCCATACATGCATCTCACGTTCTTCCGCTGTGAATCTTATATAGTTAGACTAAACCCTCCTTTGTGTATCGTTGTAATGTATCAGCTCCATTATAGACATTGCTTTATTTTCATGAACAATGCTTCTGCTCATTTCATGTAAAACGCTTCCGTTAATGAACAGTACTTTCCTCTAGTCATTCTCGACGAATGATAGGGAGTTCGAATGTAATTTAATGCCATGTCTTCACGTCAAATCACCTCGTGTCTGTGTTGAATTTATTTCATTTTCCCTTCTTCTTGAGTCGTGACCTCGCTTGGCCAGTCTTGGCGGGGCGGGTCGTGACAGAGTGGTATCAGAGCACTTGGTTCGCTCTGAAATCCAAGAGTCTTCTTCTTCCAGTAAAGTCTAGACTTGATTCGCTAGACTTGTAAAGTCCTTCGACAAAAGCTCGGCACTTCACGACATCCTCACATGCCAGCATGAGAACATAGTCAAGATAACATAGAGCTCACACATAGTTGAAAAGCCAAGGCCTTTCTAGAGAACATAGCTCGCTTGAATTAAGTGCTTTCACTCTATCACATACTAGGATAGTGCATGAGCAAAGAAATTATTCTAACCTCAGTTATGGTACGAGAAGGAGGATGAGACGAGGAGGCAAGTGAAGCTTTACACGAAATGCCAACTCAAAGAAGCAGTGATAACTTCCCAAAAAGGGCTAATAAATGAATAAAGAATACGCCATATCAAGAAAACTAAGTCGAGGGGTACAAGAAGATCTGGACGAGCATTGTTCGAATCAATGACATAAGTCTCTAACTTTTCCGCCTCCGTGTGGCAAGTAGCGAAACGTAATTATTAACGTTCCCTAAAGATAGTAAGAGATAATACCAGAACCTTATCAAGAATAAAAGTTTTATATGGTGGCATAATAAAGATAAGTCCACTAGAGTTTCCTGGATGTTCCCGCATCCATAGTTAAAAGAAGAAAATGTTACTAGCAATTAAAGATAGAAGTCAAAGAAAGGATTAAGGTCTTGACCAACATAGAAATCCCGGGCAAACAAACGTTAGAATTCAGATTTCCTAATGTTGTACTCATGAGAATAGTTCCGTTGGAACCCGATAGCCTCTACTTTCCTGAGTAGAGAATCAAACTTGAAGAGTGTAGTAAAGTGAGACCGTTAGCATGCTTATTGATGAATTCGTAGCATTGGATATTGATATCCAATATAAGTTTAGAAGTTAAAGCAATATAGTATGCTTGATTTTCCACGGATGATGGGACTAGACAACACGATAAAAGGGGCTAAGGCGTGGTATCAAATGACGAGAACAATGAATTATTAGCATGTTTACGTCTCAAGTATGGCTTGAAGAGATGTGATTGTCCCTAGAAATAACTTTACGTTACTAACGCTAACAAGTAAGTCGCAATCTCATATGCCAAGGTCCTTTACGCCAGTGCGAAGTACTAGAGTGATCACGAAGGTACGTAGACTAAAGAAGACCCTACGATCTAATGCATTGTATCTACGAAACCCTCTCTTGAACCTCTCGAAACCAGAAAGACATTTGTAATACACGTAGAGCCGAGGAATTCCAGATCCAAAGAAATGTTTACTAAGCCTTGTTCGATCTTTTGTATTCTTTTGAATCAAGAGTCACCAGTGTATGAGAATCAATCTCCCTTCATGTGACCGGAAAGATGCTTATGTGGGACTGGCCACCTCACATAATCCCTTTCTCGGTAGCGTCACTATCAGACAAGAAATCGGATGGGTATCGACAAAAGGGGTCCCCCACCCCCCCGACCCCTGTCAATTCATTTCTACCCTCTGGTTATTTCTTCAGAACTTGTCTGGTAATTCCTTGATGAGCTATTTTGGATAATTGACATTCCAACTTGGACCCTTACACGAATGTTTTCCAGAGTCAACCCACAATGTTCTTATCCCATCTTGATCATGTTTGTCATCCTAGAATGATAAGACTGTGAGGATTAGTTAAACTGCAAGTTATAGAGTATGACTTAAGGTTACACACTCTTTTGAGTTGTCAAATGTTTACGCATAAAAAAGGGTGTATGATAGACAAACTGTTAAAAGTATTGCACGAGACTCGAGTTGACAATGCGGTGCTAACCCGTTTTACACGTGACGGTAAAGTAGAGACCCCACCACATCCCAAGGAAGATTTTGTATATCATAACTCAGAGGAGGAAAGCTTAATAGTGAAATTTAGAGATATGTTGGGTGAAGCCAACGTTCAGAGGATAGAAACAAGTATTGCGATGCACGCAATAGTAAGTGGCATAAAGCTAGTCAGACTCCCCAACAAATCCAGAACCAGAAATACAATGACAAAGTGCAAAACTCATAAGTTAAATACTCTAAGGAGTTCCCCAAGGGAAGTGTACCGATGGTTCATAAGTCCAACACTAAGAGCTAAACAATATTAGAGTCTGATTTGGACCAAGGGTAGTAAACCCATCAAACAGATGAGATCCTCGTGGATGTGAAATTTTGAAATCTTCCGATAAATGGAAAACGGTAAGGATAGCAGAAAAATAAACGACCCGAAGTCGAGTACTATACTTGTCAAAACACGACGTGTTATCATTCCGAAGATCCAGATTAAATTAGCAACTAAAGGAAAGACAGTACCTTATGATTGAGGTCGATGACCTGACGTTATTTTGGACTTCTCCTAGTTCGTGGGTGAGGAACCTATTAGAATGTTAACATGGAACAGACTAGAGTTTAATTCTTACTAGAACTAAGTTATGAGGAGATAGTGAGACCTAAATATTTCACCCAGGGAAGAATAATTATAGTATGACATTAGATGGCCAGACATAGTAATAAATTGTAGTAGACTACAAAACACGGGATGCTAGCCGATGTCATGAAAGGAAACGCTAGAAGAACTTTCCCATACTAAACGAAATGAAATGAGGAGCCATGAGAAGCCATAAATAAAAGTTGATGTAGATCCTGAGATAGACAAGTTCTCAAAAGAATTGTAGAGTAGGGCAACAGTGTGCTTCATAACTTTGAGAGAATCGAAGGAATAGTGCATTACGATCTTAACCACCGAGACCAGACCACAGGTAAACCAAGAATGGTGAAATTTTAACTATATAACCACATAGACATGATACCTTGAAACACCGAAGTAGCACGAGGGATATTCATATACAATCATAATTAATACCTTCGGGTGAGCAATCTAAGAATTGTTGTCATTGCAAAGTTGATGTAGTTCCCTTCACGAGAAATGTACAAGATAGACAATTGAGCGAAGGAAACACGAGTAAGGATAAACCCTGAATGAGGCGTAAGCCTAAAGGATCTAGACCTGGTTATGGGACAATGGAGGAAAAACGAGTTAATGATATAAGTGAATAAAAGGTACGCCGATAGTAAATATTGCGCGATGGAATCAAATTGGACGAGGGACTAGTGTAAGAGCATACTAGCCTATGAAGAGGTGACCTAATAGCATATATGAGGGACAAATTTCTTTTAAGAAGAATCCAGGGTCGTCTAAGAAGTCGGTTAACTTATATGTAAAATAAGTTTGGGACATGACTTCGATCATTAACCAACAAGTTATAAGGAACATTAGATTGAGACGAAACTATATTTATCCAGGGAAACTAGATCGCCTCGTAAGAGAAGGTGTTAATAGAAGAGAAGTTTTTACTAAAATCCTCATGTTATAAAGGTCAAACGAAAGCCATCTAGAACGAATTCATAACCAAGAAGTAATGTGAGCATTCGACATGCAAAATCACCCACTGTATATTGCAAGTTTGAATAGATAATTAAAACCATAGTATTATCTTAGTAAGTTCCTTAAGTTAATAAGAATCCATATCTTAAGTGTCTCAAGAATAGAATTATTGGTATGAGAGGTACAAGCACACGAGATCGTTAAAACATACAGAAGAAATGTTAACCGAGTGGATAAGGAAGTGTTTTATTAGGTAGAAAACTATACGACTGAAACCCTTGGTTTCATTTCAAGGAAGTAATTATTGCCCCGTCATCAAAGCTTACAAATTGAGACAGTGAGACTACCTAACTATAACTTCTAAAATCTCTAATAGAGATGTAAGTTAGCCTCGAGAAAGGTGGTAATAGAAATGAGAACTTTTGGTCCAAAGTAACATCAAAGTGCACTAGTGCATACAACAGACGACTAAAAGATAAAACCACGAGTCGCGTATATCATGAAGCTTGAGTACGAGATTATGTTCAAATCAGAATGTCCCGCTATAAGAAAATCAAAGTCATATGGTGTAGCTACGTTAATGAGTAGAGACCCTATATATATGGGTTATGAAATCGACTCAAGTAGTCATCTAAGCAATATGAAGGGAGACGGAGGAGCTAAAGCCTAAAATGAAACCTTGAAAGCCTTGAGTAACACTTAGAAGGGAAGAAACCTGCTATTAATCAAGAATACCTCTTTACAACTAATGAAAGATAAGATGATGCATTAAAAAGGGTAAACAGTAGAACCCGTGAGATCTCCCTTAGAAACAGACACCCGCACATGACGCCTTAAGGGTGCTATAGTTATACGTGAATGAATAACGAATGAGCCGTTATCACCTTCGTTGCCCAGACTAATTGATCAGTAAATATGACACTAGCCAGACTTATGAGACACTACATCTAGATGCATTAGATTCATAAACGATTGCAGGGAAATAAGAACACTTGGTCTCGCGTTAGTAGAGCGACGCCCAGAACCGACAACCAGTAGGAAGATAGTTCTACAATAGGGAATATAGCTATAGTAATAACTCTACGACGAATATCAAGACTGTCGATCTAACACGTATGGCCAGTATAGGCACGGTACGTATCTCTACCTCACACAGACAACTGCGAATAAAGGTGCAAAGTACTACAAGTGATCCAGAAACGATTGACTTAACCAACGAGTTAAAGCAAAATATCTAAGATGACGGTTGTTAATACCGCGACTTATGAATCGACTATAGTACGTAGAGCAGGTCATAGCTACGCTAGCATAAAGACCAAAGAGAAAATAGACTCGAGTGAAATACAAATCTTGAAACGATCAATATCCTAACCCTAGTATTATCAGTGACGCATGAATACACTTGTGAAAGGAGTAGATAGAAGGGTATACGGACTTAAGTTTATGACTAAGGTATAATGAAATTTGGAAAATGCCTAAGGTCGACGAAGAAGGTCTAGACGCTCGTAGACTAATGCTATCACCTAACAATTGGATAAGTTCGTACGGACCACCGAAGCGCTAGTGCTCTAATGCAAATAGCCACTTGTGGAATCATAGCATGCCTAGTACCGAGACAGATTAGATCAGTGTATCGCGAAGATATTTATTCCATAGATGATGAGGATCATAATGAGCATGTGATCTAAAGGTAAGAAGGTTAACACGAACCGGCCAAGAAATGTGGTTACTTGGAAGGCTAGTACATAGGATCAATTGGGGACGTAATAGAAGAATCATAAGATGAACATGAGTCACTCGCTAACATCGACAAGATGAATTACAATTCGAACTAGGAGACAAGCCTCCCTAGAAGTTCCACATTTTATGCAATAGCTAGAACTAGCGCGAAAGGAAGACTAACAACAGTCTGTTTGGACCCTACGAGTATCTAGAGAAAATAAGACCAGCATCGTGAAGGTTAACATATCAGTCCCGTCAAACCTCGAAGACATTTTCTTTAGGAAGTGGTGCCCAGTGGATGCGGAAACCGGAAAACAATATAGCCCCTAACTTAATTACTTAGATCCACTATACACCATAGACATGGTGTCGTGCAATGCACCGCACAGAATCAGGCGTAGACCACCACTCTATGGAGATGAGGTGGGAGATGAGAAAGAATTAGGATCGGTGTATGATCAAAGAAATGGTTGAGAAATGCAACCAATTAGAGGTATGATAAAAGAAGCCTATAGTAGACAGAAGTCTTACGATGATGATATAGATTCGAGTTACGCCTCGAAGTAGAGGATAAGGTCTCCTTGAAAATTTTCCCACCAAGGGAATGACCAGATTCGGAATCAAAGGCTAATTGAAACCTCGTTCCATCAGACCTTACAAAGTTCTAGGGAAGGTAGGACCTGTGGCGTACAGGTCAGCGTCACCTCCAAACTTAGGAAGCGTTCACAACGTATTCCATGTATCTCAATTAAGGAAGTATGTGTTCGATCCCAAACACGTACTACGGCAAGAGGAAACAGCTATAGAACCCGATTTGACTACGGGACGAAACCTGAAGCCATAGTAGAATGGAAAATTCAAACAGCTTAGGGATAAGCAATTCCCTCTAGTGAAGGTACAGTGGGAAGCACCACAGACAGGAGGAAACCCGTGGGGGTTGGAAGACAAAGTGAAAGAGAAATACCCGATTTGTTTATAGAAGGTAATTAATTTCGGGACGAAATTTTTCGTAAGGGGTGTAGGATGTAACAGCCGCAGTTTTATTTAGTGATAAAATAAAAACTTCGGCGTTGTTTTAAAATTTAGAGTGTTATTATTATTAATATTTCGAGTAAAATAAAATTTTTAGTACTACTAGTAGTGTTATATTTAGTAATGTTAGTTTTTCCCGAAACAAGAATCGAACTAAATAAGGCAGGCCGATTAAACGATTCGGTAAAAGAAAATTCAGTATTTAATTTTTGGGCCGAGGCCCATTTGATTTCGAGCCCACCCGAATTCAAGGCCCACTTAGCAGTTACAAGGCCCAGTTAATTATCGAGGCCCAGTTAATCATCGAAGCCCACTTCACGAATATTAGATCGATTTTATTTGGCCCATGAGAGGGAGCCCATTTCAGAATTTATATTCACAATAATTACAAAAGCCCAAGGCCCAAGTATTGAGCCCATAGTGTATACATAAATAAATAAAAGAGAAAAGAAAAGAAAAGAAAAGAAAGAAAATAGCAGATTGGCGCAATACAGTAGGCGCCCATAACTTTCCAATACAAATCTGGATTTCAACTCTATTAATCCCTCCTAAGCACAATTAGAGAACTATTAATACTCCTATAACTACAAGTAGGAAGAGATTAGTACATCATCAATCTCCCAAGCATGCACTCCCACACGTGTCACCCTTCCCTTCCTTGTCTTCAACACTTGCCAAAACTTCCACACACCATCAGTTTTATCTCCTTCCCTTGCAAGAGAGAAAAACAACCTCCAATCCTCACAAAAACATTCTCCATCTCCCTGCACAACAACTCACACATTCAACACCCAAAAATCTAGAAATCGTAGAGAAATAAAGCAAGCAAAAACACAAGGAGAAGAAGGTAGATTTCCGGCCAAGGAACTGCCGAAGACCAGCCACATTTGTTCATTCGACATCAAAGCTTCTACGTTTTCCTTGAGGAGGAGCGAGAGAAGAACGAAGGGAAAAGAAGGCATGCGGAGTAAGATCAAAAGGGGGACGACCTTGTTAGAAGCTAAGGACTCGATTGCGGATTCATTACGGTTGCAAGCAATCGGCTTTGGGAAAGGAAACAAGGGGAAGGAAGCAATAAAGAGAAGGGGACAGCCACCATTTAATCCATGAAATCAGTTCTCAACCTCTCACAATCACAAGTAAGACTCCCCTTATCAATTCCTTTAGAAATTCAAGCTTTTGAGCATGCAATTCCATTAGAACCACCAAAGAACTAACAAGAGGCATAATCTAGAACTCCATCCACCTTTGAGCATGAAACATAGATCAAAGTCTCAAGATTGAAACATAAAAAGCTTATCAATCACCTAGAGATAATGCATGTTAATTTATAGGCCAAGAACTGAAGATTCGAGCATGATTAGATCACATAGCACCTCCCTTAGAAGACTTAGATCATTGCATGCATGATCAACCCCAACCCAACACCTTAAACCCAATCAAGACATAAAATATGCAAGACCAAAATCAACCTCTAAATGCCTCCTAATCAAAACCCCTAAGCTTCTAAATCGACAAATATAACTCTTAAATGAATTGAAAGCAAAACGAGAGGCTAGGGAGAGAAATCGAATCTGCCGGGAGTAGAGACGGAGGCCGAGGATGGGAGTTGAGGCGACACCGGAGCATGGCAGCCTTCTCCCGAGCCTTACCGGAGACTGCTCGGCTGGCGACGGCCTCCACGAAGCAGCTGCAGCACCGGTGGACGCTGTAGACACCTACAAAACAGAGGGGGGAGAGTAAAGGAGGTCAGACAAGGGAGAAAGAGTGAAGAGGAGAGGAGAAAAGGAGACACCGGCGACATCGCCGCTGGCGCCAAACTGAAGTAAGAGAGGGAAGGAAGGTGGATGATGGCGGAGGCCAACGGGAAGTTGTGCTCTAGTCACAAGGGCTAGAGCAGTGTGGCGGGAAAGCCAAGCCGCGGCCAGAAACGGCGAGGCCGGACCGGAGGAGACGAATCCCGACGGGTCTCTCGGATTTTCCCCAATCTGTAAAAACTAGGTTTCCCCTTCAATCAACCAATAACGGAGAGAGAGGAGACGCCGACCGACGGCAAGGGAGGCCGCCGGCCAACGATTGCCAGCGGAAAAGGGACGACGGCGGCGAACGCTGCCGAGAAGGAGAGAGAGAGAGCTCAGCGAGAGAGGAGACGCGATTAGAGATAGAGAGAGAGAGAGAAGGGGGTATTGTCAATAGGGACCGGGTCGGGTTCGGGTCAGACGGGCTGATCTAAACCCGGGCCGGGCTGGCAGTTGGGCTGAAATTGTAATTTGGGCTCGAGGTTGCTGGACCGAGCCTCATAGTCAGAGTGGGCCAGATTTATTCAGTTGGGCCGGAGCTTCAAGATCTGATAGGCTGGAATTAATTATTTCAATGGGCCGTATAATTATTTTGGGCCGGACTCGACGGGATTATACGAGCCAAATTTGACTCATGAACTGGAGTATTAATTGTTGGGCCATTTGCTAGTTGGGCCGATATTTAAATAGGAAGACGAGAGCCACACGTAATAATTTATCGGGATTGATGTAATAATTCCCGAGCTTCAATAATTGGGCTTAAACCCTTAATAATTCTATGAGGCCTCAAGTAAATTATAAACCTCAGATTTAATCATAAAATTAAGTTCAGTAATATTTATCTTATAAGTGTAGACCACTTATATCTTTAATACTAAATTTAGTCCAGTAATATTTATCTTATAAGTGTAGATCACTTATATTAAATCAAGTCCAGATGTGTTAATCTTATAAGTGTAGACCACTTATAATGTGTAGTAAAATCACTAAGCCTCATTAATGGCTTAATCGAATATCCTGCGATTTCTGTCGAGGATGAAAAGACTGTAAGACACAAGAGTCGATCGAAGTAATCGATTTCAAATGAGAATCGAGAAACTCTCGATTAAAAGAATAACCATGATAGCGCTATCAGTAAAAGAGATCTAGCAGTAAAAGAGATCTATCAGTAAAAGAGATCTAGCAGTAAAAGAGATCTATCAGTAAAAGAGATCTAGCAGTAAAAGAAATCTATCAGTAAAAGAGATCTAGCAGTAAAAGAGATCTATCAGTAAAAGAGATCTAGCAGTAAAAGAGATCTATCAGTAAAAGAGATCTGTCAGTAAAAGAAATCCATCAGTAAAAGAGAACATAACCTCGATAAAAAATAGCCTTCGCATAGATCGATAAGATTATCGATTTCATTTCCAGTTTCTCATTTTTGTTCTTTGAACGAGGTTAGGCGAAGGAGCAAGCCGAGGCTAAAGAAGCACCTCAGAGTTACGGTTATCTTCAGGAAAGCAATTGAGGTGGGCTTTCAGAAAACTAAAATGTTTCTTTATGCTTTAGTTCCTTTCTTTAAAAGCATTGTCATGCCATAAATGCTTTGTTTTGTATGATGTCTATCTGAAGGGCTTCGGCCACAGGGCTTCGGCCACAGTTATTAGAAAGAATTCGGGTCTATCGGGGTCGCTCCTCGATGGACTTAGTGCACTTAGTTATGTAGACCGTGAGCTACGTATTGGCCGGTCGAGGTATCCGGAGGAGTGGCCACTCCTTCTGGGTACACCAGAATCAGTCCAGATATGACGGATTACACCAGAAAAATAGCCTGCAGGCACTCTTTTAGTTTAAACTGTTTTCCGTGAGCATAGGTTTTTCCAAAAACCCCTATGCCTCACTTTAATGGCTGACAATAAAATGTTTTGGCATGTGTCCACTGAGTACTTTAAAGTACTCAGCCCTGTGCATATTTCCCATGCGCAGGTTAAGCAGGATGAAGTGAAGTTGCCGGTGGAGCTTTTGTCGAGCTTTAAAGTGTTGAAAGCCTCTTGGTGGTGCATGTCTCCATACATGCATCTCACGTTCTTCCGCTGTGAATCTTATATAGTTAGACTAAACCCTCCTTTGTGTATCGTTGTAATGTATCAGCTCCATTATAGACATTGCTTTCTTTTCATGAACAATGCTTCCGCTCATTTCATGTAAAACGCTTCCGTTAATGAACAGTACTTTCCTCTAGTCATTCTCGACGAATGATAGGGAGTTCGAATGTAATTTAATGCCATGTCTTCACGTCAAATCACCTCGTGTCTGTGTTGAATTTATTTCATTTTCCCTTCTTCTTGAGTCGTGACCTCGCTTGGCCAGTCTTGGCGGGGCGGGTCGTGACAGGATCTCGGCCAACCCTCCGCCTATAAATAGTGAAGGATGAAGACGAAGAGAAGTAGAACACTATCCGAGCATTCGAGCGTCTACTGCAAACAAACACTCCCAGCTTTCTAAGCAATCTTCGAGTCTTTGTTTTCAAGTGTTCTCCGAGTTCTAGTCTCATCGGAACTCGTCTTCGCAACCTCCACACCTAGAATTCTAAGCCCATTCCATATCTCAGCTTAGAAGAAGAGCTCTAGCCTACTTTACACTTACTGTAAAGAGCTCTTCATAGTGTGTTCGTCGTAAACCAAAAACCCTAACCCTAAGTTCTGTTGTTAGGTTTTTGTGTTCGTCGTTAGGTTGTTTTCGATCCAAGGCCCTACTTTCATCGATTGTAGAAGCCTCGATCATAGAGTCTAGATCCAAGCTTGCACTTACCTCGTTTGTGTAAAGCTCGATCGAAGCTAGGCTGTAAGGAGAGCCCGCAATCTCCCTGTTGTCGGATAGAAGTGAGTGAAGCTTCTAGTCCAGTTAGGTTTTAGTAGTGAACCCGCAATCACTAAGTCTGTCGTCAGATCCAAGCGAGTGAAGCTCAATCTCGACCAGGCTTTTGAAGAGCCCGTAATCTTCAAGTTCTTGAGTGAAGAGAACGAGTTGCCTAGTGCAACAAAGTGGACGTAGGAGCTTTATCTCCGAACCACTATAAATCTCGTGTCGTATCTCTCTAACCCTAAACTCTTTATTTCCTTGTTTGATTATTCATTGCACTTGTATCTAAACAAACATATCTTGGAACTTTAATTACTTAGGAAAAGATTTAGCTCACCGAATTCCGCATCTAGAGTAAAGTCTCACTCTTGACCAAGCTCTAAGCTTAGGTCAAGAGATTCTTGATTGCTTTAGATCTAGCTCTCAGCTAGGTCTTAGTACTTCTAACGAGCACTTTACTTTATACTCTGAGTTAAGGAAAAGAAGTTAAAAAAAAAAAAAAAAAAAAAAAAAAAAAAAAAAAAACTTCAAAATACGTATTCAACCCCCCCCCCCCCCCCCCCCCCTACGTATTTTTCCTATAACAAACCGGGACCAACACCTCCAGTCCTTGAGACGACACCTTGTGGCCTAACACTATCCCTTCTTGCACCATGAAGTGGCACTTCTCCCAATTGAGAACGAGATTCGTCTCCTCACACCTTTGAAGCACCGTGGCTAGATTTTCCAAGCATTGATCAAACGAAGAATCAAAAACTGAAAAATCATCCATCCATGATGGTCTCGATTAATCCATGGAAGATGGCCATCATGCACCTTTGGAAAGTGGCCGGAGCGTTGCACAACCCGAATGGCATCCTCAGATAAGCAAAGACTCCATATGGACAAGTGAACGCCGTCTTGTGTTGGTCCTCCGGAGCGATGGCAATTTGGTTGTAACCGGAGTATCCATCGAGGAAACAATAATACTCGTGTCCGGCCAACCTATCAAGCATTTGATCCACGAACGGGAGGGGAAAATGATCCTTCCTAGTTGCTGCGTTGAGAAGGCGGTAGTCGATGCATACTTGCCATCCCATGACAAGCCTCGTCGAAATAAGCTCTCCCTTCTCATCATTGATTACCGTAATGCCTCCTTTCTTTGACACCACTTGAGTAGCGCTCACCCACTCGTTATCCGAAATGGCATAGATCATGCCGGCATCTAGCAACTTCATCACCTCCTTCCTCACGGCCTCTTGCATAGCCGAATTCAATCGTCTTTGGGGTTAAATTCTTGGGCGATGATCATTTTCAAGCAATATTCTATGCATACAAATTAAAGGACTAATACCTTTGATGTCGGCAATCGTCCATCCAATCGCAGATTTGTGCTTCCGTAGGACCCTCAATAGCTTGTCCGTATTTGTCTCCGTCAATTGAGAAGAGACAATCACCGGGTATGTCTCCTCTTCTCCCAAAAACTTGTACTTGAGGTGCTCGAGTAGTGGCTTCAACTCCACCTTAGGGGCTGCACTCTTCTTCTCCTCCTCTTCGAGAACTCCATCATCCATCTTCTTGTTGATGTCGAGGTAAAGAGCTTCCTTGTGGTTGGGTGATGGTAGGTTCGCCTCCAATTGGTTGAGATATTCAAGAATCTCATCACAAGCTTCATCCAACTCCGAGTAGGCATATAGAGAGTTTGAGATGCAATGATTAAGTGCCTCCTCCGAAGTAGGTGGTATCAATGTCTCGATGGAGAAGATATCCCCATGTTGATCGTCGGGTCTCTTCATGGCTTCATAGATTGAGATCTTCAACTCTTCTCCATTGACTCGAAAGGTGAGGTCTCCATCTTGAACATCAATCAATGCTCTTCCCGTGGCTAATACTGGCCGTCCTAAGATCAAAGGTTGATTTGCATCCTAGGGCATATCTAATACAACAAAATCCGCCGGGAAGACGAGGTTGTGGACTTGAACAAGAACATCTTCGACTATCCCCTAGGATAAGAAACTGAGCGATCTGCCATGAGTAGGGAGATAGTTGTTGGCTTCATCTTTCCTATCTTGAGCTGGTTGAAAATAGAGAGTGATATAGGTGAAATTTACCTTATTTTTATAACCAAAAAGAGTCGATTTTGTGTCTCGTTTGTGTAGTATTGTCTTTGGTTTATATGATTTTCATTTTATTGGGCAATATTATGCTTGTGGGTGTTTCTTATGTTTTTAGGCATATTTGATGATAAAACCCCGAAACGAGACAAGGCGTGAAGATCGAAGAACAAAGTACAAGGATTGAGTTCGAGTGAAGGCCTCTCGACACCTCTCTCGATCGAGAGGTCGATCGAGAGGTACCCTTCTGCCGCAGCTTTCGATCGAGAGCCAAATCTTCACACCCTCTCGATACCTCTCTCGATCGAGAGGTCTGTCGAGAGGGGGTTCCAGCCGAGATTTCCTTCTTTACTTAATTAGACTCCTTTTTGGTTTAGGTTTTCCTTATGTAAATTTCTCCTATATATACTCCTATTCTAGCATTGTAAAATATCATCTACCAATCTAGCAAATACCTTTTCATATTTTTCTAGCACTTTATATTTTCCTTTAGAGTTTTATTCTTGTATTCAACATTGGAGCTTTTCAAGTTTATGCAAGATTCAAGATTCGAAGTTCTTCGTTTGTGTTCAAGTTTTTCTTATTCTTATTCTTTAATTATGTTCTTTCAATCTTTTGTGTTTATGTTTGCTTTAATTATGTCTAGCTAAATTCCTTAGTTGATTTTAGGGATTGAATGCCTAATTGAATCTATGTAAGTGTTTTTGTTTACAATTAGCCTTCCAATCTAGATGCATGTTTTCATGGTGCTTATTCTCATGCATGATTAATTGGCCACTAATTATGTATGCATAGTTATGTTTATATGCCTTAATTAGATACTGCATAATAGATCTCATGAATACATGATATGATAATTTGATTTGTCTTAATTGATGTTAAATTGTCATATGTTTGCATGTAATTGATTTGGGTGTCTTAATTGAACCTAGTTGATTATATCATTGATACTTGTTCTCTTTTGCACTTAGTTTGATATCTATGCGTCCGAAAGGATATTAGGATCATATTAAGTGACGACTTGCATTGCTTTTATCGGGGTGTAGGTTATATTTCATGTATCACATTTAGATTGGATTAAATTGGTTAATTGTATGCATTAATTGCTTTCATATGTTTGATTAGGTAGGCTTCCCTAAAGTCAACACTTTTCCCTAAATTGTTTACTTCCCTTATTTGTTTTATTGCTTGAGTCCTAAGTTATTTTACTTGACTAGTTACTTTCCTTAATTATTTGTTTCTTCATATGATTAATTGAGTCTTTTTATTATTTGCCTAGTCTATAAATACCACATCTTAAAATCCTAAAAGCCTAGACATTACATTAGTTCTTGAGTAGAGGTATTGTGTGCGTTTTCGACTTGTCAATCCCCGTGGATACGATACTCGTGCTTCTTTATATTACACCTATTTTGTGTGGTAGAAAATAGTGCGATCAAATTTTGGCGCCGTTGCCGGGGATTGATTAGATTTCACATACATATTTTGAAATAGAATTAATAGGTGATTTAGGCGCTTTATTTTTCTGTTTTCGGTTTATTGATCTAACGTTTTCCTTTTCTTCTCTTTGATTTTAGGTAGTGCATGACCACAAGGTCTAAAGGGATAAATCCTATTCCGATAGACTTGGAGCTAGAGCGCTCTCTAAGGGCGTTGAGGCGAAAGAAGGAGGCAAGCAAGATCGATACACCACTTTCTTCACCACCCGATTCACCAAGGAGTTTCGATTCAATGGCGGATCAAGTGAGGAGGACTTTGAACGATCGGTTCAAACCGGTCGTGGACCAATTTCAGCAAGGAGGATGGGGGACCACGGAAGCTAACAACTATGAGTTCAAGACGTCCCTCATCAATATGGTGCAAAACAATCAATACGGAGGATCGCCGGCGGAGGATCCCAACGCACACTTGAAGCAATTTCTGGACATATGTGCTACATACAAGGCCAATGGAGTGTCTTCGGACTACCTTAAGCTCAGCCTCTTCGTGTGGTCTCTCAAGGACGATGCAAGAGAGTGGCTAGATGGATTGGACAAGAAGGAGGTCACTACTTGGGCTGAGATGTGCACGAAATTTCTCAACAAATTCTTCCCACCTTCGAGGACTCAAAAGCTTATCAATGAGATCAACCAATTTCAACAATACGAGGATGAGCACTTCTACGAGGCGTGGGGGAGATTTAAGAAACTATTGAGAGCATGCCCGAACCATGGAATTAGCAAGGAGGATCAAATCACGTGCTTCTATCGTGGTTTGAACAAGTTGTGTAGGAAGGAGCTCGATTATGCTTCGAAGGGAGGATTTTTGAACAATGAGTATGAAGTGGCTATGGAGATCATTGAGTTGACTGCAAATTCGAGCTATGAAGAAGCCACCGATCGACGACTTGGAAGAAGGAGAGTTGCCAATATTGGAATCGATGCTTACGAGGACTTGATGGAGAAGTATACAAAAACAGCAAGTGAGTTGGATTCTATCAAGAAAGGGGTACTTCGGTGCGATGCTATCACGGATGAACAAGCAAACCCAATCGGAGAAGAAGATGCCAATTTTGTGCAACAAGGAGGCAAGTGGCAACCCAATCAAGGAAACAAGTGGCAAGGAGGACAAGGAGGACAAGGAGGTTCAAACTATCAAGGAGGATACAAGAAACCTTATGTTCCCAACAACCGAAATCATCCGAACTTCTCTTATGCCAATCCAAACAATGCCTTGCAACCACCTCCCGGCTTCAATGTTGAGAACGGAGTCATCCAAGAGCCAAAGAAGGAGATGTCCACCGATGATTTAATTCGTCAATATATGGCTCAATCGGAGATGAGGATGACACAACAAGATGCGAAGTTGAGGACATTGGAGCTTACTCAAAGCACCTCAACCAACAACTTGGCGAGTAGCATCAATGCGTTGACCAAGCAAATGCAAATGTTGGAGACGCAAATGAGTCAAATAGCCAACGCTCAAGGAGGAGTCCATAAGCCCGGCCAATTCCCAAGTAACACGGAGCAAAACCCGAAGAACAACCATCATCTCCATGCTATTGAGCTTCGGAGTGGCACAAAATACACCAATCCATCCTTGGAAACAGAGAATAAAGGAGTCGGGAGCTTCAAGAATGCGGAGTACGAGAAAACGAGGATCCAAGTGCCGAGGCGAGGGCCTCTCGACACCTCTCTCGATCGAGAGGTCGATCGAGAGGTCCCCACTGGAAGTCAGAATCCACCTCTCGAAACCCCTATCGATCGAGAGGAGGATCGAGAGGTCTACGACGAGGAGATTCAAATGGAACCTCTCGACACCTCTCTCGATCGAGAGGTCAAAACGCAAAGTCAGAATGCGCCTCTCGACACCTCTCTCGATCGAGAGGTCGGTCGAGAGGCCAAGCAGCCGCCTCAAATGCCGACGTACACACCGAAGGTCCCTTTCCCGCAAAGATTGACAAAGACGAAGCACGATGAGAAGTATCAACGCTTCATGGAGATACTACAAAAGGTCAACATCAACATACCACTTCTTGATGCTCTTCGAGACATGCCCAATCATATGAAGTTCATCAAAGACGTGGTATCGGGAAAGAAGAAGTGGGAGAAGTTTGAGACGATTAACCTCACGGAGGAGTGTAGCGCGGTGTTCCAAAAGAAGCTACCAATGAAGCGAAAGGATCCGGGGAGGTTCACATTAGCATGCAAGATTGGGGATCATGTCTTTCAAAATGTTCTATGCGATCTTGGTGCTAGCATCAATTTGATGCCCCTCTCTATTTTCAACCTGCTCAAGATCGGGAGGATGAAGCCAACCACCATCTCTTTACTTATTGCGGACCGATCAGTTTCTTATCCACGAGGGATAGTGGAGGACGTCCTCGTTCAAGTGCACAACCTTGTCTTCCCAGCGGATTTCGTCGTCTTGGACATGCCCGAGGACGCCAATCAACCATTGATCTTAGGGCGGCCATTCTTAGCCACGGGAAGATCTTTGATCGATGTTCAAGATGGAGACCTCACCTTTCGAGTCAATGGCGAGAAGCTGAAAATTTCTATCTATGAAGCCATGAAGAGACCCGACGATCATCGTGAGGATATCTTCTCCATCGAGACATTGACACCACCCACATCGGAGGAGGCACTCAACCATTGCATCTCAAGTTCATTATATGCCTATAAGGAATTAGACGAAGCTTGCGATGAGATCCTCGAGTATCTACATCAAATGGAAGCAAACCCACCACAACTTCGACACGAGGAAGTTCCTTACCTCGACATCAACAAAAAGGTGGATGACGGAGTTCTCAAGGAGGAAGAGAAGAAGGATGCAGCCCCGAAGGTGGAATTGAAGCCATTACCCGAGCACCTCAAGTATCAATTCTTAGGAGAAGAAGAGACGTACCCGGTGATCGTTTCTTCTCAACTCACGAAGGCGAACACGGATAAGCTATTGAGGTTTCTAAGGGAGCACAAATCTGCAATTGGATGGACGATTGCCGACATTAAAGGTATTAGTCCTTCGCTTTGCATGCATAGGATATTGCTCGAGGAAGGCCATCGCCCAGGGTACAACCTCAAAGGCTGAATCCAGCGATGCAAGAAGTGGTGAGGAAGGAGGTATTAAAGTTGCTCGATGCCGGCATGATCTACGCTATTTCGGATAGTGAGTGGGTGAGCCCTACTCAAGTGGTGTCAAAGAAAGGAGGCATGACGGTCATCAACGATGAGAATGGGGAGCTAATAGCAACGAGGCTTGTCACGGGATGGCGAGTTTGTATCGATTATAGGCTCCTCAATGCAGCAACTAGGAAGGATCACTTCCCCCTCCCGTTCGTAGATCAAATGCTCGATCGATTGGCCGGCCATGAGTACTATTGCTTCCTCGACGGATACTCCGGCTACAATCAAATCGCCATTGCTCCGGAGGACCAACACAAGACGGCATTCACATGCCCCTATGGAGTCTTTGCATATCGGAGGATGCCGTTTGGGTTATGCAACGCACCGGCCACTTTCCAAAGGTGTATGATGGCCATCTTCCATGGGTTGATCGAGAATATTATGGAGGTATTCATGGATGATTTTTCAGTCTTTGGTTCTTCTTTTGACCAATGTTTGGAGAATCTTGCCACGGTGCTTCAAAGGTGTGAAGAGACGAACCTCGTCCTCAATTGGGAGAAGTGCCACTTCATGGTGCAAGAAGGAGTGGTACTAGGTCACAAGGTGTCTTCGCAAGGATTGGAGGTGGATCGAGCCAAAGTCGTAGCCATCGAGAAGTTGCCACCACCAACCAACGTTAAATCGGTGAGGAGTTTCTTAGGACATGCCGGCTTCTATCGAAGGTTCATCAATGATTTTTCGAAGATCACAAAGCCATTGTGTGGATTGCTCGAGAAGGATGTCAAGTTCGTTTTTGATGAAGATTGCTTGGAAGCTTTCGAGACGCTGAAGAAGGCGCTTATCTCTACTCCCGTCTTGGTGTCACCGGATTGGAGTGCCCCGTTCAAGCTCATGTGCGATGCAAGCGATTGGGCGGTAGGAGCAGTTTTGGGGCAGAAAAGGGAGAAGCTATTCCGAGTGATCTAATATGCTAGCAAGACATTGGACTCGGCTCAAAGGAACTACACCACCACGGAGAAGGAGTTACTCGCGGTGGTCTATGCTTTCGACAAGTTTAGACCTTATTTGGTGGGATCTCACACGATTGTGCACACCGACCATGCCGCCATTCGCTACCTATTCAACAAGAAGGACTCGAAGCCAAGGTTAGTTCGCTGGATTTTGCTTCTTCAAGAGTTCGACATGGAGATTAAGGATAGGAAGGGATGCGAGAATGTGGTGGCCGACCATCTTTCGAGACTTGAGCAACCCGTGGATGGAGAGGATTCGACGATTGCTATCAAGGAAAGCTTCCCCGATGAGCAGATTTTCGAGGTCGACGATTTGATACCTTGGTTCGCCGACATCGTCAACTACTTGGTGATTCATCACGTGCCCGAGGATCTATCGTCTCATCAAAAGAAGAAGTTCCTCCACGATTGCAAGTTCTACTATTGGGATGATCCTTACTTGTATCGGAGGTGTGCCGACGGAGTCATAAGGCGATGTGTTCGACAATCGGAGTGGAAAAAGATCATCGAGGATAGCCTTAGCGCTCCGAATGGGGGACAGTTTGCAGCAAATCGGACTGCACTCAAGATATTTCATAGTGGTTTCTATTGGCCTTCGATCTACAAGGATTGCCACGAGTTCATCAAGTCTTGTGATCGATGCCAAAGGATGGGGAACATCACGAAGAGGGACGAGATGCCGCAGCGAACTATTATGGAGGTGGAACTCTTTGATGTTTGGGGGATTGATTTCATGGGTCCTTTCCCCAAATCTCAAGGGTTCTCTTACATTTTACTTGCGGTGGAGTACGTGTCTAGATGGGTCGAGGCCATTCCTACTACAACCAACGATTCGAAGGTGGTAATCAAATTCCTCCAGCGAAATACTTTGACTCGGTTTGGAACTCCGATAGCTTTGCTTAGTGATGGGGGGAGTCACTTCAACAATCGTTGGTTAGGATCGCTTCTTGCAAAATACGGAGTCTAGCACAAGGTTACATCGCCCTACCACCCTCAAGCAAACGGTCAAGCCGAGCTAGCTAATCGAGAGATCAAGCAAATCTTGGAAAAGACCGTCACCAACAAGAAGGAGTGGGCGAAGTACTTAGATGATGCACTTTGGGCCTATAGGACGGCTTTCAAGACGCCAATTGGAAGGTCGCCATACCAATTGCTATTTGGCAAGTCATGCCATTTACCTATGGAATTGGAGCACAAAGCTTATTGGGCGACTAGAAGAATCAATTTCGAGTTCAAGGAAGCCATGGGCCAAAGGTCCGACGACTTGTTGGAGCTTGATGAATGGAGAAACGAGGCGTTCGAGAATTCGAGAATTTACAAAGAACGAGCTGCGAGATTTCACGACTTGAGCATAAAAAAGCGTAAGTTCGAAATTGGTGATGATGTTCTTGTTTTTAATTCTCGACTTCGTTTATTTCCAGGAAAATTGCAAAGCAAGTGGTCGGGGCCGTATGTTATTTACAAGGACTTGAAGAATGGTGCATTTGAAGTGATGAAAAATGATGGTGAAAAATTCGTGGTGAACGGACATCGACTCAAGCACTACTTCAAGCCGATGCCTCTATTCCCCAAGAAAGCGGCTACTTATCTTGATGATCCGAGTTAGAGAGGAGGTATCGTCGGCTAAAGACGTTAAACGTAGCACTTGTTGGGAGGTATCCCAATATTCGTATCCCATTTTTATTTTGTTTCGTTTTATTTTTATTTTATTTTTTTTTAGCGTCATAGGTATTTGTTTTCGTATTTTAGAGTCATACCCCGTAATATACTAACAAATTCTAGAGTATTTTGTAGAAAAATAAATTCTCGGACAGGACCTCCCGACACCTCTCTCGATCGAGAGGCCTGTCGAGAGGTGAAAACATGCTATGCAGTAGGGGTCTCTCGACACCCCTCTCGATCGAGAGGGGTATCGAGATGTTATGAAATATGTGCCCAGGTTTTTGTCACGAGAACACTCTCGATCGAGACCCCCGTGTTTTCGATCGAGAGGGGAGGACAGTACGTGAAAAGCAGAACCTCTCGACACCTCTCTCGATCGAGAGGCCTGTCGAGAGGTCAAACAGGCGTGTCCAGTAGCTACCTCTCGACACCTCTCTCGATCGAGAGGTCGGTCGAGAGGGGTGTTGACGGCGGAAATTCCAAGTTTGACCAGGTTTTTCTACTCCTTTAAATATACCATATACACACAATTCACATACCATACACACACAACTCACAAATTCTCTCAAGAACACACAAGAACTCTCAATTCCTCTCTTCAATTCGTCAAAAGGTACTCGATTTCTTGCCTTTCTCTTATCAATTCTTGAGTCCCTACATGAATTCGAATGTTTTGACCGATTGAAATTCGATTTTGATGGTTAAATTTCTGATTGATAGATTGGGTATTTGATTGAGTATGATAGATTTAATTCATGGATTTCATTGTATTATTTTTATGAATTGAATTTATTGATGAATGTGAAGATGTTTATGTATTGACATGCGAATGAGTCTTTGAATTTGTCTATGAATTGATGAAGATTCATTGGTATATTTATGCATGAGATTGAAAGTTTATGATGATAAGATCATGTTTGTGGAGGATTAATGTGTTGAATGTATGGATTGGTGATTAAAAGAATTGAGTTGATAATGGGGGAGAATTGAACTTGGTTGAAGTTTGGGGGAAGGTGATACATATTGCTTTATTCTTGCATCTCTTGTATTAATTTGTGAATTTTTAGGTACTAACATGGCAAGAGATAAGGGAAAGAACGTTGCTTCGACCTCGTCAAGCAAAGGCAAGGGGAAGGAAAAGGTCACCTCTTCAAGCAAAGGAATGGAGACATGGAAAAACGACAAGACCATCCCGGAGAATCGGATACCGCCGGCGAGGCGATGCCCTCGAGTTTGGAGCCCAAGGCATTCAAGCTTAAGCGTACCACAGCGGAGTCAAAGAGGAGATGGTCTCATCTTGTGCAACTCAAGCACAAGCATTGTCGTTTCCTCCATCAAGAGACGATAGCGGCGATGGGGATATCCAACGAGATCACCCAAATGATGCAAAGAGGAGGCTTCACTAATATCTTCCAAGGGAATCACTTAACCTACCATATTCTCTCAGTGGAGTTTCTCTCAACTTTGGTGGTGGAGCGAGTCAATCAAGTGCCCCACGTCATTCGTTTCTAGCTTGGTGGTCAACCAAGGGAGCTTGATATGGATCAACTTAGTGATATTATCGGAGGGAACAAGAATGGCGAGTACATTGGCAACAATCATCCGAATCTTCAAGATTTGTGGGCACAATTTGTGGATTTTGAGGAGGAGAGGAGAAGATCTTACAACCCGGCGTATGCAAAGGCCACCTCAATCCGGAATCCCACGATTCGCTACTTCCATAGGCTGATTTCGTCCACCATCCATTCCCGCCACGACTCCGGCACCTTCCTTGCCACCGACGCTCATCTCATTTGGACCTCATATCGGGGCCATTCTCAATGTGCATCCATTTATCTTGTTGATCATATGGAGAATCAAGCATACTTGTTTGGGGGGCAAAAGATTGGGATAGGAGCATTCGTCACTCCCATTGCTCAACACTTCCGCATCCCGATTGGAGAGCAGCCCGTGTCTACGTCCATCTTTGTGGATAGACGCAAGTTGGAGCTTGCAAGGATGATCTCTTTCGACACGTCCGGGTGGTTCCTTAAGCTACATGGGAGGAGTGGAGTTCACCTTTTCCCGCTGCCAAACAACTACTTGACAGAAGTGATCGGGAACGAGAAGCTAAGGAGAGGAAACGGGACGATGAACTCTCCCCAACACAAGGAGCTTATGTGGGCTGAGGGAGGTCCAAGGGCCGATGATGAGGAGGACGATGATGAAGAAGAGGCCGAGCAATATGAGCAAGGGTTTGATCAAGAGGAGGATGCATTTGCGCAAGGATACGAAGGTGTTCCACAGCCCGGTTTTCATATGAGAGCTCCGGATTTCTCTACGATGCGAGATTGGCACACGGAGTCGATGGAGGCAATGGACAACTACCATTGGGATGGTAGGGAGTTTGTCGAGTCTCAAGTAAGAGGAGTTCGTGAAGAGGTGCAAACTTTGAGAACCGAGGTAGGGGACCTTCGTATATATTGGGGGTCGTTTTGATACTCTCAACACTTACTTTGAGAACGAAGCAAAAAGGAGAGAAGAGGAGGCAAAGAGGCGTGAGGATGAAAGAGCTTACTTGGAGAATTACAATAGGATGGTGCATGAGATGCATTATTTCTATCCTCACTACCCGGATACTCATCAACGTTTCGACCCCAATAAACCCGACAACCCTCCATTCCCGCCGCCTTTTCAATGAGGTATGTTTGTTAACTTAGCCTACTTCTTTTCTTTAAACTTATTTCCTTGCTTAGCTTTGAAATAAGTTTGGGGGAGGGAAAGAATGTCTAAGTTAACTCTTTTAATTGTTTTCTTGTTTTAAGAGTTTCTTATTTGTTTAGTATTATTTTGGGGTATGTTTGAGTCCTTTATGTTGAGTCTTTTATTTTTCAGTCTTAGGTTAAATTGAGTCAAGTAAGCATGTGATGATAGTATTGTGAATTTGGGCCAATGATGGAAAAATTTTTGCTTGATTTTTGGAGAAAATTCATGATCTTTATTATGCATAGATCCTTGGCGAAGTGACGCATTTTATTTGATGAAATTGAAGCATGTCTTGATGTCGGGAACTAGTTAGTTTGAGCCCGTGAGATTTGAGCTTTTTGTGCATGTTTATGCCTATTTCATTGATTGAGTGATCATGTATGCTTCATTATTTCTAGAACTTGCCCTATTTCTCCATCAAGACCTTAGTATATTTATGAACTAGGAGATGATCTTTGGCCATTTTTCTTTAGCCACATGAATCTCATACACTAACCTTGATCATTATCTTTGTTTACCCCCTTTGAGCCTTGTTATGAGCCTTTCTTTCTTGAGCTTGGATGATAGGAGGTTTGGATGGATAAGGGTATCTTTAGTGGATTTAGTTGGTGATGTGGGAGGTGTTGAAAAGAATACATGTTGTGGTATGGAGAAGAAAAAGAGAAAAAATTCTAGATGTTTGTTTTAGTATAGTTAGCTATCCCTATAAGCTTAGAAAAAAAAATAGTTGTGAAAAGAAAATATATAGAGCCTTTGTTCAAATATTAGAAAGAACATTCATTAGATGAGCTCTAAGAAAAAAAAAAAAAAAAAAAAAAAAAAAAAAAAAAAAAAAAAAAAAAAAAAGAGGAAAAGAAGAGAATGAGAATAAAAGCATAAGGGGATAGTTAGCTTGAATTGTATTATATGCATCTATATATTGATGTTGTGTAGTGGTGTTGGATGGTAGAAGATGGAGTTGAAAAACCATACTTGGGTTGGAGTTGAAAAGAGGTTGATGGTTTGAATTCATTTTTGAGTCACTTAGCCTATACATTCCCTACCTTAACCAATGTCCCTACATTATAAGCTTATATAAAGACCTTTTTGATCTTAGTTTGTGGATATTACATTAGGTGGAGATGTTGAGATTAGGGGCAAGCCTATGGTAAACATGTTGCATTACATTGATGTTGAGTGAACCCTTATGATGTGCATTATTTCATACATCTTTTCTTTGAGAGAGTTGAGTGTTCACTTATACACATATAAATATCTCACATGTTGGAGAGTGTTCTTGATAGATTGACATGAGTTGAATTTATTGAATGAATTGTGTTATTGATGCTAAGGGTGTGTGCATAGTTTTGATCATGATCATGAGAAATGGTTTTTGAAAAGTTTTGAAGCCTATATAGTTCACAATGCTAGAGCTATTGTTTATGTTTTGGTATTGTTCGGGACGAACAATGTTTAAGTTTGGGGGATTTGATATAGGTGAAATTTACGTTATTTTTATAACCAAAAAGAGTCGATTTTGTGTCTCGTTTGTGTAGTATTGTCTTTGGTTTATATGATTTTCATTTTATTGGGCAATATTATGCTTGTGGGTGTTTTCTTATGTTTTTAGGCATATTTTGATGATAAAACCCCGAAACGAGACAAGGCGTGAAGATCGAAGAACAAAGTACAAGGATTGAGTTCGAGTGAAGGCCTCTCGACACCTCTCTCGATCGAGAGGTCGATCGAGAGGTACCCTTCTGCCGCAGCTTTCGATCGAGAGCCAAATCTTCACACCCTCTCGATACCTCTCTCGATCGAGAGGTCTGTCGAGAGGGGGTTCCAGCCGAGATTTCCTTCTTTACTTAATTAGACTCCTTTTTGGTTTAGGTTTTCCTTATGTAAATTTCTCCTATATATACTCATATTCTAGCATTGTAAAATATCATCTACCAATCTAGCAAATACCTTTTCATATTTTTCTAGCACTTTATATTTTCCTTTAGAGTTTTATTCTTGTATTCAACATTGGAGCTTTTCAAGTTTATGCAAGATTCAAGATTCGAAGTTCTTCGTTTGTGTTCAAGTTTTTCTTACTCTTATTCTTTAATTATGTTCTTTCAATCTTTTGTGTTTATGTTTGCTTTAATTATGTCTAGCTAAATTCCTTAGTTGATTTTAGGGATTGAATGCCTAATTGAATCTATGTAAGTGTTTTTGTTTACAATTAGCCTTCCAATCTAGATGCATGTTTTCATGGTGCTTATTCTCATGCATGATTAATTGGCCACTAATTATGTATGCATAGTTATGTTTATATGCCTTAATTGGATATTGCATAATAGATCTCATGAATACATGATATGATAATTTGATTTGTCTTAATTGATGTTAAATTGTCATATGTTTGCATGTAATTGATTTGGGTGTCTTAATTGAACCTAGTTGATTATATCATTGATACTTGTTCTCTTTTGCACTTAGTTTGATATCTATGCGTCCGAAAGGATATTAGGATCATATTAAGTGACGACTTGCATTGCTTTTATCGGGGTGTAGGTTATATTTCATGTATCACATTTAGATTGGATTAAATTGGTTAATTGTATGCATTAATTGCTTTCATATGTTTGATTAGGTAGGCTTCCCTAAAGTCAACACTTTTCCCTAAATTGTTTACTTCCCTTATTTGTTTTATTGCTTGAGTCCTAAGTTATTTTACTTGACTAGTTACTTTCCTTAATTATTTGTTTCTTTATATGATTAATTGAGTCTTTTTATTATTTGCATAGTCTATAAATACCACATCTTAAAATCCTAAAAGCCTAGACATTACATTAGTTCTTGAGTAGAGGTATTGTGTGCGTTTTCGACTTGTCAATCCCTGTGGATACGATACTCGTGCTTCTTTATATTACACCTATTTTGTGTGGTAGAAAATAGTGCGATCAGAGAGAGGCATCAAATTGATACTAGCACCAAGATCACAAAGGACATTGTGAAAGACGTGATCACCGATCTTGCATGCTAGTGTGAATCTCCCGGGATCCTTTTGCTTCAACGGTAGCTTCTTTTGGATCACCGCACTGCACTCCTCCGTGAGGTTGATTGTCTCGAACTTCCCCCACTTCTTCTCTCCCGATACCGCATCCTTGATGAACTTCATGTGGTTGGGCATGTCTCGAAGCTCATCTAGAAGCGGGATGTTGATGTTGACCTTTTGAAGTATCTCCAAGAAACGTTGATACTTCTCATCTTGCTTCGTCTTGGCCAAACGTTGAGGAAAGGGGGTCTTCGGAACATATGTCGGCAATTGGGGCGGAGATGCACCTTCTCGACTAGCCTCTCGATCGAGAGAGTTGTCGAGAGGTACCTTCTGACCTCGAACTTTGACCTCTTGAACCTCATCTCGATCGATAGGGGTGTCGAGAGGTTTCCTTTGCAATTTCTGGGCAGCCTCTCAAACAACCTCTCGATGGAGAGAGGTGTCGAGAGGATCACACTGCATCTCCTTGTCGAACAGCTCTCGATCCTTCTCTCGATCGATAGGAGTTTCGAGAGCAACCTTCTGGACTCTAGTATTGACCCCTCGATCGACCTCTCGATCGAGAGGGGTGTCGAGAGGCCCTCGTTTCGGAATTTGTCTCCCCGTCTCCTCGAACTCCGCATTCTTGTGGCTTCCGTTTCCAGTATCTTCAGCTTCGAAGGATGGATTTGTGTATTTAGTGCCACTCCGAAACTCAATAGCATGAACTTGATGGTTCTTTGGATTTTGCTCCGTTGTGCTTGGGAATTGGCCGGGCTTATGAACTCCTCCTTGAGCGTTGGCTAAATGACTCACTTGTGTCTCCAACATTTTAATTTGCTTGGTCAAGGCGTTGAATCTACTCCCCAAATTGATGCTCAAAGTAGTTTGAGTAAGCTCCAATGTCCTCAACTTCGCGTCTTGTTGTGTCATCCTCATCTCCGATTGAGCCATGTATTGTCAGATTAAATTATCAGTTGACATCTCCTTCTTTGGCTCTTGGATGACTCAGTTTTCAACATGGAAGCTGGGAGGTGGTTGCAAGGCGTTGTTCGGGTTGACATAAAAGAAGATCGGATGGTTGCGGTTGTTGGGAACATAAGGCTTCTTGTAACCTCCTTGGTAGTTCGAACCTCCTTGGCCTCCTTGTCCTCCTTGCCACTTGTTTCCTTGATTTGGTTGCCACTTGCCACCTTGTTGCACAAAATTGGCATCTTCTTCTTCGGTTGGGGGTGCTTGTTCATCAACTATATCATCGCACCGAAGCACTCCTTTCTTGACGTTATCCAACTCCTTTGTTGCTTTTGTGTACTTCTCCATCAAGTCATCGTAAGCATCGATCCCAATAGTAGCAACTCTCCTTCTTCCAACGCGTCTGTCAGTAGCCTCTTCATAACTCGAATTAACGGTAAGCTCAATTATCTCCATAGCCACATTATACTCGTTGTTCTAAAATCCTCCCTTAGAAGCATAGTCGAGCTCCTTCTTGCACATCTTGTTCAAACCACGATAGAAGCACGTGATTTGGTCCTCCTTGGTAATCCCATGGTTTGGGCATGCTCTCAACAATCTCTTGAATCTTCCCCACACCTCGTAGAAGTGCTCATCCTCATATTGTCGAAATTGGTTAATCTCATTGATAAGCTTCTGAGCCATCGACGGTGGGAAAAACTTGTTGAGAAACTTTGTGCACATATCACTCCAAGTCGTGATCTCCTTCTTATCCAATCCATCGAGCCACTCTCTCGCATCGTCCTTGAGAGACCACACGAATAGGCTAAGCTTGAGGTAGTCCGATGAAACTCTATTAGCCTTATATGTAGCACATATGTCCAAAAATTGCTTGAAGTGAGCATTTGGATCCTCCATTGGTGTGCCTCCATATTGGTTGGATTGCACCAAGTTGATGAGGGACGTCTTGATCTCGTAGTTGTTGGCGTCCGTGGTCCTCCATCCTCCATGCTGAAATTGATCAACGACCGGCTTGAACCGATCGTTCAAAGTCCTCCTCACTTCGCGAACCCCCATTGAATCTTGACTCCTTGGTGAATCCGGTGGTGAAGAGGGTGGTGTATCGATCTTGACCGTCTCCTTCGTGTTCCTCTTCCTCCTTAGTGAGCGCTTGAGTTCCAAATCTATCGGAATAAGAACTATCCCTTTAGATCTAGTGCACATGCACTACCTAAAACAAAGAAGAGAAAGAAAGAAAAAGTTAGATCAATAAACCAAAAATAGAAAAATAAAAGCGCCTAAATCACCTATTAATTCTATTTCAAAATATGTATGTGAAATCTAATCAATCCCCGGCAACGACTGTTTCACTAAAAAGTGTTTGCAATAGAACAAAATCCTATCGTAGCACTAGTAAGTAAAAACCTAAGTCGAATCTCAAGGAAAACTTAACAGGGCAAATAATTGTGTAGTAAAAACGACCTAAACTAAGAAAGCAAGTAAATAGAATATTTGGGTTTTTGGTTTTAAATCCTAGGCAAGAAAATAAATCAAAGCAATAAATCAAAGCAAATAAATCTAATCTAGAAAGCTGGAAATTAATCTAAGAATTAAACTAAAGAAAACAATAAATCTACCTAGGCAAAAATCGAAAGGAAAGCAATAAAGAAAGCAACGAAAGAAAAGAAAACGAATCTAGACATAATTAAACTAAATCTGAAAATCTGGAAATTAAATAAATAAATCTAACTCTAAGAACTTTGAAAACGAGAGAATTGAAAACGAAAGAAAAACGAATCTAAACTAGACTTTGGAAATCGAACGAATGAAATTAAACTAAAGAAATTAAACGAGGCAATAAAGAAATCGAATCTAAAACTAAAGCAAGTAATTAAAGCAATTAAACGAAAGCAATAAAATAACTTACGAAAATAACGAAGAACTTGAATTAAACTGCAACGAACTACGAATCCGGATTCGAACAAAAGAAAGCAATAAAAACTAAAGCTAAAGTATTTAGAACTGAAAAACTAAGATAAAAGCTTGTTATAATTCGTGCCCTAATGGCATATATATACTAAGGTAAGAGTTTGATCCCAACTAGGAAATTAATTATGAAAAACGCAACATGGAGCGAGCGCTCCAAAGGGAAGGAGCGGGCGCTCCATATCGGTTGCGCAAAATCCATCTTGAATTCTGGAACTGGAGCGGGCGCTCCATCCTCCTGGAGCGGGCGCTCCGAAGATGCCATGCAAATCCTCGGGTACTATTCATGGAGCGAGCGCTCCAACTCACGCGCGCTGAATATCCAGTTTTGCACTCCTTTTTCTTCCTTTTCTCGTTGCACTCCTTTTTCTTCCTTTTCTCGTTCTTTCTCCTTCTTTCGGCTCCCATGATCCCTAACAAGTAAAATACTCGAAACAACCAAATCATAGCTATATAGACACAAAACGACTCAAAAACGACACAAAAACAAATAATAAATAATGACTAAAACCTAACAAAATGACACCAAACAACTCCCCCACACTTAGACCTTTGCTTGTCCTCAAGCAAAATAATCATATAACTTAGACTCAATTCAAATAATCCAAATCATAGAACATTTAATCATCGGAATCGACAAACTCAAACAAGGTCACTTTAATCCCAAGTTACGAACAATCATCATCAACAAACTATGCGGCTTATAAATCAATCCAAGTAAGAGGAAAAGCAATGATAACACACATCTCACAATATCTCGATCATCACAACTTAGACAACTAGCCTACTTCCCCTTTTTATTCAACAAATAAGCAACTTTTTTTTTTTTTTTTTTTTAAACATGTGAACGTTTATGGCACATAATTCACTAGGTTTAACCATCGATGGGTCACATCGAGCCTCCTAGTGCGGTTTCCCGTACCCATTGTCAAGAGGGGTAGAATGCCTACGAACACTTATTCTAATATACACGAGTATCATTTAGGACAATGTTCATGAAATGTGATCATTCGAGGGTCTCTCGAAGCCTTTTCATGTGGTTTCCCATGCTCATTACTCTAGTATTTTTATACGTTACAAGCAAGAGGAGCAGAAATCCTATCAACTCTTTATTCACATAAACACAACTATTTTTTTTTTCTTTTCTCTTTTTTTTTTTTAAGGGGAAAGTAAACTAGCAATCCAAATTACAACAATCTAGACTAATCACTCAACCAAAAATCATAAATCATTTTCCTCAAACTCACATCAATTCATGCCCCACAATTCATCGAATCATAATATATCACAACTCAAGATTAAACCAACCTAATTTATGCTCAAATCAATTCCAACAACTAAATACTCCATCATCAAATCATTCAAATTAATCCTAAATTACATGCTTACATGCTTGAACACAAACAAATTTCTAAGTGGGGAAAAATAAACAAAGACACAAAAACAAACAAAACACAAACATCAACTAACATGTCAAAAGTGATAATTATTCACAACCCCCCCCCCCCCCCCCCCCCCCCCCCCCACACTTAAAATCATGTAATGTCCCATTGCAAGAAAATAAATAGAACGAGAGGAGAAAACTTATCGCTTTTGACGACCACAATTGGCACAAAAATCGGAACCTAGATCGATCCCAAAAATTGCAACCTACAAAACAAACCAAAAACAAAAATACCAAACAAGCATAAAAATATCATCTAAAATAATAAAAACACGACAAATAAAAATAAAGAAAAACAAATAGCTATCAAGGGTGAAAGTTTCGAGGATCATTTGGATCATTAGGATCCCAAGGTGCCTGCGAAGAAGAAGAAGTAGGGTGAAAATCGGTATACCTCGAAAGATGGCGCTCAATATCATAAACCCGATTCTCGACCCCTTGAACTCTCATCCCCATGTTTTGCATCTGAAGTCCCAAGTTCTCCATATTCGTCGTCAATCGACTGAAATAGAACGGCATGGGAATCCAGTCTCTCAAACAACCCGGTCTGAAACGTGTTGAACCCCTCTTGATATGCGCGAAAGTACTCGGGGGGTGCCTCGGGTTGTGCAGCTCCGGCTCCTTCATCCATGTCATCTCCTTGAATTTCCTCGTGTTCGGCCGGTGCTCCATGGATGGCAATGTAGTTTCTGACCGAACCCCGCAGATGCCATGGTTTGAACTGAGTAGGGGAAGATAAGTAAGAGCCATTGATGAGCTCAGCTGGGGTGATCTCCCGACTCGGGACGAGAGACATCGGAGGACTGGGATAAAATGGAACCGCCATATAACGAGCTATCCCCGTAGCTATCTGAGAGAGGGCGGGATGTGCATTGTGCCTCGACTGGTTGCCAATGATCTGGTTCCAAATGAAATGGGAGATGCTAACCTGCACATGATTCTTAGCAGCCCACAACAGGTAACACTCCGGGCCACTAACCTTGCTCCCTTCTATTTTTCCTGTTACATTGAATGCTAGGAAACGATGCAACAGTAATAGAGAATTATCACGAATAAACATAGAAGGGGCACCCTTTTGTACCCAGTTATCACAACCAGTCAACTCTTTCCAAGCAGCAAAATAATTGAAATCATGAGGCACAAATTGAGAAGCATCATCAGAATAGTGAAAACCAAAAATCTCATGCATGCGATAGCAAGACACTTCACAAAAAATTCCACCCAAATTGCACAGAAAAGCAGTCTCCTCCTCTTGACCCTCATCAGTATTCTTTCCTAATCTAGCAGTACACAACATCTCCAAGCACAATATATCATGCCCCTCCCATTGGTTATTAAAATACTGAGTTAAGCCTAGGACCTCTAAATATTGAGCAAGTGAATCCCCTAGGCGCAATTCCTCAATAAACATAGGCGAATAATGGCGAGGGGGCAACAATTCCATATCTTTGAGATGAAGGTACCGATTTGTTACCTCATACCCATCATCGGTATCGAAGGGAACACGAAAGGTGACACCGTATTCTCCCGGTGTAATCCCTCCAACTGGACGAGCTGACATCCGGGCAGAGAATGGAAGACTGGATGATGCCGCTCCAACAATCGGGGCTGCTCTCTTTCGTCTCGACATTTTAGCACCTGAAATCTAGAGGGAAACGGAAGAGAAACGTAAAACGAACAAAAGGAAGAAATTGAATTGAAAATTGGCGGCAGAAGGCGCAGGTGCACTGGAGCGTGCGCGCGAGGCGTTTGGAGCGGGCGCTCCGGGCGAAAACGTGGAGCGGGCGCGCTCGGCTTCTGGAGCGGGCACTCCGGGCGAAAACGTGGAGCGGGCGCGCTCGGCTTCTGGAGCGGGCGCTCCGGCAGAGACAACGGCGGCGCTGCTAACGGCAGTGCAGGCGGCGAAGGCAGGCGTCGGTCGGCGGTGCAGGTGGCGAAGGTGGCGTCTCCGGTGGCTGTTAGCGACGGCGGCGACGGCTCCGGTGCCCAAGGCGACGGCCGGCGGAGGATGGTGGCGGCGGGTGGTTGACGACGGCAGGTGGTTGACGGTGGAAGGAAAGGGATGAAGTGCGGCTAGGGTTCGTGCAAGAGAAACAAAAGAAAATTAGAGAGAAAAATAGAAAAGAAGAAGAAAATATACCTGATTCGGATAAGGTGGAGCGGGCGCTCCGAACCACTGGAGCGGGCGCTCCGAACCACTGGAGCGGGCGCTCCAGTTAAGCTGCGCTGAAAATTTTAAATCTGACGCCCGTGGAGCGGGCGCTCCACTCCCCTCTCGCAAATCTGATGATTTTTTTTTTTTTTTTTTTTTTTTTTTTTTTAATAAATACGTGGGTTGCCTCCCACCAAGCGCTCTTTTAACGTCATTAGCTTGACTTACAAAAATTTAATCAAGACGAAAAAGAAGGGGAATCGGGGATAAAAATGGTCTCGATTTTTGAGGCCACGTCTCTCCTTCAATGTATGGCTTCAAGTCTTGACCATTAGCTGAAAATATGTACCCCGACTCTTCATTCTTGATCTCCACAGCTCCATGGGGAAAAACTCGAACCACCGTGTAAGGACCTTCCCATCTAGACTTGAGCTTGCCCGGAAAGAAACAAAGACGAGAATTGCAAAGTACCTTCATCCCGGGCATGAACTCCTTATAGACGATCTTCTTGTCATGGGACCTCTTCACCTTATCCTTATAGATCTTTGCATTCGATGTAGGTGGCGAGTTTTCCTCTTCTACTTCATCAATCTCCTCCAAATCCCGTAGACGTTGCTCGATCTCCTCTTCCTCATCCACGCAACTAAAGAACTCGTCATCCTCTTCTTCAACGAGCTCTTCATGACTTGCTACCCTATTAAAATCCTCACAAATATTTTCCTCAACAAGAGGGTTAGCAAGTTTAACATAAGAACAACTATGAATAGAGGAAGTAGGAATAGAAGACGAGTTTCGAAATACCGAAAATGTCACCGAACCTCCCTTGCCGGCCATGCTCAAAGTTCCGGAGCCAACGTCGATTCGAGTTTGAGTAGTTGCCATGAACGGTCGTCCTAGCAAAAGAAGATGACCTTTCCCACTCCTAGCTCCTCGCCCCACGTCTAGCACAACGAAATCGGCAAGAACTCGAATACCTCCCACAAGTAAAACAACATCTTCCATAATCCCCAAGGGTCGACTCAACGAACCATCGGCTAACTCGATGTAATAATCTGTAGGCTTAAGATCCCTTGAACCCATTCTTTCATAAATCGAATAAGGCATCAAGTTCACCGCTGCCCCCAAATCCAACATTCCCGACACACGATCCCCATTATCCAAACTAACATCTAATGTAAAGCTTCCGGGATCACCTTGTTTCGGTAGAGATGAGAGATGACCGGTCGAGGTAGGAGAGGTGTTAGAACGAATTCGGATTGCTTCGACGGCGGCCACCGTGTGACTCCTCGTTTGCTTGTCTTCGCCTTGCTTCTTGTTTTTCAATCTGCTCGAGAAAGGGATAGGAGGGACGTAAGGATTGGGCTCCTTATGAAAGATGGCCTCTTCCTCCTTTTTCTCTGTTTCGGCGGCTAGAGGTGCAACAGGGGACGGGAGCGGGCGCTCCAGGGGTGGGAGCGAGCGCTCCATGTGCAACACGCTGGAATTAATATTCTGCTGGAGAGGGTGGAGCGGGCGCTCCAAATATTGGAGCGGGCGCTCCGTGCAAGGCTCGCTCTGAATTTGCAGGAGTTGGAGCGGGCGCTCCATTTCACGCGCGCTGGAACTGCTGCTCGACGGGGTCCAGCTGCTGCTCGGGCCCCAACGTCCATTAGTTGGGCCCGTTCCTCCTATATCGGGCATGACGACACCATTATCCACCGTTCTTCCATCCCTCAATACCGAAATTGATTGAGCTTGATAAGTTGGCGGATGTTGGGGCGGAATCGGAGGAACATATGGAGGATATTGCACCTCGTTGGCTTGTTGTGGTTGAATCCCTTGGCTCGGAATTCGTCCCGGTTGTTGAATCAAGTGCATTGCCCCTGAAATTTGTCCAATAGCCGTCTCGAGCCTCTTTATGTTTGCATCAAGGGCCTGGAAACGATCCTCATCGACGGGAGACTTTTGTGGAGGTGGTTGAGGACGAGGATTTTGGGGAGGAGGTGGAGGGTATGGCGATGAAGGATAATATGGAGGAGGTGGTGGATAATATGGGTTTGGTGGATATTGATGAGGAGGATAATATGGTGGTGGAGAGGGATAGTATTAATTTTTAGGAGGGTAGGGATAATTAAAGGAGGGGGGCGACGATTTTGAAAGTTCGGGTTCGTACCTTGCCCTTGAGGTGGTGCTCCTTGTGGCATGTAACCTTGGGCGGCATAGACCTCAGCTCCTCCTTCGTACGTGAATGCTCCCATATTTTCGCAAACCTCCTTGATATGGCCTAGCTCTCCACAAATATCGCACCGGTCCGGCTTCCTAGTCTCCACTTGAGGTGCCGGTGCGTTCTGCTTCATCTTTAAATTCTCGAAATCTCTCAACATATCGGCCATCTGCTTCTTCATGTCGGGGCTCATCGTGACCGCCTTTGCCTCCATCTTCGTTGACCTAGATGACTTCTGTTGGGAACTTGCAGCAAGAGTCTCGAAAATCTTCTTCATGTCATCGGCTGTCTTGACCGCAATATTTCCTCCGGCCGAGCTGTCCACCATGAATTGGCAGGTCTGATTCAATGCATCGTATAAGTACTGCCAAATAAGCTCAGGAGCCATCTGATGGTGAGGACATTGTTGAAGTAAGACCTGAAATCTCTCCCAAGCCTCGTGAAATGGCTCGTCGTGGTCCTGAGAGAAATTCATGATTTGCGACCGCACCTCCTGAGTCTTGCGGCTAGGATAATACTTCAACATAAACTTCTCACACACCTCATTCCAAGTGTGGAGAGATTCGGCTGGGAGCGACAGGTACCATGACTTTGCCCAATCCTTCAGAGTGTAGGGGAAACACTTCATCTTCAGGTTGTCCTCCGTAAGGCCTGATAGTGGAAAAGACTGCACGACGGTGCAGTACTCCCGAATAAACGTAAGTGCATCCTCGTTGGCCAGCCCGTGATAGGAAGGGAGCAACGCCAGGTGGTGAGGTTTCAGCTCGTGATTTCTGACCGCTTCCGTCAGAACAATCACCGAAGTAGTGGCAGTGAAGGTAGGGCGAGCAAAATCTCCCATATATCGTGCCATCGCTTCGGTCTCAGCAAAAACAACACTCAGCAAACAGGGTTAAATGCACCGAGTGGGAGAAATAAGAAAAACGAATAAACACAAATAAAAATAAAACAAATAAAAATACTACACAATCAAAAGCCTAAAGTTTTCCCCGGCAACAGCGCCAAATTTGTTTCACTAAAAAGTGTTTGCAATAGAACAAAATCCTATCGTAGCACTAGTAAGTAAAAACCTAAGTCGAATCTCAAGGAAAACTTAACAGGGCAAATAATTGTGTAGTAAAAACGACCTAAACTAAGAAAGCAAATAAATAGAATATTTGGGTTTTTGGTTTTAAATCCTAGGCAAGAAAATAAATCAAAGCAATAAATCAAAGCAAATAAATCTAATCTAGAAAGCTGGAAATTAATCTAAGAATTAAACTAAAGAAAACAATAAATCTACCTAGGCAAAAATCGAAAGGAAAGCAATAAAGAAAGCAACGAAAGAAAAGAAAAAGAATCTAGACATAATTAAACTAAATCTGAAAATCTGGAAATTAAATAAATAAATCTAACTCTAAGAACTTTGAAAACGAGAGAATTGAAAACGAAAGAAAAACGAATCTAAACTAGACTTTGGAAATCGAACGAATGAAATTAAACTAAAGAAATTAAACGAGGCAATAAAGAAATCGAATCTAAAACTAAAGCAAGTAATTAAAGCAATTAAACGAAAGCAATAAAATAACTTACGAAAATAACGAAGAACTTGAATTAAACTGCAACGAACTACGAATCCGGATTCGAACAAAAGAAAGCAATAAAAACTAAAGCTAAAGTATTTAGAACTGAAAAACTAAGATAAAAGCTTGTTATAATTCGTGCCCTAATGGCATATATATACTAAGGTAAGAGTTTGATCCCAACTAGGAAATTAATTATGAAAAACGCAACATGGAGCGAGCGCTCCAAAGGGAAGGAGCGGGCGCTCCATATCGGTTGCGCAAAATCCATCTTGAATTCTGGAACTGGAGCGGGCGCTCCATCCTCATGGAGCGGGCGCTCCGAAGATGCCATGCAAATCCTCGGGTACTGTTCATGGAGCGAGCGCTCCAACTCCACGGAGCGGGCGCTCCAACTCACGCGCGCTGAATATCCAGTTTTGCACTCCTTTTTCTTCCTTTTCTCGTTCTTTCTCCTTCTTTCGGCTCCCATGATCTCTAACAAGTAAAATACTCGAAACAACCAAATCATAGCTATATAGACACAAAACGACTCAAAAACGACACAAAAACAAATAATAAATAACGACTAAAACCTAACAAAATGACACCAAACAACGACGCCAAAATTTGATCGCACTATTTTCTACCAGACAAAATAGGTATAATATAAAGCAAGCATGACTATCGTATCCACAAGGATTGATAAATCGAAACCACACACAGTTTCTTTACTCTAGAACTAAACTGATGTTTAAGCAATTAGGAATTTAAAGATGTGGTATTTATAATCTAGGCAAATAAATAAAAGGACTCAATTAAACAAATAAGGAAATAAATAAACAATAGAACAAATAATCAAATAAGGTAATAGCAAATAATCAAATAACTCAACAAGGAAAAATCAAATAAGGAATAAAGGTTGATTCTAGGGAAGCCTACCTAATCAAATCTATGCAAGTAACAATTAACCCGATTAACCAATTTAATCCAATCTAGACGCGATACGCGAAAATAACCTAACACTCCGGCTAAGGCAGTATAGATCGTCACTCAATAAGATCCTAATCTCCTCTCGGTCTCATAGAAATCAAATCAAGTGCAAAATAGAACAAGTATCGATAATACAATCAACAAGGTTCAGCTACAACACCTATATCGACTATATGAAAACAAATGATAATCTAACTTCGGCTAAGACAATTAAATCATCATACCATGATTCATGAGATCAATTATGCAATTATCTGGCTAAGGCATAAAAACATAACTATGCACACACAATTAATGGTCAGTTAATCATGCATGAGAATAAGCACCATGAAACATGCATCTAGATTGGCAGGCTAATCGTAATTAAAAGTACTCACATAAATTCAATTAGACATTCAAACCCTAAAATCAACTAAGAAATTTAGCTAGACATAATTAAAAGAAAGGTAGAAGAAAGAATAAACATAATTAAAAAGTAGAGCAAGAAAAACTTGGAATTGAATCTTAAACACGATGAAGAATTTCAAATCTTGAATCTTGAATAAACTTGAACAATCTCCAAAGTCGAATACAAACTAAACAAAAGACGGAAAATAAAAACTATGAAGTAAAAATATGAATCTAGAGTATTAAAAGTTAGGTTTACAATCCTAGACTAAAAAATATATATAGGGAAAATTTTACAAGGAAACATAGTTCAAAAAGGAGTCTACTAATAAATCTCGGTTGGAACACCCTCTCGATTACCCCTCTCTCTCGATCGTCAGGCCTCTCGATCGAGAGAGGTATCGAGAGGTCTTGGTTTGCTCTCGATCGATAGGAACATCCAGAAGCTTTCCTCTCGATCGAGTGGTTGGTCGAGAGGCCTTCAACTCGACTCCGAACTTTGATTCATCCATCGATTCTTCTATCCTCGTCTTGTCTCGGGGTTTTATCCACAAATATGCCTAAAAACATAACAAAATACTCACAAGCATAATATTGTCCAATATAACATTTACCATACAAATCATAGACAATAATACACCAACAAGACTCAAAAACGACCCTTTTTGACTATGAAAACCGAGTAAATTTCACATATATCAGAGATATAGTGACCTCACCATGTGGAGGAGAGAAAAAATGGGGGAAATGAAAAAGTAGGGGCATTTTTGTCTCACCACATCAAATTTGGATAAAATTAGTGTTTTCTTAAGTTTTGTGTAAAATAGTGTTTTTCTTAAGATACATAGGTAGTATAATTTTTGCCCCGTCTATAAAAAATAATAGACATGGTTGGCAAAAAAAAAATGAGATATTTACGATTCATCTAACATTTTATATTACTAGTAGAGTTTACGTGCATTCGCACGTAAAAATTACAATGAATTATTGAAGAACTATTTTCTTTATTTCCTTGAATATTCTTCTTTAAGCATTCCTTTGAATCAATAGTTATAGAATTGTGGGAGATATAAGGTGGGCTTGGAGAAACTCTAGGAGTTTGGGAGCTTGGCGTACTAACATCTAATCTAAAAATTAACATTTGCCCGATCAAAAAATAGTTATAGAATTTTTCATAAATTCATATGTTTATTACTAAATTTAGAAGACTATTAAGAAAATTCATATTAAATATTTGTTTGTTTTGTAGCTCTATTTATTTTAAAGAGGAAATACACTCCTTTAGCTAAACACTATAGTGTTTACTAAATTTTGGCAAAATTATAAGAAACATCAAATTTTGGCCAATTTAGGAGTGACGGCCCCAAAATACCCCTATTACTATTCCAGTTTTTGAAATCAATTTTGAATTTATTTTCCTACTTTCCCTCTCATATCTTTCTTCCTCTCTTTCTTCTTCCCCTCTTCTTTCTCTCTCATCTCTCTATTTATCTCTCAAACGAGAGGTTCTCCGGCATGGACGAGAGGACGTGAGCGGCGGCGACCTCTCTCTCTCCAAGTGATGATGACGGCGGCGCGGCGGACGGCGACGGCAGATGAGCAGCGGCGGTGGAAGGCGGCGCTGGCAGCGGAGATGGAGATGGAAGGACGACGGCTACCTGCTGTTTTCCGTGAGCGGCGGCGACCTCTCTCTCTCCAAGAGATGATGACGGCGGCGCCTCATCGGCCAACCGCGTCATCCACAAGAAGCGCCGCCGATCGAAGAACAAGTTCAAGATGGAGATGCGGTCGCCGGCGAGGAAGAGGTTCAAGATGGAGCGGAGGTCGCCGGCGAGGAAGAGGTTCAAAATGGAGCAGAGGTCATCGGCCAACTCTCTCTCTCTCTCTCTCTATTTCTCTTTCTTCTCTTTCCTCTCTCTCTCTCTCTCTAGAAAACCGACGGTGAACTCCGAAGCCACCGACGGTGAAACATCAAATTATATAATGAGGAAATGCACCCGTCTCCGGCGACTCCTCCTCCTCCCGCGTCACCAAGCTCGCCCTCGACTCTGCCGGCTACTCCTCCGCCCTCTCCTCCACCTCATGGCCCCTTCTCCCCTTCCTCCAGAACCTCGACCTCTCCGGCAACAACTTCTCCGGCGACATCCCATTTCTTATTATTTTCCTTTTCTTTTTTCCTTTCCTTTTTTTTTTAATTAATTGATTCATCTTGGTTTTGTTTTCCTTTTTTTTCCCTTTCTTTTTCATTTGAATTTTTAAATTTTCCTTTTTACATTTTTAAATTTCTAATTTTTAATTTTCCTATTCTACATTTAAAAATTTCTTTTCAATTTAAAATTTACTTTTGAAAGGTGGAAGAAGTGCAGGAGGAAGGAGAGGAAGAAGGTCATGCATCAAAAAAAAAATTGATTTTTTTTCAAATGTGACAGGGGTGAGAATTTGTATAACTATCGTAATTTCTTACTTAATTTTTTGATTTTTTTTCAAATGTAACAGAGATGAGAATTTGTATATGTATCATAATTTCTTACTCAATAATGTATTTAATAATATATTTCTGTGTTTAGTGTTTTGATTGGTGGTGTGAATTCAGTCATAAAAGACTGAGTTTGTTTTTGGATGTGTAATGAAATTGAATATGCCCTTTCCTTTTATGAAATTGAATACACATTATTTGTTATTTTAATAATTTTAACTAGTTGTATTGTTTCTTGCACTCTTGATTTTTTATAATTTCGTAGTGTAATATATATATATATATATATATATATATATATATATATATATAATTTTCAGAATAATTGTTGTTTGATTCGAAATAATCGATGCTTGTTTCATTTAAAGAGCAAAATGAAGAAATGCAATGCATACGAATTTAATAAATTTTAACCATCCTTCCGCTGTAATAAGTAAGAATATTTAAGATTCTAACCAAACATGTGGCATTCTATCTGGTTATGTCCACCAATTTTGAAATACCTACTTTCTTACGTTTACAATGGCATATGACCGGTTAAAATTTAGTATATTCCAACCCGTCCCGTGGCATGCTAACATGTTAAGTTCACCCGTCAGAAATACCCACTTTCTTACGTTGTAATCGCATATCACGAGTTAGAATTTTGTATATTCTAACCTGTTCCGTGGCATTCCAACAGGTTCAGTCGACCCGTTAGAAATATCCACTTTCTTACGTTATAATCACATATCACGAGTTAGATTTTTGTATATTCTAAGTTGTTTTGTGGCATTCCAACAGGTTCAGTCCACCCGTTAGAAATACTCACTTTCTTACGTTATAATAGCATATGACCGGTTAGAATTTTTTATATTCTAACCTGTCCCGTGGCATTCCAACAGGTTCTGTCCACCCGTTAGAAATACCAACTTTCTAACGTTACAATCGCAAATGACCGGTTAGAATATAGTATATTCTAACTCATCACTTGGCACTCTAACCCGTCCCGTGGCATGCATTTTAATTGGTTCAATCAACCTGTTAGAATTATTCATTTTTTAACTAAATAATTAACATGTTTGGTTATAAATTCATTAATTCTAACTAATCGCATACATTCTAACCGGTTAAATCAACTAGTTTGAATTATTTTATTTTTTACGAAATGAATTCATACGATACGTAATAATACACTAGATTCAATCAACTTTGGTAGAATTATTGATTATCTTACTAAATAAATTCAAAGATTTGGTTAGAAATTATCTCATTCTAACCAATCGGTTAGAATGTATACCATTTAAGTTAGAATTAGTTAATATCTAACCAAACATGCGAATTCGTTTAGTAAGAAAATGAATAATTCACAATTTCTAACTATGACATTTTGGTATGGTGTATCAGATCTAAAAAATAAAAAAAAAAAAAAAAAAAAAAAAAACCCTCCAATCGAGAGTAGGAAAAAAAAAAGTCAAAAAAGTCAAAAAGTTTGGGGGTGGGTGGGGTGGGGTGAGTGGGTGGTGGGTGGGTGTGGGTGAGTGAGGGAGAGAGAGTGGGCGAGAGAGAGTGGTAATCGGAGAGTGGGGGAAGGTTAGTGGGCGAGTGAGGACTGAGAGTGGGCGAGTGAGAGTGGGAGAGTTGGCGAGTGGGAATCTGCAAATTCTGACACCAACAGTGAAAGCAAGGGTAATTTAGGAAGGATTTCCCAAATTTGGCCATTATTTGGTTTTCTTTATAATGTGGCCAAATTTTAGTATTTACTAAGAGTATAAGACACTATAATTTTTGCCCCTATTTTAAATGTAGTTATAAATTGTATTTGTGTATAGTTATTTCAAGAATATATGTTAAATATAGTTATAAAAAATTTATATGTTCGGATTTGGTATGTTTAAATATGAACATGTAACGACCGGACTTTACTAAGGATAGTGAAGCCGGGGACCCGTTACTAGGGATGGGATTAAAGAAGCGGGAATAGAAAGGGGATGTAATTATAAAGCTAGAAACCACTCAAACAAGCGTGGGAAGTAATTATTATATCAATTGGCGTCGAGCCTTTAAGGAATACATGTGTTCGAAACGTTTACACGACTCGAATACTCAACAAGAATTTATTGACATTTTACAGCGGAAGTCTTACAGAATGCATGTATGAAGACACACATTACCGAGAGTCTTAATACAAGAAACTAATATGATTCATGATGACAAAAGCTTGGGTCGGCTCTCCATTCCATCTTGTTCAACCTGCACATTTAGAAATACATGCAGGGCTGAGTACAAAAGTACTCAGTGGGCACGTTGCCGAAAACATACATATATAATTGTCAAGTCATTCAACAGTAAGACATAGGAGTTTTATTGAAAAGAGCCTATGCTTACTAAAATAGTTCTTGTGATCTAAAAGTGTCTGCAGACTAAGTTCTTTAGTAATCTACCGTATCTGTTCCTATGGTATCGAGAGAGTGGCCACTCTCACGGTACCTTGACCGGCCAACCCGAAGATGACACACGGTCACATTGTGTACACTAGTCCAAGTAAGATAGCTATCTTACTAGGACCCGAATTCGATTATATAAATTGGCAAAGCCAATACAGATAAGTATCATACAAAAACCAAAACATTTATGGCATGACAATATTTCAAAATAACTAACTTATATTTTCATAAATATCACATTTATTTTGGATAGAAAACCCACCTCTTGAAGCGTAGAATATGCCCGGTCTTGATAGACGAACAACGTCAAAACCTTGCCGAGTCGCGCCTATTCATAAAGGAATAATAAGAATCTACATTCTTATAATAAAACTTCCTATGGGAAAATAATCGTCTAGTATATTTTCCTATCTTATAAATCTGTTAGGGTTAACAGATTGATTTGAATCCTTTAAATCTTTTCATAATAGAATAATCTTTTATTATTCAAAATCGTTTCTTCCATTATGCGAGACCATTTATTTGTCGAATTAATTCCCGAAAATTATGCAAATCTGCAGGACATATTTTAAAGCTAAGTATAGCTTAATAATTAATTAATCTTAATTAATTGAATAATCATCATTTTATTAATCTTAAGCGAATCCGATTTTAATAGTCGAGCCGTCCTTATTAGTCAGGCCCGACAGTCGAGCCCGTTTAAATTATGGCCCAATTGGAAAGCCCAATTTAATTTAAATCCCTAAACCATCTCTCTCTCTCTCTCTGGAAACACACTCACGCACAAATTTCTTCTCTCTCTTTCTCTCGCTCAATCGCAGAAAACACTAACCCCCCCCCCCCCCCCCCCCCCCCCCCTCTCTCTCTACTACGATTCCTCTCTCTCTGATTCGATGATCGGCACCGCCTTCGCCGTCGGCAGGCCGCCGTCCTCCCATCTCTCCCTCTCTGGTATCTTACCTCTGCAGAACGCTAACCCTCTCACTCTCTTCTCTTTCCCCTTCGATCGCGACTGCCGTCGCTCACACTCTCCACCGGCGGTAAGCTGCCGCCGTTCACCGTCGGGAGCTCCACCGTAGCTGGACGGAGGCCTTCGCCGGAGTCCTCGTCGCCGCCACTGGTCGACCCGACGCCGCCACGGTGCAGATTTAGGTTATGGCAGAGTCCATCCCTATGATGTAAATCTCTACTCTTACACCCGCTGCCTCATCCTAAACATATTTCTTTATCCCTTGCAGATCCCAGCGGCGAGAGCGCCGCCGAGTTCCGACAGCCAGGTCGCCGTCGTCCTGCAACTCCGGCCAAAAGACCCTCTACAGAGAAGTCTCCTCTTTTCCTTATCTAATCTATCCCCTTTCTATTTTTCATTTCTTCCTTAAAGTGAAATATGCTCTTACGATTTCCAATCTGTAAATTACCTTAGTTTGTTATTCGTCTTATTGAGGACATTGATACCTAGTCTTAGGTTATATATATTTAGAATATAATTCATGGGTTAATCTTTTGTGTTGTGATTAGAAAGGTTTGACTGGGCATATATGCTAAGATTTCAGCTTGTGTGTTAATGGCATAAAAGTTCTTAGTCTTATATGTTGGTTTTTATGAGCATGCAATCTTTATTACAATGTTTGAAAATTAGCATGCTTCTCATGTATTTAAATTTGCTGAATATAATGTTTATTACCACTTATGATCTGATGTTGGAGAATTTTTGTGTTCGAACGCTTGATTTGTTGATTGTTTTATTCTTAAGCCTTAGGCTCTTATTCTTGAAGGTTCCATAAGCCTTTATGTGAATCAAGCTGCTCTTATGGTTTAAGGATTTTAGATATTCAAGCTTATGCTATACTATTACAACTTTTGAAGCTAGCATGCTTTTTTTCACTATCCCACTTCTTTTGTTGAATAAATTTACTCTAATAGAAGTATATTGCATAATTAAATCATCCTTATATCATGTTTGGTTTTCTTAGTTTTTTCGTTGATGCTAGGATCAATATTCATACTTATCTAAAAATCGAACATTATAGAAGGGTGAGGTTTCTTACTTGTTTGGTTTGTTGTTGGGACTCGATTTGAGGGAATGAGATGGATCTGCAGCATCTCCTCTCCACTCTTTCTCTTCTCCTTCAGTTCTCACTACTGCGCCCTCTCTCTATATTTTATGTTGTTTGTGGTTGTGCTTGAGGAAATGAAATTTATTTGGTTAGAGGGTGTTATCTACCACTTGTTTATGTTTTGGAAAGGGAGTAAAAGGAACCTGGCTTCCGATCCTTGTACTATACACGTACTGTAGATGATTCATGGTGATTGTAAGGGTTGAAGATTTCTTGCCTTTGTTCAGATTTGTACATCCGAGTAGAGGGTAGTGGTGGGAAGAGCTGCTGCTGCTATCTTTTCTGATTTTTCTTTTGTAGAGGGATGGTTCCCTCACTACCTTACTTTCTTTTGCAGGTTTAGTCTTGGGAGAGAGGTTGAGGGATGACTGATTTTGTGGCTCAAGAAAGGTGTAGGGATGTGTAGGGGTGATCCCTTCCCAGATTTTGTGCAAGGAGGGAGCAGGCCTGCTGCTGCTGCTGTCGTCTCCTTTCTTTTATTTTTCTTTTATTTTTTTTTTATTTTTTTTTATTAGTATTTGGTGTTTTTAAATTGTATAAATTTAATTAATAACAATTTTATCATTATTGACATTGTAATGTATTATTATGATCATTTAGTCTTTATTTCTTTTATTATTGTTATTATTATTGTTTTCTGTTTAATAAAAGTATTAATCGAATGTTTGATTCGATTATTATCTAACGGTTCGATTATGAACCGATGGACTTGACCCATAATATAACGATTATTATCGAACGGTTCGATCGAGAACCGATGGGCTTGGCCCATATTATAAATTAGTTAGTTTGGACCACAACTTGTGTTCTTGATCGTATCTAATCGTACAAATCAATTATGAAATGTAAAGTCGACATTATTGTAATTCTAACAATATAATTTCTTAATATAGAAATGATTAATCAAATTACTATTTGATTTCTATTTGAGGTTACTACTCAATGGATTTATCACTAAAGTGATCATATTCTTTAATCAACCAATTATAGGGGCCATCCCTATAATTAGAAACGACTAATATAACGAGTCTTTCTTACGAAAATTCTACCTTCGTCGAGAATAGAATTTTCCTAGCCATTAAGGTTTAAACTATTTATCTAATTCACGAATTTAACTACTAATATAGAGTTACGAAAATGCGGGTTGTTACAGAACATGACCAATCTTTTCCATATTTTATTAAATAAGTGTACTATAAGCTCACATAAAATAAATTAATTTGTTATAATATTATAAAACTCTTACACGGAGGCTCTGAAAAAAAAAAAAATGTTTTGGATGATTCTAAAGTATACCACTTATTGTTATTCAAAAGACAAACTATAACTGATATTAATTCCTAAGTAAATTCTTATGTATTATGAATTGTTATTACAGTGGTATCACTTAGATCATTCATCTCAATATATAATTTTAAGAAACTTTTTTTTAGCAAAATAAATGTAATATTTTTCTTATTGTTTTGATTGTTTGAATGGGTATGAATGTTCCTCTACCATTCGTGAGCATATATTATTAATATCTGCATGGGTGACGTGTCAATAATGCAATTAATACATTTCATAAAAATAATCCCTACCTCAAAAACATAAAAAAAATTAAAATAAAATAAAAAATAAAAATAAAAACTGAAACCTAATAGAAAAATTGTTAAGGTGACAATGTCACATTAGCGGTGAGCATTCTTAATGTGCCCACACTAAGTAGAGGAGCATTTTCCTGAATAAGAGTTATTTAAAATTACTTATACAATGATTAATTAAGTTAATATTAATGGGTGAATAATAATATATTTAAACTTCAAAATTTTATTTCTATGTTTTTTTATCCAACCGAACTTGTATTTTTCCTTTTAAGAAGAAAAAAAATGGAAGAAAACTAAAGTATAGGAATAGTATATATATTATTTTATATTATAATCTTTCTTAGGAAATAATTTACTTTTATATTATAAATTAAAATTATTTATTATATTATCAATTTTTATTATCAATTTATATTTTCTCTTTAAATCTGAGTATACTAATAATATGATATTACAACATTGATCTTAAACTAAACTTTATTATAAGGAAAAATTATGTTAATTAAAATTTGTTATACAAGACACTTTTATAATGAGTAACATATAGATCGATAATAATATGAGCATGGTAGCTTCTAAAAGAATTAATTACCCAAAATGATGAGCTAATATATATTTTTTATCTTACAATAAGAATAAATATTGGAGTGCTTTAAGCCTTTCCCTTTCTCGTGTTCTTCGGGTTGTACCTGAATGCCACGACTTAAAACCAACCATCAAAATTCTCTCTTTTCTCTCTCCCTCCCCCTCCCCCTCCCCCTCGGCCCTCACCTCTCTCTCTCCTCTTCTTTTGCAGTTTTCCTCTTTCTCCGTCGTCTCTGTCATCTTTGCAATTTGCGCTCTCTAAACAAAATTCAGATGACAAAAATTTGAGCAGGTGCATTCCATCCCCACCGCCCATTACACATCTACGACGTCGTTTCTCTTCCTAGCCGATGGCCCATCCTCTTCGCCTATCGAGTCTCAATTCGAGCACTCCTCCTGCGGGATCCGACACCCCACAACGTCCGCCCCCGGCGCTCGACGTGGTGTCCCCGTTCGGGAAGATCGATGGGCTTGACCGCGATGACTACCGGGAGGCGGCATACGAGGTGTTCTTCACAGCGTGCCGCTCTTCCCCGGGTTTCGGAGCCCGGAGCGTCATCACGTACTACAACAGCCTTGAGGAGGGTGGAGGAGGAGGAGGAGACGGGTTCGGGTCGGGCCCCAGCTCGCCTAGGCCAGCTGGGGTGGGGATGGCGGTAACCAGCCGGGTGAAGAGAGCGTTGGGGCTGAAGATGCTGAGGCGATCGACGTCCAGGCGGAGCAGCTCGTGTGGGTCAAATCCCTCTTCGCCCAGCCCTGGAAGCCCGAGAGTGGTGCCCCCAACAACGGTGCCGGGGGCGGCGGTGAGGAGAAGGCCCATGACATCGGCGGAGATTATGAGGCAGCAAATGTGGGTGACGGAGCAGAGCGATAATAGGCTGCGGAAAACGCTCATGAGAACTCTTGTTGGCCAAGTAAGTATATCATTGCATGCCCAAGAAATTTTCTTATCGCCTAGTACCGATGGTATCTTTTATTTCAATGTGAATATTTTCTATTACACCTACAAATATTTGTCTCTGTGTCAAAAATATTTTTAAATTAATAATAAATTACAATTTTCATAACTAAAAATCTTAATTTTAAAAATATTTTTGACATATTTTAAATATTTGTAAATATAATAAAGGACGATGTCATATCAAAATATAAAAAAAAATATTAATTTTAGTTATTAATGGATATCTCATCAACAAATTAATTTTGTCTTCCTATATATATATTTTTTCTGGGCGATCCCTTTTTTAGTTAGAAATAGAATCGGATAAGATGCATAAAGTATTTGCTCATCACAAATGCTCGTAAGAAACCGGTCAAACCTAATGCAGCACATTTAAATAGCGATGATGCCGATTGCTGATAATTCCTTCTTCCAAGCTTGAGTGCGAGTACGTAGTTCATAAAGATCTAAACTATTTTTCCTACAAAAAAAATCAATAAATAGAAATTATTAAAGAAATTTCTGGATATTATATTGTTGGATATGAAAACGGGTAAACTTAAAAATTACAATCTCCTATAATTATTTTCATCAAAAATTAAAATTGCAACTAAACCTTTTGAAGAAGGCCTTTTATCCCATTCAAAACATCCGGTCTAAAAATTAAAACAAAAGAAAAGGTGATGCCAATTAACTAGATTAGGTAAATTGTTTTGGATCATTCATGCTCATTTTCATGTACCAATTGTGTTTCAAATTTCGATTTTTATTGATTTTATACATATTCCGTACCACAATTTCAACTTATTATGATTTGGGGTAGTTGTACAATTATAATCTGGAATTCACATATCCATTTTCGAGTTTATAATTATTTTTAAACATTAAATTTCAAATCTATTAGATAAAATATAGTTGATAATTCTATATTATTTTTCTTTATTCTATTTTTTTATCATAAAATTTTATTTTGTTTTGTTATAATATTTTTATTATTTTTTTTATTATTATTTTTTTTTATAAAAATCATTGTAAATTTCATATAAATAATTACATGTTACACAATCTCTATATAAATGAAAAAGAGAATCTTTAATTTCAAATCAATTTGAGTGGCAATTTTGTAATTTCTTCCATTTAGAGGTCTTAAAATATTCTATCATTATGCTTAATTTTTGCAACTAATTACCCACTAACTATTTTTCATTACGTACAATTTCTTCCCCAGCTCCAAAATTCTTAATATGTTTTATTGCAATGACATGTTATAATGACATGTTATGTAGATAAATATTTTTATTCACAAAATATATTTAGAAATCCGCAAAATATATTCACATTTTTATTCATTGCAAGTACATTTAACTGATAGTCGTAGTAGTTGTATATATATATTTGCAGATTTATAAAGGGGCAAGTAGGAAAATACCCACTTTGATTTAGTGAAATAAAAATCTAGCCATTTGGATAAAAGATAAAAACTACCCACTTTTTAAGTAAAAATACATTAATACCCTTAATGAATTGTAAGACAAAACAAATCTCTCTCAACACACAAACACAAACACACACACGCACACAATACACACACACGCACACAATACACACACAAACACAGACCCTCCCTCTCACTCCACAATAATTAAGAAATATTTTAATTTAAAAATTATTTTTTTTAATAATCATACCTAATTTATATTTATCGACTCCAAAGTAATTAATAAAATTAAAATTAAATATTAAAAATAATCATAAACTCTAAACCGAATTTGTAACTTTATAAATAATTATAAAAAATAAATTAAATCATTATGATTAAAATCGTTGAAAATATAATTAAATTGTAATTTGCTTTTTTTTAGTTAGAATTTGTGAATTCACGAATTGAATTTGAGAATTCGTGATTTTAGCCATTTTTTGAGTGAATTCACGAATTGAATTTGATAATTCGTGAATTCAGGCATTTTTTTGAGTGAATTCACGACCTCAAATTTCGAAATTCGTAAATTCAGGCATTTTTTTGAGTGAATTCACGACCAAATTTTATGTGAGTGAATTCACGACCTCAATGTAAATTCGTGAATTCAAACATTTATGTGAGTGAATTCACGACCTCAAATTCGTGAATTGGGAAAGGGCGGGGGTATTATGGTAAGAGTGGTTATTTTTTATCTTTTTTATCTAAGTGGCTATTATTTATCTTCACTCTCCCCCAAGTGGGTATTTTTACCTATTTCTACATTTATAAATACATTTTGTTAATATATACAACATATATATATATATATATATATATATATATATATAGTTTTTATATTACATTTGTATGTAAATTGATCAGTTTAAATTCTTAAATAATAAATTTTGAATTTATGGATTTTAAATAAAGTCAAATATTTTTCATTTATTTGACCGGTGAGGAGGATTATGATGATTTTGTAAATGAAATTATTTGCAATATAGTAAATTATTAGAATCATGGAATATGAGAATGTTCAATAGTACGTAATTGCATAGTTGGATAAATTTAATTTATTTTATTTTGGAGATCATTAAGGTAAATGTAAAGATTGTACTACAAAAAATCTGAACACCGGACTTTTGATCTCGAATATTTTCTCATAGTGCTAAGTTAATGCACAGACACTATTTAGGTTCAATTTATGTAAATCATTTTGTACTTATAATACTTCATCGTCCTGCAAAATATGTACGTACGTGAGATATAAAATACAGAAATGCATATCATACAGAGTGTCTTAATTTTAATAATTCATAAGCATATATATAACCGTGCGTGCATGGCCCTGATGCAAATCCTAGTTGATATATAGAAATAAAGACAGAGATGAGATTGGAAGATAAAATATTTATACGTCAGTAAATTCGTCAGGTACTGTAAGTTGATAAAGAAATATAAATAAAATGTTTGTGTGATTGAATATGATCAGATGGGGAGGCGAGCGGAGACTATAATCCTACCACTAGAGCTACTTCGGCATTTGAAGCCATCGGAATTCGCAGATGCAGAAGAGTACCATCAATGGCAGAAACGGCAACTCAAGGTCCTCGAGGTGGGGCTCCTTCTCTTCCCATTCATCCCACTCGACAAATCCTCCGATCCCTCCGCCACCAAGCTCCGAGACATCATCAACTCTGCCGAGGGCAAGCCCATCGACACCGGCAAGAGCTCCGAGACCATGCGCAACCTCTGCAGCTCCGTCGTGTCCCTGGCCTGGCGCACCGCCGATGGCAGGAGCACCGATGTTTGCCACTGGGCAGACGGCTACCCCTTAAACGTCGAGATCTATTGCACTCTTCTCCGATGCATCTTCGACATCAAGGAGGAAACCTCGGTCCTCGACGAAGTCGATGAGTTGCTTGAGCTCATCAAGAAGACGTGGTCCACATTGGCGATCAATAGGCCCATACATAACTTGTGCTTCACTTGGGTGCTTTTCGATCAGTACGTGGCGACGGAGCAGGTCGAGCCAGACCTTCTAGCGGCTTCTCTCACTATGTTAACAGAGGTGGCCAATGACGCTAAGAAGTCGGATAGGGAGCCTACTTATATGAGGATGCTGGCGTCTGTTCTCACTGCCATGAAGAAGTGGTGCGAGAAGAGATTGCTCGACTATCATGGCAATTTCGATAGGGGTTCGATTGGATTAATGGAGAGTATTCTTCCTTTAGTCTTTTCGGCTACTAAGATATTGGAGGAGGATGTCCCCAGCTATATTACGCCGCACCAAGACAAGGGAGAGATCGACTACGATTCAACTGGGAATAAGGTCGATTACTACATCAGGTCCTCTTCTAGAAATGCGTTTGCCATGGTTCGTTCATAAATTATTCAATTCATTCAGCTAATTATATTGTTACACAATCTATAAACAAACATGGTTTTGGATTTGATTTTGAAGATGCTAGAAGAGCACAATGTGAATGGGGCTGAGAATTTGGAGAGACATAGAGTGAGTGAGATGATCATCAAACTTGCGAGAGAAACAGAGCAATTGGCATCGAAGGAGAAGGACATTTACAGTCCTGTTATGAAGAAATGGCACCCGATTGCAGCAGGAGTATCGGCGGTGACTCTGCATACATGCTATGGAACGTTGCTTAGGCAGTATATCAACGGTGCGTCGCCCCACATGAACGATACCATCGTGGTGTTGCAGAGAGCTGGGAAGCTTGAGAAGGTGTTGGTGCAGATGGTGGTTGAGGATTCTGTCGAATGCGAGGACGGAGGCAAGGCCGTTGTTCGAGAAATGGTTCCTTACGAAGTCGACACCATTATACTCAAACTACTGAAACAGTGGATGCAGGAGAAACTCAAGATTGGAAAGGACAAACTCCAGAGAGCAAAAGAAACTGAAGTAATAATTAAGCTTTATTATCATCATCATATATACACGCTCAAGATTATTATCTCAACTACTTGTGTAGCATTAATATTATTATTACAAATGATATATATATTTGCAGACATGGAATCCGAAATCGAAATCAGAACCGTATGCTCACTCAGCTGAAGAAATAATAAAATTTTGCAAGGAGACTATTGAGAATTTCTTTGAAATCCCAATAACAGTGTCGGAGAACTTGGTTTATGATCTCACTGATGGCTTGGAGCATTTGTTGGGAGATTATATCACATTTGTTGCATCATGCGGTACGTGCTTCACTTTTTCACCTTTTCTTTCACTTTTCTTCTTTCACACTTTCTTTTATTCTATCATGAATTTGCTTTCTTCTTCAACATTTTCTTTTATTCTGTCGTTGCTTTAAGAATATGCAGTGTTGTGATAGAGTAATAATATTAGATCATTTGCACTTTAAAAGGCCTCGAAAGGATATAGCTTATTTTCCACACTAGAAGGTCAATGTGCTGTTTTCTTCTTTCACACAAGAAATATTGCACTCCCACAATACCGGGTTTAATTGATGAATAACCTTAAGAATATTTATATAGTTGAAAAAAGCTTTACTTCAAATAATAATACTCCCGTACTTCATTTACTGGACTAAAATTATGAGCACAAGCGTTTTTTTTTTTTTTTTTTTTTTTTTTTTTTTGCATTTTGATAATATATGGTTTCTAAAAGGAACAACAACCAAGAAAAATGAAGTAAAATGGGATAAAAGGGTGATGTGATGGAGATGTGATGGTAAATTAGAGGTTAATTTAATTTAAAATATGATAGTGGGTCACATATATTTGTAATTAAAATTAAAAAAGGGTAATTAAGTGTGATGTAGATGGTGATGTGATGTTAAATTATTTCCTTTTATGGAAACAGGTCTATTATACGGGATGTCCCAAAAAGGAATAACAGTCTACTTAAACGGGATGGAGGTAGTATATTATTAAATTAATGTGATAAAGTGTAAAAGTATAGAATAATCGTGGGCACATCTAATATTTTCAATGTTATTAATTGGTTAAAGTGTTCAAAAGTAAGGTGATAAAGTATTAAGATGTTGAAGTGATTGAGGGACCTACATCCCAAAACGGAAAGGTTTAGTAAATTGAGAACGGGGGGAGTAATTATTTTTTCATAAATCAACATAAAGAAAAACTATTTTTATGCATGACGTATGTTATGCAATTTTTGTATATATATCTGCGTGGATTTATAACTCATTTTCATAGATTATTTGAATAAATATTAGATCGATAAAATATACAAATGCTAGACGTAATATATTTATACTTGCATAAAAACTACATGTATATGGAAATTTTATTAACGTAACAAATAAAGAAATAAAATTAATTAATAAAACTTGGGAAATTAATCGGTTTGGTTGTACTTAAATGTTTAGAATGTATTAGGGGAGAAGTAAGGTGCACTCAATGAAATACATTTGGAAATATTGAAAAGATATTAATAAATAGATAATAAAAAAATGTTTGAAGAATAATCAATGAAGAAAATTAGTTTGTATAAATAACTAATATTTACTTGAAATTTAGTGAGACTCTTTATGCAATTGCTATAAGGAATTGCATGGAAAACGACATAATATACACATATATACTTAATTAAATAAGAAACAATAATTAAGTTCAAACATTAAAAACATATTGGACGGAATGATACTATCCTACTTATGCTATATTTTCTTTCAATTATTTTGTCATTCCGTCATTGTTTTCTTAATTAATTTTAAGAATATATGTTGCACTTATGCTATGTTTTCGTTCAATTGTTTTTACATTGTTTTCTTTCTTTTAAGATTGTATGATATGATATTAATATTGACTCGTTCACCCGACAAAAGGCCTTGTGTAAAAGAAAAGAAAAGGATTATACAATCTATATGTAATGTTTTAGAACTTTTTCGAAGTCAATGTGAAACTAAGGGTTGACCCTAGTACGTCCCCAACAACCATTACTCACTCCGTCCTCCATTTAGTGACGGAGGGAGTATGGGCACGGGATTTTTCGCATTTTATGGTATAATAATAAATTAATGTGTTAAAGTGTTAAAGTGGAATAATTGTGGGTCCATTTGAATTGTTTAATAGTATTAAAATGATAAAATAATAAAAAGGTTATGTATAAAGTGATAAAGTGTTAAAGTGATTGTGGGGTCTACGTCCTAAAATGGAAATTATCAGTAAATGGAGGACGTCCCAATATGGTATTAACGTCACTAAATGGAGGACGGAGGGAGTATTATTTTTGGAGCGGTTCTGATATATTCGTAATAATCATCCCAATCAACATTTTCCTAATAGATGTTGCATTTAACAGGTGACTCTGTATGATGATAAACATAATTTTGAATAGAGGATCGCAATTAATTTTGTTTGTACGCATGGTACACGCTTGCCTTATATCAAATATCCTTGTAATGAATTCTTCAGGATCGAAGCAGAGTTATCTCCCCACTCTTCCTCCGCTAACGCGATGCAGCAAAGATTCCAAGTTCACTAAGCTATGGAGGAAAGCTGCATGCAGCGTTGGAGCAGAGCAAGAGGCCGGAAACCAGAACACGGTGGAAGAAGGAAATCATCCTCGTCCATCAACCAGCCGCGGAACACAACGCCTCTACATTCGCCTCAACACCTTGCATTACCTCGTCAAACAGCTTCACTCTCTCGAGAAAACTCTCTCTCACTCCCCAAAGGTAACGTCCTCGAAAACCGGGCTCGGACACAGAAAGCAACTCGGAACCTCCTACTTCGAACACAGCCGCTCAGCCATTCAAGCCGCGTCCCAACACGTTTCGGAAGTCGCCGCCTACCGCCTCGTATTCCTGGACTCGAACTCCGTTTTCTATGGCGGCCTCTACAACCCTGACGTAGCGAGCACCCGCGTCGGGCCGGCGCTGAAGATACTGAAGCAGAATCTGACACTTCTGTGTGCAATCGTCACCGACCACGCCCAAACCCTAGCTTTGAGAGAAGTGATGAATGCCTGCTTCGAGGCTTACTTGATGGTACTGCTAGCCGGGGGGAGCTCTAGAATCTTCTCGAGGCTCGACCACGCCATGATCGAGGAGGACTTGGATAGCTTGAAGCGTTTGTTTTGCACATGTGGCGAAGGTTTGTTAGGGGAGGATGATGTCGCCAAGGAAGCGGAGACGGCGGAAGGGGTCGTGGCGTTGATGGGGCAATCGACGGAGCAGTTGATCGAAGCTTTCGGTATAGTGGCGAGTGAAGGGAGTGCGGTGGGGGTTGCCGGGCAGAAGATGCCGATGCCACAAACTACAGGGAAATGGGGAAGGTCAGATCCTAATACTATATTGAGGGTTCTCTGCCATAGAAATGATCGAGTTGCTAATAGCTTCCTCAAGAGAACGTTCAATATAGCAAAAAGGAATGGCGCCACTTGATCTCCCAACTCTATATATATATAATCTTGATCTGTTACAACTTATGAAAGGAAAATGTATATACTGCATGCCTTCATCGACGTTCGCCTCTTGTACATGGATCTACGGTGCCTACTTCATACTATGTATAGACGAGTTTGCTGATATTTCTCCAAAAATTTTTTGACCGAACCGATACTTGTGTATGTTATACATATATTGGTAGAGGAATGGGAAAATTCGAAAATTTTGGGACTCTACTTCGATGTATGATTTGGAATGTTACTTTGTTGATAGGTCAGGTTTGATGATCTCTTTGTAATTTGTAATACACACTATTTTCTTGTCCCGAAGTTTTAACAGATGGAAACATAATAGAGCAGCTGTATCTCTTCTTTTGTTTCATGTCATTGCGTTGTTATTGCACATAAATAATACTCACTTCTTTCCTATATTTGTGTGATTAGGATTTTTTGCACATTTTTCGATTTGTCTAAAAGAACATGTTAATTGATGAGCTTGTGAAAGGCCATAATCTCCATGATCACCCGAAGCCTATATATTCTAAACCTAAGGCTATAGAACTGAAATATCAATAATCTTCTTACAAAAATAGCAGTTATTGATTTCGAAATCAATTTCGGTGGCAATTTCGTAGTTTAGATCAATTTCCGGGGTAATTTTGTCATTCTCAGTGAAAACGCAATAATTTAATGTCACGTGTTAAATTCTATCTCCTATTTATTCCGGTTTTCTTTTCTGTCATTTTTATTTAACCTACTGGTCTAAATCAACAAGATATCGGCCCAAGTTTAATGGGCCCAAAAATAAAACATAAATAAAATAAATATACCATATATTGAGTGACACAATTTTTACAGAATGACCCAAAAACCCTAAACCCTAAACACACAAAATAAAAACATTTGTATGCTACAGAATTATCAGAAATAATAAATGCACATGAAATAAAAATAATTACATGCCATGGAATTAATAGAAATATTAAATACAGATTTAATGATTAAATACAGAATTATCTAGATTGCTCCACTAACACTAAGTCCACTAAGTCACAACATCCACTTTAAAGTATGCGCTTCATGACATCCATCCACAATGTTTATCAGTTGCAATCCTGCAATAAATAGAGCATCATCCTTTACATTTTATTCACCAAAACACACGAATTCCAGCAGAATAAGCAGAAAGAAGGGAAACAGAAACAGAAGCAGTGAAGAAGAAGAAGATGACACCTTTCTTTGGTCTGATAAAAGATTTGTAGCCACGGAAATCAAAAGTTACTCTGAAACTTAGAGTAATCAGATCCTACAAGATACCACAGATGCAAAACAAACGCGAACATTACAGCCAAGAAATTGTCTTCCATGATCGTGAGGTAAATTAATCAGATTATGTTTATATCAATATGAATGAAAGTAATTAAATACTGTTACCCTTTTTCATTAAAACGGAAGGGTAATAGAGTTCATGGCAGTGTTCAGAAGCTTTCTATCTCAACATTCGAAGGTCAGCTGCAGGAAGGGGAGATTTATAATGTTATGAATTATATAGTTGCACACAACAACAAGCGTGCAAAGACCACAACATGTGCTCATGTTATCAATTTATACAAGCATACCAAAGTTGTTGATATTCCAGATGAAACTTTTCCAAAATACGATCAGAACCTCAAAAGCATTGAAGAAATAGCTAAAATGGAAGAAACTCCAGAAGATATTCTATTTGGTATTACATGAACTTTACTGAAACAATATAGTTTTTTGTGAAATCAAGTTCATATACTATGTTTTTTATTTGCAGATGTCATGGGAGTCGTTATAGACAGTGTGAAGCCCTATGAACTTACTACAAGCAGTGGGAAAACTGTTAAGCTTATGGAAATAGTTATTGAAGATCCGGAGTTTTGGTCCCGGTTTGTTATAGGAAAAATACGTAGGGGGGGGGGGGGGGGGGGGGGGGAATACGTATTTTGAAGTTTTTCAACTTCTTTACCTTAACTCAGAGTATAAAGTAAAGTGCTCGTAAGAAATACTAAGACCTAGCAGAGAGCTAGATCTAAAGTAATCACGATTCTCTTGACCTAAGCTTAGAGCTTGATCAAGAGTGAGACTTTACTCTAGATGCAGAATTCGGTGAGCTAAATCTTTCCTAAGTAATTAAAAGTTCCAAGTTATGTTTGTTTAGATGCAAGTGCAATGAATAATCAAACAAGGAAATGAAGAGTTTAAGGTTAGAGAGATACGACACAAGATTTATAGTGGTTCGGAGATAAAGCTCCTACGTCCACTTTGTTGCACTCGGCAACTCGTTCTCTTCACTCAAGAACTTGAAGATTACGGGGCTCTTCAAAAGCCTGGTCGAGATCGAGCTTCACTCGCTTGGATCTGACGATAGACGCAGTGATTGCGGGTTCACTACAAAGACCTAACTGGACTAGAAGCTTCACTCACTTCGATCCGACAACAGGGAGATTGCGGGCTCTCCTTACAGCCTAGGTTCGATCGAGCTTTACACAAACGAGGTAAGTGCAAGCTTGGATCTAGACTCTATGATCGAGGCTTCTACAATCGATGAAAGTAGGGCCTTGGATCGGAACAACCTAACGACGAACACAAAAACCTAACGAACAGAACTTAGGGTTAGGGTTTTTGGTTTACGACGAACACACTATGAAGAGCTCTTTACAGTAAGTGTAAAGTAGGCTAGAGCTCTTCTTCTAAGCTAGGGTTTGGAATGGGCTTAGAATTCTCTGTGTGAAGGTTGCGAAGACGAGTTCCGATGAGACTGGAACTCGGAGAACACTTGGAAACAAAGACTCAAAGATTGCTTAGAAAGCTGGGAGTGTTTGTTTGCAGTAGATGCTCGAATGCTCAGGAAGTGTTCTACTTCTCTTCGTCTCCATCCTTCACTATTTATAGGCGAAGGGTTGGCTGAGATCCGTTGCTTGGTTGGTGGCCTTGTCCCTCCTCCTCTCGACAGTACTCAGCCAGCCTGTGCAAGTACTGTCGAGAGGAGGAGGGACAAGGCCACCAACCAAGCAACGGATCTCGGCATCCCTCCGCCTATAAATAGTGAAGGATGAAGACGAAGAGAAGTAGAACACTTCCTGAGCATTCGAGCGCCTACTGCAAACAAACACTCCCAGCCTTAAAGCATTCTTCGAGTCTTTGTTTCCATGTGTTCTCCGAGTTCCAGTCTCATCGGAACTCGTCTTCACAGCCTTCACACTTAGAGTCTAAGCCCATTCCATATCCAAGCTTAGAAGAAGAACTCTAGCCATCTTTGCATCTACTGTAAAGTGTTCTTCATAGTGTGTTCGTCGTATACCAAAAACCCTAACCCTAAGTTCTGTTGTTAGGTTTTTGTGTTCGTCGTTAGGTTGTTTCGATCCAAGGCCCTACTTTCATTGATTTTAGAAGCCTCGATCATAGAGTCTAGATCCAAGCTTGCACTTACATCGTTTGTGTAAAGCTCGATCGAAGCTAGCTGTAAGGAGAGCCCGCAATCCCCCTGTCGTCGGACTGAAGCGAGTGAAGCTTCTAGTTCAGTTAGGTTTTAGTAGTGAACCCGCAATCACTGCGTCTGTCGTCAGATCCAAGCGAGTGAAGCTCGATCTCGACCAGGCTTTTGAAGAGCCCGTAATCTTCAAGTTCTTGAGTGAAGAGAACGCGTTGCCGAGTGCAACAAAGTGGACGTAGGAGCTTTATCTCCGAACCACTATAAATCTCGTGTCGTATCTCTCTAACCCTAAACTCTTTCTTTTCCTTGTTTGATTATTCATTGCACTTGCATCTTAAACAAACATAACTTGGAATTTTTAATTACTTAGGAAAGAGTTAGCTCACCGAATTCCGCACTAGAGTAAAGTCTCACTCTTGATCAAGCTTTAAGCTTAGGTCAAGAGAATCTTGATTGCTTTAGATCTAGCTCTCGGCTAGGTCTTAGTATCTCTTACGAGCACTTTACTTTATACTCTGAGTTAAGGAAAAGAAGTTGAAAAACTTCAAAATACGTATTCCACCCCCCCCCCCCCCCCTTCTACGTATTTTTCCTATAACAAACCGGGACCAACACGAAGCTCCTGTGCAGATCCCGACTCATATAGAAGCTGTTGAAAGCCCGTGAGGATCTGCGGAAACCAAGGGATCTGCCTAACACATGATCGGCGTGACTCTACTTACCTTAGGGTGAGGACCACAAAATTAATGACGAAAAGAATCTTGTCTCCTTAGAAATTTCTTTCTTGTCCTCCCTTAGTATGAGTATTCACCTTTTCATCCTTTACACACCTATAAATAGGGAGTGATCACACCATTTCAGGGGATCCAACTTAATCCTATTCAACTCTTCATAACACACGCACTCTGCGTACTATTCCATTCACTTCGCACTCTACCTCGAGCTCTCTCAGGCTAGAGCGATTTGAGCATTCAAGGCGCTCTCTGGAGAAGCCTTATTCACCATCATCCTCACCTCCAGTCTCATCACTGGAAGGAGTATCACCCACCATTTCGAACCTAAGGTATAATTCTCTCTAGCAAAAGAGGGCAAAGCGTGAAAGCGGCACGCATTCTTTGCTTCATCCTCGTCTTTATCTTCCATTCTTCCTCCTAAACGTGCTTTGTGCTCTGAGGATTCAGCTAGTTATATGGTTAAAAGCTTTCATTGCTCTGCTTTTGCCTCAATTCTTTACATTATGCCTGAAAAGAGATGTTATATGAAAAACGGGCTACTAACGCCCATAAATCGTACAAATCCATTGCTCATTTCCATCTGTGATTCTCTACGCATGAATATTACCCCTTGATCTCTGAAATATGATGAATAATCACTTAAATCGTTGTGGATCTTCAACCCGGATCTATCAATTTGAGAGAGATTTGGTAAAGATTTAAAGGTTTGAGACTTGTGTAATTTGCAGAAAATGCAGAAATACTTTCACAAGAATGGCAAATATAGGGGGGTGATAAAGTTTCTGCATCCTCGAAAGTTCTGTGTAGGCGGCGGCTATCGGCGACGTGACTGACATGTCTGGCGTCATCACAGTAAATGGTGAATTGCCAAAGTGAGTTGGCACTCCACGTGGCCTCCCACGATTCGCTTGTTCAAACGGAGTAGATCCAGCGGCTGTAATTTAAGGACTGTTGCGATTCGACGGTTGGATCACACGCGAATTTGGCGCTTCAAATTTGAAGTGTACACCACGCGCCCGGATTCTCGATCTTGTACCTCATCTGCATTTAATGCAAAGTAAAAGTAAAATTTGCACTCGAGTGTGTACAGCTCATACGGCTCGCTTCGTACTTGCTCGCTTGAGTGTGCCCGCTTGGCTTTTACTCACTTGCGAAGTACTCGCTTAACATGACTGTTCCACACTCGCTTGCGATGGCTCGCTTGAGTGACGAAGCACTCGCTTGACCATCTGAAGTGACTGGTTTAAGAAATTAAAATTTCTTTGACTTAATTTAAAATGTTTCTGACTAACATAGTTCGAGGATAAACAAGAGTGTTTTCCTCTATGTATTTGTGTCAGATTCATTTATATTTTCCACATAGCAAATGAAGGTTTCTAGCACGCTTCACTTTGCTTAGTGTACTTAATTGAACCACTTACCAGTCAATCTCACTTTGTAGGAGATTGATACCACATATGTAGACCTTTTTAATCTTGATCTTCTTGGCATTCATCTCTTCCGTCTTCCTCTACGAACTAGAGAGTCCTCCATCGAAGTGAATGAGGGGGGGAAATGAATAAGACGCTTAAGCTTTCTTCAACCCGAAGGGATACTTTCTTGAGTGCTATTCACGATGAATGGGAGATGAGTACAAGTCCTTATCTCAGGTCAGAATAGGATAGGATGACAATGAGAAGCTCTGACAAGCCATTCTTGATTTTTACGCAAAGATATGTCACCAGTCATGCAGCCTTTAGAAGTAAAGGGAACCCTTCAAACTCTCCGCTTAAGATCTACAGAATGAATAAGCATTCGACTCGCTTGACCCAAAATAGGGAATATTGAAGCGATGCATTATTCAAGGTGGGAGAAGAATGAATAAACACCTGGTAGCTCAACTCAGTTAAGAGTGAGTAATGAATGAGTGATTATTCACGACGAAGGAGATGAGAAGACATGCTCCTCTTCGGCGGAAAGATGGGAAGAGGACGCAAGGTCTAGGTGCCAGCCCTGCCTAAGCTTTCACCGTTTTTACTTGGGAAGGCCCGATACAAGACCCCACAACCTTTACTAGAAAAGGTACTTGCAAGTGTTTATACCCGCTTGCTAGGAATTTTTAGGCTAGGTAGCAGCTTTCCTTGCTCGCTTTGGAAGTAGACTACTCCGAGAGCAATCAATAGTTCCCCCTTAACCATAGCCTTAACAATCCTGTTAGTTAGTAGGGAACATCTTCCAACACTCCACCTTTCTCCACCTTATTTCTCCTACTTCAAGAGAGTGAAGTTTGAAGCGACTCGCTTGAATTGGTGAAGATCCAAGGCGAGGGTCGCTTGACGGCAAGCTTCCACTCCCTTGTGCATCCTAGAACTAGCACTCTTCACCAGGGTCTAGTAACCCTAATTCCATGCATAGCTGGTTGAAGCGAGACTCAGCTAGTGGCTTGGTGAGGATATCTGCTCGCTGGAGATCGGTGTGGATTTTCTCAAGCTTGATATCCTTCTTCTCGACATGATCACAAATGAAGTGATGTCGGATTTCCACATGCTTGCATCTGGTGTGAAGCACTGGATTCTGTGAGATTCAAATAGCACTGTTATTATCGCAGAAGATTGGAATCTCCTTCGCTTCAACTCGATAGTCCTTCAACTGCTAACGAAGCTAGAGAATTTGAAAACAACAGCTTTCGGCGGCCATGTACTCGGCTTCAGTTGTTGAAGTAGCTACGCTTGTCTGCTTCTTCAAGAACCACGAGACAAGCTTGCTTCCCAAGAACTGACACGTGCCCGAAGTTGATTTCCTATCAATTCAGCATCCTCCATAGTCAGCATCTGAATATCCTGTTAGCTCCAGATTATCTTCAGCAGGAAACCATAGCCCCATATTGACGGTGCCTTTGAGATAGCGAAGGCTTAGCTTGGCAGCATCAAAGTGGCTAAGCTTAGGATTGCTTTGGAAACGAGCGCACACTCCAACTGCAAACGCTATATCTGGCCTGCTAGCAGTGAGATAGAGAAGGGATCCGATCAAAGCTCAGTAGTCTGTAGCATCCACAGACTTCCCTTCTAGGTCTAGCTCCATCTTCCAATTGGTGTTCATTGGAATCTTCACAGCTTTAGTATGCTGAACACCAAACTTGGCAAGCATATCTCGAGTATACTTCGCTTGATTGATGAAAATTCCATCATCTTGCTGCTTCACTTGGAGACCTAGGAAGCAACTCATCAAGCCTATCATTGACATATCATACTTGGTCTTCATCAGCTCTCCAAACTTCTCGCTAAGCGACTGGTTTGGCAAACCAAATATAATGTTGTCGATGTAGATCTGGACCCATAACATGTCTTCTCCATGATTAATGGTGAAGAGAGTCCGATCTATTTTTCCTTTGTGGAATCCATTATCCACTAGGAACTGAGATAGCGTATCATACCACACTCTAGGCGCTTGCTACAATCCATACAAGGCCTTCGTCAGTCGATACACCTTATCTCCTTGCTCAAATCCCGTCGGCTGCTCCACATACACTTCTTCTTTGAGCTCTCCATTGAGAAACGCGCTCTTGACGTCCATTTGATAGACTTTGAATTTCTTAGCCGCTGCATAGGCAAGAAATAGTCTTATGGCTTCAAGTCTGGCCACTGGAGCAAAGGTCTCATCGAAATCGATCCCTTCTTCTTGACAGTAGCCCTTGGCGACGAGTCGAGCTTTGTTTCTCACGACGTTGTGGTCCTCGTCCGTCTTGTTCTTGAACACCCACTTGGTGCCAATCACATGCTGGAATTTGGGACGATCCACAAGATACCATACGTCGTTTCTGATGAATTGATTCAGCTCTTCTTGCATGACAATCACCCAATTAGAATCAGCTAGGGCTTCCTCCACGCTTGCCGGCTCGATATTGGATAGAAAGCAACTGAACATGGCGCTTTCCCCAATCACTTGGCTTCTGGTCACCACGCCTTTGGATAGATCTCCAATGATTTGGCTTGGTGAATGATCTTTGAGCCACGCTCGCTTGGATCCGCCAGCTTCTGCTTCTTCTTCAAGCGGGTCGCTTGCTTCACCATCTGAAGCGACCGGAATGGGTGCTTGGCCTGCAACTTCTTCTTTTGACTTGGGGGCAGCTTCAACCTTCTCTTGAGCAATTTGATCACTTGAATCTTTGACTTCATCATCATCTTCAAGCATATCCCATGTCAGTGGATTGATGGGCTCCTCGCTTCAAGTTTTGTCTTTCGCTTGAACCTGTTCCTGTGTAAGACTTAAAGAAGATTCATCAAATACAACATGGGGTGATTCCTCCAAAATTAGGGTTTTACAATTAAATAACCTATAAGCTTTGCTGGAAGTAAAATATCGTAAGAATATTCCTTCATCCACTTTGCTTTCAAAGGCTTTCAATTGTGACTTCCCATTGTTGTGAATTAAGACCCTACAACCAAATATATGGAAATAGGAAATGTTAGGAATTCTCCCTGTCCATATTTCATATGGTGTTTTATCGAAGCGTTTGTTGAGAAGCGTCCGATTTTGTGTGTAGCATGCGGTGTTGGCAGCTTCGGCCCAATACTTCATCGGAAGCTTTGAATCTGCAATCATTGTGCGAACAGCTTCTTTGATTATTCAATTTCTTCTTTTAGCAACTCCATTCTGTTGGGGTGTGCGAGCTGCAGATGTTTGGTGTGTTATCCCATGCTCCGTGCAGTATGCTTCAATTGTAGAATTGAGAAATTTTGTGCCTTTGTCAGAGCGAATGGTAGCGATCACTTGGTTCTTCTCCACAGCGAGGCGCTTGAGCAATTGTGGCAGTTTGGACAGCATCTCCTTTTTGCTAAAGAGAAATACAACCCAAGTGTAGCGAGAGAAGTCGTCGACTACCACTAGAGTGTATTTTCTTCCATTGATGCTTACTGGAGTGACTGGTCCAAACAGATCCATGTGAAGTAGCTCCAGCACTCGCTGGGAAGATGCTTCTTCTAAGCTGGCAAAGTGCTTCTTCGTCTACTTCCCTCGTTGGCATGGTGAGCATGTATGGTCTTTGACGAAGACCTCATTAGGTATGCCATTCACCAAACCCTTACGAGCTAAGCGATTGATCGTCTTGAAATTGAGGTGGCTTAAGCGTGGGTGCCATAGCCATCCAACTTCAGTTGCACTTCTAGCGACCAAGCACGTATCTTCTTTGCAGCTCTCCCATTGCGCAATGTAGATATTTCTTCTTCGTATTCCAGTTAGCACAATCTGGGATGTGAGTTTGTTCTTCACAATGCATTTGTCAGAGATGAACTCCACCTTGTATCCTTTATCACAAAACTGTGAAATGGATAGCAAGTTGTGCTTCAGTTCTTCCACATAGGAAACTTCTTCGATTATGAGCTTTCCTATTTTTAGTGCGTCGTATCCCTTGTTGGTTCCTAGAGAGTTATCACCAAAGGTTACTTGTGGACCCGTCTTCTCTGTGTAGTCTTGGAGTAGAGATTTCATGCCCGTCATGTGTCTTGAACATCCACTGTCCAAGTACCAAGTAGCTTGACCTTTGCTGGGCATGGGATCCACGGCGCTCACCTGCATTTAGACCATTTTTGGTACCCAAATCAGTTTGGGTCCTTGCAGGTTAGCTTTCTTTGGTACCCACACTTGCTTCACTCTTCTTTGAGTGTTAGCTCATGTTATAGGTTCCTCGGCCCTTTTAAAATGTGACTTCTGCTTGGATGCAGCTTCACATGTGCAGCAGTGTGTGCATTGAGAGAAGTTTCGAGAGCGACTCGCTTGAGACCAACCCATGCTCTTGCCTTTTTGCTCATATCCTGAAGCGACTCGCTTCGGATTAGTCATAGGCTTAGAGACTGAATTAGGGTTTCTAGTCTTGGCAAGCGTCTTGCTTGGTTTCTTTTGAGCGGTCAACTTAGGGTTTTGACCCTGACTCGCTTGAGAAACCTTTGGGATTTGAAGCTTCCTCTTGGTCGCTTCATATACTTCCCCCTCAACGTAAGAACGGTTGGACCATCTTCAATCCGGCTCACGTGACACATAGACATTAGCTCTCCTCTTCAAGGGAACATCCTTTGTCTTTGGTGTCTGTGATTGAGAGCTTACAGCCTCAACAGTTTTCCCTTTACCTTTTGTATGGTAAGCTTTAGCATTTTTAGTGCTAGGGACTGTTGTTGTTGGCTTTCCCTTAGGAACTTCCTTTGAGGAGATAGACATCCTCATCGGTCCCATCTTTGGAGTCTCAATCTTGCCCTTGTCTTTGTTAGTGGTTACTTTGGATGCAGTGGGCATATCCAAAGGAACTGATGGTGTTGTGTTAGAAGCAGCAACAAAGACTGTAGGCTTGGAAGGTCCACCCTCATATCCAAGACCTCCCTTTCTACCAAAAGGTAGAAGCGAGCTTTCTAGTGCTTGCCTAGCGAATGAGGCTTTGTTTAGATTAGCAACTAGAATGGATTGGGTTTCATACCTTCCTTCCAAGCTTTTGTGTCTAGCGAAGAGGTCCTCAAACTTACTAGTCATAGCCCTTAAGTTAATCTTGACTTCATCAAGTTCAGTGGCTAGCTTTCGGTTTTCTCTCTCGCTATTGGACATAGCTTGTTTCAACACTTCGTGGTCGCTTAACAATTTATGGTGCTTTTTAAGCAGCTCACTCCATGTCGAGGAATGAACTTCCTCTTCGTGCTTGTGTGCCAGTGTAATTGAGTCGATAGGTGGATAGTAGAATACCTCTCCCGTGTCTTCATCGGTGAGCGCCATTAAGCCCAGATCCTCTCCTTCGCTAGAGTTTGGATCTGTGAAGGCGTCTGAGTCGCTTGGCACTTCCTTGCTTGGAGTGTCCTGCGGCTTGCTTGCGACCAGCGCTCGCCGGGGAGCTTCCCTTTTGGCCTTCAACTCTTCACGTTCCTTGGCACTCAACTTTGGGAAGTCAGACTTGTAGTGGCCCATTTTGTGGCAGTGATAGCACTCAACATCCATCATATCCCTTGAGATCGGCTTTGATGTTTCTTCTCGCTTTCCTTTTCCATCTCGAGCATCAGTGCTCTTTCCTTTGTATTGCTTGTAAAATCTCTTGTATTTCCCCACACATGAATTCATCCTGTTGAAATTCTTAGACCAGAATGCATAGTGCTCTTCCAATTCTTCTCTTGACATTTTGGCAATCGTCTGGTCGCTTGGCGTTTCTGCAGCTTTGAAAGCGACTCCCTTTGATGACGTAGGACCTTCGTCTTCATTGTCCAGGCTCATTCGATTGAGATCGAATTCGTGAGCCTTAAGCTCGGAGAACAGGATCTCCGGTGTGAGCTTCGATAAGTCCTTTGTTGCCAAGTACAGCACCTTCATGGTTTGCCATTTCCGTGTGAGAGCTCGAACAATCTTGAGGTTGACTTCTTTGTCAGTGAATTCCTTGCCAAGAGAGATGAGAGTGGCAATGATGTTGGTGACGCACAGCTCAAAGGCGTCTATTGACTCTCTGGTCTTCATTGTTAGGCTCTCGAACTCTCTCATCAGTACGGCAAGCTTATTCTCCTTTATCTTGTCAGTTCCTTGGGAGATTAGTGATTGGTGTCTAGATGTTAGGTTTTTCGTTGTCTTTTTGTGTCCGTTTTCACTTAGTTTTCGTGTGTTTTCGTTGTTTGTGGCTATGATTTGGTTGTTTTGGAGTCTTTAGTATTGTAGGATGAAAAGGGCGGAAACGAGAAGAAAACAAGAAGAAAGAAGCGTTATATCGAAGAGGGGTTCGATAGGAGCACGTAGGCAAAAACGGAGGTCAATTTGGAGTTCGGACGAGGAAGATACGGCCGAAACAAGAAAGACGCGCAATGTGACCAGAACCAAGTTATGGACGCCGTCCAACTTGAGTTGGACGCCGTCCAACTCCGGCGGCCAGCTGTTTTTCCTTATTTATCTAGGTTTTTACCTAGTATATATATTACCTCCTTGTGCACGAATTAGGGACATCTTTTAGCATATTTAGCTTTAGTTTTCAGCACTTAAACACTTTAGATTAGTTTTACTTTGTTCGGATCCGGATTCGTTGTTCGTGCAATTCAATTCAAGACTTTTCTTTACTTTGTGTTCTTCGTTCTTCGTTTAATTCTCGTAAGTTATTTATTGCTTTTGTTTACTTGTTTTAATTGCTTTACTTAGTTTTAGATTCGATTTCTTAATTGCTTCTTTTAATTTCCTTAGTTTAATTTCGTTCTTTCGATTTCTAGTTTAAAGTTTAGATTCGTTTTTCCTACGGTTTCAATTCTCTCGTTTTTAAAGCTTTCAAAGTTAGATTTATTTTCCTTTAAATTTCCAGATTTCATTCATCATGTCTAGAGTAGTATATGCTTTCTTCGTTGCTTTCTTTATTGCTTCCTTTTCAATTCTTGCCTAGGTAGATTAATCGTTTTATTTAGGTTAATACTTAGATTTATTTCTTGAGTTCTAGATTAGTTATTTACTTGCTTTTATTTATTGCTTTGATTTATTTTATTTGCCTAGGATTTAAAACAAAAACCCAAAAATCTTATTTACTTGCTTTCCTAGATTTAGGCTAGATTAGGATTTACTACATAATTAATTGTCCTGTTAAGTTTTCCTTGAGATTCGATACTTAGGTTTTACTTGCTAGTGCTACGATAGGATTTCGTTCTATTGCGAACACTTTTTGGTGAAACAAATTTTGGCGCCGTTGCCGGGGAAAACTTTAGGCGTTTAATTGTGTAGTATTTTTATTTGTTTTCTTTTAATTTGTGTTTATTCGATTTCTTGTTTCTCCCACTCGGTGCGTTTAACCCTTTTGTTGAGTGTTGTTTATGCATGGTCGCTGAAGTCTTCAAAGGAATTTAGCGCCCTACTTCGACAACATCCATCGAATGAAAAAGATGTTAGCCGCGAAGGAGAAGGAGGAGATTGATTCACAAGACTTCTCTTTGGTCTTGTTATTTGCAGAGCCCGAAGCCATGGCAGCTAGAGTCGTCATGGGTGATTTTGCTCGCCCCACATTCACGGCCACCACTTCGGCGATTGTCCTGACGGAAGCGGTCAGGAATCATGAGCTTAAACCTCACCACATGGCGTTGCTCCCATCCTACCACGGGCTGCCCAACGAGGATGCTTTGACGTTCATCCGAGAGTTCTGCACGGTGGTGCAAACTTTCCCACTCTCGGGACTCACGGAGGATAACTTGAAGATGAAGTGCTTCCCGTACACCCTCAAGGATCGAGCAAAGTCATGGTATTTGGCGCTCCCGGCCAACTCTCTCACCACATGGAATGCGGTGTGAGACAAATTCATGCTCAAGTACTACCCGAACCGCAAGACGCAAGAGGTGCGATCGAAGATCATGAATTTTTCCCAAGACCACGATGGGCCATTTCACGAAGCATGGGAGAGGTTCCAAGAGCTACTTCAACAATGCCCTCATTATCAAATGACATCGGAGTTGCTTTGGCAATATTTCTACGACGCCCTCAACCAAACTTGTCAGTTCATGGTGGATAGTTCGGCCGGAGGCAACATAGCGGTCAAGACAGCTGACGAGTTGAAGGATATTTTCGAGACGCTAGCTGCGAGTTCTCAACAAAAATCAGCTAGACCGAGGAAAGTGGAGGCGAGTGCAGTTTCGATGAGCCCCGATTTGAAGAAGCAAATGGCCGACATGTTAAGGGACCTCGAAAACTTGAAGATGAAGCAAAGTGCACCGGCCCCGAAGGAGGAAGAGAGGAAGCCGGACCGATGCGAGATTTGTGGAGAGCTTGGACACATCAAGGAGGTATGCCACTGTAATAACCCGGATTTTTAAATAAAAGAAAATAGTTAAATAGATTAAATTTCCTTAGTAAATTAAGATTTTCCCAAATAAATTTTTTTAAGAATAATAATAGATTAAATAAAAGTCTTTAGAAAGATAAATAAATTTATTTAGAGTTCTTATATAAAAGATTTAGATATTTATTTAATTAAAATTCTCTAAACTTTAAATAATAGAAAATAGAAAATAAATATTTTTCCTTATTAAAATAAATTCCCCTTAAGATTAAATAATTAGAATTGATAAAAGATTTCATAAATAAAAGCTTTTCAAAATTTAGTAATTTAAAATACTTGATAAAAGAATTTTAGAAATATTACTTTAATTAAAATTCTTTAACTAAATAATTATATCTAGCTCAATGAAAATCCTATAAAATATAATGATAACACCTTTAACCTAGTTTTGACATTAAAAGATTTATGAAAGAAGCTAGGCATTTTTCGGATAAACGGTTAAGAAAACCCGCGTCGCCTTTTGTCTTTTTCGATCCTTTTCGTTCCTTCAAAATTCTTTGACCTATCAAACCCACTCCGAAAAATCTTTAACCCATATCGTTGAGTTCGATATTTTATTTGGATTCCGTAAACACTTCGAAACATAAAATCGGAACCCGTTACCGGAGGGAAATCTTTTCGTCGGGGAGCGAGACGTCCAACCGGAGACGGGATGGCCCCTATAAATAGAGGCCATCACCGCCTCAATTTTGTGCAGCCCCTTTTTCATTTCCTTCACTTAGAGGAAACCTCCCCACCGACTGCCCCCTCTCCCTCTCTTATCCAGTAGAGCAACCCCCCCTTTCACCCTTCTCTCTCCCTCAATCCCCCAGCGAGCCCCTCTCCCCATCTCCTCCACCGATCAGCCCCTCTTCCCATCTTTCCCCCACCGAATCCCCCTCTCTTCCCTCATCTCCCTCACAGACTCCCCCTCCCATCTCCCTCCCGACTCCTTCACCCAAAGAAGAAGGCAGCAGCTGCTGCACCTTTCTCCCTCTCCCACCTCACGCCACCATCTCCATCCTCCATCACCACCACCCGACGCCACCTCTCGCCGGCAGCCTCTCCTCTGCCATCCCCCACCACCGATCATCATCATCTCCATCAATCAGCCCCTCCCTTCCACCTTCATCGATCATCACCTTCATCACCATCCTCGCCTTTCCTCTCCAAGAAGCCGCAAGGAGCAGCAGCTCCATTTCTCTCGCTCATCTCCGACACCGCCGCCGTTCATCCTCTCCGATCAGCAGCAGCCGCTGCCTTCATCTTCTTCAGCTCCTCTGCTGCCATCTCTCTTCCTTCAAGCCGAGAGCAGCCTCCGATCATCACCGATCGTCTTTCGTGCATATCTTTCTCTCCGATCATCGATAAGGTATGCCGTTCGTTCCTATGCACTCGTAGGAAGATTTCGATCCTAGGGATATTGGTTGATCGTCGCTACGAACTCCCGAAGTGAGACATGCATCGACATCTTCATTTGCATCTTCTCTTCTTCTCCGTTGCCGTGCAATCGCCCTTTCTTTGGTGGTTGCCGGCGTTCCTTTTTGCATCCATATCACCGAATTAAAGTTGATCGTAACCTAATAATGAGCCACTTAATCGGAACGAATTGTTGAAAACGAATTGTTGATGGTGTACCTTTCTTTTTCCCGGATAATGTTTCCCTGCATGTCGAGACTCTGCCCAAATATTATAAAAATATTAATATAGGTTCTAAGTAATATTATCTAGCATCCTATAAAATTTGGTAACGATCGGAGTCACCGTTAATTTTCTAAAAATGAAACTAGGTTCATTTTGATTCGAAGGACCCCTAACCCTTTTGCATGTTAAATGTTTTTACACCAAAATATTCTAAATATTTAGTTGAACAACTTTTGTGTTGATGTCTAAGCCATCCAAATGACGAATACATAAAGAAAGTAATTTTTGAAGGTTAAATGAATATTTTTATTATTCTTGGACATTCTAAAGTTAAGAGATATTGATATTAGGAAACTCTAAACAGAAATCTGAACGCACCTTAACATCAGGAAAATATTTGTAGGAATATTCTCTGAAGAAGCTAACTTAAGATTCGGACCCGAGAATCGAGAAAACGAGTAATTGGTAAAGGTGGGAATTCTTTATTTCTTTAATATTATCTCTGAGCTTGTTTAGCTCATTTTCTTCAAGTGCAGGCTTGTTCAGGAAACTTTGTGTGTCTCGGACTTTCATGTTTAAGGCTCTTATATTTACGATCGGGCTTCTTGATTGGTCTAACACATCAATTCGAGAAGTTGTGTACACATGAGACAAGAGGAGTGGGTTGATCACCACAAATCTTGATCTCCAGCAGATGGGTTTGCTTACAACTTATGTAGGCCGCCCTGCAAATAGCAGATGGGTTGCGTACGTTCTTCGTATGTAGCCCTGCACCTAGCAGATGGGTCGCACACGGTGTTCGTGTGTTGCCCTGCAAATAGCAGATGGGCCCGCATTTATATGCCGCCCTGCAAATGAAATGAGAGTAACATGAATTTCTGAAAATGGGCCGGCCGTGTCAAGGAATCGGTTTTACGGAAATTGAATTCCATTTCTTTCTATTCTCCCTACTTATTCCTGATAACCTGCTATTCTTATTTGCGGCATAATCACACTGAGTGCTTGTTGTACTCAGCCCTGCAGAACTTTCTTTGTTTTGCAGATTGGGAGCCGGAGGCGTAGTGACGGAGAAGAGAGAGGAGAAGAAGGAGGAATAATCAAGAGACGATGGAAAATAAAACATAAATCCGTTAGACCTTCTCGTTTCTTAAATTTCGATTTGGTTATAAACAATTTCTTAAGTTTCATCTTTTAATTATAGTTTTCCTTTCGTCTCTAAAACTATCGAAATACTATCGTCTTAAATAAATGAAATGAAAGTTATAGTTTTAGTTAACTTAGAAAGTTTAAAGTTCGTTAAAGTTTATTCGTTATTCTTTTGTTAGTTTAAAACCTAAACTTAGAATTTAGGTTATAAAAACTTGACGTTTTGAAAATATGAATTCATATAACGAAAACTTAAACGAATTTATAAACTATAACTATTGATAAACATTTACTTATTTCGCTTCCGCTATTTAAACGTAACTCTGATGCATGTTAGATAATTCGAATTTACTTTAAAATCGAAGATTGAATATTATGGATCCAACTGTAGTGCGGTCTGGTCCGCCACGGTTGTTATGATTTCTTATATACTTTGGATCCTACTGTAGAGCGGTCTGGTCCGCCTCGGTAGTTACATTTATGTTAAATAAATTGGATCCGATGATGGCGCGGTCTGGTCCGACCTCATCGTTATGGTTTATGTACTTAGTTAGCTGATGAATAGTCTTTTGGTATTTACTACGACTTGATCCTGGTATAGGGGAGATGCTGCCCAAATTTTCGGGCTAAACTAAAACGAATTTAATTAAAACTAATTAAAATCAAATGAATTATGATTTCTCCCTTTTTATTTTACCCTTCGTTGCATCCCGATTTAATTGTTTATATTTAAATTAATTATTTTTAGAGTTAGGAAAATCGGGGTGCGACAGGATGGTATCAGAGCGTAGTCGTTCTGAATACCAAAGACTATTCATAAACTTAAATTTAAAAATTTGAGAAAATTTTATCCTAAGCATGGACTATGCATTAATATAAGGAATTTAAGATGAAATAATTTCACGTTCGACCTATGCATTCTCTCTCTCTCGATCACTATTGCTCCGAGCTCATCGTCGAGGTACATTCCTAACTCATATGATTATATTGATTGAAACTAACGATTGAAAGTTTGATTACGTGAAAGGTTGTGAGAAATATTTATCGAAACATATGTGAGATGAGAACGTGACTTATATGTTGTAGTGATTTACGTGAATTCTTCATATGAGTATGGAATCATGCTTTTACATATATTGTGTACTTGAAGTTTACTATAACAAGTTGAACAAATAATCATGTACACGTGTTACTTGCAAAATACTCTATGATAAGTTATTATATATATGATTTGAGCTCTTGTGATATGCTAAATAGTGATTATATGAGTAGGGGTTATTATATGATGATATGATGTGCTTAATTATGTGAAGAACATGAAAGACCATTAGTTGTGAGATAAATTATAAAACATGATATTGCATGACTAAGTTTGATGGGTTAACTTAGATATCATGGGACTAATATATGAACATACAATTCTAGTTTATAAAGATGCTACATTATTTATGGGATATATGAAAATGAAACATGTTACATTCAATTGAAACCTTATGATCTTATGATGATAGCTTTCTAAAATATGTTATGCATGATTATGTTAATAAAATGAAAGACTATTATCTATGACACTTTAAAAGCATGATTTGGTGAAAACACAAATTTAGGATTTTTCCAAAATAACATTAGGATAGGGTTATACGATAATATGATTAAGGGAAGTTATATTATCTCTGTGATACATGAAGACGAAACCATGACATGATGTTATGTGAAATTGAAACTTTATGATATTATATATTGCATAATAATCTTGCTATATTAATGACTTCTCAAATACGATATCATATGAAAATTAAGCTTAGGATATCTTCAGAAGAACAATATGATCATGCTATTATATAATTAAGGAGATGAGTTGTTGTGTATTATATAAAAATGACATATATTGTGGGAATGAAACCTTATGAGATAATGTGATAGTATTGCGATGAAAACTTCTCAGTAATATATATGATAACATGACGATGTGAATTATAAGATAATAAAACTATGAGATTATTAAAAATCATATATGATATCACATATGGATATGTGAAATTTAATAAAGATACTAATGACAATGCTAAGCATGCTTGATTTATAACTTATTTGTATGTATGTAATGTGGAACATGCACTATGTCATCCAAATCGAAATTCTTATGTTGTGACTTTGATATAATGGTTTGATGATATTACAAGTTCAAGATTGAGTATTTTATGATGAACATGAAGTATGTGAAAGATGGTATGTCTAAGTAATATTATTGTCATTGATATCGACATGAAATGATTTCACGAAATATGAATATATGCACTTGTATGATATGACAAGCATGATATGGTACTTTGGAAGATATGAAATGTTTGAATATGTGATATAAATATGCATAACAATGGAATAATATGAAAAATTGAAACGTGAAGTAATTGTTTGATTTGAATGTGAAGAATGTTGACATGATTAATGTGAAAATTTCTAAACTTGAGATATGTTCATGTTATGATATTGTGATCCGGGTAGGGAGTCACCATCTCAACGAAAGGGTCGGGAAATTAATATTTTGACGGTTGTGTACCGAGGATAATTGAAAATATTTATGTTATGAAATTAAAATATGGGCAGGTACTTGAGATTCGTTTCAAACGAATCAACTTTTGATGATATATATGGTTATGATTATGACTATGGTTATATGATTACATGACTTGATGATTTTATGGTTATCTGCAAAAGTTGCATGATTGATTGCATAACGTGAACTATGTGAAAAACGAAACATGAGAAATGACTAATCATGAAAAGTTGCACTATTTGATGCAAAATGTGAATTATATGTTGAGAGATTTGAATTGTTATAATCCGGGCATGGATTTATGTTCAAGACGTGAAAACATGAAAGGTTAATTATCGGGTTACGATACAATTGATAATTATCATCCGGGGAGGGATTGATATTGAAATTTGACAGGTTATGTATCGGGTTACGATACAATTGATAATTATCATCCGGGGAGGGATTGATATTGAAATTTTGACAGGTTATGTATCGGGTTACGATACGATTAATTTATATATCCGGGGAGGGATTGATATTGGTTAAATTTATATCATCCGGGGAGGGATTGATATTGGAAACTTGACATGTGATATGATTTTTAAAGTATCGGGGTACGATACGAGAATTGTGTGATTATATCGGGTTTACGATATATATGTGACTTATGTGATTATATCGGGCTTACGATATATATGTGAATTATGTTTTTTGCTTGAAAGAATGAGTATATTTCTGAAATATTGAATCCCCGAAAACTTTTAATAATTAATGTCATTTGGGATATAACATATATTATTGATTAAAAGTTACTAATGTTTCGGGTGACATTATGTTTCAGAGTTAGTGCCACGACTTAGCAAAACAAAGAAATGGTGTCTAGGAGGAACAATGAGATAAGTGATACCCTAGAAACGGTTCAAACCCCTAGGAATGACAAGAGTTTCCGCCGACAGAACCGTCCAAGTTTCAGTGGGCTTGGTGAGTCTGCCGATGCCGAAAAATGGGTCCGTGCCATGGACAAGATCTTTAACTACCTCAACTGCTCTGAATCCGACAAACTAGCCTTTGGCCTCCATCAACTAACCGATGAAGCAGATTTTTGGTGGGAGTCCGTTAAACGAACTTTCACACCTGCCCGACTGAGCCATTATACTTGGGAAGAGTTTAAAGTGGAACTCTATGAGAAGTACATTCCAGAATGCTATCGCCAACGCCGTCAGAATGAGTTTTGGAACCTGTGCCAGGAGAAGAGAACCGTTATCGAGTACGATCGTATATTCAACCAACTTGCTCGCTACGCTCCACATTTAGTCAATTCAGACATTGCTCGAGCCGACAAGTTCAGACGTGGGCTAAGACACGAGATTGGCATCCCTCTTGCCAGCCACGGCCCACTCACCTATGCCCAAGCACTGAGTCGAGCCATGGATATCGAATCTTTGTTGCGACCTGATAAAGATAGAGGAAACGAGTCTAACCAAGGATCGGGCTCAACCAAAGAAAAGAGAAAGTGGGAAGATGAGAAGTTCGAGAATCGACAAGTATGTTTGACATGTAAGACAAGACCCCGACAACCCAAACGATTCAGAAATATGCAGCCGCAACACGTGAACCCGGCCGAGGAAAAGCCTTTTTGCCCAACATGTTCGAAGAACCATCTTGGAAGATGCCGCCTGAAAGCAGTGCAATGTTACCGGTGCAAAATGAGGGGACACTACTCATTTTCATGCCCGCATAATCCGGGAAGCATGTTAAACCAACAATTTTCAGACCCAACTCAACCACAACCACAAAGGGGACCAAGAGCTACAAAGAATCTGCACCAACCAACAAGCTAGGACCTATGTCTTCAATTGGGATTAAGGAGCATGGAGTAAAGGAACCTAGTAGGTATGTTCTAACCTCAATCACATACCTTTTGTGGCTTGATTGATACAAGCACATCTCTTTCCTTCATATGAACTTGGCGATAGTAACCAGCCGAACCAAGAACCTCTCTCCAAAATTTGTATAACCTATGAAATAAAAACCCTGAGGCCTTATGCGAGGCATCGTCTTGATGTAAGAGACCAAGAGTATGGAGCAAATCTGTTTGTAATCATTGTGATGGAGAACCAGACAGTATTTGGGGGCAACCTAGAAGAAGCTGAGAATTGAGAGAAAACATCCATGGCATACCCATTGTTTGGAAATTTGAAAAGTATTCCAAGCAAACTCGTCAAAATTAGTCGGATAGACAAAAGGAGGTTTCTGCTTGATCTTGTGCCTAGAACTAGCTGAACAAGCCCATCAGTAAGCTTCGGTTCGAAAGGAAGGCCGTTATGAAACACATTCCGGACCCGTTATGGCCAATAGAAGTTCACCGTCTAGCACTACATCCCGGCCTAGCCAATGTCTGGTATGTCTCTCAGGTCTCGATGCTTAGGAAGTATGTGTTTAAAACTAAGCACGCCATCAAGTATAAAGAGGTAGAACTCAACCTTGCCTTACATTATATATATATACCTGTTATAATCAAATTCCTTAGGAACAAGGAGATTGCCACAACCAATGAGTCAAGGAGTTGTAAGACCACTAGCTACGACCTAGGTAAAACCACGTGCGAACTAGAAGACAAAGATAAGAGCCCAAAACCCCGACCTAGTATATGAAGGTACTTAAATTTCGGGACAAAATTTTCTTTAAGGGGGGTGGAGTGTAATAACCCGGATTTTTAAATAAAAGAAAATAGTTAAATATATTAAATTTCCTTAGTAAATTAAGATTTTCCCAAATAAATTTTTTTTAGAATAATAATAGATTAAATAAAAGTCTTTAGAAAGATAAATAAATTTATTTAGAGTTCTTATATAAAAGATTTAGATATTTATTTAATTAAAATTCTCTAAACTTTAAATAATAGAAAATAGAAAATAAATATTTTTCCTTATTAAAATAAATTCCCCTTAAGATTAAATAATTAGAATTGATAAAAGATTTCATAAATAAAAGCTTTTCAAAATTTAGTAATTTAAAATACTTGATAAAAGAATTTTAGAAATATTACTTTAATTAAAATTCTTTAACTAAATAATTATATCTAGCTCAATGAAAATCCTATAAAATATAATGATAACACCTTTAACCTAGTTTTGACATTAAAAGATTTATGAAAGAAGCTAGGCATTTTTCGGATAAACGGTTAAGAAAACCCGCGTCGCCTTTTGTCTTTTTCGATCCTTTTCGTTCCTTCAAAATTCTTTGACCTATCAAACCCACTCCGAAAAATCTTTAACCCATATCGTTGAGTTCGATATTTTATTTGGATTCCGTAAACACTTCGAAACATAAAATCGGAACCCGTTACCGGAGGGAAATCTTTTCGTCGGGGAGCGAGACGTCCAACCGGAGACGGGATGGCCCCTATAAATAGAGGCCATCACCGCCTCAATTTTGTGCAGCCCCTTTTTCATTTCCTTCACTTAGAGGAAACCTCCCCACCGACTGCCCCCTCTCCCTCTCTTATCCAGTAGAGCAACCCCCCCTTTCACCCTTCTCTCTCCCTCAATCCCCCAGCGAGCCCCTCTCCCCATCTCCTCCACCGATCAGCCCCTCTTCCCATCTTTCCCCCACCGAATCCCCCTCTCTTCCCTCATCTCCCTCACAGACTCCCCCTCCCATCTCCCTCCCGACTCCTTCACCCAAAGAAGAAGGCAGCAGCTGCTGCACCTTTCTCCCTCTCCCACCTCACGCCACCATCTCCATCCTCCATCACCACCACCCGACGCCACCTCTCGCCGGCAGCCTCTCCTCTGCCATCCCCCACCACCGATCATCATCATCTCCATCAATCAGCCCCTCCCTTCCACCTTCATCGATCATCACCTTCATCACTGTTGGTCCCGGTATGCTATAGGAAAAATACGTAGAGGGGGGGGGGTGAATACGTATTTTGAAGTTTTTCAACTTCAATTCCTTAACTCAGAGTATAAAGTAAAGTGCTCTTGAAAATACTAAGACCTAGCCGAGAGCTAGATCTATAGCAATCACGAATCTCTTGACCTAAGCTTAGAGCTTGATCAAGAGTGAGACTTTACTCTTTGTGCGGAATTTGGTGAGCTAAAATCTTTCCTAAGTAATTGAAAATCCAAGTTAAGTTTGTTTATATGCACGTGCAATGGATAATCGAATACTGTAAAAGATTAAGGTAAGAGAGATACGACACAGAGATTTATAGTGGTTCGGAGATAACACTCCTACGTCCACTTTGCTGCACGACGGCAACTGTTCTTTTCACTCAAGAACTTGAAGGTTACGGGTCCTTCAAAAACCTTATCGAGATCGGGCTTCACTCGCCTGGATCTGATGAACAGTGCAGTGATTACGGGTTCACCACTAAGACCTAAACTGGACACGAAGCTTCACTCGCTTCTGTCCGAACAACAGGGAGATTACGGGCTCTCCTTACAGCCTAGCTTCGATCGAGCTTTACACAAACGATGTAAGTGTAAGCTTGGATCTAGACTCTATGATCGAGGCTTCTACAATCGATGAAAGTAGGGCCTTGGATCGAAACAACCTAACGACGACTCAAAAACCTAACAGACAACAGTTTAGGGTTTTTGGTTGACGAAACACACTAATGAAGAACTCTTTACAGTAGATGCAAAGATGGGTAGAGTTCTTCTTCTAAGCTTGAATATATGAAGTGGGCTTAGAATCTAAGTGTGAAGGCTGTGAAGACGAGTTCCGATGGACTGGAAACTCGGAGAACACTTGAAACAAAGACTCGAAGATTTGCTCGAAGGCTTGGGAGTGTTTGTTTGCAGTAGGCTCGAATGCGCAAGTAGTGTTCTACATCTTCACGTCTTCATCCTTCACTATTTATAGGCGGAGGGTTGGCTAAAATCCGTTGCTTGGTTGGTGGCCTTGTCCCTCCTCCTTTCGACAGTACTTGCGCAGGCAGTAGCTTTTGCAGACGCGCAGTTTTGGCATTTTGCCAAACTTGGCTAACTTCCAAGTTTAACAGTAACTGGAGCGACCCAGTACTGTAGCGGCGCCTCTGTCGGCCTGGCAGTCAACTCCTCTGCTCCTCTCCGCTTTCGACACGTGGAGATCTCGTAATAAATGCGGAGATCTCCTATTGACTGGAGTTCAAATTCGGAGCGGGAATTTGTGCTGTCGCTTTCTGGTAGGTAGTGGCTCGCTTCGCTTTGAAGTTGTAGCGGCCGCTCTGAAGTGAGTCGCTTCGCGGTCATATTTGTAGTGAGTCACTTGGAAAATAAATTTCTCGAGAGACTATTTAATTAAGTGTTGACCCGCGTTGACTCGCTACGCCTTTTCTTTGTAGCGCTTGCTTCGCTTCGCTTTAGTGGACTCGCTTTGATTCCACTGTAGCGATCGCTTCGCTTTGCTTGCTTCGGCACGCTTCGCTTAGCTTCGCTTCGCTTTGCTTCGCTTCGCTTCGCTTCGCTTCGCTATTCTTCGGCACGCTTCACTTCAGCTTGCTTGACTTGCTTCGCTTTGGAAAAACACACTCAAGCGAGTGGCCTTCACTTGAACTTTTGAGGCCTAATCTAAGCAAAATAAAAGAGCCATCCTAACAGAGTAGGCTTAGAAAAATTCTAACCTATTAACTACATCAAAATGGGTCGCTTGGGAAAAGGACGCTTGGGGTTTTGGGATCTAATCAAAACAAATGACTTCATTTATCAAATGTCCCATGAAGTTCCCCCTTAACAATTTAGTCCTTAACAATTCCCAACAATTTCCCCCTTTTTGATGATGCCAAAACCCATACGACTTAGATAAAAATAAATCTAGTCTGTCTAACCGTGAAGGGAACTTCAAGCGACTGCTTCCTTTGCAGTTTCGTTTGTAATTTTCTTTTAAGTTCCTTCCCCCTTTTTTTTTCGGTTAAATTAATGAGTTTGTAGCAAAATGTAAAGTCATTCACAAAGCGAGTAAATGACACAAGAAGAGACAGAAATTTAAAAATAGGATATATGAACAAGATGTTCACACAAAATGAAGCATGTAGTTTCAACGGTTTCTTGCCGCTTCATCCTACTCCTCTTTCTCCTCCTCCTTCTTCTCTTCTTCTACATCTGTCTCCAAATCCTTTGCAATCATGTCTTCAGGTATGGTGTATGCACTGAAAATCCTTTCTTCCATCGACTCAGCACTGTGGATACTTGGCCTCCTCCAAGTCTCTTCCAATTGGAAGGCTTCATCCACCTCAGCGTCGATGATGCTGCGATTGAGGATGCTGGTGCCAGGTAGGAATGGCATGATGAATTCTTTCTTAGCTGGTACCTTGATGATTAAGGGTGTAGGCTCTCCAAGCTGTGCAAGAGCGAAGACTTCTTGCCGAAAGTTCTCATCATAGACGCTCAGAAAGTTGTTGAGCGCAGTGACCCTTGAGCATTCAGTCTGCAATGGCACTACCTCCCAGTAGTAGTAAGCTTTGATAAACTTCTCCTTGTAGTGTAGCCATTGCTCGAGTAGTTCGTCAGGAATGAACTGCTCAATCTCACGGGCATCAGGGTGCTCATTTCTGCGCACTGCCAACTCCTCCTCCGACCGGCTGGACATCTGTGCTATGATTGCTTTGAACTTCTTTCCTGACTCGCTGCTCCAGAGAGGAAGCTTCTTGTTGAGTTGCTTGCGAATGAAATTGCGTTCTTCTCTGAGAGGGTAGCGGCCAGAGTCAATCATTTCTTTCGCCGTTTTGTGACATGTGTCGATCACAGCCTGATCTATGCATGCATCGGATTCTTCTGGCGTGATTGGGACAAAGATGCTTCTGACCAAGACGGACTGTATGACTTTCATTTCATTGAAATTTTTCTCAATTCGTTCGTCAATGACTTCCAGTCGTTTTGTCCTTGTCCTCTTTTCCTTTTCTGCCCTTGGAGCAACTGCCTTCTCAACTTTTTGGCGCTTGGTCCCTGATTCATCTCTCTCAGTTTCTGGATCTGTTCGCTTCACTATTGATGATGGGGGAGATGAAGTGGGTGCTTCGTCTGAAGTGGGCGCTTGAGAGCTTGAAGTACCTGCAAGAGTTTTCAGATTAGACTGGCGCTCGCTCTCTGCTAGCTTCCGCCTTTCCTCCTTTGTTAGCATAGTAACTGGAGGATGTCGAGCAATTGAAGAGGCAAGCACTTTATCTCCAAGTGGCTTGCGGGGTTCTACAGGCTTAGTGAGCTTTACTTTGCCTTTCTTTGCACACTTCGCCTCTCTCTCCTCCTCTCCAGCACCACTACTCTCCTTCAACAGTTTCTCTACTTCAACAGCTCCAACTGCTCCACCTTGTGGCTTCAAGAGGTTGACATTTTTCTGTACCATCCCTTCCCCCTTTTTGGCATCATCAAAACCAGGGGTTGGGACGCTTGTCTTTCCAGTGAGAGACTTGTGAAGTACCTCAATCTTGTCGAGTACAGTATGGAACATCTCTTCCGTTCGAAACGCGAAGACTTGCTTTTCCGACAATCCAGCATTTTTCCTTAGACTTTCAAGCTCTCTCTTGTCAATGGCACTCTCCTCTTTGACTTTCTTCAATTGAGTTCGAAGTAAGTCAAGAGTCTTCTTGGTACTGAGGAGTTCGCTTTCTTTTATCACCAACTCTCCCTCCTTATTCTCCAGTTTCTTTTTCAACTCCTTCACTTCCTTTTCCAACATCTCCTTCTCTTTACCAACTGTGACCAGATTGGTATTCACCACTCTCAAGCGGCTCCGTTCTGCGTCACG